>OZ014519.1:295572056-298019952 GCA_963966055.1 Lathyrus aphaca | reverse complement strand
TGCATGGCAAATGGTAGCATTTCATGCCAGTCTTTGTAAGTAACCACCATCTTCTTCACAATCTTCTTGATGTTTTTGTTAGCTGCCTCAACATCACCATTCATCTTTGGCCTATAAGGAGAAGAATTGTGATGTTGGATTTTGAAGTCCCGACACAGTTCTGCCATCATTTTGTTTTTCAAATTGGAACCATTATCAGTAATGATTCGATCGGGAACTCCATATTGACAGATGATGTCTCTTTTCAGAAATCTGGCTACCACCAGTCTGGTGACGTTCGCATACAAAGCTGCTTCAACGCATTTGGTGAAGTAATCAATGGCTACTAGGATGAATCTGTGGCCATTTGAAGCAGTCAGTTCAATCTTTCCAATCATGTCAATGCCCCACATGGCAAAAGGCCAAGGTGAAGACATCACGTTCAAAGGATTTGGAGGCACATGCACTTTGTCTGCATAGATCTGGCATTTGTGGCATTTTCTGGCATAGGCACAACAGTCTGCATCCATTGTGATCCAATAATAACCTGATCTTAATAATTTCTTAGCCATTGCATGTCCTCCAACATGGGTACCGAAAGATCCTTCATGTACCTCGTGCATCAGCAAGTCTGCTTCTTTCTTATCAACACATCTGAGAAGAACCATGTCAAAGTTTCGCTTGTATAATGAACCATCAACATTAAGGAAGAAACTACCGGCCAACCTTCTTAATGTCTTCTTATCATTGGATGATGCCCCAGGTGGGTATGTTTGATCCTCTAAGAAGCTTTTAATGTCATGGAACCACGACTTGTAATCTTTAGCAATGTCCACAGAGAATACGTATGCTGGTCGGTCTAACCTAGATACCGGAATCCGAGGCACATAATTGGCAGTTTGAACCATGATCATGGAGGAAATGGTAGCTAAAGCATCTGCGAACTGATTTATGTCTCGAGGGATGTACTCAAGTTTGACTGTTGTGAAGAAAGTCAATAATCTCCTCGTATAGTCACGGTATGGGATCATATGCTCTTGGTGGGTGTACCATTTGTCGTTGGTCTGATTGATTACCAAAGCTTAATCTCCAAATACAGTTAATGTTTTGATCCTGAGGTCAATGGCTTCCTTAAGACCCATGATACAAGCTTCGTATTCTGCTTCGTTGTTAGTGCATGCAAAGGTGAGTTTTGCCGAGAAAGGCATATGAACTCCTTTAGGTGTAATAAGCACTGTACCAACTCCACGACCATTCATATTGACACCCCCATCAAACATCATTGTCCATTCTTCTTCTGGGTTAGGCCCTTCAGTGTGAATAGGCTCTTCATGATCTTTTGCTTTTAGGAACATGATGTCCTTATCAGGGAAGTCAAATCTCATTGGTTGGTAATCATCAATGGGTTGCTCAGCCAGATAGTCAGACAGTACACTGCCTTTGATGGCTTTTTGAGATGTGTACTAAATGTCATACTCTGTCAGGATCATTTGCCATCTTGCAACCCTTCCGGTAAGTGCTGGCTTCTCAAATATGTACTTGACGGGGTCCATTTTTGAGATCAACAAAGTAGTGTGAGTCAACATATACTGTCTTAGTCGGCGAGCAGCCCATGCTAAAGCACACCAAGTTTTCTCGAGTTGTGAATAACGTTGTTCACAGTCGGTAAACTTCTTGCTTAGGTAGTATATTGCATACTCTTTTCGACCAGACTCGTCATGCTGGCCCAACACACACCCCATTGACCCTTCTAATACTGTCAAGTACATTATTAGAGGTCTTCCTTCAACTGGCGGCATAAGAATTGAAGGTTCTTGTATGTACTCCTTAATTTTGTCAAAAGCTTTCTGACAATCTTCGTTCCACCTGACCGTTTGTTCCTTTCTTAATAATTTGAACAGGGGCTCACAGGTTGCTGTAAGATGAGATATGAACCTCGATATGTAGTTCAATCTACCTAAGAACCCCCGAACTTCTTTTTTGGTCCTTGGTGCAGGCATCTCTTGAATGGCTTTGACTTTGTCAGGATCAACTTCAATTCCCTTTTCACTTACAATAAATCCCATCAGTTTACTGGATCGTACCCCGAATGTGCATTTGTTGGGGTTTATCTTCAGCTGATACTTTCTCAGACGCTTGAACAACTTCAACAGATTTACCAGATGATCTTCTTCAGTAAGGGACTTGGCAATCATATCATCCACGTAGCATTCAATTTCTTTGTGGATCATATCGTGGAATAATGTTACCATAGCCCGTTGATAAGTAGCACCGGCATTCTTCAGTCCAAAAGGAATTACATTGTAACAAAATGTGCCCCAAGGTGTGATGAAGGTTGTCTTTTCCATGTCTTCGGGTGACATCCTGATCTGATTATACCCTAAAAATATATCCATGAAAGAGAATACCGAGAACTGAGTTGTGTTATCGACCAATACATCAATGTGAGGCAATGGGAAGTCATCCTTTGGGCTAGCTCTGTTCAGATCTCGGTAGTCCACATACATCCGCACTTTGCCATCCTTTTTAGGCACTGGTACAATATTAGCGACCCACGGCGGGTAACTAGTTACAGCAAGGAAACCGACGTCCCACTGTTTTTGTACTTCTTCCTTTATCTTCATGGCCATATCTGGGCGAGTACGGTGTAGCTTTTGCTTCACTGGAGGGCAATCTTCTTTTAATGGCAGCTTGTGCATAACAATATCCGTATCTAGACCTGGCATATCTTGATAGGACCAAGCAAAGACGTTGACGTATTCTCGAAGCATGTCAATGAGTTGTTCTTTTACTGAAGCTTGCAGGCCGGCCCCAATTTTTACTTCTTTCAAATCCTCTTTGGTACCAAGATTAACTGTTTCAACCCCCTCCTGATGAGGAGTAATCACTTTCTCTTCTTGCCTCAACAACCTGGCTAACTCTTCAGGTAACTCATGGTCTTCTTCAACCCCTTAATCAGCTTGATTAATTGGATTGTCAAAGTCATACAAGGTCATAACAGTGTTGTTGTCGGTGCAATCTGGAGGATACTCTCTGCAAGGGTTGAGATTGGTTTGTTTTAGTGATCAGTTTTAATCTTGTTTAGAAAAAGTGAAAATGAAGTTATTTATTTTAAAAACATTGCCATTTCATTGTTTTGTACAAAAGTGAAAAAATTGAAAAGACAGTGAGCAAAAAAAAAGAGGCTCGTTTGCAAAAGATGTCTGATATTCATTGATTAATCCATTTGCACAAAATTACAATATGTCCCTATTACAAAATGAGTCCTGAAAAAAGCAGGAAATAATAATTACTCTGCAGGAGTAACCCTTATAATTTCCTAGGAAGACCAGTTAAGGACTTGGTGCCCCGGAATCCTTGGACGTATCCAGTTCTCCAGGTTGCGGTTGCTTTCCGCCTCGTCTTCCAGGTTGTTAACAACATCTGGGGTGAGCATCCCCCCACTGATGAACTTGGGCTCCTTTGCAGCCTCTGATTGATCTTGTCGGAATGGTCTGTAACCCAAACCGAATTTTTCCTCCTTCTTCTCCACTAGCAGCAGCTTGCCCCAGCCTTGGGCATTACCATCTTCAACAACCTTTCGGGCTTGCTGATAGGAGACAATTGAAGTACCCATCCTATCCTCCTGGGATGCAGCAAATATTTCAGTCGTCTCATTGACATTTAGGGCCTCGAACCCCTGGCTCATAGTTTCATGGATTTCACCATTCATCTCAATATACTTGTATGTAGCCAGATGGCTAACAAATATGTCCTCTTCACTATAGATGGTGATAATCTATCCTTCCCACTCATATTTCAATTTCTGGTGAAGGGTCGACGTAACTGCGCTAGCGGCGTGAATCTATGGTCGACCCAATAAACAGCTATAGGCCGATTGAATATCCATCACATAGAAAGTAGTCATACAGACCTGCAGACCGATTATCACTGGTAGCTCCACCTCTCCAAGAACAGACCTCTTGGAGCCATCAAAAGCCCTGACCACAAGATTACTTGGCTGGAGATCTATTCCATCATATTCGAGCTTGACAAGAGCTTTCTTGGGTAAGACATTGAGTGAGGACCCAGTGTCTACAAGAACATGAGATAGTACAGCTCATTTGCACTCCAAGGTTATGTGCAAAGCTTTGTTGTGGTTGTAAACACCCCAAATTTTCCCTCACCCATTCACACCATGGCTTGTGATCTTTTCATTTGCATAAATTCAATCATAGCATCTCATACCACATTTTTGCTTCACTGCATTGATTCAAAGTCATCTGCATCTAGGGTTTGTGATCTGAGCAATCCAAGAGCTACTTGAGCCACTTCAAAGGTCATCAATCACTTCAAAGGGGTCCATGTATGTTCAAGCATCATATTATATCCTCACAAGGTCAAGAAAGTCAAAGAATCACAAGAACTGAGAAAGGCATGGAAGCAGAGCCAGGTTTAACTGCACAGATGACCTAGAATTAGGGTTTTGGTTTCAGAGGCCATAACTCCAATTTTTTGGGTCATTCTTGTTTCTATGGGTCTCTATATGATATGAGTATCATGCATATCAATTTTCATGAAGAAATTCAATGGGGAAGGCATCTGATCAAGAGATGACTTCTTGAGCAAGTCAGTGCAAAATCAGGGCATCTGAGGCCCCCAATGACCCAACCAAAGGGTGTTCTCCATCATTTTGAATGTGTATGATCTTTATTTGATCATAGAAGATGTTATAAGTTCACAAAATTGAAGAATTTCAAGCCATTTGCAAAGTTGCCTTTTTGGGAAATTGACTTATAATGAAAACTTGCCATTTTGGGAAAGTTTTTCAACCTCCTCTTTTTGATTCAAAAAAGCTTCAAATGAGAAAACTTTGGTCATGAAAGTTATAGATTGGATCATTACCTTTTCAAAAAGTACAAGAACTCTTTCTAATTCCTTTTGGATCAAAAGTTATGGCCTTGCAAAGTTGGGGAAAATCATGAAATTTCACTTATGCACCAAAAGAGGAAAGTTGCAAAACTTCATGCCAAGGTTAATTGTGACTTCAAATCAACTTCTAAGCATTACACAAACATAAGTCATGATCTAAAATTCAGAATGCACCAAAGAATTTCTCACTTTCATGCCTTGGATTACAAGTTGCATAAGGCATTTCTTCATGAAAGCTTCAAAATTGAAATTTTGCAAAAGGAACTTTTCATGCTTGAATTGAACACTAATTGATCTCAAATCATCATAACAACATTATATGATGCATTTTGCTGCATATTTCCCAAGAGATATCACATGTTCATGGCCAAAAATCACAAGATGCACAAAGTTGGAAATTGGCAAAACACATGCTATCTTGCAATCCAAGTGTTGCAGTTCCTCATGAATCATCCAAGGGTCATCCTCAAACTCAGCTGAGGCAGATACACCCTTTAGATTCCCTCTGCCATGGCCCATACCTATAGTACACAATTCTTGACTTTTTGGCCAATCACCCCATACCATTCCCACAATACATGTCACTTCCTCAGACCTCTTCCAATAGTCTAGGGATGTGTTATGGATCATAAAGCAAGCTGGACATGAGCCAAGAGGACAGACACAAGCAGATTCACAAAAACTGGCCAACACCTTCATCTCTTCGAAACTCATTCCACATCCATCAAACCTCACTTTTATCTTCACCAATGAATCACACATCCTCCATGGAACCAAAATCCACCATTAAAACAGCTTGAAACCTCACATATCTCAACTGTGAAACCTGCTATACCAGAACTCAAACTCCCAAATCAGCCACCAACAAAAGATTTTGAGCACTCCATTGATCTCAGGAGGTTCAGGGGAGACACTTTGCATAAAATAAAGGCCTGGAAAGCTCATATTCACAGTTCATCACCTCAAGTAGCTTCAAACTTCAAACTTTTCAGAGCTTGCTTTTTTTTTTTGTTACAAAATGAAAGTACATATCATGAGGATCACTCTGATGTTTTTAGATTTAAAAATGGTGTGAAAATAAGCATTTTGTGCCTCTCTGAAATTTTGCCCGTGAAAGTGAATGGCTTCGATTCTCTTTGTTCATGCTTGATAAATGGTGTTTGATGATGGATTTAGGTTTAGTTTGGGTAGAGGAACGTTTCTGGGCAGTTAATTTAGGTTAGGGTGGCCTGTAGAAGAAGCTAGGGTTTTTGCCCTGCCGGAGAAGATGACCGGAGCTTCCCTCCGGTCACCTGAAAGTCATTAACCCTAATTAGGGTTTAGTCTCCAGATGCATTGTGGGCCTTTGGATCGTGTTTAGTTTAAGAGATGAATGGCTCAGATTCCACAATTAACTCTTAATTCGTTTTAATTAGTTTAATTTAGGTTTAATAAATTAATTTGACCAGAGTCAATCCTGACCCTCAATTTGCGCGCGCGGTCAAGCATTCCCCCCCAAGTTTGAATATCAGCCTTAGGATGAGATTACTTTCCATTTTAATTAATTTTAATTCATTTTGTTTGTATTTTATTTACACGAATTTTTAAAAATAGAAAAATGCATTGAAAAATTATGAAAAAGTTTGTCAAACATTTCACTAATTTTCAGAACCCAAAAATATTTTTATAATTTTCATTGGAATTAAAGTTGTTTAAAGGCAATATTTTGATCCTAACTTGAAAAAATCCATTCTTCCTAACCATGAAGAGTTTGATAATGGTTCTTCTTGCATTGCATCCTTCATAGCATGTAGTTTTTAGGGTAAAATTGGTTTGAATTTATCCTTCATTTTTAATTTGATGTGCATTTTTCCTTTTGAGGTACCTTGAAACCCTAGTTGATTTGAGAAATTCATAACTTCCATTAGGTTTAGATTTAGGTCTCCTCCTTTGGATAGTGAACTTGGGTAGGGTTAGGGTTCCTTTGATCCCATTTTCAATTTTTTATCTTGTCATTTGCTTCTGATTTTGAGTTTTGCTTTGTATATTATGCATAAGCCCTAATTTGTGCCTTCACTTGCATACATCTCTCATATGCTTGCATACAAGAACTTTCCATGACATTTTGTGCATCCACATGATTCATAAGACATCTTAGGACATATTAGAACCATGTTTGATCATTGCATCATTCATTTGACATGTCATACTTCCATTGCATTTCATAAACTTTCATGAATCTTCATGGTTCAAAGCATGTTTCATTTGCATCCTTATCCTTGTATGATCATCCACAACTCTTGATATGACTTTGCACCATCTCTTGACATCATTTGCATCATGTGTATGTTTCTGACTTTGGCCTTTGCCCATCCACATGCATTGTTTCATCTCATTTCTTCCCTTATGCATCTTGTACTAACTTTTCAGGTTAATGGTAAGCTTGTTTGGGAGGTGGATTTGTCTTCACCTCCTACCTCTTCTCACCTTATCATTTTACATCCTTGCTGCATTTTTACTTGTCTTTGAGTGAGCTTGCTCACTTGTGCCTCTCTTCCCTCTTTTCTCTTCTTATCTCATCCCTTTTCTATCTTGCTTCTCCTTGGTGGCTTCCTTGAAGATTTCTCCTCTTAAGCCTCACAAACCCTAAGACTTCCAAGCATGATAACATTTCAGGATTGTTTAGTCCTCCTTAGACTCTTTCCTTTTAGTTTTCTTTGAGTCTTCTCTTCTCACCTCATAATCAAGGACTAAACCCTAAAGGTTTTAAGGCTTTGTGATTAAGCTTATGCCTGCATCCTTCTATTAGGATGGAGTGTATAACTTTAATCCTAAGTGTTAAACCCTTAATGTGTTTAAATCCTTTAATCAATCCACCTAATAATCACTAAGACATCAAGCTTGTAACTTGGGCCTTGCATTAGGGTTCTAATTCTTCCTTAATTGGTTAAGAAGGACTAACCCTAGTGTTAATGGACAAGTCCCCCTCAAGTTGTCTTACAAACCATAAAAATCACTTCTTCATCTCACCATTAACTAAAATACATTTAATAAAGGCTTTGTTTTGCCATAAGGTTAATCCCTAATCATGGGTTAGGTTGAGGAGCCTTCCTCAGCTTAAATGTTCTCATCTATTATCCTTCTATTAGGATGGTGTAATGAGTCCATTAAATCCTTGATTATGGCTTAAACTCATTACTTAACACTAAACAAAAACAACAAAAACATCTAAATAATCACAAGTAGGTTAATGATCTTAATCCTACATCATGGTGACTAAGTGTGGGGTGTTTACTTCATACTTAAGGTATTCTCATTACCCCTAACCAGAGGGAGGATGTGATGAGTTTACTAACCCTTGGTTTAGGCTTAAGCTCATTAACTTATGACAAATCCAAAATCAATAAAAGATTGAAAACACAAAAACAAACAATAATCGTCTCCTCCGGGATTCTCTTCTCATCATATTCACTCACAAACGAGAACTTGCTTCTTCTGTCTAATGCAAGACAGTTTGCACCTGAGCCAGACAGGTCATACACTTGAGCATAGGCAAGTAAGTAGTTCATCAGTCAATTTATCTTTCAGTCTCTTTGAGTCGAACTACGGTGTTCTGACTTCCTCATTGCACGAGAGGATACATAGGCATAACTTAACTGTTATCGAACAAAAGTCTCTGTATATTCCCCCTCTTCCAGCATTGTTTTTAAGCCTCATAGTCTTGAGCATTTCATTCTTGTTCTTACACTGACACTTCACATATTTCACTTCACATTTCTTTTACACTGACACTTGCATTCTTTTCCAGCTCTTGCACACAAAATAGCACTGACACTACCCCTTTAAAACACCAATCTTTCAAACGTGGATCCCGTCGAGTACGGCGGACAATCTGGGTGCTAATACCTTCCCAAGTTGTAACCAACCCCCTTTCTCAGTCTCTCTGGTTCGCAACCGTCTTATCCATATCTTTTCTTAGGTTTATACAGCATTACCTTTCCTTCGGGATAAAAATGCCTAGCTGGCGACTCTTGTCTTTTGAGCTCACCCTTGTGTGTTCTCTCTCCTTTCGCCGACCGTTCGCGTCTGTGCCCCATTTGACCTAGCCTCATTTTGGTGGGAGCGACAGCTTGGCGACTCTGCTGGGGAACCTTATACTGTAACCAGGGCTTCTGGTTATTTTTGTGGGTTCCTCCTAGCGTTTGTTTGATTTGAGTTTACTGGGGTGTTATGTGCTATATGTGTTTATGTATTTATTTTATTGCTTTATGTACAGTCTTGTTTATTGCTTTCTTTACAGTTTTATGCATCATACTGTCATTATCATTGCTGGATATGGTTCCTGTTTTGGTGGGTGGGGTTTCATTGAGAGTTTGAGGTCCTATACCTGGGACCTGAGTGACACCTAGGCTAGAGTGGTTCATGTTCTTTCCCATTCCATCTCGGTCTGGTGCGGGAATATGAAACACGGTTCAGATGTGGGTTTCTTCTTGAGAACTCTGTGCTACAGATTTCCTATAGTGCTAGGGCTATCTGGGAAGCCTGCTAAGTCTGAATGAACTTTATTATGACCTTCAGAAACTGAGGTGAATTAGAGGAGGATCTTTTATGGTTATTGTAAACACTGTACCTCCGGGTTAGAAGTGTTTACACTTCTCATAACTAATCCAAGTCTGAGGATCCTTGTTTTAGAACACCACCTGTGAGGGGGTTGGGCTGTTTACAGGTTTGCAGGTGCCCTTGGCTACTTCATACCCTGTTACTATTTGGTTTAAGAGTACCTCATTTTGGACAGTTCTTGTGATTTAACCCTGGACATGTGACTCTTTATTTGAGTCCCCCACCCTGGTCACTGGATTTCTGAACCTTCATCTGGACCTTCTTTGAACATACATGGGCTTATATCAAGACAGATAATCAGATCCAGCTTGATCACAAACCCTTGCATATCATTTGCATACATCATCATTGCATCATTTGACATTTGTTTATTTGTTTTTCAGGGTATCCACATTATATCTGGCTTGGTTTTGACCCCTTCTTCTGCATAGACCTCTGCTTCATCAGTTATCAACTTCAGCTATCTTCATCAGTTGTCTGCTTCAGTAATCTTCATCATCACCAGCATCAGCCTATCAGTGGCTCATCTCCAGTATCAGTCTTGATCCTCATCAGCACTTGTCTTCAGTTCTTCATCAGCACTCATGACCACTCCCAGGAAGAGCAACATATCTTACCATTTCTTTGAGCATGTGTTGACTGGTATCAGACAGGTCCAGTCACTTATCACCCCTGACCACATCCCATTATTCAGAGAGCATTATGGAGGTATCCTAGATATGGTTATGGACTTAGACCCTTCTCAGAGGAGCATGATCCACACCTGCTTGCAATTTTATGACCCTCCTTTGAGATGCTTCACATTCCCAGACTTTTAGCTAGGACCTCTACTGGAAGAGTTTTCTTCATTGATTGGAGTACCCGTCAGGGGTGGAATCCCCTTCAACCCAGAAATGACTTCTCCCAGCAATGGAGAAGTAGCAAAAGCACTATACCTGGAGCCTGCTTTAATTGAGCAAAGCATGACAACAAAAGCTGGGATCCCTGGTTTGCACTTGGACTTCTTGATTTCTCAGGCCATCCTGAAGGCCTCCTTGGGAGAGTGGAGGGCAGTCTGTGCACTGTTAGCCCTCAGCATATATGGGGTTATACTATTTGCAGATGAGCCCAAATTTATCAGCAAGAATGCCATTCATCTTTTCCTTCTGGGGAACCCAGTACCCACCTTGCTGGGAGATTTCTATTACTCCATCCATCAAAGGAATGAAAAGCAAAGGGGGAAGTTGGTGAGATGTTGTGCTCCTTTGTTTCACACTTGGCTGCTCAAACACCTGCCTAAGTCAGATGCCTTCCTGAATCCCCACCAACAGAAGAATTGGTCCAAGAGGCTCATTGCTTTGACTTCAGATGATATCAGATGGTGCACCCAGAGCACCAAAGGCAAAGACATTATCACCAGCTGTGGGCAATACCCAAATGTACCTCTAATAGGAGTGAAGGGTTGCATCATCTACAATCCTTTGTTGTTTAAGTGACAGCTGGGCTATGCTTTGGTTCACCCTCCTAGAGTGCAAGATTTAGCTGAGACCCTGTATTGTGAAGTAAAACCTAATTCAGCTGTTGTCAGACAAGCATCCTGGGCTTGGGACAACATCCAGACCAAAGGGATGGCTGTTCTTGGAAGGTGTAATAATGTTGCTTCAGCTCAGTATTATGACTGGTCCCATGCTAGAGCTCAGATTGCTGGAATGCCCTTCACCTTGGAGGACATACCTGGACCATCTACAACACAGCCAACAGCAACTGTCAGTCTGGAAGAATTTGAGAAGCTGAAGGAAAGGAATGAGAATCTGTCTCAAGCTCTGAAGAAGACCCTTTGGGAAAGGAGTGATGGTCGTCTGGACATTGAAAGGTTGGAAAAGCTTAGGGTGGAGCATCTTGCCAAGATTGAGAAAACATAGGACTACATCAGGAAAGCAAGAGTTGGGGAGCAAATATTGAAGAATGCCTGTAAAGAGGACAAGATTCAGAAGGCTAGGACTGAACTCTATCTACAAGAAAGTCAGGCTAGGTGGGTCAGGATCACTGAAGCCCGTACACAAGAAGATCAAAAGACTCAGGCCAAGATTGAACAGTTAGAGGCTAATGAAAAGAAGCAGCAGGAAGCTTTGCTGGCAGCCCAGAAGGAGATTTCAGAGTTGAAGCTTAGAGCTGGATTGAAGAGATCAAAGGACCAGAACAGGCACAAGAAGCTGACCACTGCCATTGCCACCAGAAACCTCCTCATCAGGACTATTACAGAGCACCCAGCTAGTCCAGTGACTGAGGCACTCCTGAAGGAGGTCAAGGAGGATGAGTTTGGACTAGATGTATGATCATTTGCTTGTTGTTTATTTCCATTTGATGTATTTTTCTTTGTGTTGTATTTTGACCCTCCAGGGGCATGTGTTGTAAAACAAACTATGTATCGTTCATCATTTGTAATATATTAGTTTGCTTTCATTGGGTTTCTTTTCAACATAAAGCATCTTCCTCGAGGTCTGGAAAGGTCAAAACCAAGAGCCAAGCCGGATACCTTGGAAAACAAATAAGCATACTACATTGCATACTAACCTTGTTTTGTTTTATAGGTTTAGTTATTATCTCTGTTTCTAACTTTGCTATGACTTCAGGAAACATTGCTCGCAGAAGAGTGTTCCCTGTCAACCGTACGCACCGGTACCCTACTCGCAATAACCTTCCTGGTATCCAAATGGAGCAAGTACAGTAGGACCTGACTGAGGTCAGAACCCAGATGGCTAATGAAAGAGTGGAGATGAGAAACCAAATGACCCAATTCATGGCTGTAATGACTGGCTTGGCCCAGAGCCAAGAAAGGTTAAGGGCATTGGTAGAAAGACAAACCCCCGAGGAACCTCATCCTGGAACTAAAGGAACTAGCAACAATGAGAGGGGTCAGCCTCATGTTAATCCACCTGTATTTGGACCCCATCTAGATCCGAAAGTCAACATCCCGGGAAATGTGCAAGGAAATACTGCTGGGGGAAGGATCTTGCAAGAGGATCCCCAAGAGGAGCAGTTTACTGTTATGGGAGCAGGAGACGAAGTCTATGATAGGAGGTTAGATGAAATTGCTGAGAAGTTGAGATCTTTGGAGTCTCAAAATTCCTTGGGCTTCGATGTAATGGATATGGGGCTAGTGGATGGGGTGAGAATTCCCCACAAATTCAAACCCCCGTGCTTTAAGAAATACAATGGAACCTCTTGTCCACGAACTTACCTGCAGTCTTTTCTGGGGAGACTTAAAGCATATACCATGGATGAAAAGCTGTGGATGTTCTACTTTGAAGATAGTCTGACTGGGGCTTCAAGAGAGTGGTATTCACACTTGACCAGAGCTACTATTAGATGCTGGAAGGACTTGGCTGAAGCCTTCATCAGACAGTATCAATACAATCTGGACATGGCTCCCAACAGGACCCTCCTAATGGGAATGACTCAATCTTCCAGAGAAAGCTTCAGAGAATATGCCCAGAGGTGGAGACAGCTTGCTGCTGCTGTCCAACCACCCATGTCAGAAAGAGAAATGGCTGACATGTTCATGAATACTTTGCAAGGAACATATATTGATAGACTGGATGCCTTTTCTTCTACCAGTTTCGCTGACGTAGTTATAGCTGGGGAAAGGATTGAAAGTTTGCTAAAAATGGGCAAAATTTCTGATAATGGTGCAAGTTCATCCAGTAATCCCAGGAAGCCTTTCGTGGGATCCCGAAGGACTGATGAGACAAATGCCATTCATGCCAGCAGGGGTAGACCTTAGTATGTCCACAGATCAGTAGCAGCTGTCACCATTCCAGCTCCGATTCCTCAGCAATCAACATATCAACAACAACAACAACCACATTATCAACAACAAGTTCAGTATCCGCAACAGAGAACCTACAACAACAACAATAGCAATCAACCACAACGACCCTTCCAACAAAGACCATCACAGGCAAACAGGGTGATTGATCCTATCCCTATGCCTTATGCTGCCTTATTGCCACAACTCCTGAAGCTTAACTTGGTCGAGTTAAGGACATTGACACCTCCAGATCCTTCCAATCTCCCAAAGAATTATGATGTCAACGCCAGGTGTGCTTTCCACTCCAATGCGCCTGGTCACAATACTGAGAAGTGCAGAGCATTGCAAATGAAAGTCCAAGATCTGGTGGATTCAAAAGCCCTCAACTTTGCACCCCCTCCGAATGTCAACAGAAATCCTATGCCTAATCATGGCGGGCCGAGGATTAATGCCATTGAGGAAGACAAACCATCTACTTTGATCACCAGTGTTGCACAAATTCGAACACCTTTGGTCGAAATTAAAGCTCAGCTTCTAGAGTGCCAAGTGTTCCCCGGGTGTGAGCTCGGTTGTGGGTATTGCAACA
Organism: Lathyrus aphaca; assembly: GCA_963966055.1. NCBI lineage: Eukaryota > Viridiplantae > Streptophyta > Magnoliopsida > Fabales > Fabaceae > Lathyrus > Lathyrus aphaca. The sequence goes on along the minus strand of OZ014519.1, from coordinate 298,006,087 downwards.
TTGCAGTCAACGGGTGTGAAAATTTGAGAAGCGGCATAGATGGTCTTATTAAGGACGGTATCCTTCAGATCTCAACAACGGCGCCTACAAATCCAGCAATTCCTTTAACAACAATTCCAGATTCTTCTACAGCAGCAACAATCATTCCTACCGATTCATCAATATCATCAGCAACGGCTCCGTCCATCACTTCAGCAAATCAAATTTCAACAACCATCTCTTCTACAACATCAGCATCCACTTTATTAGAAGAATCTTCTACAACGCCAGCAAAAATTAATGAAGATGTCTCAGCAGTTACAATCTACTATGACCCATCAGAGGTTCCTCCCAGCAACAATTTCCAACAACAAACAGTGGCACCTCCTGCCAGATCACCAGTCACAATTTACTATGATCCGCACACCATTACAGTACCCTCCTCTGCAGCGATCAGTCTGGTCACCATTACGGTGCCTGGACCCGTTCCTTATGAAAGAAGTAATGCCATACCTTGGCATTATGGCTCTGATCTCTACTGCAACGGGGAGAAAATCACTCTGGACTCATCAACCTCTTCTCCACAAATTGATAATGTTGGGGGAGGCGGAGGCTTCACCAGAAGCGGACGCCTTTTTGCCTCACAATTGCAGAGACCTAATGTCGAAGCAGAAGCTGCTGCCAAAGCAAAAGGAAAGAGTGTGGTGTCTGAAGAACCAATTGCCAAAGAAACTCAGAAGACATCTTTTGAACAAGATGTAGACGAGTTCATGAGAATCATAAAAAGGAGTGATTACAAGGTGGTGGATTAGCTTCACCAAACTCCCTCAAAAATCTCCATATTATCCCTGTTGATGTGTTCTGAAGCTCACAGAAATGCATTATTGAAAGTCCTGCACGCAGCATACGTGCCAGAGGAGATTACTGTTAATCAGCTAGAAACTGTGGTGGCAAATGTCAACACCAGTCACGGACTGGGCTTTACCAATGCTGACTTAACAACGGAGGGACGCAACCATAACAAGGCTTTACATATCACCTTGGAATGCAAGGGTGCTGTTCTATCTCATGTACTGGTGGACACTGGGTCATCACTCAATGTTCTACCAAAGAAAGCCTTAGTGAAGCTGGAGTATGATGGTTTGGCACTACGTCCAAGTAATTTGGTGGTGAGAGCATTTGATGGCTCTAAAAGATCAGTGCTCGGAGAGATTGATCTGCCCGTGATGATTGGCCCGCAGACTTTTAAAACTACCTTCTTTGTGATGGACATTCAGCCGGCCTACAGTTGTTTGTTGGGTAGACCCTGGATCCACGCCGCCGGTGCTGTTACGTCTACCCTTCACCAGAAGTTGAAATTCGAGTGGGAAGGCCAGATCATCACCATCTGTGGGGAGGAAGACATCTTTGTTAGCCATCTGGCTACGTATAAGTACATAGAGATGGATGGAGAAATCCATGAAACCATGAGCCAAGGGTTTGAGGCCCTGAACATTAATGAAGCATTTGCTGTACTGGGAACCTCCATAACGTCATATCAGCAAGCCCGGAAGTCTGTTGAGGAAGGCACCGCCCAAGGCTGGGGCAAGCTGCTCCCTGTGGAAAAGAAAGAAGACCGATTTGGGTTGGGTTACAGACCAACTCAACAGGATCAACCAGAGGCTGCAAAAGAGCCCAATTTTGTCAGCGGGGTGTAAACACCCCAAATTTTCCCTCACCCATTCACACCATGGCTTTTGATCATTTCATATGCATAAACACAATCATACCATCTCATATCACATTTTTGATCCACTGCATTGTTTCTAAGTCATCTGCATCTAGGGTTTGTGATCTGAGCAATCCAAGAGCTTCTTGAGCCACTCCAAAGGCCATCAATCACTTAAAAGGGGTCCATGTGTGTTCAAGTATCATATTATATCCTCTCAAAGTCAATAATGCCAAAAAAATCACAAGAACTGAGAATGGTATGGAAGCAGAGCCAGGCTTGACTGCACAAATGACCTAGAATTAGGGTTTTGGTTTCAAAAGCCATAACTCCAAATATTTTGGTCATTCTTGTTTCTATTGGTCTCTATATGTTATAGGGAGTATGCATATCAATTTTCATGAAGAAATTCCTTGAGGAAGTCATCTGATCAAGAGTTGACTTTTCAAGCAAGTCAGTGCAAAATCAGGGCATCTGAGGCCCCCAATGACCCAACCAAAGGGTGTTCTTCATCATTTTGATTGTGTATGATCCTTATTTGATCATAGAAGAGGTTGGAAGTTCAAAAAATTGAAGAATTCCAAGTCTTTTGCAAAGTTGACTTTTTGGGAAAGTTTGACTTTTAATGAAATTGCCATTTTAGGAAACTTTTTCAACCTTTACTTTTTGATTCAAAAATGCTTCAAATGGAAAAACTTTTGTCATGAAAGTTGTAGAATGGATCATTCCCTTTTCAAAAAGTCAAGAACATGACCTAATTCATTTTGGATCAAAAGTTATGGCTCATCAAAGTTGGCAAAAATCACTTAAATTCAAGTTATGCACCAAATGGAAAAACTTGCAAATTCTTGTACCAAGGCAATTGGTGGCTTCAAATTGATGTCTAACCTTTACACAAACATCACACAACATTCAAAGATCAGAATTGGCCCAAGGAACTTGACATTTTGATGCATTGAAATTCATGAAATCTCAAAGGAACCAAAAGCAAGTCAAGTTGCAAAACACATGATAACTTCTCATCCACTTGCTAGCTACTTTGCTGATCAACCCTAGCCTTTTCCCTCACCATGCTGCGCAGCACACCTCCCTTGTACTTGGCTAGAACATGACCCATGCTTTCTCTTACACAAAAGTTGACAATTTGCAAAAGCAACCATACCTATCACAAAAGGACATGTCACATCTTCTGACCAATGAGCATTGTCTATACAAATCAATTGCAAGCCAAACCACACAAGACACAAGCCTGAAACCAGCCATAGCACCACATTCACATTTTCACTCCATTGAGCAAAAGCATTCGAAACACACAACATAGCTCACAAACACACAAACAAACTTCATACATCAACTCAACTCATCTTCCTGGTCACAAAGCACCCATCATCCTTGCCTTAAACTGCCAGAATCACAAACACGATCCTCACCTGAGCTTGAACAGAACTTGTTCAAACTTCCAAACCAGCCATCACAAACTCTTCCTAAACATCAAGAGTTCATCAGGGGCCTAAGAGGAGTGGATTGCACGAAGAGAAGGGGTCAGAAAGTGGCAAACTGAAAAGCTTCAAACTCAGGTAGCTTCATGAACATTTTTTCCAAAAATTATTTTTTAAGTTCCTAAGTTGTTCTTCATGATTCACTGATCACTCTGATGTTGTTGGTTTTGAAAATGGTGAAGAGATGAGAGTTTAATCTTGTTCTGAAACTTTTTGCCCTAAAACTATTTTGATTCGATTCTCTCTGTTTAGGAATGATAAATGTTGTTTGAATGGGGGTTTTGATTCGTGATTGAGTGGGGAAGAGTTCTGGGCAATTAGATTTCGTTTTAGATGCGTGTAGAGAGAGTTTGAAATTTGGGGTAATCGGAGAAGATGACCGGAACACTGTTCCGGTCACCTGAGAGTCATTAAAGGCTGGATTAGGGCTAATTAATTAGGGTTAGTGAGTTTGAATGTAGGCCGTCCAGATGCGCGCCTAGTCAACTCCCGCGCGTGTGAGTTTGAATGATAGCCTTAGGATCTGTTGACTTCTTCATTAATTCATTTAAATTAATTTTTATTTTCATTTAAATACATTTGTTTTCTATATTTTATTTAAAATAGCAAAACTTATTCAAAAATTCTGAAATTTTTTATACAAACTTTTATTTAATTTCAGAAACCAAAAATATTTTTATTTTTATTTTTTGCACTCAAAAAATATTTTTAAATATTTAAAGTTTATTTTTAATTGATTAATGAGAATTAATTAATTAAAAATGCTTTTAGGTATTTAAAAATCACCAAAAAATTCATGAAACCTTTAAAACCATTTAGAAACATTGTCCAACCCTCAAACCAAATTTCTTTTTTGATCTTGATGCATTTTGAGAATTTTCCATGGAATTAAAATCATTTTAATGCATTATTTTGATCCAAACTTCCAAAAATCATTTCTGCTTAACCTTTGAGAGTTGGACCTTGATTCTTTTTGCATTGCATTGCGTTTCGCATGTAGTATGTGAGATTAAATGGGCATGATTTGATCTTTCATTTTCCATTTGTTTGACATTTTTCTTGTTAAGGAACCCTAAAACCCTAGAAAACTTAGGAAAATCATAACTTGAATTAGGTTAAGAGTTGGAACTTCTCCTTTGGACAGTGAGTTAGTATAGGATTAGGGATCCTTTGAGTGCATTTTCAATTTTTTATATTGATGTTTGCTTCTGATTTTGGTTTTTGTTTGATGCTTTGATCATAAACCCTAATTTGGGCTTCCATATGCATCCATCTTGCATTTGCATTCATACTTTGACTTGCCATGGCATTTTGTGCATCCATTTGATTCATTTGACATCTTAAGACATATTGAAGGCATGTTTGATCATTGCCTCTTGCATTTGCCATGTTGTATGCCATATGCATTTCATAACTTTTCATGAATGTTCATGGTTCTTAACTTGTTTCATTTGCATCCATAAGCTTGTATGATCATCAACATGCCTTGTTCCATGTTTGCATCATCTCATAGCATCATTAAAATCATGTATGAGCTTCTGGTTTTGATTTACATCATGCCATTTCATTTCATTTTGCATTGCATTGCATTTCTTTCACTAACTTTTCAGGTGGTAAGCAACTTTGAGAAGTGAATTTGCCTTCACTTCTCACAACTTCTTTTCATCTCTTTTATGCATCCATGCTGCATTTTACTTTGTGTTTGAGATTGAGATTGCTCTTTCTTCTTCTTCTCACTTTCTTTCTTCAAGTGACTTGTCTTCTTCAATGAAGCAAGTTACTTTGCTTCTTCTTGCTCCATTCATCTGCTTCCTGGTGGTTCCATTGAAGATTTTTCTTGTTAAACCTCACAAACCTTAGGAACAACTAAGCATGATAACAATTAGGTTTTGATTAGTTCCCCACTTAGTTTTACCTTTGTGTCTCATTGAGTCTTCTCTTCTCATCTCATAATCAAGGACTAAACCCTAAAGGCTTTAAGGCTTTGTGATTAAGCTTATGCCTGCATCCTTCTATTAGGATGGAGTGTATAACTTTAATCCTAAGTGTTAAACCCTTAATGTGTTTAAATCTCTTAATCAATTCACATAATAATCATTAAGACATCACACTTGTAACTTGGGCCTTGCATTAGGGTTCTAATTCTTCCTTAATTGGTTAAGAAGGACTAACCCTAGTGTTAATGGACAAGTCCCCCTCAAGTTGTCTTACAAACCCTGAAAAACATTTCATCATCATATCATTCAATAAAATCCACTTAATCAAAGGCTTGTTTTGTCATGAGTTTAATCCCTAATCATGGATTAAGTTGAGGAGCTTTCCTCAGCTTAAACATTCTCATCTATTATCCTTCTATTAGGATGATGTAATGAGTCTATTTAATCCCTGATTATGGCTTAATCTCATTACTCAACACTAAACAAAAACACCAAAAACATCTAAATAATCACAAGTAGGTTAATGATCTTAATCCTGCATTAGAGGTGATTAAGTGTGAGAATCTTACTTCACACTTAAGGTATTCTCATTACCCCTAATCAGAGGGAAGATGTGATGAGTTTACTAACCCATTGGTTTAGGCTTAAGCTCATTAACTTATGACAAACCTTCAAAATCAATAAAAGACTGAAAACTCCAAAACAAACAATAATCGTCTCCCTCGGGATTCTTTTCTCATCTCAATCACTCATAAACGAGAACTTGCTTCTTCCGTCTATTGCAAGACAGTTTGCACCTGAGCCAGACAGGTCATACACTTGAGCATAGACAAGCAAGCAGTTCACAAGTCAATTCATCTTTCAGTCTCTTTGGGTCGAACTACGGTGTTCTGACTTACTCATTGCACGAGAGGATACGTAGGCATAACTTAACAGTTATCGAACAAAAGTCTCTGTATATTCCCCCTCTTTCCAGCATTATTCTTTAGCCTCATTATCATGAGCATTTCACTCTTATCCTTACACTGACACTGTATATATCACACTTCACTTCTTTCACACTGACACCTGCACATCCTTTTCCATCTATTTATACACAAATTGCACTGACACTACCCCTTTGAAACACAAACCTTTTAAGCGTGGATCCCGTCGAGTACGGCGGACAATCTGGGTGCTAATACCTTCCCAGGTTGTAACCAACCCCCTTTCTCAGTCTCTCTGGTTCAAAACCGTCTTATCCATATTTTCCTAGGTTTATGCAGCATTACCTTTCCTCCGGGATAAAAATGCCTAGCTGGCGACTCTTTTCTCTTGAGTTCACCCCTGTGTGTTCTCTCTCCTTTCGCCGACCGTTCGCGTCTGTACCCCATTTGACTTAGCCTCATTTGGTGGGAGCGACAGCTTGGCGACTCTGCTGGGGACCCTTATACTGTAACCAGGGCTTCTGGTTCTTTTTGTGGGTTCCTCCTAGCGCTTGTTTGATTTGTGTTTACTGGGGTGTTATGTGCTATTTGTGCTTGTATTTGTATTTATTTTTGCTTTATGTACAGTTGTTTATCTGCTTTCTTTTTAGCTTTACATATATATCATACTGTCATACTGTGCTGGCTGGATCTGTTCTTGTTGTTTTGGTGGGTGGGTGTTCTATTGAGAGTTGAGGTCCTATACCTGGGACCTGAGTGACACTTAGGCTAGAGTGGTTCATGTTCTTTCCCATTCCATTTCGGTCTGGTGCGGGAATATGAAACACGGTTCAGATATGGGTTTCTTCTTGAGAACTCTGTGCTATAGATTTCCTGTAGTGCTAGGGCTATCTGGGAAGCCTGCTAAGTCTGGATGACCTTTATTATGACCTTCAGAAACTGAGGTGAATTAGAGGAGGATCTTTTATGGTTATTGTAAACACTGTACCTCCGGGTTAGAAGTGTTTACACTTCTCATAACTGATCCAAGTCTGAGGATCCTTGTTTTAGAACATCACCTGTGAGGGGGTTGGGCTGTTTACAGGTTTGCAGGTACCCTTGACCTCAGCATACCCTGTCACTTTGTTTTGATTAAGAGTACTCCACTTTGGAATAGTTCTTGTGATTTTTAACCTAGGACATGTGACTCTTTATTTGAGTCCCCCACCTTGGTTACTGGACTTATGAACCTCCATCTGGATTTCTTGAACATATATGGACTCATATCAGAGCAGTTAATCAGATCCAGCTCAGTCACAAACCCTTGCATATCATTTGCATACATCCTCATTGCATCATTTTAACATGTGTTTATTTGTTTTTCAGGGTATCCATTCTACATTTTGGCTTGGTTTTGACCCCTTCTTCAGCATAGACCTGTCTTCATCAGTGCTTACTTCAGCTATCAGCTACCTACTTCAGTCACCTGCATCACCAGTCTCAGCCTGTCAGAGGCCTATCTTCAGTATTATTTTCAGCACCTGTCTCAGTTCTCTTTCAGCAGCATGGCACCTAAGAAGAGTAACATCTCCTATCATTTCTTTGAGCCTGAGTTGGCTAGCATCAGGAAGAGTCAGACCCTGATTACTCCAGACCATATACACCTTTTCAGAGAACATTATGGAGGAATCCTTGATGTGGTTATGGATTTGGACCCTTCACAGAGGAGCTTGATACATACTTGCCTGCAGTTCTATGATCCCCCTCTGAGGTGTTTCACCTTCCAGAATTTTCAGTTGGGACCCTTGTTGGAAGAATATTCATCATTGGTTGGTGTGCCTATCAGGGGTGGAATTCCCTTCAACCCTGAGATGGCTTTCCCTAGTAATGAGGAGATAGCAAAAGCATTATATCTGGAACCAGTTCTGATTGGGCAGAATTTGACAGCTAAAGCTGGAGTCTCTGGGTTTCATCTGGATTTCTTGATCTCTCAGGCTACCCTGAAGGCTTCTTTGGGAGAGTGGAAGGCAGTCTGTGCTTTGTTGGCCCTTAGCATATATGGGGTCATACTCTTTGCAGATGATCCTAGGTTTGTTAGCAAGAATGCAATCCATCTTTTCATCCTGAGAAACCCAGTGCCCGCCTTACTGGGAGATCTTTACTACTCTGTTCATCAAAGGAATGAAAAGCAAAGGGGAAGATTAGTAAGATGCTGTGCTCCTTTGTTCCATACTTGGTTGCTCAAGCATTTGCCAAAGACTGATGTATTCTTGAACCCTCACCAGCAAAAGAACTGGGCTAGGAGGCTTGTTGCTCTAACCTCAGATGACATCAGGTGGTGCACCCAGAGCACCAAGGGCAGGGACATCATTACAAGTTGTGGGCAATTTCCCAATGTACCTCTGATTGGAGTGAAGGGTTGCATCAACTACAACCCTCTGCTATTCAAAAGACAACTGGGCTATGCATTAGTCCACCCTCCTAGGGTACAGGATCTGACTGAGACCCTTTATTGTGAAATCAAGCCTAATCTGGCTGTTGTCAGGCAGGCATCATGGGCCTGGGACAATGTGTAGACTAAGGGGGTAACCATTCTTGGGAGATGCAATAATGTAGCCTCAACTCAGTACTATGAGTGGTCTCATGCCAGAGCTCAAATTACTGGAATGCCTTTCACTATTGAAGATGTGCCTGGACCTTCCACAGCACCACCTCCAGCAACTGTCAGCTTAGAGGAGTTTGAGAAATTGAAAGAGAGAAATGAGAATCTGACTCAGGCTTTACAGAAGACCCTCTGGGAGAGGAGTGATGGTCGCTTGGACATTGAAAGGCTAGAAAAGCTAAAGGTGGAGCATCTAGCCAAAATTGAGAAGTCGGAGGATTACATTAAGAAGTCTAGGGCTGGAGAACAGATCTTGAAGAATGCCTGCAAGGAAGCTCAGTTCCAGAAGGCCAGGACTGATTTGTATCTAAAGGAGAGTCAAGCTAGGTGGGTCAGGATCACCGAAGCCCGTACTCAGGAGGACAAAAGGATTCAGGATAAGATTGAACAGATGGAAGCTAGTGCAAAAGAACAACAGGAAACCCTGGCAGCAGCCCAGAGGGAGATCTCAGAGTTGAAGATCAGAGCTGGTGTGAAGAGGTCAAAGGACCAGAGTCGACACAAGAAGCTAACTGCAGCTGTTACTACCAAGAATCTTCTCATCAGGAATCTTACAGAGCATCCAGCTGATCCTGTGACTGAAGCACTTCTCAAGGAAGTTCAGGAGGACGAGTTTGGTCTTGGTGTTTGACTTTTGCTTGTTGTTGCTTTCATTTTATGTACTTTTCTTTATGTTGTATTTTTGACCCCTCAGAGGGCATGTATTGTAAAAAACAAACTATGTACTTTTTGTAATATATGTGTGGATTTGTTTATCTGAATTCTTCCAAAGCAACATTACAAGCATCTTCTTCAAGGGTCTGGAAAGGTCAAAACCAAATGCCAGGCCGGATACCTTGGAAACAAATAGACATACTGCATTGCATGCTAACCCTTTGTTTTGTTTTGTAGGTTTTTGTTTTATTGATACTAACTCTGTTGTGACTTCAGGAACTATTGCTCGACGTCGAGGGTTTCCACTCAACCGTCCACACAGATATCCCACCCGCAACAATCTTCCGGGCATACAAATGGACCAAGTACAGCAGGACCTTACAGAGGTCAGGACTCAAATGGCCAACGAAAGGCTAGAAATGAGGAATCAGATGACACAATTTATGGAGGTGATGAATAATATGGCTCAAAGCCAAGAGAGGTTAAGAGCACTGGTAGAGGGGAGGAATCAGGAAGACCATCATCCAGGGACTGCTGGGACAAGCAACAATGAGAGAGTTCAGCCTCATGTTAATCCCCCAGTCTTTGGACCCCACCTGCATCCAGAGATCAACATCCCTGCTAATGTGCAAGGGACTTCCACAGCAGGTAGGGTACTACAAGAAGACCCCCAGGAAGATCAGTTCACAGTGATGGGAGCTGGGGAGGAAGCCTATGACAGGAGGCTAGATGAGATTGCTGAGAAACTGAGGTCCCTGGAGTCCCAGAATTCTTTGGGCTTTGATGTTATGGACATGGGTCTAGTGGACGGGGTCAGGATTCCCCACAAATTTAAACCACCATGCTTTGAGAAGTATAACGGAACTTCCTGTCCCCGGACCCATTTACAATCCTTTCTGGGGAGGCTGAAGGCATATACCATGGACGAAAAGCTATGGATGTTTTATTTTGAGGATAGCTTAACAGGAGCTTCAAGGGAATGGTACTCTCATCTGACCAGAGCAACCATTAGATGCTGGAAGGACCTGGCTGAGGCCTTTATCAGACAGTATCAGTACAACTTGGACATGGCTCCCAACAGGACCCTCCTGATGGGAATGTCACAATCGTCCAGGGAAAGCTTCCGGGAGTACGCTCAAAGGTGGAGACAGCTTGCTGCTGCTGTCCAGCCACCCATGTCAGAGAGGGAGATGGTTGATATGTTTATGAACACCCTCCAAGGAACATACATTGACAGGCTGGCTTCCTTTTCTTCCACTAGCTTTGCTGATGTAGTCATAGCCGGGGAAAGGATTGAAAACCTATTAAAGATGGGTAAAATTTCTGACAACGGTGCGAGCTCGTCCAGCAACACAAGAAAGCCTTTTGTAGGCCCAAGAAGAACTGGCGAGACCAATGCTATCCATACCAGCAGGGGTAGACCCCAATATGTTCATAGGTCTGTGGCAGCAGTCACCATTCCCGCTCCAATTCATCCTCAACCAGCTTATCAACCTCAGCAACAAAATTACCAGCAACAAACTCAGTATCCTCCTCAGAGAAATTATAACAACAACAACACCAGCAACAACAATCAGCAAAGACCGTTCCAACAGAGACCTTCTCAGGCCAATAGGGTGATCGATCCGATCCCTATGCCCTATGCCACATTACTGCCACAACTCCTGAAACTCAACCTGGTTGAGCTAAGGACATTGGCACCTCCAGATCCTGCCAGTCTACCCAGAAATTATGACGCCAGCGCCAGATGTGCTTTTCACTCAAATGCACCTGGCCATAGTACAGAGAAGTGCAGAGCCTTGCACATGAAGGTACAGGACTTGGTAGATTCCAAAGCTCTAAACTTCGCACCACCACCGAATGTTAACAAGAACCCTATGCCACACCATGGTGGTCCCAGAATCAATGCTATTGAAGAAGACAAGCCGTCTTACTTGATAACCAGTGTGGATCAGATTCGGACACCCTTGGTGGAGATTAAAGCTCAACTCCTTGAATGTCAAATGTTCCCGGGATGTGAGCTAGGGTGTGGTTATTGCAACATTTCAGTGAATGGTTGTGATAACTTGAGGGATGGCATAAATGGTCTCATCCAGAGTGGCCTGCTTCAAATCACAACATCAATACCTACCAATCCGGCAATCTCCTTAACAACAATTCCAGAATCGTCTACAACTGCAACAACCATTGTTCCAAACAACTTTTCAGTTTCATCAACAAATGCTTCATCTGTTACTTCAACGGGCCAAATATCAACAAGCATCCCTTCTACAACTTCAGCACCCCTTCATTCAGAGTCTCCTACAACAACAACACCCATCCTTCCAACAATGTCTCCTACAACATCAGCGACAAACAGTGCAAGTGTTTCAACAGTTACAATTTATTATGATCCTGCCAATGATTCCGCCTACAACTCACAAAATGCCACTCCTACCAGAGCACCAGTCACAATATACTATGATCCACAGACTATCACAGTCCCTTCTGCAGCTGCCATCAGTCCGGTCACTATCACAGTGCCTGGGCCAGTACCTTATGAAAGCCGTAATGCCATCCCTTGGCATTACGGCTCTGATTTATACTGCGAAGGACAAAGAATCACTTTCGAATCATCAACTTCTTCACCACAAGTAGACAATGTGGGGGGAGGCGGAGGCTTCACTCGAAGCAGACGTCTCTTCGCCCCGCAAATTCAAAGACCCACTGCTGAAGCAGAAGCTGCTGCCAAGGCAAAAGGGAAGAGCATGGTGCAAGAAGAACAGGTTGTTAGAGAAGCTCTGAAAACACCTTTTGATCAGGAAGTTGATGAATTCATGAGAATTATCAAGAAAAGTGACTACAAGATAGTGGACCAGCTTCACCAGACGCCTTCCAAGATCTCCATTCTATCATTGCTTATGTGCTCCGAGGCTCATCGGAACGCACTACTCAAAGTCTTGCACGCAGCTTATGTGCCAGAAGAGATCACCGTCAATCAGTTGGAAGCTGTAGTTGGAAATGTTAATGCTAGTAATGGACTAGGATTCACCAACACTGATTTGACTACGGAAGGCCGCAATCATAACAAGGCTTTGCACATTACCATGGAATGTAAAGGTGCAGTTCTTTCCCATGTGCTGGTAGACACGGGATCATCCCTCAATGTCTTACCTAAAAAAGCCCTTGTGAAGCTGGAATATGAAGGATTGGCATTACGACCCAGTAACTTGGTAGTGAGAGCTTTTGACGGCTCTAAGAGATCAGTTCTGGGAGAAATTGAGTTGCCTGTAATGATTGGCCCACAAACTTTCAAAACGACCTTCTACGTGAAGAAAGAAGATAGATTTGGGTTGGGTTACAAACCAACTCAAGAAGATCAAGCAGAGGCTGCTAAGAAGCCCAACTTTGTTAGTGGGGGGATGCTCACCCCCGATGCTGTCAACAACTTGGAAGATGAGTCGGAAGATGAACGCAACCTGGAAAGCTGGATTCGTCCAAAGATCCCGGGGAGCAGTATCTCAAACTGGTCTTCCCAAGAAATTATAAGGGTTACTCCTGCAGAGTAATTATTATTTCCTGTATATTTTAAGCATGCATCAAGTCTTGCATCTTGCCCAAGATGAGAAGACTCATTTTGTAATCGGGCCATCTGTAATTTTTGTGCAACAAGATTAATCAATGAAATATCAGACATCTTTTGCAAACGAGTCATTTTCTTTTCCGCTCACTGTTTTTCCATTTTTCTTTTTGTACAAAAATAAATGGCAATGTTTTCAAAATGACAACTTAATTTCACTTTTCTAAACAAGATTAAAATCAATCACTAAAATGAACAAACTGAACCCTTGCAGAGAGTGCCTTCCAGACAGCACCGACAACAGCACGGCTATGACTTCGTATGACTCTGACAATCCGATCAATCAAGCTGATGAAGGGGTTGAAGAAGATTATGAGCTTCCTGAAGAGCTAGCCAGATTGTTGAGACAAGAGGAGAAGGTTATCACTCCTCATCAGGAGGAGGTCGAAACGATTAATCTTGGTACAAATGAAGATGTGAAAGAGGTTAAAATCGGGGCCTGCTTACAAGACTCAGTGAAGAGATAACTGATTGACCTGCTTCAAGAATATGTGGATGTGTTTGCTTGGTCTTATCAAGATATGCCAGTGTTGGACACCGACATTGTTATGCATAAACTGCCTTTGAGGGAAGAATGCCCACCGGTCAAACAGAAGATGCGCCGCACTCGCCCAGACATGGCAATGAAGATCAAGGAAGAGGTACAAAAGCAATGGGACGCCGGGTTCCTTGCTGTGACTAGCTATCCACTGTGGGTTGCTAATATAGTACCTGTACCTAAGAAAGATGGCAAGGTAAGGATGTGTGTTGACTACCGGGATCTGAACAGAGCCAGCCCGAAAGATGATTTCCCATTACCTCACATTGATGTATTGGTTGATAATACGGCTCAGTTCTCAGTATTCTCCTTCATGGACGGATTTTCGGGATACAATCAGATCAAAATGTCACCTGAAGACATGGAGAAGACAACCTTCATCACACCCTGGGGAACTTTCTGTTATAAGGTGATGCCATTTGGATTGAAGAATGCTGGTGCAACATATCAACGGGCTATGGTAACATTATTCCACGATATGATCCACAAAGAAATCGAGTGTTATGTGGATGACATGATTGCCAAGTCCCTTACAGAGGAAGACCACCTGGTAAATCTGCTGAAGTTATTCAGGCGCCTGAGGAAGTACCAACTAAAGCTGAACCCCAACAAGTGCATATTCGGGGTGCGATCTGGTAAGCTACTGGGCTTTATTGTAAGCGAGAAAGGGATTGAGGTTGACCCTGATAAAGTCAAAGCCATTCAAGAAATGCCTGCACCGAAAACTGAGAAAGAAGTTCGAGGGTTTCTAGGTAGATTGAACTACATCTCAAGGTTCATATCTCACCTTACAGCAACCTGTGAACCCTTGTTCAAGCTGTTAAGGAAAGAACAGACGGTCAGGTGGAATGAAGACTGCCAGAAGGCTTTTGACAAGATCAAAGAATACCTGCAAGAACCACCAATCCTTATGCCTCCAGTTGAAGGAAGACCTCTAATAATGTATTTGACAGTATTAGAAGAGTCAATGGGGTGTGTGCTGGGCCAGCATGACGAGTCTGGTCGAAAAGAGTATGCAATATACTACCTGAGCAAAAAGTTTACCGACTGTGAACAACGTTATTCACTGCTCGAGAAAACTTGATGTGCTTTAGCTTGGGCTGCTCACCGACTGAGACAGTATATGTTGACTCACACTACCTTATTGATCTCAAGGATGGACCCAGTCAAGTACATTTTCGAGAAGCCAACTCTTACCGGATGGGTTGCAAGATGGCAAATGATTCTCACGGAATATGACATCCAGTACACCTCTTAGAAAGCCATCAAGGGCAGTGTACTATCTGAATATCTTGCTGAACAACCTATGGATGACTACCAGCCTATGAGATTTGACTTCCCTGATGAAGACATCATGTTCATAAGAGCGAAAGATCATGAAGAACCTATTCACACCGAAGGGCCTGAACCGGAGGAAGAATGGACTATGACGTTTGATGGGGCTGTTAATATGAATGGTCGTGGTGTTGGTGCAGTACTCATTACACCTAAGGGAGTTCACATGCCTTTCTCGGCAAAGCTCACCTTTAACTGCACTAACAACGAAGCTGAATACGAAGCTTGCATTATGGGTCTTGAGGAAGCCATTGACCTCAGGATCAAGACGTTGACTGTATTCGGAGATTCAACTCTGGTAGTTAATCAAACCAACGGCAAATGGTACACCCACCAGGATCATCTGATACCTTACAGGGATTATACAAGGAGGTTATTGACTTTCTTCACAACGGTCAAGCTTGAGTATATCCCTCGAGATGAAAATCAGTTTGCAGATGCTCTAGCTACCATTTCATCCATGATCAAAGTTCAAGCTGTCAACTTTGTACCTCAGATTTCAGTGTCCAGACTTGACAGACCAGCATATGTATTTGCAGCAGATATTGCCGAAGATGATAAGCCTTGGTTCCACGACATTAAGTGCTTCTTGGAGGATCAAACATACCCACCTGGGGCATCATCCAATGATAAGAAGACTCTAAGAAGGCTCGCTGGTAGTTTCTTTCTGAACACTGATGGTTCCCTATATAAGAGAAACTTTGATATGGTACTCCTCAGATGCGTCGATAGAGCAGAAGCTGACTTGTTGATGCACGAAGTGCACGAAGGATCCTTTGGTACCCATGCAGGAGGGCATGCCATGGCTAAGAAACTGCTAAGATCAGGTTATTACTGGATCACAATGGATGCTGACTGTTGCGCCTATGCCAGAAAATGTCATAAATGCCAGATTTATGCGGATAAGGTGCATGTGCCTCCCAATCCTTTGAATATAATGTCTTCACCCTGGCCCTTTGCCATGTGGGGCATTGATATGATCGGCAAGATTGAGCCAACTGCTTCAAACGGCCACAGATTCATCCTGGTAGCCATCGACTATTTCACCAAGTGGGTTGAAGCAGCCTCATATGCAAATGTTACAAGGCAAGTGGTAGCCCGATTTCTGAAGAAAGATATCATCTGTCGATACGGAGTTCCCGAGCGAATCATTAATGATAATGGTTCCAACTTGAACAACAAAATGATGGCAGAGCTGTGCCGGGATTTCAAGATCCAACACCACAATTCTTCTCCTTACAGGCCAAAGATGAATGGCGCTGTTGAGGCAGCTAACAAGAATATCAAGAAGATTGTGCAGAAGATGGTAGTCACCTACAAAGACTGGAATGAGATGCTACCATTTGCCTTGCATGGGTACCGCACGTCAATCAGAACATCCACTGGGGCAACACCGTATCAGCTTGTGTATGGTATGGAGGCAGTCCTACCAGTTGAAGTTGAACTACCCTCCTTACGGGTATTGATGGATGTTAAGCTGAACGAAGCAGAATGGGTCCGATCCCGATACGAACAACTGAGTCTGATTGAAGAGAAAAGATTGGCTGCAATCTGTCATGGGCAGTTGTATCAGAAAAGAATGAAAAGAGCCTTCGATCAGAAAGTCAGGCACCGAGAGTACCAAGTAGGAGGTCTTGTGCTGAAAAGAATCCTCCCTCCGCATACAGACCACAGGGGCAAATGGACTCCGAACTATGAAGGACCATTTGCAGTAAAGAAAGTTTTCTCTGGTGGAGCACTGATGCTCAGCACCATGGATGGTGAAGACTTCCCGTCCCCTATGAATTCGGATGCAGTTAAAAAATACTTCGCATAAAAAATGACCCGCTGGACATAAAAACAGAATGTAAGTCCAGGCAAAAATAGGGCATCCCGGCGAGTCAAAAACAGAATAAAAGGCTCGGGCAAAAATAAGGGAAATGAATAAAAAATGTACACCCGCTGAGTTGAAAAGCCGCATTGGACAGCTCAGGCAAAAATGGGTATCCCGATGGATTGAAAACCCGAAAGGGCGATCCATGCAAAATAAGGGAATAAGAGAACAACTGCATTCTGAATTCGTTTGTATCACCTACAACTTGGTAAGCTTCGAAGGGACCAAGCTTTTGTCAGAATCAGTCTTCTTCAGAAAGCAAGACGAGAAGAACGTCAAAAGTCATACGAGTCATAGCAGAAGGGAAGCTCCTTCAAAGCGTCATCAACATTGCCAGCATTTTGTTTCTCAATTTGTAACAATCTCCTCATTTCAGGAGATATGTTTCTTTGACTGTATTTTGCCAATTCAGGGCACATAAATTAATAAAAACAGATTTTTCAGTCACACAATGTCTCGTATATTTTATTTGCAAAAATGTCTGATATCTTAAAGGAAGCTGATTGCATGAATACAGATGCTAAATCTTTAAAAATAAAGAAAATAAAACGCGTGCTTACAGGGAATTTACTTACTCCCAGAAGTGTCTCACTCCTATGACGGAACCCTGTAAGGGATACCTCGGGATTACTTGTACGTTTCTCTGTCTTTGCAGGATTGCAGCATGGGGTATAAAAGCTTCATCCCAGCAAGCTGGCAAGTCAACACTCACTCAGTCTTAGCACCCAAGTGCTTACTCCCCAGCTGATTTGCCACTTGTTACTTCCCCAGCCGAGCGCAAAAGCCAGGGAATCATCTCCCCACAGAGCCTCAGCCTCTATCCAGAAGAGCAGCGCATGAAAGAATCACAACAGAGTGACGAAAGCTTCTACAAACCCCAGCTGGGTCCCTCATTTACAAGAATAAGTCTATCAATGACACATTTCCCCAAGCGGAATCATTTCATCAGATCTACCAATGATCTTATCCCCAGCTGGGATGTCTACTTCAACAGATCGACCAGAGATCTTCACAGCATTGGGATCCGAATCCCGGATCGGTATCTTTTGCATAATCATAGCATTAGCATCATATTCACCCCACAAAGCGTAGCATTCCGTCTTAATACGGAGCATTACGGCAAAAATCAAACATGTTGCATAATCATAAGTCATGGTCCGAATCAAACACTTGTGAATAATAATCCATCAACAATATACAGAATACTCTCCAGATTCCCCAGCAAAGCAGTTTCCTCACACTCACAAACATCAGTATATACTCCTTATGGCACCCGTCTGTGTCATATCCCCAGCAGAAAGCCAAAGATATTCCCTTTGCACTCACAGATACTTGTATATATATAACTTTCTTGACATCCGTCCATGTCACTTTTCCCAGTACAGTAACATAAACACTTTATATACCAGATATTTGTTTATACTTTACTCTTCTCCTTTTGACACCCGTCCGTGTCACACTCTCCCCAGCAGATTGAACACTCATCTATACATCACTCATACTTTCTACTCATACTTATACAGATACTCGTCCGTATCTTGTATACACCATTTACATCCCCGCAGATTCGACACTCGTCCATGTTCTTTGTTAACCAGTTGGTACTCGTCTGTATCATCATCTCAGAACATGCGTCAAGCGTTTGTTTCTACATGATACTTGTCCGTATCATAATCTTAAGGATGCTCGTCCGCATCTTTAATCCATACACTGCGTCAAACACTTGTGTCTTCTTGAATATAGATACTCATCTGTGTCTACTATTCCCCAGAAGAGTTCTTTCAGATTCAACACTCGTCCGTGTTCCTTGTTAACCAGTTGATACTCGTCCGTATCATCATCTCGGAACATGTGTCAGTACTTGTTTCTACCTGATACTCGTCCGTATCATAGTCTTAAGGATGCTCGTCCGCATCTTTAATCTATACACAACATCTAAACACTTATACCTTTTATTTCTTGGATTGAAAACACTCGTCCGTGTTTACCATTCCCCAGTAAAACATTTTTCTTCTTATCTGACGTTCGTCCTACGTCATGATAAATCGTGATTTTTAGCAGCCGTCCCCTGCTAGGTGATCGTCCTTCACCTTTTGAATGATCGTCCTTCATCATGCTCATCCGATGGCCGTTCCCATCGTTGACCTTTTTATCCAACATTCGTCCTATGTCGTGATTTTTAGCAGCCGTCCCCTGCTAGGTGATCGTCCTTCACCTTTTGATGATCGTCCTTCATCATTTTATCCAATGGTCGTCCCCATTGTTGATTTTGGTTATCTGGCATTCGTCCTATGTCATGATAAACCTTGAGAGCAGCCGTCCCCTGCTAGGTGGTCGTCCTCCACCTCTTGATGGTCATCCTCCATCATGCTCATCCGATGGCCGTCCCCATCGTTGACCCTTTTATCCGGCATTCGTCCTATGTCGCGATATTTTCGGCAGCCGTACCCTGCCAGGTGGTCGTCCTCCACCTTAGATGACCGTCCCTCATCTTAACCCAACAGAGCAGCCGTCCCCTGCTAGGTGATCGTCCTTCACCTTTGATGACCG
This sequence comes from Lathyrus aphaca, assembly GCA_963966055.1. Classification (NCBI taxonomy): domain Eukaryota; kingdom Viridiplantae; phylum Streptophyta; class Magnoliopsida; order Fabales; family Fabaceae; genus Lathyrus; species Lathyrus aphaca. The sequence continues at coordinate 297,986,828 of OZ014519.1, read as the reverse complement.
TACCTCATCATCTGTTTATTTCATTTATTCTTTAACCCGATGGCCATCCCCGTCGTGGTCCCTTTTCCTTTTAGTCCGATGGCCGTCCCCATCGGTGGTTACTTTGCTTTATGAACTTGATGGCCGTCCCCGTCATTTTTCATTAATCCCCAGAAAATTTTACAGCTTTACTTGATGGCCGTCCCCATCATGATACCTTTTACCCCCAGCATGTCGGTCGTCCCCGTCATTGCCCTTTTTCTGCACTTTTCAGCATGTCGGCCGTCCCCGTCATTGCTCTTTACCCAGCAGTCGTCCTCTGCTCGACGGTCGTCCTCCGTCGCCCGCACTTTATAATATACTTTATTTTCCTTTACAATCTATATCCCTTTTCTTCTTCATTCTGTGAGTGCAAATTTTGGACTGTCTTTGGTATTCAACCACAAGTTATCTTGTTTGCCGGATAAGCTGCTGCTTACATCCTGCACAGCTAACTCATGTTTGAATAGGGGCAGCTGTAAACACCCCAAATTTTCCCTCACCCATTCACACCATGGCTTGTGATCATTTCATATGCATAAACACAATCATACCATCTCATATCACATTTTTGATCCACTGCATTGTTTCTAAGTCATCTGCATCTAGGGTTTGTGATATGAGCAATCCAAGAGCTTCTTGAGCCACTCCAAAGGCCATCAATCACTTAAAAGGGGTCCATGTGTGTTCAAGTATCATATTATATCCTCTCAAAGTCAATAATGCCAAAAAAATCACAAGAACTGAGAATGGTATGGAAGCAGAGCCAGGCTTGACTGCACAAATGACCTAGAATTAGGGTTTTGGTTTCAAAAGCCATAACTCCAAATTTTTTGGTCATTATTGTTTCTATTGGTCTCTATATGTTATAGGGATTATGCATATCAATTTTCATGAAGAAATTCCTTGGGGAAGTCATCTGATCAAGAGTTGACTTTTCAAGCAAGTCAGTGCAAAATCAGGGCATCTGAGGCCCCCAGTGACCCAACCAAAGGGTGTTCTTCATCATTTTGATTGTGTATGATCCTTATTTGATCATAGAAGAGGTTGGAAGTTCACAAAATTGAAGAATTCCAAGTCTTTTGCAAAGTTGACTTTTTGGGAAAGTTTGACTTTTAATGAAATTGCCATTTTAGGAAACTTTTTCAACCTTTACTTTTTGATTCAAAAATGCTTCAAATGGAAAAACTTTGGTCATGAAAGTTGTAGAATGGATCATTCCCTTTTCAAAAAGTACAAGAACATGACCTAATTCATTTTGGATCAAAAGTTATGGCTCATCAAAGTTGGCAAAAATCATTTAAATTCAAGTTATGCACCAAATGGAAAAACTTGCAAATTCTTGTACCAAGGCAATTGGTGGCTTCAAATTGATGTCTAACCTTTACACAAACATCACACAACATTCAAAGATCAGAATTGGCCCAAGGAACTTGACATTTTGATGCATTGAAATTCATGAAATCTCAAAGGAACCAAAAGCAAGTCAAGTTGCAAAACACATGATAACTTCTCATCCACTTGCTAGCTACTTTGATGATCAACCCTAGCCTTTTCCCTCACCATGCTGCGCAGCACACCTCCCTTGTACTTGGCTAGAACATGACCCATGCTTTCTCTTACACAAAAGTTGACAATTTGCAAAAGCAACCATACCTATCACAAAAGGACATGTCACATCTTCTGACCAATGAGCATTGTCTATACAAATCAATTGCAAGCCAAACCACACAAGACACAAGCCTGAAACCATCCATAGCACCACATTCACATTTTCACTCCATTGAGCAAACGCATTCGAAACACACAACACAGCTCACAAACACACAAACAAACTTCATACATCAACTCAACTCATCTTCCTGGTCACAAAGCACCCATCATCCTTGCCTTAAACTGCCAGAATCACAAACACGATCCTCACCTGAGCTTGAACAGAACTTGTTCAAACTTCCAAACCAGCCATCACAAACTCTTCCTAAGCATCAAGAGTTCATCAGGGGCCTAAGAGGAGTGGATTGCACGAAGAGAAGGGGTCAGAAAGTGGCAAACTGAAAAGCTTCAAACTCAGGTAGCTTCATGAACATTTTTTCCAGAAATGATTTTTTAAATTCCTAAGTTGTTCTTCATGATTCACTGATCATTCTGATGTTGTTGGTTTTGAAAATGGTGAAGAGATGAGAGTTTAATCTTGTTCTGAAACTTTTTGCCCTAAAACTATTTTGATTCGATTCTCTCTGTTTAGGAATGATAAATGTTGTTTGAATGGGGGTTTTGATTCGTGATTGAGTGGGGAAGAGTTCTGGGCAATTAGATTTCGTTTTAGATGCGTGTAGAGAGAGTTTGAAATTTGGGGTAATCGGAGAAGATGACCGGAACACTGTTCCGGTCACCTGAGAGTCATTAAAGACTGGATTAGGGCTAATTAATTAGGGTTAGTGAGTTTGAATGTAGGCCGTCCAGATGCGCGCCTAGTCAACTCCCGCGCGTGTGAGTTTGAATGATAGCCTTAGGATCTGTTGACTTCTTCATTAATTCATTTAAATTAATTTTTATTTTCATTTAAATACATTTGTTTTCTATATTTTATTTAAAATAGCAAAACTTATTCAAAAATTCTGAAATTTTCTATACAAACTTTTATTTAATTTCAAAAACCAAAAATATTTTTATTTTTATTTTTTGCACTCAAAAAATATTTTTAAATATTTAAAAGTTTATTTTTAATTGATTAATGAGAATTAATTAATTAAAAATGCTTTTAGGTATTTAAAAATCACCAAAAAATTCATGAAACCTTTAAAACCATTTAGAAACATTGTCCAACCCTCAAACCAAATTTCTTTTTTGATCTTGATGCATTTTGAGAATTTTCCATGGAATTAAAATCATTTTAATGCATTATTTTGATCCAAACTTCCAAAAATCATTTCTGCTTAACCATTGAGAGTTGGACCTTGATTCTTTTTGCATTGCATTGTGCTTAGCATGTAGTATGTGAGATTAAATGGGCATGATTTGATCTTTAATTTTCCATTTGTTTGACATTTTTCTTGTTAAGGAACCCTAAAACCCTAGAAAACTTAGGAAAATCATAACTTGAATTAGGTTAAGAGTTGGAACTTCTCCTTTGGGCAGTGAGTTAGTATAGGATTAGAGATCCTTTGAGTGCATTTTCAATTTTTTATATTGATGTTTGCTTCTGATTTTGGTTTTTGTTTGATGCTTTGATCATAAACCCTAATTTGGGCTTCCATATGCATCCATCTTGCATTTGCATTCATACTTTGACTTGCCATGGCATTTTGTGCATCCATTTGATTCATTTGACATCTTAAGACATATTGAAGGCATGTTTGATCATTGCCTCTTGCATTTGCCATGTTGTATGCCATATGCATTTCATAACTTTTCATGAATGTTCATGGTTCTTAACTTGTTTCATTTGCATCCATAAGCTTGTATGATCATCAACATGCCTTGTTCCATGTTTGCATTATCTCATAGCATCATTAACATCATGTATGAGCTTCTGGTTTTGATTTACATCATGCCATTTCATTTCATTTTGCATTGCATTGCATTTCTTTCACTAACTTTTCAGGTGGTAAGCAACTTTGAGAAGTGAATTTGCCTTCACTTCTCACAACTTCTTTTCATCTCTTTTATGCATCCATGCTGCATTTTACTTTGTGTTTGAGATTGAGATTGCTCTTTCTTCTTCTTCTCACTTTCTTTCTTCAAGTGACTTGTCTTCTTCAATGAAGCAAGTTACTTTGCTTCTTCTTGCTCCATTCATCTACTTCCTGGTGGTTCCATTGAAGATTTTTCTTGTTAAACCTCACAAACCTTAGGAACAACTAAGCATGATAACAATTAGGTTTTGATTAGTTCCCCACTTAGTTTTACCTTTGTGTCTCATTGAGTCTTCTCTTCTCATCTCATAATCAAGGACTAAACACTAAAGGCTTTAAGGCTTTGTGATTAAGCTTATGCCTGCATCCTTCTATTAGGATGGAGTGTATAACTTTAATCCTAAGTGTTAAACCCTTAATGTGTTTAAATATCTTAATCAATTCACATAATAATCATTAAGACATCACACTTGTAACTTGGGCCTTGCATTAGGGTTCTAATTCTTCCTTAATTGGTTAAGAAGGACTAACCCTAGTGTTAATGGACAAGTCCCCCTCAAGTTGTCTTACAAACCCTGAAAAACATTTCATCATCATATCATTCAATAAAATCCACTTAATCAAAGGCTTGTTTTGTCATGAGTTTAATCCCTAATCATGGATTAAGTTGAGGAGCTTTCCTCAGCTTAAACATTCTCATCTATTATCCTTCTATTAGGATGATGTAATGAGTCTGTTTAATCCCTGATTATGGCTTAATCTCATTACTCAACACTAAACAAAAACACCAAAAATATCTAAATAATCACAAGTAGGTTAATGATCTTAATCCTGCATCAGAGGTGATTAAGTGTGAGAATCTGACTTCACACTTAAGGTATTCTCATTACCCCTAATCAGAGGGAAGATGTGATGAGTTTACTAACCCATTGGTTTAGGCTTAAGCTCATTAACTTATGACAAACCTTCAAAAGCAATAAAAGACTGAAAACTCCAAAACAAACAATAATCGTCTCCCTCGGGATTCTTTTCTCATCTCAATCACTCATAAACGAGAACTTGCTTCTTCCGTCTATTGCAAGACAGTTTGCACCTGAGCCAGACAGGTCATACACTTGAGCATAGACAAGCAAGCAGTTCACAAGTCAATTCATCTTTCAGTCTCTTTGGGTCGAACTACGGTGTTCTGACTTCCTCATTGCACGAGAGGATACGTAGGCATAACTTAACAGTTATCGAACAAAAGTCTCTGTATATTCCCCCTCTTTCCAGCATTATTCTTTAGCCTCATTATCATGAGCATTTCACTCTTATCCTTACACTGACACTGTATATATCACACTTCACTTCTTTCACACTGACACCTGCACATCCTTTTCCAGCTATTTATACACAAATTGCACTGACACTACCCCTTTGAAACACAAACCTTTTAAGCGTGGATCCCGTCGAGTACGGCGGACAATCTGGGTGCTAATACCTTCCCAGGTTGTAACCAACCCCCTTTCTCAGTCTCTCTGGTTCGCAACCGTCTTATCCATATTTTCCTAGGTTTATGCAGCATTACCTTTCCTCCGGGATAAAAATGCCTAGCTGGTGACTCTTTTCTCTTGAGTTCACCCCTGTGTGTTCTCTCTCCTTTCGCCGACCGTTCGCGTCTGTACCCCATTTGACTTAGCCTCATTTGGTGGGAGCGACACGGGGGAATGCTCACCCCGGATGCTGTGAACAATTTGGAAGACGAGGAGGAAAGCGACCGTAACTTGGAGAGCTGGATACGTCCAAGGATCCCGGGGTCTTCCCAGGAAATTATAAGGGTTACTCCTGCAGAGTAATTATTATTTCCTGTATTTTATAGCATGCATCAAGTCTTGCATCTTGTCCAAGATGTCAAGACTCATTTTGTAATCGGGCCATCTTGTATTTTGTGCAAAGATCAATTAATGAATATCAGGACATCTTTTGCAAATGAGTCTTTTCTTTTCCACTCACTGTTTTTCATTTTTCATTTTGTACAAAAATAAAATGGCAATGTTTTTCAAAATAAAATAACTTCATTTTCACTTTTTCTGAATAAGATAAAATTAATCACTAAAATAAACCAATCTAAACCCTTGCAGAAAGTGCCCACCAGACTGCACCGACAACAACACTGCTATGACTTCGTATGACTTTGACAATCCAATAAATCAAGCTGATGAAGGGGTTGAAGAGGACTATGAGCTACCTGAAGAGCTATCCAGGTTGTTAAGGCAAGAGGAGAAGGTTATCACTCCTCATCAGGAGGAGATTGAAACGGTTAATCTTGGTACGGAAGAACACGTGAAAGAAGTTAAGATCGGGGCCTGCCTGCAAGATTCAGTAAAAGAGCAACTGATTGATATGCTTCGGGATTATGTGGATGTTTTCGCTTGGTCTTATCAAGATATGCCAGGGTTGGACACCGACATTGTTATGCACAAACTGCCTCTGAAAGAAGACTGCCCACCAGTAAAACAGAAGCTGCGCCGTACTCGCCTAGATATGGCAATTAAGATAAAAGAAGAGGTACAAAAGCAGTGGGACGCCGGTTTCCTTGATGTGACTAGCTATCCGCCGTGGGTTGTGTCGCTCCCACCAAAATGACACCTGGTCAGAAAGGGGTACAGACGCGAACGGTCAGCGAAAGAGGAAGAGAACACACAAGGGTGAACTCAGAAGAACAAGAGTCGCCAGCTAGGAATTTTCATCCCGGAGGAAAGGTAATGCTGCATAGACCTAGAAAGATATGGATAAGACGGTTGCGAACCAGAGAGACTGAGAAAGGGGGTTGGTTACAACCTGGGAAGGTATTAGCACCCAGATTGTCCGTCGTACTCGACGGGATCCACGCTTAAAAGATTTGTGTTTTAAAGGGGTAGTGTCAGTGCAATTTGTGTAACAAAGCTGGAAAAGAATGCAAGTGTCAGTGTAAAAGAAAAGTGAAGTGTATGAAAGGAGTGTCAGTGTAAGAACTAGAGTATGAAGCTCAAAACCATGAGGCTTAAAGGATAATGCTGGAAAGAGGGGGGATATACAGAGACTTTTGTTCGATAACTGTTAAGTTATGCCTACGTATCCTCTCATGCAATGAGGAAGTCAGAACACCGTAGTTCGACTCAAAGAGACTGAAAGATAAATTGACTTGTGAACTGCTTACTTGTCTATGCTCAAGTGTATGACCCGTCTGGCTCAGGTGCAAACTGTCTTGCATTAGACGTAGGAAGGAAGTTCTCGTTTATGAGTGATTGAGGTGAGAAAAGAATCCCGAAGGAGACGATTATTGTTTGTTTTTTTGTGTTTTCAGTCTTTTATTTCTTTTTGGAGTTTGTCATAGGAAAATGAGCTTAAGACTAAACCAAGGGTTAGTAAACTCATCACATCTTCCCTCTGATTAGGGGTAATGAGAATACCTTAAGTGTGAAGTAAGCACCTCACACTTAATTACCATGATGTAGGATTAAGATTATTAACCTACTTGTGATTTATTTAGATGTTTTTGTTGTTTTTGTTTAGTGTTAAGTAATGAGATTAAGCCATAATCAAGGATTTAATGGACTCATTACACCATCCTAATAGAAGGATAATAGATGAGAACATTTAAGCTGAGAAAGACTCCTCAACTTATCCATGATTAGGGATTAACCTCATGACAAAACAAAGCCTTTATTAGATGGATTTTAGTTAATGATAAGATGAAGAAATGATTTTTATGGTTTGTAAGACAACTTGAGGGGGACTTGTCCATTAACACTAGGGTTAGTCCTTCTTAACCAATTAAGGAAGAATTAGAACCCTAATGCAAGGCCCAAGTTACAAGCTTGATGTCTTGATGATTATTAAGTGGATTGATTAAAGGATTTAAACACATTAAGGGTTTAACACTTAGGATTAAAGTTATACACTCCATACTAATAGAAGGATGCAGGCATAAGCTTAATCACAAAGCCTTAAAACCTTTAGGGTTTAGTCCCTGATTATGAGATGAGAAGAGAAGACTCAAAGATGACACAAAGGCAAAACTAAATGGGGGACTAATCAAACCCTAATTATTTTCATGCTTGGTTGTTCCTAGGGTTAATGAGGTTTGCAAGAAGATCTTCAGAGAAACCACCAGGAAAAAAGCAGATGAAAGGAGCAAGAAGCAAAGAGAAGCAAAACAACTTGCTTCACTTAAGAAGACAAGTTGCTTGAAGAAAGAAAGTAAGAGATGAACATGAATGAGCAAACTCAATCCAATACACAAGATAAAATGCAGCAATGATGCATGAGAGAGATGAAAAGAGATTGTGAGAAGTGAAGGCAAATTCACTTCTCAAAGCAACTTACCACCTGAAAAGTTAGCAATAGAAATGAAATGCAATGCAAATGAGATGAAATGTCATGATGCAAGGCAAAGTCAGAAGCATGAACATGATGTTAATGATGCTAAGAGATGATACAAACATGAGGCAAGACATGAGAATGATCATACAAGGACATGGATGCAAAAGGGGGCATGCTTTGAACCATAGGAGTTCATGAATGTTTATGAGATGAAATGGACATATAACATGGCAAAGGAATGATGCAATGATCAAACATGATCCTAACATGTCCTAAGATGTATTATGGATCATGTGGATGCACAAAATGTCATGTCAAGTCATTGGATGCAAGCAAATGAAAGATGGATGCAAAGGAAAGCACAAATTAGGGTTTATGATCAACACACAAAGCAAAATTCAAAATCAGAAGCAAATGACATGATACAAAATTGAAAATGCAATCAAGGATACCCTAAACCTATACAAGTTCACTGCCCAAAGGAGGGGACTCAACTCTTAACCTAGTGAAAGTTATGGATTTCTCAAGTCAATTAGGGTTTTAAGGTACCTCATCAAGAAAAATGCAAAACAAATTGAAAATGCAAGATCAATTCAAACCAATTTTATCCTATAAACTACATGCTATAGAGGATGCAATGCAAGAAGAATCATCATCCAAATCTCAATGGTTAGGCAGAATGAATTTTTCAAAGTTTGCACCAAAATATTGCCTCAAAATGGATTTAATTCCAATGAAAATGATCAAAAGGCATCAAGAACAAAAACGAAATTTGGTTTGAGAGTTGGATAATGTTTCTAAATGTTTCTAAATGCAATGTGAATTTTTTTTGTGATTTTTAAATACCTAAATGCATTTTTAATTAATTAATTTTCATTAATTAATTAAATATAAACATTTAAATGATTTAAAAATAATTTTTTTATGCAAAAAATAAAATAAAAATATTTTTTGGGTCTTAAAAATTAATGAAATGTTTGACAAAAAATTTCATAATTTTTAAATGTGTTTTGCTATTTTTTAAAATTCGTATAAATAAAATGAAAAGAAAATGAAATTAAAATGAAAATAATGAAAAGTAATCCAGAAGAAAGGCCAGGATTTGATCTGGGTTTGAGGGGGTTGACTTGGCGCGCAATCCTACGGCCCAGGTTCAAACCTGGCTAATTTTTATTTAATAATTAATTAATCCTAGTTTAAGTTAATTAAATGCTGATTAGGGTTTAATGGGCCATCTGAGCCATTCACACGCGCGCGGGAAAGAGGATCCTAGGGACAGAATTCAAAGTTGCTAATTAATCTCAATTAGGGAAAATGACATTCAGGTGACCGGAACAGTGGTTCCGGTCATCTTCTCCGGCGAGCATAAACCCTCGAATCTTCTACAGGTCACTAAACATGAAATTTCTTCCACCAAAACAAACCTCTCATCAATCTAAACCTAACCCCTCATCCCAAATCCATTTATTTTCACTCACAAGCCTGAATCGAAGCAAAACACAAGATACGGGCAAATGTTCAGAGATACCATACATGCTGGTTTCTTCACCATTTCAAAAAATAAACACATATTCATGATCAGGAGAAGACATAGCATCATAAAAGAACTTAAAAATTAGTTTCTGGGAAAAAAGTTCTTCATGCTACCTGAGATGAAGCTTCTCTGATTTTGAGCTTTCTGGCCTCAAGCTTTGTGCAATCCTTCTCCCTTTGATCCTCCTGATGATGGAATGGAGCTTAGAATGCTTTGAGAGTGGCTGGTTGTGACTGTTTGGTTCTGGTGTAGCAGAAATGAAGGTCTCTATGTGTGATGATTCATGCTGTTTCAGGGGGTGGATTTGGTTCTATGAGTGATTTGTGGTTTGTGTGTGAAGAAATTTCTGGATTTTGTTAAGTTTTGAGGGAGTTTCGAAGAGAACAAGTTTGTGCACAAATTTGTGAATCTGAGGTTGTGTGTGTTTTCAGGCCCCAATGCTTGCACTTATCTCTCCCATATTGTTTGAATATAATATGTGGTAGGTTCTGAATGGCTGCAAAACACTATTCCAAGAGTATGGAAGTTTTGGCCAAAAAGTCAAATATGTGTCCTTGAGAGTATGGGCCATGGAAGAGGAAATCTTAAGGCTTGTCCTGCCTCAGCTTGAGTCAAGGAAGACCCTAGGATCAAGAGAAGACAGCTGTATGCATTGGATCACAAGTTTGAAGTGTTTTTGCAATATGGCAACTTGTTACATTTCATGATTTTTGGCCATGTACATGTGATAAGTCTTGCTGAATTTTTGGTGTGAGATTCCTCATGAGGTTATGGCAATGTCTTGAAACCAGCTAGAGATCATACAATCCCTTTGAGAATGACTTTGCAAGAAATCCCCCTTTTGCATTTTATGGAAAATGGCTTATGGTTACTTTGAAACTTAAGACATGGAAATGGGAAACCTCTTGGGCCAAACTGAATTTTAGGTCATGCATTGTGTTTGTATGATGATTAGAGGTCACATTGAAGTCACATGAAGGCTTGTCATGAGAATTTGCAAGTTTTCCATTTTGTGCAAAAGTGAAAATTTAATGATTTTATCCAACTTTGACAAGCCATAACTTTTGATCCAAAATGAATTAGGATGAGTTTTCTTGTACTTTTTGAAAAGGGAATGATCCATTCTACAACTTTCATGACCAAAGTTTTCTCATTTGAAGCATTTTTGAATCAAAAAGAAAGGGTTGAAAAACTTTCCCAAAATGGCAAGTTTCCATTACAAGTCATTTTCCCAAAAAGGCAACTTTGCAAATGGCTTGAAATTCTTCAATTTTGTGAACTTATAACATCTTATATGATCAAATAAAGATCATACACATTCAAAATGATGGAGAACACCCTTTGGTTGGGTCATTGGGGGCCTCAGATGCCCTGATTTTGCACTGCCTTGCCCAAGAAGTCAACTCTTGATCAGATGCCTTCCCCATTGAATTTCTTCATGAAACTTTGTATGCATGATCCTTATAACATATAGAGACCAATAGAAACAATAATGACCAAAAATATTGGAGTTATGGCCTTTGAAACCAAAACCCTAATTCTAGGTCATCTGTGCTGTTAAACCTGGCTCTGCTTCCATGCCATTCTCAGTTCTTGTGATTCTTTGACTTTCTTGACTTTGTGAGGATATAATATGATGCTTGAACATGCATGTACCCCTTTGAAGTGATTGATGACCTTTGGATTTGCTCAAATGGCTCTTGGATGGCTCAGACCACAAACCCTAGAGGCAGATGACTTTGAAACAATGCAGTGAATTAATAATGTGATATGAGATGATATGATTGAACTTATGAATATGAAGAGATCACAAGCCATGGTGTGAATGGATGAGGGAAAATTTGGGGTGTTTACAGGTTGCTAACATTGTACCTGTACCTAAGAAAGACGTCAAGGTGAGGATGTGTGTGGATTACCGGGATCTGAACAGAGTCAGTCCGAAAGATGACTTCCCTTTACCACACATTGATGTATTGGTTGACAATACGGCTCAGTTCTCGGTGATCTCCTTCATGGACGGATTTTCAGGGTACAACCAGATCAAGATGTCACCTGAAGACATGGAGAAAACAACTTTCATCACACCCTGGGGCACATTCTGTTATAAGGTGATGTCATTCGGACTGAAGAATGCTGGTGCAACTTATCAACGGGCTATGGTAACATTATTCCATGACATGATCCACAAAGAAATTGAATGTTATGTGGATGACATGATTGCCAAGTCCCTTACAGAAGAAGACCACCTGGTGAATCTGTTGAAGCTATTCAAGTATCTGAGGAAATACCAATTGAAGTTAAACCCCAACAAATGCACATTTGGGGTGCGATCCGGTAAGCTGCTGGGATTTATTGTAAGTGAGAAAGGGATTGAAGTTGACCCTGACAAAGTCAAAGCCATTCAAGAAATGCCGGCACCGAAGACTGAAAAAGAAGTTTAGGGGTTCTTAGGTAGATTGAACTACATTTCAAGGTTCATATCTCACCTTATAGCAACCTGTGAGCCCTTGTTCAAGCTGTTAAGAAAAGAACAAACGGTCAGGTGGAACGAAGACTGCCATAAGGCTTTTGACAAAATCAAGGAGTATTTACAAGAGCCTCTAATCCTTATGCCTCCAGTTGAAGGGAGACCTCTAATCATGTACTTGACAGTATTAGAAGAGTCAATGGGGTGTGTGATGGGCCAGCATGACGAGTCTGGTCGAAAAGAGTATGCAATTTACTACCTAAGCAAAAAGTTTACCGACTGTGAACAGCGTTATTCACTGCTCGAGAAAACTTGTTGTGCTTTAGCGTGGGCTGCTCGCCGACTGAGACAGTATATGTTGACCCACACTACCTTATTGATTTCAAAGATGGACCCAGTCAAGTACAATTTTGAGAAGCCAACACTTACCGGACGGGTTGCAAGATGGCAAATGATTCTCACAGAATATGACATACAGTACACATCTCAGAAGGCCATCAAGGGTAGTGTATTATCCGATTATCTTGCTGAGCAACCTATTGATGATTACCAGCCTATGAGATTTGATTTCCCTGATGAAGACATCATGTTCATAAAAGCGAAAGATCACGAAGAGCCTGTTCACACTGAAGGGCCTGACCCAAAAGAAGAATGGACTATGATGTTTGATGGGGCTGTTAATATGAATGGTCGTGGTGTTGGTGCAGTACTCATTACACCTAAGGGAGTTCACATGCCTTTCTCGGCGAAGCTCACTTTCAACTGCACTAACAACTAAGCTGAATACGAAGCTTGTATTATGGGTCTTGAGGAAGCCATTGACCTCAGGATCAAGACTTTGACTATATTCGGAGATTCGGCTCTGGTAATTAATTAAACCAACGGCAAATGGTACACGCACCAAGATCATCTGATACCTTATCGAGATTATACAAGGAGGTTATTGACTTTCTTCACAACGGTCAAGCTTGAGTATATCCCTCGAGATGAAAATCAGTTTGCAGATGCTCTGGCTACCATTTCATCTATGATCAAAGTTCAAGCTGCCAACTTTGTGCCTCGAATTTTAGTGTCCAGACTTGATAGACCAGCGTACGTGTTCTCAGCAGATGTTGTTAAAGATGATAAGCCTTGGTTCCATGATATCAAATGCTTCTTGGAGGATCAAACATACCCACCTGGGGCATCTTCCAATGATAAGAAGACATTAAGAAGGCTAGCTGGTAGTTTCTTCCTGAATGTTGACGGTTCCTTGTACAAGAGAAACTTTGATATGGTACTCCTCAGATGCGTTGATAGGACAGAGGCAGACTTGTTGATGCACGAGGTGCACGAAGGATCCTTTGGTACCCATGCTGGAGGGCATGCAATGGCTAAAAAGTTGTTAAGATCAGACTACTACTGGATCACAATGGATGCAGACTGTTGTGCCTATGCCAGAAAATGCCATAAATGCCAGATTTATGCGGATAAAGTGCATGTACCTCCCAATCCATTGAATGTGATGTCTTCACCCTGGCCCTTTGCCATGTGGGGCATTGATATGATTGGCAAGATCGAACCGACTGCTTCAAATGGCCACAAATTCATCCTGGTAGCCATTGATTATTTTACCAAGTGGGTTGAAGCGGCTTCTTATGCAAATCTTACAAGGCAAGTGGTAGCCCGATTTTTGAAAAGAGACATCATCTGTCGGTATGCAGTTCCCGAGCGAATCATTACTGATAATGGTTCCAACTTGAACAACAAAATGATGGCAGAACTATGCCGGGACTTCAAGATCCAACACCATAATTCTTCTCCTTACAGGCCAAAGATGAATGGCGCTGTTGAGGCAGCTAACAAGAATATCAAAAAGATTGTACAGAAGATGGTGGTCACCTACAAAGACTGGCATGAAATGCTACCGTTTGCCTTGCATGGGTACCGAACGTCAATCAGAACATCCACTAGGGCAACACCGTATCAGCTTGTGTATGGTATGGAGGCAGTCCTACCTGTTGAAGTTGAATTACCCTCCCTACGGGTACTAATGGATGTTAAACTGAATGAAGCATAGTGGGTCTGATCCCGATACGAACAACTGAATCTGATTGAAGAGAAGAGATTGACTTCCATTTGTCATGGGCAGCTGTATCAGAAAAGAATGAAGAAAGCCTTCGATCAGAAAGTCAGGCTTCGAGAGTACCAAGTAGGAGATCTTGTGCTAAAAAGACTCCTCCCTCCTCATACAGACCACCGGGGCAAGTGGACTCCGAATTATGATGGTCCGTTCATAGTAAAGAAAGTTTTCTCCGGTGGAGCACTGATGCTCAGTACTATGGATGGTGAAGACTTCCTGTCCCCTGTAAATTCAGATGCAGTTAAAAAATACTTCGCATAAAATGACCCGCTGGACATAAAAATAGAATATAAGTCCAGGCAAAAATAGTGCATCCCGGCGAGTCAAAAACAGAATAAAAGACTCGGGCAAAAATAAGAGAAAATAAATAAAGAAATGTACACCCGCTGAGTTGAAAAGCCGCATTGGACAACTCAGGAAAAAATGGGTATCCCGGTGGATTGAAAACCCGAAAGGGAGATCCACGCAAAATAAGGGAATAAGAGAACAACTGCATTCTGAATTCATCTGTATCACTTACAACATGGTAAGCTTCGAAAGGTCCAAGCCTTAGTCAGAATCAGCCTTCTTCAGAAAGCAAGATGAGAAGAACGCCAAATGTCATACGAGTCATAGCAAAGGGAAGCTCCTCGAAGCGTCATCAACATTGCCAGTATCTCGTTGTTTCTCAATTTATAACAATCTCCTCATTTTAGGGGATTTGTTTCTATGACTGTATCTTGCCAATTCAGGGCACACAAATTAATAAGATCAGATTTTCAGTCATATTTCGTCTCGAACATTTTATTTTCATTTGCAAAATGTCTGATGTCCTTGAGATATTGATTTCATAAATACAGATGCTTCCCTTCTAAAAATACGTGCTTACAGAAAATATATTTGCTCCCGGGAGTGTCTAAACTCCTATGACGGAATCCAGTAAGTGATACCTCGGGGAACTTGTACGTTTCTTTGTCATACAGGATTGCAGGTGTTCAAAGCACAACATGGGGCATGAAAGCTTCTCCCCAGTAGGCTGCCAAATCATTATTTCCTCAGCACACCTTCCAAACAGTACCAGAGATGCTTTCTCCCCATCAGAGTTGTCAGGCATCACTTCTCCAACATTTCCTTCAGAGCAGTACCAGAAGGTGCTCATATCCCCAGCTGAGTTGTCAAGTATCATCCTCAGCAGGATCCCCACAGAAATCTCTAGGAGGATCTTTCAGTGATCTTTCTTCTTCCCCCTCAGCCAAGTGCAAAGACAGGGAACCATCTCCCCGCAAAGTTTCAGCCCCTATCCAGGAGAGCAATGCCTGAAGATCTCACAACAGAGTGACGAAAGCTTCCACAGCCCCAGTTGGGCTTACCATCACCAAAGAAAGGTCAATCAATGACTTGGTTCCCCAAACAGAGTCATATCAGATCTACCAATGATCTCATCCCCAGCTGGGATATCCACTTCAAGCAGATCAGCCAAAGATCTCCACAGCAACGGGATCCGAATCCCGGATCGGTATCTCTGCATAATCATAGCATTCGCATCATATTTCTCCCCGAGAGCGTAGCATTCCGTCTAATACGGAGCATTACGGTAAGAATCAAACATATTGCATAAACATAAGCCATGATCTAAATCAAACACTTGTAAATACTGACATTCCATCAACAATATACAAAAAACCTCTCAAAATCCCCGGCAGAATACAGTTGCATGCTCCTTTAGACACTCGTCTGTGTCATCATTCCCCAGTAAAGTCGCCCGAGCGTTCTCCACAAACAGATATTACAGATGCTTCTTGATACTCATCTATGTCATACCCCCAGCGGAAAGCCAAAGCGTCCCCTTTGCACTCACGAACTCATGTTTACATATATATACAATTCCTTGACACTCGTCCGTCTCACCTTCCCCAGCAGTTACCTAAACACCTTGTAAATCAAATACTTGTTTATAATACACTTTTTCCGACACCCGTCCGTGTCTTGCTCTCCCCAACAAGTTGAACACTCATATGTGTCCCACTCATTTTTACTCATACAAATACTCGTCCGTATCTTGTATACACCACTTAAATCCCCTCAGATTCGACACTCGTCCGTGTTCTTTGTTAACCAGTTGATACTCGTCCGTATCATCATCTCTGAACATGCGTCAAGCGTTTGTTTCTACTGATACTCGTCCGTATCATAGACTTAAGGATGCTCGTCCGCATCTTTAATCCATACACCATGTCAAACACTTATACCTTCTCTTTCTTGAATTTAGACACTTGTCTGTGTCTACCATTCCCTAGAAGAGTCCGCGGCAAATCCCAGAGAACTATTTCTTTTCTATCTGACATTCGTCCTATGTCAGGATACCTTTTCGGCAGCTGTACCCTGCCAGGTGATCGTCCTTCACCTTTTTGATGATCGTCCTTCACCATTCCCAGTGGAGTCTCTATTCATTAGAACCCCTTTTTATCCGACATTCGTCCTATGTCGCGATATTTTTAGCAGTCGTCCCCTGCTAGGTGATTGTCCTTCACCTCTTGATAATCGTCCTTCATCATTTTATCCGATGGCCGTCCCAATCGTTGATTCTGTTATCTGACATTCGTCCTATGTCATGATAAACCCCGAGAGAAGCCATCCCCTGCTAAGTGATCGTCCTTCACCTCTTGATGATCATCCTTCATCATGATGATCCGATGGCCGTCCCCATCGTCGACCTTTTCTATCCGGCATTCGTCCTATGTCATGATATTTTCGGCAGCCGTACCCTGCCAGGTGATCGTCCTTCACCTTAGATGACCGTCCCTCATCTTATCCCCAACAGAGCATCCGTCCCCTGCTAGGTGATCGTCCTTCACCTCTGATGACCGTACCTCATCATTTATTTCATTCATACCTTGAACTTGATGGTCGTCCCCATCATTCACTTTACCTTTAACCCCCAGAAAATCTTATTTCTTTGCTTGATGGCCGTCCCCATCATAATCTCTTATATCCCCAGCTTGTCAGCCGTCCCCGTCATTGCTTCATCCCCAACAGTCGTCCTCTGCTCGACGGTCGTCCTCCGTCGCCCGCACTTTATAAACACACTTTATTTTCTTTTACAATCTATATCCCTTTTCTTCTTCATTCAGTGAGTGCAAATTTTGGACTGTCTTTGGTATTCAACCACAAGTTATCTTGTTTGCCTGTTAAGTCGTTGCTTACATTCTGCACAGCTAACTCATGCTTGAATAGGGGCAGCTGTAAACACCCCAAATTTGTCCTCACCCATTCACACCATGGCTTGTGATCTTTTCATTTGCATAAATTCAATCATAGCATCTCATACCACATTTTTGCTTCACTGCATTGATTCAAAGTCATCTGCATCTAGGGTTTGTGATCTGAGCAATCCAAGAGCTACTTGAGCCACTTAAAAGGTCATCAATCACTTCAAAGGGGTCCATGTATGTTCAAGCATTATATTATATCCTCACAAGGTCAAGAAAGTCAAAGAATCACAAGAACTGAGAAAGGCATGGAAGCAGAGCCAAGTTTAACTGCACAGATGACCTAGAATTAGGGTTTTGGTTTCAGAGGCCATAACTCAATTTTTTTTGGTCATTCTTGTTTCTATGGGTCTCTATATGATATGAGGATCATGCATATCAATTTTCATGAAGAAATTCAATGGGGAAGGCATCTGATCAAGAGATGACTTCTTGAGCAAGTCAGTGCAAAATCAGGGCATCTGAGGCCCCCAATGACCCAACCAAAGGGTGTTCTCCATCTTTTTGAATGTGTATGATCTTTATTTGATCATATAAGATGTTAGAAGTTCACAAAATTGAAGAATTTCAAGCCATTTGCAAAGTTGCCTTTTTGGGAAAGTGACTTATAATTAAAACTTGCCATTTTGGGAAAGTTTTTCAACCTCCTCTTTTTGATTCAAAAAAGCTTCAAATGAGAAAACTTTGGTCATGAAAGTTGTAGATTGGATCATTCCCTTTTCAAAAAGTACAAGAACTCTTTCTAATTCATTTTGGATCAAAAGTTATGGCCTTGAAAAGTTGGGGAAAATCATGAAATTTCACTTATGCACCAAAAGAGGAAAGTTGCAAAACTTCATGCCAAGGTTAATTGTGACTTCAAATCAACTTCAAAGCATTACACAAACATAAGTCATGACCTAAAGTTCAGAATGCACCAAATAATTTCTCACTTTCATGCCTTGGATTACAAGTTGCATAAGGCATTTCTTCATGAAAGCTTCAAAATTGAAATTTTGCAAAAGGAACTTTTCATGCTTGAATTGAACACTAATTGATCTCAAATCATCATAGCAACATTATATGATGCATTTTGCTGCATATTGCCCAAGAGATATCACATGTTCATGGCCAAAAATCACAAGATGCACAAAGTTGGAAATTGGCAAAACACATGCTATCTTGCAATCCAAGTGTTGCAGTTCCTCATGAATCATCCAAGGGTCATCCTCAAACTCAGCTGAGGCAGATACACCCTTTAGATTTCCTCTTCCATGGCCCATACCTATAGTACACAATTCTTGACTTTTTGGCCAATCACCCCATACCATTCCCACAGTACATGTCACTTCCTCAGACCTCTTCCAATAGTCTAGGGATGTGTTATGGATCATAAAGCAAGCTGGACATGAGCCAAGAGGACAGACACAAGCAGATTCACAAAAACTGGCCAACACCTTCATCTCTTAGAAACTCATTCCACAACCATCAAACCTCACTTTTCTCTTCACCAATGAACCACACATCCTCCATGGAACCAAAATCCACCATTAAAACAGCTTGAAACCTCACATATCTCAACTGTGAAACCTGCTATACCAGAACTCAAACTCCCAAATCAGCCACCAACAAAAGATTTTGAGCACTCCATTGATCTCAAGAGGTTCAGGGGAGACACTTTGCATAAAAGAAAGGCCTAGAAAGCTCATATTCACAGTTCATCACCTCAGGTAGCATCAAACTTCAAACTTTTCAGAGCTTGCTTTTTTTGTGACAAAATGAAAGTACATATCATGAGGATCACTCTGATGTTTTTAGATTTTAAAATGGTGTGAAAATAAGCATTTTGTGCCTCTCTGAAATTTTGCCCGTGAAAGTGAATGGCTTCGATTCTCTTTGTTCATGCTTGATAAATGGTGTTTGATGATGGATTTAGGTTTAGTTTGGGTATGGGAACGTTTCTGGGCAGTTAATTTAGGTTGGGGTGGCCTGTAGAAGAAGCTAGGGTTTTTGCCCTGCCAGAGAAGATGACCGGAGCTTCCCTCCGGTCACCTGAAAGTCATTAACCCTAATTAGGGTTTAGTCTCCATATGCATTGTGGGCCTTTGGATCGTGTTTAGTTTAAGAGATGAATGGCTCAGATTCCACAATTAACTCTTAATTCGTTTTAATTAGTTTAATTTAGGTTTAATAAATTAATTTGACCAGAGTCAATCCTGACCCTCAATTTGCGCGCGCGGTCAAGCATTCCCCCCCAAGTTTGAATATCAGCCTAAGGATGAGATTACTTTCCATTTTAATTAATTTTAATTCATTTTGTTTGTATTATATTTACACGAATTTTTAAAAATAGAAAAATGCATTGAAAAATTATGAAAAAGTTTGTCAAACATTTCACTAATTTTCAGAACCCAAAAATATTTTTATTTTTATTTTTTGCATTAAAAATCATTTTTAAATCATTTAAATGTTTATTTTCAATTAGTTAATGGAAATTAATTAATTAAAAATACATTTAGGTATTTAAAAATCACAAAAAAATTCACATTGCATTTTAAAACATTTAGAAACATTATCAAACTCTCAAAACAAATTTCTTTTTGGTTCTTGACCTATTTTGATAATTTTCATTGGAATTAAAGTTGTTTAAAGGCAATATTTTGATCCTAACTTGAAAAAAATCCATTCTGCCTAACCATGAAGAGTTTGATAATGGTTCTTCTTGCATTGCATCCTTCATAGTATGTAGTTTTTAGGGTAAAATTGGTTTGAATTTATCCTTCATTTTCAATTTGATGTGCATTTTTCCTTTTGAGGTACCTTGAAACCCTAGTTGATTTGAGAAATTCATAACTTCCATTAGGTTTAGATTTAGGTCTCCTCCTTTGGACAGTGAACTTGTGTAGGGTTATGGTTCCTTTGATCCCATTTTCAATTTTTTATCTTGTCATTTGCTTCTGATTTTGAGTTTTGCTTTGTATATTATGCATAAGCCCTAATTTGTGCCTTCACTTGCATCCATCTCTCATATGCTTGCATTCAAGAACTTGCCATGACATTTTGTGCATCCACATGATTCATAAGACATCTTAGGACATATTAGAACCATGTTTGATCATTGCATCATTCATTTTACATGTCATACTTCCATTGCATTTCATAAACTTTCATGAATCTTCATGGTTCAAAGCATGTTTCATTTGCATCCTCATCCTTGTATGATCATCCACAACTCTTGATATGACTTTGCACCATCTCTTGACATCATTTGCATCATGTGTATGTTTCTGACTTTGGCCTTTGCCCATCCACATGCATTGTTTCATCTCATTTCTTCCCTTATGCATCTTGTACTAACTTTTCAGGTAAATGGTAAGCTTGTTTGGGAGGTGGATTTGCCTTCACCTCCTACCTCTTCTCACCTTATCATTTTACATCCTTTCTGCATTTTTACTTGTCTTTGAGTGAGCTTGCTCACTTGTGCCTCTCTTCCCTCTTTTCTCTTCTTATCTCATCCCTTTTCTATCTTGCTTCTCCTTGGTGGCTTCCTTGAAGATTTCTCCTCTTAAGCCTCACAAACCCTAGGACTTCCAAGCATGATAACATTTTAGGATTGTTTAGTCCCCCTTAGACTCTTTCCTTTGAGTTTTCTTTGAGTCTTCTCTTCTCACCTCATAATCAAGGACTAAACCCTAAAGGTTTTAAGGCTTTGTGATTAAGCTTATGCCTGCATCCTTCTATTAGGATGGAGTGTATAACTTTAATCCTAAGTGTTAAACCCTTAATGTGTTTAAATCCTTTAATCAATCCACCTAATAATCACTAAGACATCAAGCTTGTAACTTGGGCCTTGCATTAGGGTTCTAATTCTTCCTTAATTGGTTAAGAAGGACTAACGCTAGTGTTAATGGACAAGTCCCCCTCAAGTTGTCTTACAAACCATAAAAATCACTTCTTCATCTCACCATTAACTAAAATCCATTTAATAAGGGCTTTGTTTTCCCATGAGGATAATCCCTAATCATGGGTTAGGTTGAGGAGCCTTCCTCAGCTTAAATGTTCTCATCTATTATCCTTCAATTAGGATAGTGTAATGAGTCCATTAAATCCTTGATTATGGCTTAAACTCATTAATTAACACTAAACAAAAACAACAAAAACATCTAAATAATCACAAGTAGGTTAATGATCTTAATCCTACATCATGGTGACTAAGTGTGGGGTGTTTACTTCATAATTAAGGTATTCTCATTACCCCTAACCAGAGGGAGGATGTGATGAGTTTACTAACCCTTGGTTTAGGCTTAAGCTCATTAACTTATGACAAATCCAAAAGCAATAAAAGATTGAAAACACAAAAACAAACAATAATCGTCTCCTCCGGGATTCTCTTCTCATCATTTTCACTCACAAACGAGAACTTGCTTCTTCCTTCTAATGCAAGACAGTTTACACCTGAGCCAGACAGGTCATACACTTGAGCATAGGCAAGTAAGTAGTTCATCAGTCAATTTATCTTTCAGTCTCTTTGAGTCGAACTACGGTGTTCTGACTTCCTCATTGCACGAGAGAATACGTAGGCATAACTTAACTGTTATCGAACAAAAGTCTCTGTATATTCCCCCTCTTCCAGCATTGTTTTTAAGCCTCATAGTCTTGAGCATTTCATTCTTGTTCTTACACTAACACTTCACATATTTCACTTCAAATTTATTTTACACTGACACTTGCATTCTTTTCCAGCTCTTGCACACAAAATAGCACTGACACTACCCCTTTAAAACACCAATCTTTCCCAGGTTGTAACCAACCCCCTTTCTCAGTCTCTCTGGTTCGCAACCGTCTTATCCATATCTTTTCTTAGGTTTATGCAGCATTACCTTTCCTTCGGGATAAAAATGCCTAGCTGGCGACTCTTGTCTTTTGAGCTCACCCTTGTGTGTTCTCTCTCCTTTCGCCGACCGTTCGCGTCTGTACCCCATTTGACCTAGCCTCATTTTTGTGGGAGCGACAGTGGTGACGTCCTTCTGTTGTCAAATCAGCATCAATGAAACATAGCCCATGGCTAGTATTGACATTTGACACCACTGTTTCAAGCTGATTCACTGTGATTTCTTCTGGCACGTAGGCAGCGTGCAGAACTTTGAGTAGTGCATCCACATGGGCTTCGGAACACAACAACATGGATAATATAGCGATCTTAGAAGGAGTTTGGTGGAGCTTATCCACAAATTTATAGTCACTTCTTTTAATTATCCTCATAAATTCATCCACATCCTGATCAAAGGATGATTTATGAGTCTCTTTTGATTTAGGTTCTTCAGGTATCACACTTTTCCCTTTGGCTTTGGCAGCAGCCTCTGCCGCAGTATTGGTTCTTGGAACTTGTGACGCAAAGAGACGTCTGCTTCGGGTGAAGCCTCCGCCTCCCCCGACATTATCCACTTGGGGAGTGTGAATTGAATAATCAAGAAGGACTTATTCTCCGTTGCAGTAAAGGTCAGCACCATAATGCCATGGTACAACACTGTCTTTATCATATGGAATTGGCCCTGGCATCGTGATAGTGACTGGGATTACTGCAGCAGATGTTGGAACCGTAATTGTCTATGGATCATACAAAATAGTGAAAGGACTTCTTGTGGATGTTGGTGGTGGTGAATTGAAGCTTGGTTGAAACTATTGTTGAGATTTCTGAAAGTTGCTGGAATTTGGGACCGTTGCCGGGTCATAATAAATAGTAATTGTGGAGACATCGTTGTTGGTGGTTGCTGAAGTTGTAGAAGGAGATGAAATGGAACTGTTGTTTGTTGAAGTGACGGAAGAAATGGTTGCTGAAGTTGTAGATGAATCAGTAGGAATAATGGTTGTTGCAGTTGTAGAATAATCATTTGTACAAGGAGTTGCTGGTGTTATGGAAGCTGTTGTAGTTATTTGCAGAATGCCTTCTTTAATCAAGTCATTGATGCCATTCCTCAAGCTTTCACACCCGTTCACGGAAACTTTGCAAGATTCACAACAGGCCTCACAACCTGGGAACACTTGGCATTTCAAAAGCTGAGCTTTAACCTCTGCCAGAGGTGTCTGAATACTTGCAATATCTTCTATTAAACTCATGGGTGAGCCTTCCTCTATAGCATTAATCCTTGGCCAACTGTGGCTTGGCATAGGATTTTTCATGACATTGGGAGGAGGTGCAAAGTTTAGGGCCTTTGAATCTACCAGGTCCTGGACCTTTATATGCAGAGCTCTGCATTTTTCCGTAGAATGGCCAGGTGCGTTGGAATGAAAAGCACACCTAGCATTGACATCGTAGGTTCTTGGAAGTTTCTGAGGATCAGGCGGAGCCAATGTCCTCAACTCAACAATATTGAGCTTTAGGAGTTGTGGCAACAATGTAGCATATGGCATTGGAATATGGTCAATCACCCTGTTGATCGGAGATGGCCGCTGTTAGAAAGGGCGTTGTTGTTGATTGTTGTTATTGTTGTTGTATGATCTCTGTTGAGGAAATTGTGGTTGTTGCGGAAAGTGTTGTGGTTGTTGAGCATACTGAGGAGGTGGAGCAGGAATAGTAACTGCATCAACTGATCTGGGCAGATATTGGGGTCTCCCTCTTCCCATGTGCACAGAGTTTGTTTCACCAGATCTACTGGGCCCAACAAATGGCTTTCTTGTGCTGCTTGAACTGGCACCATTGTCGAAGATCTTTCCCATCTTCAGCAGGCTCTCAATTCTTTCCCTAGCTATCACCATATCTACAAAGCTGGTGGAAGAAAATGCAGCCAATCTGTCAATATAGGTACCCTGGAGAGTATTCATGAACATGTCTGCCATCTCCCTTTCAGACATCGGGGGATGAACGGCAGCGGCTAGTTTCCTCCATCTTTGGGCATACTCTCTAAAGCTTTCACGGGAAGACTGAGACATTCCCATCAGAAGGGTCCTGTTTGGAGCCATGTCCAGATTATACTGATACCGACGGATAAAAGCTTCAGCCAAGTCTTTCCAGTTTCTCACGGTGGCTCTGGTTAAGTGGGAATACCATTCTCGGGATGCCCCTGTCAAGCTATCCTCAAAGTAAAACATCCACAACTTTTTGTCCATGGTGTATGCTTTTAATCTTCCCAAGTAAGACTGAAGGTGGGTGCGTGGGCAGGATGTGCCATTGTATCTTTCAAAACACGGGGGTTTGAACTTGTGAGGTATTCTCACCCCTTCCACCAATCCCATGTCCATGACATCAAAACCTAGAGAGTTTTGGGATTCAAGAGACCTTAGCTTCTCTACAATTTCATCCAACCGACAGTCGTAAACTTCGTCTCCAGCCCCGACCACAGTAAATTGCTCTTCTTGAGGATCCTCTTGCAAAACCCTCCCTCCAGTAGCGTTACCTTGGGTATTTCTTATGGCATTAATCTATGGATTCAGATGAGGTCCAAACTCTGGTGGATCAGTGCGAGGCTGCACGTGATCATTGTTACTGGTACCCCCTGTACCTGGATGGTGTTCTTCAGGAGTTTGCCGCTCAACCAACTCCCTAAGTCTTTCCTAGCTCTTAGCTAAGCCAGTCATCACTGTCATAAATTGATTCATTTGATTTCTCATCTCAACCCTTTCATTGGCCATCTGGGCCCTCACTTTAGTCAAGTCTTGTTGAACTTGGTCCATTTGTATTCTCGGAAGGTTGTTTCTTGTCGGGTACCGGTGTATTCTATTGACAGGGAACACTCTTCTGTGAGCAATGTTTCCTGAAACCACAACAAAGTGAGAAACAACAACAAAACAAAAACCTACAAAACAAAGAAATGATGTTAGTATGCAATGCAGGATGCCTATTTATCTTCCAAGGGTATCCGATTTGGTTCTTTGGTTTTGACCTTTCCAAACCTCGAGGAAATGCTGATGGTGTTGCAGAGAGAGATAAAGCCTATAAAAATAATACAAACCATATATATTACAAAGAGTGAAGATACATAAGTTGATTGCAATAACATTCCCATGGAGGGTCAAAATACATCAAAAAGAGAATAAAATCAAAATGAAGTACAAACAAAAAGAGTCAAACATCCAGCCCAAAGTAATCTTCTCTGACTTACTTCAGGAGGGCCTTAGTCACTGGACCAACCGGGTGCTCTGTGATAGTCCTGATGAGGAGGTTCCTGGTAGCAATGGCACTGGTCAACCTCTTATGCTTATCCTGATCATTTGACCTCTTCAACCCCGCTCGGAGTTTCAATTCAAATATCTCCTTCTGTGCTGCTAATAATGCCTCCTGATGCTTCTTCTCACTAGCCTCCAGTTTCTATATCTTAGCTTGGGTCCTTTGATCTTCTTCTGCACGGGCCTCAGTGATCCTGATCCACCTAGCCTGGCTCTCCTCTAAATAGTACTCTGCCCCAACCTTCTGGGTCTTTGCTTCCTTGCAAGCATTCTTCAGTACTAATTCCCCTGCCATGGCCTTTCTGATGTAGTCATCCGTCTTCTCAATCTTGGTCAAGTGCTCAATCCGGAGCTTCTCTAACCTCTCGTTATCCAGACGGCTGTCATTTCTCTCCCAGAGAGTCTTCTTCAAGGCTTTAGAGAGCCGAGTATTCCTCTCTTTCAGTTTCTCAAACTCTTCCAAATTGACAGTAACTACAGGTTGCACTGTTGAAGGTCCAGGTACATCTTCTAAGGTGAATGGCATCCGGGTGATCTGTCCCCTAACACGAGACCAGTCAAGATACTGTGCCGAAGCTATATTGTTGCATTTGCCCAAAATAGCTGTCCCTTTAGTCTGAATGTTATCCCAAGCCCAGTCTGCCTGTCTGACAACAGCAGAGTTGTGCTGGATTTCACAATAGAGGGTTTCAGTCAAGTCTTGCCCTCTTGGGGGATGAATCAAAGCATACCCTAATTGTCTCTTAAAAAGCAAAGGGTTGTAGTTGATGCAACCTTTTACTCCAATCAAAGGCACATTAGGATATTGTCCACAGCTAGTAATGACGTCCTTGCCCTTGGTGCTCTGAGTGCACCATCTGATGTCATCTGATGTCAGGGCAATCAATCTTTGAGCCCAGTTCCTTGGTTGATGAGGGTTCAGGAAAGTGTCTGATTTCGGCAAGTGTCTTAGCATCCAACAGTAATAGAGAGGAGCACAACATCTGACCAATCTTCCTCTTTGCTTTTCATTCCTCTGGTGTACTGAATAACAGAAGTCTCCAAGCAAGGTAGGAACTGGGTTCCTCAGTAAGAACAGATGAATAGCATTCTTGCTTACAAACTTTGGCTCGTCTGCAAACAAGATAACTCCATATATGCCAAGGGCCAGAAGTGCACAAACAACATCCCACTTTCCTGCTGCAGCATGCAGGGTGGCCTGGGAGATCAAGAAATCTAAGTGAAAGCCTGGTACCCCAGCCTTGGTGGTCATGCTCTGATCAATGAGGGCAGGCTCCAAGTGCAATGCCCTAGCTATGTCTTCATTCTTGGGAGCAACCATCTCAGGGTTGAAAGGAATCCCTCCCCTGATAGGGACACCTAACAACATGGAAAATTCTTCTAGCAGAGGTCCCAACTGAGAATCAGGGAATGTAACACACCTGAGAGGAGGGTCATAAAACTGCAAGCAAGTATGGATCATGCTCCTCTGGGATGCATCCAGGTCCATGATCATGTCCAATATGCCTCCATAATGTTCCCTGAATAATGGGACATGATCGGGGGTAATGAGAGACTGGATCTGTCTGATGCCTGTCAGGGTAGGCTCAAAGAAGTGGTATGTGATGTTGCTCTTCCTGGAAGTGTCCATGCTGATGATGGGTGCTGGAGAAGGAACACTGATGAAGATGCTGAAGAAAGGTTTCTAATGAAGACAAACTGGAGAGGAATCTCTGATGAAGACAAATTGATGAAGGTGCTGGAGAAGGAACACTGATGAAGATGTTGGTGTAGATAGCTGAAGAAGTCTGAGCAGCAAAATAGGTCAAAACCAAACCAACGATAAGAAGGTGGATACCCTGTAAAACAAATAGGCAAATGTCAAATGATGCAAAAATGATGTATGCAGAATGATATGAAAAGGGTTTGTGATCAAGTGCTGGATTTGTTTATCTTCCTTGATAGGGTCCATGTGTGTTCATAAGTCCGGATGGAGGCTTAGAAATCCAGTAACCAGGTGAGGGACTCAAATAAAGAGTCACAAATCCAAGGTTTCACAAGAGTTGTCCAAAGTGATGCATTCTTAAACAAAACTGGTAACCGGGTATGATGAGGCCAAGGGTTCCTGCAAACCTGTAAACACTCCAACCCCCTCACATGTATTATTCTAGAACAAGGATCCTCAGGCTTGGATCAGTTATGAGAAATGTAAACACTTCTAACCCGGAGGTACAATGTTTACAATAACCATAAAAGATCCTCCTCTAAATCACCTCAGATGCTGAAGGTCATAAAAAGGTCATCCAGACTTAGCAGGCTTCCCAGATAGCCCTAGTACTACAGGAAATCCGTAGCACAGAGTTCTCAAGAAGACACCCATGTCTGAACCGTGTTTCATATTCCCGCACTAGACCGAAATGGAATGGGAAAGAATATGAAGCCACTCTAATCTATGTGTCACTCAGGTCCCCGATATGGAACCTTAATCACTCAATGGTCCCCCACCCACCAAAGAAACAGCAGATCCAGCACAGATGATGATGATAACAGTATGAAAATGCATAAAACTGTAAATGAAAAGCAATAAATAAAGTTGTACAGAAAGCAATAAATAAACCAGGTAAATAAGCACAAGTAGCACATAACACCCCTGTAATAACAAATCACACAAGCGCTAGGAGGAACCCACAAAAATAACCAGAAGCCCTGGTTGCAATATATGGTTCCCCACCAGAGTCGCCAAGCTGTCGCTCCCCGAAAAGACACCGGGTCAGATAGGGTACAGACGCGAATGGTCGGCGAAAGGAGAAGATGAAGGTGAAATGAATAGAGTCACCAGCTAGGAATTTTTATCCCGAAGGAAAGGTAATGCTGCATAAACCTGGAAAAAGATGGATAAGACGGTTGCGAACTAGAGAAACTGAGAAAGGGGGTTGGTTATAACCTGGGAAGGTATTAGCACCCAGATTGTCCGTCGTACTCGACGGGATCCGCGCTTAAAAGATTGTGCTTAAAGGGGTAAGTGTATGTGCTATCTGTGTGCAAAAGCTGGAAAAGAATATACAAGTGTCAGTGCAAAAGGTGAGTGCTCAAGAAATGAGGCTTAAAAGAGAATGCTAAAAGAGGGGGAAGACACAAAGACCTTTGTTCGATAATAATTAAGTTATGCCTACGTATCCTCGCGTGCAATGAGGAAGTCATAACACCGTAGTTCGAATCAAAGATACTGAAAGATAAATTGACTGTGAACTGCTTGCTTATCTATGCTCAAGTGTATGACTCGTCTGGCTCGAGTGCTAACTCTCTTGCATTAGACGGAAGAAACAAGTTCTCGTTTGTGAATGAGTGTGATGAGAAAAGAATCCCGAAGGAGACGATTATTGTTTGTTTTTTTTGTTTTTAGTTTTGTTAATGAGATAAGCTTCTCAACTTAATTGCCATGATGATATAGGATTCAGATCATTAACCTATTTGTGATTATTTAGATGTTTTTGTCTATTTTTTTAGTGTTAAGTAATGAGTTTAAGCCATAATCAAGGATTAGTGAACTCATTACACCATCCTAATAGAAGGATAATAGATGAGCACACCTAAGCTGAGGAAGATACCTCAACTTAATCCATGATTAGGGATTAACTTCATGACAAAACAAAGCCTTTAATAAAGTGTATTTTAATTAAAGATGAGATTAAGAAGTGATTTTTATGATTTTTAAGACAACTTGAGGGGGACTTGTCCATTAAACACTAGGGTTAGTCCCTCTTAACCATAAGGAAGAGATAAAACCCTAATGTAAGGCCCAAGTTACAAGTTATTGTCTTAGTGATTATTAGATGGATTGATTAAGAGGTTTAAACAAATTAAGGGTTTAACACTTAGGATTAAAGTTATACACTCCATCCTAAGAGAAGGATGCAAGCATAACCCTAGTTCCAAAGTCCTAAAACCTTAAAGGTTTAGTCTTTAATGATGAGGTGAGAAGAGAGACACAAAGAAGACTCAAAGGTGAAAACTAAGGGGGACTAATCACAACCCTAATTATTATCATGCTTGGATGTTCCTATGGTTTTTAAGGCTTGATAAAGATCTTCAAGGAAGCCACCAATGGAAGAAACAGATGAAAGGAGGAAGAAGCAGAAGAAATAAGTTACTTACTTCATTGAAGAAGATAAGTAACTTAGAGAAAGAAAGTGAGAGATGAACACAAGTGAGCAAGCCCACTCAAAGACAATAAAAAATTAAGAAAATTTGCAACATAAAAGGATGAGAATAAGTGGGAGGTGAAGGCAAATGCACCTCTCAAACAACTTACCATTAACCTGAAAAGTTAGCACAAGATGCATAAGGAAAGAAATGAAATGGAATGATGCATATGCAAAGACAAAAACCAAAACCAGAAACATACACATGATGAAAATGATGCTATGACATGATGCAAAGACATACAAAGTGTATATGAATGATCATACAAAGAATGAATGCAAATGAAGCATACTTTGAAGTTTGAAAGTTCATGAAAGTTAATGAAAGGAAATGAATGCAAATCATGGCCAATGAATGAAGAAATGATCAAGCATGATTCTAACATGTCCTAAGATGTCTAAGATGACATATGAATGCATGAAATTTCATGGCAAGTTTATGTATGGATGCATATGCAAGATGAATGCAAGTAAGGATGCAAAATTAGGGTTTTAAGGCAACATGAGATGCATATGACTAAAACACAAACAAATGACATGATAAAAAATTGAAAACGCAATCAAAGGAACCCTAAACCTATACTAGGTTACCATCCAAAGTGGGAGGTCAGAAGCTAAACCTAGAAGGAGTTATGAATTTCCTAAGTTTCTAGGGTTTTTTGGGTGATCTTCAATGTAAAATGCCAAACAAATTGAAAATGAAAAATAAATTCATGCCAAAAATATCCTAGATACTACATGATATGCACAAAACAATGCAAAAAGAATCATTTTCAAACTCTTCTTGGTTAGGTAGAAAAGATTTTTCCAAGTTAAGGTTCAAAAATAGGATTTAAATGAGCCTTAATTCAAATAAAATTCTCAAGTTATGATCAAACCTAAAAAGAAATTTGTGTGGAGAGTTTGAAAATGTTTCTAAATGCAAAGGGATGATTCATGATTTTTTGGGTGATTTTTAGAAACTTAAATAGTATTTTAAATAATTAAATTCAATTAATTAATTAAAATAAACATTTAAATATTTTAAAAATACAATTTTTATGCAAATAATAAAATAAATATCACTTTCTGATTAAGAAAAATATTTAGAATAAAAATGCAAAGGGAAATATTTTTAGGATTTTTCTAAGTATTTTAAAATAATTATGCAAGATAAATGAATAAAAATGAAATAAAATTGAAATTAACTGGAAAGTATGAAGATCTGATGGACCAGGTTCAAAGTTGAGGGAAAGGGGTTGACTGGCGCGCAGACCAAAGGCTGGGATTGATTCTGACCTAATTTCAATTAATTAATTTAATTAATCCTAATTAAAGCTTAATGACCAATCTTATTCGTCCAAACACGTGCGGGAAGCATGATCCTAGGGCTGACATTCAAACTAACCCTAAACCCTAATTAACCTCAGACGCCCGAAACAGTGCTCCTGTCGTCTTCTCCGGTCATCCCCCTCACCTGAAACACTCAAAACGCATCCCCAAGACCCCTAAAGCTCCAGAATCAATCCTCTAATATCATAGAACACAAATCCAGCAACAAAAACAATTTCTCATGCATCAAAATAAAGAATCGAAGAAGAACATTTTTAGGTCAAAACTTTCAGAAGCTCATGAAATCCTCATTTCTTAACCATTTTCAAAAATAAAGACATCATGATGATCAACATATCACATAGAATCAATTAGTAACTTAAAAACCAAGTTCTGGAAAAAACGTTCTTGATGATACCTGAGCTAGAGCTTTCGAAACTAGAGCTTTCTGATCACTTTTTTGATGCTTTTCCACTCCCCTTGATCCTCTTATGCTTCTGGAATGCTTGAAAGGAGTTTATATGAACTATTTTTGAGGTTTCAGTTCAGAGGTGAGGGAAATCGTGTTTTGGATTCTTGAGGTTTCAGGCTTGTTTAATGGTTGGGAAATGATCTGGGGAGTGTATGGAGATGATTGGTGAAGTTTGCTTGAAGTTTTGATGGCTGGTTTATGAATTTTGAAGAGATGAAGTTTGAGAGGGATTTTTGCAATCTGAATGTGTGGGAGCTTGCAGGCTTGTGTGTGTATGAAAATGAGTCCCTTGAGGCATGTATGTGAAGCTATGATATGTCAGAATAGTTGGTGTGGGCTATGCTGATTGGTATGGGTGATTTTGCAAAAAGTCAAGTTTGGTTGTACTTGAGGTATGGGCACATGGAAGGTCTGGATTTGGGCATGGCTTGGCTCAGCGGAGATCAAGGAAGGCTTATGGAACAGATTTGATGAGATGGAACAAGTGTATAGAAAGATTCATACCATTTTGCAAATTTGAGAAGTTTTGGCCCTTTTGGAATTTCTTAAAGTTCAAGGCATGAAAGTGTATGACTCTTGGGCCAATTCTGATCAAAATGAGTTGCACTATGATGGTATGATGTTTAGAGATGCATTAAAGGTCATGAAATGGCTTGACAAGTGGTTTTGCAAAAAATCCTCTTTGGTGCATTCTTGAAAATTATAGGATTTTTGCCAACTTTGAAGGATCATAACTTGAGTTCCATAATGAATTAGAACATGTTCTTGTAGTTTTTGGAAAGGGAAAGACCTAATCTACAACTTTCATGACCAAGAAATTTTCATTTGAAGCATTTTTGGTTGAGAAAGAGGAGGTTGAAGAACTTTCCCAAAATGGAAAGTTTCCATTACAAGTCATTTCCATTTTTGGCAACTTTTGGTTTAGCTCAAATTTCTTCAATTTTGTGAACTTTCAAGCACTTAAATGATCAAATAAAGATCATGTAACTTCAATTTGATGAAAATACCCCTTTGGTTCCATTGTTGGGGGCCTCAGATTCCCTGATTTTGCTCTGACTTGCTCAAGAAGTTACCCAATGAACAGATGACTTCCACAATGAATTTCTTCATCAAACTAGGTACACATGATCCTTATAACATATTAAGAACATTAGAAACAAGAATGGACCAAAAAAATGGATTTGAGGCCTCTGAAAGCAAAACCCTAATTTTGGTCATCTGTGTAGTGAAAACCCTAGCTCTGCTTCCATGCCTTGCCAGTTCTTGTGATTTCTTGACTTCCTTGAACTTTGAGGGGTATAATATGATGATAGAACACACATGGACCATCTTGGAACAATTGGAGACCTTTGGAGTGGCTCAGATGGATCCTTGGATTACTCAGATCACAAACCCTAGATGCAGATGAACTTGAACTATGCAGTGAAACAAAAATGCAATATGAGATGGTATGCTTATACTAATGAAAACAAATGAAAGATCACAAGCCATGGTGTGATTATGAGTGAGGGAAAATTTGGGGTGTTTACATACGCCAGTTTGGTTATGCTCGGAGTAATGGTCCTCATGACATTCTTATTCAGGGTATTATGTTCGACTACGACAACGATCTGCAAGGTTACCGTCAAAGGTTCATACGAGCTTGGGGTAAAGTGAACAAGGTTGACAGCAAGACTCTGGAACCAAAGTACTCCATTCCTATGGAACCTTATCTCAGATGGGTACGAGCACGTGCTCAGACTCTTATGATGCCATATCCTGCTATCCTGCCAGTTACCATGGAGCCTGTTGCTAAAGGAGATACTCTTTATATCATCCTTCATCCAGACATGCCCATTGACATGGAAGAGTTGCAAAGGTCCTAGATCCAGTTGAAGGAACAAAGGGATACTTTTG
Organism: Lathyrus aphaca; assembly: GCA_963966055.1. Lineage (NCBI taxonomy): Eukaryota > Viridiplantae > Streptophyta > Magnoliopsida > Fabales > Fabaceae > Lathyrus > Lathyrus aphaca. Next base: position 297,953,458 of record OZ014519.1, on the reverse strand, counting down.
AGACTCATTTCAAAGTTAGTCAAGAAAGAATCCTGGAGCTGACAAGACAACTTCACGAAGAGCAGAAACTCAAGACATACCTCAATACAAAGAGGAAACGTCCATGGGAGGCTTAAAACCCCATCTTTGTATTTATTTCATTTTTATTGTAAGCCCAAGAGGCAAACAAGTTTATTTCTTACTAATAAAAGTTTCATTTCTGGTTGTTTAAACAAATTTAAATCATGCGGTCCTTGAAAACATTGCATATACATACCATATCATTGCATCACAGGTTTTTTATGAACAGGTATTTTATCTTCTCACTGTTTATTTCAGCAGAAATGGTTCTCGAACAAACTGTTAAGGATCTCCAGGCTCAGAATGCACAATTTCAAGAAATGATCCTGAACTTGTCCAAGGGACAAGATGAGCTGAAGGCACTTTTGACTAAGGAGAAGAAGAAGACTAGAAAATCAGTGGGCCTCATCAACCTGGGTAGAAGATTCAGAGGTCCTATCAAGACAAAAGAAGAGGTTGAGAATCTTGAGTCTTAAAATTCTGAGAGAGAAGGAGGTAGTCTCCATGATACTGTGGAAGATTCTGATTCTGGGGAGAACTATTATCATGATCCTGCTAGTGAGGAAAAGTATAAGACCCTGGTAGACATAATGAACGCTATGGAACTACAAAAATCTTCTGGGCTTGATTTTGAAGATTTGGGTTTAATTTCTGGAGTGGTTATACATATTAGCTTCAAGGTTCCTGCTTTTGTGGTGTATGATGGTGTTTCATGTCCTAAACTGCACTTGAAGTCCTATGTCCGGAGGATTCAACCACATACTGCTGACAAGAAACTGTGGATTCATTTCTTCCAAGAGAGTTTATCTGGAGCTCAATTGGAATGGTATTATCAACTTGAAAGTGTTAATATTCGTGATTGGAATGATCTTGCTGAAGCCTTCTATAGGCAATACAAATATAATGTTGATTTAGCACCAACTCGCATGCAGCTCCAAAGCATGTCTATGGGTGCTAAAGAGAGTTTCAAAGAGTATGCCCAGACATGGAGAGACCTGGCTGGCAGAGTTCAACCTCCTCTGACTGACAGGGAGCTGGTGGATATCTTTATGAGTACGCTGAATGGTCCTTTTTATAGTCACCTCATTAGAAGCTCATCATCTGGTTTCACTGAGCTGATAATGACTGGAGAACATGTGGAAAGTGGGATAAGAAGTGGTAAGATACAAGTGGGTGCCTCTTCATCAAGCACTGCTAAGAAGCCCCCTAGTGGAAAGAAGGAGTCTAATGTTGTGTATGGTCAACATAGTCGTAACAGGAGTCACCAATCTGTGGGAGTAGTTCACATCTCCAATCCTGCCCCTACAGCACCAGATCAACAACAGAACAATCAACAGAATCCTAAAAGACAGTTCACTAAGATCAACATGTCACTAGCCCAAGCCTTGCAACACATGTTGAAAGGGGAGCTAATTACTTTAAGGGATCCTCCTCAGAATCCTAATACATCTTATCCTCGGTACAATCCTAATGCAAGATGTGCATATCATTCTAATAGTCCGGGACATTACACCAACAACTGCTGGGTGTTGAAAAACAAGATTCAAGACATGATCGAAGCTGGGGAAATTGAATTTGACCCTCCTAGGACCTCATATGTGATCACTGCTCCTATGCCCAATCATGAGAAGACTGTTAATGTTGTTGATGAAGTTTCTTATGTTTCCTCAGTAATAGATTTGACTACTCCTCTATCCATTATCAAGAAGAAGCTGGTGCAGGCTGGGTTCTTTCCAGGTTGCAAGGAAGACTGTTTTTACTGTGCCTATAAACCTGATAGCTGCTGGAAGTTGAAGGATTATATTCAACGCATCATGGACAATTACACTATATTGTTTGAGAGGAATCCTTCTGTTGAAATTATGTGTGAATATCTGACTCAAAACACGAAGCTTGAAGATGTAGCTATGGTTGATAAAGTACCAGTGAAGATTACCTCCAAAGGTCCTATCAAGATCACCTCTAAAGGTCCTGTCAGGATTACATCCAAAGGACCAGTGAAGATTACTGCTGAAGGCCCTGTGAAGACTGTTGCTGAAGCTAGAATGGCTCCCATGATCATTACCACTCCTGGCCCTGTTCCTTATACTTCTGATAAAGCTATACCCTGGAATTATGGTTCTGACGTGTATATCCATGGTATCAAGCAAGAGCCTCTGGCTGACCCTCCTATTGCCAACCATAATCTTGATGTTGACAATATTGTTGGATCTAGTAAGGTCACCAGAAGTGGAAGAATCTTCTCCCCTCAAGACACCTCTAAAAGTACAATTACTCCAGCTCATACCTCTAATTCTGGGCCAAGTACTGATGCCTGGGGCAAAGGTCCTGTGATTGAACCTGTGCAAGCTAAGGCACCAACTTCTGAAAATCTTTCTAAACAGATGGAAGAAGTACTGAAGATCATTCGCAAGAGTGATTATGATATTGTTGACCAGTTGGGGCATACTCCCTCCAAAATCTCCATGTTATCTTTGCTGCTATGTTCTGAGGCCCATGCTAAAGCCTTAATCAAGTTCTTAAAGGCTGCTCATGTGCCAAATGAAATTTCTGTGGATTAGTTTGAGAATTGTGTTGCACATCTGACTAGTGATAATGGTTTGGGCTTTTCTGATATTGATCTGACTCATGCCAAGAGAAACCATAATAGAGCTCTGCATATCTCCATTGAATTTAGGGGCATTACTTTGTCTCATGTACTAGTGGACAATGGTTCTTCATTGAATGTGCTCCCTAAAGAGGTTCTGGATAAGCTCAGTCCTGAAGATGTTGTGTTAAGGCCAAGTAATGTGGTGGTAAGAGCCTTTGATGGTTCAAGAAGAATGGTACATGGAGAAGTAGACCTCCCAATCAAAGTAGGCTCTCAAGTCTTAAACTCTACTTTCTATTTGATGGATATTCGTCCTGCGTATTCTTGTTTTCTTGGGCGCCCCTGGATCCATGGGGCAGGTGTTGTGACTTCCACCTTGCATCAGAAGTTGAAATATCCGGTGAAAAGCAAAATTGTCACTGTCTATGGTGAAGAAGAGTACATGGTTAGCCATGTGAATACTTTCAAATATGTAGAAATGGAGGGTGAATTGGTTGAAACTCCGTGTCAAACATTTGAAGTTGTTCCTTGCTCTGCTCCTGTTCCTAAGTTTGTCCCTGCTTCTGAAAGAGCTCTTGTGGTTACTAGAATACCTCCTGCAATGGTCTCTCTCAAAGATGCTAAGGTTGTGGTTGAAAAAGGTGGTTGTGCTATTTGGGGTCAGCTTCCCAACATCCCTTACAAGTCTGACAAGTTTGGTTTGGGTTTTACTGCAGAATCTCAGAGGGTTGTTCGTCGTGCTCGTGCTGTTCGTATCACTAATAAAGGGGTCATAAGAGATCAAATCAATGATGTGGGTGACTATGATGAAGACTACAACCTAGATGATTGGATCTTTCCTACCATGGGTGATGGGCTCAACAATTGGAAGACTGAAGACGTTATTCCTATCTCCTTTAGTCAGGAGTAAATACTATTACTATGTTTTGTTTTAAGTTTGTAATTTCGAACAATAAAACCTTTTAAGCCTTGTGTCTTACCCGGGGCACAATGATATGCTTGTTTCGAGATGTCATTTCATTGGCATACTTCATTCAATAAAACCAATGGACGTTTCGTTTTCGTAAATATTGTTCTCTTTGTCTTTCTTTTATTATTATTTCTATTTTATCAGCTATGTGTTCTTACACACACCCACGTCACTAAAATGCAGATCTTCATCCACTCTGGATCCTGTTGATAACATTTCCACTATTTCCAATTATAATTTCGAGAATCTGATCTATCAAGGAGGAAGATTGTGAGGTACCTGTAGAGCTTGCTAGGTTGTTGCAACAAGAAGAAAAAGCTATACAACCACATGAAGAGCCAATCGAAGTTGTGAATCTGGGAACTAAGGAAAACAGGAAAGAGGTCAAGATAGGGGTTGAACTAAAAAATGGTATTAAGAACATACTAATCCAGATGTTACGTGACTATGTGGAGATCTTTGCTTGGTCATATGAAGATATGCCAGGGTTGGATACTGACATTGTGGTTCACCGTCTACCGGTAAAAGAAGACTGTCGTCCAAAGAAGCAAAAGGTTCGTCGCATGCGTCCTGAAATGTCAGAAAAGATTAAAGCAGAGGTGATGAAACAATTTGATGCAGGGTTCTTAGCTGTGACTTCTTATCCTCAATGGGTTGCAAACGTGGTACCGGTACCTAAGAAGGATGGTAAGGTACGCATGTGTGTGGATTACAGGGATTTGAATAAGGCTAGTCCTAAAGATAACTTTCCACTTCCACATATTGATGTTTTGGTAGACAACATTGCTCAGCATAAGGTATTCTCTTTCATGGATGGTTTCTCTGGTTATAATCAGATTAAGATGGCACCAGAAGATATGGAGAAGACTACATTTGTTACACAATGGGGAACTTTTTGTTATAAGGTGATGCCATTTGGTTTGAAGAACGTTGGGGCAACATATCAGCAGGCTATGGTGGCTTTGTTTCATGATATGATTCACCATGAGATAGAGGTATATGTGGATGATATGATAGCCAGGTCCCAGAATGAGGAATAACACCTTGATCATCTGTGCAAGTTGTTTGAGAGGTTGAAGAAGTATAAAGTAAGATTGAATCCAAACAAGTGTACTTTTGGAGTTAGGTCTGGTAAACTCCTGGGTTTCATTATCAGTGGAAAAGATATTGAAGTGGATCCTGCAAAAGTAAAAGCTATACAAGAGATGCCTGCTCCCTGTAATGATAAGGAAGTAAGAGGTTTCTTAGGACGACTGAATTACATTGCAAGATTTATTTTCCACCTAACTGCTACCTGTGAGCCAATCTTCAAGTTGTTGAAGAAAGATCAGGTAATGGAATGGAACGACGAGTGCCAGGTAGCCTTTTATGAGATCAAGAAATACCTCCAAGAACCTCCAATTTTGATGCCACCAGTTAATGGAAGACCCTTGATTATGTACTTAACAGTATTAGATAACCCAATGGGGTGTGTGTTGGGACAACATGACGAGTCTGGTCGAAAAGAGCAGGCAATATACTACCTGTAAACACCCCAAATTTGCCCTCACTAAGTTCACACCATGGCTGGTGATATTTTTATTTGCATTAGATCAATCATATCATATCATGTGGCATTTTGGCTTCACTGCATTGGTTCAAATTCATCTGCATATAGGGTTTGTGATCTGAGCAATCCCTGAGACTTATGAGCCACTCCAAGGGTCTCCAATCATCTCAATAGGGTCCATGTATGTTCAAGTATCATGTTTTATCCTCCCAAGATCAAGGAAGTCAGAAAATCACAAGAACTGAGAAAGGCATGGAAGCAGAGCCAGGTTTAACTACACAGATGACCTGAAATTAAGGTTTTGGTTTCAGAGGCCATAACTCCAATATTTTTGGTCATTCTTGTTTCTATTGGTCTCAATATGTTATAAGGATCCTACACACCAATTTTCATGAAGAAATTCAATGGGGAAGGCATCTGATCATTAGATGACTTCTTGAGCAAGTCAGTGCAAAATCAGGGCATCTGAGGCCCCCAATCATCCAACCAAAGGGTCTTCTCCATCATTTTGGGTGTATATGATCTTTATTGGATATTATAAGAGGTTATAAGTTCACAAAATTGAAGAATCTCAAGCCATTTGCAAAGTTGCCATTTTGGGAAAGTGACTTGTAATGCAAAATTGCCATTTTGGGAAAGTTTTTCAACCTCCTCTTTCTCAATCAAAAATGCTTCAAATGAAAAATTCTTGGTCATGAAAGTTGTAGATTGGATCATTCCCTTTTAAAAAAGTACAAGAACTTGATCTAATTCATCATAGAACTCAATTTATGGCCTTGCAAAGTTGGGAAAAATCACTAAATTTCACTTATGCACCAAAGAGGGAAACTTGCAAAAACTCATGACAAAGCAAAATGTGACCTCTAAGTAACTTTTAAGCATTACACAAACATGATACATGACCTGAAACTCAGAATTGCCCAAAGAATCACTCATTTTCATGCCTTGATCATCAAGAATTCTCAAAAGGGCCAAAACCTTCACAAATTGCAAAATGCCCCAAAACTCTCCATCCACTTGTGCCAGTTCCTCAAGTCAGTTTCCATGGACCTCCCTAAAGCCAACTGACTCGAGCCATACCTCTAAACCAGCCTGCCATGAGCCCATACCTCAAAGGACAACTTTCTTGACTTTATGCAATTTGAGCCATACCAATCAACATAGGCCACCAACAACTATCTGACCTATCAAGACTTGATACATGGACCAAAAGCAACTCAACACATACAAAAAGCAAGGCTGAATCCTCCCACAACTCAACACACACCAAAACTCCCTCTTATGCATTTCTCTTCGAAACTGATCACACAAGCCATAAACTTTAAAACAAACTTCATAGAACAACTCACCATGAACCACTGATCACTTCCCACCCTTCATCTTGCCCTAAAAACAACCATATCTAAAACACGATTTTGGTCCCCCTTGAACTGAACTCCAGCAAACTCCCAGAAGAGTCCACAAAAGCTTCAGCCAAGCATCCCAAAAACAAGAGGGAGTCAAAAGAAGGAGAAAAGCACCAAGGGAAGGTCCAGACAGTGCCATTTTCGAAAGCTTCATTTCAGGTAACATCAAGAACAAATTTTCCAGAAATGATTTTTTAAGTTCTTAGATTGTTCTCCATGCTTTACTGATCACACTGCACCTTTTGGTTTTGAAAATGATTAAGTTTTAAGCATGTATGAAGCTTCTAAAATTTTTGAACAATTTTCCCTTTTGCTTCGAATCCCTTTGCTCATGTGAAATAAATGATGTTTGATGGCTGAATCTTGTTTAAAATGGAGTAGGGATCATTTCTGGAGAGTTTAGTGGTTTAATTTTACGAATTAGGTGAGTTAGCAAGAGTGGATGGCCGGAGAAGATGACCGGAACACTGTTTCGGTCATCTGAGAGTAGTTAGGGCATAATCCTGTAATTAGGCTAAGTTTGAATTGTGGCCCTTAGATCCAAGTTACCCGCACGTGTGGACGTCCCAGATCATCTGATTAAATCCTAATCCATCATTAATTTAATTAATTAGGTTTAATTAGTCAGGACAAATCCAGACCATTCATTAGCGCGCCAGTCAACCCTTTCCTCCCAACTTTAAATCTGGATCATTGGATTTTCATACTTTTCCATTTAATTAATTTTATTTCATTTTCTTTCTATTTAAATTGTGCATTTTAGTAAAAATAGTAAAACACATAAAAAAATTCTGAAAATTTTTATTAAATATTTTATTAAATGTCAGAACCCAAAAATATTTTTATTTTATTTTTTGCATTTAAAAAAATATTTTTAAATCATTTAAATGATTATTTTTAATTAGTTAATGGAAATTAATTAATTAGAAATATATTTAGGTATTTAAAAATCCCAAAAAAATTCAGAGAGCATTTTCAAATATTTAGAAACATTTACAAACTCACAACACAAATTTCTTTTGGGTTTTGATCATAATTTGGCAATTTTCATTTGAATTAGGGTTCTTTAATTTGAATATTTTTAACCCTAACTTCAAAAATTCATAACTTTTGATCCAAGTTGAGTTTGTGAATGGTTATTCTTGAATTGTGTTATGCATTCTTTCAAGCATCTAAAAACATTTTTGATTCATTTTTATAATGCATTTTCAATTTGTTTGGTATTTTACCTTTAAGATCACCCTTAAAACCATAGAAATTTAGGAAAATCATAAGTCCTTCTAGGTTCGGCTTCTGACCTCCCCTTTTGGATGGTGAACTAGTATATGTTTAGGGTTCCTTTGAGTCCATTTTCAATTTTTTATCTCATGTTCTGCTTCTGTTCTTGAATTGTGCATCTCACATGTTCATATAAACCCTAATTTGCATCTTCATTTGCATCCATCTTACATAAGCTTGCATACATGAAATTGCCATGACATTTTGTGCATCCACATGACATATAAGACATCTTAGGACATGTTAAAATCAAGTTTGATCATTGCATCATCCATTTTCCATGTCTTGCTTTCATTTCATGTCATATGCATTCATGAACTTTCATGCTTCTTACATGTCTCATTTGCATTCAAATCCTTTGTATGATCATCCCCATATCATGACATACATTTATGTCATCTCTTTGCATCATTTGCATCATGAATATGCTAATGACTTTGGCTTTCATCTTTGCATTCATTTCATCTTCATTTCATTTCATTTTATTTCTTTTTGCTAACTTTTCAGGTGGTAAGTGTTTGAGAAGTGAATTTGCATTCACTTCTCATAATCTCTTCTCATCTCTCTTATGCATCATTGCTGCATTTTACTTGTGAATTAGAGTGAGCTTGTTCATTCATGCTCCTTCTCCTCTTTCTTTCTTCAAGCAACTTATCTTCTTAAGTGAAGTAAGTTGTCTTGCTTCTTCTTGCTTCTCCTCCTTTCATCCTACTTCTTCCATGGTGGCTTTTCCTTGAAGACCTTCTTGCAAACCTCATAAACCCTAAGAAAAACCAAGCATGATCACAATTAGGGTTTGATTAGTCCCCCATTAGTTTCTACCTTTGTGTCATCTTTGAGTATTCTCTTCTCATCTCTTAATCAAGGACTAAACCTTAAAAGTTTTAAGGCTTTGTGATTAAGCTTATGCCTGCATCCTTCTATTAGGATGGAGCGTATAACTTTAATTCTAAGTGTTAAACCCTTAATGTGTTTAAATCCTTTAATCAATTCACCTAATAATCACTAAGACATCAAGCTTGTAACTTGGGCCTTGCATTAGGGTTCTAATTCTTCCTTAAATGGTTAAGAAGGACTAACCCTAGTGTTAATGGACAAGTCCCCCTCAAGTTGTCTTACAAACCATAAAATTCATTCCTTAACCTTATCATTAACTAAAATCCACTTAAATAAAGGCCTTGTTATGTCATGAGGTTAATCCCTAATCATGGATTAAGTTGAGGAGTCTTTCTCAGCTTAAATGTTCTCATCTATTATCCTTCTATTAGGATAGTGTAATGAGTCCATTAAATCTTTGATTATGGCTTAAACTTATTACTTAACATCAAACAAAAAAAACTCCAAAAACATTTAAATAAATATAAGTAGGTCAATGATCTTAATCCTACATCATGGTGACTAAGTATGGGGTGCTTACTTCACACTTAAGGTATTCTCATTACCCCTAATCAGAGGGAAGATGTGATGAGTTTACTAACCCTTGGTTTAGGCTTAAGCTCATTTTCTTATGACAAACTCCAAAAGCAATAAAAGGTTCAAAACACCAAAAACAAACAATAATCGTCTCCTCCGGGATTCTTTCCTCACCTCATTCACTCACAAACAAGAACTTGCTTCTTCTGTCTAATGCAAGATAGTTTGCACCTGAGCCAGACAGGTCATACACTTGAGCATAGACAAATGAGTAGTTCACAAGTCAATTTATCTTTCAGTCTCTTTTAGTCGAACTACGGTGTTCTGACTTCCTCATTGCACGAGAGAATACGTAGGCATAACTTAACTGTTATCGAACAAAAGTCTCTGTATATTTCCCCTCTTCCAACATTATTCTTTAAGCCTCATAGTCTTGAGCTTTGCACTTCTTTCCAGCACTGACACTCCTTTCATTCACTTCACATTTCTTTTGCACTAACACTTGTATTCTTTTCCAGCTTTTGATTCACAAATAGCACTGACACTACCCCTTTAAACACAAATCTTTCAAGCGTGGATCCCGTCGAGTACGATGGACAATCTGGGTGCTAATACCTTCTCAGGTTGTAACCAACCCCCTTTCTCAGTTTCTCTAGTTCGCAACCGTCTTATCCATCTTTTCTTAGGTCTATACAACATTACCTTTCCTTCGGGATAAAAATGCCTAGCTAGCGACTCTATTCATTCTTCTCCTTCGCCGACCGTTCGCGCTTGTACCGGGATGCAAATCTTTGGGAGCGACACTACCTTAGCAAAAGGTTTACCGACTGTGAAACAAGATACTTACTGCTCGAGAAAACTTGTTGCGCTTTGGCATGGGCTTCTCACCGACTAAGACAATATATGTTGACTCATACTACCTTGTTGATTTCAAAGATGGATCCAATCAAGTACGTATTCGAGAAATCTGCTCTCTCCGGACGAATAGCGAGATGGCAAATGATTTTAACAGAATCTGATATACAGTACACCACTCAGAAGGCCATTAAGGTCAGTGTGTTAGCTGATCATTTAGCTCATCAGGCAATGGATGATTATCAGTCTATGAAGTTTGAGTTTCCGGATGAAGACATTATAATTGTTACTAAAGAACCTAAACAATATGACGGACCTGAACAGGGATCCCGATGGACTATGGTTTTTGATGGAGCTTCTAATGCGCTTGGTAATGGTGTTGGTGTTGTGATCATTTCCCCGGAAAGTTGTCATACCCCAATTACTGCTAGACTTTGTTTCTATTGTACCAATAACATGGCTGAATATGAATCATGTATCATGGGTATCAAAGCTGCCATTGAGATGAAGATTCAGTTTCTGGACGTATATGGAGATTCAACCCTGGTAGTTAGTCAGATTAAAGGAGATTGGGATACCAAGCACCCAAATCCCATTCCTTACAGAGAACATGTGTTGTCTTTGATCCCATATTTTGAAGATATTACCTTTGGACATATTCCACGAGAAAAGAATCAGTTGGCAGACGCTTTAGCCACCATGGCATCTATGTTTGAGATTAGTTGGGATGATGAAGCTCCCAGAATCGCTATTGATAGATTTGAGAAGCCTGCATATTGTAATGAGATTGATACTGAAGGAGTAGAGGGAAAGCCTTAGTTCTATGAAGTGAAAAGGTATCTTGAAGCTCAGGAGTTCCCTGAAGGGGAATCTGTCAATGATAAGAAGTTTCTTAGGAGGTTTTCTTCTAAGTTCTTTTTTAGTAATGGAATTTTGTACAAGCGCAATCATGATTCAACTTTGCTTCGTTGTGTGGATAAGAAGGAAGTAACAGAGATTATGGGATCTTTGGCACTCATTCTAGTGGTCATACCATGTCAAAAAAGATATTGAGAGTAGGTTACTATTGGTCTACCATGGAAGCTGACTGCTATCAGCATTCCAAAACATGTCACAAGTGTCAGATTTATGCTGATAAGGTGCATGTGCCTCTAGTTCCGTTGAATGTGTTGACTGCTCTTTGGCCTTTTTCCATGTGGGGCATCGATATGATTGGCGAGATCAAGCCTACTGCTTCTAATGGACATCGTTTCATCCTTGTTGCCATTGATTACTTTACAAAGTGGGTGGAGGCAGCCTCATTTTCATCTGTTACTAAGAATGTTGTGGCTCGATTCATTAAGAATAATCTCATATGTAGGTATGGCATCCCTGAAAGGATTATCACAGATAATGGCTCTAATCTAAACAACACTATGATTACCGACCTCTGCACGCATTTCAAGATTAACCATCATAATTCTTCTCTGTATCGTCCAAAGATGAATGGTGTAGTAGAAGCTGCCAATAAGAACATCAAGAAGATTCTACAGAAGATGATTGTTACGTATAAGGATTGGCATGAGATGTTACCATTTGCTCTTCGTGGTTATCGTACTTCAACAGGGGCAACCCTATTCTCCTTAGTCTATGGTATGGAAGCAGTTCTACCCATTGAGGTTCAGATCCCTTCCTTGAGAATCATGAAGGATGCAGGCTTGGATGAAGATGAGTGGATTCAGACTCGACTTGACCAGATAAATTTGATTGATGAGAAAAGGCTGGCAGTTGTTTGTCATGGTCAGATGTACCAGAAACGGATGATCAAAGCTTTTAATAAGAAGATTAAGCAGAAGGTATATCAGACTGGGGACTTAGTAATCAAGCGTATCGTATTACCACAGGGTGATCCTAGGGGCAAGTGGACTCCTACATATGAAGGACCATTTGTAGTCAAAAGGGTATTTTCAGGAGGTGCCATGATGCTTACTACTATGGATGGTGAAGACTTCCCACAGCCCGTAAACGCAAACATAGTTAAAAAATACTACGCATAAAAAGAGACCCGCTAGGTTGACTGGCCTAGGCAAAAATAAGGGCATCCCGGCGAACCAAAAGGGTTCGGGCAAAAATTAGGGATATATATAAAAGATTGTACACCCGGCCAGTCGAAAATCCGAAAGGGAGGCTTGGGCAAAAAAGGGTATCCCGGTGGATTGAAAACCTGAAAAGGCAATCCAGGCAAAAGTTAGGGATTAAAGCGTATGACTATGTCTCGTTGGATCACTCATGTAACCTCAACCAGTTATGCTATCTGAATCAAGTTCAAACAGATAAAGATCAATCCAATCATTTCTATCTCGACAGCAAAGGATGAGATACTTGAAGATAATGGAAATAGTAGAATTGGAACTCAATAGGATTATTTTTCACATAGTTGCTTTTCTTTGATTTTGTATAACTTTTATCACAAATCATTCTTACTAGGATTTCTGTCTCCTTGTACAAACTTGCTTGTTTATAGGCCATTTTCTAAATAAATAAAGTCTCTTTTTTTGAATTCAAGTTTACTTTTCCCTTGTTTACTTAAGCGAAAACGTCCATTGGTTATATTTGAATGTGTGTATGCTTTTGAATATGATTGATGTTTACCAGAAATGCATAAAATGCAGTAATAGTATTTACTTAGGACGAACGAGGGTAGGAATTCAATGAATCTTCGCCAATTCATCCCCACAGGGTAAGCTTTACGGATATCCATACAGAACTCTTCAAGTAATATCTTATACTTCCCACTCGACGAAGTCTTCAAGCAGTTTCATATCCTCCGAAGAATTAAGTCTCCCGAATCTATGTCCATCTCTTTTATCCTCAGTCAGGATATTCAGGAAATTATTCCTTCAATAAAAAGCACGACGAACAACGACGGGAGGTTCTGAGTACCATAGTATTAAACAAGACGGGAACGAAGTCCTTATGTTCCTCAGCAACGAACCGGGATTTATTTTCCCCAGCCAGCAGTTGTTATACAGAGATACCCAGACACTTCAGGCTACATGATTCATACATACATCATTTACATTATATCATGGAATACGCATCCATAACCCATATAACATTCTTACTTAAGAGCATCATGCTATACATGCATACATCAAATAATCTTGCATAAACTAACTTTTTCTTTTCAGGATAGTTGCAGGAAGATAAACACTATCAAACAATTCAGAGATAATCGCTACGAAGATTCATTTCTGATGATCAATACAAGTTGTCTTTGAGATGGCACATAAATGGTCTATACGAAGACCTAGTGTTTAGTCCATGATATTACCAGAAGCAATTCAGGAGTAATCGCCACGAAGATTTAATCCTGATGCTCAAGTTGTTCTTGGAAGGGTACGTAAATGATCTATACGAAGATCTAGTGCTTAATCCAGAATATGTCTAGAGGAGATAATCATTACGAAGATTTATTTCTGATGGTCAACTATCTTTGGGATAGTGTGTAAATGATCTATACGAAGATCTGGCACTTAATCTAAGAGATTCTTTCAGAAGAAGTTCAGGGATAATCGCCACGAAGATTTAATCCTGATATCCTTTTTGTCCTTAGGATGGTACGTAAATGGTCTATACGAAGATCTATTACCTAATCCGGGATATTTCTAGAAGAGATAATCGCTACGAAGATTTATTTCTAATGGTCTATGAAACAATTTATCTGTGGGATGGTACATAAATGATCGATACGAAGATCTTGTACTTAGCCCAAGATATTACCAAAAGCAATTCAGAAAAGGTCGCCAAGAAGATTTGATTCTGATGCTTAAATTAAAGTATGTTCCTAAAGATGGTTCAGAGCCGATCTATACGAAGATCTAAGTACTGACACCTAATGAAGGATATTCTTTTCCCCCAGAGATAATGCAGAGACGATCTATACGAAGATCTAGTGCTGACATTCAACTCAAGCCATGTTACAGGAATGATTCAGAGACGGTCTATACGAAGACCTAGTACTGATATCCAGTGACAACATAAAGATACTACCACCTTCTGATATTATGGATGGCATCTATAAGCCCATCTCCAGTTCCTTTGAGTGGCATCTTTAAGCCCATTCCAGCATATACAACCAATCAGCAGTGTTACTTTATGCACCAGCGAGTGCAAAGTTTTGGGCTTTTGTGTTCAATCCCCTTCAACCTTCCAAGTCACGAATGGCACACAGGCCAATCTAACTCCTCAGGTTTCAGAAAATTGAACAGGGGCAGCTGTTGCACCCCAAAATTTGCCCTCTCCTAGTCAAGGCATTGAGTAACAAGGTGTCCCAAGAGGTTCACAAGGTTCACAAGGTATCCCAAGAGGTTCACAAGGTTCACAATTAGTCAGAAAGCTTGGAAGTTCCCTCAGACAAAACCTCCTCCTAAGCAATGCACCCTAAACTAGGGTTTTGGATTTCATTAGGCTAAATGGAATTTCAAGGCATCAAGTGAGCTTCATAAAATCCTACATGTCTTCAAGAATCCCTATGTCAAGTTTCAAGGCTTTCCCAAAAGGTTTGCTCAGTCAGATGATCAGATATGCAAAAATCAGTCAAAGTAGTTAAAAAGTCAAACTGAGGTCAACTGTGGTCAAACCAAAGTCAAACTTCATGATTTTTTGCAAACATCAAGTTGATGAAGTAAAATTCATCATTTGATCAAGGGTTGATCATGATTCATCAAGGAGATTTCAGATCATCAAGAATCAGGAGTTTCTAAATTAGGGTTTTCACAGGAAAAGTCAACGGAACTTTGACCAACCATAACTTTCACATGCTTCATCAAAAATTTCCCATTCAAAGCTCATTTTGAAGGAAATTGAATTCTCTACAACTTTATATCTCACAAGACAAGCCTAAAAATGCTTCATTTGAAAGGTATGGGCCAAAACATTACAGGTCATTTCAAAAGTCAACAAAAAGTCAATATCTTCCAAAGGGCATAATTTGAAAATGGTAAGGGATATGGACATGATACCAAAGAAGTTTGTTATAGGACTCTCTAAGATTTCTAAAAAGTCCAAGAACACCTTCATAGCCTTAAAATTGAGGGATTGGTGCCTTGTCAAAGTTGGGGAATTTTTAAGGGGTGCATGAAGCAAATAAGGGCTTAAAACCAATTTCCTCCAAATGGGCCTATCAATTTGCAACCCAATCTTCATAATAACATCAAGCACGACCCAATTCCAATTATTTCTGATTTTTATAATTTATTTATTATTTATTTGGATTTTATTCATTAAAATTCAATTTAAATCAAAATAAAATATGAAAACACAATACTTGGATTTGATTCTCATTCTAGAAACTTTTAAAAATTATTCAAGACTGATTGAGACCATAAAAATTCGTGCACAACCAAAATAGCAAGGAGAGATTTGATTTTTTTTCATATTTGGGTCTTGACTTCCTTCACCATCAAGGCATCCAAAAAGCCCAAAAAGCTATCACTTTTTTTGACCTAATTGTAAGCACCCCAAATTTTCCCTCACTCATTTCACCACGGCTTGTGATCTTTTCATGTGCATAAGTTCAATCATATAATCTCATATTACATTTTTTGCTCCACTGCATTGGTTCAAAGTCATCTGCATCTAGGGTTTGTGATCTGAGCAATCCCTGAGCCATCTGAGCCACTCCAAAGGTCTTCAATCACCTCAAGAGGGTCCATGTATGTTCTTGCATCATATTATATTCTCACAAGGTCAAGGAAGTCAAAGAATCACAAGAACTGAGAAAGGCATGGAAGCAGAGCCAGACTTAACTGCATAGATGACCTAAAATTAGGGTTTTGGTTTCAGAGGCCATAACTCCAAATTTTTTGGTCATTCTTGTTTCTATTGGTCTCAATATGTTATGAGGATCATGCGTATCAATTTTCATGAAGAAATTCAATGGGGAAGGCATCTGATCGAAAGGTGACTTCTTGAGCAAGTCAGTGCAAAATCAGGGCATCTGAGGCCCCCAATCACCAAACCAAAGGGTATTCTCCATCATTTTAGGTGTATGTGATCTTTATTTGATCATAGAAGATGTTATAAGTTCACAAAATTGAAGAATTTCATGCCATTTGCAAAGTTGCCATTTTGGGAAAGTGACTTATAATGCAAACTTGCCATTTTGGGAAAGTTTTTCAACCTCCTCTTTTTGATCCAAAAATGCTTCAAATGAAAAATATTTGGTCATGAAAGTTGTAGATTGGATCCTCCCATTTTCAAAAAGTACAAGAACTCATTCTAATTCATTTTAGATCAAAAGTTATGGCCTTGCAAAGTTGGACAAAATCATTCATTTTTCACTTTTGTGCCAAAGGAGGAAAGTTGCAAAACCTCATGCCAAAGCCAAATGTGACTTCAAACCAGCTTCTAAGCATCACACAAACATAATTCGTGGCTCATAATTCAGATTTGCCCAAGAATTTTTCACTTTCATGCCTTGAATTACATGTTACATAAGGCATTTCTTCATGAAAGTTTCAAAATTGAATCTTTGCAAAAGGAACTTTTCATGCTTGAATTGAACACTAATTGATCTCAAATCATTCTAGCAACTTCATATGGCTCATGTTGCTGCATTTTGCCAAAGATATCACAAGTTTCTTTGCCTTGGTTCATAAGAAAACTCAAAGAGGGAAATATGCAAGAACCATGGAAACTCTTGATCAAGACCATCCAGCTCACAAAATCAGATCCAAAGGCCTTCCTTGACTCAAGCTGAGGCAGGACAAGCCCTAATATCTCCTCTGACCCGAGCCATACCCATAGTACACAAGATCTTGACTTTTTTCATTTTTGCCCATGCCAATCACACTGTGCCACCACCAACTCTCTGCCCAATCAGAGCCTCATATGTGGACCTCAAGCCTGCCAAACAACACCACACACAAGCCAACAACCTCCCACAATCCAGCATTCCCAAAAACTGCCAAAAACTGCTCCTCTTCAAAACTCTTCACACAGCCATCAAACTTCCATTTTTCTTTCACCAACAAATCACAAATCATCCACTGAACAAGAATCAACCCTCAAAGCAGCCAAAAACATCACATACTCAACCCTCCATTTCTGCTACACCAGAACTGAAGCATTCAAACCAGCCATTATCAAAGCCTTCTAAGCTTCATTTCATCATCAGGGTGTTCAAAGAAGTGGGTTTGCACAAAGGGAGAGTCCAGAAAGCTCAAAATCAGAGAGTCTTCATCTCAGGTAACATGAAGAACTTTTTTTCCAGAAGCTAGTTTTTAAGTTCTTTTATGATTCTATATGCTCCCCTGATCATGGGGATGTGTTTACTTTTGAAAATGGTGAAGAGACCACCATGTATGAAGTCTCTGAACTTTTGCCCGTGTTTTGCATTTTTCTTCGATTCATGCTTATGAAGTGAAATAAATGATTTTTAGTTGAGGGTTTAGGTTTAGAAGGGTTAGGTGATCATTTTTGTGAAAGAAATTTGAAGTTTGGTGACCTGTAGAAGAATCTAGGGTTTTGTGTTCGTCGGAGAAGACGACCGGAACACTGTTCCGGTCGCCTGAAGGTGATTAAGCCATAATCCCATTAATTAGGCAAGTTTGAATATTGACCCTTGATCTGGCTTTCCCGCGTATGTGTGAATGGTCCAGATGGTTCATTAAAACCCTAATCAGACATTAATTAGTTTAATTTAGGATTAATTAAATATTTAATTAAGTTTAGGGGAGTTTGAACCTGGGTCGTCCAGATGCGCGCCAGGTCAAACTCCTCAAGCCCAGAATCAATCTGGACCCTCCAACCAGAATACTTTCATTATTTTTAATTTTTATTTCATTTTATTTGTATTTAATTTCCACGAATTTTTAAAAATAGTAAAATACATTGAAAAATTCTGAAAAGTTTTATCAAATCTTTTATTAAATTTCAGAACCCAAAAATATTTTTGTTTTTATTTTTTGCATCAAAAATTATTTTTAAATCATTTAAATGTTTATTTTTAATTAGTTAATGAAAATTAATTAATTAAAAATGCATTTAGGTATTTAAAAATCCCCAAAAAATTCACATTGCATTTTAAAACATTTAGGAACATTATCAAACTCTTCAAACAAATTTCTTTTTGGTTCTTGACCTATTTTGACATTTTTCATTGGAATAAAAGTTATTTAAAGGCAATATTTTGGTCCTAAATTAGAAAAATTCATTCTGCCTAACCATGAAGAGTTTGATTATGGTTCTTCTTGCATTGCATCCTTCATATCATGTAGTTTCTAGGGTAAATTTGGTTTGAATTTATCTTTCATTTTCAATTTAATGTACATTTTTCCCCTTGAAGTGCCTTGAAACCCTAGTTGACTTGAGAAAATCATAACTTCCATTAGGTTAAGACTTAGGTCCCCTCCTTTGTGTAGTGAACTTGTGTAGGGTTAGGGTTCCTTTGATCCCATTTTCAATTTTTTATCTTGTCATTTGCTTCTGATTTTGAATTTTGCATTGCATATTGTGTATAAACCTTAATTCTTGCCTTCCTTTGCCTCCATCTTCCATATGCTTGCATTCATAAACTTACCATGACATTTTGTGCATCCACATGACATATAAGACATCTTAGGACATATTAGAATCATGTTTGATCATTGCATCTTTCATTTACCATGTCGTGCATTCATTTCATTACATAAACTTTCATGAACTTTCATGGTTCAAAGCATGCTTCATTTGCATCCACATCCTTGTATGATCATCCACAATTATTGACATGTGTTTGCATTCTCTCTTAGCATCATTAATATCATGTTTATGCTTCTGACTTTTGTTTGCACCATTGCATTTCATCTCATTTTCATGTCATTTCATTTTCTTGTTGCTAACTTTTCAGGTGGTAAGTCACTGAGAAGTGAATTTGCCTTCACTTCTCATAATCTCTTCTCATCCCTCTTATGCATCATTGCTGCATTTTATCTTGTGTTTTAGAGTGAGCTTGCTCATTCATGTCTCCCTCTCATCTTCTTCCTTCAAGCCACTTGCCTTCTTAAGTGAAGCAAGTTGTCTTGCTTCTTTCTGTTTCTCTTCCTTTCATCTGCTTCTTCCCTGGTGGCTTCTCTCCTGAAGATCTTTGGCAAGCCTCATAAACCCTAGGGACAACCAAGAATGATAAAAATTAGGGTTTGATTAGTCCCCCCATTAGTTTTACCTTTGTGTCATCTTTGAGTCTTCTCTTCTCATCTCATAATCAAGGACTAAACCCTAAAGGTTTTAAGGCTTTGTGATTAAGCTTATGCCTGCATCCTTCTATTAGGATGGAGTGTATAACTTTAACCCTAAGTGTTAAACCCTTAATGTGTTTAAATCCTTTAATCAATCCACTTTAATAATCACTGAGACATCAAGCTTGTAACTTGGGCCTTGAATTAGGGTTCTAATTCTTCCTTAATTGGTTAAGAAGGACTAACCCTAGTGTTAATGGACAAGTCCCCCTCAAGTTGTCTTACAAACCCTAAAATCCACTTCTTAATCTTACCATTAACTAAAATCCACTTTAATAAAGGCCTTGTTAGGTCATGAGGTTAATCCCTAATCATGGATTAAGTTGAGGAGCCTTTCTCAGCTTGAATGTTCTCATCTATCATCCTTCTATTAGGATGGTGTAATGAGTCCATTAAATCATTGATTATGGCTTAAACTCATTACTTAACACTAAACAAAAACACCAAAAACATCTAAGTAATTACAAGTAGGTTAATGATCTTAATCCTACATCATGGTGATTAAGTGTGAGGTGTTTACTTCATACTTAAGGTATTCTCATTACCCCTAATCAGAGGGAGGATGTGATGAGTTTACTAACCCTTGGTTTCGGCTTAAGCTCATTTTCCTATGACAAACTCCAAAAAGCAATAAAAGATTGAAAACACGAAAAACAAACAATAATCGTCTCCTCCGGGATTCTTTTCTCACCTCATCCACTCATAAACGAGAACTTTCTTCTTCTGTCTAATGCAAGACAGTTTGCACCTGAGCCAGACAGGTCATACACTTGAGCATAGACAAGTAAGTAGTTCACAAGTCAATTTATCTTTCAGTCTCTTTGAGTCGAACTACGGTGTTCTGACTTCCTCATCGCACGAGAGGATACGTAGGCATAACTTAAAAGTTATCGAACAAAAGTCTCTGTATATTCCCCCTCCTTCCAGCATCATTCTTTAAGCCTCATAGTCTTGAGCTTCATTCATTTCTTACACTGACACTTCACATATTTCACTTCGCATCTCTTTTGCACTGACACTTGCATTCTTTCCAGCTTTGATACACAGATAGCACTGACACTACCCTTTAAAACACAAATCTTATAAGCGTGGATCCCGTCGAGTACTACGGACAATCTGGGTGCTAATACCTTCCCAGGTTGTAACCAACCCCCTTTCTCAGTTTCTCTGGTTCGCGACTGTCTTATCCATATTTTCCTAGGTTTATGCAGCATTACCTTTCCTTTGGGATAAAAATGCCTAGCTGGCGACTCTATTCATTCCTTCTCCTTCACCGACCGTTCGCGTCTGTACCCCTCTTTACCTAGGTGTCATTTGGTGGGAGCGACAACTTGGCGACTCTGCTGGGGACCCTTATACTGTAACCAGGGCTTCTGGTTCTTTTTGTGGGTTCCTCCTAGCGCTTGTTTGATTTGTGTTTAATGGGGTGTTATGTGCTATTGTGTTTATTTATTTGCTTTATTTACTGCTTTATGTACAACTTTATTTATTGCTTTCCTTTACAGTCTTTCATATTTCATACTGTCATTATCATTGCTGGATCTGGTTTCTGTTTTGGTGGGTGGGGTTCCATTGAGAGTTTAAGGTCCTATACCGGGGACCTGAGTGACACCTTGGCTAGAGTGGTTCATGTTCTTTCCCATTCCATTTCGGTCTGGTGCGGGAATATGAAACATGATTCAGATGTGGGTTTCTTCTTGAGAACTCTGTGCTACAGATTTCCTGTAGTGCTAGGGCTATCTGGGAAGCCTGCTAAGTCTGGATGACCTTTATTATGACCTTCTGAATCTGAGGTGAATTAGAGGAGGATCTCTTATGATTATTGTAAACACTGTACCTCCGGATTAGAAGTGTTTACACTTCTCATAATTGATCCAAGTCTGAGGATCCTTGTTCTAAAACACTGCCTGTGAGGGGGTTTGGTTGTTTACAGGTTTGCAGGTTTGCAGGTACCATTGGCCACATCATACCCTGTTACTTGTTTTGTTTAAGAGTACCTCATTTTGGACAGTTCTTGTGATTTAACCCTGGACATGTGACTCTTTATTTGAGTCCCCCACCTTGGTTACTGGATTTCTGAACCTCCATCTTGAGCATACATGGGCTTTATATCAAGACAAATAATCAGATCCAACTTGATCACAAACCCTTACATATCATTTGCATACTCATCATTTTCATCATTTAACATTTGTTTATTTGTTTTTTCAGGGTATCCACATCATATCTGGTTTGGTTTTGACCCCTTCTTTTGCATAGACCTCTGCTTCAGTTGTCTTCATCAGTTGTCTACTTCAGCTATTCTCATCATCTCCAGCATCAGCCCATCAGTGGCTCATCTCCAGTATCAGTCTTGATCTTCATCAGCACCTATCTTCATCATCTTCAGCAGCATTCATGACTATTCCTAGGAAGAGCAACATATCCTACCATTTCTTTGAGCCTGTGTTGACTGGTATCAGGCAGGTCCAGTCGCTTATCACACCTGACCACATCCCATTGTTTAGAGAGCATTATGGAGGTATCTTGGATATGGTTGTGTACCTTGACCCTTCTCAGAGGAGCATGATCCACACATGCCTGCAGTTCTATGACCCACCATTGAGATGCTTCACATTCCCAGACTTCCAGCTAGGGCCTCTGTTGGAAGAATTTTCTTCATTGATTGGAGTACCTATCAGGGGTGGCATCCCCTTCAACCCAGAAATGCCAGCTCCCAGCAATGGAGAGGTAGCAAAATCACTACACTTGGAGCCTGCTTTTATTGAGCAAAATATGACAACAAAAGCTGGGATCCCTGGTTTGCACTTGGACTTCTTGATTTCTCAGGCCATCCTGAAGGTTTCATTGGGAGAATGGAGGGCAGTTTGTGCATTGTTAGCCCTCATCATATATGGGGTTATACTGTTTGCAGATGAGCCCAAATTTGTCAGCAAGAATGCCATTCATCTTTTCCTTCTGAGGAACCCAGTACCCACATTGCTGGGAGATTTTTACTACTCCATTCATCAGAGGAATGAAAAACAAAGGGGGAAGTTGGTGAGATGTTGTGCTCCTTTGTTTCACACCTGGATGCTCAGACACCTACCTAAATCGGATGCCTTCTTGAACCCTCACCAACAGAAGAATTGGGCCAAGAGGCTCATTGCTTTGACTTCAGATGATATTAGATGGTGCACCCAGAGCACCAAAGGCAAAGACATTATCACCAGCTGTGGACAATACCCAAATGTGCCTCTGATAGGAGTAAAGGGTTGTATCAACTACAATCCTTTGTTATTTAAGAGACAACTGGGCTATACTTTGGTTCACCCTCCTAGAGTGCAAGATCTAACTGAGACCCTGTATTGTGAAGTGAAACCTAATTCAGCTGTTGTCAGACAAGCATCCTGGGCTTGGGACAACATCCAGACAAAAGGGATGGCTATACTTGGGAGGTGTAATAATGTTGCTTCAGCTCAGTACTATGACTGGTCCCGTACTAGAGCTCATATTACTGGGATGCCTTTCACCTTGGAAGATATACCTGGACCATCTACAGTACAGCCAGCAGCAACTGTCAGCCTGGAAGAATTTGAGAAGCTGAAGGAAAGGAATGAGAATCTGTCTCAAGCTTTGAAGAAGACCCTGTGGGAAAGGAGTGATGGTCGTCTGGACATTGAGAGGTTGGAAAAGCTTAGGGTGGAGCATCTTGCCAAAATTGAGAAGACAGAGGACTACATCAGGAAAGCAATAGCTGGGGAGCAAATATTGAAGAATGCCTGTAAAGAGGCCAAGGTTCAGAAGGCTAAGACGGAGCTCTATTTGCAAGAGAGTCAGGCTAGGTGGGTCAGGATCACTAAAGCCCGTACACAAGAAGATCAGAGAATTCAAGCCATGATTAAACAGTTAAAGGCCAATGAAAAGAAGCAGCAGGAAGCTTTGCTGGCAGCCCAAAAGGAGATTTTAGAGTTAAAGCTCAGAGCTGGATTGAAGAGAGCAAAGGACCAGGACAGGCACAAGAAGCTGACCACTGCCATTGCCACCAGGAACCTCCTCATTAGGACCATTACAGAGCACCCAGCTGGTCCAGTGACTGAGGCACTCCTGAAGGAGGTCAGAGAGGATGAGTTTGGATTGAATGTTTGACTTCTTTGTTTGTTGTTCATTTCCATTTTATGTACTTTTCTCTTTATTGTATTTTGACCCTCCATGGGCATGTGTTGTAAAACAAACTATGTATTATTCCCCATTTGTAATATATTTTAGTTTGTTTCCGTTTAGGCTTTTCTCTCAACAACAAGCATCTTCCTCGAGGTCTGGGAAGGTCAAAACCAAGAACCAAACCGGATACCTTGGAAAACAAATAGGCATACTGCATTGCATACTAACTATTGTTTTGTTTTGTAGGTTTTGTTATTATTGTTTCTAACTTTGTTGTGACCTCAGGAAATATTGCTCGTCGCCGAGTGTTCCATGTCAACCGCACGCACCGGTACCCTACTCGCAACAACCTTCCTGGTATTCAAATGGAGCAAGTACAGCAGGACCTGACTGAGGTCAGAACTCAGATGGCTAATGAAAGAGTGGAGATGATAAATCAAATGACTCAATTCATGGCTGTGATGACTGGCTTGGCCCAGAGTCAATAAAGGTTAAGGGAACTGGTGGAAAGACAAACTCCTGAGGAACCTCATCTTGGAACTGGAGGAACTAGCAACAATGAGCGGGGCCAGCCTCATATTAATCCACCAGTATTTGGACCTCATCTGGATCTGGAAGTCAACATCCCGAGAAATGTGAAAGGAAATACTTCTGGGGGGAGAATCTTGCAAGAGGATCCCCAAGAAGAGCAATTTACTGTTATGGGAGCTGGAGATGAAGTCTATGATAGGAGGTTGGATGAAATTGCTGAGAAGTTGAGATCTTTGGAGTCTCAGAATTTCTTGGGCTTCGATGTAATGGATATGGGACTAGTGGATGGGGTGAGAATTCCCCACAAATTCAAACCCCCGTGCTTTGAGAAGTACAATGGAACCTCTTGTCCACGAACTCACCTGCAGTATTTCCTGGGAAGACTTAAAGCGTATACCATGGATGAAAAGCTGTGGATGTTCTACTTTGAAGACAGTCTGACTGGGGCTTCGAGGGAGTGGTATTCGCACCTGACCAGAGCTACCATCAGATGCTGGAAGGACTTAGCTGAAGCATTCATCAGACAATATCAATACAACCTGGACATGGCTCCCAACAGGACCCTCCTAATGGGAATGTCTCAATCTTCCAGAGAAAGCTTCAGGGAATATGCCCAAAGGTGGAGACAGCTTGCTGCTGCTGTCCAACCACCCATGTCAGAAAGGGAAATGGATAACATGTTCATGAACACTTTGCAAGGAACCTACATTGATAGATTGGCTGCCTTCTCCTCTACCAGCTTTGCAGATGTGGTTATAGCCGGTGAAAGGATTGAAAGTCTATTAAAAATGGGTAAAATTTCTGACAATGGCGCAAGTTCATCCAGTAATCCCAGGAAGCCTTTTGTGGGACCCCGAAGAGCCGGTGAGACAAATTCCATTCATACAAGCAGGCGCAGACCTCAGTATGTTCACCGGTCAGTAGCAGCAGTCACCATTCCAGCTCCGATTCCTCAGCAATCAGCATATCCTCAACAACAACAACCACAATATCAACAACAAGTTCAGTATCCGCAACAGAGAACCTACAACAACAGCAATAGCAATCAACAACAGCGACCCTTCCAACAAAGACTATCACAGGCAAACAGGGTGATTGACCCCATCCCTATGCCTTATGCTGCCTTATTGCCACAACTCCTAAAGCTTAACTTAGTTGAGTTAAGGACGTTGGCACCACCAGATCCCCTCAATCTCCCAAAGAATTATGATGTCAACGCCAGGTGTGCTTTCCACTCCAATGCACCTGGTCACAATACTGAAAAATGCAGGGCATTACAAATGAAAGTCTAAGATCTGGTGGATTCTAAAGCCCTCAACTTCGCACCTCCTCCGAATGTCAACAGAAATCCTATGCCTAATCATGGCGGGCCAAGGATTAATGCCATTGAGGAAGACAAACCATCTACCTTGATCACCAGTGTTGCACAAATTCGAACACCTTTGGTCGAAATTAAAGCTCAGCTTCTAGAGTTCCAAGTGTTCCCCGGGTGTGAGCTCGGCTGTGGGTATTGCAACATTGCAGTTAACGGGTGTGAAAAGTTGAGAAGCGACATAGATGGTCTTATTAAGGATGGTATCCTTCAGATCTCAACAATGGCGCCTACAAATCCAGCAATTCCTTTAACAACAATTCCCGATTCTTCTACAACAGCAGCAACAATCATTCCTACCGATTCATCAATATCATCAGCAGTTACTCCGTCCATCACTTCAACAAGTCAAATTTCAACAACCATTTCTTCTACAACATCAACATCCATTTTATTAGCAGAATCTTCTACAACGCCAGCAAAGATTAATGAAGATGTCTCGACAGTCATAATCTACTACGACCCATCAAACGTTCCTCCCAGCAACAATTTCCAACAACAAACCATGGCACCTCCTGCCAGATCACCAGTCACAATTTACTATGATCCGCACACCGTCACAGTACCCTCCTCTGCAGCAATCAGTTCGGTCACTGTTACGGTGCCTGGACCCGTTCCTTATGAAAGCAGCAATGCCATACCTTGGCATTATGGCTCTGATCTATACTGTAACGGGGAGAAAATCACTCTGGATTCATCAACCTCTTCTCCACAAGTTGATAATGTTGGTGGAGGCAGAGGCTTCACCAGAAGCGGACGCCTTTTTGCCTCACAAACACAAAGACCTAATGTTGAAGCAGAGGTTGCTGCCAAAGCAAAGGGAAAGAGCGTGGTATCTGAAGAGCCAACTGCCAAAGAAACTCATAAGACATCTTTTGAACAAGATGTAGACGAGTTCATGAGAATCATAAAAAGAAGTGATTACAAGGTGGTGGATCAGCTTCACCAAACTCCCTCAAAAATCTCCATATTATCACTGTTGATGTGTTCTGAAGCTCACAGGAATGCATTATTGAAAGTCCTTCACGCAGCGTACGTACCGGAGGAGATTACTGTTAATTAGCTAGAAACCGTGGTTGCAAATGTCAACACCAGTCATGGACTGGGCTTTACCAATGCCGACTTAACAACGGAGGGACGCAACCATAACAAGGCATTGCATATCACCTTGGAATGCAAGGGTGCTGTTCTGTCTCATGTGCTGGTAGACACTGGGTCATCACTCAATGTTCTACCAAAGAAAGCCTTAGTGAAGCTGGAGTATGATGGCTTGGCATTGCGTCCGAGTAATTTGGTGGTAAGAGCATTTGATGGCTCTAAAAGATCAGTGCTTGGGGAGATTGATCTGCCTGTGCTGATTGGCCCGCAGACCTTCAAAACTACCTTCTTTGTTATGGACATACAGCCGGCCTACAGCTGTCTGTGTGGGTAGACCCTGGATCCACGCCGCTGGCGCTGTTACGTCTACCCTTCACCAAAAGTTGTCATTCGAGTGGGAAGGCGAAATCATCACCATCTGTGGGGAGGAGGACATCTTTGTTAGCCAGCTGGCTACGTATAAGTACATAGAAATGGATGGAGAAATCCATGAAACCATGAGCCAAGGGTTTGAGGCCCTCAACATTAATGAAGCATCTACTGTACTGGGAACTTCCATCACGTCATATCAGCAAGCCCGGAAGGTTGTTGAGGAAGGTACCGCCCAAGGCTGGGGCAAGCTGTTGCCCGTGGAAAAGAAAGAAGACCGATTTGGGTTAGGTTACAGACCAACTCAACAAGATCAATCAGAGGCTGCAAAGGAGCCCAAGTTTGTCAGCGGGGGAATGCTCACCCCGGATGCTGTGAACAATTTGGAAGACGAGGAGGAAAGCGACCGCAACCTGGAGAGCTGGATACGTCCAAGGATCCCGGGAAGCCAAGTCCTTAACTGGTCTTCCCAGGAAATTATAAGAGTTACTCCTGCAGAGTAATTATTATTTCCTGTATTTTAAAGCATGCATCAATTCTTGCATCTTGCCCAAGATGTCAAGACTCATTTTGTAATCGGGCCATCTTGTATTTTGTGCAAAGATCAATTAATGAATATCAGGACATCTTTTGCAAATGAGTCTTTTCTTTTCCGCTCACTGTTTTTCATTTTTCTTTTTGTACAAAAATAAAATGGCATTATTTTTCAAAATAAAATAACTTCATTTTCACTTTTTCTAAATAAGATAAAACTGATCACTAAAATAAACCAATCTAAACCCTTGCAGAAAGTGCCTTTCAGACTGCACCTACAACGACACTGCTATGACTTTGTATGACTTTGACAATCCAATCAACCAAGCTGATGAAGGGGTTGAAGAAGATTATGAGCTACCTGAAGAGCTAGCAAGGATGTTGAGACAAGAGGAAAAGGTTATCACTCCTCATCAGGAGGAGATTGAAACGGTTAATCTTGGTACGAAAGAAGACTTGAAAGAAGTTAAGATCGGGGCCTGCCTGCAAGATTCAGTAAAAGAGCGACTGATTGACATGCTTCGGGAATACGTGGATGTTTTTGCTTGGTCTTATCAGGATATGCCAGGGTTGGACACCGACATTGTCATGCACAAACTGCCTCTGAAAGAAGACTGCCCGCCAGTGAAGCAGAAGTTGCACCGTACTCGCCCGGATATGGCAATGAAGATAAAAGAAGAGGTACAAAGGCAGTGGGACGCCGGTTTCCTTGCTGTGACTAGCTATCCGCCGTGGGTTGCTAATATTGTACCAGTACCTAAGAAAGATGGCAAGGTGAGAATGTGTGTGGATTATCGGGATCTGAACAGAGCTAGCCCGAAAGATGACTTCCCTTTATCTCACATTGATGTATTGGTCGACAATACGACTCAGTTCTCGGTATTCTCCTTCATGGATGGATTTTCGGGATACAATCAGATCAAGATGTCACCTGAAGACATGGAAAAGACAACTTTCATCACACCCTGGGGCACGTTCTGTTATAAGGTGATGCCATTCGGGCTGAAGAATGCGGGTGCCACTTATCAATGGGCTATGGTAACATTATTCCATGACATGATCCACAAAGAAATTGAATGTTATGTGGATGACATGATTGCCAAGTCCCTCACAGAAGAAGACCACCTGGTGAATCTGTTGAAGTTATTCAAGCATCTGAGGAAGTACCAGTTGAAGTTAAACCCCAACAAGTGCACATTCGGGGTGCGATCTGGTAAGCTGCTGGGATTTATTGTAAGTGAAAAAGGGATTGAAGTTGACCCTGACAAAGTCAAAGCCATTCAAGAAATGCCTGCACCAAAGACAGAAAAATAAGTTCGGGGGTTTTTAGGTAGGTTGAACTACATTTCAAGGTTCATATCTCACCTTACAGCAACCTGTGAGCCTTTGTTCAAGCTGTTAAGAAAAGAACAAACAGTCAGGTGGAATGAAGACTGCCAGAGGGCTTTTGACAAAATCAAGGAATACTTACAAGAGCCTCTGATCCTTATGCCTCCAGTTGAAGGAAGACCTCTAATCATGTACCTAACAGTATTAGAAGAGTCAATGGGGTGTGTGCTGGGCCAGCATGACGAGTCTGGTCGAAAAGAGTATGCAATATACTACCTAAGGAAAAAGTTTACCGACTGTGAACAATGTTATTCACTGCTCGAGAAAACTTGTTGTGCTTTAGCGTGGGCTGCTCGCCGACTAAGGCAGTATATGTTGACCCACACTACTTTATTGATATCGAAGATGGACCCAGTTAAGTACATTTTTGAGAAGCCAGCACTTACCGAACGGGTTACAAGATGGAAAATGATTCTTACAGAGTACGACATTCAATACACATCTCAGAAAGCCATCAAGGGCAGTGTGTTGTCTGATTATCTTGCTGAGCAACCCATTGATGATTACCAGCCTATGAGATTTGACTTCCCTGATGAAGACATCATGTTCATAAAAGCAAAAGATTATGAAGAGCCTATTCACATTGAAGGGTGTCGCTCCCACCAAAATGAGGCTAGGTCAAATGGGGTACAGACGCGAACGGTCGGCGAAAGAGGAGAGAACACACAAGGGTGATCTCAGAAGACAAGAGTCGCCAGCTAGGCATTTTTATCCCGGGGGAAAGGTAATGCTGCATAGACCTAGAAAGATATGGATAAGACGGTTGCGAACCAAAGAAACTGAGAAAGGGGGTTGGTTACAACCTGGGAAGGTATTAGCACCCAGATTGTCCGTCGTACTCGACGGGATTCACGCTTAAAAGATTTGTGTTTTAAAGGTGTAGTGTCAGTGCTATTTTGTGTATCAAAGCTAGAAAAAGAATGCAAGTGTCAGTGTAAAAGAAAAGTGAAGTGTATAAGTGAAGTGTCAGTGTAAGAATAGGAGTGTAAAGCTCAAGACTATGAGGCTTAAAAGAATGATGTTGGAAGGAGGGGGAATATATAGAGACTTTCGTTCGATAACTGTTAAGTTATGCCTACGTATCCTCTCGTGCAATGAGGAAGTCAGAACACCGTAGTTCGACTGAAAGAGACTGAAAGGTAAATTGACTATGAACTGCTTACTTGTCTATGCTCAAGTGTATGACCTGTCTGGGTCAGGTGCAAACTGTCTTGCATTAGACGAAAGAAGCGAGTTCTCGTTTGTGAGTGAAGATGATGAGAAAAGAATCCCGGAGGAGACGATTATTGTTTGTTTTTGAGTTTTCAGTCTTTTATTGCTTTTCGGAGTTTGTCATAAGTTAATGAGCTTAAGCCTAAACCAAGGGTTAGTAAGCTCATCACATCCTCCCTCTGATTAGGGGTAATGAGAGTACCTTAAGTGTGAAGTAAGAACCTTACAATTAATCACCGTGGTGTAGGATCAAGATCATTAACCTACTTGTGATTACTTAGATGTTTTTGTTGTTTTTGTTTAGTGTTAAGTAATGAGTTTAAGCCATAATCAAAGATTTAATGGACCCATTACACCATCCTAATAGAAGGATAATAGATGAGAACATTTAAGCTGAGGAAGGCTCCTCAACTTAACCCATGATTAGGGATTAACCTCATGACAAAACAAAGCCTTTATTAAAGTGGATTTTAGTTAATGATAAGATGAAGAAATGATTTTTATGGTTTGTAATACAACTTGAGGGGGACTTGTCCATTAACACTAGGGTTAGTCCTTCTTAACCAGTTAAGGAAGAATTAGAACCCTAATGCAAGGTCCAAGTTACAAGCTTGATGTCTTAATGATTATTAGATGAATTGATTAAAGGATTTAAACACATTAAGGGTTTAACACTTAGGATTAAAGTTATACACTCCATCCTAATAGAAGGATGCAGGCATAAGCTTAATCACAAAGCCTTAAAACTTTTAGGGTTTAGTCCCTGATTATGAGATGAGAGGAGAAGACTCAAAGATGACACAAAGGCAAAAATAAATGGGGGACTAGTCAAACCCTAATTGTTATCATGCTTGGTTGTTCCTAGGGTTTATGAAGCTTGCAAGAGATCTTCAAGAGAGAAGCCACCAGGAAAGAAGCAGATGAAAGGAGAAAGAAACAGAGAGAAGCAAAACAACTTGCTTCACTTAAGAAGACAAGTTACTTGAAGAAAGAAGGTAGGAAGAGAACATGAATGAGAAAGCTCACTCTAATACAAAGATAAAATGCAGCAATGATGCAAGAGAGGGATGAAGAAATTGTGAGAAGTGAAGGCAAATTCACTTCTCAAAACAACTTACCACCTGAAAAGTTAGCAAAAGAAATGAAATGAAATGCAAATGAGATGAAATGCCATGATGCAAACCAAAACCAGAAGCATAAACATGAAGTTAAGGATGCTAAGGGATGATGTAAACACAAGACAAGAGATGAGAGCGATCAAACAAGCATGAGAATGCAAATGAAGCATGCCTGAACCATGGAAGTTCAAGAAAGTTTATGAAATGCAATGGACATATAACATGGAAAATGAAAGATGAAATGATCAAACATGATTCTAATATGTCCTAAGATGTATTATGAATCATGTGGATGCACAAAATGTCATGGCAAGTCATTGGATGCAAGCAAATGAAAGATGGATGCAAAGGATGACACAAATTAGGGTTTACATACAACATGCAATGCAAAAATTCAAAATCAGAAGCAAGGGACATGATAAAAAATTGAAAATGCAATCAAAGATACCCTAAACCTATACAAGTTCACTGCCCAAAGGAGGGGACCTAACTCTTAACCTAGTGAAAGTTATGAATTTCTCAAGTCAATTAGGGTTTTAAGGTACCTCATCATGAAAAATGAAAAACAAATTGAAAATGGAAGATCAAATCAAACCAATTTTATCCTATAAACTACATGGCATGAAGGATGCAATGCAAGAAGAACCATCATCAAACCCTCAAAGATTAGGCCGAATGGATTTTTTCAAAGTTTGCACAAAAATATTGCCTTAAAATGAATTTAATTCCAATGAAAATGATCAAAAGGCAATGTGGATTTTTTCAAAGTTTGCACAAAAAAGTTTGCTTTGAGAGTTTGATAATGTTTATAAATGTTTTTAAATGCAATCCAATCTCTCTGCCCAGAAATGATCCCCATACATCATACATCAAGAATCAACAAACAAACAACATTTAAAACACATCAACAAGGAGAATCGAATCAAAACAGTTTTAGGTCAAAAAGTTTCAGAACACGAATACATACTCATTTCTCCACCATTTTCAAAACAAAACATATCAACATGATCGGTGAAGCATAGAGAATCATTTAGGAACTTAAAAACATGTTTCTGGAAAAAATGTTCTTGAGCTCACCTGAACTGGAGCTTTGATCTTTGGAACTTTCTGGCTGCCTCTTTGTTCCAAAACGCCTCTAATGAACCTCTTGAGAAGCTTGCAATGCTTGGTTGGAGTTTCTTTTGGCTGGTTTGAGAGATTGATAGAGTTCTGTTCAGGAGGGGTGAGAAATCGTGTTTCTGCTTGGGGTGGTTTTAGGGACAAATGAGGATTGGGAAATGATCAGAGGAACATATTGAGTGATTCTATGAAGTTTGTTTTGATGTTTGTGGCTTGTGGGATCAGTTTCGAAACAAAATGCATAAGAGGTGAGTTTTTGGAACTATGGCTTCTGAGGTGTTTCAGGCTGTGTTGTGTTATGTGTTGGGTTGCTTTTGGTACACATATCAATCCTTGATAGGTCAGAGAGTTGTTGTGGAGCAGTGTGATTGGTATGGAGCAAAATGCATAAAGTCAACTTTTTGTGTAAGAGAGGTATGGGCTATGGCAGTCAAGGTACAAGGCATGACTTGGCTGCAGCATGAATCAGGGAGAACCATGGAAATGGATTAGAGGCAATGCAGCAAGTGGATTAGGGTTTGTGTGATGTTTTGCAATTTCACAAAGTCTTGGCTCCTTTGAAGTTTCTTAATGCACAAGTCATGAAATTGGACAATTCTTTGGTGCATTATTACTTTTAGGTCATGGTTCATGTTTGTGCAAAGGTTAGAAGTCACATTGAAGTCATATTTTGCCTTGGCAAGTGGTTTTGCAACATTGCCTCTTTGGTACAAAACTTGAAATTGTGTGATTTTGTCCAACTTTGACCAGCCATAACTTTTGATCCAAAATGAATTAGAATGAGTTCTTGTACTTTTTGAAAATGGGAAGATCCATTCTACAAATTTCATGACCAAAGTTTTCCCATTTGAAGCATTTTTGAATCAAAAAGAAAGGGTTGAAAAACTTTCCCAAAATGGCAAGTTTTCATTACAAGTCACTTTCCCAAAAAGGCAATTTTGCAAATGGCTTGAAATTCTTCAATTTTGTGAACTTATAACATCTTCTATGATCAAATAAAGATCATACACATTCAAAATGATGGAGAAACCTCTTTGGTTGGGTCATTGGGGGCCTCAGATGCCCTGATTTTGCACTGACTTGCTCAAGAAGTCACCTCTTGATTAGATGCCTTCCCCATGGAATTTCTTCATGAAAATTGATATGCATGATCCTCATAACATATAGAGACCAATAGAAACAAGAATGACCAAAAAAATTGGAGTTATGGCCTCTGAAACCAAAACCCTAATTCTAGGTCATCTGTGCAGTTAAACCTGGCTCTGCTTCCATGCGATTCTCAGTTCTTGTGATTCTTTGACTTCTTTGGTCTGGAGAGGATATAGTATGATGCTTGAACACACATGGAACCCTTTGAAGTGATTTAAGACCTTTGGAAGTGGCTCAAGTGGCTCAGGAATAGCTCAGATCACAAACCCTAGATGCAGATGACTTAGAGACAATGCAGTGTATCAAAAATGTGGTATGAGATGCTATGATTGAATTTATGCATATGAAAAGATCACAAACCATGGTGAAATGGGTGAGGGCAAATTTGGGGTGTTTACAGCTGCCCCTATTCAAGCATGAGTTAGCTGTGCAGGATGTAAGCAACGGCTTAACAGGCAAACAAGATAATTTGTGGTTGAATACCAAAGACAGTCCAAAATTTGCACTCACAGAATGAAGAAGAAAAGGGATATAGATTGTAAAAGAAGATAAAATATGATTATAAAGTGCGGGCGACGGAGGACGACCGTCGAGCAGAGGACGACTGCTGGGGATGAAGCAATGTCGGGGACGACCGACATGCTGGGGAAAATGCAGGAAATAAAGCAATGACGGGGACGGTCGACAAGCTGGGGATATGAGAGGTTGTGATGGGGACGGCCATTCAAGAAAAGCTATAAGACACTCTGGGGATTATAGGTAAATGCAATAAATGATGAGGTACGGTCATCAAAGGTGAAGGACGATCACCTAGCAGGGGTCGGCTGCTTTGTTGGGGATAAGATGAGGGACGGTCATCTAAGGTGAAGGACGATCACCTGGCAAGGTATGGTTGCCAAAAGCATCACGACATAGGACGAATGTCGGATAAAAAAGGTCGACGATGGGGACGGTCATCGGATAAGCATGATGAAGGACGATCATCAAGAGGTGAAGGACGATCACCTAGCAGGGTACGGTTGCTCTCGGAGTTTATCATGACATAGGACGAATGTCAGATAACAAGATCAACGATGGGGACGACCATCAGATAAGCATGATGAAGGACGATCATCAAAATGTGAAGGACGATCACCTAGCAGGGTACGGCTACTAAAAATATCACGACATAGGACGAATGTCGGATAGGAAGGGGTTCTAATGAATAGAGACTCCGTTGGGGGATGATGAAGGACGATCATCAAAAAGGTGAAGGACGATCACCTGGCAGGGTACGGCTGCCGAAAAGGTATCATGACATAGGACGAATGTCAGATAGAAGAGAAGTTTTGTTGGGGACTTTGCTGGGAAAAGTAGACACAGACGAGTGCCTAAATTCAAGAAGATATAAGTGTTTAACACGGTGTATAGATTAAAGATGCGGACGAGCATCCTTAAGATTATGATACAGACGAGTATCAATAGAGACAAACGCTTGGCGCATGTTCAGAGATGATGATACGAACGAGTATCAACTGGTTAACAAAGAACACGGGCGAGTGTTGATCCTGAGGGGACTCTTCTGGGGAATAATAGACACAGATGAGTGTCTAAAGTCTAGGAAGAGGTAAAAGTATCTGACATTGTGTATGGATTAAAGATGTGAACGAGCATCCTTAAGACCACGATACGGACGTGTATCGGTAGAAACAAACGCTGACACATGTTCAGAGATGATGATACGGACGAGTATCAACTAGTTAACAAAGAACACAAACGAGTTTCGAATCTAAGAAAGATAAGTGGTGTATACAAGATACGGACGAGTATCTGTATGAGTAAAAAGATGATGAGTAACAAGTATGAGTGAAACACGGACGAGTGTTTAACTTGCTGTGGAGAGAATGACACGGACGGGTGTCTGAAAAAGTGTATTATAAACAAGTATATGGTTTACAAAGTGTTTAGGCAACTGTGCTGGGGAAGGTGACACGGACGAGTGTCAAGGAATTGTGTACATATGTATCTGTAAGTGCAAAGGGGACGCTTTGGCTTTCTGCTGGGGGTATGACACGGACGGGCGTCAAGAATTATCTGTACTGAATAGGCATCTGTTTGTTTAGGAAATTTACTAGGGCATGATGACACAGACGAGTGCCGAAGGGATCATGTATCTGTGTCTGTAAGAGAAATGCCTTGGCTCTCTGCCGGGGAATTTGGGGAGCATTCTGTATACTATTGTTGGTATGTCAGTATTTACAAGTGTTTGATTCAGAACATGGCTTATGATTATGCAATATGTTTTATTTTTGCCGTAATGCTCCGTATTAGACGGAGTGCTACGCTCTGTGGGGAAAATATGATGCGAATGCTATGATTATGCAAAGATAACGATCCGGGACTCGGATCCCGCTGCTGTGGAGATCTCTGACTGATCTTCTTGAAGTGGATATCCCAGCTGGGGATAAGATCATTGGTAGATCTGATAAGATGCATCTGCATGGGGAAACAGATCATTGATAGACCCATCTCAGCAATGGGGGACCCAGTTGGGGCTTGTAGGAGCTTTCTTCACTCTGTTGTGAGTTCTTCACGCGTTGCTCTTTTGGATAGAGGTTGAAACTCTGTGGGGAGGTAGTTTTCTGGTTGGCACTTGGCTGGAGAAGAAGAAAGATCACTGGAAGATCTTCCTGGAGATTTTTGTAGGGATCCTGCTGAGGATGATACTCGACAACTCAGCTGGGGAGAAAACACCTCCGGTGCTAATCCGGAAGACGGACTGAGTAGATAATGATTTGACAGCTTGATGGGGAGAAACTTTCATGCCCCATGTCGCGCTTCGAATACATGCAATCCTATAAAGACAAAGAAACGCACAAGTATCCCGAGGTATCCCTTACTGGATTCTATGATAGGAGTTTAGACACTCCCGGGAGTAAATATATTTCCTGTAAGCATGTAATTCAGGAAAGACGCATCTGTATTTATGCGATCGACAAATTAATGACATCGGACATTTTTGAAAATAAAAGAGTACGAGACAGTGTGTGACTGAAAATCTGATTTTATTAATTCGAGTGCCCTGAATTGACAAGATACAGTCATATAAACAAATCCCCTGAAATGAGGAGATTGTTACAAATTGAGAAACAAAAAGATACTGGCAATGTTGGTGACGCTTCACGGAGCTTCCCTTTTGCTATGACTCGTATGACTTTTGACGTTTCTTCACATCTTGCTTTCTGAAGAAGGCTGATTCTGAACGAAGCTTGAACCTTTCGGAGCTTACCATGTTGTAAGTGATACAAATGAATTCAGAATGCAGTTGTTCGCTTATTCCCTTATTTTGCATGGATCGCCCTTTCGGGTTTTCAAACCATCGGGATACCCTTTTTTGCCTGAGTCGTCCAATGCGGGTTTTCAACTCAGCGGGTGTACATTTTTTTTTATATTTATTTTCCCTCATTTTTGCCCGAGTCTTTTATTCTGTTTTTGACTCGCCGGGATGCCCTATTTTTGCCTGGACTTACATTCTGTTTTTATGTCCAGCGGGTCATTTTTATGCGAAGTATTTTTTAACTGCATCTGAATTCACAGGGGACAGGAAGTCTTCACCGTCCATAGTGCTGAGCATCAGTGCTCCACCGGAGAAAGCTTTCTTTACTATGAACGGCCCATCATAGTTCGGAGTCCACTTGCCCCTGTGGTCTGTATGAGGAGGGAGGAGTCTTTTCAGCACAAGATCTCCTACTTGGTACTCTCGGAGCCTGACTTTCTGATCGAAGGCCTTCTTCATTCTTTTCTGATATAGCTGCCCATGACAGATTGCAGCCAATCTCTTCTCTTCAATCAGATTCAGTTGTTCGTATCGGGATCAGACCCACTCTGCTTCGTTCAGCTTAACATCCATCAGTACCCGTAGGGAGGGTAATTCAACTTCAACAGGTAGGACTGCCTCCATACCATACACAAGCTGATATGGTGTTGCCCCAGTGGATGTTCTGATTGACGTACGGTACCCATGCAAGGCAAATGGTAGCATTTCATGCCAGTCTTTGTAGGTGACCACCATCTCTGTACAGTTTTCTTGATATTCTTATTAGCCGCTTCCACAACGCCATTCATCTTTGGCCTGTAAGGAGAAGAATTGTGGTGTTGGATCTTGAAGTCCCGGCACAGTTCTGCCATCATTTTGTTGTTCAAGTTGGAACCATTATCAGTAATGATTCGCTCGGGTACTCCATACCGACAGATGATGTCTCTTTTCAGAAATCGGGCTACCACTTGCCTTGTAACATTTGCATAAGAGGCTGCTTCAACCCACTTAGTAAAGTAGTCAATGGCTACCAGGATGAATCTGTGGCCATTTGAAGCAGTCGGTTCAATATTGCCAATCATATCAATGCCCCACATAGCAAAGGGCCAGGGTGAAGACATCACATTCAGAGGATTTGGAGGCACATGCACTTTATCTGCATAGATCTGGCATTTATGGCATTTCCTGGCATAGGCACAACGGTCGGCATCCATTGTGATCCAATAGTAACCTGATCTTAGCAACTTTTTAGCCATTGCATGCCCTCCTGCATGGGTACCAAAGGATCCTTCGTGCACTTCGTGCATCAACAAGTCTGCTTCTGTTCTATCAACGCACCTGAGAAGTACCATATCAAAGTTTCTCTTGTACAGGGAACCGTCAGTATTCAGGAAGAAACTACCAGCTAGCCTTCTCAATGTCTTCTTATCATTGGAAGATGCCCCGGGTGGGTATGTTTGATCCTCCAAGAAGCATTTGATATCATGGAACCAAGGCTTATCATCTTTGACAACATCTGCTGCAAATACATATGCTGGTCTGTCAAGTCTGGACACTGAAATCTGAGGCACAAAGTTGGCAGCTTGAACTTTGATCATCGATGAAATGGTAGCCAGAGCATCCGCGAACTGATTCTCGTCTCGAGGGATATACTCAAGCTTGACCGTTGTGAAGAAAGTCAATAACCTTCTTGTATAATCCCGATAAGGTATCAGATGATCCTGGTGTGTGTACCATTTGTCGTTGGTTTGATTAATTACCAGAGTTGAATCTCCGAACACAGTCAAAGTCTTGATCATGAGGTCAATGGCTTCCTCAAGACCCATAATACAGGCTTCGTATTCAGCTTCGTTGTTAGTGCAGTTGAAGGTGAGTTTTGCCGAGAATGGCATGTGAACTCCCTTAGGCGTAATGAGTACTGCACCAACACCACGACCATTCATATTAACAGCCCCATCAAACATCATAGTCCATTCTTCTTCTGGGTCAGGCCCTTCAGTGTGAACAAGCTCTTCATGATCTTTCGCTTTTATGAACATGATGTCTTCATCAGGGAAGTTAAATCTCATAGGCAGGTAATCATCAATGGGCTGCTCAGCAAGATAATCAGACAATACACTGCCCTTGATGGCTTTTTGAGATGTGTACTGAATGTCATATTCTGTGAGGATCATTTGCCATCTTGCAACCCGTCTGGTAAGTGCTAGCTTCTCAAAAATGTACTTGACTAGGTCCATCTTTGAAATCAACAGGGTAGTGTGGGTCAACATATACTGCCTTAGTCGGCGAGCAGCCCACGCTAAAGCACAACAAGTTTTCTCGAGCAGTGAATAACGCTGTTCACAGTCGGTAAACTTTTTGCTTAGGTAGTATATTACATACTCTTTTCGACTAGACTCGTCATGCTGGCCCAGCACACACCCCATTGATTCTTCTAATACTGTCAAGTACATGATTAGAGGTCTTCCTTCAACTGGAGGCATGAGGATTGGAGGTTCTTGTAAGTATTCCTTGATTTTGTCAAAAGCCCTCTGACAGTCTTCGTTCCACTTGACCGTTTGTTCTTTTCTTAATAGCTTGAACAAAGGCTCACAGGTTGTTGTAAGGTGATATATGAACCTTGAAATGTAGTTCAATCTACCTAGAAACCCTCGAACTTCTTTTTCTGTGTTCGGTGCAGGCATTTCTTGAATGGCTTTGACTTTGTCAGGGTCAACTTCAATCCCTTTTTCACTTACAATAAATCCCAGCAGCTTACCAGATCGCACCCCGAATGTGCACTTGTTGGGGTTCAACTTCAGTTGGTACTTCCTTAGACGCTTTAATAACTTCAATAGATTCACCAGGTGGTCTTCTTCTGTGAGGGACTTGGCAATCATGTCATCCACATAACATTCAATTTCTTTATGGATCATGTCGTGGAATAATGTCACCATAGCCCGTTGATAAGTGGCACCAGCATTCTTCAGTCCGAATGGCATCACCTTATAACAGAATATGCCCCAGGGTGTGATGAAAGTTGTCTTCTCCATGTCTTCAGGTGACATCTTGATCTGATTGTATCCTGAAAATCCGTCCATGAAGGAGAATACCGAGAACTGAGCCGTATTATCAACCAATACATCAATGTGAGGTAAAGGGAAATCATCTTTCGGGCTAGCTCTATTTAGATCCCGGTAGTCCACACACATCCTCACCTTTCCGTCTTTCTTAGGCACAGGTACAATATTAGCAACCCACGGCGGATAGCTAGTCACAGCAAGGAAACTGGCGTCCCACTGCTTTTGTACCTCTTCCTTTATCTTCATTGCCATATCTGGGCGAGTACGGCGCATCTTCTGTTTTACTGGCGGGAAATCTTCCTTTAAAGGTAGCTTGTGCATGACAATATCGGTGTCCAACCCTGGCATATCCTGATAAGACCAAGCAAAAACATCCATGTATTCCCGAAGCATATCAATCAGTTGATCTTTCACTAACTCTTGTAGGCAGGCCCCGATCTTAACTTCTTTCACATCTTCTTCCGTACCAAGATTAACCGTTTCAACTTCCTCCTGATGGGGAGTGATAACCTTCTCCTCTTGCCTTAACAACCTGGCTAGCTCTTCAGGAAGCTCATAATCTTCTTCAACCCCTTCATCAGCTTAATTGATTGGATTGTCAAAGTCATACGAAGCCATATCAGTGTTGTTGTCGGTGCAATCTGAAAGGCACTCTCTGCAAGGGTTTAGATTGTTCATTTTAGTGATCAATTTTAATCTTGTTTAGAAAAAGTGAAATGAAGTTTTCATTTTGGAAAACATTGCCATTTTATTTTTGTATAAAAAGAAAAATGAAAAACAGTGAGCGGAAAAGAAAAAGACTCATTTGCAAAAGATGTCCGATATTCATTGATTAATCCATTTGCACAAAATTACAAGATGGCCCGATTACAAAATGAGTCTTGTCATCTTGGGCAAGATGCAAGACTTGATGCATGCTTAAAAATACAGGAAATAATAATTACTCTGCAGGAGTAACCCTTATAATTTCCTGGGAAGACCAGTTAAGGACCTGGCTCCCCGGGATCCTTGGACGTATCCAGCTCTCCAGGTTGCGGTCGCTTTCCTCCTCGTCTTCCAAGTTGTTTACTGCATCCGGGGTGAGCATTCCCCCGCTGAAAAAACTGGGCTTTTTTGCAGCCTCTGATTGATCTTGTTGAGTTAGTCTGTAACCCAACCCAAATCTATCTTCTTTCTTCTCCACGGGCAACAACTTACCCCATCCTTGGGCAGTACCCTCTTCAACAACCTTCCGGGCTTGCTGATAAGACGTTATGGATGTTCCCAATACAGCAGATGCTTCATTGATGTTCAGGGCTTCAAACCCCTGGCTCATAGTTTCATGGATCTCTCCATCCATTTCAATGTATTTATACGTAGCCAGATGGCTAACAAAGATGTCTTCTTCCCCACAGATAGTGATGATCTGGCCTTCCCACTCGAATTTCAACTTCTGGTGAAGGGTAGACGTAACAGCGCGAGCGGCGTGGATCCAGGTCTACCCAACAGACAACTGTAGGCCGGCTGAATGTCCATCACATAGAAGGTAGTTTTGAAGGTTTGAGGGCCAATCATCACAGGCAGATCAATCTCCCCAAGCACTGATCTTTTAGAGCCATCAAATGCTCTCACCACCAAATTACTCGGACGCAGTGCCAAACCATCGTATTCCAACTTCACCAAGGCCTTCTTTGGCAGGACATTGAGCGAGGACCCAGTGTCTACCAGCACATGAGATAGAACAACACCCTTGCATTCCAAGGTGATATGTAAAGCCTTGTTGTGGTTACGTCCCTCCGTTGTTAAATCAGCATTGGTGAAGCCTAGTCCATGACTAGTGTTGACATTTGCCACCACAATTTCTAGCTGGTTAATAGTAATCTCCTCTGGCACGTATGCTGCGTGCAAGACTTTCAATAATGCATTCCTGTGAGCTTCAGAACACATCAATAGTGATAATATGGAGATTTTTAAGGGAGTTTGGTGAAGCTGATCCACCACTTTGTAATCACTTCTCTTTATGATTCTCATGAACTCGTCTACGTCTTGTTCAAAAGATGTCTTCTGAGTTTCTTTGGTAATTGGCTCTTCAGATATCACACTCTTTCCTTTTGCTTTGGCAGCAGCTTCTGCTTCAGCATTAGGTCTTTGCACTTGTGAGGAAAAAAGGCGTTCGCTCCTGGTGAAGCCTCCGCCTCCCCCAACGTTATCAATTTGTGGATAAGAGGTTGAAGAATCCAGAGTGATTTTCTCCCCGTTGCAGTAGAGGTCAGAGCCATAATGCCAAGGTATGGCATTACTTCTTTCATATGGAACTGGTCCAGGAACCGTGATAGTAACTGGACTGACTGCTGTAGAGGAGGGTAGTGTAATGGTGTGCAGATCGTAGTAAATTGTAACTGGTGATCTGGAAGGAGGTGCCACTGCTTGTTGTTGGAAATTGTCGTTTGGAGGAGCATCTGATGGATCATAGTAAATGGTGACTGCTGAGACATCTTCATTAATTTCTGTTAGCGTTGTAGAAGATTCTGCTGATAAAAAGGATGTTGATGTTGTAGAAGAAATGGTTGTGGCCATTTGATTTGTTGAAGTGATGGATGAAGCCATTGTTGACGATATTGATGAATCAGTTGGAATGATTGTTGCTACTGTTGTAGAAGAATAAGGAATTGTTGTCAAAGGAATTGTTGGATTTGTAGGCGCCGTTGTTGAGATCTGAAGGATACCATCCTTGATAAGACCATTTATGCCGTTTCTCAAATTATCACACCCGTTGACTGCAATGTTGCAATACCCACAACCGAGCCCACACCCGGGGAACACCTGGCACTCTAGAAGCTGAGCTTTAATTTCGACCAGAAGTGTTCGAATTTGTGCAACACTGGTGATCAAAGTAGATGGTTTGTCTTCCTCGATGGCATTAATCCTCGGCCCACCATGGTTAGGCAAAGGATTTCTGTTGACATTTGGAGGAGGTGCGAAGTTGAGGGCTTTAGAATCTACCAGATCTTGAACTTTCATTTGCAAAGCCCTGCATTTCTCAGTATTGTGGCCTGGTGCATTGGAATGGAAAGCACACCTGGCGTTGACATCATAATTCTTCGGGAGATTGGAGGGATCTGGGGGTGCCAATGTCCTTAACTCAACCAAGTTAAGCTTCAGGAGTTGTGGCAGTAAGGCAGCATAAGGCATATGGATAGGATCAATCACCCTATTTTCCTGTGATGGTCTTTGCTGAAAGGGTCTTTATTGTTGATTGCTGTTATTGTTGTTGTAGGTTCTTTGTGGCAGATACTGAACTTGTTGTTGGTAATGTGGTTGTTGTGGTTGTTGATATGCTGGTTGCTGAGGAATCAGAGCTGGAATAGTGACAGCTGCTATTGATCTGTGAACATACTGAGGTCTGCCCCTGCTGGCATGAATGGCATTTGTCTCACCGGTCCTTCGAGGTCCCACAAAAGGCTTCCTGGGATTACTGGACGAACTTGCACCATTATCAGAAATTTTGCCCATTTTTAACAGACTTTCAATTCTTTCACCGGCTATAACCACGTCTGCGAAGCTAGTAGAAGAGAAGGCAGCCAATCTATCGATGTATGTTCCTTGCAAAGTATTCATGAACATGTCGGCCATTTCTCTTTCTGACATGGGTGGCTGGACAGCAGCAGCAAGCTGTCTCCACCTTTGGGCATATTCCCTGAAGCTTTCCCTGGAGGATTGAGACATTCCCATCAAGAGGGTCCTATTAGGAGCCATGTCCAGATTGTATTGGTACTGCCTGATGAAGGCTTCAGCTAGGTCCTTTTAGCATCTAATAGTAGCTCTGGTCAAGTGTGAATACCACTCTCTTGAAGCCCCAGTCAAACTGTCTTCAAAATAGAACATCCACAGCTTTTCATCCATGGTATATGCTTTAAGTCTCCCCAGAAAAGACTGCAGGTGAGTTCGTGGACAGGAGGTTCCATTGTATTTCTCGAAGCACGGGGGTTTGAGACTCTAGAGATCTCAACTTCTCAGCAATTTCATCAAACCTCCTATTGACAGTAAATTGCTCCTCTTGGGGGTCTTCTTGTAAGATCCTCCCCCAGTAGTATTTCCTTGCACATTACCCGGGACATTGACTTCCGGATCTAGATGAGGTCCAAATACAGGTGGATTAACATGAGGCTGTCCCCTCTCATTGTTACTTGTTCCTCCAGTCCTAGGATGAGGTTCCTCGGGGGTTTGTCTTTCTACCAATGCCCTTAACCTTTCTTGGCTCTGAGCCAAACCAGTCATCACAGTCATGAATTGGGCCATTTGGTTCCTCATCTCCACCCTTTCATTAGCCATCTGGGTTCTGACCTCGGTCAGGTCTTGCTGTACTTGCTCCATTATAATACCCGAAAGGTTGTTGCGAGTAGGATACCGGTGTGCACGGTTGACCGGGAACACTCTTCTGCGAGCAATATTTCCTGAGACACAACAGGGTTAGAAACAAACAAAATAATAACAAA
The DNA here is from genome assembly GCA_963966055.1 of Lathyrus aphaca. NCBI lineage: Eukaryota > Viridiplantae > Streptophyta > Magnoliopsida > Fabales > Fabaceae > Lathyrus > Lathyrus aphaca. Next base: position 297,909,211 of record OZ014519.1, on the reverse strand, counting down.
ACCTACAAAACAAAACAAAAGTTAGTATGCAATGCAGTATGCCTATTTATTTTCCAAGGTATCCGGCTTGGTTCTTGGTTTTGACCTTTCCAGACCTCGAGGAATATGCTTTGATGTTGCTTGAGAAAAAGAAACCCAATGGAAACAAACTAACAAATATATTACAAATGGTGAATCATACATAATTTGTTTTTTACAACACATGCCCCTGAAGGGTCAAAATACAACATAAAAGAAAGGTACATCAAATGAAAGAAACAACAAACAAAAATTCAGACATCAAGTCCAAACTCATCCTCCTTAACCTCCTTCAGAAGTTCCTCAGTCACCGGACCAGCTGGATGTTCTGTAATAGTCCTGATGAGGAGGTTCCGGGTGGCAATGGCAGTGGTCAGCTTCTTGTGCCTGTCCTGGTCCTTTGACCTCTTCAAACCAGCCCTAAGCTTCAATTCTGAAATCTCCTTCTGGGCTGCCAGCAAAGCTTCCTGTTGTTTCTTTTCATTGACCTCTAACTGTTCAATCCTGGCTTGAGTTATCTTATCTTATTGAGTACGGGCTTCAGTGATCCTGACCCACCTAGCCTGACTCTCTTGCAGATAGAGTTCAGTCCTAGCCTTCTGAAGCTTGGCCTCCTTACAGGCATTCTTCAATATTTGCTCCCCAGCCCTTGACTTCTTGATGTAGTCCTCTGTTCTCTCAATCTTGGCCAGATGCTCCACCCTAAGCTTCTCCAACCTCTCAATGTCCAGACGACCATCACTCCTCTCCCAGAGGGTCTTCTTCAGAGCTTGAGACAGATTCTCATTCCTTTCCTTCAGTTTCTCAAATTCCTCCAGGCTGACAGTGGCTGCTGGCTGTACTGTAGAAGGTCCAGGTGTATCCTCAATGGTAAAGGGCATTCCAGTGATCTGAGCTCTGGCATGGGACCATTCATAGTAATGGGCTGAAGCAACATTATTACACTTCCCAAGAATAGCCACCCCCTTTGTCTGAATGTTGTCCCAAGCCCAGGATGCTTGTCTGACAACAGCTAGATTAGGCTTTATCTCACAATACAGGGTCTCAGCTAAATCTTGCACTCTAGGAGGGTGGACCAAAGCATAGCCCAATTGTCTCTTAAACAGCAAAGGATTGTAGTTGATGCAACCCTTCACTCCCATTAGAGGCACATTTGGGTACTGCCCACAGCTAGTTATTATGTCCTTGCCTTTGGTGCTCTGGGTGCACCATCTGATGTCATATGAAGTCAAAGCAATGAGCCTCTTGGCCCAATTCTTCTGTTGGTGAGGATTCAAGAAGGCATCAGTCTTAGGTAAGTGTTTAAGCAGCCAAGTATGAAACAGGGGAGCACAGCATCTCACCAACTTCCCTCTCTGTTTCTCATTCCTCTGATGAATGGAATAATAAAAATCTCCCAGCAATGTGGGTACTGGGTTCCTCAGAAGGAAAAGATGAATGGCATTCTTGCTGATAAACTTGGGCTCATCTGCAAACAGTATAACCCCATATATGCTGAGGGCTAACAATGCACAAACTGCCCTCCATTCTCCCAAAGAGGCCTTCAGGATGGCCTGAGAAGTCAAGAAATCTAAGTGCAAACCAGGGATCCCAGCCTTTGTTGTCATATTCTGCTCAATCAAAATAGGCTCTAGGTACAGTGCTTTTGCTACTTCTCCATTGCTGGGAGAAGTCATCTCTGGGTTGAAGGGGACACCACCCCTGACAGGTACTCCAATTAATGATGAAAACTCCTCCAAAAGAGGTCCTAGCTGAAAGTTTTGGAATGTGAAGCACCTCAAAGGAGGGTCATAAAACTGTAGGCAGGTGTGGATCATACTCCTCTGAGAAGGGTCCAGGTCCATAACCATATCAAGGATACCTCCATATTGCTCTCTGAATAATGGGATGTGGTCAGGGGTGATAAATGCCTGGACCTGCCTGATACCAGTCAACACAGGCTCGAAGAAATGGTATGAAATATTGCTCTTCCTGGGTGCAGACATGAGTGCTGATGAAGAGCTGAAGACAAGTGCTGATAGGGATCAAGACTGATACTGGAGATGAGCCATTGATAGGATGGTGCTGGTGATGATGAAGGTAGCTGAAGCAGATAACTGATGAAACAGAGGCCTATGCAGATGAAGGGGTCAAAACCAAGCCAAATATGATGTGGATGCCCTGAAAAACAAATAAATAAATGTTAAATGATGCAAATGATGAGTATGCAAATGATATGCAAGGGTTTTTGATCAAGCTGGATCTGATTTATCTGTCTTGATATAAAGTCCATGTATGTTCAAGAAGTCCAGATGGAGGTTCAGGAATCCAGTAACCAAGGTGGGGGACTCAAATAAAGAGTCACATGTCCAGGGTTAAATCACAAGAACTGTCCAAAATGAGGTACTCTTAACCCAAACAAGTAACTGGGTATGATGTGGCCAATGGTACCTGCAAACCTGCAAACAGTCCAACCCCCTCACAGGTAGTGTTCTAAAACAAGGATCCTCAGACTTGGATCAGTTATGAGAAGTGTAAACACTTCTAACCCGGAGGTACAGTGTTTACAATAACCATAAAAGATCCTCCTCTAATTCACCTCAGTTTCCGAAGGTCATAATAAAGGTCATCCAGACTTAGCAGGCTTCCCAGATAGCCCTAGCACTACAGGAAATCTGTAGCACAGAGTTCTCAAGAAGAAACCCACATCTGAACCGTGTTTCATATTCCCTCACCAGACCGAAATGGAATGGGAAAGAACATGAACCACTCTAGCCTAGGTGTCACTCAGGTCCCAGGTATAGGACCTTAAACTCTCAATAGAACCCCACCCACCAAAACAGAAACCAGATCCAGCAATGATAGCATGACACTATGAAAAATGTAAAACTGTAAAGAAAGCAATAAATAAAGCTGTACATAAAGCAATAAATAAAGCAACTATATAAACACAATTAGCACATAACACCCTAGTAAACACAAATCAAACAAGCGCTAGGAGGAACCCACAAAAAGAACCAGAAGCCCTGGTTACAGTATAAGGGTCCCCAGCAGAGTCGCCAAGCTGTCGCTCCCACCAAAATGAGGCTAGGTCAAATGGGGTACATACGCGAACGATCGGCGAAAGAGGAGAGAACACACAAGGGTGATCTCAGAAGACAAGAGTCGCCAGCTAGGCATTTTTATCCCGGGGGAAAGGTAATGCTGCATAGACCTAGAAAGATATGGATAAGACGGTTGCGAACAAGAGAAACTGAGAAAGGGGGTTGGTTACAACCTGGGAAGGTATTAGCACCCAGATTGTCCGTCGTACTCGACGGGATCCACGCTTAAAAGATTTATGTTTTAAAGGGGTAGTGTCAGTGCTATTCTGTGTATCAAAGCTGGAAAAAGAATGCAAGTGTCAGTGTAAAAGAAAAGTGAAGTGTATAAGTGAAGTGTCAGTGTAAGAATAGGAGTGTAAAGCTCAAGACTATGAGGCTTAAAAGAATGATGCTGGAAGGAGGGGGAATATACAGAGACTTTCGTTCGATAACTCTTAAGTTATGCCTACGTATCCTCTCGTGCAATGAGGAAGTTAGAACACCGTAGTTCGACTCAAAGAGACTGAAAGGTAAATTGACTATGAACTGCTTACTTGTCTATGCTCAAGTGTATGACCTGTCTGGCTCAGGTGCAAATTGTCTTGCATTAGACGGAAAAAGCAAGTTCTCGTTTGTGAGTGAAGATGATGAGAAAAGAATCCCGGAGGAGACGATTATTGTTTGTTTTTGAGTTTTCAGTCTTTTATTGCTTTTCGGAGTTTGTCATAAGTTAATAAGCTTAAGCCTAAACCAAGGGTTAGTAAGCTCATCACATCCTCCCTCTGATTAGGGGTAATGAGAGTACCTTAAGTGTGAAGTAAGCACCTTACACTTAATCACCATAGTGTAGGATCAAGATCATTAACCTACTTGTGATTACTTAGATGTTTTTGTTGTTTTTGTTTAGTGTTAAGTAATGAGTTTAAGCCATAATCAAGGATTTAATGGACCCATTACACCATCCTAGTAGAAGGATAATAGATGAGAACATTTAAGCTGAGGAAGGCTCCTCAACTTAACCCATGATTAGGGATTAACCTCATGACAAAACAAAGCCTTTATTAAAGTGGGTTTTAGTTAATGATAAGATGAAGAAATGATTTTTATGGTTTGTAATACAACTTGAGGGGGACTTGTCCATTAACACTAGGGTTAGTCCTTCTTAACCAGTTAAGGAAGAATTAGAACCCTAATGCAAGCCCCAAGTTACAAGCTTGATGTCTTAATGATTATTAGATGAATTGATTAAAGGATTTAAACACATTAAGGGTTTAACACTTAGGATTAAAGTTATACACTCCATCCTAATAGAAGGATGCAGGCATAAGCTTAATCACAAAGCCTTAAAACCTTTAGGGTTTAGTCCCTGATTATGAGATGAGAGGAGAAGACTCAAAGATGACACAAAGGCAAAAATAAATGGGGGACTAGTCAAACCCTAATTGTTATGATGCTTGGTTGTTCCTAGGGTTTATGAAGCTTGCAAGAGATCTTCAGGAGAGAAGCCACCAGGAAAGAAGCAGATGAAAGGAGAAAGAAACAGAGAGAAGCAAAACAACTTGCTTCACTTAAGAAGACAAGTTACTTGAAGAAAGAAGGTAGGAAGAGAACATGAATGAGCAAGCTCACTCTAATACAAAGATAAAATGCAGCAATGATGCAAGATAGGGATGAAGAGATTGTGAGAAGTGAAGGCAAATTCACTTCTCAAAACAACTTACCACCTGAAAAGTTAGCAAAAGAAATGGAATGCAATGCAAATGAGATGAAATTCCATGATGCAAACCAAAACCAGAAGCATAAACATGAAGTTAAGGATGCTAAGGGATGATGTAAACACAATACAAGAGATGAGAGCGATCAAACAAGCATGAGAATGCAAATGAAGCATGCCTGAACCATGGAAGTTCAAGAAAGTTTATGAAATGCAATGGACATATAACATGGAAAATGAAAGATGCAATGATCAAACATGATTCTAATATGTCCTAAGATGTATTATGAATCATGTGGATGCACAAAATGTCATGGCAAGTCATTGGATGCAAGCAAATGAAAGATGGATGCAAAGGATGGCACAAATTAGGGTTTACATACAACATGCAATGCAAAAATTCAAAATCAAAAGCAAGGGACATGATAAAAAATTGAAAATGCAATCAAAGATACCCTATACAAGTTCACTGCCCAAAGGAGGGGACCTAACTCTTAACCTAGTGAAAGTTATGAATTTCTCAAGTCAATTAGGGTTTTAAGGTACCTCATCATGAAAAATGCAAAACAAATTGAAAATGGAAGATCAAATCAAACCAATTTTATCCTATAAACTACATGGCATGAAGGATGCAATGCAAGAAGAACCATCATCAAACCCTCAAAGATTAGGCAGAATGGATTTTTTCAAAGTTTGCACAAAAATATTTCCTTAAAATGAATTTAATTCCAATGAAAATGATCAAAAGGCATCAAGAACTAAAAAGAAATTTGCTTTGAGAGTTTGATAATGTTTCTAAATGTTTTTAAATGCAATGTGAATTTTTTTGGAATTTTTAAATACCTAAATGTATTTTTAATTAATTAATTTTCATTAACTAATTAAAAATAAACATTTAAATGATTTAAAAAATATTTTTAATGCAAAAAATAAAAATAAAAATATTTTTGGGTTCTGAAAATTAATGGAATGTTTGACAAAAATTTTCAGAATTTTTAAATGCATTTTGCTATTTTTAATAATTCGTAAAATATAAATCAAATTAAATGAAAATAAAAATGAATTAATGAGAAGTATGCAGATCTAGAGGCTGAGGTTCAAACAAAATTGGAGGGAATTGACCCGCGCCATATCCAATGGCTGACATTCAAACTTACTGGATTTATTTAAACTTAATTAATTAATCTAATTAATTAGGATTAGGGTTTTAATGAATGATCTGGGCCTTTCAAACGCGCGGGAGTCAATGCCAGTCAAACCAATCCACGGTCCAAATTCAAACTGAGCCCTAAACGTGATTAATACACTAATGACTTTCAGGTGGCCGGAAATGACCTCCGGTCATCTTCTCCGGCCACAACCCTCCCTGAAAATTGTTATCTTCTTCCCTAGCTTACTAAAATCCAATCTCTCTGCCCAGAAATGATCCCCATACATCATACATCAAGAATCAACAAACAAACAACATTTAAAACACATCAACAAGGAGAATCGAATCAAAACAGTTTTAGATCAAAAAGATTCAGAACACGAATACATACTCATTTCTCCACCATTTTCAAAACAAAACATATCAACATGATCAGTGAAGCATAGAGAATCATTTAGGAACTTAAAAACATGTTTCTGGAAAAAATGTTCTTGAGCTCACCTGAACTGGAGCTTTGATCTTTGGAACTTTCTGGCTGCCTCTTTGATCCAAAACGCTCTAATGAACCTCCTGAGAAGCTTGCAATGCTTGGTTGGAGTTTCTTTTGGCTGGTTTGAGAAATTGATAGAGTTCTGTTCAGGAGGGGTGAGAAATCGTGTTTCTGCTTGGGGTGGTTTTAGGGACAAATAAGGATTGGGAAATGATCAGAGGAACATGTTGAGTGATTCTATGAAGTTTGTTTTGATGTTTGTGGCTTGTGGGATCAGTTTCGAAACAAAATGCATAAGAGGTGAGTTTTTGGAACTATGGCTTCTGAGGTGTTTCAGGCTATGTTGTGTTATGTGTTGGGTTGCTTTTGGTACACATATCAATCCTTGATAGGTCAGAGAGTTATTGTGGAGCAGTGTGATTGGTATGGAGCAAAATGCATAAAGTCAACTTTTTGTGTAAGAGAGGTATGGGCTATGGCAGTCAAGGTACAAGGCATGGCTTGGCTGCAGCTTGAATCAGGGAGAACCATGGAAATGGATTAGAGGCAATGCAGCAAGTGGATTAGGGTTTGTGTGATGTTTTGCAATTTCACAAAGTCTTGGCCCCTTTGAAGTTTCTTAATGCACAAGTCATGAAATTGGACAATTCTTTGGTGCATTCTGACTTTTAGGTCATGGTTCATGTTTGTGCAAAGGTTAGAAGTCACATTGAAGTCATATTTTGCCTTGGCAAGAGGTTTTGCAACTTTGCCTCTTTGGTACAAAACTTGAAATTATGTGATTTTGTCCAACTTTGACCAGCCATAACTTTTGATCCAAAATGAATTAGAATGAGTTCTTGTACTTTTTGAAAATGGGAAGATCCATTCTACAACTTTCATGACCAAAGTTTTCCCATTTGAAGAATTTTTGAATCAAAAAGAAAGGGTTGAAAAACTTTCCCAAAATGGCAAGTTTTCATTACAAGTTACTTTCCCAAAAAGGCAATTTTGCAAATGGCTTGAAATTCTTCAATTTTGTGAACTTCTAACATCTTCTATGATCAAATAAAGATCATACACATTCAAAGCGATGGAGAAACCTCTTTGGTTGGGTCATTGGGGGCCTCAGATGCCTTGATTTTGCACTGACTTGCTCAAGAAGTCACCTATTGATTAGATGCCTTCCCCATGGAATTTCTTCATGAAAATTGATATGTATGATCCTAATAACATATAGAGACCAATAGAAACAAGAATGACCAAAAAAATTGGAGTTATGGCCTCTGAAACCAAAACCCTAATTCTAGGTCATCTGTACAGTTAAACCTGGCTCTGCTTCCATGCCATTCTCAGTTCTTGTGATTCTTTGACTTCTTTGGTCTTGAGAGGATATAGTATGATGCTTGAACACACATGGACCCCTTTGAAGTGATTGAAGACCTTTGGAAGTGGCTCAAGTGGCTCAGGAATAGCTCAGATCACAAACCCTAGATGCAGATGACTTAGAGACAATGCAGTGAATAAAAAATGTGGTATGAGATGCTATGATTGAATTTATGCATATGAAAAGATCACAAACCATGGTGAAATGGGTGAGGGCAAATTTGGGGTGTTTACAAAGGGCCTGACCCGGAAGAAGAATGGACTATGATGTTTGATGGGGCTATTAATATGAACGATCGTGGTGTTGGTGCAGTACTCATTACACCTAAGGGAGTTCACATGCCTTTCTCGGCAAAACTCACCTTTAACTGCACTAACAACGAAGTTGAATACGAAGCTTGTATTATGGGTCTTGAGGAAGCCATTGACCTCAGGATCAAGACTTTGACTGTATTCAGAGATTTAGCTCTGGTAATCAATCAAACCAACGGCAAATGGTACACCCACCAAGATCATCTGATACCTTATCGGGACTATACAAGGAGGTTGTTGACTTTCTTCACAACAGTTAAGCTTGAGTATTTCCCTCGAGATGAAAATCCGTTTGCAGATGCTCTGGCTACCATTTCATCCATGATCAAAGTTCAAGCTGCCAACTTTGTGCCTCGAATTTCAATGTCCAGACTTGACAAACCAACATATGTGTTCTCAACAGATGTTGTTAAAGATGATAAGCCTTGGTTTCATGATATCAAATGCTTCTTGGAGGATCAAACATACCCACCTGGGGCATCTTCCAATGACAAGAAGACACTAAGAAGACTAGCTGGTAGTTTCTTCCTGAATGCTGACGGTTCCCTGTATAAGAGAAACTTTTATATGGTACTTCTCAGATGCGTTGATAGGGCAGAGGCAGACTTGTTGATGCATGAGGTGCACGAGGGATCTTTTGGTACCCATGCAGGAGGACATGCCATGGCTAAAAAGTTGTTGAGATCAGGCAACTACTGGATCACGATGGATGCAGACTGTTGTGCTTATGCCAGAAAATGTCATAAATGCCAGATTTATGCAGATAAAGTGCATGTGCCTCCAAATACTTTGAACGTGATGTCTTCACCTTGGCCCTTTGCCATGTGGGGCATTGATATGATTGGCAAAATTGAACCAACTGCTTTAAATGGTCACAAATTCATCCTGGTAGCCACTGACTATTTTACCAAGTGGGTCGAAGAAGCTTCTTATGCAAATGTTACAAGGCATGTAGTAGCCCGATTTCTAAAGAGGGACATCATCTGTTGGTATGGAGTGCCCGAGCGAATAATTACTGATAATGGTTCCAATTTGAACAACAAAATGATGGCTGAGCTATGCCGGGACTTCAAGATCCAACACCATAATTCTTCTCCTTACAGGCCAAAGATGAATGGCGTTGTTGAGGCGGCTAACAAGAATATCAAGAAGATTGTGCAGAAGATGGTAGTTACCTATAAAGACTAGCATGAAATGCTACCGTTTGCCTTGCATGGGTACCGAACGTCAATCAGAACATCCACCGGGGCAACACCGTATCAGGTTGTGTATGGTATGGAGGCAGTCCTACCTGTTGAAGTTGAATTACCCTCCTTACGAGTGTTGATGGATGTCAAATTGAACAAAGCAGAATGGGTCCAATCCCGGTACGAACAACTAAATCTGATTGAAGAAAAAAGATTAGCTGCAATCTGTCATGGGCAGTTATATCAGAAGAGAATGAAGAAAGCCTTCGATCAGAAAGTCAGGCTTCGAGAATACCAAGTAGGAGATCTTGTGCTGAAAATACTCCTTCCTCCTCATATAGACCACAGGGGCAAATGGACTCCGAATTATGATGGCCCGTTCATAGTAAAGAAGGTGTTCTCCGGTGGAGCACTGATGCTCAGTACTATGGATGGTGAAGACTTCTTGTCCCCTATGAATTTAGATGTAGTTAAAAAATACTTCGCATAAAACGACCCACTGGACATAAAAACAGAATGTAAGTCCAGGAAAAAATAGGGCATCCCGGCGAGTCAAAAACAGAATAAAAGACTTGGGAAAAAATAAGGGAAAATGAATAAAAAAATGTGTACACCCGCTGAGTTGAAAAGCCGCATTAGACAACTCAGGCAAAAATGGGTATCCCGGTGGATTGAAAACCCGAAAGGGAGATCCACGCAAAATAAGGGAATGAGCGAACAACTGCATTCTGAATTCGTTTGTATCACTTACAACATGGTAAACTCCGAAAGGGTCAAGCTTCGTTCAGAATCAGCCATCTTCAGAAAGCAAGATGAGAAGAACGTCAAATGTCATACGAGTCATAGCAAAAGGGAAGCTCCTTGAAGCGTCATCAACATTGCCAACACCTTTTTGTTTCTCAATTTGTAACGATTTCCTCATTTCAGGGGATCCGTTTCTTTGACTGTATCTTGCCAATTCAGGGCACATAAATTAATAAAATCAGATTTTCAGTCATATTTCGTCTCGTACATTTTATTTTCATTTGCAAAATGTCCGATGTCCTTAAGATATTGATAGCATAAATACAGATGCTTCCCTTCTAAAAATACGTGCTTACAGGAAATATACTTACTCCCAGGAGTGTCTAAATTCCTATGATGGAATCCAGTAAGGGATACCTCAGGATATTTGTACGCTTCTTTGTCATCACAGGATTGCAGGTACTCAAGGTGCGACATGGGGCATGAAAGTTCCTCCTCAGCAAACTGACAAATCACCATTTCCACAGCATATCTTCCAAACAACACCAAGGTTGCTTTCTCCCCAGCTGAGTTGCCAGTCGTCACTCCTCCTCAGCCAAGTGTCAGACAGGGAACTATCTCCCCGCAGAGTTTCAGCCTCTATCCAGAAGAGCAATGCCTGAAGATCTTGCAACAAAGTGACGAAAGCTCCTGCAGACCCCAGCTGGGTCCCTCATTACCAAGATAGGTCCATCAGTGATCTATTTCCTCAAGCAGAATCATATATGTCAGATCTACCAATGATTTTATCCCCAACTGGGATGTCCACTTCAAGCAAAGCAGCCAGGGATCTCCACAGCAACAGGATCCGAATCCCGGATCGGTATCTTTGCATAATCATATCATTCACATCATATTTTCCCCACAAAGCGTAGCATTCCGTCTAATACGGAGCATTACAGCAAAAAAAATCAAACATATTGCATAAATCATAAGCCATGTGTCGAACCGAACTCGTAAATACTGACATTCCATGCCTCCCAAACTCCCCAGCAGAAAGCCAAAACATCCTCTTTGCACTCACAAATACAAACACATGCTCCTTTTGTCACTCGTCCATGTCATCATTCCCCAGTAAATACTTGTTTATAGTACAATTCTTCCGACACCCGTCCGTGTCGTGCTCTCCCCAGCAAGTTAAACACTCGTCTATGTCTCACTCATCACTTTTCGCTCATACCGATACTCGTCCGTATCTTGTATATACTACTTAAATCCCCTCAGAGTCAACACTCGTCCGTGTTCTTTGTTAACCAGTTGGTACTCGTTCGTACCATCATCTCTGAACATGCGTCAGTGTTTGTTTCTACTGATACTCGTCCGTATCATAATCTTAAGGATGCTCGTCCGCATCTTTAACCTATACACCGTGTCAAACACTTATATTTAGACACTCGTCTTTGTCTACCATTCCCCAAAAGAATTCCCGACAAATCCCGAATAAACTATTTCCTTTCTATCTGACATTCGTCCTATGTCATGATACCTTTCGGCAGCCGTACCCTGCCAGGTGATCGTCCTTCACCTTTTTGATGATCGTCCTTCATCATCCTCAGCGGAGTCTATATTCATAAGAACCCCTTCCTATCCGACATTCGTCCTATGTCGTGATATTTTTTAGCAGTCGTCCCCTGCTAGGTGATCGTCCTTCACCTCTTGATGATCGTCCTTCATCCTTTTATCCGATGGCCGTCCCCATCGTTGATTTTGTTATCTGACATTCTTCTTATGTCATGATAAACCCCGAGAACAGCCGTACCCTGCTAGGTGATCGTCCTTCACCTTTTGATGATCGTCCTTCATCATTTTATCCGATGGCCGTCCCCATTGTCGACCTTTTTATCCGACATTCATCCTATGTTGTGATACTTTCGGCAATCGTACCTTGCCAGGTGATCGTCCTTCACCTTACATGATCGTCCCTCATCTTACCCCAACAAAGCAGCCATCCCCTGCTAGGTGATCGTCCTTCACCTTTGATGACTGTTCCTCATCATTTATTTCTTCAGCCCGATAGTCGTCCCCATCATTTACCTTTAATCCTCAGAGAATCTTCGTTACTTTATTTGATGGCCATCCCCATCATGATCCCTCTATTTCCCCAGCATGTCGGCCGTCCCCGTCATTGCTTCATCCCCAGCAGTCGTCCTCTGCTCGACGGTCGTCCTCCGTCGCCCGCACTTTATAAACATACTTTACTTCCTTTTACAATCTATATCCCTTTTCTTCTTCATTCAGTGAGTGCAAATTTTGGACTATCTTTGATATTCAACCACAAGTTATCTTGTTTGTCTGATAAGTCGTCGCTTGGATCCTGCACAGCTAACTCATGTTTGAATAGGGGAAGCTGTTAGCACCCCAAATTGGCCCTCACTCATTTCACCATGGCATGTGATCTTTTCATGTGCATAAGTTCAATCATATCATCTCATATTGCATTTTTTGCTCCACTGCATTGGTTCAAAGTCATCTGCATCTAGGGTTTGTGATCTGAGAAATCCCTGAGCCATCTGAGCCACTCCAAAGGTCTTCAATCACCTTAAGAGTGTCCATGTATGTTCTAGCATCATATTATATCCTCACAAGGTCAAGGAAGTCAAAGAATCACAAGAACTGAGAAAGGCATGGAAGCAGAGCCAGGCTTAACTACACAGATGACCTAAAATTAGGGTTTTGGTTTGAAAGGCCATAACTCCAAATTTTTTGGTCATTCTTGTTTCTATTGGTCTCAATATGTTATGAGGATCATGCGTATCAATTTTCATGAAGAAATTCAATGGGGAAGGCATCTGATCAAAATGTGACTTCTTGAGCAAGTCAGTGCAAAATCAGGGCATCTGAGGCCCCCAATCACCCAAGCAAAGGGTATTCTCCATCATTTTGGGTGTATGTGATCTTTATTTGATCATAGAAGATGTTAGAAGTTCACAAAATTGAAGAATTTCATGCCATTTGCAAAGTTTCCATTTTGGGAAAGTGACTTATAATGCAAACTTGCCATTTTGGGAAAGTTTTTCAACCTCCTCTTTTTGATCCAAAAAGGCTTCAAATGAAAAATATTTGGTCATGAAATTTGTAGATTGGATCCTCCCATTTTCAAAAAGTACAAGAACTCATTCTAATTCATTTTAGATCAAAAGTTATGGCCTTGCAAAGTTGGACAAAATCATTCATTTTTCACTTTTGTGCCAAAGGAGGAAAGTTGCAAAACCTCATGCCAAAGCCAAATGTGACTTCAAACCACCTTCTAATCATCACACAAACATAATTATCATTTTGGGTGTATGTGATCTTTATTTGATCATAGAAGATGTTAGAAGTTCACAAAATTGAAGAATTTCATGCCATTTGCAAAGTTTCCATTTTGGGAAAGTGACTTATAATGCAAACTTGCCATTTTGGGAAAGTTTTTCAACCTCCTCTTTTTGATCCAAAAAGGCTTCAAATGAAAAATATTTGGTCATGAAATTTGTAGATTGGATCCTCCCATTTTCAAAAAGTACAAGAACTCATTCTAATTCATTTTAGATCAAAAGTTATGGCCTTGCAAAGTTGGACAAAATCATTCATTTTTCACTTTTGTGCCAAAGGAGGAAAGTTGCAAAACCTCATGCCAAAGCCAAATGTGACTTCAAACCACCTTCTAATCATCACACAAACATAATTCGTGGCTCATAATTCAGATTTTCCCAAGAATTTTTCACTTTCATGCCTTGAATTACAAGTTACATAAGGCATTTCTTCATGAAAGCTTCAAAATTGAATCTTTGCAAAAGGAACTTTTCATGCTTGAATTGAACACTAATTGATCTCAAATCATTCTAGAAACTTCATATGGCTCATGTTGCTGCATTTTGCCCAAGATATCACAAGTTTCTTTGCCTTGGTTCATAAGAAAACTCAAAGAGGGAAATATGCAAGAACCATGGAAACTCTTGATCAAGACCATCCAGCTCACAAAATCAGATCCAAAGGCCTTCCTTGACTCAAGCTGAGGCAGGACAAGCCCTAAGATCTCCTCTGACCCGAGCCATACCCATAGTACACAAGATCTTGACTTTTTGCATTTTTGCCCATGCCAATCACACTGTGCCACCACCAACTCTCTGCCCAATCAGAGCCTCATATGTGGACCTCAAGCCTTCCAAACAACACCACACACAAGCCAGCAACCTCCCACAATCCAGCATTCCCAAAAACTGCCAAAAACTTCTCCTCTTCGAAACTCTTCACACAACCATCAAACTTCAATTTTTCTTTCACCAACAAATCACAAATCATCCACTAAACAAGAATCAACCCTCAAAGCAGCCAAAAACATCACATACTCAACCCTCCATTTCTGCTACACCAGAACTGAAGCATTCAAACCAGCCATTATCAAAGCCTTCTAAGCTTCATTTCATCATCAGGGTGTTCAAAGAAGTGGGTTTGCACAAAGGGAGAGTCCAGAAAGCTCAAAATCAGAGAGTCTTCATCTCAGGTAACATGAAGAACTTTTTTTTCCAGAAGCTAGTTTTTAAGTTCTTTTATGATTCTATATGCTCCCCTGATCATGGGGATGTGTTTACTTTTGAAAATGGTGAAGAGACCACCATGTATGAAGTCTCTGAACTTTTGCCCGTGTTTTGCATTTTTCTTCGATTCATGCTTATGAAGTGAAATAAATGATTTTTAGTTGAGGGTTTAGGTTTAGAAGGGTTAGGTGATCATTTTTGTGAAAGAAATTTGAAGTTTGGTGACCTGTAGAAGAAGCTAGGGTTTTGTGTTCGTCGGAGAAGACGACCGGAACAATGTTCCGGTCGCCTGAAGGTGATTAAGCCCTAATCCCATTAATTAGGCAAGTTTGAATATTGACCCTTGATCTGGCTTTCCCGCGTATGTGTGAATGGTCTAGATGGTTCATTAAAACCCTAATCAGACATTAATTAGTTTATTTTAGGATTAATTAAATATTTAATTAAGTTTAGGGGAGTTTGAACCTGGGCCGTCCAGATGCGCGCCAGGTCAAACTCCTCAAGCCCAAAATCAATCTGGACCCTCCAACCATCATACTTTCATTATTTTTAATTTTATTTCATTTTATTTGTATTTAATTTCCACGAATTTTTAAAAATAGTAAAATACATTGAAAAATTCTGAAAAGTTTTATCAAATCTTTTATTAATTTTCAGAACCCAAAAATATTTTTATTTTTATTTTTTGCATCAAAAATTATTTTTAAATCATTTAAATGTTTATTTTTAATTAGTTAATGAAAATTAATTAATTAAAAATGCATTTAGGTATTTAAAAATCCCCAAAAAATTCACATTGCACTTTAAAACATTTAGGAACATTATCAAACTCTTCAAACAAATTTCTTTTTGGTTCTTGACCTATTTTGACATTTTTCATTGGAATAAAAGTTATTTAAAGGCAATATTTTGGTCCTAACTTAGAAAACTTCATTCTTCCTAACCATGAAGAGTTTGATGATGGTTCTTCTTGCATTGCATCCTTCATATCATGTAGTTTCTAGGGTAAATTTGGTTTGAATTTATCTTTCATTTTCAATTTAATGTACATTTTTCCTTTTGAAGTGCCTTGAAACCCTAGTTGACTTGAGAAAATCATAACTTCCATTAGGTTAAGACTTAGGTCCCCTCCTTTGGGTAGTGAACTTGTGTAGGGTTAGGGTTCCTTTGAACCCATTTTCAATTTTTTATCTTGTCATTTGCTTCTGATTTTGAATTTTGCATTGCATATTGTGTATAAACCCTAATTCTTGCCTTCCTTTGACTCCATCTTCCATATGCTTGCATTCATAAACTTACCATGATATTTTGTGCATCCACATGACATATAAGACATCTTAGGACATATTAGAATCATGTTTGATCATTTCATCTTTCATTTACCATGTTGTGCATTCATTTCATTACATAAACTTTCATGAACTTTCATGGTTCAAAGCATGCTTCATTTGCATCCACATCCTTGTATGATCATCCACAATTATTGACATGTGTTTGCATTCTCTCTTAGCATCATTAATATCATGTTTATGCTTCTGACTTTGGTTTGCACCATTGCATTTCATCTCATTTTCATGTCATTTCATTTTCTTGTTGCTAACTTTTCAGGTGGTAAGTCACTGAGAAGTGAATTTGCCTTCACTTCTCATAATCTCTTCTCATCCCTCTTATGCATCATTGCTGCATTTTATCTTGTGTTTTAGAGTGAGCTTGCTCATTCATGTCTCCCTCTCATCTTCTTCCTTCAAGCCACTTGCCTTCTTAAGTGAAGCAAGTTGTCTTGCTTCTTTCTGTTTCTCTTCCTTTCATCTGCTTCTTCCCCGGTGGCTTCTCTCCTGAAGATCTTTGGCAAGCCTCATAAACCCTAGGGACAACCAAGCATGATAACAATTAGGGTTTGATTAGTCCCCCCATTAGTTTTACCTTTGTGTCATCTTTGAGTCTTCTCTTCTCATCTCATAATCAAGGACTAAACCCTAACGGTTTTAAGGCTTTGTGATTAAGCTTATGCCTGCATCCTTCTATTAGGATGGAGTGTATAACTTTAATCCTAAGTGTTAAACCCTTAATGTGTTTAAATCCTTTAATCAATCCACTTTAATAATCACTGAGACATCAAGCTTGTAACTTGGGCCTTGCATTAGGGTTCTAATTCTTCCTTAATTGGTTAAGAAGGACTAACCCTAGTGTTAATGGACAAGTCCCCCTCAAGTTGTCTTACAAACCCTAAAATTCACTTCCTAATCTTACCATTAACTAAAATCCACTTTAATAAAGGCCTTGTTAGGTCATGAGGTTAATCCCTAATCATGGATTAAGTTGAGGAGCCTTTCTCAGCTTAAATGTTCTCATCTATCATCCTTCTATTAGGATGGTGTAATGAGTCCATTAAATCCTTGATTATGGCTTAAACTCATTACTTAACACTAAACAAAAACACCAAAAACATCTAAGTAATTACAAGTAGGTTAATGATCTTAATCCTACATCATGGTGATTAAGTGTGAGGTGTTTACTTCACACTTAAGGTATTCTCATTACCCCTAATCAGAGGGAGGATGTGATGAGTTTACTAACCCTTGGTTTAGGCTTAAGCTCATTTTCCTATGACAAACTCCAAAAAGCAATAAAAGATTGAAAACACGAAAAACAAACAATAATCGTCTCCTCCAGGATTCTTTTCTCACCTCATTCACTCATAAACGAGAACTTGCTTCTTCTGTCTAATGCAAGACAGTTTGCACCTGAGCCAGACAAGTCATACACTTGAGCATAGACAAGTAAGCAGTTCACAAGTCAATTTATCTTTCAGTCTCTTTGAGTCGAACTACGGTGTTCTGACTTCCTCATCGCACGAGAGGATATGTAGGCATAACTTAACAGTTATCGAACAAAAGTCTATGTATATTCCCCCTCCTTCCAGCATCATTCTTTAAGCCTCATAGTCTTGAGCTTCATTCATTTCTTACACTGACACTTCACATATTTCACTTCACATCTCTTTTGCACTGACACTTGCATTCTTTCCAGCTTTGATACACAGATAGCACTGACACTACCCTTTAAAACACAAATCTTATAAGCGTGGATCCCGTCGAGTACGACGGACAATCTGGGTGCTAATACCTTCCCAGGTTGTAACCAACCCCCTTTCTCAGTTTCTCTTGTTCGCGACTGTCTTATCCATATTTTCCTAGGTTTATGCAGCATTACCTTTCCTTCGGGATAAAAATGCCTAGTTGGCGACTCTATTCATTCCTTCTCCTTCGCCGACCGTTCGCGTCTGTACCCCTCTTGACCTAGGTGTCATTTGGTAGGAGTGACACTAATTTCACTCACCTATATACATAGAACATAAGATAAGCAATGCACAGGTTTTTGAGGCAGTCATGAGTACAAAATCGGTTTCCAAAAATCAAGAGAAAACTAAAATTCGGATTTTCGAATTCTATTGCTTTGCAAGTGTTCTAAAGGTTGCAATTAACTCTATGATGGTTACTGAACATGTCTAGACCATTTGCATCATCAAAAACACATTCATATGATCAAACCGAAACTCTTTTTCTCTCAATTTTCGTTTTTTAGATTCCATCAATTCTTGTATGTTTTGTTGTTTTTTATGAGCAAACAATGTTTGTTTGGATGTATGGAGTGTTTCTGGGCAAGAATTTTGGAGTATCACGACCTAAAATGCAATCGGCCATTGCTAGGGTTTATGCTCTCAATTTGGGGCTTTCTAAAATACCAAATATAAATGAATAATGAAGACATAAATGAGTTGTAAGTGCTGTAAAGATCATGTTGGCATGGTCAATCGGATGAAATTTCACGTGTTTTATGTAGTTTGAATTTCGCGGGTGTTCAGCAAGAAGATTCGCAGGAAAAAATGTAAGGAATTTCGCAGGAAAACTTGCGAATCCTAAGGTTGAGGATGACTGAGTTTGGCGTGAATCTGATTATTTGAATGGGTGTTTATTTTATATATTATTATTTGTAATATTTTTAACAGAGGGCGTGGCCAACCTGGTGGCAAGGACATAGAGGAGTGCAACCAAGAGACCTGGGTTCGATCCCCAGGTCTTGTGTTTTTTTCAATTTTTTATGATATTTTGCAGGTTATCTATATTATTCATTCTTGCTATGATTTTTCAAGAAACACGCGCGCAGCTCAGTTGGTCAAGTGGCGTACTTGGGAGGTAAGGGACCTGGGTTCAATTCCCAGGTCCTTACTTTTTGATTGTTTTCTCCAATTTTCTTATTTTAGGTAATTTCTTTTAAAATTATTTAATTCTTTAAATTAATTTAATAAAACTAAATCATTTTCTAATTAAATAACCATTAATCAATAAATTTATTTTTAATACTTAATAATCTTTACATTTTTTCTATCCTTATTTATGGTATTTTTATAAATAAAAATTTATTAAGAACTCTAATTATTTTAATATGGTATGTAATTGTTTTTTTATTACTAATTTTCTTTATAAATTTATTTACCATTTTTTTTAATAATTAAATCATAACCCTAATTTTACTAACCCTAAATTCTAAAAAATATTTTACTAACCCTAAAATTTTAACCTAATTTTCTCAAACCCTAATTTTATTTTATTTTGCTTTATTATTTCATGTTGCTTTATTATTTCTTTTTATTACTTCCTGCTTTTATTTAATTATTAGAAAAGTGTATAGGCAATTATTATTGTAATTTATTTTTCGCCCAATTATTTTGTATCTGCCCCGTAGCCCTGTAATAGCTTAGAAGTTTATTTTCTCGTCTTTATTATTATTTAACTGCCATGGTTAGTAATTTAGGGAGTGCATAACTAATTGTGATTAATTTAAACTTAGACAATTAATTAAAAAAAATTAAATATTTGAACATAATCTCTCACACACGTAAGTCGATCTAAGATCGCCGTCTTCACTTCTTAGGGTTACCTCTCTGTTGCCTTATTCAAATGGTCAAGTAGGGTGTCTTAAGCAAATTCCAAAAATATCATCTTGTCCCTCCCTACATTTAAAAGATCAGGTCCCTACGATCTTGCCTACGGTGTTTCCTAAAAAATGATCTTGTCCCTTCAAATTAAAAGATGATGGTCCCTCCCAAATGGCTAAAGACACCCTACAGTTGCCTACATATAATGACCCTACACACGTCCCTTATTAAACATCCAAAGTAATGACTACCTACTCCTTAATAGTAGGGATAGTCTTACCCTTTGAAAGAACATAAAAGAATAAGAAAGACTTAATCTAGGGTAGGTATCTCGTAGTTACTTGCTCACACCTTCAAAATTAATTTCACACCTCACATTTTCTAAAATATTTTCAAACTAGGCTTTGTATACACCCATACGAGGGTCATTACAAAGTACTTAAAATTTTTTTTCTAATCACACACTACAAAAACAATTAAAGTGAGCTAAGTAACTAAGAGCCCATGGATAACCATGGATATAAAGGGTGCTAATACCTTCCCTTTATATAACCTACCCCCCGAACCCACGTCTTTTAAAATAGGTCTTTTGTGTTCTTTTATGCCCTTTCCTTATGGATAAAATAAAAGTCGGTGGCGACTCTTGCTATCCGCAACATGACTAAAAGTCAGTTCTCCCACCGTGTTACAATATCATCTTATCTGAACTTCATGCGGGGTCTTCTTCCCTAAAACCTGAAATGGCTATCTGAATTCTCGAATACCGAAATAGGAATGTAAAAAACCCTTGAGAATGAAAAGAACACAGCATTGCATGTATTCATGTCATTTGCATTTTTTCTTTTGCAGGTTATCCGAGTTCTTAACTTATCCGCATTTTTAGGAAAGATTGTGAGAGCCTCAAAGACTCATCTTGTCAAGCACGATATCCCTTCACACTGGTACGCTACTCATTGTAATCAAAGGCACGTCATGGATACAATACAAACTGAGCTGAACGAACTTTGCACCAGGATGGGGGAGTTCATGATAATGATGCAGGGTATTGCTCTGAGGCAGCAAGAGATGAGGGTTTCTATGCAAAGGCTTAACCCCGCAAACAGATCCTCCGGTGGTTACCTTGGATGCATAGGGAAATCCGATCAACAACAATAAGGGGGATGGACCTCCAGCTCAAGAGACGGGCGTCCTTATTCCTGTTCTCGTAGAAGATCGAGGGCACTGGAATGCAAAGATACTCTCGGCATCGACGTTTCTGACATGGGCTAGGTTTCAGGGGTGGCAATCCCTCCAAAGTTTAGACCTCCAGGTTTCAAAAAATACAACGGAAATTCTTGCCCTAATACTCGCTTGCAAGCCTTTTATCGCAAGATCGCTGCACATACCAAAGACGAGAAGCTTTGGATGTACTACTTCCAGGACAGCCTGTCTGGGGGATCACTGGAATGGTACATGAAACTGGAGAAGAACTTTGTACGCAATTGGAAGGAGCTTGGGGAGGCTTTCCTCAAGAAGTACCAATATAACATCGACATGGCTCCCAACTGACTCAACTACAAATCCTGTCACAAAAGAACTTTGAAAGTTTCAAAGACAATACACAGAGGTGGCGCGAGGTCGTAGCCAGAGTTTAAATCCCATTGCTGGAAAGGGAAATGGTTGACCTCTTCATGGATACCCTCCCTGGGAATTTCATGGAAAGACTGGCAGGTTGTTCCTCTAGTGGTTTTTCCGATATCACTCTAACGGGTGAAAGAATCGAGAGTTGGATGAAACAAGGGAAAATTCAGAGCAGCGGAGCATCAACCTCCGGGGTCAAGAAGCCTTTTATAAAGCGAAGGGAAGGAGAATCAGGGGTTGTATACGCTCAAAAGAAAAGGGGGAATCGGAACGCTTATCACCAGGCAGCGCCCGTCACTATTTCTGCTCCTGCTAATCAGCAACAGGTTCAACAACCGCAACAATAACGCCAACTGAATTACCAACAATAGGGGCTCCCCGTTCATACTATCCTCCCATATCAAAGGATAGGCATCTCGAGGCGCCTCCGATGTCCTACTCTCAGTTACTACAGAATCTTCTTCAGCTTCAAATGAACCAATTGAGAATCTTGCAGCCTCTAACGCCCGTTATGAGTTTCATTCCATAGCTCCGGGCCATAGTCCTATAAATTGCAAGGCTTTGAAGCATGTCACCCAAGAACTGATAGACTTCAAGGCGATCAACTTCGCTCCAACCCCGAATGTGCTACAAAACCCCATGCTTGATAATGGAAGGACCGTATAAGCTGTTGATTTCGATGAATGTTTGAACCTGGTATCTGACGTCAATGCCCTGAAGACTTCATTGTTGGTTGTAAAGGGTTACCTGGCTAAAAAGAGCATATTTCCAAGTTGTGAAAAGGTTTGTTCAAACTGTGCTAATTTTTCGATGGTTGTGATCGATTGAGATCAGCAATACAAAGAATGATGGATGAGGGAAGTATACAGTTTGACAAGATCGTGAAGGAGGATGAACTATCAACTGTTACGATTTACTATAATCAAGCACAAATTCCTGCACCAGTGAAGGTGGCACCGATAACCATTACTACTTCTGGACCAGTTCTGTACCAGGGTGATAAGGCCATCCCGTGGAACTATGGGGGAAAGTTTTACTACAATGGTCAGAAGCAAAACATGGCCACGTCCAATTTATCTCCACACCAAGTTGAGAATGTTGGGGTCGGAGGATTCACTAGGAGTGGTAGATTGTTCACACCAGAAACATTGAGAAACAATGTGTTACCACCAAAAGACGACGCAAAGGCTAAGCCAGGTGTTTTACCCCAAAATATTCCCTTCCACAATCAAAGCAAGGTGTCCCTAGAGTTCTCTCAAAGTTCACAAGGTTCACAAAGTTCACAATTGGTCAGAAAGTTTGAGAGTTATCTTAGACAAAACACCCTCCTAAGCAATGAATCCACAACTAGGGTTTTGAGTTTATCTGAGCTAAATGGACTTCCAAGGCCTCAAGTGAGCTTCATAACATCCCACATGTCTTCAAGAATCCCCATATCATGTTTCAGGGCTTTCCCAATAAGTTTGATCAATCAAATGATCATATATGCAAAAATCAATCAAAGCAGTTAAAAAGTCAAATTGAGGTCAACTGTGGCCAAATTAAAGTCAAACTTCAAGATTTTTTTCCAACATCAATATTATGAAATAAATTTCATCATTTTATCAAGGGTTGATCATGCTTCATCAAGGAGATCTCAGATCGTCAAGAATCAAGAAGTTTCTAAATTAGGATTTCACAATAAAAGTCAACTGAGCTTTGACCAACCATAAATTTCACATGATTCATAAAAAATTTCCCATCCAAATCTAATTTTGAAGGAAATTCAATTCTATACAACTTTGTGTCTCACAATCCAAGCCTAAAAATGTTTCATTTGGAAAGTATGAGCTAAAACATTACAGGTCATTTCAAAAGTCAACAAAAAGTCAACTTTTTCCAAAGAGCATAATTTGAAAATGGTAAAAGATATGGACATGAGACCAAAGAGGTTTGTTAGAGGACTCTTTAAGATTTTAAAAATATCCAAGAACACCTTCATAGCCTTAAAATTGAGGGATTTATGCCTTGTCAAAGTTGGGATATTTTCAAGGGGTGTATGAAGAAAATAAGGGCTTAAATCCAATTTTTTCCAAATGGGCCTATCATTTTGCAACCCAACCTTCACAATAACATCAAGCACGACCCAATTCAAATAATTTCTGATTTTTATAATTTTAGTATTATTTATTTGGATTTTATTCATTAAAATTCATTTTAAATGAAAATAAAATATGAAAATACAAATATTTGATTTGATTCTTCTTCTATAAGCCTTTAAATGACATTTAAGTTGATTATATGCCATCCAAATTCGTGCATAACAGAAATAGAAAGGTTTGGTATGATTTTTGGACATTTATGAATAATTGGTTTCTTCAATCTCAAGTTATCCCAAAAGCCCACAAATCCATCAAACTTTCTGACCTAATTCATTCACTATAAGTACATGAACACAACCAATACACAAGGACACGTTTTTGCAGCCTTCAAGAACAAGAACAACCTTCAAAATTTGCAAGAAAAAGTGATATTCGAATTCAAAGATTTAGCCACGTTCAAGACCAAATAAAGGTCGCAAATTCTTTTTGGACAATCATTGGATGTGTTTGCATTGTTCACATCATCCAAAACGACGAATAAACATCAAATCGAATCATTTTGCTCAAGCTTCACATTTTTTTTCGATTTCATATTTCCATGCATTATTAATTGATTTTTTTCACTGGTTTATGTTTTCCTTGATGTACTAATGCTTTCTGGATCATTTGATTAAAGGTTTAGAGCCTGAAGCATAAAACGCCATTATTAGGGTTTTGAAGCTCGAATTAGGGTTTTATGATTTAGCAATTATAAATGAATTGTGATAACATAATGGAATTGTAAATGATGTGGTGATTATATTGGTATGTTCAATTTAACAAAATTTTACAGGAATCATGTTCGTTGACATAAACCTAGGAAATCCTGCAAAACTAAATTCGCGGGTAATTTTGTAGGAGAAAGCGCAGGAAATTTTGCAGGTCACAAGCAAGAAGATGACCTCCTTGGCGCCATGTCTGAAAGTCAAATTTTTATTTTTTATTTATTTTATTTGTTTCATCTGTTATTCACAGCAACGCGTTTGGCCTGGTGGATGGAAACTGCGTGTGTGAGGCAAAGGCGTTGGGTTCGATCCCAGCCTGAGGCAATGTTTTTTTATAATTCGTATTTTTTGCAGATTCAAAATATAATGGTTTTGTTTGACATAATTATCATCAGCGCATGCTAGCTCTGTTGGTTTGGTAACACGCCATTAAGGTAAGGGACCTGGGTTAGACCCCAGGTTCCCTCAGGTATGTTTTTTTGCCTTATTTTTCACTTTGTTTTGGTTTTTATTCAAACTATTATTATTATAAGTTATTTAATTAATAAAAATCAAATTATTTTCTCAATAAAAAATCTAAAAAATATATAATAAATAATATTGTGTAAATACCTTTTTTTTATTATAATTTTTTTTATCTTTTAATTTTGTTTTTTTATGAATGTATTTTGTAAATAAATAACCAAATAATTAAGTTTTTCTAATTAAAAAATTTCTAATCATTCTTTTAACTTCTAAATTTTTATCATTCTATATTCGTAAATAAAATCTAATTGACCATTTTTTCTAATTGAATAATAATAATTCTAAAATCTTGTATAATTAATTTTTAAATAAACCTATTAACTTAATAATTTAATATTTTCTATAATCTTTAAAAAAATTATAAATAACTAATTTTTTTTTTAATTAAATTCATATTTTCTTATTAATTTCTAATTAACCCAAATTTATATAACCCTAAATCATTCCTTTAATTAAATTTCTAATCTTACTTATTATTTCCTTAATTTTTTTTTAATCTTATTATTATTATTGCTTTATTATATTTATTATTATTTCTTTATTATTATTGCTTTATTATTATTGCTTATTCATTATTTTTTTATATCTATTATTCTTGCTTTATAATTTATTTTTATATGACTATTATGTATCTGCCAAAGTCTTGTAATATCTTATAGATTTATTTTTCCGTCTTTATTTTCTTTGTAAATATAATTGTGTAGTTAGTAAATAGGGAGTGCGAAACTAATTGTGATTAAAAGGACTTAGAAAACTAATCAAAAAGAATAAATATCTGAAAAATAAATCACTCACACACGTAAGTCGATCTATGATCGCCATTTGTAGTTCCTAGGGTATTCCTCTTGGTTTCCTTAAAATAAATGGTTAAGTCCCTCGAATATAGGGGTGTTTAAGCAAAGTCCCTTTAAAAAATAAGTCATCATTGTCCCTTTAAAGAATTTAAAAGAGCAAGTCCCTTTGAGGTTGCATACGATAATGATCTTGTCCCTTCGATAAATATGATGATAGTCCCTTCAAATTGCTAAAATCACCCTTACATGTTGCCTTCTTTGACCATACGATGACCCTACGCTTGTCCCTTAATAAAATACAAAGTAATGACTACCTATTCCTTAATAATAGGGATAGTCTTACTCTTGAAGAAACATAAAAGAACTTGAATGACTTAGCTTAGGGTAGGTACCTCATAGTTACTTGCTCACACTTTAAAACTACTTTTCACACATCACTTTTCTTAAACATTTTTCAACTTAAAGGCTTTGTATACATCCATACGAGGATCATTACAAAGTACTTAGAAACTGTATGGCGTATACCGATATGGTTAATCTGGTGGCTACGTTAGTGTGACTTCTTGGTTGGTTCTTATGTTCCTTAAGTAAGTTGAGGATAACTTGAGGCCGCCATATGTTGTCTTTACACTAACTGACTTTGTAGAACCCTAGTTAACCCATCTTAGCCTTTAGAAAGTAGTGAGATAGCCGGCTTCGGTGAAGACTGAAGTTGGTTGATACTCGATGCTACGCTCATGGATATCCTAAACTGTGAGGGTTTTGGTTGGCAAGTAAGTTGCCTACTGAACAAACACCATTAGGAAGGATTAGTGATTTTGAGATCCCTGACAACCCGGTTACTTTTGTAGGACAGGTTGAACCAACTAAACTTCAGGGGAGGGTACTTACCTTTAAAACTCATGCAAGCCTCTAAACCTAGGGCTATTGTGTGACTTGTTTGTGTGTGCCACATGTTTGTGATTGAGAATAACATCATGACATAATAAGCATAGCATTTTCACTAACCATTTCAAGGACCAAAGAATTTATCTTTGTTCTTTTTTGTAGGTCATGGCTTCTTCTCGTAGGAATACTATCCGGATCAACTTTGTAGGGATACCTTCTAAGCTTAAGGAATTGGTCTCTCAAGTTTCTGAAAACTCCAGTTCATTAAGAAACATGGTCACCTACTTGACTTGGTCACCTCAGGGTTTGATGAAGATATGATGAGTGTCCTGATCCAATTCTTTGATCCTAAGCATCATTGCTTTACATTCCCAGATTATCAGCTGGTGCCCACGATGGAAGAGTTCTCCTAGTTGCTTAGGGTACCTATCCTTG
The DNA here is from genome assembly GCA_963966055.1 of Lathyrus aphaca. NCBI lineage: Eukaryota > Viridiplantae > Streptophyta > Magnoliopsida > Fabales > Fabaceae > Lathyrus > Lathyrus aphaca. The sequence goes on along the minus strand of OZ014519.1, from coordinate 297,882,567 downwards.
ATCAGAAACCCTTCATTGATGTAACCCTACATTTGAAGAAATCAGACATTGTCCTAGAAATGAGTTGCGAAGTTAAGGGTATTCTTGCTAAGGTATTGATAGAGAAAGCTCAAGTGTTCTTGAAGGCTATGAGTTATGATGATTTTGAGGAGATCCTAGCCCTATTGATCTATGGATTAGTTTTGTTCCCTAATCCAGACCAGTTCATAGACGTACACGCCATCAACATATTTTTGACTCGCAATCCAGTGCCTACATTACTTAGAGACATCTTACATTCTCTTCATACCCGTACTACGAAGGCACGAGGAACTCTGATGTGTTTCATACCTCTACTATCTAGGTGGTTTATTTCTCACCTTCCTCGATCAGTGATGAAGAATGAAAAATGTTTAAGGTGGTCTAAGAGGATTATGTCACTTTCTCATTCAGATATTCATTGGTGCTCTCGATCTATGGAGAATGTTACTATCATTGATCATTGTGGGGAGTTCCCTAATGTGCCACTCCTTGGCATAATAGGGGACATTACTTACAACCCTTCTTTAGCTCTACGTCAGTTTGGTTATGCTCGGAGTAATGGTCCTCATGACATGCTTATTCAGGTATTGTGTTCGACTATGACAACGATCTTCAGGGTTACCGTCAAAGGTTTATACAAGCTTGAAACAAGGTGAATAGGATTGATAGCAATACTTTGGAGCCAAAGTATTCTATTCCTAAGGAGCCTTGTCTCAGATGAGTGCGATCTCGTGCTCAGACTCTTATGATTCCATATCCTGTTGTTCCACCGATCACTATGGAACCTATTTCTGAAGGAGATGTTCCTTATACCATCCTTCATCCAGACATGCCCACTGATTTGGAAGAGTTGCAGAAGTCCTGGATTCAGTTGCGGGAGCAAAGGGATACTTTTGAGACTCATTTCAGAGCCGGTCAAGAAAGAATTCTGGAGCTAACAAGGCAACTTGACGAGGAGTGAAACCTCAACTCATACCTCAATCCAAAGAGGAAGCGTCCATGGGAGACTTAAAACCCCATATATTTTGGTACTTTATTGTTATTTCCTTTCATTGTAAGCCCAAGGGGAAAATTTATATTAAACACTTACTAATAGAATTTTGCTTTTGTTTTCTTTAAACAAATTTAAATCATGCGGTCCTTGAAAACATTACATATGCATCTACATACCATATCATTGCATGACAGTTTCCATAACAGATATCTTATCTTCTCGCTGTTTATTTCAGCAGAAATGGCTCTCGAACAAACTGTCAAGGATCTCTAGGCTCAAAATGCTCAGTTTCAAGAAGTGATCCTAAATTTTTCCAAGGGCAAGAAGAGTTGAAAGCACTCTATCGCTCCCACCAAATGACAAAGGGCCAAGGGGGGTACAGACGCAAACGGTCGGTGAGAGGAGAAGAAATGAAAAGAGTCGCCAGCTAGGCATTTTTATCCCGAAGGAAAGGTAATGCTGCATAAACCTAAGAAAAGATGGATAAGACGGTTGCGAACCAGAGAAACTGAGAAAGGCGGTTGGTTACAACCTGGGAAGGTATTAGCACCCAGATTGTCCGTCGTACTCGACGGGATCCACGCTTGAAAGTTTGTGTTTAAAGGGGTATTGTCTGTGCTATCTGTGTGCAGAAGCTGAAAAAGAATGTACAAGTGTCAGTGTAAAAAGTGAAATGAATTTCTCAGGAATAAGGCTTTGAAAGAATAATGCTGGAAGAGGGGGGAAGAGACAGAGACTTTTGTTCGATAACAGTTAAGTTATGCCTACGTATCCTCCCGTGCAATGAGGAAGTCAGAACACCGTAGTTCGACTCAAAGAGACTGAAAGATAAATTGACTTGTGAACCGCTTACTTATCTATGCTCAAGTGTATGACCTGTCTAGCTAAGGTGCAAACTGTCTTGCATTAGACGGAAGAATCGAGTTCTCGTTTATGAATGAATGAGGTGAGAAAAGAATCCCAGAGGAGACGATTTTTGTTTGTTTTTTTGGTGTTTTCAGTCTTTTATTGCCTTTTGTGTTTGTCATAAGTCAATGAGCTTAAGCCTAAACCAAGGGTTAGTAAACTCATTACATCTTCCCTCTGATTAGGGGTAATGAGAATGCCTTAAGTATGAAGTAAACCCCTCACACTTAATCACCATGATGTAGGATTAAAATCATTAACCTACTTGTAATTATTTAGATGTTTTTTGGAGTTTTGTTTAGTGTTAAGTAATGAGTTTAAGCCATAATCAAGGATTTAATGGACCCATTACACCATCCTAATAGAAGGATGATAGATGAGAACATTTAAGTTGAGGAAGGCTCCTCAACTTAATTCATGATTAGGGATTAACCTCATGACAAAACAAATCCTTTATTAAAGTGGATTTTAGTTAATGGTAAGATTAAGAAGTGAATTTTATGGTTTGCAAGACAACTTGAGGGGGACTTATCCATTAACACTAGGGTTATTCCTTCTTAACCAGTTAAGGAAGAATTAGAACCCTAATGCAAGGCCCAAGTTACAAGTTTGATGTCTTAGTGATTATTAGATGGATTGATTAAAGGATTTAAACACATTAAGGGTTTAACACTTAGGATTAAAGTTATACACTCCATCCTAATAGAAGGATACATGCATAACCCTAATCACAAAGCCTTAAAACCTTTAAGGTTTAGTCCTTGATTAAGAGATGAGAAGAGAAGACACAAAGATGAAACAAAGGTAAAACTAATGGGGGACTAATCATACCCTAATTGTGATCATTCTTGGGGGTTCCTAGGGTTTATGAGGCTTGCAAAAGATCTTCAAGAGAAAAGCCACCTAGGAAGAAGCAGATGGAAGGAGGAGAAGCAGAAAGAAGCAAGACAACTTGTTTCACTTAAGAAGACAAGTTGCTTGGAGAAAGAAAGTGGGGAGGGAGCATGAATGAGCAAGCTCACTCTAATACAAAATTAAAATTCAGAAATGAATGCATAAGAGATATGAGAAGAGATTATGAGAAGTGAAGGCAAATTCACTTCTCAAAGTAACTTACCACCTGAAAAGTTAGCAAAAGGAAATGAAATGGAATGAAAATAAGAAAGATGCAATGATGCAAACCAAAACCAGAAGCATGATCAAGGTATGAATTATGCAAAGAGATTATGCAAATGTATGTCATGAGATGTGGATGATCATACAAAAGATGAGAATGCAAATGAGACCTAAAAGAAGCATGAAAGTCCATGGAAACTTATGAAATGCAATGGATACAAAACATGGCAAATGGATGATGCAATGATCAAACTTGATTCTAATGTGTCCTAAGATGTCTTAGAAGTCATGTGAATGCACAAAATGCCATGGCAAGTTCATGTATGCAAGCATATGAGAGATGAATGCAAATGAAGGTAAAAATTAGGGTTTATACATAACATGCAATACAAAATTCAAAACCAGAAGCAAATGACATGATAAAAATTTGAAATTAGGATCAAAGGAACCCAAACCCTACACAAGTTCACTACCCAAAGGAGGAGACCTAAATCTTAACCTAATGGAAGTTATGGTTTTCTCAAGTTAGCTTGGGTTTTAAGGCACTTCAAAAGGGAAAATGCACAACAAATTGAAAATGAAATATAAATTCAAACCAATTTTATCCTAGAAACTACATGATATGAGGAATGCAATGCAAAAAGAACCATAATAGAACTCCTCATGGTTAGGCAGAAGGGATTTTTCTAAGTTAGGGCAAAAATATTGACTTTTAAGAACCCTAATTCCAAAGAAAAATGTCAAAATAGGTCAAGCCCCAAAAAGAAATTTGTGTGAAGAGTTTGACAATGTTTCTGAATATATCAAGATGCAATGTGATTTTTTTGGTGATTTTTAGAAACTTAAATGGTATTTTAAATAATTAATTTCCATTAACTAATTAAAATAAACATTTAAATATTTTAAAAATACGAAAATTATGCAAAAAATAAAATAAAAATTATTTTCAGAATGAGAAAAATATTTTAAGACATGATGCAAAAAATGAAATTTTTTAGAAATGTTTTACTATTTTAAATAAAATGTGGAAGAAAATGCAAATAAAATGAAATTAAAATGAATTTAAATGAAAGTCAACAGATCCAAAGGCCCTGGTTTAAAGCTGAGACGCGGGAATTGACCAGCGCGCGCATCTGAATGGCCAGAATTCAAACTTCCCTAATTATGATTAAAACCCTAATCTGAGCCATAATTACTTTCAGGTGACCGGAACAGTGTTCCGGTCATCTTCTCCGGCTAGCCAAACATAATATCTCCCTCCATACGCAACCCTAAGCTCTCTAACTTTCCATAAATGATCCCCACATCAACCCCAACAAGAATCACACAACAAAATTCATTTATTCACCATCAAAATCATGAATTGAAGCAAAACGGAAAACATGGCAGAAATTTCAGAAGCTTATGAAATGCTTATTTCTCAACTATTCTCAAAAGTAAAGACATCATGGTGATCAGTGAAACATGTAGAATCATTCTATAACATAAAATGAGAGTTCTGGAAAAATAAATGCCATGGCTACCGGAAGTTAAGCTTTCGAAACAGGAGCTTTCTGGCCAGTTCTTTGCCTCAAATCCACTCCAATGATTCCCCCTAAGAGCTTGTGATGCTTGGTTGGAGTTTAAAGGACCTCAAGAGGAAGTTGGCAGAAGTTCAGTTCATGAAACGTCAAAATCGTATTTTTGATTCTGAGTGTTTTAGTGCAAAATGAAGGGTGGGAAATGATTAGTGATGTTTATGGAGTTGAATGGTGAAAAAAGTTTGAAGGTTTGATGGTTGAGTTAAGAGATTCGAAGACTTTTGCAAATTTGGGGATTTTTGAGTGTGCTGTGTTCTTGGAGGTTTCAGCTTGTGTTATGTTGTGTGTTGGGTTGCTTTTGGTACACATATCATGTTTGGATAGGTCAGAGGGTGGGTGTTGGCCTAGGTTGATTGGTATGGGCAAGTTGCAAAAATGTCAACAACTTGTGTGGGCTCATGGAAGGCTGGTTTAGGGGCATGGCTCAAGTCAGCCAACTTCAAGGAGGTTCATGGAAAATGATTTAGTGAGCTGGCTCAAGTGGATGAAGAGATTTGGATCATTTTGCAATTTTGTACAACTTTGGCCCCTTTTGAATTTCTTGAAGTTTAAGGCATGAAATGGAATGATTCAAAGCACCAATTTGATCCTTAGAGTTCCACTTGACATGTTGTGAAGTGTTTATGCACATTAGAAGCCTTTAATATGCTTTATCATGCCATTTTTGCAAAATGCCTCTTTGGTGTAAAAGTGAATTTTAAGTGATTTTCCCCAACTTTGCAAGACCATAACTTGAGTTCTATGATGAATTAGGTCAAGTTCTTGTACTTTTTGAAAATGGGAGGATCCAATCTACATCTTTCATGACCAAGAATTTTTCATTTGAAGCATTTTTGAATCAAAATGAGGAGTTTGAAAAACATTCCCAAAATGACAAGTTTACATTACAAGTCACTTTCCCAAAATGGCAATTTTGCAAATGGCTTGAAATCCTTCAATTTTGTGAACTTATACCTTCTTCTAAGATCAAATAAAGATCATGTACATCCAAAATGATGGAGAAGACCCTTTGGTTGGGTGATTGGGGGCCTCAGATGCCCTGATTTTGCACTGAATTGTTCAAGAAGTCATTTATTGATTAGATGCCTTCCCCATTGAATTTTTGCATGAAAATTGGTATGCATGATCTTTATATCATATAGAGACCAATAGAAACAAGAATGACCAAAAAATTTGCAGTTATGGCCTCTGAAACCAAAACCCTAATTTTAGGTCATTTGTGCAATTAAACTTGGCTCTGCTTCCATGCCTTTCTCAGTTCTTGTGATTTTCTGACTTCTTTGATCTTGGGAGGGTATAATATGATGCTTGAACATACATGGAACCTTATTTAGATGATTGGAGACCCTTGGAGTGTCTAAGATGGCTCAGGGATTACTCAGATCACAAACCCTAGATGCAGATGACTTTGAAACAATGCAGTGAGGCAAAAATGTAATATGAGATGATATGATTGAACTTATGCAAATGAAAAGATCACAAGCCATGGTGAAATGAGTGAGGGCAAATTTGGGGTGTTTACAGCTGCCCCTATTCAAACATGAGTTAGCTGTGCAGGATGTAAGTGACGGCTTAACAAGCAAGCAACATAACTTGTGGTTGAATACCAAAGACAGTCCAAAATTTGCATTCACTGGTCGTGAAGAAGAAAAGGGATATAGATTGTGAAAGGAAGTAAAGTATGATTAAAAAGTGCGGGCGAAGGAGGACGACCGTCGAGCAGAGGACGACTGCTGGGGATAAGCAATGACGGGGACGACCGACATGCTGGGGAAATAAAGGATAATGTTGGGGACGACCATCAGGTAAAGTAACAAAATTATCTGGGGATTAAAGGTAAAGGCGATGATGGGGAAGACCATCAGGTTGAAGAAGTAAATGATGAGGGACGGTCATCAGAGGTGAAGGACGATCACCTGGCAGGGGACGGCTTCTCTGTTGGGGATAAGATGAGGGACGGTCATCTAAGGTGAAGGAAGATCACCTGGCAAGGTACGGTTGCCGAAAGCATCACGACATAGGACGAATTTCGGATCAGAAGAGTCAACGATGGGGGCAGACATCGGATAAGCATGATGAATGACGATCATCAACAGGTGAAGGACGATCACCCAGCAGGGTACGGCTGCTCTCGGGGTTTATCATGACATAGGACGAATGTTAGATAACAAGATCAACGATGGGGACGACCATCGGAAAAAATGATGAAGGACGATCATCAAAAAGTGAAGGACGATCACCTAGCAGGGTACGGCTACTCAAATATCACGACATAGGACGAATGTCGGATAGAAAAGGACTCCAATAATGGAGACTCTACTGGGGATGATGAAGGACGATCATCAAAAGGTGAAGGACGATCACCTGGCAGGGTACGACTGCCGGAAATATCATGACATAGGACGAATGTCAGATAGAAAGAAATTTGCTTTTTTCTGGCGATTTGCTGAGGACTTTTCTGGGGAGCGATAGACACAGACGAGTGTCTAAATTCAAGAAGATAAGGGCGTTTGACACGGTGTATAGATTAAAGATGCGGACGAGCACCCTTAAGACTTCGATACGGACGAGTATCAGTAGAAACAAACGTTGACGCATGTTCAGAGATGATGATACGGACGAGTATCAACTGGCTTAATCAAATAATACGGACGAGTGTTGACTCTGAGGGGAAATAAAGGGTGTACATAAGATGCAGACGAGCATCTGTTACGAGTGAAGAGTGTGAGACACAGACGAGCGTTCAACTTGCTGGGGGAGGATATGATACAGACGAGTATCATAAGAGAAAGTGTATAAATCATGAACTTATAAATGTGAGAGATACTCTGATAATCTGTGGGGATAGGATGACACAGACGGGTGTCGGAAAATATAATAAGCAAGGTTTTAGGCAACTATGATGGGGATATGACACAGACAAATGTCGAGAAGTATCCGTTATGTGGAAGTATCTGTTTACATAAAAGGTTCTGGTGACTTTACTGGGGAAAATGACACGGACGAGTGTCGAGTGAGTATATATACTTGTGTTAGAGAGTCCAAAGGGGACGCTTTGGCTTTCTGTCGGGGAATTTGAGAGGTATTTGTATATTGTTGATGGAATGTTGGTGCATACAGATATTTGATTCAAAACATTATGACTATTTAATATGTTTAATTTTTGCCGTAATGCTCCATATTAGACGGAATGCTATGCTCTGGGGGGAAATATGATGCGAATGCTATAATTATGCAAAGATACCGATCCGGGATTCGGATCCCGCCGCTGTGAAGATCCCTGGTTGATCTGCTTGCAGTGATATCCCAGCTGGGCATGAGATCGTTGGTAGATCTGATATACATGACTCTGTTTGGGGGAATAAGTCGCTGATAGACCTATTCTTGGTGATGAGGAGCCCAACTGGGGCCTGTGGAAGCCTTCGTCACTTTGTTGTGAGATCTTCAAACATTGCTCTCCTGGATAGAGGTTGGAACTCTGGCGGGGAGATGGTTCCGTGTCTAACACTTGGCTGGGGAGGAAATGATCACTGAACGATCTTCCTAAAGTCCTGTAGGGATTCTGCTGGGGAGAAGCATCTCTGGTGCTACTTGGAAGATGTGATGAGTAAGTACTGATTTGGCAGCTCGCTGGGGAGAAGCTTTCATGCCCCATGTTGTGCTTTGAACACCTACAATCCTGTTATGACAAAGAATCTCTGGTGCTACTTGGAAGATGTGATGAGTAAGTACTGATTTGGAAGCTCACTGGGGAGAAGCTTTCATGCCCCATGTTGTGCTTTGAACACCTACAATCCTGTTATGACAAAGAAACGTACAAGTATCCTGAGGTATCCCTTACTGGGTTCCATCATATGAGTTTAGACACTCCCGGGAGCAACTATATTTCCTATAAGCATGTAATTTAGAAAAGACGCATCTGTATTTATGCAATCAAAGGACATCGGACATTTTTGCAAATAAAAATGAAATGTACGAGACGAAATATGACCGAAAATCTGATTTTATTAATTTGGGGCGCCCTGAATTGGCGAGTACAGTCAAAGAAACAAATCCCCTGAAATGAGGAGATTGTTACAAAATGAGAAAACAAAAAGATGTTGGCAATGTTGATGACGCTTCAGTGCTTCCCTTTTGCTATGACTCGTATGACATTGACGTTCTTCTCATCTTGCTTTTTGAAGACAGCTGATTCTGACCGACGCTTGAACCTCCGAAGCTTACCATGTTGTAAGTGATACAGACGAATTCAGAATGCAATTGTTCGCTTATTCCCTTATTTTGCGTGAATCGCCCTTTCGGGTTTTCAATTCACCGGGATACCCATTTTTGCCTGAGCTATCCAATGCGGTTTTTCAACTCAGCGGGTGTACATTTTTATTATTTTCCCTTATTTTTGCCCGAGTCTTTTATTCTGTTTTTGACTCGCCGGGATGCCCAATTTTTGCCTGGACTTTCATTCTGTTTTTTATGTCCAGCGGGTCATTTTATGCGAAGTATTTTTTAACTGCATCTGAATTCACATGGGACAGGAAGTCTTCACCATCCATAGTACTGAGCATCAGTGTTCCACCAGAGAAAACTTTCCTTACTATGAACGGACCATCATAATTTGGAGTCCACTTGCCCCTGTGGTCTGTATGAGGAGGAAGGAGTCTTTTTAGCACAAGATCTCCTACTTGGTACTCTCGAAGCCTGACTTTCTGATCGAAAGCTTTCTTCATTCTTTTCTGATAAAGCTGCCCATGACAAATTGCAGCTAATCTCTTTTCTTCAATCAGACTCAGTTGTTCGTATCGGGATCGGACCCATTCTGCTTCGTTTAGCTTGACATCCATTAGTACCCGTAAAGAGGGCAATTCAACTTCAACAGGTAGGACTGCCTCCATACCATAAACAAGCTGATACGGTGTTGCCCCAGTGGATGTTCTGATTGACGTACGGTACCCATGTAAGGAAAATGGTAGCATTTCATGCCAGTCTTTGTAGGTGACCACCATTTTCTGCACAATCTTCTTGATACTCTTGTTAGCTGCCTCCACAACGCCATTCATCTTTGGCCTGTAAGGAGAAGAATTGTGGTGTTGGATTTTGAAGTCCCGGCATAGTTCTGCCATCATTTTATTGTTCAAATTGGAACCATTATCAGTAATGATTCGCTCGGGCACTCCATATCGACAGATGATGTCTCTCTTCAGGAATCTGGCTACCACTTGCCTGGTAACATTTGCATACGAAGCTGCTTCGACCCACTTGGTAAAATAATCAATGGCTACCAGGATGAATCTGTGGCCATTTGAAGTAGTTGATTCAATCTTGCCAATCATATCAATGCCCCACATGGCAAAGGGCCAAGGTGCAGACATCACATTCAAAGGATTTAGAGGCACATGTACTTTATCTGCATAAATCTGGAATTTATGACACTTTCTGGCATAAGCACAACAGTCTGCATCCATTGTGATCTAGTAATAGCCTGATCTTAGCAACTTTTTAGCCATAGCATGCCCTCCGGCATGGGTACCGAAAGATCCTTCGTGCACCTCGTGCATCAATAAGTCTGCTTCTTCCCTATCAACACATCTGAGGAGTACCATATCAAAGTTCCGCTTATACAAGGAACCATCAACATTTAGGAAGAAGCTACCAGCCAGCCTTCTTAATGTTTTCTTATCATTGGAAGATGCCCCAGGTGGGTATGTCTGATCCTCCAAGAAGCACTTAATGTCGTGGAACCAAGGCTTATCATCTTCAGCAAGGTCTGCTGAGAATACATATGCCGGTCTGTCAAGTCTGGACACTAAAATCCGAGGCACAAAGTTGGCAGCTTGAACTTTGATCATGGATGAAATGGTAGCTAAAGCATCTGCAAATTGATTTTCATCTCGAGGGATATACTCAAGCTTGACTGTTGTGAAGAAAGTCAATAACCTCCTGGTATAATCCCGGTAGGGTATCAGATGATCCTGGTGAGTGTACCATTTGTCGTTGGTTTGATTGATTACCAGAGCTGAATCTCCGAACACAGTCAAAGTCTTGATCCTGAGGTCAATGGCTTCCTCAAGACCCATAATACAAGCTTCGTATTCAGCTTCGTTGTTAGTGCAGTTGAAAGTGAGTTTTTCCGAGAAAGGCATGTGAACTCCCTTAGGTGTAATGAGTACTGCACCAACACCACGACCATTCATATTAACAGCCCCATCAAACATCATAGTCCATTCTTCTTCTGGGTCAGGCCATTCAGTGTGAACGGGCTCTTCATGATCTTTTGCTTTTATGAACATGATGTCTTCATCGGGAAAGTCAAATCTCATAGGCTGGTAATCATCAATGGGTTGCTCAGCGAGATAATTAGACAATACACTGCCTTTGATGGCCTTTTGAGACGTGTACTGAATGTCATATTTTGTGAGGATCATTTGCCATCTTGCAACCCGTTCGGTAAGCGCTGGCTTCTCAAAAATGTACTTGACTGGGTCCATCTTTGAGATCAATAAAGTAGTGTGGGTCAACATATACTGCCTTAGTCGGCGAGCAGCCCACGCTAAAGCACATCAACTTTTCTCGAGCAGTGAATAACGTTGTTCACAGTCGGTAAAATTTTTGCTTAGGTAGTATATTGCATACTCTTTTCGACCAGACTCGTCATGCTGGCCCAGCACACACCCCATTTACCTTTCTAATACTGTCAAGTACATTATTAGAGGTCTTCCTTCAACTGGAGGCATAAGGATAGGAGGCTCTTGTAAGTATTCCTTGACTTTTTCAAAAGCCCTCTGACAATCTTCGTTCCACCTGACCGTTTGTTCTTTTCTCAACAACTTGAACAAGGGTTCACAGGTTGCAGTAAGGTGAGATATGAACCATGAAATGTAGTTTAATCTACCTAGAAACCCCCGAACTTCTTTTTCAGTCTTCGGTGCAGGCATTTCTTGAATGGCTTTGACTTTATCAGGGTCAACTTCAATTCCCTTTTCACTCACAATAAATCCCAGCAGCTTGCCGGATCGCACCCCGAATGTGCTTTTGTTGGGGTTTAACTTCAATTGGTACTTCCTCAGACGCTTGAACAGCTTCAACAGATTCACCAGGTGGTCTTCTTCTGTAAGGGACTTGGAAATCATGTCATCCACATAACATTCAATTTCTTTGTGGATCATGTCATGGAATAATGTTACCATAGCCCGTTGATAAGTGGCACCCGCATTCTTCAGTCCGAATGGCATCACCTTATAACAGAATGTGCCCCGGGGTGTGATGAAAGTTGTCTTCAGGTGACATTTTGATCTGATTGTATCCTGAAAATCCATCCATGAAGGAGAACACCGAGAACTGAGCCGTATTATCAACCAATAAATCAATGTGAGGTAATGGGAAGTCATCTTTCGGGCTAGCTCTGTTCAGATCACGGTAATCCACACACATCCTCACTTTGCCATCCTTCTTAGGCACAGGTACAATGTTAGCAACCCACGACGGGTAACTGGTCACAGCAAGGAAACCGGCGTCCCACTATTTTTGTACCTCTTCCTTTATCTTCATTGCCATATCTGGGCGAGTACGACACAACTTCTATTTTACTGGCGGACAGTCTTCTTTCAGCGGCAGCTTGTGCATAACAATGTCGGTGTCCAACCCTGGCATATCCTGATAAGACCAAGCAAAAACATCCACATACTCCCGAAGCATGTTAATCAGTTGTTCCTTCACTGAATCTTGTAGGCAGGCCCCGATCTTAACTTCCTTCAAGTCTTCTTCTGTACCGAGATTAACTGTCTCAACCTCCTCCTGATGAGGAGTGATAACCTTCTCCTCTTGTCTCAACAACCTGGCTAGTTCTTCAGGTAGCTCATAATCTTCTTCAACCCCTTCATCATCTTGATTAATCGGATTGTCAAAGTCATACGAATTCATAGCGGTGTTGTTGTCGGTGTAGTCTGGAGAGTACTTTCTGCAAGGGTTTATATTTGTTCATTTTAGTGATCAATTTTATCTTGTTTAGAAAAAAGTGGAAATGAAGTTATTTATTTTGAAAAACATTGCCATTTTATTTTTGTACAAAAAATAAAGAATGAAAAACAGTGAGCGAAAAAGGAAAGACTCATTTGCAAAAGATGTCCTGATATTCATTAATTGATCTTTGCACAAAATACAAGATGGCCCGATTACAAAATGAGTCCTGACATCTTGGGCAAGATGCAGGACTTGATGCATGCTTTAAAACACAGGAAATAATAATTACTCTATAGGAGTAACCCTTATAATTTCCTGGGAAGACCAGTTTGGGACATGGCTCCCCGGGATCCTTGGACGTATCCAGCTTTCCAGGTTGCGTTCGTCTTCTGACTCATCTTCCAAGCTATTCACAGCATCCGGGGTGAGCATCCCTCCGCTGACAAACTTGGGCTCCTTTGCAGCCTCTGGTTGATCTTGTTGAGTTGGTCTGTAACCCAACCCGAATCGGTCTTCTTTTTTCTCCACGGGCAGCAGCTTGCCCCAGCCTTGGGAGGTACCTTCTTCAACAACCTTCTGGGCTTGCTGATATGATGTGATGGAGGTCCCTAGCATAGCAGATGTTTCATTAATATTAAGGGCCTCAAACCCTTGGCTCATGGTTTCATGGATCTCCCCATCCATTTCAATGTATTTGAAAGTAGCCAGCTGGCTAACAAAAATATCCTCCTCCCCACAAATAGTAATGACTTGGCCTTCCCACTCGAATTTTAACTTCTGATGAAGGGTTGATGTCATGGCGCCAGCGGCGTGTATCCATGGTCTACCCAATAGACAGCTTTAGGCAGGTTGTATATCCATCACAAAGAAGGTCGTTTTGAAAACTTGTGGGCCAATCATTATTGGTAATTCTATCTCTCCCAGAACTGATCTTTTAGAACCGTCAAAGGCTCTCACTACCAAGTTACTTGGGCGTAGTGCCAATCCGTCATATTCCAACTTCACAAGGGCTTTCTTGGGAAGGACATTGAGGGATGACCCTGTGTCTACCAGTACGTGAGAAAGAACTGCACCCTTACACTCCAAGGTAATGTGCAAAGCCTTGTTGTCATTGCGACCTTCCATTGTTAGATCAGTGTTGGTAAACCCTAGTCCATTACTAGCGTTGACATTTCCAACCACAACCTCTAACTGATTGACGGTAATCTCCTCCGGCATATAAGCTGCGTGTATGACCTTTAATAGTGCGTTCCGATGAGCCTCGGAGCACATTAGCAACGATAGTATGGAGATTTTGGAAGGTGTTTGGTGAAGCTGGTCTACCACCTTGTAATCACTTTTCTTTATGATCCTCTTGATCGAAAGGAGTCTTCAAAGCTTCTTTGACAGCTTGTTCTTCTTGCACCATGCTCTTTCCTTTTTCCTTGGCAGCAGCTTCTGCTTCGGCAATGGGTCTTGGAATTTGCGAGGCAAAGAGACGTCCGCTTCTAGTGAAGCCTCCGCCTCCCCCCACATTGTCTATCTGAGGTGAAGAAGTTGATGATTCTAAAGTGATTTTCCGCCCCTCGCAGTATAGATCTGAGCCATAATGCCTAGGGATGGCATTATTGCTTTCGTAAGGAACTGGCCCAGGCACTGTGATAGTGACCGAACTGATAGCAGTTGTAGAGGGGACCACAATGGTGTGTGGATCATAGTATATGGTAACTGGTGCTCTGACAGGAGTAACATTTTTTTGTGAATTGTTGGTAGGAACATTTGCGGGATCGTAGTATATTGTAACCGTTGAGACACTTTCATCAATTGCTGCTGATGTTATAGAAGGTATTGTTGACTGGATAGGGGTTGAAGTTGTAGCAGGAATGGTGACTGAACTTGTATCCATTGAAGTGATCGATTGAGCGGTTGTTGGAGTTGTAGTAGAATCCGTTGGAACAATGGCTGTTGACATTGTAGGAGTATCTGGGATTGTTGATGAAGGAACTGTTGGAGTTGTAGGCGCTGTTGTCGTAATCTGAAGGATACCATCCTTAATAAGACCATCTATGCCGTTTCTAAGCATTTCACACCCATTGACTGCAATATTGCAATACCCACAACCGAGCTCACACCCGGGGAACACTTGGCATTCTAAAAGCTGAGCTTTGATTTCAACCAAAGGTGTTCGAATTTGTGCAACACTGGTGATTAAGGTGGATGGTTTACCTTCCTCAATAGCATTAATCCTAGGCCCGTTGTGACTAGGCATTGGATTCCTTGTGACATTCGGAGGAGGTGCAAAGTTGAGAGCTTTTGAGTCCACCAGGTCTTGGACTTTCATCTGTAAGGCCCTGCATTTTTCAGTGTTATGCCCCGGTGCGTTTGAGTGGAATGCACACCTGGCATTGGAATCATAGTTTTTTGGCATATTGGTGGGATCCGGAGGTGCCAATATCCTTAACTCAACCAGGTTGAGCTTCAGGAGTTGTGGCAAGAGTGCGGCGTACGACATTGAAATTGGGTCAATCACCATGTTTGCCTGTGATGGCCTTTGCTGGAAAGGACGCTGTTGTTGGTTGTTATTGCTATTGTTGTAGGTTCTCTGTTGCGGATAATGAACTTGTTGTTGATACTGTGGTTGTTATTGTTAAGGATATACTGATTGTTGAGGAATCGGAGCTGGAATGGTGACTGCTGCTACTGACTGATGTACATACTGAGGCCTGCCCCTACTTGTATGAATGGAATTTGTTTCACCGGCCCTTCGGGGTCCCACAAAAGGCTTTCTGGGATTACTGGATGAACTTGCACCACTGTCGGAAATTTTGCCCATCTTTAATAGACTTTCAATCCTTTCACCAGCTATGACCACATCAGCAAAACTGGTAGAGGAGAAAGCAGCCAATCTATCAATATAGGTCCCTTGCAATATATTCATGAACATGTCAGCCATTTCCCTCTCTGACATGGGTGGTTGGACAGCAGCAGCAAGTTGTCTCCACCTTTGGGCATATTCCCTGAAGCTCTCTCGGGATGATTGAGACATTCCCATTAGAAGGGTCCTGTTGGGAGCCATGTCCAGGTTGTATTGATATTGACGGATGAAAGCCTCATCCAAATCCTTCCAGCATCTTATGGTGGCCATAGTCAAATGCGAATACCATTCTCTTGAAGCTCCAGTCAGATTGTCCTCAAAGTAGAACATCCATAACTTCTCGTCCATGGTATAAGCATTGAGCCTTCCCAAGAAAGACTGCAGATGAGTGCGAGGACAGGAGGTACCATTGTATTTCTCAAAGCATGGGGGTTTGAATTTCTGGGGAATTCTCACCCCATCCACTAGCCCCATGTCCATCACATCAAAGCCCAAAGAATTCTGAGACTCCAAAGATCTTAATTTCTCAGCAATTTCGTCCAATCTCCGGTCATATACTTCATCTTCAGCCCCCATAACAGTAAATTGTTCTTCTTGGGGATCCTCTTGCAAGATTCTTCCCCCAGCAGTATTACCTTGCACATTTCTCGGGATGTTAACTTCTGGATCCAGATGAGGTCCAAATACTGGTGGATCAATACGAGGCTGGCCCCGTTCATTGTTGCTAGTTCCTCCTATTCCAAGATGAGGCTCCTCAGGAGTTTGTCTTTCCACCAGCTCTCTTAACCTTTCTTGACTCTGGGCTAAGCCAGTCATCACTGCCATGAACTGAGACATCTGATTTCTCATCTCTACTCTCTCATTAGCCATCTGATTTCTGACCTCAGTCAGATCCTGCTGTACTTGTTCCATTTGAATACCGGGAAGGTTGTTACGAGTCGGGTACCGGTGCGTGCGGTTGACAGGGAACACTCGGCGACGAGCAATGTTTCCTGAAGTCACAACAAAGTTAGAAACAAAGTAATAAACAAAACCTACAAAACAAAGAAAAAGTTAGTATGCAATGCAGTATGTTTGTTTGTTTTCCAAGGTATCCCGTTTGGTTCTTGGTTTTGACCTTTCCAGACCTCGAGGAAGATGCTTGATGTTGTTGAGATGGAAGCCCAAAAGGAAAGAAGCTAAAATATATTACAAATGATGAACAATACATAGTTTGGCTAACAACACATGCCCATGGAGGGTTAAAATACAATAAAAGGAAGAGTACATCAAATGGAAACAACAACAAACAAAGAATCAGACATCCAGTCCAAATTCATCCTCTTTGACCTCCTTCAGGAGTGCCTTAGTCACTGGACCAACTGGGTGCTCTGTAATGGTCCTAATGAGGAGGTTCCTGGTAGCAATGGCAGTGGTCAGCATCTTATGCCTGTCCTGGTCCTTTGATCTCTTCAATCCTGCTCTGAGCTTCAACTCTGAAATCTCCTTCTGGGCTGCCAACAAAGCTTCCTACTGCTTCTTCTCATTGGCCTCTAGCTGTTCAATCTTGGCCTGAGTCTTTTGGTCTTCTTGTGTACGGGCTTCGGTGATCCTGACCCACCTAGCCTGCCTCTCTTATAGATAGAGCTCAGCTCTAGCCTTCTGAATTTTGGCCACTTTACAGGCATTCTTCAATATTTGTTCCCCAGCTCTTGCTTTCCTGATGTAGTCCTCTATCTTCTCAATTTTGGCAAGATGCTCAACCCTAAGCTTCTCCAATCTCTTAATGTCCAGACGACCATCACTCCTTTCCCAAAGATTCTTCTTTAAAGCTTGAGATAAGTTCTCATTTCTTTCCTTCAGCTTCTCAAATTCTTCTAGGCTGACAGTTGCTGCAGGTTGTACTGTAGACGGTCCGGGTATGTCCTCCAAGATAAAAGGCATTCCAGTAATTTGAGCTCTAGTACGGGACCAGTCATAGTACTGAGCTGTAGAAAAATTATTACATCTTCCAAGAATAGCCATCCATTTTGTCTGGATGTTGTCCCAAGCCCAGGATGCTTGTCTGACAACAGCTGAATTAGGTTTCACTTCACAATACAGGGTCTCAGCTAAATCTTGCCCTCTGGGAGGGTGAACCAAAGCATAGCCCAGTTGTCTCTTGAACAACAAAGGATTGTAGTTGATGCAACCCTTTACTCCTATTAGAGGCACATTTGGGTATTGTCCACAGCTGGTGATAATGTCCTTGCCTTTGGTGCTCTGGGTTCACCATCTAATATCATCTGAAGTCAAGGCCATGAGCCTTTTAGCCTAATTCTTCTATTGGTGGGGATTCAGGAAGGCATCTGACTTAGGCAGGTGTCTGAGCAGCCAAGTGTAAAACAAAGGAGCACAACATCTTACCAACTTCCCCCTTTGTTTCTCATTCCTCTGATGGATGGAATAATAGAAATCTCCTAGAAATGTGGGTATTGGGTTCTTCAGAAGAAACAAATGGGTGGCATTCTTACTGACAAATTTGGGCTAACAGTGCACAGACTGCACTCCATTCTCCTAATGAAGCTTTCAGGATGGCCTGAGAAATCAAGAAGTCTAAGTGCAAGCCAGGGATCCCAGCCTTTGTGGTCATATTTTGCTTAATCAGGGTAGGCTCCAAGTACAGTGCCCTTTCTATCTCTTCATTCTTGGGAGAAGTCATTTCTGGGTTGAAGGGGATTCCACCTCTGACAGGTACTCCAATCAACAAAGAGAATTCTTCCAGTAGTGGCCCTAACTGGAAGTCTGGAAAGGTGAAACATCTCAAAGGAGGGTCATAGAACTGTAAGCATGTCTGGATCATGATCCTCTGAGAAGGGTCAAGGTCCATAACCATATCCAAGATACCTCCATAGTGCTCTCTGAACAGTGGGATGTGGTCAGGGGTGATGAGTGACTGGACCTGCCTGATACCAGTCAATATAGGCTCAAAAAAGTGGTAGGATATGTTGCTCTTCCTGGGAGAAGCCATGAGTGCTGCTGAAGAAGCTGAAGACAAATGTTGATGAAGATCACAAACTGAAGCTGGAGGTAAATCTCTGACAGACTGATGCAGGTGGTGATGGAGATAACTGAAGCAGATGCTGAAGAAGACAGCTGAAGCAGAGGTCTAAGCAGAAGAAAGGGTCAAAACCAAACCAAGATATAATGAGGTGGATACCCTGAAAAACAAATAAACAAATGTTAAATGATGCAATGATGAATATGCAAATGATATGCAAGGGTTTGTGATCAAGCTGGATCTGATTATTTGCCTTGATACAAGGTCCATATATGTTCAAAAATCCAGATGAAGGCTCAGAAATCCAGTAACCAGGGTGGGGGGGGCTCAAATAAAGAGTCACATGTCCAGGTTTAATCACAAGAACTGTCCAAAGTGGAGTATTCTTAAACAAAACAGTGACAGGGTATGATGTGGCCATGGGTTCCTGCAAACCTGTAAACAACCCAGCCCCCCTCACATGTAGTGCTCTAGAACAAGGATCCTCAGACTTGGATCAGTTATGAGAAGTGTAAACACTTCTAACCCGGAGGTACAGTGTTTACAATAATCATAAAAGTTCCTCCTCTAATTCATCTCAGCTTTTGGAGGTCATAGTAAAGGTCATCTAGACTTAGTAGGCTTCCCAGATAGCCCTAGCACTACAGGAAATCTGTAGTACAGAGTTCTCAAGAAGAAACCCACATCTGAACCATGTTTCATACACTACAAGAAAATTAGGAATTTACGACACAAAAATTGCGACCGTTACTTGATAATAGTCGTAAATCTAATATAGAGACGCGTGTCACGACGGTAAACACCTACCGCCCTTATATTTTTAAAAAATTAATAAGTATCACGACGGTTATCATTAAACCGTCCTACAAATAAATTCACGATTGTCTCAAGAACCGCCATAAATTTTATGTCACGACGGTAGAATAATCGTCGCCTCTAAACCTAGTAACACAAACCACAATCAATGACGAATCCATAATTATTTGTTTGCGGGAACTAAAATTTAATCTATATATTTTGAATAAATAAATTACTAGAAATATTTATAAAATATAATTATAGTAATAAAATAAACATAAAATTCATAATTTCTTTTGGAAATTATATTTAATTTTATTAAAATATTTTATGTAACAAAATATTATACCCAAAATTAAAGTATTAAAATTAAAATATATATAAATTTTATAAATTCAAAATTTTAGAAACAATTTTTATAGTGAAAATTAAACTCAAAATTAAATTAACAAAATTAAATTATATATATTAAGTAGTATATAATATCAAAAAAAAACCAAACAAATCAACCTATTATCTTATATTTATTAAAAAGAAATAAAAAAATTAATTTAAACAAAATTGCACTGCATGACGGTGAACCTACCGTCCCATTCCAAATTGTCAAAAACCTCACTTCAAATTCTCTTTCACAAATGTCGTGACGGTGATATCCATCCGCCGTCCTCCAAAATTTCATCTTTCCCGCTAAAATTGAGATTTCATTTCACTTTTTATATTTCCTTTTCTCTTTTTTTCTTCCAGAAATTCTCGCCGCTCACGTTCTTGGAGAAAGCCGCTCACGTTCTTGGAGAAAGAGGGAAACATACATTTTTCTCGACCACTTACATTGTCACTGCAAATCACCGTTAAAGTAACCACCATTAATTCGAATTTTAAAAGGTTTGTCTTCTCAAACCCTAAATTACTTCTCAAACCCTGAATCGAATTCTGGTTTGGATTTTACTCTGAATTTCACATTCAATTGGTTTGGATTTTAAACCTTGTATGTTGTTAATTTAATTGTATTGAAACCTTGTATGTGGCTCTATTGTGCTTGTTATTTGATTTGTAATCCTTTGCTTATTTAGGAGTTTGTTTCATAATATACTTCTGATTTAATTAGCTCATAAATTGAATAATCGGGTTATGTTATTTTAAACTAGATCTTCTAGAGAATTGTTTTGAGAAAGTTATAGGAGGCGTCAATTTTTATACTTGTTCGTTTGAGATCTTAGATCTGACTTGACATCACTTTTTATGGTAGGTGTGCCTATAGGAGGAGGACATTAAGTTTAGATTCTATCCAGATGAGGAATCACTATTTGTCATTCGGTGCTCATCGACATCCACAAACACTTCTCTAGTAGAAATTAATCCTTTTCTTTAATCGGCCATTGTGAAGGTACTTTGTGATGCGAGGTACTTTGTGATGCGGAACAGGTTTTTCGTAGAGCTTTGCAACACAAATAGGTGCAAGAAACTGTAATGAGAAAATGACAAAGTAACTAAAGCATCCACATTACCCTAATAACCTTTGTTGAACTTGTTTTGGAGCTCCCTGTTGTTGAAATTGTGGAGGACCATAAGAGTATATCTTTCTCTTTGGTTCCACTGTTGGGTAATGCACAACCCTGCTGAAACAACCTTCGCAGCCTTGCCAGGGTGTGTATATTGATGTTGCACTGATGGGTTTTATATTTTGGCCTTCACCAGTTTGCAAAGTACTTAGAATATGCTAATGGCATTCTGTGTTTCTAGATGGAGAAAATTTAGAGACATAACTTAAGAATAGGGAGAATCCATGGATGTTAATCATTTCCACTAATCCATGTATGCTGCTTCCATCCTTGCAATTTTGTAGCTCTCTGTTGTTGAAGTGGCACTTCACAAGGATAAATGCATTTTACATTTGCTCTTAATTAAAAATATATTTTATTTGGCTTCAAGTATTCTAGATATCTTAATCCAAAATGTTACATTAGCTACAAATAAAGTGAAGCATACTTACTCTTATTATGTTTTCAAAGTAACTCAACAAATGGTGGTACTGCATAATTATGGTTGGTGATTTACAATTTTCACTAAATGAACATGACTCAATGTTAAGAACTATAAACCAAATTATAAAAACCTGGCCATTATTTGATGTCTTGAAGTAAGCCTTGATGTGCAATGTTAACTTTACATGAAGAATTTTTTTGCTTGTTGATATAGCAGTGCTCATTTAACATTCATAAACCTTTGTTAGTCGGTTGCATTTGCTTGTGCTTCTGTTGGATCTTATTTGCTGGAAGTAGTCTTGGTGCGAGAGTGTCATCTTAGCTGTGTATGTTTTGATTTGGTCCCTGGATTGATCTTCGAGTGCAACAATGGTGGTTTTCATTGATGCTCTGATTTGGCCCGCAGTTTTTTCGATTGGGTGCAGTTCTGGCAGCTCCTTACTTCTCAATGGCAGCCTGAATCTTTCTTGTGTTAGCCTTATATATCAGTTGGTCTAGAGTTGTGTTTTAGTGTGTGCAGCCACAACAATATAATAGTTTTGTTATTGTTTTGGTGCAGTAAAGCGGTCCGGCCTTGGTTATTAGCTTTTGTCTTATAGAAAGTGGTTTTTCACATGGCAATCTCTTTGTGAGTCCTTCTTCCATTCACAATTTGGGTGCTGCTAGTGTTTGATTTGTGTGTTGTCTGTGATCTAATTCTGCAGGATTAATTATTGTAATAGAAGTTTGGATAATTGGAAGGGTTACCATATAGAGAGTTGGATTATTTTTTTACAGTAGTGCTGGCTTTGGTTTCAGTGTCGTAGGAAATTATATTTTTGTTTGGTAATGACAAGTATTTTAGGAGGTATCCATATACATTTAAGATCAATCATAGGGGGAGGGTGATGATAATAGTGTGTCTTCCTATTTGGAGGCTTAATTAACATTCTATTTAGGATTCTTTAGTGAATTTTGGTGTTTGGTATGTGAAGTGGGGTTCTTCTATTTGTCTGGTCTTGTAGGATGGTGGACTTTTATTATGTAACTTGTTCTCATTATCAACATGTCTTATGCTGATGGTGTGTTAACTTAATAATAAGTTAAAAAAATATTCATAAACATTAATGTATTTAACAATATCATTAATAGAATAAATATAAACCTTAAATAATTAGATTGCTACTTGAGAGATTAATATGGATGGATTAATTAAAAAAAATATTGTTAAAGGTTTCAAATTTATATATTTATTATTATACAACATATTTTCTTATTTATAGATTTAGTTGATAATATATCTTTTTAATGTTTTTATAATATTAAATTATTTTATATTGGCTTTTGGCTTGTATTGGCTTTGGTGGTGGATTTTTATTCTGTAACTTATTCTCATTATCATCATGCCATTCTCATTATCATCATGCCTTATGCGGATGGTTTCTTAAGTTAATAATAAGTTAAAAAAACATTCATAAACATTAATGTATTTAATAATATCATTAATAGAATAAATATAAATCTTAAATAATTAGATTGCTACTTGAGAGATTAATATGGATGGATTAATTAAAAAAAATTGTTAAAGGTTTCAAATTTATATATTTATTATTATACAACATATTTTCTTATTTATAGATTTAGTTGATATTATATCATTTTAATGTTTTTATAATATTAAATTCTTTTGAAAATATTAATTTAAAGTTTTTATAATTTTAATTTTAACAACTCACATCTTTTCATATATTATAATTTTAATATTATAATTTTTTTTTCAATAGCATAATTAGTTGCTAATAAAAATATCCTTAGTTAACTGAATATAGAAATTTATGTTTATCGTACAGTTCAGGCGGGTTGTTAAGTTTTTTCTTACAATGTCAAATTCCTCTTTATCATACAGTTCAGGCTATATTTGAAGCAGTTGGTCCTGAGTGTATCGTACCTGGTCAAATTACTCCCATCAAGGTGCCTATTCATTCTTCTTTAAACTTTTAATGGTATCTGATTATGTTATTGTAATTATTTGCATTTAGAGTGTTGACTTATTTGTTTTGATAAGATTTGCTTTGAACTTTACTGTTGTATCTTTCTATGTCTATTTTTTTAAGAAATGGATAAGTCATGGATTACTAAGCCACAAGCATCGATTGCATATCAACAAGGGATAAAAGAATTTATTGATTTTGCATTTAAAGGTGCAAAAGAAAACGACGTAGTAATATGCCCTTGAAAACATTGTAGTTTCAAAAAATCAAAGAGTAGGAGTGAAATGTTCGACCACTTAATGTGGTCACCATTTCCGCAGGGATACACCATATGGATTCATCATGGAGTGTCCTTTGTAGTACCTAGTGCTATCTCCCCTAGTACGATTCCAAATATGGTTGAAGATACTATAATTGTCGAAGATCCTATTCATAACATGATTAATGATGCATTTGGAGTTGATATGAATCATGCTAATGAAATACCATCGGCATCAAATTTGGAGATTGGGCAAGAAGATTATGGGATGCCAAGTGCAACTCAGGAAAGAAATGAAGCCAAGGAGTACTATGAATTGGCTAGAGAATGAGAACAACCTTTATATGAAGGGTGTAAACGATATTCAAGACTATCTTTTTTGGTTAAGTTGTACCATATAAAGTGTTTATGTGGATTGAGTGAAAAGGCAATGACAATGATT
This sequence comes from Lathyrus aphaca, assembly GCA_963966055.1. Lineage (NCBI taxonomy): Eukaryota > Viridiplantae > Streptophyta > Magnoliopsida > Fabales > Fabaceae > Lathyrus > Lathyrus aphaca. The sequence goes on along the minus strand of OZ014519.1, from coordinate 297,858,673 downwards.
TTAGAGTTAATAAAAGATGCATTTGAATATGTAAACATTCCAGGTTCATTCTATGAAGCCAAGAAATCAATCACAAAACTTGGTTTGAATTATATAAAGATACCTGCATGTCCAAACGATTGTATGCTTTATTGGGGAGAAGATGAAAAGAAGGAGACTTGCAAAAATTGTAACACTTCAAAATGGAAAACAAATGATGAGGGCTTTGTTAACAAGAAAAAGAAAAAAATACCTGCCAAGGTTCTTCGTTATTTTCCATTAAAACCTCGATTACAGAGATTATTTTTGTCATCAAAGACGGCTGAGGATATGAGATGGCATGCAACAGATACTAACAATGATGGGATTTTGAGGCATCCTACGGATTCAGAAGCTTGGAAGAAATTTGACTTGACACATACTTGGTTTTCATCAGATCCGCGAAATGTGCGTCTTGCATTGGCCAGTGATGGTTTTAATCCTTTTTGTGTGATGAGTACAAACAATAGTATATGGCCAGTTGTTCTCATTCCATATAACACTCCTCCATGGGTTTGCATGAAGCAGACATCATTTATAATGTCAATGATTATTCCCGGTAAAGAAGCTCCAGGAAATAATATTGATGTCTACTTACAACCATTAGTCAAAGAGCTGAAAGAGTTATGGATAAATGGTGTGGATACATACGATTCTTTCAAGAAAGAGATGTTCAAGTTGCATGCAAATTGGATGTGGACGATTAGTGACTTTCCAGGTTTGGATGCACTTTCTGGGTGGAACACATACACAGGACTTGCTTGCCCATCATGTAACTTTCAAACTACGCATCTCCATCTTAAAGCTAGTCGTAAATGGTGTTTTATGGGTCATCGTCGTTTCCTTGATCGGAAACACAAGTTTAGATTAAACAAGATCCGCTTTAATGGTGAACAAGAAATGTGGAGTCCACCGAGAACATTATCTGGACGTGAAGTTTTTGAACAAGTTAAAGATGTTGAAGTTATCTTTGGTAAAAAGCCAGTGAAAGAAAAATCGGTAAAAAGAACACGTGCGGGACAACCTATAAAAGGTGATAGTACACAATGTAATCCTACACAAGGTCATCCTCAACAATGGAAAAAGAAAAGTATATTTTTTGAACTTCCGTATTGGAAGGATAATCTTTTGCGCCATAATCTTGATCCGATGCATATTGAGAAAAATGTGTGCGATAATGTCCTATTTACTTTACTAAATGACAGGCAAAAGAGTAAAGACCATTCTAAAGCTAGATATGACCTTCAAAATATGGGCATAAGACCTGATCTTTGTCCTGATGAAAATGGTAAAATATCTCCAGCAGCCTTTAGTTTAACGAGTAAAAATAAAAGAATTTTTTTAACAACTTTAAGGAATATTAGGGTGCTTGATGGTTATTCAAGCAACATTTCTAGATGCATTGACTTAGTAAATCTCAAGGTGAATGTAATGATGAAGAGTCATGATTGTCATATATTAATGGAACAACTTTTACCATTAGCCATTCGCACAACAATACCTTATGAGATTTCAGCAGTTTTGATTGAGTTGTGCTCATTCTTTAGACAATTATGTGCCAAGGTATTGAAAATTGAAGACTTGGAAAAATTGCAAAACCAAATTATCCTCACTTTATGCCACATGGAAATGTTATTTCCTCCCTCATTCTTCACGGTTATGGCACATTTGGTTGTTCACCTTGTTGAAGAAGTTAAACTTGGAGGTCCTGTTCATTATCGATGGATGTATCCTATTGAAAGGTAAACTATGTGATTTTGTTCTATTGTTATTAACTCTGAAAGTATAATGTTTTTTAACCGATACTATTATGGTTCAATAATAGGTACTTGAGAAAACTTAAATCACATGTACGTAATAAGGCAAAACCAGAAGGGTCTATTGCAGAAGGATATCGTTTTGAAGAGATTCTTACATTTTGTTCAAGATATCTAGAAAACATTGATACTAGATGGAATCAACCTGGACGTGTAGATGATGATCCTCTTAGTGATATCCAAATAGACTCACGTGTAGCAGAATTATTTCCTAGAGTTGGAAAACATGTGGGTGGATCTTCTTATTACACCCTAACACCGATTGAAAAGTTACAAGCTCATAGACACGTTTTTACGAATTGTCCAATAGTTGATGAATATATAAAGTAAGTAGTTTTATTCCATTTAAGTAGTTTCATCTACACTATTAAGATTTTTTTACATCTAATATCGAATAACCAAATAGGCAGTTCCGAATTATTACTCAAAATCAAATGAAGCGCAATCAAAGAAGTGCTGCTGAGATAGACAATAAGGTGCATAGAGAGTTTTCTCATTGGTTCCGCAATCGTGTGAGTTTTCGTACAAAAATAAATGTTTGTATTAAATTTGGTTTTAATAATAACAAGACTAATTGGATGTTCTATCGTATATAGATTTGCAATAATCTTGACAACATTCATGGACCAGATAAAGATGTTCTCATTAGTCTTGCTTATGGCCCTTTTGATAAAGTTAAAAGGTTTACCGCATTCAATGTCAATGGATTCAAATTTCGAACGTTGGAACGAGACAATCTTTTAAAAACTCAAAACAGTGGCGTTTTCGGCATGTTTGGGACACGAAGTTATTCAAGCAATAGTGATACCCAAATGAGATTTGGAGGGGTCCCTTATTATGGAAGATTGATAGACATTATTGTGCTTTCCTATGATGGCTTCACAGTGCCCATGTTTAAATGTGAATGGGCTAATACCACAAACCCAAGAGGCATTAAGATAGATAAGTTGGGTTTTACCTCTATAAACTTTGCAAGACTACTACATTCAAGGGAACATGAAGATAATGAGCCATACATTCAAGCGTCAGAAGCTCAAATGGTTTTTTATGTGGATGACGAGAGTGAACAAGGATGGAGCATACCTATTCATTTGAAGCCAAGAGACTTGTATGACATGGGTGGAAATGATGAAATTATGACACCCATTGAGCCATATCCACCACAAAATTTGGAACAAATTATTTTGAATGATGATCTTGGAACTTTAGCGGCAAATGATGACAATAATTAACATATAGTTTTTTATTGATAAGAAATATAGTTTGTTTGTAACTTGTTTGAGACTTATGTTTTTTGTTGCTTATACCTAATTAATGAGGCATTTCAGAAAGTATTTGGAAAAGAACAACATGGATATGTTCGTAGTATGGGACTTGGAGTTACGCCATCTCAGATTAATAGATCTACAAGATTGACATCTTCTGCAGAAAATGAAAAAATAAAGGAAATGCAAGAAGAAATTAATGCACTTAAAGAAAAGAATTCAAAAATTGATGAATTGATGCAGGCGGTCACATTCTTAAAGCAAAGGGACAATGCTATGAAAGAGGAAATTGAACTCTTAAGGCAAATGCAAAATTCTAATGGAAGACAGGTATATTATTTTGATGCGTTTAAAGTTAAAGCTTATGAGTATTATTTTAAAGAGTATTATTTTAATACTTTTTTTCTTCAGGAATTGGAATCACCCACTGATGGTACACTTTCATCTGAGTCTAGCTACCAAATTGCATAATGATATACTTTCTAGATTATAATTTTTCTTATTTATTTTTCTCATAATGATACTTATTATTATAAGATTATGATTTGACATGTTTTTCAGATTTTTTGTACTACATGACATGATTATGGAACTCACATTTTACAAGATTATGGAACTCGCATTTTTTGATATTATGATGCTTATTTGATATTAAATGATTTTGATTAGATGTAATTTTACTACATTAAAAAGTGAGAGAAAAAATACTACTGTAAAAATAATTTAAAGAATAAAAAAAATAAAAAGAATAATATTATATTTTAAAAATATATTAGTAGATAATAATTTAAATAAAAAATATATTATAAAAATATAATATAATAGATAAAACCGCCAGGATATCACATTCATGGCAGTTTTAAACCGTCACAATATCATATTCACGACACTTTTAAACAGTCACAAATAACAATCAAAACAAAAATCAAAAGGATATTCACGACGGTATTTAACTGTCACCATTCTCAGTTTTGGTCAGTTCCAACCCGTCGTGAAATAGAATTCACGACAATTTTAAACCGCCACAATCAACAATGAAAACAAAAATCAAAAGGATATTCACGACGGTATTTAACCGTCGCCATTTTCAGTTTAGGTCAGTTCCAACCCGTCGTGAAATAGAATTCACGACAGTTTTAAATCGTCGTGATCAACAATGAAAACAAAAATCAAAAGAATATTCACGACGGTATTTAACCGTCGCCATTTTCAGTTTAGGTCAGTTCCAACCCGTCGTGAAATATAACGACGGTTTTGTGTGGCGGTTTTTTCAACCGTCGCTAAACAGCCTGGGGACACACGTTTCTACGACGGTACTACAACCGTCGCAGATTATAAATTACGGAGGTTTTAACCGTCGTAACTTACCAAAATAATCGTCGCTATCTGTCAATTTTCTTGTGGTGATATTCCCGCACCAGACCAAAATGGAATGGGAAAGAACATGAACCACTCTAGCCTAGGTGTCACTCAGGTCCCATGTATAGGACCTTAAACTCTAAATGGAACCCCACCCACCAAAACAGAAACCAGATCCAGCAATGATAATAACAGTATGAAATATGAAAAACTGTAAAGAAAGTAATAAATAAAGTTGTACATAAAGCAATAAATAAAGCAAATAAATAATCACAATTAGCACATAACACCCCAGTAAACACAAATCAAACAAGCACTAGGAGGAACCCACAAAAAGAACCAGAAGCCCTGGTTGCAATATAAGGGTCCCCAGCAGAGTCGCCAAGCTGTCGCTCCCACCAAATGACACAGGGCCAAGAGGGGTACAGACGCGAACGGTCGGCGAGAGGAGAATAAATGAAAAGAGTCACCAGCTAGGCATTTTTATCCCGAAGGAAAGGTAATGCTGCATAAACCTAAGAAAAGATGGATAAGACGGTTGCGAACTAGAGAAACTGAGAAAGGGGGTTGGTTACAACCTGGGAAGGTATTAGCACCTAGATTGTCCGTCGTACTCGACGGGATCCACGCTTGAAAGTTTGTGTTTAAAGGGGTAGTGTCTGTGCTATCTGTGTGCAGAAGCTGAAAAAGAATGTACAAGTGTCAGTGTAAAAAGTGAAATGAATTGCTCAGGAATGAGGCTTTGAAAGAATAATGCTGGAAGAGGGGGGAAGAGACAGAGACTTTTGTTCGATAACAATTAAGTTATGCCTACGTATCCTCTCGTGCAATGAGGAAGTCAGAACACCGTAGTTCGACTCAAAGAGACTGAAAGATAAATTGACTTGTGAACCGCTTACTTATCTATGCTCAAGTGTATGACCTGTCTGGCTCAGGTGCAAACTGTCTTGTATTAGACGGAAGAAGCGAGTTCTCGTTTATGAATGAATGAGGTGAGAAAAGAATCCCAAAGGAGACGATTATTGTTTGTTTTTTTGGTGTTTTCAGTCTTTTATTGCCTTTTGTGTTTGTCATAAGTCAATGAGCTTAAGCCTAAACCAAGGGTTAGTAAACCCATCACATCTTCCCTCTAATTAGGGGTAATGAGAATGCCTTAAGTATGAAGTAAACACCTCACACTTAATCACCATGATGTAGGATTAAGATCATTAACCTACTTGTAATTATTTAGATGTTTTTTGGAGTTTTGTTTCGTGTTAAGTAATGAGTTTAAGCCATAATCAAGGATTTAATGGACCCATTACACCATCCTAATAAAAGGATGATAGATGAGAACATTTAAGCTGAGGAAGGCTCCTCAGCTTAATCCATGATTAGGGATTAACCTCATGACAAAACAAAGCCTTTATTAAAGTGGATTTTAGTTAACGGTAAGATTAAGAAGTGAATTTTATGGTTTTCAAGACAACTTGAGGGGGACTTGTCCATTAACACTAGGGTTAGTCCTTCTTAACCAGTTAAGGAAGAATTAGAACCCTAATGCAAGGCCCAAGTTACAAGTTTGATGTCTTAGTGATTATTAGATGGATTGATTAAAGGATTTAAACACATTAAGGGTTTAACACTTAGGATTATAGTTATACACTCCATCCTAATAGAAGGATACAGACATAACCCTAATCACAAAGCCTTAAAACCTTTAAGGTTTAGTCCTTGATTAAGAGATGAGAAGAGAAGACACAAAGATGACACAAAGGTAAAACTAAAGGGGGAATAATCATACCCTAATTGTGATCATGCTGGTGGGTTCCTAGTGTTTATGAGGCTTGCAAAATATCTTCAAGAGAAAATCCACCAAGGAAGAAGCAGATGGAAGGAGGAGAAGCAGAAAGAAGCAAGACAACTTGTTTCACTTAAGAAGACAAGTTGCTTGGAGAAAGAAAGTGGGGAGGGAGCATGAATGAGCAAGCTCACTCTAATACAAAATTAAAATTCAGCAATGAATGCATAAGAGATATGAGAAGAGATTATGAGAAGTGAAGGCAAATTCACTTCTCAAAGTAACTTACCACCTGAAAAGTTAGCAAAAGGAAATGAAATGGAATGAAAATGGGAAAGATGCAATGATGCAAACCAAAACCAGAAGCATGATCAAGGTATGAATTATGCAAAGAGATTATGCAAATGTATGTCATGAGATGTGGATGATCATACAAAAGATGAGAATGCAAATGAGACCTAAAAGAAGCATGAAAGTCCATGGAAACTTATGAAATGCAATGGATACAAAACATGGAAAATGGATGATGCAATGATCAAACATGATTCTAATGTGTCCTAAGATGTCTTAGAAGTCATGTGAATGCACAAAATGCCATGGCAAGTTCATGTATGCAAGCATATGAGAGATGAATGCAAATGAAGGCAAAAATTAGGGTTTATACATAACATGCAATACAAAATTCAAAACCAGAAGCAAATGACATGATAAAAATTTGAAAATAGGATCAAAGGAACCCTAACCCTACACAAGTTCACTGACCAAAGGAGGAGACCTAAATCTTAACCTAATGGAAGTTATGATTTTCTCAAGTTAGCTTGGGTTTTAAGGCACTTCAAAAGGGAAAATGCACAACAAATTGAAAATGAAAGATAAATTCAAACCAATTTTATCCTAGAAACTACATGATATGAGGAATGAAATGCAAAAAGAAACATCATCAAAATCCTCATGGGTAGGCAGAAGGGATTTTTCTAAGTTAGGGAAAAAATATTGACTTTTAAGAACCCTAATTCCAACGAAAAATGTCAAAATAGGTCAAGCCCCAAAAAGAAATTTGTGTGAAAAGTTTGACAATGTTTCTAAATGTATCAAGATGCAATGTGATTTTTTTGGTTATTTTTAGAAACTTAAATGGTATTTTAATTAATTAATTTCCATTAACTAATTAAAATAAACATTTAAATATTTTAAAAATACGAAAATTATGCAAAAAATAAAATAAAAATTATTTTCAGAATGAGAAAAATATTTTAAGACATGATGCAAAAAATGAAATTTTTAGAAATGTTTTACTATTTTAAATAAAATGTGGAAGAAAATGCAAATAAAATGAAATTAAAATGAATTTAAATGAAAGTCAACAGATCCAAAGGCCCTGGTTTAAAGCTGAGACGCAGGAATTGACCAGCGCGCGCATCTGAATGGCCAGAATTCAAACTTCCCTAATTATGATTAAAACCCTAATTTGGGCCCTAGTTACTTTCAGGTGACCGGAACAGTGTTCCGATCATCTTCTCCGGCTAGCCAAACATGATATCTCCCTCCATACCAACCCTAAGCTCTCTAACTTTCCAGAAATGATCCCCACATCAACCCCAACAAGAATCACACAACAAAATTCATTTATTCACCATCAAAATCATGAATCAAAGCAAAACGGAAAACATGGCAGAAATTTCAGAAGCTTATGAAATGCTTATTTCTCAACTATTCTCAAAAGCAAAGACATCATGGTGATCATTGAAACATGTAGAATCATTCTATAACATAAAATGAGAGTTCTGGAAAAATAAATGCCATGGCTACCTGAAGTTGAGCTTTCGAAACAGGAGCTTTCTGGCTAGTTCTTTGCCTCAAATCCACTCCAATGATTCCCCCCAAGAGCTTGTGATGCTTGGTTGGAGTTTAAATGGCCTCAAGAGGAAGTTAGCAGAAGTTCAGTTCATGAAATGTCAAAATTGTATTTTTGATTCTGAGTGTTTTAGGGCAAAATGAAGGGTGGGAAATGATCAGTGATGTTTATGGAGTTGAATGGTGAAAAAAGTTTGAAGGTTTGATGGTTGAGTTAAGAGATTCGAAGACTTTTGCAAATTTGGGGATTTTTGAGTGTGCTGTGTTCTTGGAGGTTTCAGCTTGTGTTATGTTGTATGTTGGGTTGCTTTTGGTACACATATCATGTTTGGATAGGTCAGAGGGTGGGTGCTGGCCTAGGTTGATTGGTATGGGCAAGTTGCAAAAATGTCAACAACTTGTGTACTTGAGGTATGGGCTCATGGCAGGCTGGTTTAGGGGCATGGCTCGAGTCAGCCAACTTCAAGGAGGTTCATGGAAAATGATTTAGTGAGCTGGCTCAAGTGGATGAAGAGATTTGGATCATTTTGCAATTTTGTACAGCTTTGGCCCCTTTTGAATTTCTTGAAGTTTAAGGCATGAAATGTAATGATTCAAAGCACCAATATGATCCTTAGAGGTCCACTTGACATGTTGTGAAGTGTTTATGCACATTAGAAGCCTTTAGAATGCTTTATCATGCCATTTTGCAAAATGCCTCTTTGGTGTAAAAGTGAATTTTAAGTGATTTTCCCCAACTTTGCAAGACCCTAAATTGAGTTCTATGATGAATTAGGTCAAGTTCTTGTACTTTTTGAAAATGGGAGGATCCAATCTACAACTTTCATGACCAAGAATTTTTCATTTGAAGCATTTTTGAATCAAAAAGAGGAGTTTGAAAAACTTTCCCAAAATGGCAAGTTTACATTACAAGTCACTTTCCCAAAATGGCAATTTTGCAAATGGCTTGAAATCATTCAATTTTGTGAACTTATACCTTCTTCTAAGATCAAATAAAGATCATGTACATCCAAAATGATGGAGAAGACCCTTTGGTTGGGTGATTGGGGGCCTCAGATGCCCTGATTTTGCACTGACTTGTTCAAGAAGTCATCTATTGATCAGATGCCTTCCCCATTGAATTTTTCCATGAAAATTGGTATGCATGATCTTTATATCATATAGAGACCAATAGAAACAAGAATGACCAAAAAATATGCAGTTATGGCCTCTGAAACCAAAACCCTAATTTTAGGTCATCTGTGCAGTTAAACTTGGCTCTGCTTCCATGCCTTTCTCAGTTCTTGTGATTTTCTGACTTCTTTGATCTTGGGAGGGTATAATATGATGCTTGAACATACATGGACCCTTCTTGAGATGATTGGAGACCCTTGGAGTGGCTAAGATGGCTCAGGGATTACTCAGATCTCAAACCCTAGATGCAGATGACTTTGAAACAATGCAGTGAGGCAAAAATGTAATATGAGATGATATGAAAAGATCACAAGCCATGGTGAAATGAGTGAGGGAAAATTTGGGGTGTTTACACACTCCTCTCTGAAAATCATTAAGATAACAAGAATGGTCAGTTGAACAATTGCAAGCTGAGATGGTAGAAATGAGGATCCAGATGAATGGCCATGTGGCTCTTATCCAAAGTTTAGCTTAGGGGAAAGAAGAGTTGAGAACCTTTGTCCACAAACTTCAAAGTAATGGAGTCGAGAATCTAATCGTTAGTCAACCTCCGATAAAACAAGCTGACTTGGTAAAAAAGAAGATAAGGATAAGAGAAGGAAAGAGACAGGCTACCACTGATTGTTCTTCAGTTGAAGAAAAAAGACCTTGTAAGGTTAATCCACCTCAACATAAGGATTGTAGAAGACAATTTATCAAATTCAGCACTCCAATGTCGCAAGTTTTGCAATGCTTGTTGGAGATGAAGCTAATTTCCTTGGAAAATCCTCCTCAAAATCCTAATATTTCCTCTTCTCGCTATAATCCCAAGGCAAGGTGTATGTATCGCTCCAACTATCCCGGACATGATACTAATAGTTGTTGGGCATTGAAGAAAAGGATTCAAGACCTGATTAATGAAGGAATCCTCGAGGTTACGCCAGAAGGCCAAATTGAGTTTTTCTCTTGCCCATCAAACATCAAAGCGCCAGACATCCGGAGTAACCAGTTTAGAGGAAGAGGCTTTGAGAACAGTTGAATTTTCATTTGTAATTTCTTTTATTTGTTTAAACACTTACTATTATGTCAAACTTTTGTTTTCATTAATGCATTGCATATGTTTGTCTTGAATTAATCCATTTGTTTCACTATACTTAAAAATATGCTTTTACTTTGCTATTTGTGATATTTAACTTCTGATAAAGCTATAAGCCTGTAGAGGGAGGATGACAAAAACACTTCCATAATCCTACGCATTATGCTTTTGAATAGACTATGCTAACAATGTACAAACATTGTTTCAATTCCTAAACAGTGGAGATATAAGGAAGTTAATCCCTAGTCAACCCTTTTGAGCCTATGAAGTAGGAGTTTTCATTCTCATGCAAATTAAAACCCTTATTCATAACCTGGGGAAGGGTAGTTACTCGGTTAACTCAATTATGCCAATTGTTTGTGTTGTACACAACTAATGATGGTTCCCTGTAATCACTAAAAGTCTACAAGCCAATATCTAGCAAAATAAAAGCTCACTAAGTCAAAACCAATGAAGGAGACTTAGTAAAAATTGAGATGTCCCGCTGACTGTAATCTTGAAACAAACAGTTCAGGAAAAAGGAAGGGATAATAAAGTTAAAAGAAAAAAAAGAGGTCACTATGAATCATCGACAAAGAAAGATGACTGAATGTTCAAATAATGTTTTGGTTTTTGAACCATCACAAATGACAGTGTTACAATTCTAAATTTCTTCAAAGCTTCAATGCATAAGTTAACCGAACATAAGACTGAAGAACATCATGGAGATTGGGTTGGGTACAAATAAAATTTGAGCCTTTATCCTTTGTTTCTTAAACTGTGAACCAGGCCACATTATAACCCTTTAAAAGTCCTAACTGAAGCATGGTTAGTTTGAAAGCGTATTGCCACAAAAAGGTATCCTGACTCCTTTAGGGCTTATTACAAATCTTGAGTTAATATCACAGTTTTTACAAACATTGTTTTACTAAAATAACTCTTTTTCAAAACTTCAAGACAGACATAAGCATTGCATTTTGAATATCATTATTTACATATAACTAAGTGTTTGACACACAGAGGAGCTTATAGGATGAATGTTCAATAAACCAAAGTGCTTCCGATAGACAAGGTTGCTTCCTGGATCAAAGCCAATGTATACAAGGGGTATAGTCATTGTTTCCAATTCAAGGGGGCATACCAAGTTACTATTCAATTAATTTGGGGAAATCAGGTTAAGATCCATTTATGCTTAAGTAGCCAGGTGCAGATTTCCTCATCTATATGAGTTACCAAGGGTAACATTATAGAGTTCATAATGCCAGAGATATATTATTGTGGGGCATTCTGTTTATTTCTCTTGAGGTAGCTCTTTTCAGATACTTCCATTATGGGACAATTCATCCTCAACCAAGGGGCAACGCTCTCTTTCAAAATCTAATATCCGGAGTGTATATGGTCTATCTCATTGTATTACCTTGATATTGGATTCTCAGCAGAAGCCATTGTGGAAATTAACAGTCTACGCCAGTAGTATCAGATGGTGTCAGTATCATGTCTTCAGATCTAGCTATGAGAATTTCTGGGAAGGTATTCAGGAAAGTTAAGAACCTCAGAAGCTCTAAATCCAATTGGTTATGCACTCTAAAAATTGAAATGATTCTTCTTCGAGTTCAAGTTTACTTTTCCTTCTTTATTCAAGGAAGAAATGTTTTCTGAATTCAGGTTTACTTTTCCCCTTTTACTAAAGTGAGAAATGTTCGTTAGTCATGTTTGAATGTATATATGCCTTTGAATATGATTGATGTTTACCATAAATGCATAAAATACAACAATAGTATTTACCAAGAACGAACGAAGGTAGGAATTCAATGAATCTTTGTCGGTTCGTCCCCACAGAGTAATCTTTACGGATATTCGTACGAAATACTTCAAGTAATATCTTATACTTCCAACTCATCGAAGTCTTCAAGCAATTTCATATCCTCCGAAGAATTGATACTTAACTAAATAAGTTTCTCGGATCTATGTCCATATCTTTTATCCTCGGTCAGGATATCCAGGAACTAAATCCTTCAATAAGAAATACGAAAAACGAAAAAACGGGAGGTTCTAAGTACAATGTTCTTAAACAAGACGGGAACGAAGACTTCATACTCCTCATCAACGAATCAGGATTTATTTTCCCCAGTCAGCAGTTGTTTTACGAAGCTACTTATACGCTTCAACTACATAGTTCATATATACATCACATCACATCATATCATACGCATTCTCATAAAATATTATTTTGCAGAATGTTATATACATCATGATATTTGCACCGAACTAACCTTATTTTTCAGGTTAATTCTCCAGCAGACAAACTTCATCAACAACTTATTTTGGGACGTCGTTTATTCTTCCCAAAGACTATTTTGAGACGTTTATTCTTCTCGAAAGCCATATTGTTACCTTGGGCCGTCATTTATCCACCCGAAGGTTATCTCATTATTTTGGGACGTAGTTTATCCTTCCCGAAGGCTAATTTGAGACGTCATTTATTCTTCTCAAAAGCCATTTTTTTACCTTGGGCCGTCGTTTATCTACCCGAAGGTTATCTCATTATCTTGGGACATCGTTTATCTTCCCGAAGGCTATTTTGAGATTGTCGCTCCCGCGGACTTGCGTCCCGGTGCAAACGCGAACAGACGAGGCGAAGAGAAGGTTAGGGTGAAGTTGAATAGAGTCTCCAGCTAGGCATTTTTATCCCGAAGGAAAGGTAATGCTGCATAAACATAGAATGAGATGGATAAGACGGTTGTGAACCAAAGAGACTGGGTAAGGGGGTAGGTTACGACCTAGGAAGGTATTAGCACCCAGATCGTCCGTCGTACTCGGCGGGATTAACGCATACCTAATTGTGTTTAAAAGGGGATAATGTATGTGCTAAATTGTGTATAAAAGGCTAGAGGGAATGGATGTACAGAGTGTCAGTGCAAGAAGAAAGTGAGTGCTCAAAACTGAGACTGAGGAAAGAGAACTGGGAGGAGGAGAGGGGGGGCGGGACAAAGAGACTTTTGTTCGATAAGTGTTAAGTTATGCCTATGTATCCTCTCATGCAATGAGGAAGTCAGAACATCATAGTTCGACCCAAAGAGACTTAGTGTTTTTGTTGTGAACTACTTGCTTGTCTATGCTCAAGTGTGTGACTCGTCTGGCTCGAGTGCTAACTGTCTCGCATTAGACAGAAGAAGCGAGTTCTTGTTTTCAGAGCGAGTGTGATGAGAAAAGAATCCCGGAGGAGACGTTTATTGTTTGTTTTTTTGTTTTCATTTTTTTATTGTTTTTGGTGTTTTGCATAAGATAATGAGCTTAAGCCTTAATTAAGGGTCGTAAACTCATTATATCACCCTTGATTAGGGATAATGAGTCTACTTAAGTATGAGATGAAAATCTCAACTTAATTACCCTAATGATGCAGGATTAAGATCATTAACCTACTTGTGATTATTAAGAGTTTTTTGGATTTTTTTGTGTGTTAAGTAATGAGTTTAATCTCTAATCAGGGATTAGTGAACTCATTACACCATCCTAAGAGAATGATAATAGATGAGAACACTTAAGATGAGGAAGACTCCTCAACTTAATCCATGGTTAGGGATTAAAATCATTATATAACAAGCCTTTATTAAAGTGGATTTTAATTAAAGGTGGGATTAAGAAATGGATTTTATATTTGTAAGACTAAACCTGAGGGGGGACTTGTCCATTGAACACTAGGGTTAGTCCCTCTGAACGAACAGGAAGAGATGTAACCCTAATATAAGGCCCAAGTTACAAGCTTAAGTCTTAATGATTATTATGTGTTTTGATTAGGAGGTGTAAACAACTTAAAGGTTTAACACTAAGTATTAAAGTTATACACTTCATCCTAAGATAAGGATACATGCATAACCCTAATTTAGAGTCTTAAAACTTTAACTGTTTAGCCTTGATTATAAAAATAAGAAGCAGAGACTCAAGGAGACTCAAAGGTAAAAACTAGGGGAGACTATGTACAACCATAAAGTTATCATGATTAGATATTCCTATGGTTTGTGAGGCTTAGAGAAAGATCTTCAGATGGCCACCAAGGAAGAAGAAGCAGCTGAAAAGAGAAGAGAAAGGAGAATAAGTTACTTACTTCCTGAAGAAGTTAAGTAACCTAAGAGAAAGAGAGGGAGCAAGAGAGAGAATAAGTGATTCAAACTCACTTCAAAGACAAATAAAGATGCAAATGGAGAGATAAGAAGAAGTTGGATGTGGAGGCAAATCCACATCCTAAACAACTTACCTGAAGCCCCTAAAAAGTTAGTATAAATGCATAAGATATGAAACAAAAGGAAATAAGGCAAATGAAGATGCAATGATCAAGACCAGAAGTGCAAACAAAATGCAAATGTGTTATGAAATGATGCAAATACATTTACAATGTTTATTCATGATCATACAAGAGATGGGATGCAAAGGAAGGCATGTTAGAAGCTTGAAATCACATGAATACACATAAGAAGTAATGAATGAAAAACATACCAAATGGATACAACAATGATCAACCAATGTTTATACATGTCCTAAGGTATCTAAGATGACATACAAATGCATGAGATGTCATGACAAGTTCATATGATGAAGGTATGCAAAGATGAATGCAAATGAACATGGCAAATTAGGGTTTTAAGAAAGTATGAGATGCACATGTCCACAACAGAAGGATAACACATGATAAAAATTTGAAAATGCAACCAAATTAACCCTAAACACACACAAGATCACTCCCCAAAGATGGAGGTCAGAAGTTATACCAAAACCTTGAATTTCTACCACATTCTAGACTCTTCCACACTATTCCAAGGAATGTTCTAGAAACCCTAACGAACTTTAACTAACTCCAAGTCTAAGTCCTAACCTCCTTTTCCAAACCTAATGCCCAAGCTAACTACATACCCAAGCCACATGCCAAACCTAGCTTCTATATAAGTTCAATTCACTCCAAAGCTCACAACTTCAACCATTTTCACATTTTCATCTCATTTTTCATCTCAATTCTCTCAACTTTTCTCTCCATTTTCCAAATTCACCAAAGCTTCTTCATAAAAAATTCTTCAAATTTTGCATTAAATCTTGAAGAACTTGAAGCTAAACCTTCATCCAACAGTGATTCTTTGGCTTATTGGATAAGTTGCTGCTGTTTTGGATTGATTTGTGCTTCTTGGAAGTGCTTTTGTGGTTGTTCATCAAGATCTTCACCAATTGAATTTATTTTGCATTCTCGCGGATTGAAGCAAGGAATTTCCGGTATTCTCTTTGTTTGTGCATCGATCGACTCGCAACAATCACCAAAGCAAGCCTCCGCTTTGTAGGTTGGTGAATCTGAAACCGCTTTCTACTTTTAATTTATTCACTTCATCTCGCTGTATGGCATTTTTTGATCATTTTATGTTTTGCTTGCATTTTGCTCATTTTACTTGTTAGTAGCTAGAATCATAGCTAGTTCTTTGTGTTAATAGGTGTTAGAAGACTGGGTTTAAGTGGAAATTTCGTGCTAGCATGTTCATGGATGTATTAGGATCTTTTAAAAGTAGGCTGATGACTAAAAGTCCTTTTCCTAATTGTTTTTTTCCAATTATGTTCAGTGTTAACCGGTTAACGCCCTGGGTTAACCGGTTAGCACGTTGATTTTTGCCCCTAGATTTGGTTTTTTAAAGCCGTTAACCGGTTAACCCAGTGAGTTAACCGGTTAACACTGTTCAAATTTGTGAAAACAACTTGTTTCATGGAATGTTTGTGCATATCTCATCCTTTAATCTTCATAGCCTGATAGATTTTGATTTTAGGGAATTTTTAGGAGCTAGTTTGGCACAAGTTCATGTAGTTTAGGTAGCTTTCGACATGTGTTTCATTATTTTGTATTTTTGTGCATAAATGTTGCATATATATTCATAACACTTTGATCATTGTTTGTATGACTTGGTACCATTCCATGACATAATAATATGTGTACACCTCTATTTTTACATTGCATTATGAAGCCATTCACATCTTGGTTCAATCATGTGCATATTGAAAATTATATAATATAAAAAGCTCAAAAAATAATCATTTATTTTGCATCGTTTACTTGCATGATTGATGTTGCATTCCATTGTTAATAATCCATTGCATGTTATTGCATTAACTTGCATAAATTTTGCATTACTTGATTTGCATTAAAATTCATGTTTTGTGCATTGAAAAATAATTGAAATCTGTCTTGTTTCCATAGCGGCATTTTGAAACAGGAGTTGTATAAATATGTTGCATTCATGCTGTTTTGACTTTTTACACCTATTTTGCAGGTTGTTTGTTAGCTGTAATGGGTTGTTTGCATTTTGCATTGCATTTAGTGATTGTTTGTGCTATAGGAGTTGTAGTAGCTGTTGGATTATTGCTTGGCATAGTTTTTAGGTCCCTTGGACTTAGGATTGATTCTACATTAGGTCTTAGTTGAATTAGGATTGGTTTGGTACTTGTTTGCCTCTTTTCATTTAATATGTTTATCCTACAAACCTTTGTTTTGTAGGGAGAAGGAGGTAAGTTCACACAACCTCTTCCTTTTAAATTCTTTATGCTTTCAAAGTGTCTTTGCTTTAGCATTTTTGTACTTAATTTGTACAACTTCATGCTAATCCCTTTAGAAAACAACTTCGCTTTCTTGGGAAGTAAGTTGATTTCTAGTTCCCTTTTCTTTTCCTTCTTCTCATTAGGACTAGAAAACCGCACTAACCTAAGTTCATCCGTGCATGACAACACTTAGGATTAATAGTTTCCTTTTAGAATTTTCCCATTTGGTTCGCTTTGCTTTCTTTCTCTTCTCAAAGAAAAGTAAAAAACACCTAATAAAGGTTGAATCTTCTCGTACGATAGGAGACTTTGTCGTGGGTTTCTTATACACGTCCCATTTCAGGGTGAGGTGTAAGGCATCTACCACGATGAACAAGTCTTAGTATGGGAATGTTTCACAAACAACAAAAACATAAAACACTTCTTTAAAAGACAGTACACAAACAATAAACGTCTTTTCCTGCGGAAATTCTTTTCTCACCTCATTCACTCTCAAAGAGAACTTGCGACGACTTGCCTCATTCGCAAGACGGTAATGCACTCGTACCAGACGAGCCTGTAACACCTGAGCATAGGCATAAGCAATTCAATTCATAAAAAACACAAATAAGTTCTCGCCTTAGTTAGGAGAACTACGTCGACTCTGATCCTCATTTTCCAGATGAGGTACGTAGGTAGCGGGGTAGGGCCCGTTCGAGCACACTCTTTATTTTCCCTACATTTTCCCCATTATTTCTTTTTGTTGTCTTTTCTAGTCCCCTTTCTCATTTCAGTTTCGGTTCCAGTTGGCGGTTCTTTTGTTCAGCATCATTTTATTTCTCTTACCCTTTGAAACAAACAAACAAGCATGGATCCCGTCAGGTACGGCGGACGATCTGGGGTTCTAATACCTTCCCAGGTCGTAATCAACTCCCGAACCCAGATCTTTGGTTCGTAGAACCTTATCCTATCCTTTTATCTTAGGTTTGTGCAACATTACATTTCTCTTTCATTCGGGATAAAAATGCCTAGCTGGAGACTCTACCTTTTCCGCGCCACTTTCACGTTTGTACTAGGAGGAAAATCCCGGGAGCGATAATGGGCATCTCAAGAATCAAGTTATGTCTCCTCCTGTTTGCTTGCCAAAGAAGATGAAGTTAAACTCTGGAATCAGAAACTTGGACACTTACATCTGAAAGGCATGAAGAGAATCATATCCATGAAAGTTGTTAGAGGGATTCCTAAGCTCAAGATTGAAGAAGGAAAAATTTGTGGAGAATTTCAAGTAGGGAAGCAGACTAAGATGTCACATCAGAAGATTCAACATCTTGCCACCTCAAGAGTCTTAGAACTTCTTCGCATGGACTTGATGGGACCTATGCAGGTTGAAAGTCTTGGTGGAAAGAAATATGCTTATATTCTAGTGGATGACTATTCAAGATACACTTGGATAAATTTTAACAGAGGAAAGTTAGAAGATTTTGAAGTTTTTAGAGATCTCTTTCAAAAACTTCAAAGAGAGAAGGAAATCAATGTTATCAGAATCAGAAGTGGTCATGGGAAGTAATTTGAGAATGCCAAGTTTGCTTAATTTTTCTCCTCTGAAGGAATTTTTCATGAATTCTCATCTCCCATTACTCCTTAGTAAAATGGGATTGTAGAACGCAAGAACATGACTATACATGAATCTTCTAGAGCCATGATACATGCAAAACAATTACCTTATTATTTTTGGCTGAAGCAATGAATAATGCATGCTACATTCATAATAGAGTCACCTTGAGAAAAGGTACTTCAACTACTCTATATGAATCATGGAAAGGAAGAAAACCTATTATGAAATACTTCCATTTCTTTGGAAGCAAATTCTACATCCTGGCAGATCGTGAACAAAGAATAAAGTTAGATCCAAAGAGTGATGAAGGAATATTTTTAGGATACTCTACCAACAACATATCTTATAGAGTCTATAGCTCCAGAACTAAAGTAATGATGGAGTCTATAAATGTTATTGTTGATGATCAAGACTTGAACAAAGAAGTTGATGTCTTGGATGATGTTGAAATATTCCAGAATGCAATTTCAGCAGAAATTGAAGACAAAGGTATTAATGAACAACCCTTAAGCTCTGAGCCTGAAGATAGTCAGACCAACAAAGGTCCCTCTATCAGAATACAGAAAGATCATCCTAAAGACCTTATCATAGATAAAGGAGTTACTACAAGATCAAGGGAGATAATATTTAACTCTTGTTTTGTGTCAAAGATAGAGCGAAATAATGTCAAAGAAGCACTAACTGATGAATTCTGGATTAACGTTATACAAGAGGAATTAGCTCAATTCAAGAGGAATGAAGTTTGGAATCTTGTCCCAAGACCTGAAGAATCAAATGTGATAGGTACCAAGTGGGTGTACAAGAACAAATCTAATGAACATGGAGTTGTCACTAGGAACAAGGCAAGACTAGTTACTCAGGGATACGCTCAAGTAGAAGGAATTAATTTTGATGAGAACTTTGCTCCTGTTGCTAGACTTGAGTATATTAGATTAATTCTTTCTGTTGCTTGCATCTTTAAATTCAATCTATACCAGATGGATGTTAAGAGTTCCTTTTTAAATGGCCACCTAAATGAATAAGTCTATGTGGAACAACCCAAAGGATTCATTGATCCTAATTTACCTAATCATGTCTATAAGATAAGGAAGGCTCTATATGGTTTAAAACAAGCTCCTAGAGCTTGGTATTAAAGACTTATTGAGTTTCTTGTTGGACATGGACAAGACTCTCTTTGTGAAAGAAGAAGGAAAGAAGCTCATGATTGCTCAAATTTATGTTGATGATATTGTGTTTGGTGGAATGTCCGAGGAGATGGTTCAACATTTTGTTAAATAGACGCAATCTTAATTTGAGATGAGCCTAATTGGTGAATTGACTTACTTTCATGTCAAGCAGATGGAAGAATCTATATTCATATCCCAGAGTAAATATGCCAAGAATATAGTGAAGAAGTTTGGAATGGAGAATGCTAGCCACAAAAGGACATATCTCATACTCATCCGAAGTTATCTAAAGATGAAAAGGGTGTAAATGTGGATCAAAGTATCTACATAAGTATGATTGGAAACTTATTATATCTAACTGCAAGCAGGCCTGACATTACATTTGTTGTAGGAGTTTGTGCTTGGTATCAAGTTGATCCCAAAGTGAGTCATATCAACCAAATGAAAAGAATCTTGAAGTATGTCAATGGTACATGTATTATGGTATGTTATACTCTCATGGTTCCAATTCTGAGCTAAGTGGTTATTGTGGTGCTAACTGGGTAGGATGTGCTGATGATAGAAAAAGAACATCTGGAGGATGCTTTTTTTTTGGGAAACAATCTGATATCATGGTTCAGTAAGAAGAAAAATTGTGTTTCTCTATCCACAACTGAGGTTGAATACATAGTAGCTGGAAGTAGTTGTTCTCAGTTGGTTTGGATGAAGAAAATAATAACAAAATACAATGTTTCTCAAGATGTCATGACATTATACTGTGACCATTTGAGTGCTATCAACATCTCCAAGAATCCTATTCAACATAGCAGAACCAAGCATATTGATATTTGTCATCATTTCATCAGAGAACTGGTTGAAGAAAAGATTGTTGCTCTAGAACATGTAGCCACTGATTTACAACTGGCTGACATTTTCACTAAATACTTGGATGCTAATCAGTTTAAAATCCTGATAGGTAAGCTAGGGATTTGCATCAATAAGGATCTGTAGCAATTAAAGTTGTATGGGAAAACTAGTCAAGGCTTCTTAGTTCTCCTACTGCAATTGTGTTATTTTGTTCATATTAATGATGGATGGATCAAAAGTTTGAATCCTGATGGTGACATAAAGATCAAGACAAGAAAATACAAAGTTTTTCTGCTGTTTCTTTTGCTAAGAATAATCTGAAGAATGTTGTTGGCTATATTGTTGAAGATGATGTTGAGAACATTATCCATGAAGAGAATTTTGCTGAAAAGAAGACTGGTGGTGTTGCTTCCAATACTGATATAAGAAGCTTGTGCGGTCTCTCTCTCTCTCTCTATTGAGTACTAATCATATGTTATTGGGGATTTGTTATTGGCATGGTGGTCACATTATGGCTATAAAAGGGGAGAGTTAGTTAGTTGTTTCTGCATTATTTCTTTTGATGTTATGGATGGTTGAGTGGATAAGGAGGACTGCTATTCTGATTGGGTGTTGTGTTACCAGGTGTTCTACTTTGTACAACCAGAATGTTATTTATTATTTCTTTTGCTTCTTTGATCTCTGGTGGTTAGTTCTATCTGGTTGTCTGGTGATGATAATGTGCTGATAATGTTTTTAGCCATAATTTTCCAAAGGGGGAGATTGAAGTTTATTGGTTTGGCCGCATATGTTGAAAACCATTATCATTTGCCTTGATGCCCTATAAGATGTCCTTGACATGCTTGAAGATCTTCTAGTGTGTGGTGCTTTTATGATGTCAGAACAAATGTTGTAACATTTGTCTTGACAGTTCTGGGACTTTCTAAATTCATAAAGTTTGGATTTAATTTTTGTATATTTTAGCAGGATTTTGGTCTTTTGTTTTGCTCCAGGATGTGCGAAAATCAAGGGAGTGTGGCTGTCAATATCATAATCTGTTATGCGTTAGTTTTTGGAGAATTATTGAAGATCTTTTTGTGCTTGATTCATGTGATCTTTTTGAGGAAAGTCCTGATCAAATCCAAGCACACTCAAAATTATATATTATTGATGTTTAACCTAATTTCTTTGCACAAAATATTGTATAGTAAAGCAGAGTGCTTTTGAGTGTAAAGGTTTTTTCCTTATGCGTGTTTTATTTATGAGCCATTCATACATCACCTATATGTTTGAATTTGACTGATTTTGAGTTGTAATTTTGTCCACTCTAAGCTTTTAAGCATGAGTGTTTGTTCTTGATCAAAGCTTTTAAGTAAGATCAAAGTGTTGTGTTTTGGAAGAGTGATCTTCTATTTTCCTTAAATTTAATTATTTATCACAGTGTGTGATTGAGGGGGAATGAGATGGTGATTTCTCATATCTAGATGTTTATTTCTAGGTAAAAGTTGCACTGGGTACGTTCAAGTGAGAAGTTGTAAACTAGGACTATTTAGGCTTTTAATTGTTCTACTAATAGTGAATTTCCTTCCTGGCTTGGTAGTCCCTAGAGTATGTGTGTTTGCATCGAACTGGGTTAACAATCATGTGTGTTTTTATTACGATTATTTATATTGTGTTTCTATTGTTATTACTTAGATAGTAATGTCCTGAAATTGCCTTCGACATCACGTATCTGATACAAGAATTTTGCAACTTAAGACCCAGAGAAAGAGGTTTTAAACAAATGCTAGACATGGATAAGATTTTTACTCTTCCTTATCTCCAGGATCAGAATTAACTTGCTGACATGTTTCTTCATTTGAAAGAAGAAATCTTCATTTTTAGAGACAAGTTAACTTATCAAGTACATTTATGCAGAGTTATATCTCACATCCTTAAACTCCAAGGAGTGATTGATCACTGCACGCACAATGGAATGACAGCAAAACTTCATTCTGAGTCTTGTAAGCCTTTGTTCTTTGGTATCTAGTATAGGAAGCTAGTATTATAGGTTTTTCTTTCTAAATCCTGATCATGATCTTGTATTCAAATTTCATCCAATCGATGAAAAATGTGTAGCTTTATTATGAAGTATTTATTTAATTCTTGAAAAAATTGAACTTTAAAATTTGTCTAATTTCTATCTCTACATAATATTAATTGTTAAATATACATGTGCATTAAATAATAATCATTATCATATTAACAAGCTTAAAATGTTAAGATGCTCTTACTTTTTTATGATGTCAAAAAGGGGGGGAAATGAAAATATAATTTTGATATAACCTTAAGAAAGAATGCTAACTCAAACCAATAAAATGATATAAATTGTTTATCACTAACGTTTGATGTTTGATGTTTATCCAAGGAACTTAACAATTTCACTAGGAATTCTTAGAAATAAGTTATTTGTAAGAACTCTGTTTAAGTTCTTAAGAATGTTTGTTCATATAATCGAAGTTATACACTTCGTGAACATATGTTCAGAATCAGATAGACCAAGTATTGTTCAGAAGTTGAGAACTTTCTAAAACTCAAAGTTATCGTGATTTTGGTATCATAATGTTCAGAAGATGTAAACTGTCTGAGAATATGATACTCATAACATAAGAATATGAAGCAGAAGTCTTCCTGAAATTGGTCAAGACAAAGTCTACATTCAATTATGCTTTTCAGAACAACGAGGTAATCAGAAGTATCAAGATTGTCTAAATATTTGGATATGAAGATCCAAGAGAGAAGTTATGTCAAGATAAACTTTGTAATATAGAAGTATAGTGTTTTGTACTTGAATAACTATGATGAAGTTATGATAGACCAAACAGTGATATTGCATTTGGTATCAGACTAAGAACAATCATAGAGTTCTGATAGTAACAAGGTTCTGAGATGAAGGCATATGTTCTAGTCAGACTATGATGAGTATAAGGAAGTAATACTTCTCTATCATATGTTATGAACAACTTAAAATTTGTATTTTCTGAGTCGTGGGATCAGGGGGAGACTCTGAACAAGCATTAATAAAACTTTGGGGATAACATATTCAGGGGGAGTTGTTGCTCAGAAACTCTGAATATGTTCTCAATGGTGATTACTTGGTTATTACCTTGTTACATTTGGTGATTGTCAATATAATCTATCAAAATACATGGTTTTCTCATCATCAAAAAGGGGGAGATTTTAAGAACAAGAGTTGTCTATGCATTCTATCTCTATGTTTTGATGATAACAATGTATTACTTATGAAAGAAATATTTTATGTTCTGATGCTTGTTAAACTGTAGATCATGAATATTATAAATATTAAGATCAAACAAACATTATGAATGAGTACGCAAATGCTAATATGTGAAGTTACTATGTGAAAAATTAGTCGCAAGCATGCTGAAGAAGCAAGTGTGCTTTTGAATCTGAACATAATCAGAAAGATCCAAGGATGTGGATGTTGCGTTGGCAATGCTCTTTTGGATGTTGTTCTTATCAGATAGCAAAGTGAAGCTTCTGAAATTAATCTTCTGAAGAAATAAGTTATAAAGATTGTGATGACTTGCAGTTCTGAAGATTTAATGTCTAAAGAGCAAGTTCCTGAAAATTTTAGAAGACTTACGAGTTCTAAAAGAAGTGACTATAAAGTTGTGGATCAGCTCCACCAAACTCCTTCTAAGATCTCTATATTATCCTTGGTGCCGTGTTCCGAAGCCCATCGGGATGCACTACTCAAAGTTCTGCACGCTGCCTATGTGCCAGAAGAGATCACGGTGAATCAACTTGAAACAGTAGTGTCTAATGTCAATACTAGCCATAGGCTAGGTTTCATTGATGCTGATTTGACCACAGAAGGACGTCACCACAACAAAGCTTTGCACATAACCCTGGAGTGCAAAGGAGCTGTACTCTCTCATGTTCTTGTAGACACTGGGTCCTTACTCAATGTCTTACCCAAGAAAGCTCTTGTTAAGCTCGAATATGATGGAATAGCTCTCCGACCAAGCAATCTTGTGGTCAGGGCTTTTGATGGCTCCAAAAGATATGTTCTTGGAGAGGTGGAGCTGCAAGTGATAATCGGTCCGCAGGTCTTTCAGACTACTTTCTATGTGATGGATATTCAGCCGAACTACAACTGTTTATTGGGTCAACCATGGATTCACGCCGCTTGTGTAGTTACGTTGACCCTTCACCAGAAACTGAAATATGAGTGGGAAGGAAAGATTATCACCATCTGTGGTGAAGAGGACATATTTTTTAGCCACCTGGTTACATATATATACATTGAGATGGATGGTGAAATCCATGAAACTATGAGCCAAGGATTCGAGGCCCTGAATGTCAATGAAGCAACAACTGAAGTATTTGTTGCGTCCCAGGAGGATAGGATGGGTACTTCAATTGTCTCCTATCAGCAAGCCCGAAAGGTTGTTGAAGATGGTAATTCCCAAGGTTGGGGCAAGCTGCTTCCAGTAGAGAAGAAGGAGGACATATTCGGTTTGGGTTACAAACCATTCCGACAAGATCAATCAGAGGCTGCTAAAGAGCCCAAGTTCATCAGTGGGGGGATGCTCACCCCAGATGTTGTTAACAACCTGGAAGACGAGGCGGAAAGAGACCGCAACTTGGAGAACTGGATACGTCCAAGGATCCGGGGGAACCAAGTCCTTAACTGGTCTTCCTAGGAAATTATAAGGGTTACTCCTGCAGAAGATTATCCTCCAGATTGCACCGACAACATCACTGCTATGACCTTGTATGACTTCGACAATCCAATTAATCAAGCTAATGAAGGGGTTGAAGAAGACTATGAGTTACCTGAAGAGTTAGCCAGGTTGTTGAGGCAAGAAGAGAAAGTGATCACTCCTCATCCGGAGGAGGTTGAAACAATTAATCTTGGTACCGAAGAGGACTTGAAAGAAGTGAAGATTGGGGCCGGTCTGCAAGCTTCAGTAAAGGAACAGCTTATTGACATGCTTCGAGAATACGTCGACGTCTTTGCTTGGTCATATCAGGACATGCCAGGTCTAGATACTGATATTGTTATGCACAAGCTGCCATTAAAAGAAGATTTCCCTCCAGTGAAGCAAAAGCTACGCCGTACTCGTCCAGATATAGCCATGAAGATTAAAGAAGAAGTACAAAAACAGTGGGACGCCGGTTTCCTTGCTGTAACTAGTTACCCGCCGTGGGTCGCTAATATTGTACCAGTGCCTAAAAAGGATAGTAAAGTACGGATGTGTGTGGATTACCGGGATCTGAACAGAGCTAGCCCGAAGGATGACTTCCCATTACCTCACATTGATGTATTGGTCGACAACACAGCTCAGTTCTCGATGTTTTCCTTCATGTATGGTTTTTCAGGGTATAATCAGATCAGAATGTCACCCGAATACATGGAGAAAACAACCTTCATTACACCTTGGGGCACATTTTGTTATAAGGTAATGCCTTTTGGACTGACGAATGCAGGTGCTACTTATCAACGGGCTATGGTAACGTTATTCCACGACATGATCCACAAAGAAATTGAATGCTACGTGGATGACATGATTGCCAAGTCCCTCATGAAGAAGATCATCTGGTAAATCTGCTGAAGTTGTTCAAGCGTCTGAGAAAGTATCAGCTGAAGTTAAACCCCAACAAATGCACATTCAGGGTGCGGTCCGGTAAACTGCTGCGATTTATCGTAAGTGAAAAGGGGATTGAAGTTGATCCTGACAAAGTCAAAGCCATTCAGGAGATGCCTGCACCAAGGACCGAAAAAGAAGTTCGGGGGTTCCTAGGTAGATTGAACTACATATCAAGGTTCATATCTCACGTCATTGCAACCTGTGAACCCCTATTCAAATTGTTAAGAAAGGAACAAACGGTCAGGTGGAACGAAGATTGTCAGAAAGCTTTTGACAAAATCAAGGAGTACCTACAAGAACCTCCAATTCTTATGTCGCCAATTGAAGGAAGATCTCCAATAATGTACTTGACAGTATTATAAGGGTCAATGGGGTGTGTGTTAGGCCAGCATGACGAGTCTGGTCGAAAAGAGTATGCAATATACTACCTAAGCAAAAAGTTTACCGATTGTGAACAACGTTATTCACTGCTCGAGAAAACTTGTTGTGCTTTAGCGTGGGCTGCTCGCCAACTAAGACAGTATATGTTGACTCTCACTACTTTGTTGATCTCAAAAATGGACCCCGTCAAGTACATATTTGAGAAGCCAACACTTACCGGAAGGGTTGCAAGATGGCAAATGATTCTGACCGAATATGACATTGAATACACATCTCAAAAGGCCATCAAAGGCAGTGTATTGTCTAACTATCTGGCTGAGCAACCCATTGATGATTACCAACCAATGAGATTTGACTTCCCTGATGAGGACATCATGTTCCTAAAAGAAAAAGATCATGAAGAGCCTATTCACACTGAAGGGCCTGACCCGGAAGAAAAGTGGACAATGATGTTTGATGGGGCTGTCAATATGAATGGTCGTGGAGTTGGTGCAGTGCTCATTACACCTAAAGGAGTTCACATGCCTTTCTCGGCAAAACTCACCTTTGCCTGCACTAACAACGAAGCAGAATATGAAGCCTGTATCATGGGTCTCGAGGAAGCCATTAACCTCAGGATTAAGACTTTAACTGTATTTGGAGATTCAACTTTGGTAATCAATCAGACCAACGACAAATGGTACACCCACCAGGAGCATCTGATCCCATACCGTGACTATACGAAGAGATTATTGACTTTCTTCACAACACTCAAACTTGAGTACATCCCTCGAGACGAAAATCAATTCGCAGATTCTTTAGCTGCCATTTCCACCATGATCAAGGTTCAAACTGCCAACTATGTTCCTCGGATTTTGGTATCCAAACTAGACCGACCGACATACGTTTTCTTTGTGGACATTGCTAAAGATGACAAGCCTTGGTTCCATGACATCAAAAGCTTCTTAGAGGATCAAACATACCCACATGTGGCATTATCCAATGATAAGAAGACATTAAGAAGGCTGGCCGGTAGTTTCTTCCTTAATGCTGATGGTTCATTATACAAGCGAAAATTTGACATGGTTCTTCTCAAATGTGTTGATAAGAAATAAGCAGACTTGCTGATGCACGAGGTGCATGAAGGATATTTCGGTACCCATGCTGGAGGACATGCAATGGCTAAGAAGTTATTAAGATCAGGTTACTACTGGATCACAATGGATGCAGATTGTTGTGCCTATGCCAAGAAGTGTCATAAATGCCAGATTTATGCAGACAAAGTGCATGTGCCTCTGAACCCTCTCAACGTGATGTCTTCACCTTGGCCCTTTGCCATGTGGGGCATTGACATGATTGGAAAGATTGAACCAACTGCTTCCAATGGCCACAGATTCATCCTGGTAGCCATTGATTACTTCACTAAATGGGTTGAAGCAGCTTCGTATGCAAACGTCACCAGACAAGTGGTAGCCAGATTCCTGAAAAGAGACATCATTTGTCGATACGGAGTACCCGAGCGAATCATTACTAACAACGGTTCCAATTTGAACAACAAAATAATGGCAGAACTGTCTCGGGACTTCAAGATCCAACATCAAAAATCTTCTCCTTACAGGCCAAAGATGAATGGCGCTGTTGAGGCAGCTAACAAAAACATCAAGAAGATTGTGCAGAAGATGGTGATTACTTACAAAGACTGGCATGAAATGCTACCATTTTCTTTGCACGGGTGCAACACCTTATCAGCTTGTGTATGGTATGGAAGTTGTCCTACCTGTTGATGTTGAGCTACCCTCCTTATGGGTACTTGAAATTCTGGGATCAGGTACGTGATGTCGAATGAGATGTTTAAACACTTGAAGACTTAAGCAAAACTTAAAGTGCAGGTAAATTAAATAACACAGGAAATTGTTAACCCAGTTCAGTGTATCTCCACACTTACATCTGGGGGCTACCAAGCCAGGAAGGAAATCCAATATAAGTAATATTAATTCTGGACTTAAACCACTCAGTTTAATCCTTCACTTAATATCTACCCAAGGCAATTTCTACCTAAGACATAACTTAGATATGAGTACCAACTCACTCCCTCTCAATCACACAGTGATATGTTACAATGTTTAATAAAATTGAAGTCACACTTCAAACACAACAACTTGATTTTACTTAACAATTTCAATCAACACACAATACACTTTTTGTTTAAAAGCTCATAAAGTGATACACAACTAAAACCTGCTATTAAACACAAACACCCTATTTAGTCTTCTTAATTTCGTACTCTATTCTGAGAGTTTCTGTTCCTTAAATAGATGCTTGGATTTTGGGCTTTCTGTAGATTATCCAGTCCTGATACGCATGCTGTCATCACCTTGAATTAGGGTTTGTTACTTCCTTGATTCTAGGTGAGGTAGTTATTCTGTTATACTGAAATCAAATAACTAAGCTCCCTACATATGCGCCTTGTATTGTTTATCCATTCACAATTAATTCCAGATAAATTCCCTGAATTTACTCAGTTCTGTTATGCATCATTTAAGTCTGGTAGCAGGTTTGAGATGTCACAACATCTGGTGTGACATCCTGATGTCTGAACTTAATTCATTAACTTATACAATGTCACAACATCTGGTGTGACATTCTGAACTAAGTTCATTAACTTATACTCTGTTTGATAATGTCACAACATCTGGTGTGACATCCTGAACTAAGTTCAACACTTCTTGTTTGTCAAAAATGTCACAACATCTGGTGTGACATCCTGAACTAAGTTCAACACTTCTTGTTTGTCAAAAATTCTGCCAATTCTAAACATCTACAAACTCCCCCTTTGGCTAATTTTTGGCTAACACAATCTTCTGGTTTTATCAGAGTGCAGCAGAGTTTTATTTATCAGAGTGCAGCAGAGTTCTTTTCTGTTTAATCATATGAGATTTTGCTCCCCCTCAAACCTGTATGTATACTGACTTGTTCAACAGAATTTTCTATTAATAAACTTAGTTCAGAAGCAAGCATTAAACAGACAAACAGCATTGTTCATTAATCAGGCAAACTGCAGCAGACATTACTATTGTTCAGTACACTTCTCTTCTCCCCCTTGTTAGATAGAAATTGGGGCCAAATTTTACATAAGCAGAGAGAAAACAAAATATTCAAAATTAAAAAACCAAAATACAATGCTGAAACATTTTCCTCACACATTTCACTCAGATTCATCATATTCAGTATCCTCTTCCTCTTCAGATTCATCATCAGATTCATCATCAGATTTAGCAGCATTCTGAGCAACCCCTTCCATCTCCAGCCTTTGAATAATTTCCTCAAGCTTTTGCTTCCTGGCATCCAGCTCTTTGCAAGTGTTCTTGAGTTCAGCAATCAAAGCAGCTTTAGATATGGGAGTCTTTGCTTTTGAAGGTCCAGCAGATGTCCCACTGGGAGCTTCAACATCAGCAACATGATGGCTCAAGAATAATTTGTAGTGGAAGGCCAGTGGACTTTCTCTCTTGCAGACTGAATCCTTCTCAGTGAGGATGCCTGGATACTGGTTAAGGATGATTCCACATAGCAGAGATGGAAAAGCAATGGGAAGCTTTGTTGCTGATGTTCCTGCATGCTTCAGTATTTGATCAAATATGTAAGCCCCAAAGTCCAACTTTGTTTGGGTGCCCACAGCATAAATGAATCTTCCCAATCCAGTAGCTATTGAAGAAGTATGGTTGGTAGGGACCCAGTTGACAGTACCAATTCTATGCAACATTGCATACTTCCTTGTTAGCAAGCTAACAGAAAGTTTGCCCTTGACTGGCCAAGTTTTGACCTGGTTGGAAGTGATGACCTTGCAAACTTGGTTGTCAGTCTTTCCCAGCTCATTAGGCCCATCAGATTCTCTCCCTAGGTAATTATTTATAACCCTAGGAGAGAATTCCACACATCTCCCTCTTACATAAACCTTTCTGAATTCTTCTGACTTTCCATCAGCACAGTCTTCTTGCAGGTTGACAATGAACTCCATGACCAGCAGCTCATAGCAGGGTGAAAAATTTGAAACTGTCTTGAATAAACCAGCAGAGGATATTAGGTCTATTACCTCAGTGCATTGTTTCCCAGCTCTCTTTCTAGTGCCACCCTTCTTTGGTAGACATATTTCCATTTTCTCACACTTGACACATGATGGAATGACACATTGTCTAGAGAAGCTTCTGGAACAGCAGAGGTAGACCTGGGAGGTGCTGGTTTCTTCCTTGGTTGGGATGTTGGGACATCCTCTTCAACATCTGAATCAGGTGGAGTTACAACTTTCCTCTTTTGGGTACTCACCTTGCTCCATTGTTTAGTAGGTCCAAATGAAACTTTTACCTTGTCTTTCTTTGGAGTAGGCTGTTTCTTTTCAGGAGTTGCATGTCCAACAGACTTCTTCTCCTTCCTAGCCCTAAGCCTTTTGGCTATGCTAGGGTCTTGATGTTGAGACATTTTTCGAATGTGGTGGAAGAAGAGTTTAGGTTTGATTGATTTTGATGAGCTCAGAAAATCAGCTTTAGCATGCAAATGATTTTGAGGAGATAGTAAGGAGATGAAGAGCTGAGAGCAAGTTTTAGCTTTTATAAATTCCATTACTGGTGGAATTCTAAATAGTGGAATACAGAGTTACTGACCAGACTGATGCTGCCATCTGGTGATCATGCCACACGATGTCATAGGACATGTTGGCACTTCTCCATAACTGCTATATTTCACATAAGCAGATTCCCAATTTACCCCTTAGGTTTTCAAATTGGGTAGCATCCAAAGCTTTAGTAAATATATCAACCAATTGCAGATCTGTGGCTACATGTTCTAATGAGATCACCTTCTCTTCCACAAGATCTCTGATGAAATGATGCCTGATATCAATGTGCTTGGTCCTGCTGTGTTGAATGGGATTCTTTGATATGTTAATAGCACTTAAATTGTAACAGTACAATGTCATGACATCTTGTGGGACATTGTATTCTATGAGCATTTTCTTCATCCATACCAACTGTGAACAACTGCTACCAGCTGCAATATATTCAGCTTCAGCAGTGGATAAGGATACACAATATTGTTTCTTACTGAACCAAGAAATCAAATTGTTTCCTAGAAAGAAGCATCCTCCTGATGTGCTCTTTCTATCATCAGCACTTCCAGCCCAGTCAGCATCACAAAAGCCAGTAAGAATTGGTTCACATCCATGAGAGTACATTATGCCATAGTCACAAGTACCATTGACATATTTCAAAATCCTCTTAACCTGGTTTAGATGGCTTACTTTTGGCTCAGCTTGATATCTTGCACATACACCTACTGCAAAAGCTATATCTGGTCTGCTAGCAGTCAGATATAATAGGCTTCCAATCATGCTTCTGTATAAGCTTTGGTCTACATTCTCACCCTTGTCATCCTTTGTCAGCTTTAAATGAGTGGGGGCAGGTGTTCTTTTGTGACTAGCATTGTCCATCCCAAACTTCTTGACAATGTTCTTTGCATACTTGCTTTGGGATATGAACATGGAGTCCTCCATCTGCTTGATTTGCAGTCCAAGAAAGTAGGTTAGTTCTCCTACTAGGCTCATCTCAAACTCAGATTCCATTTGAGTAACAAAATGTTTAACCATCCTGTCTGACATCCCACCAAAGACTATGTCATCTACATATATTTGAGCAATCATGACATTTCCTTCTTCATCCTTCACAAACAAGGTTTTGTCTATTCCACCTTTCCTGTACCCTTGTTTTATGAGAAAAGTGGTTAGTCTTTCATATCATGCTCTTGGGGCTTGCTTCAGACCATAAAGAGCCTTCCTTAGTTTGTATACATGCTCTGGACAACTTGGATCAACAAATCCCTTAAGCTGCTCCACATATACCTCCTCATTAAGATACCCATTTAAAAAGGCACTTTTCACATCCATTTGAAATAGCTTGAACTTCAGGATACAAGCAATTCCTAAAAGTAGTCTGATTGATTCAAGCCTTGCTACTGGTGCAAAGGTTTCATCAAAGTCTACTCCCTCAATTTGTGTGTATCCTTGAGCTACAAGTTTAGCCTTGTTCTTTATAACAACTCCCTGCTCATTTGACTTGTTCTTGTACACCCATTTAGTGCCAATCACATTTATGTCATCAGGCCTAGGAACAAGATCCCACACTTCATTCCTTGTAAACTGGCCTAATTCTTCTTGCATAGCAGAAATCCAGTACTCATCATTCAGAGCTTCCTTGATGTTTTTAGGTTCTATCTTTGAAACAAAACAAGAACCTGAAATCATCTCTCTTGATCTAGTGATTACACCACTGTTGGGATCACCAATTATCAGATCTTTAGGATGATCCTTCTGAATTCTGATGGAGGGAGGTTTGCTGGATTGTTATGTCCTTGCCTCAGTTAGAGTGAAGTCAGGATTATCACTCTTTATTTCAACTTCAGTCTGACTGTCAGCAGATGTTCCAACATCATCAGCTACATCTGCAGGGGCTTCATCAATGATCACATTTATTGACTCCATTATAACCTTGGTTCTGGAGTTAAATACTCTATAGGCTCTGCTATTTATGGAGTATCCAAGGAAAATCCCTTCATCACTTTTAGGATCCATCTTTCTTCTTTGATCCCTATCAGCCAGAATGTAACAATTACTTCCAAACACATGGAAGTACTTGACTGTAGGTTTTCTGCCCTTCCAGACTTCATAAATGGTGGACAAGGTTCCTTTTCTTAGAGTGACTCTATTGTGAATGTAACAAGTTGTGTTCATAGCTTCAGCCCAGAAGTACAGTGGTAACTTCTTAGCATGAATCATAGCTCTTGCTGATTCTTGGATAGTTCTGTTCTTCTTCTCAACAATCCCATTCTGTTGAGGGGTGATAGGAGAAGAATACTCATGATTGATTCCTTCTGAAGAACAGAAATCTGAGAATTTTTTATTCTCAAACTCCTTTCCATGGTCATTTCTTATTCTGACCACACAACTTGCTTTTTCTCTTTGTATTCTTTGGCACAGATCTTTGAATACATCAAACACATCATACTTTTCTTTGATGAAACTTATCCATGTATATCTTGAAAAGTCATCAACAACCACATAGGCATACCTTTTTCCACCAAGGCTCTCAATCTGCATTGGTCCTATAAGATCCATATGCAATAATTCCAAAACTTTGGAAGTTGTCAGATGTTGGAGCTTTGGATGTGACATCTTGGTTTTCTTGCCTATTTGACATTCACCACATACTTTGCCTTCATCAATCTTCAGTCTTGGAATACCTCTTACAGCCTCCATAGATATGATCTTCTTTATTCCTCTGAGATGAAGATGACCCAGTATTTGGTGCCATAGCTTCACTTCTTCTTCTTTGGCTAAGGAGCAAGTTGAATTGAGAGTGAAATCTTGAGGTTCCCACATATAACAGTTGTCTTTAGATCTGGCTCCTCTCATGACAACCTTCTGTTCTTTATCAGACACTATGCATTCAGTTTTGGTAAAGTTTACATTGTAACCTTGATCACATAATTGACTTATGCTGATCAAGTTAGCAGTCAATCCTTTTACCAGTAGCACATCATCTAGTCTTGGTACATCTGGGCAGTCCAAAGTCCCAACTCCCTTGATTTCTCCTTTAGCTCCATCTCCAAAGGTTACATATCTGGATGAGTGTGACTTTAAGTCTACCAGCAGATTCTTCAATCCAGTCATGTGCCTTGAGCATCCACTGTCAAAGTACCAGTCTTCCTTAGCTGATACTCTGAGAGATGTACGAGCTATATAGGCAACAACCTTCTTTGACCATTTTTGCATGTTATGAGGTTTCCTTTGCTACCTCTGCCCTATGTAGTGTCCATCTTTAGATATCCAAGGTTGTTTGTTGAACTTGTTCTTGGGCATGTATTTGTAGCTTTGATCAGCATGAAGACTAGCTTTAGGTACCCATATTTTCTTGATGACCTTTGTCTTCTGCTTAGGGGGTTGTTGATATCTTTGATTTTGATGTCCATGCAGCACTTTCTTGGTGACCTCTGTCTTCTGCTTAGGGGGTTGTTGATATCTCTGATTTGGATGTCCATGCAGCTTGTAGCAAAAAGGTTTGATGTGACCAAACCTTCCACAATGATGGCATCTCCATCTTTGATACTTCTTTTTCATCATGTTCTTTTCATGATGTTGGGACATCTGTTGGGACATCTTGTTTGACTTTATGGGATTTGAAGTTGTTTTGCTGGTGCTAGCCTCAAACTTTTGAGCTTTATTAAATCCCAGCCCAGTCTTATCCCCTGAGTGCTTGTTGTTGTTGAGAATGACATCCAGTGTGTTTGAGATACTGTTCAGCATTTTGACAGATTTGGACATATGCTCTAATTTGGAATTGAGTAGGCTTACTTCACTTTTCAGAGTGTCAATGATCTCTAGATTACTTGTCTTTTCAGCCTTTAATCCCTCAACCTGCTTTCTCTGCTTTATATTTTCCATGCATACTTCAGTTCTCCTTTTACACATCAACTTGTATGATTCTTCAAGCTCTTCAAAAGTTAGCTCCTCATCACTGGATCCCCCTTCAGATTCACATACTCCAGCTAGAGCAGTGATGTGCTTTGCAGATTCTTCTTCTGACTCACATCCTGAGTCTTCATCTGACCATGTCACAGAGAGACCTTTCTTCTGCTTCTTTAGATAGGTTGGGCATTCATTTCTGATGTGTCCATATGCTTCACATCCATGACATTGAATCCCTTTCCCTTGGTTGGTCTTCTCATCATAATTTGGCCTTCTATTAGAATCATAAGGTCTTTTATTCTCAGAAGAGTTTGAGTTTCTTCCACTTGACCTGGACCTGTTATCCATTCTTTTGAGAATTTTGTTGATTTGTCTTCCAAGCATAGCAATTGTTTCTGATAAATTTTCTTCATGGTCTGCTTCATGACTTTCTTCATCTTTATCAGTATTTGAGACCAAGGCTATGCTTTTGTTTTTCTTTACAATTGTATCATTCATTCCCATCTCAAATGTTTGAAGGGAACCAATGAGCTCTTCAACCTTTATTGTGCATATATCCTGAGCTTCTTCTATTGCAGTAACCTTCATGTCAAATCTTTTTGGTAAAGATCTGAGAATCTTTCTTACCAGCTTTTCATCACTCATCTTCTCTCCCAAAGCACCAGAAGTATTAACTATTTCCAAGATGTTCATGTAAAAATCATGAATTGTCTCATCTTCTTTCATTCTCAAGTTTTCAAACTTGGTGGTGAGAAGTTGAAGTCTTGACATCTTCACCTTTGATGTTCCTTCATGAGTGGTTTTGAGAGTGTCCCAAACATCTTTGGCCAGCTCACAGTGATGTACAAGTCTGAATATGTTCCTATAAATGCCATTGAATAAGGCATTTAAGGCTTTGGAATTTCCAAGTGCTGAATCTTCTTCCTCCTTGCTCCACTCTTCTTCAGGTTTCAACACTTTTTCCCCATCCTTATTGTCTTGGACATGGTGCTCCCATCCTTTGTTGACTGCTTTCCAAGCCCTACTATCAAGTGATTTTAAGAATGCTACCATTCTTGGCTTCCAGTAGTCATAGTTGGATCCATCCAATATAGGTGGTCTATTCACAAATCCTACATCTCTGTCCATGTTCCCAAAATTTGCAGTCCTTAGATCTCACCCAGTTAAACAGGCAGGGTGTCTGCTCTGATGCCAATTGAAATTCTGGGATCAGGTACGTGATGTCGAATGAGATGTTTAAACACTTGAAGACTTAAGCAAAACTTAAAGTGCAGGTAAATTAAATAACACAGGAAATTGTTAACCCAGTTCAGTGTATCTCTACACTTACATCTGGGGGCTACCAAGCCAGGAAGGAAATCCAATATAAGTAATATTAATTCTGGACTTAAACCACTCAGTTTAATCCTTCACTTAATATCTACCCAAGGCAATTTCTACCTAAGAAACAACTTAGATATGAGTACCAACTCACTCCCCCTCAATCACACAATGATATGTTACAATGTTTAATAAAATTGAAGTCACACTTCAAACACAACAGCTTGATTTTACTTAATAGTTTCAATCAAGAGACAATACACTTTTTGCTTAAAAGCTCATAAAGTGATACACAACTAAAACATGCTATTAAACACAAACACCCTATTTAGTCTTCTTAATTTCGTACTCTATTCTGAGAGTTTCTGTTCCTTAAATAGATTCTTGGATTTTGGGCTTTCTGTAGATTATCCAGTCCTGATACGCATGCTGTCATCACCTTGAATTAGGGTTTGTTACTTCCTTGATTCCAGGTGAGGTAGTTATTTTGTTATACTGAAATCAGATAACTAAGCTCCCTACAGATGCGCCTTGTATAGTTTATCCATTCACAATTAATTCCAGATAAATTCCCTGAATTTACTCAGTTCTGTTATGCATCATTTAAGTCTGGTAGCAGGTTTGAGATGTCACAACATCTGGTGTGACATCCTGATGTCTGAACTTAATTCATTAACTTATACAATGTCACAACATCTGGTGTGACATTCTGAACTAAGTTCATTAACTTATACTCTGTTTGATAATGTCACAACATCTGGTGTGACATCCTGAACTAAGTTCAACACTTCTTGTTTGTCAAAAATGTCACAACATCTGGTGTGACATCCTGAACTAAGTTCTACACTTCTTGTTTGTCAAAAATTATGACAATTCTAAACATCTACAGTACTGATGGATGTAAAGTTGGACGAAGCAGAATGGGTCCGGTCTCGGTATAACCAACTGAATCTGATCCAAGAAACGAGATTAGCTGCTATCTGTCATGGGCAGCTATATCAGAAAAGGATGAAGAAAGCCTTCGATCAGAAAGTCAGGCTTCAGGAATACCAAGTGGGAGATCTTGTGCTGAAAAGACTCCTTCCTCCTCATACAGACCACAGGGGCAAATGGACTCCAAATTATGATGGTCCATTCATAGTAAAGAAGGTCTTCTCTGGTGGAGCACTGATGCTCACTACTATGGATGGTGAAGATTTCTTATCCCCTGTGAATTCGGATGTAGTTAAAAAATACTTCGCATAAAATGACCCGCTAGACGTAAAAACAGAATGTAAGTCCAGGCAAAAATAGGGCATCCCGGCGAGTCAAAAAAAGAATAAAAGACTCGGGCAAAAATAAGGGAAAATTGAAGGAAAAAAATGTGTACACCCGCTGAGTTGAAAAGCCGCATTGGACAGCTCAGGCAAAAATGGGTATCCCGGTGGATTGAAAACCCGAAAGGGAGATCCACGCAAAATCAGGGAATAAGCGAAAAACTGCATTATGAATTCATCTGTATCACTCACAACACAGCAAGCTTCGAAAGGATAAAGCATCGGTCAGATTCAACCTTCTTGAGAAAGCAAGATAAGAAGAACGTCAAGGTCATATAGGTCATAGTAAGGGAAGCTCACCGGAAGCGTCGTCAACATTGCCAGCACTTTTTACTTTTCTCAATTTATAACAATCTCCTCATCCCAAGGGATTTGTTTCTTTGACTGTATTTTCCAATTCAGGGCACCCAGATTAATAAAATCAGAATTTTCAGTCACATCTCGTTTGTACATTGTTATTTCGTTTACAAAATGTCCGGTATTCATGATATGATAATTGCATAAAACAAATGAGCCATTCTTAATAAAATGCTTGCAGGAAATATATTTACTTTTAGGAATATCTAACTCCTATGTCGGAATCCGGTAGGGGATACCTCGGGATACTTGTGCATTTCTTTGTCTTAACAGATTGCAGGTATTCAATATGCATCATGGGACATGCTAAGCGCACTTCCCCAGCATACCTCCTCCCCGAACGGTATCTGGAATGCTTTTCCCCAACAGAGTTGTCAAAGCCACCTTATCCCCAGCACAAGTCTATTCAACAAGAGTATCCCCAGCCAATCTCTCCACAGAAGTTCCAGCCTATCCTCAGAAGAGCAATGCCTGAAACTCTTATACAACAAAGTGATGAAAGCTTCCTTCACCCCAGCTGGGTTTCTCCTTACAGGATAGGTCTATCAATGATCTATTCCCCCAAGCAGAGTTATATATCCCAACAAATCTACCAATGATCTCTCCCCCAGCTGGGATATCCCTCCAAGCAGATCAGTCGGAGATCCAATCTTCAGTGAGATCCAAATCCCAGATCGATTTCCCTTTGCATAATCATATAATTCGCATCACTCTTCCCCGCAGAGCATAGCATTCTGTCTAATACGGAGCATTACGACAAAAATCAAACATATTGCATAATCACAAGCCAGGTTCGAGCCGGTCACCTGCAATTACCATCAGTATTTCATCAATAGTATATAAAAACTTACATCCCCTGCAGATAAAAGCCAAAACGTCCCTTTTGCACTCTCCAACATAAAAACCTGTTTATATATTGTCTCTTTTGACACTCGTCTGTGTCATACATTCCCCAGCAAGATTGAACACTCGTCCATGTCTTGCTCATACTTCACCAACAACACTCACTCATACTTATACAGAAGTATCTAATACTCGTTCGTATCTTGTATATATTATCATTCCCTAAAAATTTGACACTCGTCCGTGTTCTTTGTTAACCAGTTGGTACTCATCCGTATCATTATCTCTGAACACACGTCAGCGTTTGTTTCTACTGATACTCGTATGTATCATGGTCCTAAGGATGCTCTTCAGTGTCTTTAATCTATACACAGCGTCAAAACACTTATACCTTTTATTCTAGAAAGCGTAAAGACTCGTCCGTAGAACAACTTTCTCCTATCCGACATTCGTCCTATGTCGTGATACTTTTGGCAGTCGTACCCTGCCAGGTGATCGTCCTTCACCTTTGGATGACCGTCCCTCATCCTTTTCCTAGCGGAGTCTCCATTATTGGAACCCTTCTATCCGACATTCGTCCTATGTCGTGATATTTTAGCAGTCGTCCCCTGCTAGGTGATCATCCTTCACCTCCTGATGACCATCCCTCATCATTTTATCCGATGGCCGTCCCCATCGTCGACCTTTTCTATCCGGCATTCGTCCTATGTCGTGATACTTTAGCAACCGTCTCCTACTAGGTGATCGTCATTCACCTCCTGATGACCGTCCCTTATCATTTTATCCGATGGCCGTCTCCATCGTTGACCTTTTCTATCCGACATTCGTCCTATGTCGTGATAAAGAGCAGTCGTCCCCTGCTAGGCGATCGTCCTTCACCTTTGATGACCGTCCCTCATCATTATTTCATCCATTATTTAACCCGATGGCCGTCCCCATCGTTATTTACTTTACTTTGCAAACCTAATGGTCATCCCCATTATTGCCTTTACTTTAATCACCAGAGAATCGTGTTTCCTTGCCTGATGTCCGTCCCCTTCATGGTATCTTTACCTTTCCCCAGCTTGTCGGCCGTCCCCGTCATTACTTTATCCCCAGCAGTCGTCCTCTGCCCGATGGTCGTCCTCCATCGCTTTCATTTAATAATCATGCTATATTGTCTTTTACAATTTATATCCCTTTTTCTTCTTCTCCCCAGTGAGTGCAAATTCTGGACTGTCTTTGGTATTCAACCACAAATTATCTTGTTTGTCTATTAAGCCAGACGCTTACACCCTGCATAGCTAACTCATTCTTGAATAGGGGCAGCTGTAAACACCCCAAATTTCCCTCACTAATTTCACACCATGTCTTGTGATCTTTCATGTTTGCATTAGCATAAGCATTACATCTCATATTGCATATTTGTTTCATCTGCATAGTTCAAATTCATCTGCATTTAGGGTTTGTGATTTGAGCAATCCAAGAATCCATTTGAGCCCCTCCAAAGGCCTCCAAGAATTCCAAGAGGGTCCATGTGTGTTCCATCATCATATTATATCCCTCAAAGTTCAAAGAAGTCAAGAGATCACAAGAACTGGCAAGGCATGGAAGCAGAGCTAGGGTTTTCACTACATAGATGACCAAAATTAGGGTTTTGGTTTCAGAGACCTCAACTCCAATTTTTTGGGCCATTCTTGTTTCTAATGTTCTTAAGATGTTATAAGGATCATGTGTACCAAGTTTGATGAAGAAATTCATTGTGGAAGTCATATGTTCACTGGGTAACTTCTTGAGCAAGTTAGAGCAAAATCAGGGCATCTGAGGCCCCCAACAATGGAACCAAAGGGGTATTTTCATCAAATTGAAGTTATATGATCTTTATTTGATCATTGAAGTGCTTGGAAGTTCACAAAATTGAAGAAATTTGAGCTAAACCAAAAGTTGCCAAAAATGGAAATGACTTGTAATGGAAACTTTCCATTTTGGGAAAGTTTTTCAACCTCCTCTTTCTTGATCAAAAATGCTTCAAATGAAAAATTCT
This sequence comes from Lathyrus aphaca, assembly GCA_963966055.1. Lineage (NCBI taxonomy): Eukaryota > Viridiplantae > Streptophyta > Magnoliopsida > Fabales > Fabaceae > Lathyrus > Lathyrus aphaca. Next base: position 297,817,819 of record OZ014519.1, on the reverse strand, counting down.
TGGTCATGAAAGTTGTGGATTAGGTCTTTCCCTTTTCAAAAAGTACAAGAACATGTTCTAATTCATCATGGAACTCAAGTTATGATCCTTCAAAGTAGGCAAAAATCCTATAATTTTCAAGAATGCACCAAAGAGGGATTTTGCAAAACCACTTGCCAAGGCTTCTAATTACTTCTAATGTGACCAAATGTGACATAACATGATCAAACAACTTCAAAGCATCAGAATTGGCCCAAGAATTGGAAGGTTTCATGCCTTGAATCACAAGATACACCAAAGAGGGAAAATTTGCAAAACATATAGAAACCCTAGCATCAAGTGATCCAGCTGCAATGTTTCAATCCTATGGCTTTCCTTGATCCATGCTGAGGCCAGACACCCCTTGCAACTAGGCCTGCCATGACCCATACCCCATGTACAACCAAGCTTGACTTTTTGCAAAATCACCCATACCAATCAGCATAGCCCACACCAACTATTCTAACCTATCAAGACATGATATATGGACTTTATGCAAGCCATAACACACAACACATTGCCCTGAATCACCCTATAACTCAGATTACACAAAATCTCTCTCAAACTTCATCTCTTCAAAATTCATAAACCAGCCATCAAAACTTCAAAATTCTTTCACCAATCATCTCCATATAACCCCAGGATCATTTCCCACCCCTCACATTGGCCTGAAACCACCTCAAACAAAAACACAATTTGACTCACCTCTGAACTGAAACCTTCAAAACACTCCATATAAACTCCTTTCAAGCATTCCAGAAGCATAAGGGGATCAAGGGGAGTGGTTTAGCACCAAAGAAGAGCCCAGAAAGTTCCAGTTTCGAAAGCTTCAACTCAGGTAACCTCAAGAACATTTTTTCCAGAAATGTGTTTTTAGGTTCTTATATTGTTCTATATGTTGCACTGATCATGGGGATGTGTTTGGTTTTGAAAATGATCAAGAAATAAGCATGTACTGACTGTCTGAAACTTTGCCCGTGAAAATGATTTTGTTTGTTTCCCTTGATTCATGAAAAATAAATGAATTTTGTTGTTGGATTCTTGTTTAGGATGCTTAGTTGAGTGAATCTGGAGAGTTTGATGTGTTTTAGTGGCGTTTTGAGAGAGATAGGATGAAGGTCTCGCCGGAGAAGACGACCGGAAGTCCTCTCCGGCCACCTGAGGGTCATTAACCTTAATCTGAGTAATTAAGGCAACTTTGAATTCTGGCCTTTAGATCTTGCTTCCCGCGCGCGTATGGGGGGCCAGGATCAGTCATTAAACCCTAATTTTTAATTAATTAGTTTAATTTAAATTAATTAGTCAGAATCAATCTGGACCACCCATTTGCGCGCCAGTCAACTCCCTCCAAATAACTTTGAATCTCAGCCTTGGATCCTGCATACTTTCCATTTAAATTCATTTTATTTTCATTTTAATTGCATTTTCTTTCACATTTAATTTAAAATACTTAGAAAATCCAAAAAATATTTCCTTTTGCATTTTTGTTTCAAATATTTTTCTTAATCAGAAAATGATTTTTATTTTTTTTTTGCATAAAAATTGTATTTTTAAAATATTTAAATGTTTATTTTAATTAATTAATTGAATTTAATTAATTAAAATAGCATTTAGGTTTCTAAAAATCACCCAAAAATTCATGTTGCATCTTGACACATTTAGAAACATTTTCAAACCCCTCATACAAATTATGTTTTGGTTTTGATCATCATTTGACAGTTTTCGTTAAATTTAGGGTTCAAAAAATCACCTTTTTAAACCCTAAACTTTGAAATATCTTTTCTGCCTAACCATAAAGGGTTTGAAGTTGGTTCTTTTTGCATTGTTTCACACACATCATGTAGTTTCTAGGATATTTTTGGCATGAATTTATCTTGAATTTTCAATTTTTATGGCATTTTACATTGAAGATCACCCAAAAAACCCTAAAAACTTAGGAAATTCATAACTTCTTCTAGGTTTAGCTTCTGACTTCCCCCTTTGGATGGTAACCTAGTATAGGTTTAGGGTTCCTTTGAGTTCATTTTCAATTTTTTATCATGTCATTTGCTTCTGTCTTTGCCATTTGCATCTCATCCTTTCATGTAACCATAATTTTGCATCCTTACTTGCATTCATCTTGCATATGCATCCATACATGAACTTGCCATGACATTACATATATTCATATGTCATCTTATACATCTTAGAGATCTTAGGACATCTTATAATCATGCTTGATCATTTCTTCATTCATTTGCCATGATTTGCATACATTTCCTTTCATTAACTTTCATGAACTTTCAAACTTCAAAGCATGCTTACATGACATCTCATTCTTTGTATGATCACAACATTTCACTTTGTATGCGTTTGCATCATGTAATAGCATCATTTTCATCATGTGTATGCTTATGATTTTGATCTTTGCATTTGTATATGCATCATTCCATTTCATTTCTTTCCTTATGCATCTTGTGCTAACTTTTTAGGTTAATGGTAAGTTGTTTGAGAGGTGGATTTGCCTTCAACTCCCACTTCTTCCCATCTCTTTTATATTGCATCTTTGCTGCATTTTTGATTGTCTTTGAGTGGGATTGCTCACTTGTGTTCTTTCTCTCCCACTTTCTTTCTTTAAGTTACTTATCTTCTTCAATGAAGTAAGTAACTTATTTCTTCTGCTTCTTCCTCCTTCCATCTGCTTCTTCCATTGGTGGCATCCTTGAAGATCTTTGTCAAGCCTTACAAACCATAGGAACATCCAAGCATGATAATAATTAGGGTTGTGATTAGTCCCCCTTAGTTCTTACCTTTGAGTATTCTTTGTGTCTCTTTTCATCTCATCATTAGAGACTAAACCTTTAAGGCTTTAGGACTTTAGAATTAGGGTTATGCCTGCATCCTTCTCTTAGAATGGAGTGTATAACTTTAATCCTAAGTGTTAAACCCTTAATTTGTTTAAACCTCTTAATCAATCCATCTAATAATCACTAAGACATTAACTTGTAACTTGGGCCTTACATTAGGGTTCTAATTCTTCCTTTATGGTTAAGAAGGACTAACCCTAATGTTTAATGGACAAGTCCCTCTCAAGTTGTTTTACAAATCATAAAATTCATTTCTTAATCTCACCCTTAATTAAAATCCACTTTAATAAAGGCTTGTCATCTAATGATTTTAATCCCTAATCATGGATTAAGTTGAGGTATCTTCCTCAGCTTAAGTGTGCTCATCTATTATCCTTCTATGAGGATGGTGTAATGAGTTCACTAATCCCTGATTATGGCTTAAAACCATTACTTAACACTAAACTAAAAAACCAAAAACATCTAAATAATCACAAGTAGGTTAATGATCTTAATCCTATATCATCATGGAAATTAAGTTGATATGTTTATCTCACACTTAAAGTATTCTAATTATCCCTAATCAGGGGGGATATAATGAGTTTACAAGCCCTTAATTTAGGCTTAAGCTCATAATCCTATGCAAAACACCAAAAGCAATAACAAAACTGAAAACACAAAAAACAAACAATAATCGTCTCCTTCGGGATTCTTTTCTCATCACACTCATTCACAAATGAGAACTTGCTTCTTCCGTCTAATGCAAGACAGTTAGCACTCGAGCCAGATGAGTCATACACTTGAGCATAGACAAGTGTCGCTCCCGAAGATTTGCATCCCGGTACAAGCGCGAACGGTCGGCGAAAGGAGAAAATGAAGTGAACTGAATAGAGTCGCCAGCTAGGCATTTGTATCCCGAAGGAAAGGTAATGCTGCATAAACCTAGAAAGATATGGATAAGACAGTTGCGAACCAGAGAAACTGAGAAAGGGGGTTGGTTACAACCTGGGAAGGTATTAGCACCCATATTGTCCATCGTACTCGACGGGATCCACACTTAAAAGATTATGTTTAAAGGGGTAAGTGTATGTGCTACCTGTGTGCAAAAGCTGGAAAAGAAAATACAAGTGCCAGTGCAAAAAGGTATGAATTGCTCAGGATTGAGGCTTAAATGAGAATGCTGAAGGTGGGGGAAGACACAGAGACTTTTGTTCGATAACTGTTAAGTTATGCCTACGTATCCTCTTGTGCAATGAGGAAGTCAGAACACCGTAGTTCGACTCAAAGAGACTGAAAGATAAATTGACTTGTGAACTGCTTGCTTGCCCATGCTCAAGTGTATGACTCGTCTGGCTCGAGTGCTAACTGTCTTGCATTAGACGAAAGAAGCGAGTTCTTGTTTGTGAATGAAAATGATGAGAAAAGAATCCCGAAGGGGACGATTATTGTTTTTTTTTTGTGTTTTCAGTCTTTTATTTGTTTTTGGTGTTTGTCATAAGTTAATGAGCTTAAGCCTAAACCAAGGGTTAGTAAACTCATTATATCCTCCCTTTGATTAGGGATAATGAGAATACTTTAAGTATGAGATAAACATCTCAACTTAATTACCATGATGATGTAGGATTAAGATCATTAACCTACTTGTGATTATTTATATGTTTTTGAGTTTTTGTTTAGTGTTAAGTAGTGAGTTTAAGCCATAATCAAGGATTAGTGAACTCATTACACCATCCTAATAGAAGGATAATAGATGAGAACAGTTAAGCTGAGGAAGATACCTCAACTTAATCCATGATTAGGGATTAACCTCATGATAAAACAAGCCTTTATTAAAGTGGATTTTTATTAAGGGTGAGATTAAGAAGTGAGTTTTATGGTTTGTAAGACAACTTGAGGGGGACTTGTCCATTAAACACTAGGGTTAGTCCTTCTTAACCAATAAAGGAAGAATTAGAACCCTAATGTGAGGCCTAAGTTACAAGTTAATGTCTTAGTGATTATTAAGATGGATTAATTAAGAGGTTTAAACAAATTAATGGTTTAACACTTAGGATTAAAGATATACACTCCATCCTAAGAGAAGGATGAGGCATAACCCTAATTCCAAAGTCCTAAAGCCTTAAAGGTTTAGTCTCTAATGATGAGATGAGAAGAGAAACACAAAGAAGACACAAAGGTAAAAGCTAAAGGGGGACTAATCACAACCCTAATTATTGTCATGCTTGGATGTTCCTATGGTTTGTAAGGTTTGAGAAAGATCTTCAGAGAAGCCACCAATGGAAGAAGCAGATGAAAGGAAGAAGAAGCATATGAATAAGTTACTTACTTCATTGAAGAAGATAAGTAACTTAGAGAAAGAAAGTGAGAGATGAACATGAATGAGCAAGCTCACTCAAAGGAAATGCAAAATTCAGCAAGGATGCATATGAAGAAGATGAAGAGAAATGAGAAGTGAAGGCAAATTCACTTCTCAAGTTACTTACCACCTGAAAATGTTAGTACAATATGCATAAAGAAAGAAATGACATGAAAAGATGCATATGTAATGACAAAGGAACAAAACCAGAAGCAAATACATGATGCAAATGATGATATGAGATTATACAAAGGCATACAAATTGCATATGTATGATCATACAAGAATGAGATGCAAATGGAAGCATGCTTTGAAGTTTGAAAGTTCATGAAAGTTAGTGAAAGGAAATGAATGCAAATCATGGCAAATGAATGAAGAAATGATCAAACATGATTATAACATGTCCTAATATGTCTAAGATGACATATGAATGCATAAAATGTCATGGAAAGTTCATGTATGGATGCATATGCAAGATGAATGTAAATGAAGATGCAAATTTAGGGTTTTAAGGCAACATGAGATGCATATGGTAAAGACAGAAGTAAATGACTTGATAAAAATTTGAAATCACACTCAAACAAACCTTAACCCCATATGATATCACAACCCAAAGGAGAAGGTCTAACTCTTAACCGAAAGAAAGTTATGATTTTCCTAAGTTTGCTAGGGTTTTTGGGTACCTTAAAAGGAAAAATGCCAATCAATTTGAAAATGAAAGATAAATTCATGACAATAATATCCTAGAAACTACCTTCTATATGGAAAACAATGAAAAAAGAATCTTTGTCAAACCCTTCATAGTTAGGCAGAAAAGAATTTTCAAAGTTAGGAGTTCCAAAAAGGGGATTTTATGAACCCTAAATTCAAAGAAAATGTCAAAGTATGATCAAAACCAAAAATAAATCTATATGAATGGTTTGACAATGTTTCTAAATGTCTTAAGATTCAATGTGAATTTTTTTGTGATTTTTAGAAACCTAAATGGTATTTTAATTAATTAATTTCCATTAATTAATTAAAATAAACATTAAAATATTTTTTAAAATGATTTTTTAATGCAAAAAATAAAAATAAAAATGTTTTTGGGTGAAGAAAAATATTTGGAATTAAAATGCAGAAGAAAATATTTTTGTGATTTTTCTAGGTATTTTGAATAAAATGATAAAGAAAATGCAATTTAAATGAAAATAAAATGAATTTTAATGAAAGTATGAGGATCCATAGGACCAGATTCAAAGCTGAGAGTAAAAGGTTGACTGGCGCGTAGATCAATGGCTGAGGTTTGTCCTGGCTAATTAATTCAGATTAAATTAATTAATTAGGTTTTAGGGTTTAATGACTAATCTGGGCCATCCGTTCACGCACGAAATCAAAATCCTAGGGCCAAAATTCAAACCTATGCTAACCCTAACAACATTTAGGTTACTCTTCTTCCCTATCTCTCTCAAAACTCCATAGAAACGTCTCAAACTCTCCAGAAATGATCCTCACATCACTCTAAACATGAATCAACCAACGAAATCCATTTATTTCACATGAACATCATGAATCAAAGAAAAACGGAAAATCAATCAAAAATTTCAGAAGCTCGTGAAATGCTTAAAACTCAACCATTTTCAAAACAAATCATATCATGGAAATCAGGGGAACACATAGAATCATTCTATAACATAAAAGAGAAGTTCTGGAAAAAAGTTTGAAGGTGGCTACCTGAGCTGGAGCTTTCACTTCTAGAGCTTTTAGACCTCTTCTCCTGTGCAAATCCACTTCACTTGACCCCCTGATGATGTTGCGATGCTTTGAAAGAGCTTAGAATGGCTGGATTGAGAGGTTGCAACTCAGCTGGTCCAAAATCGTGTTTGTGTTTGGCTGGCTTTTAGGGCTTGGTAATGGTTAGTAAATGATCTGTGGATGATGCTGAGTTGATCTATGGAAAAATATTGGAGGTTTTATGCTTGTGCAGTGTGTTTCGAAGAGATGAAGGTTGAGGGTGATTTTTGTGAACTTGGTGTATCTGATGATCCAGGCTTGTGTGATGTGTGTTATGGCTTGCTTTCAATCCACATAACAAGTCTTGATAGGTCAGAAAGTGGGTGGTGGCCTATGGTGATTGGTATGGGGTGATTTGCAAAAAGTCAACAACTTGTGTACTTGAGGTATGGGCTTAAGCAGCAGCTGTTTTATGGAATTTCCTGGTTCAGCATTGATCAAGGAGAGCCATGGGATAGAAATTGTGCAGCTGGATGGCTTAGAGGCATGGCTTTCATAGGTTTTGCAAGTGTTATGCAATTTACCCCTTTTGAGAAAACTTGTGATGCAAGCCATATAAACTTGTAATTCCTTGGGCAATTCTGGTCTTTGGAAGTTGCTTTGTGTTGTTATGATGCTTAGAGGTTGATTAGAGGTCACAAAATGGCTTGGTATGTGAATTTGCAAGAAATCCTCTTTGGTGTGAAAGTGAAAATTATAGGATTTTTGCCAACTTTGCAAGGCCATAAATTGAGTTCCATAATTAATTAGGACATGTTCTTGTACTTTTTAAAAATGGAATGATCCAATATACAACTTTCATGACCAACAATTTTTCATTTGAAGCATTTTTGGTTGAGAAAGAGGAGGTTGAAAAACTTTCCCAAAATGGAAAGTTTCCATTACAAGTCATTTCCATTTTTGGCAACTTTTGGTTTAGCTCAAATTTCTTCAATTTTGTGAACTTCCAAGCACTTCAATGATCAAATAAAGATCATATAACTTCATTTTGATGAAAATACCACTTTGTTTCCATTGTTGGGGGGGTCTCAGATGCCCTGATTTAGCTCTGACTTGCTCAAGAAGTTACCCAGTGAACAGATGACTTCCACAATGAATTTCTTCATCAAACTTGGTACACATGATCCTTATAACATATTGAGACTATTAGAAACACGAAAGACAAAAAAATGGAGTTATGGCCTCTGAAACCAAAACCCTAATTTCAGGTCATCTGTGCAGTGAAACCCTATTCCATGCTTTCCAAGTTCTTGTGATTTCTTGACTTCCTTGATCTTTGAGGGATATAATATGATGATAGAACACACAAGGTCCCTCTTGGAATGCTTGGAAGCCTTTGGAGTGGCTCAGATGGATCCTTGGATTGCTCAGACCACAAACCCTAGATGTAGATGAACTTGAACTATGCAGTGAAATAAAAATGCAATATAAGATGGTATGCTTCTACTAATGCAAAGATGGAAGATCACAAGCCATGGTATGAAATTAGTGAGGGCAAATTTGGGGTGTTTACAGCTGCCCCTATTCAAGCATGAGTTAGCTGTGTAGGATGCAAGCGTCTGGCTTAACAGGCAAACAAGATAACTTATGGTTGAATACCAAAGACAGTCCAAAATTTGCACTCAATGGGGAGAAGAAAAAAAGGGATATAAATTGTAAAAGACATTATAATATGATTATTAAATGAAAGCAATGGAGGACGACCATCGAGCAGAGGATGACGGCTGGGGATAAAGCAATGATGGGGACGGCCGACAAGCTGGGGAGATAAAGAGATCATGATGGGGACGGCCATCAGGTTCGCAAAGTAAAGTAAACAATGATGGGGATGGCCATCGGTTCAAAGAATAAATGAAATAATGATGAGGGACGGTCATCAAAGGTGAAGGACGATCACCTAGAAGGGGACGGCTGCTCTTTATCACGACATAGGACGAATTTCAGATAGAAAAAAGGTCGACGATGGGAACGACCATCGGATAAGCATGATGAAGGACGATTATCAAGAGGTGAAGGACGATCACCTAGCAAGGTACGGCTGCTCTCGGGGTTTATCACGACATAGGACGAATGTCGGATAACAAAATCAATGATGGGGACGGCCATCGGATAAAATGATGAGGGACGGTCATCAAAAAAGAAGGTGAAGGACGATCACCTAGCAGGGGACGACTGCTAAATATCACGACATATGACGAATGTCGGATAGAAAGGTTCCAATAATGGAGGCTCCGCTGGGGAAAGGGATGAGGGAAGGTCATCCGAAGGTGAAGGACGATTACCTGGCAGGGGACGGCTGCTGAAAGTATCACGACATAGGACGAATGTCGGATAGAAGAAAAAGTTGCTTTGCTGGCGATTTGTTGGGGAATGGTAAACACGGACGAGTGCTTACACTAAAGAAATAAAAGGTATAAGTGTTTTGACACTCTTTATAGATTAAAGATGCGGACGAGCATCCTTAAGACCATGATACAGACGAGTATCGGTAGAAAACAACGCTGACGCGTGTTCAGAGATGATGATACGAACGAGTACCGACTGGTTAACAAAGAACACGGACAAGTGTCGAATCTTTTGAAGAGTGATATATATATATATATATATATATATATATATATATACAAGATACGGACGAGTATCTGTATAAGTATGAACAAGTGTTGTGAAGTATGAGCAAGACACGGACGAGTGTACAACTTGCTGGGAAAAGTTTGACACGGACGGGTGTCAGAAGAGAAAATGTATAAGTTATGAAAAATCATTTATATATGAGAGTGTAAAAGGTGTTCTGGTGACCTGTGGGGCTAGGATGACACGGACGGGTGTCAACAAGAGTATATTATAAACAAGTGTTTGGTTTGCGATAAGTGACATGGCAACCATGCTGGGGAAAGGTGACACAGACGAGTGTCAGAAGAGTATATATGAACATGTATCTGTGTTAGAGAGTGCAAGGGGACGCTTTGGCTTTTTGCTTGCAAGGAATGTGAGTTTTTTATTTACATTGTTGATGAAATACTGGTGGTATTTGCAGGTGACTGGTTCGAACCTGGCTTGTGATCATGCAAATGTTTGATTTCTGCTGTAATGCTCTGTATTAGACAGAATACTACGCTTTGTGGGGGAAAATGATGTGAATGCTATGATTATGCAAAAAAAAAACCGACTCGGGATCTGGATCCCGCTGTCGTGAAGATCTCTGGATGATCTGCTTGGAGGAAAGTCTCGGCTGGGGAAGATCATTGGTAGATCTGTTAAGATATGTAGCTCTGCTTGGGGAACTAGATCATTGATAGACCTATCTTGTAAGGAGAAACCCAGCTGGGGTGAAGGAAACTTCTGTCAATTTGTTGTGTGAGGATTTTAGGCGTTGCTCTTCTGGGGAGAGGCTGGAACTCAGTGGGGAGATAGTTCTTTTTTCTTTGAGTCCTGACACTCTGTTTGGGGAAGGAAAGATCACTGAACGATCTTCTTAGAGGACCCTGTGGGGATCCCGGCTGGGGAAGCCCCTGCTGAATAGACTTATGCTGGTGATGAGGAGGTTTTAACAACTCCGCTGGGGAAAAGCATTCCAGATGCTGCTTGGAGGGGGTATGCTGGAGAAAAACCTGGCATGCCCTATGCTGTGTATTGAATACCTGCAACCTGTCAAGACAATAAAACGCACAAGTACTCCGAGGCATCCCTTACCGGATTCCGTCATAGGAGTTAGATATTCCTGAGTGTAAATATATTTCCTGCAAGCATTTATTAATAATGGCTCATTTGTTTTATGTAAATATTGTATCATGAATATTGGACATTTTGTAAATGGAACGAAACTGTACAAGACAAGGCGTGACTAAAAATCTAATTTTATTAATCTGGGTGCCATGAATTGGCAAATCAGTCAAAGAAACAGATCCCCTATGTCGCTCCCACCAAATGACACCCGGTCAAGAGGGGTACAGACGCGAACGGTCGGCGAAGGAGAAAGGATGAACTGAAAAGAGTCGTCAGCTAGGCATTTTTATCCCGAAGGAAAGGTAATGCTGCATAAACCTAAGAAAAGATGGATAAGACAGTCGCGAACCAGAGACACTGAGAAAGGGGGTTGGTTACAACCTGGGAAGGTATTAGCACCCAGATTGTCCGTCGTACTCGACGGGATCCACGCTTGAAAGTTTGTGTTTAAAAGGGGTAGTGTCTGTGCTATTTTGTGTACAAAAGCTGGAAAAGAATGCAAGTGTCAGTGTAAAAGAAAGGTTAAGTGAATAAGAAGAGTGTCAGTGTAAGAACAGGAGTGAAATGCTCAAGACTATGAGGCTCAAAGAATAAAGCTGGAAGAGGGGGAAATATACTGAGACTTTTGTTCGATAACTGTTAAGTTATGCCTACGTATCCTCTCGTGCAATGAGTAAGTCAGAACACTGTAGTTCGACTAAAAGAGACTGAAAGAATTGACAGATGAACTGCTTGCTTGTCTATGCTCAAGTGTATGACCTGTCTGGCTCAGGTGCTAACTGTCTTGCATTAGACGGAAGAAGCGAGTTCTCGTTGGTGAGTGAATGAGATGAGAAAAGAATCCCGAAGGAGACGATTATTGTTTGTTTTGGTGCTTTAAATCTTTTATTGCTTTTTGGAGTTTGTCATAAGTTAATGAGCTTAAGCCTAAACCAAAGGTTAGTAAACTCATCACATCCTCCCTCTGATTAAGGATAATGAGAATACCTTAAGCATGAAGTAAACACCTCACACTTAATCACCATGATGTAGGATTAAGATCATTAACCTACTTGCATTTATTTAGGTGTTTTTGGAGTTTTTGTTTAGTGTTAAGTAATGAGTTTAAGCCATAATCAAGGATTTAATGGACCCATTACACCATCCTAGTAGAAGGATGATATATGAGAACATTTAAGCTGAGGAAGGCTCCTCAACTTAATCCATGATTAGGGATTAACCTCATGACAAAACAAAGCCTTTATTAAAGTGGATTTTAATTAATGGTAAGATTAAGAAGTGGATTTTAGGGTTTGTAAGACAACTTGAGGGGGACTTGTCCATTAACACTAGGGTTAGTCCTTCTTTACCAATTAAGGAAGAATTAGAACCCTAATGCAAGGCCCAAGTTACAAGCTTGATGTCTTAGTGATTATTAGGTGAATTGATTAAAGGGTTTAAACACATTAAGGGTTTAACACTTAGGATTAAAGTTGTACACTCCATCCTAATAGAAGGATACAGGCATAACCCTAATCACAAAGTCTTAAAACCTTTAAGGTTTAGTCCTTGAACAAGAGATGAGGAGGGAAGACACAAAGATGACACAAAGTTAAAACTAACGGGGGGACTAATAAAACCCTAATTGTGATCATGCTTGGGTGTTCCTAGGGTTTATGAAGCTTGCAAGAAGATCTTCAAGAGGCAGCCACCAAGAAAGAAACAGAGAAAGGAGGAGAAGTAGTAGAAGCAAGTCAACTTACTTCACTTAAGAAGATAAGTTCCTTGAAGAAAGAAGGTGAGAAAGAGCATGAATGAGCAAGCTCACTCTAATTCACAAGTAAAAATGCAGCAATGATGCATAAAAGGGATGAGAAGAGGTTATGAGAAGTGAAGGAAAATTCACTTCTCAAACACTTACCACCTGAAAAGTTAGCAGAAAGAAATGAAATCAAATGCAAATGAGATGAGATGCAAAGATGAAAGCCAAAGTCAGAAGCATAATCATGACGACAATGATGCTATGAGATGGTATGAAAGCATGTCAAGAGATGAGGATGATCATACAAGTAATGAAGAAGCAAATGAGACATGAAAGGAAGCATGGAAGTTCATGAAAACTTATGAAATGCAATGGATGCATAACATGGCAATGGGATGATGCAATGATCAAACATGATTTCAATATGTCCTAAGATGTCTTATATGTCATGTGGATGCTCAAAATGTCATGGCAAGTTTATGTATGCAAGCTCATGAAGGATGAATGCAAATGAAGGCAAAGATTAGGGTTTATGTACAAGATGCAATGCAAAATTCAAAATCAGAAGCAAATGACAATATCAAAAATTGAAAATGGGATCAAAGGTACCCTAAACCTATACAAGTTAACTACCCAAAGGGGGAGGTCAGAAGCTAATCCCTAAAGGACTTATGATTTTTCTAAGTTTGCTAGGGTTTTAAGGTACCTCACAAAGAAAAATGAAAAACAAATTAAAAATGAAAGATAAATTCATTCCAATTTTACCCTAGAAACTAAATGATATATGGAATGCAATGCAAAAAGAATCATCACCAAACCCTTCATGGTTAGGCAGAAAAGATTTTTCTAAGTTAGGGTCAAAAATATTGATTTTTAAGAACCCTAAATCCAAAGAAAATGTCAAAATGAATCAAGAACCAAAAACAAATTTGTATGAATGGTTTGATAATATCTCTAAATGTGTCAAGATGCAATGCAATGTGATTTTTTTGGTGATTTTTAGAAACTTAAATGGTATTTTAATTAATTAATTTCCATTAATTAATTAAAATAGACATTTAAATATTTTAAAAATACAAATTTTATGCAAAAAATAAAATAAAATATATTTTCAGAATGAGAAAAATATTTAAAGTCATGATGCAAAAAATAAATTTTTTTGAAAGTCTCTAGCTATTTTAAAATAAATATGCAAGACAAATGATAAAAAAAGAAATAAAAATGAATTAAAACAGAAGTAAGCTGATCTGATGGCTTAGATTCAAAGCTGGGGAATTTGGTTTGACCTGGCGCGCAAATGAATGGACAGGATTCACTTTGGATTAATTTTCACTAATTAATTAATTAAACTTAATTAAATCAGAATTAGGGTTAATGAAAAGATCTCAGCCATCTAAAACACGCGCTAAACACAAATCCAATGGTTGATATTTAAACTAACCTAATTAATGAGGTTTTGCCCTAATCACTTTCAGGTGGCCAGAGAAGACCTTCGGTCATCTTCTCCGGCCAGCTCCTCACCCTATCTCTCTCAATACGCAATGAAACCTAACCAAACTCTCCAGAAATATTCCTCTAACGACTCTAAACAAGATTCAGCCATCAAAATCCATTTCTTTCACATGAATAATGAGATTAGAAGCAAAACGGAAAATCCTTCAGAAATTTCAGAAGCTTCATACATGCTTAAAACTGAATCATTTTCAAAACCAAAAGGTGTAGTGTGATCAGTGAAGCATGGAGAACAATCTAAGAACTTAAGAAATCATTTCTGGAAAATTTGTTCTTGATGTTACCTGAAGTGGAGCTTTCGAAAATGGCACTGTCTGGACCTTTCCTTGGTGCTTTCCTCCTTCTTTTGAATCCCTCTTGCCTCTGGAATGCTTGGCTGAAGCTTTTCTGGACTCTTTTGGAAGTTTGCTAAAGTTCAGTTCAAGGAGGGGCTAGAATCGTGTTTTTGCTTTGGAGTGTTTCAGGTTGTTTCAAGGGGTGGGAAATGATCCGTGGATCATGGTGAGTTGTTCTAAGGAATTTTTTTGAAGGCTTGTGGATTGTGTGCTGAGTTTCGAAGATAAATGCATAAGAGGGGATTTTGGTGTGTGCTGAGTTGTGGGAGGATTTAGGTTCCAAGCTTATGTGAAGTGGCTTGCCTTTGGTACACATATCAATCCTTGATAGGTCAGAGAGTTGTTGGTGGCCTATGCTGATTGGTATGGTTCAATATGCAAAAAGTCAACATTTGTGTAAGTGAAGGCATGGGCTGGTTCAGGCATGGTACAAGGGTATGGTTCGAGTCATCTTGCTTCAAGGAGGTCCATGGAAGTCATATTTTGTAGCTGGCACAAGTGGCTGAAGAGATTTGATCCATTTTGCAATTTTGGGGAAGTTTGGCCCTTTTTGAATTACTTGAAGTTCAAGGCATGAAACTTGGGTTTTCTTTGGGAAATTTTGAATTATAGGTCATGTATGATGTTTGTGTAATGGTTAGAAGTTACTTTGAGGTCACAAATTGGTTTGGTATAAGTTTTTGCAAGTTTCCCTCTTTGGTACATAAGTGAAATTTTGTGATTTTTCCCAACTTTGCAAGGCCATAACTTGAGTCCTATGATGAATTAGATCAAGTTATTGTACTTTTTGGAAAGGGAATGATCCAATCTACCACTTTTATGACCAAGAATTTTTCATTTGAAGCATTTTTGAATCAAAAAGAGGAGGTTGAAAAACTTTCCCAAAATGACAAGTTTTCATTACAAGTCATTTTCCCAAAATGGATACTTTGCAAATGACTTGAAATTATTCAATTTTGTGAACTTCTAACTTATTCTAAGATCAAATAAAGATCATATACACCCAAAATGATGGATAAGGCCCTTTGGTTGGGTGATTGGGGGGCTCAGATGCCCTGATTTTGCACCGACTTGTTCAAGAAGTCATCTATTGATCAGATGCCTTCCCCATTGATTTTCTTCATGAAAATTGGTATGCATGATCCTTATATCATATAGAGACCAATAGAAACAAGAATGACCAAAAAAATTGGAGTTATGGCCTCTGAAACCAAAACCCTAATTTTAGGTCATCTGTGTAGTTAAACCTGGCTCTACTTCCATGCCTTTCTCAGTTCTTGTGATTTTCTGACTTTCTTGATCCTGGGAGGCTATAATATGATGCTTGAACATACATGGACCCCCTTGAGATGATTGAAGACCTTTGGAGTGGCTCAGATGGCTCAGGGATTGCTCAGATCACAAACCCTAGATGCAGATGACTTTGAATCAATGCAGTGGAGCAAAAAATGTAATATGGGATGATATGATGGAACTTATGCAAATGAAAAGATCACAAGCCATGGTGTGAACTTAGTGAGGGAAAATTTGGGGTGTTTACAACTGCCCCTATTCAAGCATGAGTTAGCTGTGCAGGATGTAAGCGACGACTTAACAGGCAAACAAGATAACTTGTGGTTGAATACCAAAGATAGTCCAAGATTTTCACTCACTCGATGAAGAAGAAAAAGGATATAGATTGTAAACGAAAATAAAGTATGATTATAAAGTGTGGGCGACGGAGGACGACCGTCGAGCGGAGGACGACGGCTGGGGATAAAGCAATGACGGGAACGACCGACATGCTGGGGAGATGGAAGGATCATGATGGGGACGGCCATCAAGCAAAGAAATAAGACTCTCTGGGGGATTAAGGGTAAAGGAAATGATGGGGATGACCATCAGGTTGAAGAAATAAATGATGAGGGACGGTCATCAGAGGTGAAGGACGATCACCTAGCAGGGGACGGCTACTCTGTTGGGGATAAGATGAGGGACGTTCATCTAAGGTGAAGGACGATCACCTGGCAAGGTACAATTGCCGAAAGTATCACGACATATGACGAATGTTGGATAGAAAGAGTCGATGATGGGGACGGCCATCGGAGTAGCATGATGAAGGACGATCATCAAGAGGTGAAGGACGATCACCTGGCAGGGTACGGCTGCTCTCAGGGTTTATCATGACATGGGACGAATGTCAGATAACAAGATCAATGATGGGGACGACCATCGGATAAGAGTGATGAAGGACGATCATCAAAAAGGTGAAGGACGATCACCTAGCAGGGGACGGCTGCTAAAATATCACGGCTTATGACGAACGCCGGAAAGAAAAGGGTTCCAATAATGGAGACTCCGCTGGGGGGATGATGAAGGACGATCATCAAAAGGTGAAGGACGATCACCTGGCAGGGTACGGCTGCCTGAAGTATCATGACATAGGACGAATGTCAGATAGAAAATAAGTTTTGCTAAGAATTTGCTGGGGACTCTTCTGGGGAATGGTAGACACAGACGAGTGTCTAAATTCAAGAAAAGGTATAAGTGTTTGACACTGTGAATAGATTAAAGACGCGGAAGAGCATCCTTAGGACCACGATACGGACGAGTATCGGTAGAAACAAATGCTGACGCATGTTCAGAGATGATGGTACGGACGAGTACCAACCGGTTAACAAAGAACACGGACGAGTGTCGAATCTGGGGAAGATAAGTGGTGTATACAAGATACGGACGAGTATCTGTATGAGTAAAATAATCATGAGTGAGACACAGACGAGTGTTCAACTTGCTGAGGAGAGTGTGACACAGACGAGTATCAGAAGAGAAAAAGTATAAGTTATGAACTTATAGGTATAAAAGGTGTCGGATGACCTGTGGGGATAGGTTGATACGGACGTGCGTCGGGAAAGTATAATAAGCAAGTGTTTAGGAAACTATGTTGGGGATAAGTGACACGGACGGGTGTCAGAGAAGTGTGTAGATATATGTAAATATGTATTTGGGAGTGCAAAGGGGACGCTTTGGCTTTCTGCTGGAGATATGACACAGACGAGTGTCGAGAGATATCTGTTATGTATAATTATCTGTTTGTGGAGGATGTTCTGGCGACTTTACTAGGGAAAACGACACGGACAAGTATCGAGTGAGTATATATATTTGTGTTAGAGAGTGCAAAGGGGACGCTTTGGCTTTTCGTTGGGGAAATTGAGAGGTATTTGTATATTGTTGATGGAATGTTGGTATAAAGAGGTGTTTGATTCAAAACATGGCCTATGATTATGCAATATGTTTGACTTTTGCCGTAATGCTCCGTATTAGACGGAATGCTACGCTCTGGGGGGAAAAATATGATGTGAATGCTATGATTATGCAAAGATACCGATCCGGGATTCGGATCCCGTTGCTGTGAAGATTTCCGATTGATCTGCTTGTAGTGGTATTCCAGCTGGGGGAAAAGATCATTGGTAGATCTGATAAGGTGTATGACTGCTTGGGGAAACAAGTCACTGATAGACCTATCTTAATGATGAGGAGCCCAATTGGGGTCTGTGGAAGCTTTCGTCACTTTGTTGTGAGATCTTCAGACATTGCTCATCTGGATAGAGGCTGGAATTCTGCGGGGAGATGATTCCCTGCCTGACACTTGGTTGGGGAGGAATAATCACTGAACGATCTTCTTAGAGATTTCTGTGGGGATCCTGCTGAGGATGATGAAATTAGCTGGGGAAATGAGCCCCTTCTGATGCTGCTCTGGATAAAGTGTTGTAGAAATGATGTCGGGCTGTTCTGACGGGAAGAAAAGCATCTCTGGTGTTGTTTGGAAGATGTGCTGAGGGGATAATGATTTTGCATCCTACTAGGGAGAAGCTTTCGTGCCTCGCGTTGCACTTTGAGCACCTGCGATCCTGTTATGACAAAGAAACATACAAGTACCCCGAGGTATCCCTTACTGGATTCCATCATAGGAGTTTAGACACTCCCCGGGAGCAAATATATTTCCTGTAAGCATATAATTTAGAAAAGACACATTTGCATTTATGCAATCAATATTTTAAGGACATCAGACATTTTTGCAAATGGAAATAAAAATGTACAAAGTGGAGTATGACTGAAAATCTGATTTTTATTAATTTGCGTGCCCTGAATTGGCAAGTACAGTCAAAGAAACAGATCCCCTGAAATGAGGAGATTGTTACAAATTGAGAAACAAAAAGATGTTGGCAATGTTGGTGACGCTTCAGTGTGCTTCCCTTTACTATGACCCGTATGACACTTGACGCTCTTCTCGTCTTGCTTTCTAAAGAAGGCTGATTCTGACCGATGCTCGAACCTTTCGAAGCTTGCCATGTTGTAAGTGATACAGACGAATTCAGAATGCAGTTGTTCGCTTATTCCCTTATTTTGCATGGATCGCCCTTTCGGGTTTTCGATCCACCGAGATACCCATTTTTGCCTGAGCTGTCCAATGCGGCTTTTCAACTCAGCGGGTGTACATTTTTCTTATTTTCCCTTATTTTTAACCGAGTCTTTTATTCTGTTTTTGACACGCCGGGATGCCCTATTTTTGCCTGGACTTACATTCTGTTTTTATGTCCAGCGGGTCATTTTATGCGAAGTATTTTTTAACTGCATCTGAATTCACAGGGGACAGGAAATCTTCACCATCCATAGTGCTGAGCATCAGTGCTCCACCAGAGAAAACTTTCTTTACTACGAACGGAGTCCACTTGCCCCTGTGGTTTGTATGAGGAGGGAGGAGTCTTTTCAGCACAAGATCTCCTACTTTGTATTCCCGAAGCCTGACTTTCTGATCGAAGGCTTTCTTCATTCTTTTTTGATACAACTGCCCATGACAAATCGCAGCTATTCTCTTCTCTTCGACCAGACTTAGTTGTTCGTATCGGGATCAGACCCATTTTGCTTCATTCAACTTAACATCCATTAGTACCCGCAAGGAGGGTAATTCAACATCAACAGGTAGGACTGCCTGCATACCATACACGAGTTGATACGGTGTTGCCCGAGTGGATGTTCTGATTGATGTACGGTACCCATGCAAGGAAAATGGTAGCATTTCATGCCAGTCTTTGTACATGACCACCATCTTCTGCACAATCTTCTTGATATTCTTGTTAGCTACCTCTACAGCGCCATTCATCTTTGGCCTGTAAGGAGAAGAATTGTGATGTTGGATCTTGAAGTCCTGGCACAGTTCTGCCATCATTTTATTGTTCAAATTGGAACCCTTATCAGTAATCATTCGCTCGGGCACTCCATGCCGACATATGATGTCTCTCTTCAGAAATCGGGCTACCACTTGCCTTGTGACATTTGCGTACGAAGCTGCTTCAACCCACTTGGTAAAATAGTCAATAGCCACCAGGATGAATCTGTGGCCATTTGAAGCAGTCGGTTCAATCTTGCCAATCATATCTATGCCCCACATGGCAAAGAGCCAAGGTGAAGACATCACATTCAGAGGATTCGGAGGCACATGCACTTTATCCGCATCAATATGGCATTTCCTGGCATAAGCACAATAGTCTGCATCCATCATAATCCAGTAGTAGCCTGATCTTAACAACTTTTGAGCCATAGCATGCCCTCCAACATGGGTACCAAAAGATCCTTCGTGCACCTCGTGAATCAACAAGTCTGCTTCTGTCTTATCAAGACATCTGAGAAGTACCATATCAAAGTTTCTCTTGTACAAGGAACCATCAGCATTCAGGAAGAAACCACCAGCTAGCCTTCTTAATGTCTTCTTGTCATTGGATGATTCCCCAGGTGGGTATGGTTGATCCTCCAAGAAGCATTTGATGTCATAGAACCAAGGCTTATCATCTTTAGCCAGGTCTGCTGAGAATACATATGTTGGTCTATCAAGTCTGGATACTGAAATCCGAGGCACAAAGTTGGAAGCTTGAACTTTGATCATGGATGAAATGGTAGCCAGAGCATTTGCAAACTGGTTTTCATCTCAAGGGATATACTCAAGCTTGACTGTTGTGAAGAATGTAAGTAATCTCCTCGTATAGTCCCGGTAAGGCGTCAGATGCTCCTGGTGAGTATACCATTTGCCATTGGTTTGATTGATTACCAGAGCTGAATCTCCGAATACAGTTAAAGTCTTGATCCTGAGGTCAATGGCTTCCTCAAGACCCATGATACAGGCTTCGTATTCAGCTTCGTTATTAGTGCAGTTAAAAGTGAGTTTTGCCGAGAAAGGCATGTGAACTCCCTTAGGTGTAATGAGTACTGCACCAACACCACGACCATTCATATTAACAACCCCATCAAACATCATAGTCCATTCTTCTTCCGGGTCAGGCCCTTCAGTGTGAACAGACTCTTCGTGATCTTTTGCTTTTATGAACATGATGTCTTCATCAGGGAAGTCAAATCTCATAGGCTGGTAATCATCAATGGGTTGCTCAGCTAGATAGTCAGACAATACACTGCCTTTGAGGGCTTTTTGAGATGTGTACTGAATGTCATATCCCGTGAGAATCATTTGCCATCTTACAACCCGTCCGGTAAGTGCTGGCTTCTCAAATATGTACTTGACTAGGTCCATCTTTGAGATCAACAAGGTAGTGTGGGTCAACATATAATTCCTTAGTCGGCGAGCAGCCCACATTAAAGCACAACAAGTTTTCTCGAGCAGTGAATAACGTTGTTCACAGTCGGTAAACTTTTTGCTTAGGTAATATATTGCATACTCTTTTCGACCAGACTCGTCATGCTGGCCCAGCACACACCCCATTGACTCTTCTAATACTGTCAAGTACATTATTAGAGGTCTTCCTTCAAATGGAGGCATAAGAATTGGAGGCTCTTGTAAGTATTCCTTGATTTTGTCAAAAGCCCTTTGGCAGTCTTCATTCCACCTGACCGTTTGTTCTTTTCTTAACAACTTGAACAAGGGCTCACAGGTTGCAGTAAGGTGAGATATGAACCTTGAAATGTAGTTCAACCTACTTAAGAACCCCCGAACGTATTTTTCAGTCTTTGGTGCAGGCATTTCTTGAATGGCTTTGACTTTGTCAGGGTCAACTTCAATCCCTTTCTCGCTTACGATAAATCCCAGCAGCTTAACGGATCGTACCCCAAATGTGCATTTGTTGGGGTTTAGCTTCAGTTGGTACTTTCTCAGACGCTTGAATAGCTTCAACAGATTTACCAGGTGGTCTTCTTCTGTGAGGGACTTGGCAATCATGTTATCCACATAACATTCAATTTATTTATGGATCATGTCATGGAATAATGTTACCATAGCCCATTGATAGGTGGCACCAGCATTCTTTAGTCCGAATGGCATTACCTTATAGCAGAATGTGCCCCAGGGTGTGATGAAAGTTGTCTTCTCCATGTCTTCAGGTGACATCTTGATCTGATTATATCCTGAAAATCCATCCACGAAGGAGAACACCGAGAACTGAGCCGTATTGTCGACCAATATATCAATGTGAGGTAAAGGGAAGTCATCTTTTGGGCTGGCTCTGTTCAGGTCCCAGTAATCCACACACATCTGTACTTTACCATCCTTCTTAGGCACTGATACAATGTTAGCAACCCACGGCGGGTAACTAGTTACAGCAAGGAAACCGGCATCCCACTGTTTTTGTACCTCCTCTTTTATCTTCATTGCCATATCTGGGCGAGTACGGCGCAACTTCTGTTTTACTAGCGGACAGTCTTCTTCAGAGGCAGCTTGTGCATAACAATGTCGGTGTCCAGACCCGGCATGTCTTGATAAGACCAAGCAAAAACATCCACATACTCCCGAAGCATGTCAATAAGTTTCTCTTTTACTGAATCTTGCAGACAGGCCCCGATCCTAACTTCTTTCAGGTCTTCCTCTGTACCAAGATTAAACGTCTCAACTTCCTCCTGATGAGGAGTTATAACCTTCTCCTCTTGTCTTAACAACCTGGCTAGTTCTTCAGGTAGCTCATAATCTTCTTCAACCCCTTCATCAGCTTGATTAATCGGATTGTCAAAGTCATACAAAGTCATAGCAGTGTTGTTGTCGGTGCAGTCTGGAGGGCACTTTCTGCAAGGGTTTAGATTTGTTCATTTTAGTGATTAGTTTTATCTTGTTTAGAAAAAGTGAAAATGAAGTTATTATTTTGAAAAAACATTGCCATTTTATTTATGTACAAAAAATGAAAAATGAAAAACAGTGAGCGGAAAAGAAAAGACTCATTTGCAAAAGATGTCTTGATATTCATTAATTGATCGTTTGCACAAAATACAAGATGGCCCGATTACAAAATGAGCCCTAACATCTTGGGCAAGATGCAGGACTTGATGCATGCTTTAAAGACAGGAAATAATAATTACTCTGCAGGAGTAACTCTTATAATTTCCTGGGAAGACCAGTTTGAGACATGGTTCCCCGGGATCCTTGGACGTTGTAAACACCCCAAATTTGCCCTCACCCATTTCACCATGGCTTGTGATCTTTTCATGTGCATAATTTCAATCATAGCATCTCATACCACATTTTGGATTCACTGCATTGCTTCTAAGTCATCTGCATCTAGGGTTTGTGATCTGAGCCATCCCTGAGCCAGTTGAGCCACTCCAAAGGTCATCAATCACTTCAAAGGGGTCCATGTGTGCTCAAGCATCATATTATATCCTTCCAAGATCAAGGAAGTCAGAAAATCACAAAAAAACTTAGAAAGGCATGGAAGCAGAGCCAGGTTTAACTGCACAGATGACCTAGAATTAGGGTTTTGGTTTCAGAGGCCATAACTCCAAATTTTTTGGTCATTCTTGTTTCTATTGGTCTCTATATGTTATGAGGATCATGCATATCAATTTTCATGAAGAAATTCCATGGGGAAGGCATCTAATCAAGAGTTGGCTTCTTGAGCAAGTCAGTGCAAAATCAGGGCATCTGAGGCCCCCAATGACCCAACCAAAGGGCATTCTCCATCATTTTGAATGTGTATGATCTTTATTTGATCATAGAAGATGTTAGAAGTTCACAAAATTGAAGAATTTCAAGCCATTTGCAAAGTTGCCTTTTTGGGAAAATGACTTGTAATGAAAACTTACCATTTTGGGAAAGTTTTTCAACCCTTTCTTTTTGATTGAAAAATGCTTCAAATGAGAAAACTTTGGTCA
Source organism: Lathyrus aphaca (assembly GCA_963966055.1). Taxonomy (NCBI): domain Eukaryota; kingdom Viridiplantae; phylum Streptophyta; class Magnoliopsida; order Fabales; family Fabaceae; genus Lathyrus; species Lathyrus aphaca. Next base: position 297,794,410 of record OZ014519.1, on the reverse strand, counting down.
TGAAAGTTGTAGAATGGATCCTCCCATTTTCAAAAAGTACAAGAACTCATTCTAATTCATTCTAGATCAAAAGTTATGGGTTGTCAAAGTTGGGCAAAATCACATAATTTCAAGTTTTGTACCAAAGAGGCAAAGTTGCAAAACCTCATGCCAAGGCAAAATGTGACTTCAATGTGACTTCTAACCTTTGCACAAACATGAACCATGACCTAAAAATCAGAATGCACCAAAGAATTGTCCATTTTCATGACTTGTGCATTAAGAAACTTCAAAAGGGCCAAACATTATGAAAATTGCAAAAACTCACACAAACCCTAATCCACTTGCTGCATTGTCTCTCATCCATTTCCATGGTTCTCCTTGATTCAAGCTACAGCCAAGCCATACCTTGTACCTTGACTGCCATAGCCCATACCTCTCTTATACAAAAAGTTGACTTTATGCATTTTGCTCCATACCAATCACACTGCTCCACAACAACTATCTGACCTATCAAGGATTGATATGTGTACCAAAAGCAACCCAACACATAGCACAACACAACCTGATCTCTCTCATAAGCCATAGTTCACAAAACTCTCCTCTTATGCACTTTCCTTCGAATCTCATCACACAATCATCAAACCTCAAAACCAACTTCACCATTCATTCAGAAAAGCTTCATAGAGCATAAACCACCCTTCACCTTGCCTTGAAAGTCCCTGAAACTCAAACACGATTTTCCCCCCTCTCTGAACAGAACTCCATCAATCTCACAAACTAGACACCATACACTCAAACCAAGCCTCAAAGCATATTCAGGGAGATCATTGGAGTAGCTTTGAAGCAGGGAGGCAGTCTGAAAGCTCCAAACTGAAAGCTTCAACTCTGGTAGCTTCACGAAATCATTTTTCCAGAAACCTTGTTTTAAGTTATTGAAATGATCTACATGCTCCCCTGATTTCTTTGCACTTTGTATTTTTGAAAATGATTGATTATTGAGCATGTACTGCATCTCTGAAAGTTTGGTCATTTTTAGGTTTTTGATTCGAATCTTGGTTTTGAGTAAAAAGAAATGGATTTTGAGGGTAGATTCATGTTTAGGGAGGTTGAGAGGTTTGATCTCGAGCTTTACAGCTCTTAAAATGACCTGGAGAGTGGGATTGAGATTTCTCAGGGAGGGTGTCACCGGAGAAGACGACCGGAGCTCTTCTCCGGTGACCTGAAAGTCATTAGGGTTTGATAATTAGGGTTAGCTAGGTTTAAATGTGGGGCGTTGGATCTGGGCTTCCTGCGCGTGTTGGAGGGCCAGGATGATTTCACTTAGCCCTAATTGTGATTAATTAAATTAATTAATTAGGTTTAGTTTAAAAATGCCAGTTTGAACCTAGGCCGTCGGATGACGCGCGCAGTCTTCCCTCCATCTCCCAGTTTGAATGTGAACCTCAGGATTTGTATACATTTTATTTTATTTCATTTTCTTTTCATTTAACTTCTACGAATTATTTAAAATAGCAAAACATCTTTAAAAATTCTGAAAAGTTTTGTCAAACATTTAATTAATTTTCAGAACCCAAAAATACTTTTATTTTTATTTTTTGCATTAAAAATTATTTTTAAATCATTTAAATGTTTATTTTTAATTAGTTAATGAAAATTAATTAATTAAAAATGCATTTAGGTATTTAAAAATCACCAAAAAATTCACATTGCATCTCAAAACATTTAGAAACATTATCAAACTCTCAAACCAAATTTATTTTTGGTTCTTGATGCACTTTGATCATTTTCATTGGAATTAAATTCATTTAAGGGCAATATATTGGTTCAAACTTTGAAAAATCCATTCTGCCTAACCCTTGAGAGTTTGATAATGGTTCTTCTTGCATTGCATCCTTCATAGCATGTAGTTTATAAGATAAAATTGGTTTGAATTGATCTTCCATTTTCAATTTGTTTTGTATTTTCCATGTTAAGGTACCTTAAAACCCTAATTGACTTGAGAAATTCATAACTTTCACTAGGTTAAGAGTTAGGTCCCCTCCTTTAGGCAGTGAACTTGTGTAGGGTTAGGGTTTCTTTGATTGCATTTTCAATTTTTTGTCATGTCATTTGCTTCTGGTTTTGAATTTTTGCATTGCATGTTGTATGTAAACCCTAATTTGTGCTTTCCTTTGCATCCATCTCTCAGTTGCTTGCATCCAATGACTTGCCATGACATTTTGTGCATCCACATGATTCATAAGACATCTTAGGACACATTAGGATCATGTTTGATCATTGCATATTTCATTTTCCATGTTATGTGTTCATATCATTTCATAAGCTTTCATGAGCTTCCATGGTTCAAACATGTTTCATCTGCATCCATATCCTTGTATGATCCTTCTCATATCTTGCCATATGTTTGCATCTTCTCTTAGCATGATTAACATCATGTTTATGCTTCTGACTTTGGTTTGCATCATGACATTTCATCTCACTTGCATTGCATTTCATTTCTTTTGCTAACTTTTCAGGTGGTAAGTTGTTTTGGGAAGTGAATTTGCCTTCACTTCTCACAATCTCTCTTCATCTCTCTTATGCATCATTGCTGCATTTTATCTTTGTATTTGAGTGAGCTTTCTCATTCATGCTCTTTCCCACTTTCCTTCTTCAAGCAACTTGTCTTCTTAAGTGAAGCAAGTTGTTTTGCTTCTCTTTGTTTCTTCCTCCTTTCATCTGCTTCTTTCCTGGTGGTTCATCTGAAGATCTCTTGCAAGCTTCATAAACTCTAGGAACAACCAAGCATGATAACAATTAGGGTTTGATTAGTCCCCCATTTAGCTTTTACCTTTGTGTCTTCTTTGAGTCTCCTCTTCTCACCTCATAATCAGGACTAAACCCTAAAGGTTTTAAGGCTTTGTGATTAAGCTTATGCCTGCATCCTTCTATTAGGATGGAGTGTATAAATTTAATCCTAAGTGTTAAACCCTTAATGTGTTTAAATCCTTTAATCAATCCACCTAATAATCATCAAGACATCAAGCTTGTAACTTGGGCCTTGCATTAGGGTTCTAATTCTTGCTTAATTGGTTAAGAAGGACTAACCCTAGTGTTAATGGACAAGTCCCCCTCAAGTTGTCTTACAAACAATAAAAACCACTTCTTCATCTTATCATTAACTAAAATCCATTTAGTAAAGGCTTTGTTTTGTCATGAGGTTAATCCCTAATCATGGATTAAGTTAAGGAGTCTTTCTCAGCTTAAATGTTCTCATCTATTATCCTTCTATTAGGATGGTGTAATGGGTCCATTAAATCCCTGATTATGGCTTAATCTCATTACTCAACACTAAACAAAAACAACAAAAACATCTAAATAAATGCAAGTAGGTTAATGATCTTAATCCTACATCATGGTGGTTAAGTGTGAGGTGTTTACTTCATACTTAAGGTATTCTCATTACCCCTAATCAGAGGGAGGTTGTGATGAGTTTACTAACCCTTGGTTTAGGCTTAAGCTCATTAACTTATGACAAACCTCAAAAGCAATAAAAGATTGAAATCATAAAAAAAAAACAATAATCGTCTCCTCCGGGATTCTTTTCTCATCATCTTCACTCACAAACGAGAACTTGCTTCTTCCGTCTAATGCAAGACAGTTTGCACCTAAGCCAGACAGGTCATACACTTGAGCATATACAAGTAAGTAGTTCACAAGTCAATTTATCTTTCAGTCTCTTTGAGTCGAACTACGGTGTTCTGACTTCCTCATTGCACGAGAGGATACGTAGGCATAACTTAATAGTTATCGAACAAAAGTCTCTGTATATCCCCCCCCTCTTCTAGCATCATTCTTTTAGCCTCATGATCTTGAGCATTTCACTCTTGTTCTTACACTGACACTTCATTTGTACACTTCACATTTCTTTTACATTGACACTTGCATTCTTTTCCAGCTTTGATGCACAAATTGCACTGACACTACCCCTTTAAAACACAAATCTTTTAAGCGTGGATCCCGTCGAGTACGACGGACAATCTGGGTGCTAATACCTTCCCAGGTTGTAACCAACCCCCTTTCTAAGTTTCTTTGGTTCGCAACCGTCTTATCCATATCTTTCTAGGTCTATGTAGCATTACCTTTCCCCCGGGATAAAAATGCCTAGCTGGCGACTCTTGTCTTTCTCTTGAGTTCACCCTTGTGTGTTCTCTCTTCTTTCGCCGACCGTTCGCGTCTGTACCCCTTCTGACAAGGTGTCATTTTGGTGGGAGCGACAGCTTGGCGACTCTGCTGGGGACCCTTATACTGTAACCAGGGCTCTGGTTCTGTTTGTGGGTTCCTCCTAGCGCTTGTTTGATTTGTGTTTACTGGGGTGTTATGTGCTAATTGTGTTTATATAGTTGCTTTATTTATTGCTTTATGTACAGCCTTATTTATTGCTTTCTTTACAGTTTTTCATATTTCATACTGTCATTATCCTTGCTGGATCTGTTCTTCTGTCTTGGTGGGTGGGGTTTCACTGAGAGTTTAAGGTCCTATACCTGGGACCTGAGTGACACCTAGGCTATAGTGGTTCATGTTCTTTCCCATTCCATTTCGGTCTGGTGCGGGAATATGAAACATGGTTCAGATATGGGTTTCATCTTGAGAAATCTGTACTACAGATTTCCTTTAGTACTAGGGCTATCTGGGAAGCCTGCTAAGTCTGGATGACCTTTATTATGACCTTCAGAAACTGAGGTGAATTAGAGGAGGATCTTTTATGGTTATTGTAAACACTGTACCTCCAGGTTAGAAGTGTTTACACTTCTCATAACTGATCCAAGTCTGAGGACCCTTGTTTTAGAACACTACCAGTGAGGGGGTTGGGCTGTTTAAAGGTTTGCAGGTACCTTTGACCACATCATACCTTGTTACTTGTTTTGATTAAGAGTACCTCACTTTGGACAGTTCTTGTGATTTAACCCTGGACATGTGACTCTTTATTTGAGTCCCCCACCTTGGTTACTGGATTTCTGAACCTCCATCTGGACTTCTTGAACATACATGGACCTATATCAAGACAAATAATCAGATCCAGCTTGATCACAAACCCTTTGCATATCATTTGCATACATCATCATTGCATCATTTAACATTTGTTTATTTGTTTTTTAGGGTATCCACATCATATTTTGCTTGGTTTTGACCCCTTCATCTGCATAGACCTCTGTCTAATCAGTTATCTGCTTCAGCTATCTTCATCAATTGTCTGCTTCAGCTGCCTTCATCACCAGCACTAGCCTATCAGTGGCTCATCTTCACTATCAGTCTTGATCCCTATCAGTACTTTCCTGCAGCTCTTCATCAGCATTCATGGCTACACCCAGGAAGAGCAACATTTCATACCATTTCTTTGAGCCTGTGTTGACTGGTATCAGGCAGGTCCAGGCACTTATCACTCCAGACCACATCCCATTATTCAGAGAGCATTATGGGGGCATCCTTGACATGGTTATGGACCTGGATCCTTCTCAGAGGAGTATGATCCACACCTTCCTACAGTTTTATGACCCTCCTTTGAGATGCATCACATTCCAAAACATTCAGCTAGGACCTCTGCTGGAGGAGTTTTCATCATTGATTGGAGTACCTGTCAGGGGTGGTGTCCCCTTCAACCCAAAGATGACTTCTCCCAGCAATGGAGAAGTAGCAAAAGCACTCTACCTAGAGCCTATTTTGATTGAGCAGAATATGACAACAAAGGCTGGGATCCCTGGTCTGCACTTAGATTTCTTGATTTCTCAGGCCATCCTGAAGGCCTCTTTGGGAGAATGGAGGGCAGCTTGTGCATTGTTAGCCCTCAGCATATATGGGGTTATGTTGTTTGCAGATGAGCCCAAGTTTATCAGCAAGAATGCCATTCATCTTTTCCTTCTAAGGAACCCAGTACCCACATTGCTGGGAGATTTCTATTACTCCATCCATCAGAGGAATGAGAAACAGAGAGGGAAGTTGGTGAGATGATGTGCTCCTCTGTTTCATACCTGGCTACTCAAACACTTACCTAAGACTGATGCCATCTTGAATCCTCACCAACAGAAGAATTGGGCTAAGAGACTTATTGCTTTGACTTCAGATGACATCAGATGGTGCACCCAGAGCACCAAAGGCAAGGACATCATTACTAGCTGTGGGAAATACCCAAATGTACCTCTGGTAGGAGTAAAGGGTTGCATCAACTACAATCCTTTGCTGTTTAAGAGACAACTGGGCTATGCTTTGGTCCACCCTCCTAGAGTGCAAGATTTAGATGAGACCTTGTATTGTGAAATAAAGCCTAATCTAGCTGCTGTCAGACAAGCATCTTGGGCTTGGGACAACATCCAGACAAAGGGGGTGGCTATTCTTGGAAAGTGTAATAATGTTGCTTCAGCCCAGTACTATGAATGGTCCCATGCTAGAGCTCAGATCACTGGAATGCCTTTTACCATTGAGGACACACCTGGACCTTCTACAGTACAGCCAACAGCCACTGTCAGCCTGGAGGAATTTGAGAAACTGAAGGAAAGGAATGAGAATCTGTCTCAAGCTCTGAAGAAGACCCTCTGGGAGAGGAGTGATGGTCGCCTGGACATTGAGAGGTTAGAGAAGCTTAAGGTGGAGCATCTGGCCAAGATTGAGAGAACAGAGGACTACATCAAGAAGTCAAGGGCTGGGGAGCAAATATTGAAGAATGCCTGTAAGGAGGCCAAGCTTCAGAAGGCTAGGACTGAACTCTATCTGCAAGAGAGTCAGGCTAGGTGGGTCAGGATCACTGAAGCCCGTACTCAATAAGATAAGATAACTCAAGCCAGGATTGAACAGTTAGAGGTCAATGAAAAGAAACAACAGGAAGCTTTGCTGGCAGCCCAAAAGGAGATTTCAGAGTTGGAGCTTAGGGCTGGGTTGAAGAGATCCAAGGATCAGGACAGGCACAAGAAGCTGACCACTGCCATTGCTACCAGAAACCTCCTCATCAGGACTATTACAGAGCACCCAGCTGGTCCGGTGACTGAGGCACTTTTGAAGGAGGTTAAGGAGGATGAGTTTGGGCTTGATGTCTGACCTTTTGTTTGTTGTTGCTTTCATTTGATGTACTTTTCTTTTATGATGTATTTTGACCCTTCAGGGGCATGTGTTGTAAAAAACAAACTATGTATGATTCACCATTTGTAATATATTTGTTAGTTCGTTTTCATTGGGTTTCTTTTCTCAAGCAACATCAAAGCATCTCCCTCGAGGTTTGGAAAGGTCAAAACCAAGAACCAAGCCGGATACCTTGGATTTGTAGGTTTTGTTATTATTTTGTTTGTTTCTAACTCTGTTGTGGTTCAGGAAATATTGCTCGCAGAAGAGTGTTCCCTGTCAACCGTGCACACCGGTATCCTACTCGCAACAACCTTCCGGGTATCATAATGGAGCAAGTACAACAAGACCTGACTGAGGTCAGAACCTAGATGGCTAACGAAAGAGTGGAGATGAGGAACCAAATGGCCCAATTCATGACTGTGATGACTGGTTTGGCTCAAACCCAAGAAAGGCTAAGGGCATTGGTAGAAAGACAAACTCCCGAGGAGCCTCATCCTGGGACTGGAGGAACAAGTAACAATGAGAGGGGTCAACCTCATGTTAATCCACCTGTATTTGGGCCTCATCTAGATCCGGAAGTCAACGTCCCGGGTAATGTGCAAGGAAATACTACTAGGGGAAGGATCTTAAAAGAAGACCCCCAAGAGGAGTAATTTACTGTCATGGGAGCTGGGGATGAGGTCTATGACCGAAGGTTTGATGAAATTGCTGAGAAGTTGAGATCTCTGGAGTCTCAGAACTCCTTGGGTTTTGATGTAATGGATATGGGGTTAGTAGATGGGGTAAGAATTCCCCACAAGTTCAAATCCCCGTGCTTCGAGAAATACAATGGAACCTCTTGTCCACGAACTCACCTGCAGTCCTTTCTGGGGAGACTTAAAGCATACACCATGGATGAAAAGCTGTGGATGTTCTATTTTGAAGACAGTTTGACTGGGGCTTCAAGGGAGTGGTACTCACACCTGACCAGAGCTACTATCAGATGTTGGAAGGACCTAGCTGAAGCCTTCATCAAGCAGTACCAATACAATCTAGACATGGCTCCTAACAGGACCCTCTTGATGGGAATGTCTCAATCCTCCAGGGAAAGTTTCAGGGAATATGCCCAAAGGTGGAGACAGCTTACTGCTTCTGTCCAGCCACCCATGTCGGAAAGAGAAATGGCCAACATGTTCATGAATACTCTGCAAGGAACATACATTGATAGACTGGCTGCCGTTTCTTCTACTAGCTTCGCAGACGTGGTTATAGCCGGTGAAAGAATTGAAAGTCTGCTAAAAATGGGCAAAATTTCTGATAATGGTGCAAGTTCGTCCAGTAACCCCAGGAAGCCTTTTGTGGGACCTCGAAGGACCGGTGAGAGAAATGCCATTCATGCCAACAGGGGTAGGCCTCAGTATGTACACAGATCAGTAGCAGCTGTCACTATTCCAGCTCTGATTCCTCAGCAACCAGCATATCAACAACAACAACAACCCCATTATCAACAGCAAGTTCAGTATCCGCCACAGAGAACCTACAACAACAATAACAGCAATCAACAACAACGACCCTTTCAGCAAAGACCATCACAGGCAAATAGGGTGATTGACCCTATCCCTATGCCTTATGCTGCCTTATTGCCACAACTCATGAAGCTTAACTTGGTTGAGCTAAGGACATTGGCACCTCCAGATCCCTCCAATCTCCCGAAGAATTACGATGTCAATGCCAGATGTGCTTTTCACTCTAATGCACCTGGCCACAACACGGAGAAGTGCAGGGCATTGCAAATGAAAGTTCAAGATCTGGTGGATTCTAAGGCCCTCAACTTCGCACCTCCTCCAAATGTCAACAGAAATCCTATGCCTAATCATGGTGGGCCGAGGATTAATTCCATTGAGGAAGATAAACCGTCTACTTTGATCACCAGTGTTGCACAAATTCGAACACCTCTGGTCGAAATTAAAGCTCAGCTTCTAGAGTGCCAGGTGTTTCCCGGGTGTGAGCTCGGTTGTGGGTATTGCAACATTGCAGTCAATGGGTGTGATAATTTGAGAAGCGGCATAGATGGTCTTATCAAGGATGCTATCCTTCAGATCTCAACAACGGCGCCTACAAATCCAGCAATTCCTTTGACAACAATTCCTGATTCTTCTACAACAGCAGCAACAATCATTCCAACCGATTCATCAATATCATCAACAATAGCTTCATCCATCACTTCAACAAATCAAATGTCAACAACCATTTCTTCTACAACATCAGCATCCTTTTTATCAGCAGAATCTTCTACAACGCCAACAGAAATTAATGAAGATGTCTCAGCAGTCACCATCTACTATGATCCATCCAATGTTCCTCCAAATAACAACTTTATACAACAAACAGTGGCACCTCCTGCCAGGTCACCAGTCACAATTTACTACGATCCGCACACCATTACAGTACCCTCCTCTGCAGTAGTAAGTCAAGTTACCATCACGGTGCCTGGACCTGTTCCCTATGAAAGTAGTAATGCCATACCTTGGCATTATGGCTCTGATCTCTACTGCAACGGGGAGAAAATCACTTTGGACTCTTCAACTTCTTCTCCACAGATTGTTAATGTTGGGGGAGGCGGAGGCTTCACCAGAAGCGGACGCCTTTTTGCCTCACAAACACAAAGACCTAATGTAGAAGTAGAAGCTGCTGCCAAAGCAAAAGGAAAGAGTGTGGTATTTGAAGAGACGGCTGTCAAAGAAACTCAGAAGACGTCTTTTGAACAAGATGTAGACGAGTTTATGAGAATCATAAAGAGAAGTGATTACAAGGCGGTGGATCAGCTTCACCAAACTCCCTCAAAGATCTCTATATTATCACTGTTAATGTGTTCTGAAGCTCACAGGAATGCATTATTAAAAGTCTTGCACGCAGCATACGTACCAGAGGAGATCACTGTTAATCAGCTAGAAACTGAGGTGGCAAATGTCAATACCAGCCATGGGCTGGGCTTCACCAACGCTGACTTAACAACGGAGGGACGTAACCACAACAAGGCTTTACATATCACCCTGGAATGCAAGGGCGCTGTTTTATCTCATGTACTGGTGGACACTGGGTCTTCACTCAATGTTCTACCAAAGAAAGCCTTAGTGAAGCTAGAGTATGATGGCTTAGCACTGCGACCGAGTAATTTGGTGGTGAGAGCATTTGATGGCTCTAAAAGATCAGTGCTTGGAGAGATTGATCTGCCTGTGATGATTGGCCCACAGACCTTCAAAATTACCTTCTATGTGATGGACATTCAGCCGGCCTATAGCTGTTTATTGGGTAGACCCTGGATTCATGCCGCTGGCGCTGTTACGTCTACCCTTCACCAGAAGCTAAAATTCGAGTGGGAAGGCCAGATCATCACCATCTGTGGGGAAGAAGACATCTTTGTTAGCCATCTGGCTACGTATAAGTATATTGAGATGGATGGAGAGATCCATGAAACTATGAGCTAGGGGTTTGAGGCCCTGAACATTAATGAAGCATCTGTTGTACTAGGAACCTCCATAACGTCTTACCAGCAAGCCCGGAAGGTTGTTGAAGAGGGTACTTCCCAGGGATGGGGCAAGTTGCTTCCCGTGGAGAAGAAAGAGGACAGATTTGGGTTGGGTTACAGACCAACTCAACAACATCAATCAGAGGCTGCTAAAGAGCCCAGTTTTGTCAGCGGGGGAATGCTCACCCCAGATGCTGTAAACAACTTGGAAGACGAGGAGGAAAGCGACCGCCACCTGGAGAGCTGGATATGTCCAAGGATCCCGGGGAGCCAAGTCCTTAACTGGTCTTCCCAGGAAATTATAAGGGTTACTCCTGCAGAGTAATTATTATTTCCTGTATTTTTAAGCATGCATCAAGTCTTGCATCTTGCCCAAGATGACAAGACTCATTTTGCAATCGGGCCATCTTGTAATTTTGTGCAAATGGATTAATCAATGAATATCGGACATCTTTTGCAAATGAGTCTTTTTCTTTTCCTCTCACAGTTTTTCATTTTTCTTTTTGTACAAAAATAAAATGGCAATGTTTTCCAAAATGAAAACTTCATTCCACTTTTTTTAAACAAGATTAAAATTGATCACTAAAATGAACAATCTAAACCCTTGCAGAGAGTGTCTTTCAGACTGCACCGACAACAACACTGCTATGGCTTCGTATGACTTTGACAATCCAATCAATCAAGCTGATGAAGGGGTTGAAGAAGATTATGAGCTACCTGAAGAGCTAGCCAGGTTATTAAGGCAAGAGGAGAAGGTTATCACTCCTCATCAGGAGGAGATTGAAACGGTTAATCTTGGTACGAAAGAAGACGTGAAAGAGGTTAAGATCGGGGCCTGCCTACAAGATTCAGTGAAGGAGCAATTGATCGATATGCTTCGGGAATATGTGGATGTCTTTGCTTGGTCTTATCAGGATATGCCAGGGTTGGACACCGACATTGTCATGCATAAGCTGCCAGTAAAAGAAGATTGCCCACCGGTGAAATAGAAGTTGCGTCGTACTCGCCCAGATATGGCAATGAAGATAAAGGAAGAGGTGCAAAAGCAGTGGGACGCCGGTTTCCTTGCTGTAACTAGCTATCCGCCGTGGGTCGCTAATATTGTACATGTGCCTAAGAAAGACGGCAAGGTGAGGATGTGTGTGGACTACCGGGATCTGAACAGAGCCAGCCCGAAAGATGATTTCCCTTTACCTCACATTGATGTATTGGTGGATAATACAGCTCAGTTCTCGGTGTTCTCCTTCATGGATGGATTTTCAGGATACAACCAGATCAAGATGTCACCTGAAGACATGGAGAAGACAACTTTCATCACACCCTGGGGCATGTTCTGTTATAAGGTGATGCCATTCGGACTGAAGAATGCTGGTGCAACTTACCAACGGGCTATGGTAACATTATTCCACGACATGATCCATAAAGAAATTGAATTATGTGGATGACATGATTGCCAAGTCCCTCACAGAAGAAGACCACCTGGTGAATCTGTTGAAGTTATTCAAGCGTCTGAGGAAGTACCAACTGAAGTTAAACCCCAACAAATGCACATTCGGGGTGCAATCCGGTAAGCTGCTGGGATTTATTGTAAGTGAGAAAGGGATTGAAGTTGACCCTGATAAAGTTAAAGCCATTCAAGAAATGCCTGCACCGAAAACTGAAAAAGAAGTTCGAGGGTTCCTAGGTAGATTGAATTACATTTCAAGGTTCATATCTCACCTTACAGCAACCTGTGAACCTTTGTTCAAGCTGTTAAGAAAAGAACAAACGGTTAGGTGGAACGAAGACTGCCAAAGGGCTTTTGACAAAATCAAGGAATACCTACAAGAGCCTCCGATCCTTATGCCTCCAGTTGAAGGAAGACCTATGATAATGTACTTGACAATATTAGAAGAGTCAATGGGGTGTGTGCTGGGCCAGCATGATGAGTTTGGTCGAAATGAGTATGCAATTTACTACCTAAGCAAAAAGTTTACCGACTATGAACAACGTTATTCACTACTCGAGAAAACTTGGTGTGCTTTAGCGTGGGCTGCTCGCCAACTAAGGCAGTATATGTTGACCCACACTACCTTATTGATCTCAAAGATGGACCCAGACAAGTATATTTTTGAGAAGCCAACACTTACCGGACGGGTTGTAAGATGGCAAATGATCCTCACAGAATATGACATTCAGTACATATCTCAAAAAGCCATCAAGGGCAGCGTATTGTCTGAATATCTCGCTGAGCAACCCATTGATGATTACCAGCCTATGAGATTTGACTTCCCTGATGAAGACATCATGTTCATAAAAGCAAAAGATCACGAAGAGCCTATTCACACTGAAGGGCCTGACCCGAAAGAAGAATGGACTATGATGTTTGATGGGGCTGTTAACATGAATGGTCGTGGTGTTGGGGCAGTACTCATTACGCCTAAGGAAGTTCACATCCCTTTCTCGGCAAAACTCACCTTCAACTGCACTAACAACGAAGCTGAATACGAAGCTTGTATTATGGGTCTTGAGGAGGCCATTGACCTCAGAATCAAAACTTTGACTGTATTCAGAGATTTAGCTCTGGTAATTAATCAAACCAATGGCAAATGGTACACACACCAAGATCATCTGATACCTTACAGGGATTATACAAGAAGGTTATTGACTTTCTTCACGACGGTCAAGCTTGAGTATATTCCCCGAGATGAAAATCAGTTTGCAGATGCTCTGGCTACCATTTCCTCCATGATCAAAGTTCAAGCTGCCAACTTTGTACCTCGGATTTCAGTTTCTAGACTTGACAGACCAGCATATGTATTTGTAGCAGATGTTGTTAAAGATGATAAGCCTTGGTTCCATGACATTAAGTGCTTCTTGGAGGATCAAACATACCCACCTGGGGCATCTTCCAATGATAAGAAGACATTAAGAAGGCTAGCTGGTAGTTTCTTCCTGAATACTGACGGTTCCCTGTACAAGAGAAACTTTGATATGGTACTCCTCAGATGCGTTGATAAGACAGAAGCAGACTTGTTGATGCACGAAGTGCACGAAGGATCCTTTGGTACCCATGCAGGAGGGCATGCAATGGCTAAAACGTTGCTAAGATCAGGCTATTACTGGATCACAATGGATACCGACTGTTGTGCCTATGCCAGAAAATGCCACAAATGCCAGATCTATGCGGATAAGGTGCATGTGCCTCCCAATCCTCTGAATGTGATGTCTTCACCCTGGCTCTTTGCCATGTGGGGCATTGATATGATTGGCAAGATTGAGCCGACTGCTTCAAATGGCCACAAATTCATTTTGGTTGCCATTGACTATTTTACCAAGTGGGTCGAAGCAGCTTCTTATGCAAATGTTACCAGGCAAGTGGTAGCCCGATTTCTAAAGAGAGACATCATCTGTCGGTATGGAGTGCCCGAGCGAATCATTACTGATAATGGTTCCAACATAAACACCAAAATGATGGCAGGACTATGCCGGGACTTCAAGATCCAACACCACAATTCTTCTCCTTGCAGGCCAAAGATGAACGGCGTTGTGGAGGCAGATAATAAGAATATCAAGAAGATTGTGCAGAAGATGGTAGTTATCTACAAAAACTGGCATGAAATGCTAACATTTGCCTTACATGGGTATCGTACGTCAATCAGAACATCTACTGGGGCAACACCGTATCAACTTGTGTATGGTATGGAGGCAGTCCTACCTGTTGAAGTTGAATTACCCTCCCTGCGGGTACTGATGGATGTTAAGTTGAATGAAGAAGAATGGGTCCAGTCCCGATACGAACAACTGAATCTGATTGAAGAGAAGAGATTAGCTGCAATCTGTCATGGGCAGCTGTATCAGAAAAGAATGAAGAAAGCCTTCGATCAGAAAGTCAGGCTCCGAGAGTACCAAGTAGGAGATCTTGTGCTGAAAAGACTCCTCCCTCCTCATACAGACCACAGGGGCAAGTGGACTCCGAACTATGAAGGGCCATTCGTGGTAAAGAAAGTTTTCTCTGGTGGAGCACTAATGCTCAGTACTATGGATGGTGAAGACTTCCTGTCCCCTGTGAATTCAGATGCAGTTAAAAAATACTTCGCATAAAATGACCCGCTGGACATAAAAACAGAATGTAAGTCCAGGCAAAAATAGGGCATCCCGGCGAGTCAAAAACAGAATAAAAGACTCGGGCAAAAATAAGGGAAAATAAATAAAAATGTACACCCGCTGAGTTGAAAAGCCGCATTGGACAACTCAGGCAAAAATGGGTATCCCGGTGGATCGAAAACCTGAAAAGGCGATCCACGCAAAATAAGGGAATAAGCGAACAACTGCATTCTGAATTCGTCCGTATCACTTACAACTCAGTAAGCTTTGAAAGGTTCGAGCGTCGTTCAGAACCAGCCTCCTTCAGAGAGCAAGACGAGAAGAACGTCAAAAGTCATACGAGTCATAGCAAAAGGGAAGCTCCTCGAAGCGTCGCCAGCATTGCCAGCACCTTTTTGTTTTTCAATTTGTAACGATTCCCTCATTTCAGGGGATCCGTTTCTTTGAATGTATCTTGCAAAATTTAGGGCACTCGAATTAATAAAATCGGATTTTCAGTCACACACTGTCTCGTACTCTTTTATTTGCAAAAATGTCTGATGTCATTAATTTATTGACTGCATAAATACAGATGCGTTTTTCCTAAATTACATGCTTACAGGAAATATACTTACTCCCGGGGGTGTCTAAACTCCTGTGATGGAATCCAGTAAGGGATACCTAGGGATACTTGTGCGTTTCTTTGTCATGCAGGATTGCAGGCGTTCAAAGCGCAACGTGGGGCATGAAAGCTTCTCCCTAACAAGCTGTCAAATCATTATCTACTCAGTCCGTCTTCCAGATTAGCACCGGAGGTGTTTTCTCCCCAGCTGAGTTGTCAAGTATCATCCTCAGGAGGATCCCTACAGAAATCTCTAGGAAGATCTTCCAGTGGTCTTTCTTCTTCCCCAGCCAAGTGCCAACCAGGGAACTACCTCCCCACAGAGTTTCAACCTCTATCCAGAAGAGCAACGCGTGAAGAAATCACAACAAAGTGAAGAAAGCTTCTACAAACCCCAGTTGGGTCCCCCATTGCTGAGATGGGTCTATTAGTGATCTGTTTCCCCATGCAGATACATCTTATCAGATCTACCAATGATCTTATCCCCAGCTGGGATGTCCACTTCAAGCAGATCAGTCAGAGATCTTCACAGCAACGGGATCCGAGTCCCGGATCATTATCTTTGCATAATCATAGCATTCGCATCATATTTTCCCCACAGAGCGTAGCATTCCGTCTAATACGGAGCATTACGGCAAAAATCAAACATGTTGCATGATCACAAGCCATGTGTCAAACTGAACACTTGTAAATACTGACAATCCATCAACAATATACATAATATTTCCCATTTCCCCACCAGAGAGCCAAAGCATTTTCCTTAAAGATACAGATACATGCTCCCTTCGGCACTCGTCCGTGTCATCATTCCCCAGTAAATTGCCCGAAGCTAACAGATGCATATACAGTACAGATACTTCCTGACAACCGTCCGTGTCATATCCCCAGTAGAAAGCCAAAGCGTCCCCTTTGCACTCACAGATACATATATATATATATATATATATATATATATATACAATTCCTTGACGCCCGTCCGTGTCACCTCCCCCAACATAGTTACCCAAACACTTTGGAAACCATACTCTTGTTTATAATACACTTTTTCCGACACTCGTCCGTGTTACTCATCATCTTTTTACTCATACCGATACTCGTCTGTATCTTGTATATATCACTTAAATCCCCTCAGATCCGACACTTGTCCGTGTTCTTTGTTAACCAGTTGGTACTCGTCCGTATCATCATCTCTGAACATGCGTCAAGCGTTTGTTTCTACTGATACTCGTCCGTATCATAGTCTTAAGGATGCTCGTCCGCATATTTAATCTATACACCATGTCAAAAACTTATTTTCTTGAATTTAGACACTCGTCAGTGTCTACCATTCCCCAGAAGAGTCCCCAACAAATCTTGTTAAACTATTTTCTTTCTATCTAACATTCGTCCTATGTCATGATACCCTTCAGCAGCCGTACCCTGCCAGGTGATCGTCCTTCACCTTTTTGATGATCGTCCTTCATCACCCCCAGTGGAGTCTCTATTCATTAGAACCCCTTCCTATCCGACATTCGTCCTATGTCGTGATATTTTCAGCAGCCGTCCCCTGCTAGGTGATCGTCCTTCACCTCCTGATGATCGTCCTTCATCATTTTATCTGATGGTCGTCCCCATCGTTGATCTTGTTATCTGACATTCGTCCTATTTCATGATAAACCCTGAGAGCAGCCGTACCCTGCTAGGTGATCTTCCTTCACCTCTTGATGATCGTCCTTCATCATGCTTATCCGATGGCCGTCCCCATCGTCGACCCTTTTTATCCGACATTCGTCCTATGTCGCGATACTTTCGGCAGCGCTACCCTTCCAGGTGATCGTCCTTCACCTTAGATGACCGTCCCTCATCTTATCCCCAACAGAGCAGTCGTCTCCTGCTAGGTGATCATCCTTCTCCTTTGATAACCGTACCTCATCATTTATTTCATTTACCTATAATCCCCATAGAGTCTTATAGCTTTACTTGATGGCCGTCCCCATCACAATCTCTCATATCCCCAGCTTGTCGGTCGTCCCCGTCATTGCTTTATTTTCTGCACTATCCCCAGCATGTCGGTCGTCCCCGTCATTTCTTCCTCCCCAGCGGTCGTCCTCTGCTCGACGGTCGTCCTCCGTTGCCCGCACTTTATAATCATACTTTATTTTCTTTTACAATCTATATCCCTTTTCTTCTTCATTCTGTGAGTGCAAATCTTGGACTGTCTTTGGTATTCAACCACAAGTTATCTTGTTTGCCTGATAAGCCGTTGCTTACATCCTGCACAGCTAACTCATGTTTGAATAGGGGCAGCTGTAAACACCCCAAATTTGCCCTCACCCATTTCACCATGGCTTGTGATCTTTTCATGTGCATAAGTTCAATCATAGCATCTCATACCACATTTTGGATTCACTGCATTGCTTCTAGGGTTTGTAATCTGAGCCATCCCTGAGCCAGTTGAGCCACTCCAAAGGTCATCAATCACTTCAAAGGGGTCCATGTGTGCTCAAGCATCATATTATATTCTCCCAAGATCAAGGAAGTCAGAAAATCACAAAAAAACTCAGAAAGGCATGGAAGCAGAGCCAGGTTTAACTGCACAGATGACCTAGAATTAGGGTTTTGGTTTCAGAGGCCATAACTCCAAATATTTTGGTCATTCTTGTTTCTATTGGTCTCTATATGTTATGAGGATCATGCATATCAATTTTCATGAATAAATTCCACGGGGAAGGCATCTAATCAAGAGTTGGCTTCTTGAGCAAGTCAGTGCAAAATCAGGGCATCTGAGGCCCCCAATGACCCAACCAAAGGGCATTCTCCATCATTTTGAATGTGTATGATCTTTATTTGATCATAGAAGATGTTATAAGTTCACAAAATTGAAGAATTTCAAGCCATTTGCAAAGTTGCCTTTTTGGGAAAATGACTTGTAATGAAAACTTGCCATTTTGGGAAAGTTTTTCAACCATTTCTTTTTGATTCAAAAATGCTTCAAATGAGAAAACTTTGGTCATGAAAGTTGTAGAATGGATCCTCCCATTTTCAAAAAGTACAAGAACTCATTCTAATTCATTTTGGATCAAAAGTTATGGCTTGTCAAAGTTGGGCAAAATCACATAATTTCAAGTTTTGTACCAAAGAGGCAAAGTTGCAAAATCTCATGCCAAGGCAAAATGTGACTTCAATGTGACTTCTAACCTTTGCACAAACATGAACCATGACCTTAAAATCAGAATGCACCAAAGAATTGTCCATTTTCATGACTTGTGCATTAAGAAACTTCAAAAGGGCCAAACATTATGAAAATTGCAAAAACTCACACAAACCCTAATCCACTTGCTGCATTGCCTCTCATCCATTTCCATGGTTCTCCTTGATTCAAGCTGCAGCCAAGCCATGCCTTGTACCTTGACTGCCATAGCCCATACCTCTCTTATACAAAAAGTTGACTTTATGCATTTTGCTCCATACCAATCACACTGCTCCACAACAACTCTCTGACCTATCAAGGATTGATATGTGTACCAAAAGCAACCCAACACATAGCACAACACAGTCTGATCTCTCTCATAAGCCATAGTTCACAAAACTCTCCTCTTATGCACTTTCCTTCGAATCTCATCACACAATCATCAAACCTCAAAACCAACTTCACCATTCATTCAGAAAAGCTTCACAGAGCATAAACCACCCTTCACCTTGCCTTGAAAGTCCCTGAAACTCAAACACGATTTCCCCCCCCCCCTCTCTGAACAGAACTCCATCAATCTCACAAACTAGCCACCATACACTCAAACCAAGCCTCAAAGCATATTCAGGGAGATCATTGGAGTAGCTTTGAAGCAGGGAGGCAGTCTGAAAGCTCCAAACTGAAAGCTTCACCTCAGGTAGCTTCACGCAATCATTTTTCCAGAAACCTTGTTTTAAGTTATTGAAATGATCTACATGCTCCCCTGATTGCTTTGCACTTTGTATTTTTGAAAATGATTGATTATTGAGCATGTACTGCATCTCTGAAAGTTTGGTCATTTTTAGGTTTTTGATTCGAATCTTGGTTTTGAGTAAAAAGAAATGGATTTTGAGGGTAGATTCATGTTTAGGGAGGTTGAGAGGTTTGATCTGGAGCTTTACAGCTCTTAAAATGATCTGGAGAGTGGGATTGATATTTCTCAGGGAGGGTGTCCCCGAAGCTCTTCTCCGGTGACCTGAAAGTCATTAGGGTTTAATAATTGGATCTGGGCTTCCCGCGCGTGTTGGAAGGCCAATATGATTTCACTTAGCCCTAATTGTGATTAATTAAATTAATTAATTAGGTTTAGTTTAAAAATGCCAGTTTGAACCTAGGCCGTTGGATGACGCGCGCAGTCTTCCCTCCATCTCCTAGTTTGAATGTGAACCTCAGGATTTGCATACTTTTTATTTTATTTAATTTTATTTAATTTTCTTTTCATTTAACTTCTACGAATTATTTAAAATAGCAAAACATCTTTAAAAATTCTGAAAATATTTGTCAAACATTTCATTAATTTTCAGAACCCAAAAATATTTTTATTTTTATTTTTTGCATTAAAATTTTTTTTTAAATCATTTATATGTTTATTTTTAATTAGTTAATGAAAATTAATTAATTAAAAATGCATTTAGGTATTTAAAAATCACCAAAAAATTCACATTGCATCTCAAAACATTTAGAAACATTATCAAACTCTCAAACCAAATTTCTTTTTGGTTCTTGATGCACTTTGATCATTTTCATTAGAATTAAATTCATTTAAGGGCAATATATTGGTTCAAACTTTGAAAAATCCATTCTGCCTAACCCTTAAGAGTTTGATAATGGTTTTTCTTGCATTGCATCCTTCATAGCATGTAGTTTATAGGATAAAATTGGTTTGAATTGATCTTCCATTTTCAATTTGTTTTGTATTTTCCATGTTAAGGTACCTTAAAACCCTAATTGACTTGAGAAATTCATAACTTTCACTAAGTTAAGAGTTAGGTCCCCTCCTTTGGGCAGTGAACTTGTGTAGGGTTAGGGTTTCTTTGATTGCATTTTCAATTTTTTGTCATTTCATTTGCTTCTGGTTTTGAATTTTTGCATTGCATGTTGTATGTAAACCCTAATTTGTGGTTTCCTTTGCATCCATCTCTCATTTGCTTGCATCCAATGACTTGCCATGACATTTTGTGCATCCACATGATTCATAAGACATCTTAGGACACATTAGGATCATGTTTGATCATTGCATCTTTCATTTGCCATGTTATGTGTTCATATCATTTCATAAGCTTTCATGAGCTTCCATGGTTCAAACATCTTTCATCTGCATCCATATCCTTGTATGATCCTTCTCATGTCTTGCCATATGTTTGCATCTTCTCTTAGCATCGTTAACATCATGTTTATGCTTCTGACTTTGGTTTGCATCATGACATTTCATCTCACTTGCATTGCATTTCATTTCTTTTGGTAACTTTTCAGGTGGTAAGTTGTTTTGGGAAGTGAATTTGCCTTCACTTCTCACAATCTCTCTTCATCTCTCTTATGCATCATTGCTGCATTTTATCTTTGTATTTGAGTGAGCTTGCTCATTCATGCTCTTTCCCACTTTCCTTCTTCAAGCAACTTGTCTTCTTAAGTGAAGCAAGTTGTTTTGCTTCTCTTTGTTTCTTCCTCCTTTCATTTGCTTCTTTCCTGGTGGTTCATCTGAAGATCTCTTACAAGCTTCATAAAATCTAGGAACAACCAAGCATGATAACAATTAGGGTTTGATTAGTCCCCCATTTAGATTTTACCTTTGTGTCTTCTTTGAGTCTCCTCTTCTCACCTCATAATCAGGACTAAACCCTAAAGGTTTTAAGGCTTTGTGATTAAGCATATGTCTGCATCCTTCTATTAGGATGGAATGTATAAATTTAATCCTAAGTGTTAAACCCTTAATGTGTTTAAATACTTTAATCAATCTACCTAATAATCATCAAGACATCAAGCTTGTAACTTGGGCCTTGCATTAGGGTTCTAATTCTTCCTTAATTGGTTAAGAAGGACTAACCCTAGTGTTAATGGACAAGTCCCCCTCAAGTTGTCTTACAAACAATAAAAACCACTTCTTCATCTTATCATTAACTAAAATCCATTTAGTAAAGGCTTTGTTTTGTCATGAGGTTAATCCCTAATCATGGATTAAGTTGAGGAGTCTTTCTCAGCTTAAATGTTCTCATCTATTATCCTTCTATTAGGATGGTGTAATGGGTCCATTAAATCCCTAATTATAGCTTAATCTCATTACTCAACACTAAACAAAAACAACAAAAACATCTAAGTAAATGCAAGTAGGTTAATGATCTTAATCCTACATCATGTTGGTTAAGTGTGAGGTGGTTACTTCATACTTAAGGTATTCTCATTACCCCTAATCAGAGGGAGGATGTGATGAGTTTACTAACCCTTGGTTTAGGCTTAAGCTCATTAACTTATGACAAACCTCAAAAGAAATAAAAGATTGAAATCATCAAAAACAAACAATAATCGTCTCCTCCGGGATTCTTTTCTCATCATCTTCACTCACAAACGAGAACTCACTTCTTCCGTCTAATGCAAGACAGTTTGCACCTGAGCCAGACAGGTCATACACTTGAGCATAGACAAGTAAGCAGTTCACAAGTCAATTTATATTTCAGTCTCTTTGAGTCGAACTACGGTGTTCTGACTTCCTCATTGCACGAGAGGATAGGTAGGCATAACTTTACAGTTATCGAACAAAAGTCTCTGTATATCCCCCCTCTTCTAGCATCATTCTTTTAGCCTCATTATCTTGAGCATTTCACTCTTGTTCTTACACTGACACTTCACTTGTACACTACACATTTCTTTTACACTGACACTTGCATTCTTTTCCAGCTTTGATGCACAAATTGCACTGACACTACCCCTTTAAAACACAAATCTTTTAAGCGTGGATCCCGTTGAGTACGACGGACAATCTGGGTGCTAATACCTTCCCAGGTTATAACCAACCCCCTTTCTCAGTTTCTTTGGTTCGCAACCGTCTTATCCATATCTTTCTAGGTCTATGCAGCATTACCTTTCCCCCGGGATAAAAATGCCTAGCTGGCGACTCTAGTCTTTCTCTTGAGTTCACCCTTGTGTGTTCTCTCTTCTTTCGCCGACCGTTCGTGTCTGTACCCCTTCTGACCAGGTGTCATTTTGGTGGGAGCGACAGACGTATCCAGTTTTCCAGGTTGCGCTCGTCTTCTGACTCATCTTCCAAACTATTCACAGCATCCGGGGTGAGTGTAAACACCCCAAATTTGCCCTCACCCATTTCACCATGGCTTGTGATCTCTTCATATGCATAAGTTCAATCATAGCATCTCATACCACATTTTTGATTCACTGCATTGTTTCTAAGTCATCTGCATCTAGGGTTTGTGATCTGAGCAATCCAAGAGCTATTTGAGCCACTCCAAAGATCATCAATCACTTCAAAGGGGTCCATGTATGTTCAAGCATCATATTATATCCCCACAAAGTCAAGAAAGTCAAAGAATCACAAGAACTGAGAATGGCATGGAAGCAGAGCCAGGTTTAATTGCACAGATGACCTAGAATTAGGGTTTTGGTTTCAGAGGCCATAACTCCAATTTTTTTGGTCATTCTTGTTTCTATTGGTCTCTATATGTTATAGGGATCATGCATATCAATTTTCATGAAGAAATTCCATGGGGAAGTCATCTGATCAAGAGTTGACTTTTTGAGCAAGTCAGTGTAAAATCAGGGCATCTGAGGCCCCCAATGACCCAACCAAAGGGTGTTCATCATCATTTTGATCATGTATGATCTTTATTTGATCATATAAGATGTTGGAAGCTCACAAATTTGAAGAATTCCAAGCCATTTGCAAAGTTGACTTTTTGGGAAAATGACTTGTAATGGAAACTTGCCATTTTGGGAAACTTTTTCAACCCTTGCTTTTTGATTCAAAAATGCTTCAAATGAGAAAACTTTGGTCATGAAAGTTGTAGAATGGATCATTCCATTTTCAAAAAGTACAAGAACTTGACCTAATTCATTTTGGATCAAAAGTTATGGCCTTGCAAAGTTGGACAAAATCATTGAAATTTCACTTTTGTACAAAATGGAAAACTTACAAATTCTCATGGCAAGCCTTTATGTGACTTCAACATGACTTCTAATCATCATACCAATGCAATGCATGACCTAAAATCAGAATTGGCCCAAGGGATTTCTCATTCATTTGCCTTGATTTTCACATAACCATAAAACATTCTTCATGAAAGTGCAAAGAGGGATTTTTGGAAAAATCATTCTCAAAGGAATTATATGATCTCTAACTGATCTCAAGACTTTGCCATGACCTAATGAAGCATGCCTCACAAAAATTCAGCAATGTTTTCTCACATTCACATAGCCAAAAATCATGGAATGTCACAAGTGGGCAAGTTGCAAAAACCCTTCTAGCTCATGATCCAAATGCAGCAGCCTTTCATGAACCATCCAAGGGCCTTCCTTGAAGCTGGCTGAGGCAATCCAAGCACAGAAATCTCCTCTGCCATGGCCCATACCTATAGTACACCAACTATTGACTTTTTGGCCAATTGCTCCATACCATTCCCACAGTACATGTCAAGTCTTCTGACTCATTCCAATAGTTTAGGACTTGTATATGGATCATAAAACAAGCCTCACACAAGCCTGGAACACACACATTGCAGCACACTCCAAAAACTGTCAAAACCTTCTTCTCTTCGAATCTCCTTCCACAACCATCAAACATTCATTTTCTCTTCACCAATCAATCAGAAATCATCCATAGAACAAATCCCACCCCTCACAATGATCTGAAACAGCACACACAAGAACCTTATTTTCTGATACACCAGAACTGAACCTCTCAAAATAACCAGTTTAAACTCCATTCAAGCTTTCCATTGAGCTCAGAGGGACCAGGGGAGTCAGTTTGCATAAGAGAAAGGCTCAGAAAGCTCCAGTTTGAAGAGCTTCGAATCAGGTATCCATCAAGAACAAATTTTCCAGAACTTCATTTACTTGTTATAAATTGATTCTACATGTTATCCTGATCATCATGATGTGTTTAAAAATGAAAATGAGTGGAAAATGAGTATGTATTGATGTTCTGAAATTTTTCCCATGAAAAATGTTTGCTTCGATTTGCTTGATTCATGTAGTTTAAATGTTGTTTAATGGTTGATTCATGTTCCATGATGTTAGAGGATCATTTCCCTATGTTCAATTTGAAGTCGGGTGGCTTGTAGCGAAATCTAGGGTTTTGGTTCGCCGGAGAAGGCGACCGGAAGTCTTCTCCGGCCACCTGAGAACCATTAGCCCTAATCTGTGTAATTATGAGAGTTTGAATTCTGGCCCTTAGATGCGTTGACCCGCGCGTGTTCTGATGGCCAGGATCTTCCCATTTTGCCCTAATCCATAATTAACCTAATTAATTCAGTTTAATTATTTAATTAAAGAAAATTAACTGAATTTGAATTGTGGCCGTTAGATGTGGCGCGTAGTCAAGCTAAAATTCCCCAGGTTCAATCCAAACCTTCAGATGCGCATACTTTCATTTTATTCATATTTTTATTTCATTTGATTTCATTTCTTTTCCTCATTTAATTTAAAATAGCAAAAAATGTCTAAAAATTCTGAAAATTTTTATCAAACATCTTATTAATTTTCAGAAACCAAAAATATTTTTATTTTTATTTCTTGCATCAAAAATTATTTTTAAATCATTTAAAAGTTTATTTTTAATTAATTAATGAGAATTAATTAATTAAAAATACTTTTAGGAATTTAAAAATCACAAAAAATTCATGAAGCATTTGAAAACATTTAGAAACATTGTCCAACTCTCAAACCAAATTTCTTTTCTGAACTTGATGCCTTTTGACAATTTTCAATGGAATTAAAATCATTTCAAGGCATTATTTTGGTTCAATCTTCAAAAATTCACTTCTGCCTAGCCATTGAGAGTTGGACAATGATTATTTTTGCATTGCATCTTGCATAACATTTAGTTTATAGGACTAAATTGGCATGAATTGATCTTGCATTTTCAATTTGTTTGGCATTTTTCTTGACAAGGTACCTTAAAACCCTAGCAATCTTAGGAAATTCATAACCCTCACTAGGTTAAGTGTTGGATCCCCTCCTTTGGGCAGAGAGTTTGTATAGGTTTAGGGTTCCTTTTAATGCATTTTCAAATTTTTATCATGATGTTTGCTTCTGGTTTTGATTTTTGTTTTGTGCATTGATCATAAACCCTAATTTGGGCCTTCCTTTGCATCCATTTCTCATTTGCTTGCATACCATGACTTACCATGACATTTTGTGCATCCATTTGGTTCATAACACATCTTAGGACATGTTATAATCATGTGTGATCATTGCATCTTTCATTTGCCATATTGTATGTCATTTGCATTTCATAACTTTTCATGAACATTCATGGTCCCAAGCATGCTTCTTTTGCATCCATATGTTTGTAAGATCATTCTCATGCCTTGTTTCATGTTTGCATCATCTCATAGCATCATTAGCACCATACTTATGCTTCTGGTTTTGGTTTGTATCATGCCATTTCATCTCATTTGCATTGCATTTCATTCCTTTCACTAACTTTTCAGGTGGTAAGTTACTTTGAGAAGTGAATTTGCCTTCACTTCTCACAATCTCTTTTCATCTCTCTTATGCATCATTGCTGCATTTTGTCTTGTGCTTGAGATTGAGCTTTCTCATTCTTCTTCATCTTACTTTCTTTCTTCAAGTGACTTGTCTTCTTAAATGAAGCAAGTTACTTTGCTTCTCTTTGCTCCTTTCATCTGCTTCCTGGTGGTTTCTCTGAAGATCTTTCTTGTAAACCTCACAAACCTTAGGAACAACCAAGCATGAAAATAATTAGGGTTTGATTAGTCCCCCATTTAGCTTTTACCTTTGTGTCATCATTGAGTCTTCTCTTCTCATCTCATAATCAAGGACTAAACCCTAAAGGTTTTAAGGCTTTGTGATTAAGCTTATGCCTGCATCCTTTTATTAGGATGGAGTGTATAACTTTAATCCTAAGTGTTAAACCCTTAATGTGTTTAAATCCTTTAATCAATTCACTTAATAATCATCAAGACATCAAACTTGTAACTTGGGCCTTGCATTAGGGTTCTAATTCTTCCTTAATTGGTTAAGAAGGACTAACCCTAGTGTTAATGGACAAGTCCCCCTCAAGTTGTCTTACAAACCATAAAAACTCACTTCTTCATCATACCATTAACTAAAATCCATCTAATTAAGGCTTTGTTTTGTCATGAGGTTAATCCCTAATCATGGATTAAGTTGAGGAGTCTTCCTCAACTTAAACATTCTCATCTATTATCCTTCTATTAGGATGGTGTAATGAGTCTGTTTAATCCTTGATTATGGCTTAATCTCATTACTTAACACTAAACAAAAACAAGAAAAACATCTAAATAATCACAAGCAGGTTGATGATCTTAATCCTACTTCAGGGTGATTAAGTGTGAGATGCTGACTTCACACTTAAGGTATTCTCATTACCCCTAATCAGAGGGAAGATGTGATGAGTTTACTAAATCCATTGGTTTAGGCTTAAGCTCATTAACTTATGACAAATCCAAAAAAAATAAAAGATTGAAAGCTCAAAAAAACAAACAATAACCGTTTCCTCCGGGATTCTTTTCTCATCTCATTCACTCACAACCGAGAACTTGCTTCTTCCGTCTAATGCAAGACAATTTTCACCTGAGCCAGACAGGTCATACACTTGAGCATGGGCAAGTAAGCAGTTCACAAGTCAATTCATCCTTTCAGTCTCTTTGGGTCGAACTACGGTGTTCTGACTTCCTCATTGCACGAGAGGATACGTAGGCATAACTTAACCGTTATCGAACAAAAGTCTCTGTACATTCCCTCTCCTTCCAGCATTATTCTTTAAGCCTCATGTCTTGAGCATTTCACTCTTATTCTTACACTGACACTGTACATCTATATACTTCACATTCTTTTACACTGACACTTGCTTTCTTTTCCAGCTTTGATACACAAATTGCACAGACACTACCCCTTTAATACACAAATCTTTTAAGCGTGGATCCCGTCGAGTACGACGGACAATCTGGGTGCTAATACCTTCCCAGGTTGTAACCAACCCCCTTTCTCAGTCTCTCTAGTTCGCAACCGTCTTATCCATATCTTTCTAGGTTTATGCAGCATTACCTTTCCTTCGGAATAAAAATGCCTAGCTGGCGACTCTATTCATTTCTCTTTTCGCCGACCATTCGCGTCTGTACCCAATTTGACCTGGCTTCATTTAGTGGGAGCGACAGCTTGGCGACTCTGCTGGGGACCCTTATACTACAACCAGGGCTTCTGGTTCTTTTTGTGGGTTCCTCCTAGCGCTTGTTTGATTTGTGTTTACTGGGGTGTTATGTGCTATTTGTGTTTGTATATTTTCTTTATTTACTGCTTTATGTACAGTTATTTATTGCTTTCTTTACAGCTTTATATATCATACTGTCATATCGTCATCTGGCTGGATTTGGTTTTTGCTTTGGTGGGTGGGGTTCTATTGAGAGCTTAAAGGTCCTATACCTGGGACCTGAGTGACACCTAGGCTAGAGTGGTTCATGTTCTTTCCCATTCCATTTCGGTATGGTACGGGAATATGAAACACGGTTCAGATATGGGTTTCTTCTTGAGAACTCTGTGCTACAGATTTCCTGTAGTGCTAGGGCTATCTGGGAAGCCTGCTAAGTCTGGATGACCTTTATTATGACCTTCAGAAACTGAGGTGAATTAGAGGAGGATCTTTTATGGTTATTGTAAACACTGTACCTCCGGGTTAGAAGTGTTTACACTTCTCATAACTGATCCAAGTCTGAGGATCCTTGTTCTAGAACATCACCTGTGAGGGGGTTGGGCTGTTTACAGGTTTGCAGGTACCCTTGACCACATCATACCCTGATACTTTGTTTTGATTAAGAGTACCTCATTTTGGGACAGTTCTTGTGATTTGAACCCTGGACATGTGACTCTTTATTTGAGTCCCCCACCTTGGTTACTGGACTTCTGAACCTCCATCTGGGCTTCTTAGACATACATGGACTTATATCAAGGCAGTAATCAGATCCAGCTTGATCACAAACCCTTGCATATCATTTTCATACATCATCATTGCATCATTTAACATTTGTTTATTTGTCTTTCAGGGTATTCACATTTCATTTGGCTTGGTTTTGACCCCTTCATCTGCATAGACCCCTGTTCATC
Organism: Lathyrus aphaca; assembly: GCA_963966055.1. NCBI lineage: Eukaryota > Viridiplantae > Streptophyta > Magnoliopsida > Fabales > Fabaceae > Lathyrus > Lathyrus aphaca. The sequence continues at coordinate 297,765,841 of OZ014519.1, read as the reverse complement.
AGTATCTGCTTCATCTATCTTTATCAGCTACCTGCTTCAGTTACCTTCATCACCAACATCACCCTATCAGTGGCTCATCTCCAGTGTTAGTCTCCATCATCAGCATTTGTTTCAGCTCTTCATCAGCAAACATGGCACCCAAGAAGAGCAACATTTCATACCACTTCCTTGAGCCTGTGCTGGCTGGCATCAGGCAGGTCCAGGCACTTATCACTCCAGACCATATCCCATTATTCAGAGAGCATTATGGAGGCATCCTTGATATGGTTATGGATTTGGACCCTTCTCAGAGGAGTTTGATTCACACTTGCCTACAGTTCTATGACCCTCCTTTGAGATGTTTCACTTTCCAGAACTTTCAGTTAGGACCTCTGTTGGAGGAGTTTTCATCACTGATTGGAGTACCTGTCAGGGGTGGTGTCCCCTTCAACCCTGAGATGGCTTTTCCCAGCAATGAAGAAGTGGCAAAAGCACTGTATCTGGAACCTATTCTGATTGAGCAGAACATGACAACAAAGGCTGGAATCTCTGGTCTACACTTGGATTTCTTGACTTCTCAGGCTATCCTGAAGGCCTCCTTGGGAGAATGGAAGGCAGTCTGTGCATTGTTAGCCCTCAGCGTATATGGGGTTATATTATTTGCAGACGAGCCCAAGTTTATCAGCCAGAATGCCATTCATCTTTTCATTCTGAGGAACCCAGTGCCCACATTGCTGGGAGATTTCTATTACTCTGTTCACCAAAGGAATGAGAAGAAAAGAGGAAGGTTGGTGAGATGCTGTGCTCCCCTGTTCCATACCTGGCTGCTCAAACACTTGCCCAAGACTGATGCATTCCTGAATCCTCACCAACAGAAGAATTGGGCTAGAAGACTTATTGCTTTGACCTCAGATGACATCAGGTGGTGCACCCAGAGCACCAAAGGCAGGGACATAATTACTAGTTGTGGGCAGTTCCCCAATGTACCTCTGATAGGAGTGAAGGGTTGCATCAACTACAACCCTTTGTTATTCAAAAGACAGTTGGGCTATGCTCTGGTTCACCCTCCTAGAATGCAAGACGTGGCTGAAACCCTGTATTGTGAGATGAAGCCTAATCTAGCTGTTGTCAGACAAGCATCCTGGGCTTGGGACAACATCCAGACCAAAGGGATGGCCATTCTGGGGAGATGCAATAATGTGGCTTCAGCTCAGTACAATGAATGGTCTCATGCAAGGGCTCAGCTTTCTGGGATGCCTTTTACCATTGAGGATGCACCTGGACCATCCACAACACCACCTCCAGCCACTGTCAACCTGGAAGAGTTTGAGAAACTAAAGGAGAGGAATGAGAATCTGTCTCAAGCCCTGAAGAGGACCCTCTGGGAGAGGAGTGATGGTTGTCTGTACATTGAAAGGTTGGAAAAGCTTAAGGTGGAGCATCTAGCCAAGATTGAAAAAGCAGAGGACTACATCAAGAAATCAAGAGCTGGGGAGTAAATTCTGAAGAATGCCTGTAAAGAGGCCCAGTTTCAGAAGGCTAGGACTGATCTCTATCTAAAAGAAAGTCAAGCTAGGTGGGTCAGGATCACTGAAGCTCGCACTCAGGAAGATAAGAGAACCCAGGACAAGATTGAGCAGTTGGAGGCTAATGAAAAGAAGCAACAAGAGGCTCTGCTAGCAGCCCAGAATGAAATTTCAGAGTTGAAGCTTAGGGCTGGTGTGAAGAGGTCAAAAGACCAAGACAGGCACAAGAAGCTGACCACTGCTATTGCCACCAGGAACCTTCTTATCAGAAGCATTACAGAGCATCCGGCTGGTCCTGTAACCGAAGCACTTCTGAAGGAAGTTAAGGAGGATGAGTTTGGCCTTGGTGTCTGACTTTTTGCTTGTTGTTGCTTTCATTTCATGTACTTTTCTTTTATGTTGTATTTTTGACCCCTCAGAGGGCATGTGTTGTAAAACAGACTATGTGTTATGCACCTTTTGTAATGTATTTGTCGGTTTGTTTCATTTGAGTGTTTTTTTCTCAAGCAACATTGCAACATCTTCCTCAGGGGTCTGGAAAGGTCAAAACCAAATGCCAAGCCGGATACCTTGGAAACAAATAAGCATACTGCATTGCATACTAACTTTTGTTTTGTTTTGTAGGTTTTGTTTTGTCTGTAACTAACTCTGTTGTGAATCAGGAATTATTGCTCGTCGTCGGGTGTTCCCTCTCAACCGTCCGCACAGATATCCTACTCGCAACAACCTTCCGGGTATACAGATGGACCAAGTACAGCAAGATCTGACAGAAGTCAGGACTCAGATGGCCAATGAAAGGCTAGAGATGAGAAACCAAATGACCCAGTTCATGGAAGTGATGAATGGCTTGGCTCAAAGCCAAGAAAGATTGAGGGCATTGGTAGAAAGGCAGACCCAAGAAGAACCCCATCTGGGAACTGGAGGAACGAGTAACAATGAGAGGGTTCTGCCTCATGTTAATCCACCAGTGTATGGGCCTCATCTTCATCCAGAGATCAACGTCCCTACTAATGTGCAAGGAAATGCTACTGCGGGCAGAGTCTTACAAGAAGACCCCCGGGAAGAGCAGTTCACTGTGATGGGAGCTGGGGATGAAGTCTATGGATATGGGGTTAGTGGATGGGGTAAGGATTCCCCACAAGTTTAAACCCTCGTGCTTCGAGAAGTACAACGGAACTTCCTGTCCACGAACCCACTTGCAATCCTTTCTGGGGAGGCTTAAGGCATACACCATGGATGAAAAACCTGTGGATGTTTTATTTTGAAGATAGTTTGACTGGGGCCTCAAGGGAGTGGTACTCTCACTTGACCAGAGCTACTATCAGATGCTGGAAGGACCTAGCTGAAGCCTTCATCAGACAATACCAATACAACTTGGACATGGCTCCTAACAGAACCCTTCTGATGGGAATGTCTCAGTCCTCCAGAGAAAGCTTCAGGGAATACGCCCAGAGGTGGAGACAGCTTGCTGCTGCTGTCCAGCCACCCATGTCGGAAAGAGAAATGGCCGACATGTTTATGAATACCCTTCAAGGGACATATATTGACAGGCTAGCTGCCTTTTCTTCCACCAGCTTCGCTGACGTAGTCATAGCTGGAGAAAGAATTGAGAGCCTTCTGAAGATGGGCAAGATTTCTGATAATGGTGCGAGCTCATCCAGCAACCCCAGAAAACCTTTTGTGGGGCCTAGAAGAACCGGTGAGACTAATGCTATTCATGCCAACGGGGGCAGACCTCAGTATGTTCATAGGTCAGTGGCAGCTGTCACTATTCCAGCTCCGATTCCTCAGCAACCAACATATCAACCACAACAACAACCCCACTACCAGCAACAAGTTCAGTATCCGCCTCAGAGGAACAACAACAACAACAACAATCAACAAAGACCTTTTCAGCAGATACCATCTCAGGCCAATAGGGTGATTGATCCGATCACTATGCCTTATGCCGCTTTATTGCCACAACTCCTGAAACTCAACCTGGTTGAATTAAGGACATTGGCACCACCAGATCCCTCCAGTCTTCCAAGAAATTATGATGCTAACGCCAGATGTGCTTTCCATTCCAATGCACCTGGCCACAGTACAGAGAAATGCATGGCTTTACAAATGAAGGTGCAAGATCTGGTGGATTCCAAAGCCCTCAATTTCGCACCCCCGCCAAATGTCAACAAGAATCCCATGCCCAACCATGGAGGACCAAGAATTAATGCCATTGAGGAGGATAAGCCATCTTTCTTAATCACCAGTGTTGGGCAGATTCGGACACCTCTGGTAGAAATTAAAGCTCAGCTCCTAGAATGCCAGATGTTCCCCGGGTGTGAGCTCGGTTGTGGTTATTGCAACATTTCGGTCAACGGGTGTGATAACTTGAGAAGCGGCATAGATGGTCTTATCCAGAGTGGCATACTTCAAATCACAACATCAGCACCTACAAATCCAGCAATCTCTATGACAACGATTCCTGAGTCTTCTACAACTGCAACGACAATCATTCCGAACAATTCATCAATTTCATCAACCAATGCTTCATCTATCACTTCAACAAACCAGATATCAATAACCATCTCTTCTACAACATCAACACCCATTCATTCAACAGAATCTTCTACAACGCCAACAAATATCTCAGCAGTCACCATTTATTATGATCCATCGTATGTTCCTCCAAACAACAACTTTCAACAACAAACAGTGGCACCTCCTGCCAGGTCACCAGTCACCATCTACTACGATCCGCACACTATTTCAGTACCCTCCTCTGCTGCAGTCAGTCCGGTTACCATCACGGTGCCTGGACCAGTTCCATATGAAAGCAGTAATGCCATACCTTGGCATTATGGCTCTGACCTCTACTGCAACGGGGAGAAAATCACTTTGGACTCTTCGACTTCTTCTCCACAGATTGATAATGTTAGGGGAGGCGGAGGCTTCACCAGAAGCGGACGCCTTTTTGCCTCACAAGTACAAAGACCTAATGCTGAAGCAGAAGCTGCTGCCAAAGCAAAAGGAAAGGGTGTGGTAGTGGAAGAGACAACTATCAAGGAAACTCAGAAGACATCTTTTGAACAAGATGTAGACGAGTTCATGAGAATTATAAAGAGAAGTGATTACAAAGTGGTGGATCAGCTTCACCAAACTCCCTCAAAAATCTCCATATTATCCCTGCTGATGTGTTCCGAAGCTCACCGGAATGCGTTACTGAAAGTCTTGCACGCAGCATATGTGCCAGAAGAGATCACCGTTAATCAGCTGGAAAACGTGGTAGCAAATGTCAATACCAGCCATGGATTGGGTTTTACCAATGCTGATTTAACAACTGAGGGACGTAACCACAACAAGGCTTTACACATCACTCTAGAATGCAAGGGTGTTGTTCTATCACATGTACTGGTAGACACTGGGTCTTCACTCAATGTTTTACCAAAGAAAGCCTTGGTGAAGCTGGAGTACGATGGCTTGGCATTGCGTCCAAGTAATTTGGTGGTGAGAGCATTTGATGGCTCTAAGAGATCAGTGCTAGGAGAGATTGATCTGCCTGTGATGATTGGCCCACAGACTTTTAAAATTACCTTCTATGTGATGGACATTCAGCCGGCCTACAGCTGTTTGTTGGGTAGACCTTGGATCCATGCCGCTGGCGCAGTTACGTCTACCCTTCACCAGAAGCTGAAATTCGAGTGGGAAGGCCAGATCATCACTATCTATGGTGAAGAAGATATCTTTGTTAGCCATCTGGCTACGTACAAATACATTGAGATGGATGGAGAGATCCATGAAACCATGAGCCAGGGGTTTGAGGCCCTAAACATTAATGAATCATCTGCTGTACTTGGAACTTCCATGACATCTTATCAGCAAGCCAGGAAGGTTGTTGAAGAGGGGACTGCCCAAGGCTGGGGCAAGTTGCTGCCCGTGGAGAAGAAAGAGGACAGATTTGGGTTGGGTTACAAACCAACTCAACAAGATCAATCAGAGGCTGCTAAGAAGCCCAGTTTTGTCAGTGGGGGGATGCTCACCCCTGATGCAGTAAACAACTTGGAAGACGAGGATGAAAGCGACCGCAACCTGGAGAGCTGGATACGTCCAAGGATCCCGGGGAGCCAAGTCCTTAACTGGTCTTCCCAGGAAATTATAAGGGTTACTCCTGCAGAGTAATTATTATTTCCTGTATTTTTTAAGCATGCATCAAGTCTTGCATCTTGCCCAAGATGACAAGACTCAATTTGTAATCGGGCCATCTTGTAATTTTGTGCAAACAGATCAATCAATGAATATCAGACGTCTTTTGCAAATGAGTCTTTTTCTTTTCCGCTCACTGTTTTTTTCGTTTTTTCTTTTTGTACAAAAATAAAATGGCATTATTTTCCAAAATGACAACTTCATTTCACTTTTTCTAAACAAGATTAAAATCAATCACTAAAATGAACAATCTAAACCCTTGCAGAGAGTGCCTTTCAGACTGCACCGACAACAACACTGCTTTGACTTCGTATGACTTTGACAATCCAATCAATCAAGCTGATGAAGGGGTCGAAGAAGATTATGAGCTTCCTGAAGAGCTAGCCAGGCTGTTAAGGCAAGCGGAGAAGGTTATCACCCCTCATCAGGAGGAGGTTGAAACGGTTAATCTTGGTACGGAAGAAGAAGTGAAAGAAGTTAAGATCGGGGCCTACCTGCAAAATTCAGTGAAAGAGCAACTGATTGATATACTTCGGGAGTATGTGGATGTGTTTGCTTGGTCTTACCAAGATATGCCAGGGTTGGATACCGATATTGTCATGCACAAGCTGACATTAAAAGAAGATTGCCCGCCAGTAAAACAGAAGTTGCGCCGTACTCGCCCAGATATGGCAATGAAGATAAAAGAAGAGGTACAAAAGCAGTGGGACGCCGGGTTCCTTGCTGTAACTAGCTATCCACCGTGGGTTGCTAATATAGTACCTGTGCCTAAGAAAGACGGCAAAGTGAGGATGTGTGTGGACTACCGGGATCTGAACAGAGCCAGCCCGAAAGATGATTTTCCATTACCTCACATTGATGTACTGGTTGACAATACGGCTCAGTTCTCGGTGTTCTCCTTCATGGACGGATATTCAGGATACAATCAGATCAAGATGTCACCTGAAGACATGGAGAAGACAACTTTCATCACACCCTGGGGCACGTTCTGTTATAAGGTGATGCCATTCGGACTGAAGAATGCTGGTGCAACCTATCAACGGGCTATGGTAACACTATTCCACGATATGATCCATAAAGAAATCGAATGTTATGTGGATGACATGATTGCCAAGTCCCTCACAGAAGAAGACCACCTGGTAAATCTGTTGAAGTTATTCAAGCGCCTGAGGAAGTACCAACTGAAATTGAACCCCAACAAGTGCACATTCGGGGTGCGATATGGTAAGCTGCTGGGATTTATTGTAAGCGAGAAAGGGATTGAAGTTGACCCTGATAAAGTCAAAGCCATTCAAGAAATGCCTACACCGAAAACTGAGAAAGAAGTTCGGGGGTTTCTAGGTAGATTGAACTACATTTCAAGGTTCATATCTCACCTTATAGCAACCTGTGAACCCTTGTTCAAGCTGTTGAGAAAAGAGCAAACGGTTAGGTGGAACGAAGACTACCAGAGGGCTTTCGACAAAATCAAGGAATACTTACAAGAGCCTCCGATCCTTATGCCTCCAGTCGAAGGAAGACCTCTAATAATGTACTTGACAGTATTAGAAGAGTCAATGGGGTGTGTGCTGGGCCAGCATGACGAGTCTGGTCGAAAAGAGTATGCAATTTACTACCTAAGCAAAAAGTTTACCGACTGTGAACAACGTTATTCACTGCTCGAGAAAACTTGATGTGCTTTAGCGTGGGTTGCTCGCCGACTGAGACAGTATATGTTGACCCACACTACTTTATTGATCTCCAAGATGGAACCAGTTAAGTACATTTTTGAGAAGCCAACACTTACCGGACGGGTTGCAAGATGGCAAATGATCCTCACAGAATATGACATCCAGTACACATCTCAGAAAGCCATCAAGGGGAGTGTATTGTCTGATTATCTTGCTGAGCAACCTATTGATGATTACCAGCCTATGAGATTTGACTTCCCTGATGAAGACATCATGTTCATAAAAGCAAAAGATCATGAAAAGCCTGTTCACACTGAAGGGCCTGTACCCGGAAGAAGAATGGACTATGATGTTTGATGGGGCTGTTAATATTAATGGTCGTGGTGTTGGTGCAGTACTCATTACACCTAAGGGAGTTCACATGCCTTTCTCGGCAAAACTCACCTTTAACTGCACTAACAACGAAGCTGAATACGAAGCTTGCATTATGGGTCTTGAGGAAGCCATTGACCTCAGGATCAAGCCATTGACTGTATTCGGAGATTCAGCTCTGGTAGTTAATCAAACCAACGACAAATGGTACACCCACCAGGATCATTTGATACCTTATAGGTATTATACAAGGAGGTTATTGACTTTCTTTACAATGGTCAAGCTTGAGTATATCCCCCGGGACGAGAATCAGTTTGTAGATGCTCTGGCTACCATTTCATCCATGATCAAAGTTCAAGCTGCCAACTTTGTGCCTCGGATTTCAGTGTCCAGACTTGACAGACCAGCATATGTATTTGCAGCAGACGTTGTCAAAGATGATAAGCCTTGGTTCCATGACATTAAGTGCTTCTTGGAGGATCAAACATACCCACTTGGGGCATCTTCCAATGATAAGAAGACATTAAGAAGGCTAGCTGGTAGTTTCTTCCTGAATACTGATGGTTCCCTGTACAAGAGAAACTTTGATATGGTACTCCTCAGATGCGTTGATAGAACAGAAGCAGGCTTGTTGATGCACGAGGTGCACGAAGGATCCTTTGGTACCCATGCTGGAGGACATGCAATGGCTAAAAAGTTGCTAAGATCAGGATATTACTGGATCACAATGGACGCCGACTGTTGTGCCTACGCCAGAAAATGCCATAAATGCCAGATTTATGCGGATAAGGTGCATGTGCCTCCCAATCCTTTGAATGTGATGTCTTCACCCTGGCCCTTTGCCATGTGGGGCATTGATATGATTGGCAAGATTGAACCGACTGCTTCAAACGGCCACAGATTCATCTTGGTAGCCATTGACTATTTTACCAAGTGGGTTGAAGCAGCTTCCTATGCAAATGTTACAAGGCAAGTGGTAGCCCGATTTCTGAAGAGAGACATCATCTGTCGGTATGGAGTTCCCGAGCGAATCATTACTGATAATGGTTCCAACTTAAACAACAAAATGATGGCAGAGCTATGCCGGGACTTCAAGATCCAACACCACAATTCTTCTCCTTACAGGCCAAAGATGAATGGCGCTGTTGAGGCAGCTAATAAGAATATCAAGAAGATTGTGCAGAAGATGGTAGTCACCTATAAAGACTGGCATGAGATGCTACCGTTTTCCTTGCATGGGTACCGTACGTCAATCAGAACATCCTCTGGGGCAACACCGTATCAGCTTGTGTATGGTATGGAGGCAGTCCTACCAGTTGAAGTTGAATTACCCTCCCTACGGGTACTGATGGATGTTAAGCTGAACGAAGTTGAGTGGGTCCGATCCCAATACGAACAACTAAGTCTGATCGAAGAGAAGAGATTGGCTGCAATCTGTCATGGGCAATTATATCAGAAAAGAATGAAGAAAGCCTTCGATCAGAAAGTCAGGCTCCGAGAGTACCAAGTAGGAGACCTCGTGCTGAAAAGACTCCTCCCTCCTCACACATACCACAGGGGCAAGTGGACTCCGAACTATGAAGGGCCATTCGTAGTGAAGAAAGTTTTCTCTGGTGGAGCACTGATGCTCAGCACTATGGATGGTGAAGACTTCCCGTCCCCTGTGAATTCAGATGCAGTTAAAAAATACTTCGCATAAAATGACCCGCTGGACATAAAAACAGAATGTAAGTCCAGGCAAAAATAGGGCATCCCGGCGAGTCAAAAACAGAATAAAAGACTCGGGCAAAAATAAGGGAAATAAACAAAAAAAATGTACACCCGCTGAGTTGAAAAGCCGCATTGGACAACTCAGGCAAAAATGGGTATCCCGATGGATCGAAAACCCGAAAGGGCGATCCATGCAAAATAAGGGAATAAGCGAACAACTTCATTCTGAATTCGTCTGTATCACTTACAACTTGGTAAGCTTCGAAAGGATCAAGCTTCTTTCAGAATCAGCTTTCTTCAGCAAGCAAGGCGAAAAGAACGTCAAATGTCATACGAGTCATAGCAAAAGGGAAGCTCCTTGAGGCGTCATCAACATTGCCAGCATCATTTTGTTTCTCCATTTGTAACAATCTCCTCATTTTAGGGGATTTGTTTCCTTGATTGTATCTTACCAATTCAGGGCACACAAATTAATAAAATCAGATTTTCAGTCACGCATTGTCTCGTACTCTTTTATTTGCAAAATGTACGATGTCTTAAAGATACTGATTGCATAAATACAGATGCTTCTCTTCTAAAGAATACGTGCTTGCAGGAAATATATTTACTCCCGGGAGTGTCTACACTCCTACGACGGAATCCGGTAAGGGATACCTCGGGATTACTTGTGCGTTTCTCTGTCTTTGCAGGATTGCAGGTATCCAAAGCGCAACATGGGGCATGTAAGCTTCTCCCCAGCAAGCCGACAAATCATTATCTACTCAGTCTATCTCCCAATTAGCACCGGAGATGGTTTTTTCCCTAGCTGAGCTGTCAAGTATCATCTCAACAGGACCCCTACAGGAATCTCCAGGAAGACCTTCCCATGGTCTTTCTTCTTCCCCAGCCGAGTTGCCGTTAATTATTCCTCCTTAGCCAAGTGCAAAATGCGGGAAACCATCTCCCCACACAGTGTCAGCTTCTATCCAGAAGAGCAACGCCCGAAGAAATCACAACAGAGTAAAGAAAGCTTCTACAAACCCCAGCTGGGTCCCCGTTATCAAAGATAGGTCTATCAGTGACCTATATCCCCAAGCAGAATCATATACGTTAGATCTACCAATGATCTCACTCCCAGCTGGGATGTCCGCTTCAAGCAGATCGGCCAGAGATCTTCGCAGTAACGGGATCCGAATCTCGGATCGTTATCCTTGCATAATCATAGCATTCGCATCATATTCTCCCCACAGAGCATAGCATTCCGTTTAATATGGAGCATTACGGCAAAAATCAAACATATTGCATAATCATAAGCCATGTTCTGAATCAAACACTTGTGAATACTGACAACCCATCAACAACATACAGAAAACTCCCTGGATTCCCCGGCAGAAAGCTAAGGCACTTTCACTTACAAATACAGATACTTCCTGACACCCGTCCGTGTCATATCCCCACCAGAGAGCCAAAACTTTTGCCTTACACTCACAAACACCAGTACATACTCCTTGTGGCACCCGTCCGTGTCATCATTCCCCAGTAAAGTCGCTCGAGCATTCTTTACAAACATACCACTTATATATTACGGATACTTCTTGACACCCGTCCGTATCACATCCCCAGTAGAAAGCCAAAGCGTCCCCTTTGCACTCACAGATATATATATATATATATACAATTCCTTGACACCCGTCTGTGTCACCTTCCCCAGCATAATCACCCGAACACTTTGTATATCAGATACTTGTTTATACTATACTTTTCTCCTTTTTGACACTCGTCCGTGTCACTCTCCCCAGCAAGTTAAACACTTGTCTATACACCACTCATACTTGTTATTCCTGTTTCCCTCATACAGATACTCGTTCGTATCTTGTATATATCGCTCAAAACCCCTCAGATTCGACATTCGTCCGTGTTCTTTATTAACCAGGTGGTACTCGTCCGTACCATCATCTCAGAACATGCGTCAAGCGTTTGTTTCTATCTGATACTCGTCTGTATCGTAGTCTTAGGGATGCTCGTCCGCATCTTTAATCTATACACTGTGTCAAACACTATTGTCTTCTTGAATTAGACACTCGTCTATGTCTACTATTCCCCAGAAGAATCCCCGCAGAATCAACACTCGTCCGTGTTTCTTGTTAACCATTCGATACTCGTCCGTATCATCATCTCTGAACACGTGTCAGTATTTGTTTCTACCCGATACTCGTCCGTATCGTAGTCTTAGGGATGCTCGTCCACATCTTTAATCTATACACAACATCAAAACACTTATACCTTTTATTTCTTGGATATAAACACTCGTCCGTGTTTACTATTCCCCAGTAGGTCGCCAGCAAAGCAAAATTTCTTTTCTATCTGACATTCGTCCTATGTCATGATAAACCCTGAGAGCAGTCGTACCCTGCTAGGTGATCGTCCTTCACCTCTTGATGATCGTCCTTCATCATGCTCATCCGATGGCCGTCCCCATCGTTGATCTTTTTATCCGGCATTCGTCCTATGCCGTGATATTTAGCAGCCGTCCCCTGCTAGGTGATCGTCCTTCACCTGTTGATGATCGTCCTTCATCATTTTATCCGATGGCCGTCCCCATCGTTGATCTTGTTATCTGACATTCATCCTATGTCATGATAAACCTTGAGAGCAGCCGTCCCCTGCTAGGTGATCGTCCTTCACCTCTTGATGATCGTCCTTCATCATGCTCGTCTGATGGCCGTCCCCATCGTCGACCTTTTATCCGGCATTCGTCCTATGTCGCGATACTTTCGGCAGCCGTACCCTGCCAGGTGATCGTCCTTCACCTTAGATGACCGTCCCTCATCTTATCCCCAACAGAGCAGCCGTCCCCTGCTAGGTGATCGTCCTTCACCTTTGATGACCGTCCCTCATCATTATTTCATTTATTCTTTAACCCGATGGTCGTCCCCGTCGTGGTCCCTTTTCCTTTTCCTGGTGATCGTCCTTCACCTTTGATGACCATCCCTCATCATTATTTCATTTATTCTTTAACCCGATGGTCGTCCCCGTCGTGGTCCCTTTTACTTTTCCTGATGATCGTCCTTCATCAGTTTAGCCCGATGGTCGTCCCCATCGTTGTTCGCATTACTTTATGAACCTGATAACCGTACCTCATCATTTATCTTTACCTATAATCCCCAGAGAGTCCTGATGGCCGTCCCCATCATAATCTCTTATATCCCCAGCATGTCGGCCGTCCCCGTCATTGCTTTATTTCCCGCATTTTTCCCAGCATGTCGGCCGTCCCCGTCATTGCTTTATTTCCCGCATTTTCCCCAGCATGTCAGTCGTCCCCGTCATTGCTTTATTTCCCGCATTTTTCCCTGCATGTCGGTCATCCCCGTCATTGCCCATTCCCCAGCAGTTGTCCTCTGCTCGACGGTCGTCCTCCGTCGCCCACACTTTATAATCATACTTTATTCTCTTTTGCAATCTATATCCCCTTTCTTCTTCATTCTGTGAGTGCAAATTTTGGACTGTCTTTGGTATTCAACCACAAGTTATCTTGTTTGCCTGTTAAGCCACTGCTTACATCCTGCACAGCTAACTCATGCTTGAATAGGGGCAGCTGTAAACACCCCAAATTTTCCCTCACCCATTTCACCATGGCTTGTGATCTCTTCATATGCATAAGTTCAATCATAGCATCTCATACCACATTTTTTATTCACTGCATTACGGCAAAAATCAAACATATTGCATAATCACAAGTCAGGTTCGAACCCGTCACCTGCAAATACCAACAATACCTCATCAGCAATATACAACTGTAAACACCCCAAATTTGCCCTCACCCATTCACACCATGGCTTGTGATCTTTTCATATGCATAAGTTCAATCATAGCATCTCATATTACATATTTGCTTCACTGCATTGGTTCTAAGTCATCTGCATCTAGGGTTTGTGATCTGAGCAATCCAAGAGCTATTTGAGCCACTCCAAAGATCATCAATCACTTCAAAGGGGTCCATGTATGTTCAATCATCATATTATATCCCCACAAAATCAAGAAAGTCAAAGAATCACAAGAACTGAGAATGGCATGGAAGCAGAGTCAGGTTTAATTGCACAGATGACCTAGAATTAGGGTTTTGGTTTCAGAGGCCATAACTCCAAATTTTTTGGTCATTCTTGTTTCTATTGGTCTCTATATGGTATAGGGATCATGCATATCAATTTTCATGAAGAAATTCCATGGGGAAGTCATCTGATCAAGAGTTGACTTTTTGAGCAAGTCAGTGTAAAATCAGGGCATCTGAGGCCCCCAATGACCCAACCAAAGGGTGTTCATCATCATTTTGATCATGTATGATCTTTATTTGATCATATAAGATGTTGGAAGTTCACAAATTTGAAGAATTCCAAGCCATTTGCAAAGTTGACTTTTTGGGAAAATGACTTGTAATGGAAACTTGCCATTTTGGGAAACTTTTTCAACCCTTGCTTTTTGATTCAAAAATGCTTCAAATGAGAAAAATTTGGTCATGAAAGTTGTAGAATGGATCATTCCCTTTTCAAAAAGTACAAGAACTTGACCTAATTCATTTTGGATCAAAAGTTATGGCCTTGCAAAGTTGGACAAAATCATTGAAATTTCACTTTTGTACAAAATGGAAAACTTGCAAATTCTCATGTCAAGCCTTTATGTGACTTCAACATGACTTCTAATCATCATACCAATGCAATGCATGACCTAAAATCAGAATTGGCCCAAGGGATTTCTCATTCATTTGCCTTGATTTTCACATAACCATAAAACATTCTTCATGAAAGTGCAAAGAGGGATTTTTGGCAAAATCATTCTCAAAGGAATTATATGATCTCTAACTGATCTCAAGACTTTGCCATGACCTAATGAAGCATGCCTCACCAAAATTCAGCAATGTTTTCTCACATTCACATAGCCAAAAATCATGGAATGTCACAAGTGGGCAAGTTGCAAAAACCATTCTAGCTCATGATCCAAATGCAGCAGCCTTTCATGAACCATCCAAGGGCCTTCCTTGAAGCTGGCTGAGGCAATCCAAGCACAGAAATCTCCTCTGCCATGGCCCATACCTATAGTACACCAACTATTGACTTTTTGGCCAATTGCTCCATACCATTCCCACAATACATGTCAAGTCTTCTGACTCATTCCAATAGTTTAGGACTTGTATATGGATCATAAAACAAGCCTCACACAAGCCTGGAACACACACATTGCAGCACACTCCAAAAACTGTCAAAACCTTCTTCTCTTCGAATCTCCTTCCACAGCCATCAAACATTCATTTTCTCTTCACCAATCAATCAGAAATCATCCATAGAACAAATCTCACCCCCCACAATGATCTGAAACAGCACACACAAGAACCTTATTTTCTGATACACCAGAACTGAACCTCTCAAAATAACCAGTTTAAACTCCATTCAAGCTTTCCATTGAGCTCAGAGGGACCAGGGGAGTCAGTTTGCATAAGAGAAAGGCTCAGAAAGCTCCAGTTTGAAGAGCTTCGAATCAGGTATCCATCAAGAACAAATTTTCCAGAACTTCATTTATTAGTTATAAATTGATTCTACATGTTATCTTGATCATCATGATGTGTTTAAAAATGAAAATGAGTGGAAAATGAGTATGTATTGATGTTCTGAAATTTTTCCCGTGAAAAATGTTTGCTTCGATTTGCTTGATTCATGTAGTTTAAATGTTGTTTAATGGTTGATTCATGTTCCATGATGTTAGAGGATCATTACCCTGTGTTCAATTTGAAGTGGGGTGGCTTGTAGCGAAATCTAGGGTTTTGGTTCGCCGGAGAAGACGACCGAAAGTCTTCTCCGGCCACCTGAGAACCATTAGCCCTAATCTGTGTAATTATGAGAGTTTGAATTCTGGCCCTTAGATGCGTTGACCCGCGCGTGTTCTGATGGCCAGGATCTTCCCATTTTGCCCTAATCCATAATTAACCTAATTAATTCAGTTTAATTATTTAATTAAAGAAAATTAACTGAATTTGAATTGTGGCCGTTAGATGTGGCGCGTAGTCAAGCTAAAATTCCCCAGGTTCAATCCAGACCTTCAGATGCGTATACTTTCATTTTATTCATATTTTTATTTCATTTGATTTCATTTCTTTTCCTCATTTAATTTAAAATAGCAAAAATATTTTTCAGAAACCAAAAATATTTTTATTTCATTTGATTTCATTTCTTTTATCAAACATCTTATTAATTTTCAGAAACCAAAAATATTTTTATTTTTATTTCTTGCATCAAAAATTGTTTTTAAATCATTTAAAAGTTTATTTTTAATTAATTAATGAGAATTAATTAATTAAAAATACTTTTAGGTATTTAAAAATCACAAAAAATTCATGAAGCATTTGAAAACATTTAGAAACATTTTCCAACTCTCAAACCAAATTTCTTTTCTGATCTTGATGCCTTTTGACAATTTTCAATGGAATTAAAATCATTTCAAGGCATTATTTTGGTTCAATCTTCAAAAATTCACTTCTGCCTAGCCATTGAGAGTTGGACAATGATTATTTTTGCATTGCATCTTGCATAACATTTAGTTTATAGGAATAAATTGGCATGAATTGATCTTGCATTTTCAATTTGTTTGGCATTTTTCTTGACAAGGTACCTTAAAACCCTAGCAATCTTAGGAAATTCATAACCCTCACTAGGTTAAGAGTTGGATCCCCTCCTTTGGGCAGAGAGTTTGTATAGGTTTAGGGTTCCTTTTAATGCATTTTCAAATTTTTATCATGATGTTTGCTTCTGGTTTTGATTTTTGTTTTGTGCATTGATCATAAACCCTAATTTGGGCCTTCCTTTGCATCCATTTCTCATTTGCTTGCATACCATGACTTACCATGACATTTTGTGCATCCATTTGGTTCATAACACATCTTAGGACATGTTAGAATCATGTGTGATCATTGCATCTTTCATTTGCCATATTGTATGTCATATGCATTTCATAACTTTTCATGAACATTCATGGTCCCAAGCATGCTTATTTTGCATCCATATGTTTGTAAGATCATTCTCATGCCTTGTTTCATGTTTGCATCATCTCATAGCATCATTAGCACCATACTTATGCTTCTGGTTTTGGTTTGGATCATGCCATTTCATCTCATTTGCATTGCATTTCATTCCTTTCACTAACTTTTCAGGTGGTAAGTTACTTTGAGAAGTGAATTTGCCTTCACTTCTCACAATCTCTTTTCATCTCTCTTATGCATCATTGCTGCATTTTGTCTTGTGCTTGAGATTGAGCTTTCTCATTCTTCTTCATCTTACTTTCTTTCTTCAAGTGACTTGTCTTCTTAAATGAAGCAAGTTACTTTGCTTCTCTTTGCTCCTTTCATCTGCTTCCTGGTGGTTTCTCTGAAGATCTTTCTTGTAAACCTCACAAACCTTAGGAACAACCAAGCATGACAATAATTAGGGTTTGATTAGTCCCCCATTTAGCTTTTACCTTTGTGTCATCATTGAGTCTTCTCATCTCATCTCATAATCAATGACTAAACCCTAAAGGTTTTAAGGCTTTGTGATTAAGCTTATGCCTGCTTCCTTCTATTAGGATGGAGTGTATAACTTTAATCCTAAGTGTTAAACCCTTAATGTGTTTAAATCCTTTAATCAAATTCACTTAATAATCATCAAGACATCAAACTTGTAACTTGGGCCTTGCATTATGGTTCTAATTCTTCCTTAATTGGTTAAGAAGGACTAACCCTAGTGTTAATGGACAAGTCCCCCTCAAGTTGTCTTACAAACCATAAAAACTCACTTCTTCATCATACCATTAACTAAAATCCATCTAATAAAGGCTTTGTTTTGTCATGAGGTTAATCCCTAATCATGGATTAAGTTGAGGAGTCTTCCTCAACTTAAACATTCTCATCTATTATCCTTCTATTAGGATGGTGTAATGAGTTTGTTTAATCCTTGATTATGGCTTAATCTCATTACTTAACACTAAACAAAAACAACAAAAACATCTAAATAATCACAAGCAGGTTGATGATCTTAATCCTACTTCAGGTTGATTAAGTGTGAGATGCTGACTTCACACTTAAGGTATTCTCATTACCCCTAATCAGAGGGAAGATGTGATGAGTTTACTAAATCCATTGGTTTAGGCT
The DNA here is from genome assembly GCA_963966055.1 of Lathyrus aphaca. Classification (NCBI taxonomy): domain Eukaryota; kingdom Viridiplantae; phylum Streptophyta; class Magnoliopsida; order Fabales; family Fabaceae; genus Lathyrus; species Lathyrus aphaca. Next base: position 297,748,253 of record OZ014519.1, on the reverse strand, counting down.
TAAGCTCATTAACTTATGACAAATCCAAAAGCAATAAAAGATTGAAAGCTCAAAAAAACAAACAATAATCGTTTCCTCCGGGATTCTTTTCTCATCTCATTCACTCACAACCGAGAACTTGCTTCTTCCGTCTAATGCAAGACAGTTTGCACCTGAGCCAGACAGGTCATACACTTGAGCATGGGCAAGTAAGCAGTTCACAAGTCAATTCATCCTTTCAGTCTCTTTGGGTCGAACTACGGTGTTCTGACTTCCTCATTGCACGAGAGGATACGTAGGCATAACTTAACCGTTATCGAACAAAAGTCTCTGTACATTCCCTCTCCTTCCAGCATTATTCTTTAAGCCTCATATCTTGAGCATTTCACTCTTATTCTTACACTGACACTGGACATTTATACACTTCACATTCTTTTACACTGACACTTGCTTTCTTTTCCAGCTTTGATACACAAATTGCACAGACACTACCCCTTTAAAACACAAATCTTCTAAGCGTGGATCCCGTCGAGTACGACGGACAATCTGGGTGCTAATACCTTTCCAGGTTGTAACCAACCCCCTTTCTCAGTCTCTCTAGTTCGCAACCGTCTTATCCATATCTTTCTAGGTTTATGCAGCATTACCTTTCCTTCGGGATAAAAATGCCTATCTGGAGACTCTATTCATTTCTCTTTTCGCCGACCGTTCGCGTCTGTACCCTATTTGACCTGGCTTCATTTAGTGGGAGCGACAGTGAGCATTCCCCCGCTGACAAACTTGGGCTCCGTTGCAGCCTCTGGTTGATCTTGTCGAGTTGGTCTGTAACCCAACCCGAATCGGTCTTCTTTCTTTTCAACTGGCAGCAGCTTGCCCCAACTTTGAGCGGTACCTTCCTCAACAACCATTCGGGCCTGTTGATATGATGTGATGGAAGTCCCAGACACAGCAGATGCTTCATTAATATTAAGGGCCTCAAACCCCTGACTCATGGTCTCATGGATCTCCCCATCCATTTCAATGTATTTGAAAGTAGCCAGCTGGCTAACAAAGATATCCTCTTCCCCACAAATGGTAATGACTTGGCCTTCCCACTTGAATTTTAACTTCTGGTGAGGGGTTTACGTCACGGCGCCAGTGGCGTGTATCCATGGTCTACCCAATAAACAGCTGTAGGCAGGCTGTATATCCATCACAAAGAAGGTCGTTTTGAAAACCTGTGGGCCAATCATTATTGGCAATTCTATCTCTCCCAGAACTGATCTTTTAGAACCGTCAAAGGCTCTCACTACCATGTTGCTTGGGCGTAGTGCCAATCCATCATGTTCCAGCTTCACAAGCGCTTTCTTGGGTAGGACATTGAGTGATGACCCTGTGTCCACCAATACGTGAGAAAGAACTGCACCCTTACACTCCAAGGTAAAGTGCAAAGCCTTGTTGTGATTGTGACCTTCCGTTGTCAGATCAACGTTGGTAAATCCTATTCCATGACTAGCGTTGACATTTCCAACCACAGCCTCTAACTGATTAACAGTAATCTCCTCCGGCACATAAGCTGCGTGAAAGACTTTTAATAGTTCGTTCCGATGAGCCTCGGAGCATATTAGCAATGATAGTATGGAGATTTTGGACGGTGTTTGGTGAAGCTGGTCCACCACCTTATAATCACTTTTCTTGATTATCCGCGTGAATTCATCAACCTCTTGATCAAAAGGAGTCCTCAAAGTTTCTTTAGCAATCGGTTCTTCTTGCACCACATTCTTGCCTTAGCAGTAGCTTCTGCTTCAGCAATGGGTCTTGGCATTTGCGAGGCAAAGAGACGTCCGCTTCTAGTGAAGCCTCCGCCTCCCCCCACATTGTCTATATGAGGAAGAAGTTGATGACTTTAAAGTGATTTTCTGCCCCTCGCAGTATAGATCTGAGCCATAATGCCAAGGGATGGCATTATTGCTTTCGTAAGGAACTGACCCAGGCACTGTGATAGTGACCGGACTGATAGCAGCTGCAGAGGGGACCACAATGGTGTGTGGATCATAATATATGGTAACTGGAGCTCTGGCAGGAGTAGCATTTTGTTGTGAGTTGTTGGAAGGAACATTTGCGGGATCGTAGTATATCGTAACCGTTGAGACGCTTTCATTAACTGTTGCTGATGTTGTAGATGGTACTGTTGACTGGACAGGTGTTGAAGTTGTAGCAGGAACTGATGAAGTAATGGGTGTTGTCGTTGTAGAAGGAATTGTGACTGAATCTGTATCCGTTGAAGTGATTGATTGAATAATTGTTGGAGTTGTAGCAGAATCTGTTGGAACAAGGGTTGCTGATGTTGTAGGAGAATCTGTGATTGTTGATGAAGGAATTGTTGGAGTTGTAGTCGCTGTTGTTGTAATCTGAAGAGTGTCATCTCTAATGAGGCCATCTATGCCGTTTCTCAGTCTCTCACATCCATTAACGTCAATATTGCAATATCCACAGCAGACCTCACACCCTGGGAACACTTGGCATTCTAACAACTGAGCTTTGATTTCAACCAAAAGTGTTCGGATATGTGCAACACTACTAATTAATGTGGATGTTTTTCCCTCCTTAATAGCATTAATCCTAGGCCCGTTGTGACTAGGAATCAGATTTCTTGTGACGTTCGGAGGAGGCGCAAAATTGAGAACTTTTGAGTCCACCAAATCCTGGACTTTCATCTGTAGGGCCCTGCATTTTTCAGTATTATGCCCCGGTGCATTCGAGTGGAATGCACACCTGGCATTTGCATCATAGTTCTTTGGCGGATTAAGAGGATCTGGAGGAGCCAACGTCCTTAGCTCCACTAGGTTGAGCTTTAGAAGTTGTGGCAAGAGTGCAGCATACGGCATTGGGATTGGGTCAATTACCCTGTTTGCTTGTGATGGCCTCTGTTGGAAGGGACGCTGTTGTTGGTTGCTATTGTTGTTGTTGTACGACTTTTGTTGTGGATAATGAGCTTGTTGTTGATACTGTGGTTGCTGTTGTTGAGGATATGATGATTTTTGTGGAATTGGAGATGGGATAGTAACAGCTGCTACTGACCTGTGATAATAATTTGGCCTGCCCCGGCTTGCATGAATATAATTTGTTTCACCTTCCCTTCGGGGTCCCACAAAAGGTTTTCTTGGATTGCTGGAAGAACTTGCACCATTGTCGGAGATTTTTCCCATCTTAAATAGGCTCTCAATTCTCTCACCAGCTATAACCACATCAGCAAAACTGGTAGAGGAGAAAGCAGCCAGTCTATCAATATAAGTCCCTTGCAATGTTTTCATGAACATGTCAGCCATTTCTCTTTCTGACATGGGTGGTTGGACAGCAGCAGCAAGCTGTCTCCATCTTTGGGCATAATCCCGAAAGCTCTCTCTAGAAGACTGAGACATGCCCATTAGAAGAGTTCTATTGGGAGCCATGTCCAGGTTGTACTGATATTGTCGGATGAAAGCTTCGGCCAAATCCTTCCAACATCTTATGGTGGCCCTAGTCAGGTGCGAATACGATTCTCTCGAAGCTCCAGTCAGACTGTCCTCAAAGTAGAACATCCATAACTTTTCATCCATGGTATAAGCCTTGAGCCTACCCAAGAAAGATTGCAGATGAGTGCGAGGACATGATGTGCCATTGTACTTTTCAAAGCATGGGGGTTTGAATTTGTGGGGAATTATCACCCCATCTACTAGGCCCATGTCCATCACATCGAAGCCCAAAGAATTCTGAGATTCCAAAGATCTTAACTTTTCAGCAATCTCATCCAACCTTCTATCATATACCTCATCTCCAGCCCCTATAACAGTAAATTGTTCTTCTTGGGGATCCTCTTGCAGGATTCTACCCCCAGCAGTATTACCTTGCACATTCCTCGGGATGTTAACTTCTGGATTCAGATGGGGTCCATATTCTGGTGGATTAATACGAGGCTGCCCCCGTTCATTGTTGCTAGTTCCCCCTGTTCCCTGATGAGGCTCTTCAGGAGTTTGTCTTTCCACCAGCTCTCTTAACCTTTCTTGACTCTGGGCTAAGCCAATCATCACATCCATAAACTGAGACATCTGATTTCTCATCTCTACTCTCTCATTGGCCATCTGATTTCTGACCTCAGTCAGATCCTGTTGTACTTGTTCCATTTGAATGCCGGGAAGGTTGTTACGAGTCGGATACCGGTGCGTGCAGTTGACAGGGAACACTCGGCGACGAGCAATGTTTCCTGAGATCACAACAAAGTTAGAATCAATAATAACAAAAACCTACAAAATAAAAACAAGGTTAGTATGCAATGCAGTATGTTTATTTGTTTTCCAAGGTATCCGGTTTGGTTCTTGGTTTTGACCTTTCTAGACCTCGAGGAAGATGCTTGATGTTGTTGAGAGAAATCCCAGATGAAAAACAAACTAACATATATTACAAATGATGAACAATAGATAGTTCGTTTTACAATACATGCCCATGGAGGGTCAAAATACAACAAAAGGAAAAGTACATCAAATGGAAACAAACAACAAGCAAAGGGTCAGACATCCAGTCCAAACTCATCTTCTCTGACCTCCTTCAGGAGTGCCTCATTCACTGGACCAGCTGGGTGCTCTGTAATGGTCCTAATGAGGAGGTTCATGGTAGCAATGGCAATAGTCAGCTTCTTATGCTTGTCCTGGTCCTTTGATCTCTTCAATCCTGCTTTGAGATTAAATTCTGAAATCTCCTTCTGTGTAGCCAACAAAGCTTCCTGCTGTTTCTTCTCATTGGCCTCTAGTTGTTCAATCTTGGCTTGAGTCTTCTGGTCTTCTTGTGTACGGGCTTCGGTGATCCTGACCCACCTAGCCTGACTCTCTTTTAGATAGTGCTCAGCCCTAGCTTTTTGAATCTTGGCCTCTTTGCAGGCATTCTTCAATATATGTTCCCCAACCCTTGCTTTCCTTATGTAGTCTTCTGTCTTTTCAATTTTGGCAAGGTGCTCAACCCTGAGCTTTTCCAATCTCTCAATGTCCAGGCGACCATCACTTATTTCCCAAAGAGTCTTCTTCAAGGCTTGAGATAGCTGCTCATTCCTTTCTTTCAACTTTTCAAATTCCTCCAGGCTAACTGTTGTTGCAGGCTGTACTGTAGATGGTCCAGGCATGTCTTCCAAGGTGAAAGGCATTCTGGTAATTTGAGCTCTAGTATGGGACTAGTCTATATACTGAGCTGAAGCAACATTGTTACATCTTCCAAGAATAGCTACCCTTTTTGTCTGGATGTTGTCCCAAGCCCAAGATGCTTGTCTGACAACAGCTGAATTAGGTTGCACTTCACAATATAGGGTCTCAGCTAAATCCTGTCCTCTGGGAGGGTGAACCAAGCATAGCCCAGTTGTCTCTTGAACAATAAAGGATTGTAGTTGATGCAACCCTTCACTCCTATCAGAGGCACATTTGGGTATTGCCCATAGCTGGTGATAATGTCCTTGCCCTTGGTGCTCTGGGTGCACCATCTAATATCATCTGAAGTCAAGGCAATGAACCTCTTAGCCCAATTCTTCTGCTGGTGTGGGTTCAAGAAGGCATCTGATTTAGGAAGGTGTCTGAGCAGCCAGGTGTAAAACAAAGGAGCACAACATCTTACCAACTTCCCCCTTTGTTTCTCATTCCTCTGATGAATGGAATAATAAAAGTCTCCTAGCAGTGTAGGTACTGGGTTCTTCAGAAGAAATAAATGGATGGCATTTTTGCTGACAAATTTTGGCTCATCTGCAAACAGTATAGCCCCATATATGCTGAGGGCCAACAGTGCACAGACTGCCCTCCACTCTCCCAGTGAAACCTTCAGGATGGCCTAAGAAATCAAGAAGTCCAAATGCAAACCAGGGATCCCAGCTTTTGTTGTCATACTCTGCTCAATAAGGGCAGGCTCCAAATACAGTTCCCTTGCTATTTCTTCACTTCTGGGAGCAGTCATCTCTGGGTTGAAGGGAATTCCACCCCTGATAGGTACTCCAATCAATAAAGAAAACTCTTCCAGCTGAGGCCCTAACTGGAAGTCTGGAAATGTGGAACATCTCAATGGAGGGTCATAAAACTGCAAGCATGTGTGGATCATGCTCCTCTGAGAAGGATCAAGGTCCATAACCATATCCAAGATACCCACATAGTGCTCTCTAAACAGTGGGATGTAGTCAGGGGTGATGAGTGACTGGACCTGCCTGATACCAGTCAATACAGGCTCAAAGAAGTGATAGGATATGTTGCTCTTCCTGGGAGTAGCCATGAGTGTTGCTGAAGAAGCTGAAGACTAATGTTGATGAAGATCACAGACTGAAGCTAAAGGTGGACCACTGACAAACTGGTGCTGGTGAGGATGGAGATAACTGAAGCAGATAACTGGTGAAGACAGCTGAAGCAGGGGTCTATGCAAAAGAAGGGGTCAAAACCAAAACCAAGATACAATGAAATAGATACCCTGAAAAGAAAATAAACAAATGTTAAATGATGCAATGATGATATATGCAAATGATATGCAAGGGTTTGTGATCAAGCAGGATCTGATTTTCTGCCCTGATATAAGGCCCATGTATGTTCAAAAGTCCAGATGAGGGCTCATAAATCCAGTAACCAGGGTGGGGGACTCAAATAAAGAGTCACATGTCCAGGGTTAATCACAAGAACTGTCCAAAATGAGGTACTCTTAAACAAGATAGTAACAGGGTATGATGTGGCCAAGGGTTCCTGCAAACCTGTAAACAACCCAACCCCCTCACATGTAATGTTCTAGAACAAGGATCCTCAGGCTTGGATCAGTTATGAGAAGTGTAAACACTTCTAACCCGGAGGTACAGTGTTTACAATAACCATAAAAGATCCTCCTCTAATTCACCTCAGCTTCTGAAGGTCACAATAAAGGTCATCCAGACTTAGCAGGCTTCCCAGATAGCCCTAGCACTACAGGAAATCTGTAGCACAGAGTTCTCAAGAAGAAACCCACATCTTAACTGTATTTCATATTCCCGCACCAGACCAAAATAGAATGGGAAAGAACATGAACCACTCTAGCCTAGGTGTCACTCAGGTCCCAGGTATAGGACCTTAAACTCTCAATGGAACCCCACCCACCAAGACAACAAACCAGATCCAGCAATGACAGTATGAAATATGCATAAGACTGTAAAGAGAGCAAGTAAATAAAGTTGTACACAAAGAAATAAATAAAACACAATGTAATAAACACACATAGCACATAACACCCCAGTAAACACAAATCCAACAAGCGCTAGGAGGAACCCACAAAAAGAACCAGAAGCCCTGGTTGCAATATAAGGGTCCCCAGTAGAGTCGCCAAGCTGTTGCTCCCACCAAATGACACCCGGTCAAGAGGGGTACAGACGCGAACGGTCGGTGAAGGAGAAAGGATGAACTGAAAAGAGTCGCCAGCTAGGCATTTTTATCCCGAAGGAAAGGTAATGCTGCATAAAACTAAGAAAATATGGATAAGACGCTCGCGAACCAGAGAGACTGAGAAATAGGGTTTGTTACAACCTGGGAAGGTATTAGCACCCAGATTGTCCGTCGTACTCGACGGGATCCACGCTTGAAAGTTTGTGTTTAAAAGGGGTAGTTTCTGTGCTATTTTGTGTACAAAAGCTGGAAAAGAATGCAAGTGTCAATGTAAAAGAAAGGTGAAGTGAATAAGAAAAGTGTCAGTGTAAGAACAGGAGTGAAATGCTCAAGACTATGAGGCTCAAAGAATAAAGCTGGAAGAGGGGGAAATATACAGATACTTTTATTCGATAACTGTTAAGTTATGCCTACGTATCCTCTCGTGCAATGAGGAAGTCAGAACACCGTAGTTCGACTCAAAGAGACTGAAAGAATTGACAGATGAACCGCTTGCTTGTCTATGCTCAAGTGTATGACCTGTCTGGCTCAGGTGCTAACTTTCTTGCATTAGACGGAAGAAGCGAGTTCTTGTTTGTGAGTGAATGAGATGAGAAAAGAATCCCGAAGGAGACGATTATTGTATGTTTTGGTGCTTTCAATCTTTTATTGCTTTTTGGAGTTTGTCATAAGTTAATGAGCTTAAGCCTAAACCAAAGGTTAGTAAACTCATCACATCCTCCCTCTGATTAGGGGTAATGAGAATACCTTAAGCATGAAGTAAACACCTCACACTTAATCACCATGATGTAGGATTAAGATCATTAACCTACTTGCATTTAGTTAGGTGTTTTTGGAGTTTTTGTTTAGTGTTAAGTAATGAGTTTAAGCCATAATCAAGGATTTAATGGACCCATTACACCATCCTATCAGAAGGATGATAGATGAGAACATTTAAGCTGAGGAAGGCTCCTCAACTTAATCCATGATTAGGGATTAACCTCATGACAAAAAAAAAGCCTTTATTAAAGTGGATTTTAATTAATGGTAAGATTAAGAAGTGGATTTTAGGGTTTGTAAGACAAATTGAGGGGGACTTGTCCATTAACACTAGGGTTAGTCCTTCTTTACCAATTAAGGAAGAATTAGAACCCTAATGCAAGGCCCAAGTTACAAGCTTGATGTCTTAGTGATTATTATGTGAATTGATTAAAGGGTTTAAACACATTAAGGGTTTAACACTTAGGATTAAAGTTGTACACTCCATCCTAATAGAAGGATGAAGGCATAACCCTAATCACAAAGTCTTAAAAACTTTAAGGTTTAGTCCTTGATTAAGAGATGAGGAGGGAAGACAAAAAGATGATACAAAGGTAAAACTAATGGGGGGACTAATCAAACCCTAATTGTGATCATGCTTGGGTGTTCCTAGGGTTTATGAAGCTTGCAAGAAGATCTTCAAGAGGCAGCCACCAAGAAAGAAACAGAGAAAGGAGGAGAAGCAGCAGAAGCAAGTCAACTTACTTCACTTAAGAAGATAAGTTGCTTGAAGAAAGAAGGTGAGAAAGAGCATGAATGAGCAAGCTCACTCTAATTCACAAGTAAAAATGCAGCAATGATGCATAAAAGGGATGAGAAGAGGTTATGAGAAGTGAAAGCAAATTCACTTCTCAAACACTTACCACCTGAAAAGTTAGCAGAAAGAAATGAAATGAAATGTAAATGAGATGAGATGCAAAGATGAAAGCCAAAGTCAGAAGCATAATCATGATGCCAATGATGCTATGAGATGGTATGAAAGCATGTCAAGAGATGAGGATGATCATACAAGTAATGAAGATGCAAATGAGACATGAAAGAAAGCATGGAAGTTCATGAAAACTTATGAAATGCAATGATCAAACATGATTTCAATATGTCCTAAGATGTCTTATATGTCATGTGGATGCTCAAAATGTCATGGCAAGTTTATGCATGCAAGCTTATGAAGGATGAATGCAAATGAAGACAAAGATTAGGGTTTATGTACAAGATGCAATGCAAAATTCAAAATCAGAAGCAAATGACAAGATAAAAAATTGAAAATGGGATAAAAGGTACCCTAAACCTATACAAGTTCACTACCCAAAGGGGAAGGTCAGAAGCTAAACCCTAAAGGAATTATGATTTTTCTAAGTTTCTTAGGGTTTTAAGGTACCTCACAAAGAAAAATGCAAAACAAATTAAAAATGAAAGATAAATTCATGCCAATTTTACCCTAGAAATTACATGATATATGGAATGCAATGCAAAAAGAATCATTACAAAACCCTTCATGGTTAGGCAGAAAATATTTTTCTAAGTTAGGGTCAAAAATATTGATTTTTAAGAACCCTAAATCCAAAGAAAATGTCAAAATGGATCAAGAACCAAAAACAAATTTGTATGAATGGTTTGATAATGTCTCTAAATCTGTCAAGATGCAATGTGATTTTTTTGGTGATTTTTAGAAACTTAAATGGTATTTTAATTAATTAATTTCCATTAATTAATTAAAATAGACATTTAAATATTTTAAAAATACAAATTTTATGCAAAAAATAAAATAAAAAATATTTTCAAAATGAGAAAAATATTTAAAGTCATGATGCAAAAAATAAATTTTTTTGAAAGTCTCTAGTTATTTTAAAAAAAATATGCAAGACAAATGATAAAAAAAGAAATAAATATGAATTAAAACAGAAGTAAGCTGATCTGATGGCTTAGATTCAAAGCTGGGGAATTTGGTTTGACCTGGCGCACAAATGAATGGACAGGATTCACTCTGGATTAATTTTCACTAATTAATTAATTAAACTTAATTAAATCAGAATTAGGGTTAATGAAAAGATCTCGGCCATCTAAAACACGCGCTAAACACAAATCCAATGGTTGATATTTAAACTAACCTAATTAATGAGGTTTTGCCCTAATCACTTTCAGGTGGCCGGAGAAGACCTCTGGTCATCTTCTCCGGCCAGCTCCTCACCCTATCTCTCTCAATACGCAATGAAACCTCACCAAACTCTCCAGAAATATTCCTCTAACGAATCTAAACAAGATTCAGCCATCAAAATCCATTTCTTTCACATGAACAATGAGATTCGAAGCAAAACAGAAAATCCTTCAGAAATTTCAGAAGCTTCATACATGCTTAAAACTGAATCATTTTTATAACCAAAAGGTGCAGTGTGATCAGTGAAGCATGGAGAATAATCTAAGAACTTAAGAAATCATTTCTGGAAAATTTGTTCTTGATGTTACCTGAAGTGGAGCTTTCGAAAATGGCACTGTCTGGACCTTTCCTTGGTGCTTTTCTCCTTCTTTTGACTCCCTCTTGCCTCTGGAATGCTTGGCTGAAGCTTTTGTGGACTCTTTTGGAAGTTTGCTGAAGTTCAGTTCAAGGAGGGGCCAAAATCGTGTTTTTGCTTTGGAGTGTTTCAGGTTGTTTCAAGGGGTGGGAAATGATCAGTGGATCATGGTGAGTTGTTCTATGGAATTTGTTTGAAGGTTTGTGGCTTGTGTGCTGAGTTTCAAAGAGAAATGCATAAGAGGGGATTTTGGTGTATGCTGAGTTGTGGGAGGATTCAGGTTCCAAGCTTATGTGAAGTGGCTTGCCTTTGGTACACATATCATCCTTGATAGGTCAGAGAGTTGTTGGTGGCCTATGCTGATTGGTATGGTTCAATATGCAAAAAGTCAACATTTGTGTAAGTGAAGGCATGGGCTGGTTCAGGCATGGTACAAGGGTATGGTTCGAGTCAGCTTGCTTCAAGGAGGTCCATGGAAGTCATATTTTGTAGCTGGCACAAGTGGTTGAAGAGATATGATGTTTGTGTAATGGTTAGAAGTTACTTTGAGGTCACAAATTGGTTTGGTATGAGTTTTTGCAAGTTTCCCTCTTTGGTACATAAGTGAAATTTTGTGATTTTTCCCAACTTTGCAAGGCTATAACTTGAGTCCTATGATGAATTAGATCAAGTTCTTGTACTTTTTGGAAAGGGAGTGATCCAATCTACCACTTTCATGACCAAGAATTTTTCATTTGAAGCATTTTTGAATCAAAAAGAGGAGGTTGAAAAACTTTCCCAAAATGGCAAGTTTTCATTACAAGTCACTTTCCCAAAATGGCAACTTTGCAAATGACTTGAAATTCTTCAATTTTGTGAACTTCTAACTTCTTTTAAGATCAAATAAAGATCATATACACCCAAAATGATGGAGAAGGCCCTTTAGTTGGGTGATTGGGGGCCTCAGATGCCCTGATTTTGCACCGACTTGTTCAAGAAGTCATATATTGATCAGATGCCTTCTCCATTGAGTTTCTTCATGAAAATTGGTATGCATGATCCTTATATCATATAGAGACCAATAGAAACAAGAATGACCGAAAAATTTGGAGTTCTGGCCGCTGAAACCAAAACCCTAATTTTAGGTCATCTGTGTACTTAAACCTGACTATGCTTCCATGCCTTTCTCAGTTCTTTTGATTTTATGACTTTCTTAATCTCGGGAGGATATAATATGATGCTTGAACATACATGGACCCCCTTGAGTTGATTGAAGACCTTTGGAGTGGCTCAGATGTCTCAGGGATTGCTCAGATCACAAACCCTAGATGCAGATGACTATGAATCAATGCAGTGAAGAAAAAAATGTAATATGGGATGATATGATGGAACTTATGCAAATGAAAAGATCACAAGCCATGGTGTGAACTTAGTGAGGGAAAATTTGGGGTGTTTACAGCTGCCCCTATTCAAGCATGAGTTAGCTGTGTAGGATGTGAGCGACGGCTTAACATACAAACAAGATAACTTGTGGTTGAATACCAAAGACAGTCCAAAATTTGCACTCACTGAATGAAGAAGAAAAGGGATATAGATTGTGAAAGGTAGTAAAGTATGTTTATAAAGTGCGGGCGACGGAGGACGACCGTCGAGCAGAGGACGACAACTGGGGATAAGCAATGACGGGGACAGCCGACATGCTGGGAAAAAAGATCATGATGGGGGACGGCCATCAAGCAAAGGAATAAGACCTTCTGGGGATTAAAGGTAAAGGTAATTGTGGGGACAGCCAACAGGTTAAACACATAAATGAAATAAATGATGAGGTACGATCATCAAAGGTGAAGGACGATCACCTAGCAGGGGACGGCTGCTCTGTTGGAGGCAAGATGAGGGACGATCATCTAAGGCGAAGGACGATCACTTGGCAAGGTACGGTTGCCAAAAGTATCACGACATAGGACGAATGCCGGATAGAAAAGGTCGACGATGGGGACGGCCATCGGATAAGCATGACGAAGGACGATCATCAAGAGGCGAAGGACGATCACCTAGCAGGGTTTATCGTGACATAGGACGAATGTCAGATAACAGAATCAACGATGGGGACGACCATCGGATAAGAGTGATGAATGACGAACATCAAAAGGGTGAAGGACGATCCCCTAGTAGGGGACGGCTGCCAAAGCACCCTGGCATAGGACGAATGCCGGATAGGAAAGAAATTTGCCTTTTACTGGCGATTTGCTGAGAACTCTTCTGGGGAATGGTAGACACAGACGAGTGTCTAAATTTAATGAGAGAAAGGTATAAGTGTTTGTCGCTGTGTATAGGTTAAAGATGCAGACGAGCATCCTTAAAAATTATGATACGGACGAGTATCGGTAGAAACAAACACTGACGTATGTTCAGAGATGATGATACGGACGAGTATCAACTGGTTAACAAAGAACACAGACAAGTGTTGAATCTTGAGAAAGATGAGTGGTGTGTACAAGATACAGATGGGTATTTGTAATAAGTAAACATGAGTGAGACACATACGAGTGTTTAACTTGCTGGGAGAGCATGACAGAGACAGATGTCGGAAGAAGTGTATTATAAACAAGTTTTTTGGTGTACAAAGTGTTTAGGCAACTATGCTGGGGAATGATAACACGGACGGGTGCAAAAAGGAGCATGTATCTGTATTTGTGAGTGCAAAGAGGATGCTTTGGCTTTCTGCCGGGGAGTTTTGGGGAGTATTTTGTATATTGTTGATGGAATGTCAGTATTTACAAGTGTTTGGTTCGATACATGACTTGTGATTATGCAATATGTTTGATTTTTTTGCCGTAACGCTCCGTATTAGACGGAATGCTACGCTTTGAGGGAAAATATGATACGAATGCTATGGTTATGCAAAGATACCGATCCAAGATTCAGATCCCGTTGTTGAGAAGATCTCTGATTGATCTGCTTGATGCGATATCCCAACTGGGGGTGAGATTATTCGTAGATCTGATATATATGATTCTGCTTGGGGAAATAAATCACTGATAGACCTGTTCTTGGTGATGAGGAGCCCAGCAGGGGCCTGTGGGAGCTTTCGTCACTTTGTTGTGAGATCTTCAGGCATTGCTCTTCTGGATAGAGGCTGAAGCTCTGCGGGGGGATGGTTTCCTGTCTTTGCACTTGGCTGAGGAGGAACGATCACTGAACGACTTTCCTAGTGGCTTCTGTGGGGATCCTGCTGAGGATAATGAATTTAGCTGGGGAACTGAGCCCCTTATGATGCTGTTTGGAAGACATGTTGAGGAAGTAGTGTTTCGACAACTTGCTGGGGGAGAGACTTTCATGCCCGATATTGTACTTTGAATACCTGCAATCCTGTTATGACAAAGAAACGTACAAGTATCTCGAGGTATCCCTTACCTGATTCCATCATAGGAATTTAGACACTCCCGGGAGTAATATATTTCCTGTAAGCATGTGACTAGAAAAGTTGCATCTGTACTTATGCAATCAATATTATAAGGACATCGGACATTTTTTGCAAACAAAAATAAAACGTACGAGACGAAATGTGACTGAAAATCTGATTTTATTAATTTATGTGCCTCTGAATGGGCAAATACAGTCAAAGAAACAAATCCCCTGAAATGAGGAGATTGTTACAAATTGAGAAACAAAAAGATGCTGGCAACGTTGTTGACGCTTCAAGGAGCCTCCTTTTTGTTATGACTTGTATGACATTGACGTTCTTCTCATCTTGTTTTTTTTGAAGAAGGCTGATTCTGACCGAAGCTTGAACCTTTCAAAGCTTACCATGTTGTAGGTGATACAGGCGAATTCAGAATGCAGTTGTTCGCTCATCCTCTTGTTTTGCGTGGATCGCCCTTTCGGGTTTTCAATCCACCGGGATACCCATTTTTGCCTGAGTTGTCCAATGCAACTTTTCAAGTCAGCGGGTGTACATTTTTTCATTTTATTTTCCCTTATTTTTGCCCGAGTATTTTATTCTGTTTTTGACTCGCCGGGATGCCCTATTTTTGCCTGGACTTACATTCTGTTTTTATGTCCAGCGGGTCATTTTATGCGAAGTATTTTTTAACTGCATCTGAATTCACAGGGGACAGGAAGTCCTCACCATCCATAGTACAAAGCATCAGTGCTCCACCAGAGAAAACTTTCTTTACTATGAATGGACCATCATAATTCGGCGTCCACTTGCCCCTGTGTTCTGTATGAGGAGGAAGGAGTATTTTCAGCACAAGATCTCCTACTTGGTACTCTCGCAGTGTGAATTTCTAATCAAAGGCTTTCTTCATTCTCTTTTGATACAGCTGTCCATGACAAAATGCAGATAATCTCTTCTCTTCAATCAGATTCAGTTGTTCGTACCGGGATCGGACCCATTCCGCTTCGTTTAGCTTAACATCCATCAATACCCGTAAGGAGGGTAATTCAACTCCAACAGGTAGGACCGCCTCCATACCATACACGAGCTGATACGGTGTTGCCCCAGTGGATGTTCTGATTGATGTATGGTACCCATGCAAGGCAAATGGTAGCATTTCGTGCCAGTCTTTGTAGGTGACCACCATCTTCTGCACAATCTTCTTGATGTTCTTGTTAGCTGCCTCCACAGTGCCATTCATTTTTGGCATATACGGAGAAGAATTGTGGTGTTGGATCTTGAAGTCCCGGCATAGCTCTGCCATCATTTTGTTGTTCAAGTTGGAACCATTATCAGTAATGATCTGCTCGGGCACTCCATACCGACAGATGATGTCTCTCTTTAGAAATCGGGCTACCACTTGCCTGGTAACATTTGCATAGGAAGCTGCTTCAACCCACTTGGTGAAATAATCAATGGCTACCAGGATGAATCTGTGGCCATTTGAAGCAGTCGGTTCGATCTTTCCAATCATATTGATGCCCCACATGGCGAAGGGCCAGGGTGAAGACATCACATTCAAAGGATTCGGAGGCACATGCACCTTATCTGCATAAATCTGGCATTTATGGCATTTATGGCATTTCCTGGCATAAGCACAACAGTCTGCATCCATTGTGATCCAGTAATAGCCCGATCTTAACAACTTTTTAGCCATATCATGCCCTCCAGCATGGGTACCAAAAGATCCTTCGTGCACCTCGTGCATCAACAAGTCCGCTTCTGTCTTATCAACGCACCTGAGAAGTACCATATCAAAGTTCCGCTTGTACAAGGAACCATCAGCATTCAGGAAGAAACTGCCAGCCAGCCTTCTTAATGTCTTCTTATCATTGGAAGATGCCCCAGGTGGGTATGTTTGATCCTCCAAGAAGCATTTGATGTCGTGAAACCAAGGCTTATCATCTTTAACAACATCTGCTGAGAATACGTATGCTGGCCTATCAAGTCTGGATACTGAAATCCGAGGCACAAAGTTGGCAGCTTGAACTTTGATCATGGATGAAATGGTAGCCAGAGCATCTGCAAACTGATTTTCATCTCGAGGGATATACTCAAGCTTGACTGTTGTGAAGAAAGTCAACAACCTCCTTGTATAATCCCGATAAGGTATCAGATGATCTTGGTGGGTGTACCATTTGTCGTTGGTTTGATTAATTACCAGAGCTGAATCTCCAAACACAGTCAAAGTCTTGATCCTGAGGTCAATGGCTTCCTCAAGACCCATAATACAAGCTTCGTATTCAGCTTCATTGTTAGTGCAGTTAAAGGTGAGTTTTGTCGAGAAAGGCATGTGAACTCCCTTAGGTGTAATGAGTACTGCACCAACACCACGACCGTTCATATTAACAACCCCATCAAACATCATAGTCCATTCTTCTTCTGCGTCAGGCCCTTCAGTGTGAACAGGCTCTTCATGATCTTTTGCTTTTATGAACATGATGTCTTCATCGGGAAAGTCAAATCTCATCGGCTGGTAATCGTTAATGGGTTTCTCAGCGAGGTAATCAGATAATACACTGCCTTTGATGGCTTTCTGAGATGTGTATTGAATGTCATATTCTGTGAGGATCATTTTCCATCTTGAAACCCGTCCGGTAAGTGCTGGCTTCTCAAAAATGTACTTGACTTGGTCCATCTTTGAAATCAACAAAGTAGTGTGGGTCAACATGTACTGCCTTAGTCGGCGAGCAGCCCACGCTAAAGCATAGTAAGTTTTCTCGAGCAGTGAATAACGTTGTTCACAGTCGGTAAACGTTTTGCTTAGGTAGTATATTGCAAACTCTTTTCGACCAGACTCGTCATGCTGGCCCAACACACACCCCATTGACTCTTCTAATACTGTCAAGTACATGATTAGAGGTCTTCTTTCAACTGGAGGCATAAGGATTGGAGGCTCATGTAAGTATTCCTTGACTTAGTCAAAAGCCTTCTGGCAGTCTTCGTTCCACCTGACTATTTGTTCTTTTCTCAACAACTTGAACAAAGGTTCACAGGTTGCAGTAAGGTGAGATATGAACCGTGAAATGTAGTTCAACCTACCTAAGAACCCCCGAACTTCTTTTTCTGTCTTCGGTGCAGGCATTTCTTGAATGGCTTTAACTTTGTCAGGGTCAACTTCAATTCCCTTCTCACTTACAATAAAACCCAGCAGCTTACCGGATCGCACCCCGAATGTGCACTTGTTGGGGTTTAACTTCAGTTGGTACTTCCTCAGATGCTTAAATAGGTACAATGTTAGCAACCCTTCTTAGGCACAAGTACAATGTTAGCAACCCACGATGGGTAACTGGTCACAGCAAGGAAACCGGCGTCCCACAGTTTCTGTACCTCTTCTTTTATCTTCATTGCCATATCTGGACGAGTACGACGCAGTTTCTGTTTTATTGGCGGACAATCTTCTTTCAAAGGCAGCTTGTGCATGACAATGTCAGTGTCCAACCCTGGCATATCCTGATAAGACTAAGCAAAAAAATCCACATACTCCCGAAGCATGTCAATCAGTTGCTCTTTTACTGAATCTTGCAGACAGGCCCCGATCTTAACTTCTTTCAAGTCTTCTTCTGTACCAAGATTAACCGTCTCAACTTCCTCCTGATGAGGAGTGATAACCTTCTCCTCTTGTCTCAACAACCTGTCTAGCTCTTCAGGTAGCTCATAATCTTCTTCAATCCCTTCATCAGCTTGATTAATCGGATTGTCAATGTCATACGAAGTCATAGCAGTGTTGTTGTCAGTGCAGTCTGGAGGGCACTCTCTGCAAGGGTTTAGATTTGTTCGTTTTTAGTGATCAATTTTATCTTATTTAGAAAAAGTGAAAATGAAGTTATCATTTTGAAAAACATTGCCATTTTATTTTTGTACAAAAAATGAGAAATGAAAAACAGTGAGCGAAAAAGAAAAGACTCATTTGCAAAAGATGTCCTGATATTCATTAATTGATCTTTGCACAAAATACAAGATGACCCGATTACAAAATGAGTCCTGACATCTTGGGCAAGATGTAGGACTTGATGCATGCTTTAAAACACAGGAAATAATAATTACTCTGCAGGAGTAACTCTTATAATTTCCTGGGAAGACCAGTTTGAGACATGGTTCCCCGGGATCCTTGGACGTATCCAGCTTTCTAGGTTTCGCTCGTCTTCCGACTCATCTTCCAAACTATTCACAACATTCGGGGTGAGCATTCCCCCGCTAACAAACTTGGGCTCCGTTGCAGCCTCTGGTTGATCTTGTCGAGTTGGTCTGTAACCCAACCCGAATTGGTCTTCTTTCTTCTCAACTGGTAGCAGCTTGCCCCAGCCTTGAGCAGTACCTTCTTCAACAACCTTCCGAGCTTGTTGGTATGAGGTAATGGAAGTTCCCAGCACAACAGATGTCTCATTAATATTAAGGGCCTCAAACCCTTGGCTCATAGTTTCATGGATCTCCCCATCCATCTCAATGTATTTGAAGGTAGCCAGCTGGCTAACAAAAATATCCTCCTCCCCGCAAATAGTAATGACTTGGCCTTCCCACTCGAATTTTAACTTCTGGTGAAGGGTTGATGTCACGGCGCCAGCGGCGTGTATCCATGGTCTACCCAATAGACAGCTGTAGGCAGGCTGTATATCCATCACAAAGAAGGTCGTTTTGAAAACTTGGGGGCCAATCATTATAGGCAACTCTATCTCTCCCATAACTGATCTCTTAGAACCGTCAAAGGCTCTCACTACCAAGTTGCTTGGGCGTAGTGCCAATCCATCATACTCCAGCTTCACAAGGGCTTTCTTGGGCAGGACATTGAGGGATGACCCTGTGTCTACCAATACGTGAGAAAGAACTGCACCCTTACACTCCAAGGTAATGTGTAATGCCTTGTTGTGATTGTGACCTTCCACCGTCAAATCAGTGTTGGTAAAACCTGGTCCATGACTAGCGTTGACATTTCC
Source organism: Lathyrus aphaca (assembly GCA_963966055.1). Taxonomy (NCBI): domain Eukaryota; kingdom Viridiplantae; phylum Streptophyta; class Magnoliopsida; order Fabales; family Fabaceae; genus Lathyrus; species Lathyrus aphaca. The sequence continues at coordinate 297,729,235 of OZ014519.1, read as the reverse complement.
CACCACAGCTTCTAACTGATTGACGGTAATCTCCTCCGGCACATAAGCTGCGTGCAGGACCTTTAATAGTGCATTCCGGTGAGCCTCGGAGCACATTAGCAATGATAGTATGGAGATCTTGGAAGGCGTTTGGTGAAGCTGGTCTACCACCTTGTAATCACTCTTCTTGATGATTCTCATGAATTCATCAACCTCTTGATCAAAAGGAGTCTTCACAGTTTCTTTGACGACTTGTTCTTCTTGCACCATGCTCTTCCCTTTTGCCTTAGCAGCTTCTGCTTCAGCAACGGGTCTTGGAATTTGTGAGGCAAAGAGACGTCCGCTTCTGGTGAAGCCTCCGCCTCCCCCCACATTGTCTATCTGAGGTGAAGAAGTTAACGATTCCAAAGTGATTCTCTGCCCCTTGAAGTATAGATCTGAGCCATAATGCCAAGGGATGGCATTATTGCTTTCGTAAGGGACTGGCCCAGGCACTGCGATAGTAACTGGACTGATAGCAGCTGTAGAGGGAACCACAATGGTGTGTGGATCATAGTATATGGTAACTGGTGCTCTGACAGGAGTAGCATTTTGTTGTGAATTGTCGGAAGGAACATTTGCGGGATCATAGTAAATTGTAACCGTTGAGATGCTTTCATTAACTATTTCTGATGTTGTAGAAGACACTATTGACTAGATGGGCGTTGTAGTTTTAGCAGGGATAGTAACTGAACTTGCATCCGTTGAAGTGATTGATTGAGCAGTTGTTGGAGTTGTAGTAGAATCCGTTGGAACAATGGTTGCTGACGTTGTAGGAGTATTTGTGATTATCGGTGAAGGAATTGTTGGATTTGTAGGTGTCGTTATCGTAATCTGAAGGATACCATCCTTAATAAGACCATTTATGCCGTTTCTCAGCCTTTCACACCCGTTGACTGCAATATTGCAATACCCACAGCCGAGCTCACACCCGGGGAACATTTGGCATTCTAAAAGCTGAGCTTTGATTTCAACCAAGGGTGTTCGAATTTGTGCAACACTGGTGATTAAGGTGGATGGTTTGCCTTCCTCAATGGCATTAATCCTAGGCCCGTTGTGACTAGGCATTGGATTCCTTGTAACATTCAGAGGAGGTGCAAAGTTTAGAGCTTTTGAGTCCACCAGATCTTGGACTTTCAATTGTAGGGCCCGACATTTTTCAGTGTTATGCCCCGGTGCGTTCGAGTGAAATGCACACCTGGCATTTGCATCATAATTCTTTGGCATATTGGCGGGATCTGGAGGTGCCAATGTCCTTAATTCAACTAGGTTGAGTTTCAGGAGTTGTGGCAAGAGTGCAGCATACGGCATTGGGATTGGGTCAATCACCCTGTTTGCCTGTGATGTTCTTTGTTGGAAAGGACGCTGTTGTTGGTTGTTGTTGTTGTAGGTTCTCTGTTACGGATAATGAACTTGTTGTTGATATTGTGGTTGTTGTTGTTGAGGATATGCTGGTTGTTGAGGAATCGGAGCAGGAATGGTAACTGCGGCTACTGACCGATGAACATACTGAGGCCTGCCCCTGCTTGCATGGATGGAATTTGTCTCACCGGCTCTTCGGGGTCCCACAAAAGGCTTTCGGGGATTGCTAGATGAACTTGCACCACTGTCGGAAATTTTGCCCATCTTTAAGAGACTTTCAATCCTTTCACCAGCTATGACCACATCAGCAAAACTGGTAGAGGAGAAGGCAGCCAATCTATCAATATAGGTCCCTTGCAATGTATTCATGAACATGTCATCCATTTCCCTCTCTGACATGGGTGGTTGGACAGCAGCAGCAAGCTGTCTCCACCTTTGGGCATATTCTCTAAAGCTCTCTCTAGAAGATTGTGACATTCCCATTAGGAGGGTCCTATTATGAGCCATGTCCAGGTTGTATTGATATTTCCTGATGAAGGCTTCAGCTAAGTCCTTCCAGCATCTAATGGTAGCTCTGGTCAAGTGTGAATACCACTCTCTTGAAGCCCCAGTCAGACTATCTTCAAAGTAGAACATCCACAATTTTTCATCCATAGTATACGCTTTGAGTCTTCCCAGGAAAGATTGCAGGTGGGTGCGTGGACAGGAAGTACCATTGTATTTTTCAAAGCATGGAGGTTTGAATTTGTGGGGAATTCTCACCCCATCCACTAGGCCCATGTCCATCACATCGAAGCCCAAAGAATTCTGAGACTCCAAAGATCTTAACTTCTCAGCAATTTCGTCCAATCTCCGGTCATATACTTCATCTCTAGTCCCCATAATAGTAAACTGTTCTTCTTGGGGATCCTCTTGCAGGATTCTCCCCCCAGCAGTATTACCTTGTACATTTCTCGGGATGTTGACTTCCGGATCCAGATGAGGTCCAAATACTGGTGGGTCAATACGAGGCTGGCCCCGTTCATTGTTACTAGTTCCTCCTGTTCCAAGGTGAGGCTCCTCATGAGTTTGCCTCTCCACCAGCTCTCTTAACCTCTCCTAACTCTGGGCTAGGCCAGTCATTACTGCCATGAACTGAGACATCTGATTTCTCATCTCCAATCTCTCATTGGTCATCTGATTTCTGACCTCAGTCAGATCCTGCTGTACTTGTTCCATTTGAATACCGGGAAGGTTGTTGCGAGTAGGGTACCGGTGCGTGCGGTTGACAGGGAACACTCGGCGACGAGCAATGTTTCTTGAGATGACAACAAAGTAAGAAACAAAGATAATAACAAAACCTACAAAACAAACACAAAGGTTAGTATGCAATGCAGTATGCTTATTTGTTTTCCAAGGTATCCGGTTTGGTTTTTTGGTTTTGACCTTTCCAGACCTCGAGGAAGATGCTTGATGTTGTTCGAGAGAAAAGCCCAAATGGAAACAAACTAAAATATATTACAAATGGTGAACAATACATAGTTCGTTTTACAACACATGCCCATGGAGGGTCAAAATACAATAAAAGGAAAAGTACATCAAATGGAAACAAACAACAAGCAAAAGATCAGACATCCAACCCAAACTCATCTTCTCTGACCTCCTTCAGGAGTGCCTCAGTCACTGGACCAGCCGGGTGCTCTGTAATGGTCCTAATGAGGAGGCTTCTGGTAGCAATGGCAGTGGTCAGCTTCTCATGCCTGTCCTTGTCATTTGATCTCTTCAATCCTACCCTAAGCATCAACTCTGAAATCTCCTTCTGGGCTGCCAGCAAAGCTTCCTGCTGCTTCTTCTCATTGGCCTCTAGCTGTTCAATCTTATCTTGAGTCTTCTGGTCTTCTTGTGTACGGGCTTCGGTGATCCTGACCCACCTAGCCTGATTCTCTTGCAGATAGTGCTCATCCCTAGCTTTCTGAATCTTGGCCTCCTTACAGGCATTCTTCAGTATCTGTTCCCCAGCTCTTGCTTTCCTGATATAGTCCTCTGTCTTCTCAATTTTGGTGAGATGCTCCACCCTAAGCTTCTCCAACCTCTCAATATCCATACGACCATCACTCCTCTCCCAAAGAGTTTTCTTCAAAGCCTCAGATAACTTCTCATTCCTTTCCTTCAGCTTCTCAAATTCTTCTAGGTTGACAGTTGCTGCTGGCTGTACAGTAGATGGTCCAGGCATGTCTTCCAAGGTGAAAGGCATTCCGATAATCTGAGCTCTAGTACGGGACCAGTCATAGTACTGAGCTGAAGCAACATTACTACATCTTCCAAGGATAGCTACCCCCTTTGTCTGGATGTTGTCCCAAGCCCAAGATGCTTGTCTGACAACAGCTGAATCAGGTTTCACTTCACAATACAGGGTCTCAGCTAAATCTTGCCCTCTGGGAGGGTGAACCAAAGCATATCCCAGTTGTCTCTTGAACAGCAAAGGAATGTAGTTGATGCAACCCTTTAGTCCTATCAGAGGCACATTTGGGTATTGTCCACAGCTGGTGATAATGTCTTTGCCTTTGGTGCTCTGGGTGCACCATCTAATATCATCTGAAGTCAAGGCAATGAGCCTCTTGGCCCAATTCTTCTGTTGGTGGGGATTCAGGAAGGAATCTGACTTAGGCAGGTGTCTGAGCAGCCAAGTGTAAATCAAAGGAGCACAACATCTTACCAACTTCCCCCTTTATTTCTCATTCCTCTGATGAATGGAGTAGTAAAAATCTCCTAGCAATGTGGGCACTGGGTTCTTCAGAAGAAACAAATGGATAGCATTTTTGCTGACAAATTTAGGCTCATCTGCAAATAGTATAACCCCATATATGCTGAGGGCTAACAGTGCACAGAATGCCTTCCACTCTCCCAATGAAGCTTTCAGGATGGCCTGAGAAATCAAGAAGCCTAAGTGTAAACCTGGAATCCCAGCTTTTGTTGTCATGTTTTGCTCAATCAAGGCAGGCTCCAGGTACAGCGCCTTTGCTATCTCTTCATATTTAGGAAATGCCATTTCTGGGTTGAATGGGATTCCACCTCTGATAGGTACTCCAATCAATAAAGAAAACTCTTCCAGCAGAGGCCCTAACTGAATGTTTGGGAATGTGAAACTTCTCAAAGGAGGGTCATAAAACTGCAAGCATGTGTGGATCATGCTCCTCTGAGAAGGATCAAGGTCCATAACCATGTCCAGGATACCTCCATAGTGCTCTCTAAACAGAGGGATATAATCAGGTGTGATGAGTGACTGGACCTTCCTGATACCAGTCAACACAGGTTCAAAGAAGATATGTTGCTTTTCCTGGGAGTAGTCATAGATGTTGCTGAAGAAGCTGAAGATTGGTACTGATGAAGATCACAGACTGATGTTGGAAATGAGCCACTGACAGGCTGATGCTAGTGATGATGAAGCTAGCTGAAGTAGATAACTGATGAAAACAACTGAAGCAGAGGTCTATGCAGAAGAAGGGGTCAAAACCAAACCAGATATGATATGGATACCCTGAAAAACAAATAAACAAATGTTAAATGATGCAATGATGATATATGCAAATGATATGCAAGGGTTTGTGATCAAGATGGATCTGATTATCTGTCTTGATATAAGTCCATGTATGTTCAAAGGTCCAGATGAAGGCTTAGAAATCCAGTAACTAGGGTGGGGGACTCAAATAAAGAGTCACATGTCCAGGGTTAATCACAAGAACTGTCCAAAATGAGGTACTCTTAAACAAAATAGTAACAAGGTATGATGTGGCCAAGGGTACCTGCAAACCTGTAAACAGCCCAACCCCCTCACAGGTAGTGTTCTAGAACAAGGATCTTCAGACTTGGATCAGTTATGAGAAGTGTAAACACTTCTAACTAGGAGATGCAGTGTTTACAATAACCATAAAAGATCCTCCTCTAATTCACCTCAGTTTCTGAAGGTCATAATAAAGGTCATCCAGACTTAGCAGGCTTCCCAGATAGCCCTAGCACTACAGGAAATTTGTAGCACAGAGTTCTCAAGAAGAAACCCACATCTGAACCATCTTTCATATTCCCGCACCAGACCGAAATGGAATGGGAAAGAACATGAACCACTCTAGCCTAGGTGTCACTCAGGTCCCAGGTATAGGACCTTAAACTCTCAACGGAACCCCACTCACCAAAACAACAAACCAGATCCAGTAATGACAGTATGACAGTATAAAACTGTAAATAAAGCAATAAACAAAAATGTACATAAAGCAATAAAATAAACACATATAAACACATATAGCACATAACACCCCAGTAAACACAAATCAAACAAGCGCTAGGAGGAACCCACAAAAAGAACCAGAAGCCCTGGTTACAGTATAAGGATCCCCAGCAAAGTCGCCAAGTTGTCGCTCCCACCAAATGACACCTGGTCAGGTAGGGTACAGACGCGAACGGTCGGCGAAAGGGAAAGAAATGAAAAGAGTCGCCAGCTAGGAATTTTTATCGCGAAGGAAAGGTAATGCTGCATAAACCTAGGAATATATGGATAAGGCGGTTGCGAACCAGAGAAACTGAGAAAGGGGGTTGGTTACAACCTGGGAAGGTATTAGCACCCAGATTGTCCGTCGTACTCGACGGGATCCACGCTTAAAATATTTGTGTCTAAAGGGGTAGTGTCAGTGCTATTTTGTGTACAAAAGCTGGAAAAGAATGCAAGTGTTAGTGTAAAAGAAATGTGAAGTGAACTAAAATAATGTCAGTGATGGAAAGAAGTGCAAAGCTCAAGACTATGAGGCTTAAAGAACAATGCTGGAAGGAGGGGGGAATATACAGAGACTTTTGTTCGATAACTGTTAAGTTATGCCTACGTATCCTCTCGTGCAATGAAGAAGTCAGAACACCGTAGTTCGACTCAAAGAGACTGAAAGATAAATTGACTTGTGAACTTCTTACTTGTCTATGCTCAAGTGTATGACCTGTCTGGCTCAGGTGCAAACTGTCTTGCATTAGACGGAAGAAGCAAGTTCTCGCTTGTGAGTGAATGAGATGAGAAAAGAATCCCGGAGGAGACGATTATTGTTTGTTTTTGAGTTTTCAATCTTTTATTGCTTTTGGAATTTGTCATAGGAAAATGAGCTTAAGCCTAAACCAAGGGTTAGTAAACTCATCACATCCTCCCATTGATTAGGGGTAATGAGAATACCTTAAGTATGAAGTAAACACCTCACACTTAATTACCATGATGTAGGATTAAGATCATTAACCTATTTATGTTTATTTAGATGTTTTTTTGGAGTTTTTGTTTGGTGTTAAGTAATGAGTTTAAGCCATAATCAAGGATTCAAGGGACTCATTACACCATCCTAATAGAAGGATAATAGATGAGAACCCTTAAGCTGAGGAAGGCTCCTCAACTTAATCCATGATTAGGGATTAACTTCATGACAAAACAAATCCTTTATTAAATGGATTTTAGTTAATGATAAGGTTAAGAAATGGATTTTATGGTTTGTAAGACAACTTGAGGGGGACTTGTCCATTAACACTAGGATTAGTCCTTCTTAACCAATTAAGGAAGAATTAGAACCCTAATGCAAGGCCCAAGTTACAAGCTTGATGTCTTAGTGACTATTAAGTGAATTGATTAAGGGATTTAAATACATTAAGGGTTTAACACTTAGGATTAAAGTTATACACTCCATCCTAATAGAAGGATGCAGGTATAAACTTAATCACAAAGCCTTAAAACCTTTAAGGTTTAGTCCTTGATTAAGAGATGAGAAGAGAAGACACAAAGATGACACAAAGGTAAAACTAATGGGGGACTAATCAAACCCTAATTGTGATCATACTTGGATGTTCCTAGGGTTTATGAGGATTGCAAAAGATCTTCAGGAAAGAAACCACCATGGAAGAAACAGGATGAAGGAAGGAAACAAGACAACTTACTTCACTTAAGAAGATAAGTTGCTTGAAGAAAGAGAGTGGGGAGGGAACATGAATGAGCAAGATCACCCTAATACAAAATTAAAATGCAGCAATGAATGCATAAGAGAGATGGGAAGAGATTATGAGAAGTGAAGGCAAATTCACTTCTCAAAGTAACTTACCACCTGAAAAGTTAGCAAAAGGAAATGAAATGAAGTGAACATGAAATGAATGCAATGATGTAAACCAAAACCAGAAGCATAAACATGATGTTAATGATGCTAAGAGATAATGCAAACACATGTCAAGAGTTGTGGATAATCATACAAGGATGAGGATGCAAATGAAGCATGTTTTGGACCATGAAAGTCCATGAAAGTTTATGAAGTGCAATGGAGGTATAACATGACAAATGGATGAAGAAATGACTTAGCATGATTCTAATGTGTCCTAATATGTCTTAGGAGTCATATGAATATACTAAATGTCATGGAAAGTTCATGTATGCAAGCAAATGAGAGATGAATGCAAATGAAGGCAAAAATTAGGGTTTATGCACAAGACACAAAGCAAAATAAAAAATCAGAAGCAAATGACAAGATAAAAAATTGAAAATGGGATCAAGGGAACCCTAAACCTACACAAGTTCACTGCCCAAAGGAGGGGATCTAACTCTTAACCTAATGGGAGTTATGATTTTTTCAAGTTGGCTAGGGTTTTAAGGTTCTTCAAAAGGAAAAATGCACATCAAATTGAAAATAAAAGATAAATTAAAACCAATTTTACCCTAGAAACTACATGGCATGAAGAATGCAATGCAAAAAGAACCAACATCATACTCTACATGGTTGAGCAGAATGAATTTTTCTAAGTTAGGGAAAAAATATTGACTTTTAAGAACTTTAATTCCAAAGAAAAATGTCAAAACATGTCAAGAACCAAAAATAAATTTGTTTGGAGGGTTTGATAATGTTTCTAAATGCATTAAAATGCAATGTGAATTTTTTTTGTGATTTTTAGAAACTTAAATGCTATTTTAATTAATTAATTCTCATTAACTAACTAAAATAAACATTTAAATATTTTTAAAATACGAAAATTATGCAAAAATAAGATAAAAAATATTTTCATAATGAGAAAAATATTTTATGCCATGGTGCAAAAAATGAGATTTTTTAGAAATGATTTGCTATTTTAAATAAAATGTGCAAGAAAAATGAATAAAAATGAAAATAAAATTAATTTAAAGGGAAAGTATGTAGATCCAAGGGCCAAGATTTGAACTGAGGAGGACAGGGTTGACTGCGCGCACGTTTTAAAGGCTGGGATTCACTCTGGATTAATTAACCTAAATATAATTAATTAAATTAATAAAACCAGATTAGGGCTAAATGAGTTGATCTGGGACGCTCAAAAACTAACCTAATCCATATCCAATGGTCACGAAGCAAGCTGGCTAATTAATTAGGGTTAGGACCTAATTACTTTCAGGTGACCGGAGAGAAGCTCTGGTCATCTTCTCCGGCGTGTCCAAAACCCTAAAATGCTCTACATGCCACCCCACATCAAATTGAACACAGAGAAATGATCCTCTACCCAAACCCCATTCAAATCACCCCTCAAACATCATTTATACACCAAGAACAAAGAGAATCGAAGCAAAGTTATTTCACGGGTGAAATTTCAGAGGACCATTAAACACTCAAATCTTCACCATTTTTTATTCTAAAAGCATCAACATGACCAGCATAGCATATATTTTCAATTTGTAACAAAAGAAACAAGCTCTGAGAAATTTGATTCTTGTGCTTACCTGAGACGATGAGATGTCAAAGTGAGCTTTTCTGACCTTTCCTTAATGCAATAAGCCTCCTCTACACCCCCTGGGATCAATGGAATGCTCAAAATCCTTTGATGGTGGCTGATTTGTGAGTTTGAGTTCTGGTATAGCAGGTTTTACAGTTGAGGTATGTGGTGCTTTAGGCTGTTTCAGTGCTTGGTTCTTGATCCATGGGTGATTTGTGACTTATTGGTGAAGAAAAGTTTGAGGTTTGATGGCTGAGGGAGGAGTTTCGAAGAGATGAAGGTTTTTGCAAGTTTTGTGAATTCTGATTGTGTGTGTTCTGAGCTTGTCTCCCACTTGTTTTATGATCCATAACACATCCCTAAACTATTGGAAGAGGTCTGAGGAAGTGACATGCACTGTGGGAATGGCATGGGGAAATTGGCCAAAAATCCAATGTTAGGTGTACTTCAAGCATGGGCCATGGCAGAAGCTATCTTAGGGCTGCTCTGAGTTCAACTGCCTTCAAGGAGGGCCATGGGATGTTCTGAGGTGATCTGGAATGGATGAAGGGTAAGATGTCATATATTTTGCCTTTTTGCAACTTGTTGCATTTTGAAGTTTTTGGTTATGGATATGTGACATCCCTTGGGAAATATGAAGCAAAATGTAACATATAATGTTGCTATGATACTTTGAGATTGATTAGAAATCAAACAAAACCCTAAGAACCATTCTTGCAAGATTTTCCTCTTTGTGACTTTTATGATAAATGGCTTATGATACTTGGAATCCAAGGCATGAAAGTGAGAGATTCTTTGGGCAAATCTGAATTATGGACCATGAATGATGCTTGTGTGATGGTTAGAAGTTGATTAGAGGTCACATTTGGTTTTGGCAAGTGTTTTTGCAAGTTTCCTCTTTGGCACTAAAGTGAAAATTAAGTGATTTTGTCCAACTTTGCAAAGGCATAACTTTTGTTCTATGATGAATTAGATCAAGTTCTTGTACTTTTTAAAAATGGGAGGATCCAATCTACAACTTTCATGACCAAGAATTTTTCATTTGAGGCATTTTTGAATCAAAAAGAGGAGGTTGAAAAACTTTCCCAAAATGGCAAGTTTACATTACAAGTCACTTTCCCAAAATGGCAACTTTGCAAATGGCTTGAAATTTCTCAATTTTGTGAACTTCTAACATCTTCTAAGATCAAATAAAGATCATACACATTCAAAATGATGGAGAATACCCTTTGGTTGGATGATTGGGGGTCTCAGATGCCCTGATTTTGCACTGACTTGCTCAAGAAGTCATCCATTGATCAGATGCCATCCCCATTGAATTTCTTCATGAAAATTGGTATGCATGATCCTTATGACATATAGAGACCAATAGAAAAAAGAATGACCAAAAATTTTGGAGTTATGGCCTCTGAAACCAAAACCCTAATTTTAGGTCATCTGTGCAGTTAAGCTTGGCTCTGCTTCCATGCCTTCCTCAGTTCTTGTGATTTTCTGACTTTCTTGATCTTGGGAGGATATAATATGATGATTGAACATACATGGACCCTCTTTAGATGAATGAAGACCTTTGGAGTGGCTCAGAAGGCTCATGGATTGCTCAGATCACAAACCCTAGATGCAGATGACCTTGAACCAATGCAATGAAGTAAAAATGCAATATGAGATGATATGATTGAACTTATGCAAGTGAAAAGATCACAAGCCATGATGTGAACTTAGTGATGGAAAATTTGGGGTGTTTACAAGAAGTGTAAACACTTCTAACCCGGAGGTACAGTGTTTACTATAACCATAAAAGATCCTCCTCTAATTCACCTCAGATTCTGAAGGTCATAAAAAGGTCATCCAGACTTAGCAGGCTTCCCAGATAGCCCTAGTACTACAGGAAATCTGTAGCACAGAGTTCTCAAGAAGAAACCCATGTCTGAACCGTGTTTCACATTCGCACTAGACCAAAATGGAATGTGAAAGAATATGAAGCCACTTTAGCCTATGTGTCACTCAGGTCCCATGTATAGGACCTTAATCACTCAATGATTCCCCACCCACCAAGGAAACAGCAGATCCAGCACATGATAATGACAGTATGAAATGCATAAAAATTGTACAAAAAGAAATAAAAAAAAGCAATAAATAAGCAGAAGTAGCACATAACACCCCCATAAACACAAGTCAAACAAGCGCTAGGAGGAACCCACAAAAAGAACCAGAAGCCCTGGTTGCAATATAAGGGTCCCCAGCAGAGTTACGAAGTTGTCTCTCCCAAAGATTTGCAACCCGGTACAAGCGCGAACGGTCGGCGAAAGGAGAAAATGAAGTAAACTGAATAGAGTTGCCAGCTAGGCATTTTTATCCCGAAGGAAAGGTAATGCTCCATAAACCTAGAAAGATATGGATAAGACGGTTGTGAACCAGAGAAACTGAGAAAGGGGGTTGGTTACAGCCTGGGAAGGTATTAGCGCCCAGATTGTCCGTCGTACTCGACGGGATCCACGCTTAAAAGATTGTGTTTAAAGGGGTAAGTGTATGTGCTATCTGTGTGCAAAAGCTGGAAAAGAAAATACAAGTGTCAGTGCAAAAAGGTGTGAATTGCTCAGGGTTGAGGCTTAAAAGAGAATGCTGAAGGAGGGGGAAGACACATAGACTTTTGTTTTATAACTGTTAAGTTATGCATACGTATCCTCTCGTGCAACGAGGAAGTCAGAACACCGTAGTTCGACTCAAAGAGACTGAAAGATAAATTGACTTGTGAACTGCTTGCTTGCCCATGCTCAAGTGTATGACTCATCTGGCTCGAGTGCTAACTGTCTTGCATTAGACGAAAGAAGCGAGTTCTCGTTTGTGAATGAAAATGATGAGAAAATAATCCCGAAGGGGACGATTATTGTTTGTTTTTTGTGTTTTCAGTCTTTTATTTGTTTTTGGTGTTTGTCATAAGTTAATGAGCTTAAGCCTAAACCAAGGGTTAGTAAACTCATTATATCCTCCCTTTGATTAGGGATAATGAGAATACTTTAAGAATGAGATAAACATCTCAACTTAATTACCATGATGATGTAGGATTAAGATCATTAACCTACTTGTGATTATTTAGATGTTTTTGAGTTTTTGTTTAGTGTTAAGTAATGAGTTTAAGCCATAATCAAGGATTAGTGAACTCATTACACCATCCTAATAGAAGGATAATAGATGAGCACACTTAAGCTGAGGAAGATACCTCAACTTAATCCATGATTATGGATTAACCTCATGACAAAACAAGCCTTTATTAAAGTGGATTTTAATTAAGGGTGAGATTAAGAAGTGATTTTTATGGTTTGTAAGACAACTTGAGGGGGACTTGTCCATTAAACACTAGGGTTAGTCCTTCTTAACCAATAAAGGAAGAATTAGAACCCTAATGTAAGGCCCAAGTTACAAGTTAATGTCTTAGTGATTATTAAGATGGATTGATTAAGAGGTTTAAACAAATTAAGGGTTTAACACTTAGGATTAAAGTTATACACTCCATCCTAAGAGAAGGATGCAGGCATAACCCTAATTCCAAAGTCCTAAAGCCTTAAATGTTTAGTCTCTATTGATGAGATGAGAAGAGAGACACAAAGGTAAAAGCTAAAGGGGGACTAATCACAACCCTAATTATTGTCATGCTTGGATATTCCTATGGTTTGTAAGGTTTGAGAAAGATCTTCAGAGAAGCCACCAATGGAAGAAGCAGATGAAAGGAAGAAGAAGCAGATGAATAAGTTACTTACTTCATTGAAGAAGATAAGTAACTTAGAGAAAGAAAGTGAGAGATGAAAATGAATGAGCAAGCTCACTCAAAGGCAATGCAAAATGCAGCAAGGATGCATATGAAGAAGATGATGTGAAATGAGAAGTGAAGGCAAATTCACTTCTCAAGTTACTTACCACCTGAAAATGTTAGTACAAGATGCATAAAGAAAGAAATGACATGAAAAGATGCATATGTAATGACAAAGGAACAAAACCAAAAGAAAATACATGATGCAAATGATGCTATGATATGATGCAAAGGCATACAAAGTGCATATGTATGATCATACAAGAATGAGATGCAAATGGAAGCATGCTTTGAAGTTTGAAAGTTAATGAAAGGAAATGAATGAAAATCATGGCAAATGAATGAAGAAATTATCAAACATGATTCTAACATGTCCTAATATGTCTAAGATGACATATGAATGCATAAAATGTCATGGCAAGTTCATGTATGGATGCATATGCAAGATGAATGTAAATGAAGATGCAAATTTAGGGTTTTAAGGCAACATGAGATGCATATGGTAAAGACAGAAGTAAATGACATGATAAAAATTTGAAATCACACTCAAGCAAACCCTAACCCCATATGATATCACAACCCAAAGGAGAAGGTCTAACTCTTAACCTAAAGAAAGTTATGATTTTCCTAAGTTTGCTAGGGTTTTTGGGTACCTTAAAAGGAAAAATGCCAATCAATTTGAAATTGAAAGATAAATTCATGACAAAAATATCCTAGAAACTACATGCTATATGGAAAACAATGCAAAAAGAATCATTGTCAAACCCTTCATAGTTAGGAAGAAAAGAATTTTCAAAGTTAGGGTTCCAAAAAGGGGATTTTATGAACCCTAAATTTAAAGAAAACGTCAAAGTATGATCAAAACCAAAAAGAAATTTATATGAATGGTTTGACAATGTTTCTAAATGTCTTAAGATGCAATGTGAATTTTTTTGTGATATTTAGAAACCTAAATGGTATTTTAATTAATTAATTTCCATTAATTAATTAAAATAAACATTTAAATATTTTTTAAAATGATTTTTTAATGCAAAAAATAAAAATAAAAATTGGGTGAAGAAACATATTTGAAATTAAAATGCAGAAGAAAATTTTTTTGTGATTTTTCTAGGTATTTTAAATAAAATGATAAAGAAAATGAAATTTAAATGAAAATAAAATGAATTTTAATGAAAGTATGAGGATCCAAAGGACCGGATTCAAAGATGAGAGTAAAAGGTTGACTGGCACGCAGATCAATGGCAGAGGTTTGTCCTAGATAATTATTCAGATTAAATTAATTAATTAGGTTTTAGGGTTTAATGACTAATCTGGGCCATCCGTTCACGCGCGAAATCTAAATCCTAGGGCTAAAATTCAAACCTACGCTAACCCTAATTAATTAACCCTAACAACATTCAGGTGACCGAAGCTAGCTCCGGTCATCTTCTCTGGTCACTCTTCTTCCCTATCTCTCTCAAAACTCCATGGAAACGTCTCAAACTCTCCAGAAATGATCCTCACATCACTCTAAACATGAATCAACCAACAAAATCCATTTATTTCACATGAACAACATGAATCAAAGCAAAATGGAAAATCAATCAAAAATTTCAGAAGCTCGTGAAATGCTTAAAACTCAACTATTTTCAAAACAAATCATATCATGGCAATCAGGGGAACACATAGAATCATTCTATAACATAAAAGAGAAGTTCTGGAAAAAGTTTGAAGGTGGCTACCTGAGCTGGAGCTTTCACTTCTGGAGCTTTTGGACCTCTTCTCCTGTGCAAATCTACTTCACTTGACCCCCTGATGATGTTGCAATGCTTTGAAAGAGTTTAGAATGGCTGGATTGAGAGGTTGCAACTCAGCTGGTCCAAAATCGTGTTTTTGTTTGGCTGGCTTTTAGGGCTTGGTAATGGTTGGGAAATGATCTGTGGATGATGGTGAGTTGATCTATGGAAAAATATTGAAGGTTTTATGCTTGTGTAGTATGTTTTGAAGAGATGAAGGTTGAGGGTGATTTTTGTGAACTTGGTGTATCTGATGATCCAGGCTTGTGTGATGTGTGTTATGGCTTGCTTTCAGTCCACATAACAAGTCTTGATAGGTCAGAAAGTGGGTGGTGGCATATGGTGATTGGTATGAGGTGATTTGCAAAAAGTCAACAACTTATGTACTTGAGGTATGGGCTTAAGCAGCAGCTGTTTTATGGCATGTCCTGGTTCAGCATTGATCAAGGAGAGCCATGATTTTGAAATTGTGCAGCTGGATGGCTTAGAGGCATGGCTTTCATAGGTTTTGCAAGTGTTATGCAATTTGCCCCTTTTGAGAAATCTTGTGATGCAAGCCATATAAACTTGTGATTCCCTGGGAAATTCTGGTCTTTGGAAGTTGCTTTGTGTTGTTATGATGCTTAGAGGTTGATTAGAGGTCACAAAATGGCTTGGTATGTGAATTTGCAAAAAATCCTCTTTGGTGTGAAAGTGAAAATTATAGGATTTTTTTCCAACTTTGCAAGGCCATAACTTGAGTCCATAATGAATTAGGACATGTTCTTGTACTTTTTTAAAATGGAATGATCCAGTCTACAACTTTCATGACCAACAATTTTTCATTTGAAGCATTTTTGGTTGAGAAAGAGGAGGTTGAAAAACATTCCCAAAATGGAAAGTTTCCATTACAAGTCATTCCCATTTTTGGCAACTTTTGGTTTAGCTCAAATTTATTCAATTTTGTGAACTTCCAAGAACTTAAATGATCAAATAAAGATCATATAACTTCATTTTGATGAAAATACCACTTTGGTTCCATTGTTGGGGGTCTCAGATGCCCTGATTTAGCTCTGACTTGCTCAAGAAGTTACCCAGTGAACAAATGACTTCCACAATGAATTTCTTCATTAAACTTGGTACACATGATCCTTATAACATATTGAGACTATTAGAAATAAGAAAGACAAAAAAATGGAGTTATGGCCTCTGAAACCAAAACCCTAATTTCAGGTCATCTGTGCAGTGAAACCCTAGCTCTGCTTCCATGCTTTCCAAGTTCTTGTGATTTCTTGACTTCCTTGATCTTTGAGGGATATAATATGATGATAAAACACACATGGCCCCTCTTGGAATGCTTAGAAGCCTTTGGAGTGGCTCAGATGGATCATTGGATTGCTCAGACCACAAACCCTAGATGCAGATGAACTTGAACTATGCAGTGAAACAAAAATGCAATATGAGATGGTATGCTTCTACTAATGCAAAGATGGAAGATCACAAGCCATGGTGCGAAATTAGTGAGGGAAAATTTGGGTTGTTTACAACAAGCAAGCAGTTCACAATCAATTTATTTTCAGTCTCTTTGAGTCGAACTATGGTGTTCTGACTTCCTCATTGCACGCGAGGATACGTAGGCATAACTTAATAGTTATCGAACAAAAGTCTCTATGTATTCCCCCTCTTTCAGCATTCTCTTTTAAGCCTCAGTTCCTGAGCATTCACCCTTTTGCACTGACACTTGTATATTCTTTTCTTAGCTTTTGCACGCAGATAACACATACACCTACCCCTTTAAACACAATCTTTTAAGCATGGATCCCGTCGAGTACGACGGATAATCTGGGTGCTAATACCTTCCCAGGTTGTAACCAACCCCCTTTCTCAGTTTCTCTGGTTCGCAACTGTCTTATCCATATCTTTCTAGGTTTATGCAGCATTACCTTTCCTTCGGGATAAAAATGCCTAGCTGGCGACTCTATTCATTTCACCTTAATTTCTCCTTTTGCCGACCGTTCGCGTCTGCACCCTATCTGACCAGGTGTCTTTTCGGGGGAGCGACAGTGTGTTGTTGCTTTATTAGGATGTCGAGGCTGGTGTCATGACATCTTTGTCTGGTGCTGAAGACTTAACTGAATCCTTTAATTATACGCGCGTATTCTGCTATTCATTTGCGTGTGTTTGATGAGAATTATGAGGCATTTTATTTAGAAGGTTGTGATTCAGCATGGAGTGTTACTCTTAGAATATTTTATATCATTGCTATATTTGTTCCTTTATTTTAAGAATTAATTATATTAGGTTAAAAATGATGTGCAATAGCAGTAGGCCCATGCCCATGATTCGTCTTCTAGTTAAAGGCAGCAAAACCCTATTTGAAGATAGAGAATAAGGATTGGAGAGTGTTATGAGAATTAGGGTTTTACGTGTTTTAGTTTGCTTGTGAGCCAAACAATTATCATGTTGATGATTGCATTGGACTAGGTTTATTGAGTTGTATGTTATCCACTCAAAGCTTTTAAGTAAGAGTGTATTGTACTTTACTGAAGCTTTTAAGCAAGTTCAAGGATTGTCTTTGAAGTGTGTCTTCTTTTTCTTTACTGTTAGTTTGTTATCACTGTTGTGATTGAGGGTGAGTGAGAGGTGTCTCTTATCTAAGATTTCTTAGGTAGACGTTGCATTGGGTAGTGATTAAGTGAAGAGGGTAAAATGAGTGGTTTAACTCTAAATTGATACTACTAATATTGGATTTCCTCCCTAGCTTGGTAACGCCCAAAGTAGGTGTATTTGCACCGAACTGGGTTGACAATTGCTTGTCTCTTTTACAATTGTTTTTGTTTATTTAACTTGTTCATTTTAATCTGTCAGATATTAGTGTCGTAACATCTCATTCGACATCTCATATCTGCTTCCAGAATTTCACTTTATCCCACTACCTCTCCACTATCTTTGAATTATGGAAAAGGACAATATGTGGTTGTACTGTTTGATTCCTTGTTTAACGGATTCCTCTGTAGCCAAATTGGGTTGTAACGGTTCTTTTATGTTTGGCTATAAAAGGAAAACATCACATGCTTTGTGATATTGTTGGTGTGAGTGAACCCAACCGTTGAAGGTCCTGATAGGATCCCAACCATTGTTGGTTATGTTGAAGCACAACCTGATTGATTATACATAAATTGAATATTCTTCTATGTGAAGTAATTAAGGATACAACCATTTTTGTTTATGTATTGATGTTGATTGATATAACCTAAAGGTTTTCTAAACACACATATAACCAAGTTGTCAAATGGTCTTTGAACCATGTTGTTGATGTTGTCATACAATCACATAAGGTTGATGATAAACAAATATAACATTAGAACAAGCCACAAAGAGTCTACCTGAATATGCAACTCTTCTAGATGATTACTCTTTGACAATAATCTGCTAAAAGCAGAGAGATCTTGAATTCACAATATGCTTAACTTCATATGCTTCTGAAGACTTGCAAAGTTACAGAAGACAATGAATATGATCATGGAAGCTTCAACAATAAATAAACTACTAAAGTTATCATTGGATTGAAGAAGAACATGGGTTGTTGTCCAGAAATGTTCTTATGTGAATGAAGACGAAGAAGTCCTTCTTGTGCCTCAATGAAGATCAAGCTAGCAAAGCTTTTGAAGAAGAAGAAGACTTCAACCTTCAAGTGCTCAATGAAGAAGCAACTTAAAGAAGAAGAAGACCACACAACAGAGCAAGAATAAAATCTAAAATTCTTAATGTGTATTTAGTTTCTTATGATGTACTTAAGTGAGTTTACAATCAACTTATTAAGAAGCACAACATTTGTAAACAACCTTTTCCCTAAAGGACCTGGTAAAGGTCAAAACTTTAGGAAGGCACGAAAATTAGTTACTAGCACATTCATAGAACTATGTGTTCCGATTATATGTTTTGGGGCTAAGGTTTTGGTGCAGCTCAGAATGGTTGGTTTTGGAGCATGAAGTTGCAATAGGTTTTTGTGCAGTTAGTCGCGGCTGTAGGTTGTTCATGATGTCATAACACTTGGTGTTGTGCAGTTAGTCACGACAAGTTACCGTACAGGTTCCTCCTCAAGTAGATGTTTTATCCTTATGGTATCCCTGAACGGTCTAGCTGTGAGTTGAGATGAAATCCTGAAAGAGGTTCTATTGGGTCAATGGACGTTATATTTGGAAGGATCCTCAAACAATTAATTGAGTTAGTCACAGTGCGACTGTGAGATTGTAATCATGGATCTTAGTTATAGTGGATTAAGTCCTTGTTTAAGGAGAAATCACCTTGGCACACTAGACTAGCTTGAGAAGTTCTCAAGTGAACCAGGATATATCGTGTGTTTTTTACTCTTGCTTTATGCTTTTATTTCTTTATGCTTCTGCAACGCCTTCATAGCATAGCTTGACGCAACTCATCAAAAGTTCGAAAATTAGCCAAGAGTGAAAACCTGAATTCAATCCCCTCTTTCTTGTGTTTTTATCACACCTTCATTTGGTATCAGAGTCTAGTTCTATTATTGATGGATATCAAACACTTAACAATGTCAGATAAAGATCCATTATTGTGTGTTGAAAACACCTGAGGTGAATCCACTTACAATTTTAGTCTCATATCAGTTGATGATATTGGTAGGATACTGAGTTGTATCCAGATGGATTACATTTGAGAAAGTCACTGATTTGGAAGAATTAGTTGACAAGATAGATTCTTCAGATAAGTTTATACATATGTTGAATGCTTATCTTAAATATTATTGGTTGATCAACGTATTTTGCTCAAAGAATCAAATCATCAGAAAATAAGAAATCTTGTTTGCTGAAGATTATT
Source organism: Lathyrus aphaca (assembly GCA_963966055.1). Lineage (NCBI taxonomy): Eukaryota > Viridiplantae > Streptophyta > Magnoliopsida > Fabales > Fabaceae > Lathyrus > Lathyrus aphaca. Next base: position 297,709,729 of record OZ014519.1, on the reverse strand, counting down.
TCTAAATGAGTATGGGATGTTTTCAAGAAATGGATTAGTCCACCCTTGACTTTCTCATATTAAGCTCATTAGAAGTTTTTCTGAAGTGAAAAGGATGATTGTTAAAGTATCATTTTGATTCATAAAGAACTTCATGCTGAAGTCTGTATAGAAGTCAGAAATCATAAATAAAGGATGTCAAACTCTGAAAATGATTTTTTTCAGAATGTCTAAGACCTAATTACTTCAACTATTAGAAGATTCAATGCAGATTGAATGATGTTTCCTTTGTTATTCTTTTAAGTAATACTTTATGTATTCAAAAGAAGAAAGCTTAGTGGTTCCTCGAGACTTCATTAATGGAGTATTCTGAGAACCTGATGGAAGTAACTCTAACACTTCAAGTTCTATTAAATTAAGTCTCTATCTCAATTTAACAAACTAAAATTGTTCAGGATGATATCCAACATTCTACTCAGAAATTCATGATGAATGAATTCTGGAATCAAAGATGTTGGGACAAAAGTCATTTGTTCTGAGTTTAAAGAATTTAAATCACTGATATTATTCACCTTGAAGAAATTAATTGATACCCTTTTCAGAAGCAGATAAATTGTCAATCTTTGTTGAACTAACTCTGATCAAGTTAGCTCAGTATTGCAAGAACAATATTGTCACTCAAACTTGTCTAAAGTTTTTTGATACTTGAATCTAAAAAATATTCACATATATGCAAGGAAGTAGAATCAGAAGGTGTCAATTAGTTCTCCCTAGCACATAACCTCTCAAAAGTTATGTTCAAGCTAATGGAATTATTGATATTATGATACTCAGTCTCTTGTCAAGAAGTTCTTTATAAGAAGATTAATGTTTTGATGATAAGGACGCTGCAAGGAAAACCTTCAGAAGTTCTAACATTTATTCTAATCTGAAGACTAGTTTTGATCATCAAGCTCAGAGTCAACATTTAGAAGAAGAGCATCCTTCAGAACATGGATAAAAAAAGATAATCAGAAGCTCTGCAAGAAGATGCTCAAGTCTGAATCAAAATCAAAATTAGAATGGAAAGCACTCAGATGAAGAATTAACATGAAGATAGTCCAAACTTCAAGGTATGATTTTGTATCCCATTTAACTATCTGATAGAATACCCCCTACTTATTAGGAGATATACTAATCAGAATTCAGAGGTAAAACATATGTTAATTCTAATTTAATTATGAATTTTCCATTTAATGAAAATTTCATAGTTAGAATCATTCTCTATCCATAGAGACAATCTTTTAGATTGATTCTCTAGATTGTGCTCACACAGGATGTGACATCAGTCATTATTGTGAATCTCATATGATCATAAGAGATCATATGGAGAACATAAATTTTCATGAGAATGAGTAGAAAATCTTTATATGAATAATGAATGATATATGCAAGATATTGGCATTTCTAAGAGATCAAGCAATTATGTCCATAATATTTTTCTTGAGTCAGTCTTTGTTTTGCTTATAATAGATGCTCATTTACTCTAGAGTCTATTTTTGCAATCTGTTGGTATGTTCAAATCATCAAGCATCACAACACGCCATTCCTTTCTATTGAAATTCTTGTCTTTTTTTTGTGTTCTTGATCTAAACATGTCTCTCAGTCTGTTATGGAATTTATCACCTCCTTGGGTGTATTTAATTCATATTTGTTTGTGATGTGTTCCTCATTCTTATTCATTCCCTTCCAAACACATCTAAGCTTATTCATATTTGAGTCATCATGCCTCGAACCTTTTATGGAGACAGAGATCTTCTTAAACTTATCCTTGAACAGCAAGTTGAGGAATTACCTATTGAAAGGGCTATGTATAGCAGTTTCATCGATGTTACTCTCTCTCTCAAGGATGAAATAGGTATTGCAACATTCTGAACAAACAAGTGTACGTTAACATGGTCAAGGATTTTTGGTTGAATGCTTGGGTCAATTATGAAACTGGTACCATCAAGTCCTATGTTTTCAGAATTCCCATTCATATAACTCTCTTCTCCATTGTTGTCACTACTGGATGTGAGGAATGAGGAGTCACGGTTGATTATGTCAAATCTAGGTTCATTATATCGGAGAAATTTATTTCTCTTCATGATGTATCTTCAGGATATCAACCCATCAACCCATAAAATCTCCTACATGTGCCTAAAGGTTGCTACAAGCTTGTGCTGTCTAATTTTCTTCCAAGAGGAGAAAATAGGGATCTTCTGAGATATGATGATAAAGCGTTCATCTATCTGTTGACGAGTGACAATAAGATGAGTCTACCCAGATCCATCTTCCATTGCATCTGGAAGTCCATCATGGAACCTGGGTCTCACCATAAGTCATACATTCCTTATACTAGAGTGTTGTCTGAAGTCTTCTTCAGAGATGGAATCGTGGATATGGTCAAGACGATGCTAGAAGCAGAAGGACCTAAAAATTGTCCTAAAAATTGATTGTTGAAGACCACTTATGGATTCTTCACAGTATAGAGGATCTAGATCATCTTGTCTTATTGAGTTTGTCCTTGTTTGATATTGAGTTTGTCTTAATGGATGTTATCCTTTCATTCTTTTCTCTGTTTGTCAAATGTGTCTGTTGTTGTTAGTTATACTCTATTTTTCATCAATGAAGTTTCATTCAGTTATGAATTGCTTATCATCTTGAGAATGCTTACTCTGATATTGTTGAATCATTATGAATAGCTCAAACCTGAAAATTTTCAAACTTTGCCCAATATAACTGATCAATATACATGTGCATTAAATCAGAATCATTATCACAAGCATAATTTGCTAAGATGCTATATCTTTTTGATGATGTCAAAAAAGGGGGGAAAATGTAAATATGATTTTGATAATATCCTTAAGAATGAAAACTTAAACAAATCAAATGTTATAAACTGTATATCACTGTCGCTCCCACTAAATGGGACTAGGCCCAGATAAAGGTACAGACGCGAACGGTCGGCGAGAGGGACAATGAGAACACACAGCCGTGAACTCACTGGAGATGAATAGAGTCGCCAGCTAGGCATTTTTATCCCGGAGGAAAGGCAATGCTGCATAGACCTAGAAAAAGATGGATAAGACGGTTGCGAACCAGAGAGACTGAGAAAGGGGGTTGGTTACAACCTGGGAAGGTATTAGCACCCAGATTGTCCGTCGTACTCGACGGGATCCACGCTTAAAAGATTTGTGTTTAAAAGGGGTAGTGTCAGTGCAATTTGTGTATAAAATAGCTGGAAAAGGATGTACAGGTGTCAGTGTAAAGGAAGTGTGAAGTGTGATATGAAAGTGTCAGTGTAAGGATAAGAGTGAAATGCTCATGACTATGAGGCTAAGAAAATAATGCTGGAAGGAGGGGGAATATACAGAGACTTTTGTTCGATAACTGTTAAGTTATGCCTACGTATCCTCTCGTGCAATGAGGAAGTCAGAACACTGTAGTTCGACCCAAAGAGACTGAAAGATGAATTGACCTGTGAACTGCTTGCTTGTCAATGCTCAAGTGTATGACCTGTCTGGCTCAGGTGCAAACTGTCTTGCATTAGACGGAAGAAGCAAGTTCTCGATTATGAGTGAAAATGATGAGAAGGGAATCCCGAAGGAGACGATTATTGTTTGTTTTTTGTGTTTTCAGTCTTTTATTGCTTTTGAGAATTTGTCATAAGTTAATGAGCTTAAGCCTAAACCAATGGATTTAGTAAACTCATCACATCCTCCCTCTGATTAGGGGTAATGAGAATACCTTAAGTGTGAATTCAGATTCTCACACTTAATCACCTTTGGTATAGGATTAAGATCATTAACCTACTTGTGGTTATTTAGATGTTTTTGGTGCTTTTGTTTAGTGTTGAGTAATGAGGTTAAGCCATAATCAGGGATTAAACAGACTCATTACACCATCCTAATAGAAGGATAATAGATGAGAATGTTTAAGCTGAGGAAAACTCCTCAACTTAATCCATGGTTAGGGATTAAACTCATGACAAAACAAGCCTTTGATTAAGTGGATTTTATTTAATGATATGATGATGAAGTGAATTTTATGGTTTGTAAGACAACTTGAGGGGGACTTGTCCATTAACACTAGGGTTAGTCCTTCTTAACCAATTAAGGAAGAATTAGAACCCTAATGCAAGGCCCAAGTTACAAGTGTGATGTCTTGATGATTATTAAGTGAATTGATTAAGAGATTTAAACACATTAAGGGTTTAACACTTAGGATTAAAGTTATACACTCCATCCTAATAGAAGGATGCAGGCATAAGCTTAATCACAAAGCCTTAAAGCCTTTAGGGTTTAGTCCCTGATTATGAGGTGAGAAGGGAGGATTCAAAAGAGACACAAAGGTAAAACTAAATGGGGAGACTAATCAAAACCCTAATTCATTGTCATGCTTGGTTGTTCCTAAGGTTTGTGAGGTTTAACAAGGGAAGTCTTCAATGGAACCACCAGGAAGCAGATGAAAGGATCAAGAGAAGCAAAGTGACTTGCTTCATTCAAGAAGTCAAGTCACTTGAAGAAAGAAGGTGGGAGGAAGAAGAATGAGCAAGCTCAAACTCAAACACATATAAAAATGCAGCAATGGATGCAAGAGAGATGAAAAGAAAAGTTATGAGAAGTGAAGGCAAATTCACTTCTCAAATCCACTTACCACCTGGAAAGTTAGAAGAGAAATGCAATGCAATGCAAAATGGGATGGAATGGCATGATGAGAAACAAAACCAGAAGCAATTACATGATGCTAAGGATGCTATGAGATGCTACAAACATGAAACAAGGCATGGAGATGATCATACAAGTTTATGAATGCAAATGAAGCAAGTTAGGAAACATGAACATACATGAAAAGTTATGAAATGCACAAGGAAAATAACATGGCAAATGCAAGATGCAATGATCAAACATGCTTTCAATATGTCTTATGATGTCAAATGAATCAAATGGATGCTTGAAATGTCATGGCAAGTCATGTTATGCAAGAGAATGCAAGATGGATGCATATGAAAGCCCAAATTAGGGTTTATGAATCATACATCAAACAAAAACCAAAAACAGAAGCAAACCCTAAGATAAAAAATGGAAAATGCCACTCAAAGGACCCCTAATCCTATACTAAACCACTGCCCAAAGGAGAAGTCTCAACTCCTAACCAAGCTCAAGATATGAATTTTCTAAGATTATAGGGGTTTTAGGGTTCCTAAACAAGAAAATTGACAAACAAATTGAAAATGGAGAATCAAATCATGGCCATTTAATCTCAAAAACTACATGCTAAACACAATGCAATGCAAGAAGAATCAATGTCCAACTCTTCATGGATAGGCAGAAATGATTTTTTTGAACTATGGATCAAAAAAATGCACAAAAATGATTTTAATTCAAAGAAAATTTCTCAAAATGCATCAAGATCAAAAAAGAAATTTGGTTTGAAGGTTGGACAATGTTTCTAAATGTCTTAGAACATTTCATGAATTTTTTGGTGATTTTTAAATACCTAAAAGTATTTTTAATAAATTAATTTTCATTAATCAATTAAAAATAATCTTTTAAATATTTAAAAATACTTTTTTAATGATAAAAATGAAAATAAAAATATTTTTGGGTCTTAAAAATTAATAAAACTCTTGAGAAAAAGTTTCATAATTTTTAGACCATTTTTACTATTTTAAATAAAATATGCAAGTTAAATGAAAAGAAATAAAATAAAAATGGAAATAAACTGAAGTATGCACAATGGAGGGTTGAGATTGAGTCTGGCAAAGAATGGGTTGACTGCGCGCGCAGATCAAAGGCCCATATTCAAACTAGGTTAATCTGATTTATGAATTAATTAAATGCAATTAGGGTTTCTAATGATCAATCTGGTCCACTCACACGCGCGGCAAGTCAAACGGTCAAAGCAATCGCACGCTCCAGATTCAAACTCAATTAATTACAGGGATTAAACCCTAATGATTTTCAGGTGGCCGGAGAAGACCTCCGGTCATCTTCTCCGGTGGGAACCCCACCTGAAAACCCCTAAAAACCTCAAAACGCAACAAAAATGAAAACCAAGCATACAAAAATGATTCCCATGATCCACTGAATCAAAACCCCATCACAAACAACATTTATTTTTCCCCAGAATCAAGAATCGAACGAAACATTTTCTAGGTCAACAGAGTTTCAGAAAGCAATTAAATTCTCATTTCATCATCATTTTCAAAACTAAAAGCATCAGGACAATCAGTGAAGCATGGAGAACAAGTTTAGAACTTAAAAATCCATTTCTGGAAAAAAGGTTCTTGAGCTACCTGAGATTCGAAGCTTTCACTCCAGCAACTTTCAGACCTCCCCTCCTTGTGAAATCCACTCCTTATGACCTCTTGATGATGCTTGAATGCTTAGGAAGAGTTTAAGTTGGCTGGTTGAGGAGTTTGAGCAGCTTCTGCTCAAGCTCAGTTGAAGATGGTGATGGTGATTCTGGCTGTTTCTGGCAATGGTGAAGGGTTGTTTGTGGTCCAGATGATGAGTGGAGAAGGTTTGTGGAGTTTGTTTGGATGTTTGTGAGCTGTGGAAGGTGTTTCGAAGGAAACTGCAGTTTGGGGTGAAAATGGTGAAGTGATGCTATGGCTTGTTTCAGGCCTGGTTCTTTGTTGGTTTGGGCTTAATGTGGCAAGGTGAGATGATTAGTGAGATTTGCTTGAGTGTTTGTGAACTGGGCAGAGAGATTCGAAGAGAAATGCAAATAGGGTGAGTTTTGTGTATGGTGTGTTGTGGTGTGTTTCAGCTTGGCTTCAGGTTATGTTTGGCTAGCAAATGGAAAGTATAAACAATCCCAATTGGCCAGATGATGTGACCTGGCCTGCTGTGATTGGGATGTTTGCTTTTGCCAAAAGTCAACTTTTTTGTAAGAGAGGTATGGCTTGAGTTCTAGCCTAGTACAAGCATGGGGCTTGGCGCAGCAAAGGTGAGGGGAAGGGCTAGCAAGGTTCAGCATCCAATGCATCAAGTTGGTGAAGTGTGATCATGAGTTTTGCAAGTTGGCTCCTTTTTGAAACTTCATGAAAATGCCTTGTTACACAAACCATGCACATGTGATCTTTTGGTCAAATTCTGATTTTTAGGGCCTATGTGATGTTTGTACATTGGTTTGATGTCAACTAGAAGTTACAAACAGCCTTGGTTCATGATTTTGCAAATTTCTCATTTGGTGCACATCTTGAAAATCAATGATTTTTGCCAACTTTGTCACACCATAACTTTTGATCCAAGAAGAATTAGATCATGTTCTTGTACTTTTTGAAAAGGGAAAGATGTATTCTACAACTTTCATGACCAAAGTTTTTCCATTTGAAGCATTTTTGGATCAAGAATCAAGGCTTGAAAAATGACCTAAAATGACACATTCTTGAAAAGTCAACTATGCCCCAAAAGTCAACCTTTGCAAAAACTTCAAATTCTTGATTTTTGTGAACTTCAACCTTCTTCCATGATCAAATAAAGATCATATACACTCAAAATGATGGAGATCACCCCTTGGTTGGGTCATTGGGTGCCTCAGATGCCCTGATTTTACCCTGACTTGTCTGAAAAGTCAACTCTTGATCAGATGACTTCCCCATGGAATTTCTTTATGAAAATTGATATGCATACTCCCTATACCATATAGAGACCAATGGAAACAAGAATGACCAAAAAATTTGGGGTTATGGCCTCTGAAACCAAAACCCTAATTTTAGGTCAACTGTGCAGTCATGCCTGGCTCTGCTTCCATACAAACCTCAGTTCTTGTGATTCTTTGGCATTTTTGACTTTGAGAGGGTATAATATGATGATTGAACACACATAGATCCCTTTGAAGTGATTGGTGGCCTTTGGAGTGGCTCAAGAGGCTCTGGGATTGCTCAGATCACAAACCCTAGGTGCAGATGACTTAGAAACTATGCAGTGAATCAAAAATGAGACATGAGGTGATATGATTGTGTTTATGCATATGAGATGATCACAAGCCATGGTGTGAATGGGTGGGGGAAAATTTGGGGTGTTTACAGCTGCCCCTATTCAAACATGAGTTAGCTGTGCAGGATGTAAGCAACGGCTTAACAGGCAAACAAGATAACTTGTGGTTGAATACCAAAGACAGTCCAAAATTTGCACTCACAGAATGAAGAAGAAAAGGGATATAGATTGTAAAAGAAAAGTAAAGTATATTGTAAAGTATGGGCGACGGAGGACGACCGCCGAGCAGAGGACGACTGCTGGGTAAAGAGCCATGACGGGGACGGCCGACATGCTGGGAAAAGTGTGAAGTAAAGAAATGAAGGGGACGGCCGACATGCTGGGGATAAAAGGTGAAGCCAAGACGGGGACGGCCGACTAGCTGGAAAGAAAAAGATATCATGATGGGGACGGCCATCAAGATAAAGTTGCAAGATTCTCTGGGTATTGGTAAAACATGACGGGGACGGCCATCAAGTTCATAAAGTAAAGTAACCAACGATGGGGACGGCCATCGGGCTAAAGGAAAAGGAAAAGGGACCACGACGGGGACGGCCATCAGGTTAAAGAATAAATGAAATAAACAGATGATGAGGTACGGTCATCAAAGGTGAAGGACGATCACCTAGCAGGGGACGGCTGCTCTGTTGGGGTTAAGATGAGGGACGGTCACCTAAGGTGGAGGACGACCACCTGGCAGGGTACGGCTGCCGAAAATATCGCGACATAGGACGAATGCCGGACAAAAGGTCAACGATGGGTACGGCCATCGGACGAGCATGATGGAGGACGACCATCAAGAGGTGGAGGACGACCACCTAGCAGGGGACGGCTGCTCTCAAGGTTTGTCATGACATAGGACGAATGCCAGATAACCAAAATCTACAATGGGGACGGCCATTGGATAAAATGATGAAGGACGATCATCAAGAGGTGGAGGACGACCACCTAGCAGGGGACGGCTGCTAAAAATCAACGATGGGGACGGCCATTGGATGAGCATGACGGAGGACGACCATCAAGAGGTGGAGGACGACCACCTAGCAGGGTACGGCTGCTCTCAACGTTATCATAACACAGGACGAGTGTTAGATAAAAAGGAACTTGCTTCGTTGGCGATCTACTGGGGAGTAGTAAACACGGACGAGTGTCTACATCCAAGAAGAGAAAGGTATAAGTGTTTAGATGTTGTGTATAGATTAAAGATGCGGACGAGCATCCTTAAGACTATGATACGGACGAGTATCATGTAGAAACAAAAACTGACACGTGTTCCGAGATGATGATACAGACGAGTATCAACGGGTTAACAAAGAACACGGACGAGTGTTGAATCTGAAGGGACTCTTCTGGGGGATAGTAGACACAGACGAGTGGCTATATTCAAAAAGACATAAGTATTGACACGGTGTATGGATTAAAGATGCGGACGAGCATCCTTATGACTAAGATACGGACGAGTATCTTGTAGAAACAAACACTAGACGCAATGTTCTGAGATGATGGTACGGATGAGTACCAACTGGTTAACAAAGAACAAGGACTACTGTTGAATCTGTGGGGATATACAAGATACGGACGAGTATCTGTATAAGTGTATCATGAGTAGTGAGTATTGTATAGATGAGCGTTTATCTGCTGGGGAGAGTGACACCGACGAGTGTTAAGAGAAAAGTATAATATTAACAAGTATATGGGTGATAAAAGTGTAAGCGACTGCGCTGGGGATATGACACGGACTAGTGTCAAGAAAGTGTATATATAGGTATAGGTGAGTGCAAAGAGGATGTCTTTGGCTTTTTGCTGGTGATTTGACACGGACGGGTGTCAGGAAGTATCTGTAATACGGGTGATCTTGTTTGTAAAGGGTGTCCAGGCGATTTTACTGGGGAGTGATGACACGGACGGGTGTCAAAAGGAGTATATACTGGTGTTTGTGATATTGTGAGGCAACTGCTTTTGCTGGGGGCTCCGGTGGGGATTTTGCGTATTGTATTTTGTATATTGACGGATTGTCATTATTCACAAGTGTTCGATTCACAACATGACTTATGATTATGCTATGTATTTGATTTTTGCCGTAATGCTCCGCATTAGACGGAATGCTACGCTTTGTGGGTGAATATGGTGCAAATGCCATGATTATGCAAAGAGGTACAGATCCGGGATTCGGATCCTGTTGCTGTGAAAATCTCTGATCGATCTGTGGAGGTGAGACATCCCAGCTGGGGATGAGATCATTGATAGATCTGATGAGATGTATCTGCTTGGGGAATAAGCCACTGATTGGCATATCTTTGTAGCATGAGACCCAGCTGGGGTTTGTAGAAGCCTTCTGTACTCTGTTGTGACTCCTTCATGCATTGCTCTTCTGGATAGAGGCCGAAATTTCTGTGGGGAGATGATTCTCTGACTTTCGTATTCTGCTGAGGAAGAACGATTGGCACTACGGCTGGGGAAAGTTGTTGGCAACTCAACTGGGGAAGAAACAACTCAGCTGGGGAGAAACAACTCTGGTGCCAGGAGTGAGTGTTGATTTGCCAGCTTGCTGGGGTGTAACTTGCATGCCCCAAGTTGTGTTCTGGATACCTGCAATCCTGCAAAGATAAGGAAACGCACAAATGGTCCCGAGGTATCCTTTACTGGATTCCTTCATAGGAGTTAAGCACTTTCGAGGGTAAGTATATTCCCTGTAAGCATGTGTTTTCATTATTTAGAGAAACGCATCTGTACTCATGCAATCAGTTTTTTAGAGACATCAGACATTCTTTGCAAATAAAAAATATGTACAAAACGAAACGTGACTGAAAAATATGATTTTATTAATTCATGTGCCCTGAATTGGCAAGATACAGTCAAGGAAACAAATCTCCTAAAATGAAGAGACTGTTACAAATTTGAGAAACAGAGTGCTGGCGATGTTGATGACGCTTTCAAAGGAGCTTCCTCTTTCGCCATGACTTGTATGACTTTCGACGTTCTTCTCGTCTTGCTTTCTGAAGGAGGTTGATTCCGATTAAAGCTTGACCCTTTCGAGGCTTTACCAAGTTGTAGGTGATACGGACGAATTCAGAATGCAGTTGTTCGCTTATTCCCTTATTTTGCATGGATCACCCTTTCGGGTTTTCAATCCATCGGGATACCCATTTTTGCCTGAGTTGTCCAATGCGGCTTTTCAACTCAGCGTGTGTACATTTTTTATATTTATTTTCCCTTATTTTTGCCCGAGTCTTTTATTCTGTTTTTGACTCGCCGGGATGCCCTATTTTTGCCTGGACTTACATTCTGTTTTTGTGTCCAGCGGGTCATTTTTATGCGAAGTATTTTTTAACTGCATCTGAATTCACAGGGGACGGGAAATCTTCACCATCCATGGTACTGAGCATCAGTGCTCCACCAGAGAAAACTTTCTTTACCACGAATGGTCCTTCATAATTCAGAGTCCATTTGCCCCTGTGGTCTGTATGAGGAGGGAGGATTCTCTTCAGCACAAGATCTCCTACTTGGTACCCTCGGTGCCTGACCTTTTGATCGAAGGCTTTCTTCATTCTCTTCTGATATAACTGCCCATGACAGATTGCAGCCAATCTTTTCTCTTCGATCAGACTCAGTTGTTCGTATCGGGCCCGAACCCATTCTGCTTCACTCAGTTTAACATCCATTAGTACCCGCAGAGAGGGTAATTCAACTTCAACAGGTAGGACTGCTTCCATACCATACACAAGCTGATACGGTGTTGCCCCGGTGGATGTTCTGATTGACGTGCGGTACCCATGCAAGGCAAACGGTAGCATTTCATGCCAGTCTTTGTAAGTGACTACCATCTTCTGCACAATCTTCTTGATATTTTTATTTGCTGCCTCAACAGCGCCGTTCATCTTTGGCCTGTAAGGAGAAGAATTGTGGTGTTGGATCTTGAAGTCCCGGCACAGCTCTGCCATCATTTTGTTGTTTAGATTGGAACCATTATCAGTAATGATTCGCTTGGGCACTCCATATCGACAGATGATATCTCTCTTCAGAAATCTGGCCACCACTTGTCTTGTAACATTTGCATACGAGGCTGCTTCAACCCACTTGGTAAAATAGTCAATGGCGACCAGGATGAATCTGTGGCCGTTCGAAGCAGTTGGCTCAATTTTGCCAATCATATCAATGCCCCACATGGCAAAGGGCCATGGTGAAGACATGATGTTCAAAGGATTGGGAGGCACATGCACCTTATCTGCGTAGATCTGGCATTTGTGACATTTTCTGGCGTAAGCACAACAGTCTGCATCCATTGTGATCCAGTAATAACCTGATCTTAACAACTTCTTAGCCATGGCATGCCCTCCTGCATGGGTACCAAAGGATCCTTCGTGCACTTCATGCATCAACAAATCTGCTTCCGTCTTGTCAACACATCGGAGGAGTACCATATCAAAGTTCCTTTTGTATAAAGACCCATCAGTGTTCAGAAAGAAACTACCAGCAAGCCTTCTCAAAGTCTTCTTATCATTGGAAGATGCCCCAGGTGGGTATGTTTGATCCTCCAAGAAGCACTTGATGTCATGAAACTAAGGCTTACCATCTTTGGCAACATCTACTGCAAATACATATGCCGGTCTGTCAAGTCTGGACACTGAAATCTGAGGTACAAAGTTAGCAGCTTGAACTTTGATCATGGATGAAATGGTAGCAAGAGCGTCTGCAAACTGATTCTCATCCCGAGGGATATACTCAAGCTTGACTGTTATGAAGAAAGTCAATAACCTCCTTGTATAATCCCTGTAAGGTATCAGATGATCCTGGTGGGTGTACCATTTTCCGTTGGTTTGATTAACTACCAGAGCTGAATCTCCGAATACAGTCAATGTTTTGATCCTGAGGTCAATGGCTTCCTCAAGACCCATAATGCAAGCTTCGTATTCAGCTTCGTTGTTAGTGCAGTTGAAAGCGAGTTTTGCCGAGAAAGGCATGTGAACTCCTTTGGGTGTAATGAGTACTGCACCAACACCACGACCATTCATGTTAACAGCCCCATCAAACATCATAGTCCATTCTTCTTCTGAGTCGGGCCCTTCAGTGTGAACAGGCTCTTCATGATCTTTCGTTTTAATGAACATGATGTCTTCATCAGGGAAGTCAAATCTCATAGGCTGGTAGTCATCAATAGGTTGCTCAGCAAGATATTCAGATAGTACACTGCCCTTGATGGCTTTCTAAGATGTGTATTGTATGTCATATTCTGTGAGAATCATTTGCCATCTTGCAACCCGTCCGGTAAGAGCTGGCTTCTCGAAAATGTACTTAACTGGGTCCATTTTTGAGATCAATAAAGTAGTGTGGGTCAACATATACTGTCTCAGCCGGCGAGCAGCCCACGCTAAAGCACAGCAAGTTTTCTCGAGCAGTGAATAACGTTGTTCACAGTCGGTAAACTTTTTGCTTAGGTAGTATATTGCATACTATTTTCGACCAGACTCGTCATGTTGGCCCAGCACACACCCCATTGACTCTTCTAATACTGTCAAGTACATTATCAGAGGTCTTCCTTCAACTGGAGGCATAAGGATTGGAGGTTCTTGCAAATACTCTTTGATCTTGTCAAAAGCCCTCTGGCAGTCTTCATTCCACCTGATTGTCTGTTCTTTTCTCAACAGCTTGAACAAGGGTTCGCAAGTTGCTGTGAGGTGAGATATGAACCGCGAAATGTAGTTCAATCGACCTAAGAACCCTCGAACTTCCTTCTCAGTTTTCGGTGCAGGCATCTCTTGAATAGCTTTGACTTTATCAGGGTCAACCTCAATCCCTTTCTCGCTTACAATAAATCCCAGCAGCTTACCGGATCGCACCCCGAATGTGCATTTGTTGGGGTTCAGCTTCAGTTGGTACTTCCTCAGACGCTTGAATAACTTGAGCAGATTTACCAGGTGGTCTTCCTATGTAAGGGACTTGGCGATCATGTCATCCACATAACATTCTATTTCCTTATGGATCATATCGTGGAATAATGTCACCATAGCCCGTTGATATGTCGCACCAGCATTCTTCAGTCCGAATGGCATCACTTTGTAACAGAACGTGCCCCAAGGTGTGATGAATGTTGTCTTCTCCATGTCTTCAGGTGACATCTTGATCTGATTATATCCTGAAAATCCGTCCATAAAGGAGAATACCGAGAACTGAGCCGTGTTATCCACCAATACATCAATGTGAGGTAATGGGAAGTCATCTTTCGGGCTGGCTCTGTTCAGATCCCGGTAGTCAACACACATCCTTACTTTACCGTCTTTCTTAGGCACAGGTACTATATTAGCAACCCACGGCGGATAGCTAGTTACGGCAAGGAACCCGGTGTCCCATTGCTTTTGTACCTCTTCCTTGATTTTCATTGCCATGTCCGGGCGAGTACGGCGCAACTTCTGTTTGACCGGTGGGCATTCTTCCCTCAAAGGCAGCTTGTGCACAACTATATCGGTGTCCAACCCTGGCATATCTTGATACGACCAAGCAAACACATCAGCATATTCTTGAAGCAGATCAATCAGTTGTCTCTTCACTGAGTCTTGCAGGCAGGCCCCGATTTTAACCTCTTTCACGTCTTCATCGGTACCAAGATTAATCACTTCAACCTCCTCCTGGTGAGGAGTGATAACCTTTTCCTCTTGTCTCAACAACCTGGCTAGCTCTTCAGGAAGCTCATATTCTTCATCAACCCCTTCATCAGCTTGATTGATCGGATTGTCAAAGTCATACGAAGTCATAGCCGTGCTGTAGTCGGTGCTGTCTGGAAGGCACTCTCTGCAAGGGTTCAGTTTGTTCATTTTAGTGATTGATTTTAATCTTGCTTAGAAAAGTGAAATAAAGTTATCATTTTGAAAACATCGCCATTTATTTTTTGTACAAAAAGAAAAATGGAAAAACAGTGAGCAGAAAAGAAAAAGACTCGTTTGCAAAAAGATGTCTGATATTTCATTGATTAATCTTGTTTGCACAAAAAGTACAGATGGCCCGATTACAAAATGAGTCTTGTCATCTTGGGCAAGATGCAAGACTTTGATGCATGCTATAAAAATACAGGAAATAATAATTACTCTGCATGAGTAACTCTTATAATTTCCTGGGAAGACCAGTTTGAGATACTGCTCCCCGGGATCTTTGGACGAATCCAATTCTCCAGATTGCGCTCCTCTTCCAGCTCGTCTTCCAAATTGTTGATAGCATCAGGGGTGAGCATTCCCCCACTGACAAAACCAGGCTCCTCAGCAGCCTTTGCTTGATGTTGTTGAGTTGGTCTGTAACCCAACCCAAATTTGTCCTTCTTCTCCTCCACAGATAAAACCTTGCCCCAGCCTTGGGCAGTTCCTTCTTCAACAACCTTCCGGGCTTGTTGATAAGATGACATGGAGATCCCAGATACAGAAGATGCTTCATTAACATTCAGGGCCTCAAACCCTTGGCTCATTGTTTCATGGATCTCCCCATCCATCTCAATATACTTATAAGTAGCCAGGTGGCTAACAAATATATCCTCCTCTCCACAGATTGTAACAACTTGGCCTTCCCACTCAAATTTTAACTTCTGGTGAAGAGTAAACGTTACTGCGCCAGCGGCGTGAATCCAAGGTCTACCCAACAAACAGCTGTAGGCAGGCTGAATGTCCATCACATAGAAGATAGTTGTAAAAGTTTGTGGGCCAATTGTCACAGGTAGCTCAATTTCCCCCAGAACCGACCTCTTAGAGCCATTAAAGGCTCTTACTACCAGGTTGCTGGGACGCAATGCTAATCCTTCATACTCTAGCTTCACCAGGGCCTTCTTTGGTAAGACATTCAGGGATGACCCTGTGTCTACCAGCACATGGGAAAGGACTGCTCCTTTACATTCCATGGTGATGTGCAAGGCTTTGTTATGGTTGCGGCCCTCCGTTGTCAAGTCAGTATTGGTGAACCCTAGCCCATTGCTAGCAGTAACATTTCCAACCACGGTTTCCAATTGATTGACAGTGATCTCTTCAGGCACGTAAGCTGCGTGCAAGACTTTGAGTAGTGCATTCCGATGAGCTTCGGAGCACATAAGCAATGATAAGATAGAGATCTTGGATGGCGTCTGGTGAAGCTGATCCACAATTTTGTAATCACTCTTTTTGATGATCCTCATAAACTCATCAACTTCTTGATCGAATGGTGTTTTCAAAGCTTCCTTAACAGCTTGATCTTCCTGCACCGGGCTCTTTCCTTTTGCCTTGGCAGCAGCTTCTGCTTCGGCAGTGGGTCTTTGAATTGGTGGAGCAAAGAGACGTCCGCTTCGAGTGAAGCCTCCGCCTCCTCCCACATTATCTATTTGTGGCGCAGGTGTTGATGTATCAAGAGTGATTCTTTGTCCCTCGCAGTACACGTCAGAGTCGTAGTGCCAAGGGATGGCCCTACTGCTTTCATAAGGTACTGGTCCAGGCACTGTGACAGTGACTGGACTGATGGCTGCTGCTGAAGGGACTGTGATTGTTTGTGGATCGTAATAAATCGTGACTGGTGCTCTAATGGGAGCAGCACCTTCTGAGTTGTAGGCAGAGTTGTTTTCAGGATCATAAAATATGGTGACAGTTGAGACATCTTCATGATTGGTTGCTGGAGTTGTAGGAGACATTGTTGGAAGAATGGATGTTGTTGTTGTAGGAGTTTCAAAATGGAATGGTGCTGAGGTTGTAGCAGGAGAAATTGTTGAAGACTGATCAGTTGAGAAGACAGATGAAGTACTTGTTGATGAAGCCGAAGAATTGTCAGGAACAATGGTTGCTGCAGTTGTAGGAGATACATGAACTGCTGCTGTTGATGATATTGCTGGATTTGTTGGAAATGATGTGGTGATTTGAAGCTGGCCACTTTGAATAAGGCCATCTATGCCATCCCTCAGATTATCGCACCCATTTACTGATATATTGCAGTAAGCACACCCTAACCCGCATCCTGGGAACATGTTACATTCGAGGAGCTGAGCCTTAATTTCTACCAACGGTGTCCGGATCTGACCCACACTGGTTATTAAATAAGACGGCTTGTCTTCTTCAATAGCGTTAATTCTGGGACCACCGTGATTTGTCATAGGGTTCTTATTCACATTGGGTGGTGGTGCGAAATTCAGAGCTTTCGAGTCTACCAGGTCTTGTACCTTCATGTGCAAGGCTCTGCACTTTTCCGTACTATGGCCAGGTGCATTAGAATGGAAGGCACATCTGGCGTTGGAGTCGTAGTTCCTGGGTAGACTGTTGGGATCTGGGGGTGCCAACGTCCTTAGCTCAACTAGGTTGAGTTTCAGGAGTTGTGGCAGCAATGTAGCATATGGCATGGGGATCGGATCGATCACTCTGTTGGCTTGAGATGGCCTTTGCTGGAATGGCCTTTGCTGGTTATTGTTGTTGGTGTTGCTGTTGTTGTAATTTCTTGGAGGGTACTGATTTTGCTGATGGTACTGGGGTTGTTGCTGATAGTTTTGCTGAGGAGGTTGATAAACTGGTTGTGGATGAGCTGGGGCAGGGATGGTGACTGCAGCCACAGATCTGTGAACAGATTGGGGCCTACCCCTGTTGGTGTGGATGGCATTAGTCTCACCAGTCCTTCTCGGGCCTGCAAAAGGCTTTCTTGCATTACTGGATGAGCTTGCACCATTGTTTGAGATCTTTCCCATTTTCAATAGGCTTTCAATTCTCTCCCCTGCTATGACAACATCTGCAAAGCTGGTAGATGAGAAGGCAGCTAGCCTATCAATATAGGTTCCCTGAAGGGTATTCATGAACATATCAGCCATTTCCCTTTCGGACATAGGTGGCTGGACAGCAGCAGCAAGCTGTCTCCATCTTTGAGCATATTCTCGGAAGCTCTCTCTAGATGACTGTGACATTCCCATTAGGAGGGTCCTATTGGGTGCCATATCCAGATTATACTGATACTGTCTGATGAAGGCCTCTGCCAGGTCCTTCCAGCATCTAATAGTTGCTCTTGTCAGATGGGAATACCATTCCCTCGAAGCTCCAGTCAAACTATCCTCGAAGTAGAACATCCACAGTTTCTCGTCCATGGTATAGGCCTTTAGCCTCCCGAGAAAAGATTGTAGATGAGTTCGGGGACAGGAAGTCCCATTATACTTTTCAAAGCATGGTGGCTTAAACTTGTGGGGAATCCTGACCCCGTCTACCAAGCCCATATCCATGACATCAAATCCCAAAGAGTTTTGAGACTCTAAGGATCTTAACTTTTCAGCTATTTCATCCAACCTTCTATCATAAGCTTCTTCCCCGGCTCCCATTACTGTGAACTGGTCTTCTTGAGGATCCTCTTGCAGTACCCTCCCGGCTGTGGCAGTTCCTTGTATATTGACTGGGATGTTGGCCTCTGGATGGAGGTGAGGACCAAAGACTGGGGGATTGACATGTGGTTGGACCCTTTCATTATTGCTAGTCCCAGCAGTCCCTGGCTGATGATCTTCCTGATTTCTCCCTTCTACCAGTGCTCTGAGCCTCTCTTGGCTTTGAGCCATGTTGTTCATTACTTCCATAAATTGTGTCATTTGGTTCCTCATTTCCAACCTCTCGTTGGTCATTTGGTTCCTGACCTCAGTAAGGTCCTGCTGCATCTGATCCATCTGTATTCCCGGAAGGTTGCTTCGGGTGGGGTATCTGTGTGGCCTGTTGAGTGGGAACCTTCGTCGTCGAGCAATAATTCCTGAACATCACAACAGAGTTAGCAACAACACAATAAAAACCTAAAAAACAAACAAAAGGTTAGCATGCAATGCAGTATGCTCATTTGTTCTCAAGGTATCCAGCTTGGCATTCAGTTTTGACCCTTCCAGACCCTTGAAGATGCTGTTGATGTTGCTTTCAAAGTAAACCCGGGTGAAACAAACTAATACATATATTACAAAAAGCCAAATGGTACATAGTTTCTTTTACAAATGCAAGCCCTCAGAGGGGTCAAAATACATTACAAGAAAATAAAAGTACATGAAAAGAAAACGACAACAAACAAATGGTCAAACATCAAGACCAAACTCATCCTCTCGAACTTCCTTGAGAAGTGCTTCGGTCACAGGACCAGCCGGACGCTCCGTAAGGTTCCTGATGAGGAGATTCCTTGTAGCAATAGCTGCTGTCAGCTTCTTGTGTTGTCCTTGGTCTTTTGACCTCTTCACTCCAGCTCTGATCTTCAGCTCTGATATCTCCCTCTGGGCTACTGCCAGGGCTTCTTGCTGCTCTTTTGCAGAAGCTTCCATCTGCTCCATCTTGTCTTGGACCCTCTTGTCCTCTAGAGTACGAGCCTCGGTGATCCTGACCCACCTAGCCTGACTCTCTTTCAGATACAAATCTGTCCTAGCTTTCTAGAACTGGGCTTCCTTGCAAGCATTCTTCAAGATTTGTTCTCCAGCCCTAGACTTCTTAAAGTAATCTTCAGACTTCTCAATCTTAGCCAGATGCTCTTTCTTCAACTTTTCTAACCTTTCAATATCCAATCTTCCATCACTCCTCTCATAGAGGGTCTTCTGCAAAGCTTGAGTCAACTTCTCATTTCTTTCTTTCAACTTCTCAAACTCCTCTAAACTGACAGTTGCTGGAGGTGGTGCTGTGGAAGGCCCAGGCACATCTTCAATAGTAAAGGGCATTCCAGAGAATTGAGCTCTGGAATGGGACCAATCATAGTATTGTGCTGATGCCACATTGTTGCACTTCCCCAGAATGGTTATCCCCTTAGTCTGCACATTGTCCCAGGCCCAGGCTGCCTGCCTAACAATAGCCAGATTAATCTTGTTCTCACAGTAAAGAGTCTCAACCAAATCCTGTGCCTTAGGAGTGTGGACCAGTGCATAGCCTAGTTGTCTTTTGAACAGCAGAGGGTTGTAATTAATACTACCCTTAACTCCCACTAGGGGCACATTAGGAAAATGCCCACAGCTGGTGATGATATCCCTGCCTTTTGTGCTTTGAGTGCACCATCTGATATCAGCTGAAGTTAGAGTAGTAAGCCTTCCCGCCCAGTTTCTCTGCTGATGAGGATTCAAAAATGCATCTGTCCTGGGTAAATGCCTGAGAAGCCAAGCATGGAACAAAGGAGCACAGCACCTCACTAGTCTTCCCCTCTGCTTTTCATTCCTCTGATGCACTGAATAGTAGAGATCACCCAATAAAGTTGGCACAGGGTTCCTTAGAATGAACAGATGGATTGCATTCTTACTAATGAATCGAGGCTCATCTGCAAATAATATGATCCCATATATGCTCAGGGCCAATAAAGCACAGACTGCTTTCCACTCTCCTAAAGAAGCTTTCAAGGTGGCTTGAGAGACCAAGAAATCTAGATGCAGGCCAGGGATTCCAGCCTTAGAAGTCATATGTTGCCCAATCAGGACTGGTTCCAGATGCAATGCCTTTGCTACCTCTTCATTACCAGGAAAGACCATCTCAGGGTTGAAAGGGACTCCACCCCTGATAGGTATACCAACTAATGATGAGTATTCTTCCAATAAGGGGCCCAGCTGAAAGTCCTGAAAAGTGAAACATCTCAGTGGTGGATCATAAAACTGAAGGCAAGTGTGGATCAGGCTTCTCTGTGAAGGGTCCAGATCCATAACCAAATCAAGTATATCTCCATAGTGTTCCCTGAACAGTGGTATATGGTCTGGAGTGATCAGGGTCTGAATCCTCCTGATGTCTGCTAACTCTGGCTGGAAGAAGTGGTAGGTGATGTTACTCTTCTTAGGTGCCATGATGCTGAGACTGAGTAGAGACAAGTGCTGATGGTGATACTGAAAAATGGGCCACTGACTGGCTGGTGCAGGTGACTGGAGTAAACAGCTGATAGCTGAAGCAGGTGCTGATGAAGATAGGTCAATACTGAAGATGGGGTCAAAACCAAAACCAAATGAAGATGGATACCCTGAAACACAAATAAGAAAATGTCAATATGATGCAATGATTATGTATGCAAATGGTATGCAAGGGTTTGTGACTGAGCTGGATCTGATCAAGTGCTCTGATATAAGTCCAACTGTATTCAAGAAATCCAGATGGAGGTCTATAAGTCCAGTAACCAAGGTGGGGGGACTCAAATAAAGAGCCACATGTCCAGGGTTTTAGAATCACAAGAACTGTCCCAACATGGAGTATTCTTAATCAAATCAGAGTAACAGGGTATTCTGAGGTCAAGGTACCTGCAAACCTGTAAACAGCCCAACCCCCTCACAGGTGATGTTCTAAAACAAGGATCCTCAGACTTGGATCAGTTATGAGAAGTGTAAACACTTCTAACCCGGAGGTACAGTGTTTACAATAACCATAAAAGTTCCTCCTCTAATTCACCTCAGTTTCTGAAGGTCAATACTAAAAGGTCATCCAGACTTAGCAGGCTTCCCAGATAGCCCTAGCATTGCAGGAAATCTGCAACACAGAGTTCTCAAGAAGAAACCCACATCTGAACCGTGTTTCATATTCCCGCACCAGACCGAGATGGAATGGGAAAGAATATGATTCACTCTAGCCTAGGTGTCACTCAGGTCCCAGGTATAGGACCTTAACTCTCAATGGAACACCCACCCACCAAAACAAAACCAGATCCAGCCAGCAGCATGACAGTATGATGTATACAAAAGCAATAAAGAAAGCAGTAAAGCAACTGTACATAAGCAAAAATAAAGCAAATACACCAACACAAATAGCACATAACACCCCAGTAAACACAAATCAATCAAGCGCTAGGAGGAACCCACAAAAAGAACCAGAAGCCCTGGTTGCAGTATGAGATTCCCCAGCAGAGTCGCCAAGCTGTCGCTCCCACTAAATGGGACTAGGCCCAGATAAAGGTACAGACGCGAACGGTCGGCGAGAGGGACAATGAGAACACACAGCCGTGAACTCACTGGAGATGAATAGAGTCGCCAGCTAGGCATTTTTATCCCGGAGGAAAGGCAATGCTGCATAGACCTAGAAAAAGATGGATAAGACGGTTGCGAACCAGAGAGACTGAGAAAGGGGGTTGGTTACAACCTGGGAAGGTATTAGCACCCAGATTGTCCGTCGTACTCGACGGGATCCACGCTTAAAAGATTTGTGTTTAAAAGGGGTAGTGTCAGTGCAATTTGTGTATAAAATAGCTGGAAAAGGATGTACAGGTGTCAGTGTAAAGGAAGTGTGAAGTGTGATATGAAAGTGTCAGTGTAAGGATAAGAGTGAAATGCTCATGACTATGAGGCTAAGAAAATAATGCTGGAAGGAGGGGGAATATACAAAGACTTTTGTTCGATAACTGTTAAGTTATGCCTACGTATCCTCTCGTGCAATGAGGAAGTCAGAACACCGTAGTTCGACCCAAAGAGACTGAAAGATGAATTGACCTGTGAACTTCTTGCTTGTCAATGCTCAAGTGTATGACCTGTCTGGCTCAGGTGCAAACTGTCTTGCATTAGACGGAAGAAGCAAGTTCTCGATTATGAGTGAAAATGATGAGAAGAGAATCCCGAAGGAGACGATTATTGTTTGTTTTTTGTGTTTTCAGTCTTTTATTGCTTTTGAGAATTTGTCATAAGTTAATGAGCTTAAGCCTAAACCAATGGATTTAGTAAACTCATCACATCCTCCCTCTGATTAGGGGTAATGAGAATACCTTAAGTGTGAAGTCAGATTCTCACACTTAATCACCTTTGGTATAGGATTAAGATCATTAACCTACTTGTGGTTATTTAGATGTTTTTGGTGCTTTTGTTTAGTGTTGAGTAATGAGGTTAAGCCATAATCAGGGATTAAACAGACTCATTACACCATCCTAATAGAAGGATAATAGATGAGAATGTTTAAGCTGAGGAAAACTCCTCAACTTAATCCATGGTTAGGGATTAAACTCATGACAAAACAAGCCTTTGATTAAGTGGATTTTATTTAATGATATGATGATGAAGTGAATTTTATGGTTTGTAAGACAACTTGAGGGGGACTTGTCCATTAACACTAGGGTTAGTCCTTCTTAACCAATTAAGGAAGAATTAGAACCCTAATGCAAGGCCCAAGTTACAAGTGTGATGTCTTGATGATTATTAAGTGAATTGATTAAGAGATTTAAACACATTAAGGGTTTAACACTTAGGATTAAAGTTATACACTCCATCCTAATAGAAGGATGCAGGCATAAGCTTAATCACAAAGCCTTAAAGCCTTTAGGGTTTAGTCCCTGATTATGAGGTGAGAAGGGAGGATTCAAAAGAGACACAAAGGTAAAACTAAATGGGGAGACTAATCAAAACCCTAATTCATTGTCATGCTTGGTTGTTCCTAAGGTTTGTGAGGTTTAACAAGGGAAGTCTTCAATGGAACCACCAGGAAGCAGATGAAAGGATCAAGAGAAGCAAAGTGACTTGCTTCATTCAAGAAGTCAAGTCACTTGAAGAAAGAAGGTGGGAGGAAGAAGAATGAGCAAGCTAAAACTCAAACACATATAAAAATGCAGCAATGGATGCAAGAGAGATGAAAAGAAAAGTTATGAGAAGTGAAGGCAAATTCACTTCTCAAATCCACTTACCACCTGGAAAGTTAGAAGAGAAATGCAATGCAATGCAAAATGGGATGTAATGGCATGATGAGAAACAAAACCAGAAGCAATTACATGATGCTAAGGATACTATGAGATGCTACAAACATGAAACAAGGCATGGAGATGATCATACAAGTTTATGAATGCAAATGAAGCAAGTTAGGAAACATGAACATACATGAAAAGTTATGAAATGCACAAGGCAAATAACATGGCAAATGCAAGATGCAATGATCAAACATGCTTTCAATATGTCTTATGATGTCAAATGAATCAAATGGATGCTTGAAATGTCATGGCAAGTCATGTTATGCAAGAGAATGCAAGATGGATGCATATGAAAGCCCAAATTAGGGTTTATGAATCATACATCAAACAAAAACCAAAAACAGAAGCAAACCCTAAGATAAAAAATGGAAAATGCCACTCAAAGGACCCCTAATCCTATACTAAACCACTGCCCAAAGGAGAAGTCTCAACTCCTAACCAAGCTCAAGATATGAATTTTCTAAGATTATAGGGTTTTTAGGGTTCCTAAACAAGAAAATTGACAAACAAATTGAAAATGGAGAATCAAATCATGGACATTTAATCTCAAAAACTACATGCTAAACACAATGCAATGCAAGAAGAATCAATGTCCAACTCTTCATGGATAGGCAGAAATGATTTTTTTGAACTATGGATCAAAAAAATGCACAAAAATGATTTTAATTCAAAGAAAATTTCTCAAAATGAATCAAGATCAAAAAAGAAATTTGGTTTGAAGGTTGGACAATGTTTCTAAATGTCTTAAAACATTTCATGAATTTTTTGGTGATTTTTAAATACCTAAAAGTATTTTTAATAAATTAATTTTCATTAATCAATTAAAAATAATCTTTTAAATATTTAAAAATACTTTTTTAATGATAAAAATGAAAATAAAAATATTTTTGGGTCTTAAAAATTAATAAAACTCTTGAGAAAAAGTTTCATAATTTTTAGACCATTTTTACTATTTTAAATAAAATATGCAAGTTAAATGAAAAGAAATAAAATAAAAATGGAAATAAACTGAAGTATGCACAATGGAGGGTTGAGATTGAGTCTGGCAAAGAATGGGTTGACTGCGCGCGCAGATCAAAGGCCCATATTCAAACTTGGTTAATCTGATTTATGAATTAATTAAATGCAATTAGGGTTTCTAATGATCAATCTGGTCCACTCACACGCGCGGCAAGTCAAACGGTCAAAGCAATCGCACGCTCCAGATTCAAACTCAATTAATTACAGGGATTAAACCCTAATGATTTTCAGGTGGCCGGAGAAGACCTCCGGTCATCTTCTCCGGTGGGAACCCCACCTGAAAACCCCTAAAAACCTCAAAACGCAACAAAAATGAAAACCAAGCATACAGAAATGATTCCCATGATCCACTGAATCAAAACCCCATCACAAACAACATTTATTTTTCCCCAGAATCAAGAATCGAACGAAACATTTTCTAGGTCAACAGAGTTTCAGAAAGCAATTAAATTCTCATTTCATCATCATTTTCAAAACTAAAAGCATCAGGACAATCAGTGAAGCATGGAGAACAAGTTTAGAACTTAAAAATCCATTTCTGGAAAAAAGGTTCTTGAGCTACCTGAGATTCGAAGCTTTCACTCCAGCAACTTTCAGACCTCCCCTCCTTGTGAAATCCACTCCTTATGACCTCTTGATGATGCTTGAATGCTTAGGAAGAGTTTAAGTTGGCTGGTTGAGGAGTTTGAGCAGCTTCTGCTCAAGCTCAGTTGAAGATGGTGATGGTGATTCTGGCTGTTTCTGGCAATGGTGAAGGGTTGTTTGTGGTCCAGATGATGAGTGGAGAAGGTTTGTGGAGTTTGTTTGGATGTTTGTGAGCTGTGGAAGGTGTTTCGAAGGAAACTGCAGTTTGGGGTGAAAATGGTGAAGTGATGCTATGGCTTGTTTCAGGCCTGGTTCTTTGTTGGTTTGGGCTTAATGTGGCAAGGTGAGATGATTAGTGAGATTTGCTTGAGTGTTTGTGAACTGGGCAGAGAGATTCGAAGAGAAATGCAAATAGGGTGAGTTTTGTGTATGGTGTGTTGTGGTGTGTTTCAGCTTGGCTTCAGGTTATGTTTGGCTAGCAAATGGAAAGTATAAACAATCCCAATTGGCCAGATGATGTGACCTGGCCTGCTGTGATTGGGATGTTTGCTTTTGCCAAAAGTCAACTTTTTTGTAAGAGAGGTATGGCTTGAGTTCTAGCCTAGTACAAGCATGGGGCTTGGCGCAGCAAAGGTGAGGGGAAGGGCTAGCAAGGTTCAGCATCCAATGCATCAAGTTGGTGAAGTGTGATCATGAGTTTTGCAAGTTGGCTCCTTTTTGAAACTTCATGAAAATGCCTTGTTACACAAACCATGCACATGTGATCTTTTGGTCAAATTCTGATTTTTAGGGCCTATGTGATGTTTGTACATTGGTTTGATGTCAACTAGAAGTTACAAACAGCCTTGGTTCATGATTTTGCAAATTTCTCATTTGGTGCACATCTTGAAAATCAATGATTTTTGCCAACTTTGTCACACCATAACTTTTGATCCAAGAAGAATTAGATCATGTTCTTGTACTTTTTGAAAAGGGAAAGATGTATTCTACAACTTTCATGACCAAAGTTTTTCCATTTGAAGCATTTTTGGATCAAGAATCAAGGCTTGAAAAATGACCTAAAATGACACATTCTTGAAAAGTCAACTATGCCCAAAAAGTCAACCTTTGCAAAAACTTCAAATTCTTGATTTTTGTGAACTTCAACCTTCTTCCATGATCAAATAAAGATCATATACACTCAAAATGATGGAGATCACCCCTTGGTTGGGTCATTGGGTGCCTCAGATGCCCTGATTTTACCCTGACTTGTCTGAAAAGTCAACTCTTGATCAGATGACTTCCCCATGGAATTTCTTTATGAAAATTGATATGCATACTCCATATACCATATAGAGACCAATGGAAACAATAATGACCAAAAAATTTGGGGTTATGGCCTCTGAAACCAAAACCCTAATTTTAGGTCAATTGTGCAGTCATGCCTGGCTCTGCTTCCATACAAACCTCAGTTCTTGTGATTCTTTGGTATTTTTGACTTTGAGAGGGTATAATATGATGATTGAACACACATAGATCCCTTTGAAGTGATTGGTGGCCTTTGGAGTGGCTCAAGAGGCTCTGGGATTGCTCAGATCACAAACCCTAGGTGCAGATGACTTAGAAACTATGCAGTGAATCAAAAATGAGACATGAGGTGATATGATTGTGTTTATGCATATGAGATGATCACAAGCCATGGTGTGAATGGGTGGGGGGAAATTTGGGGTGTTTACAATCACTAACGTTTGATGTTTGATGTTTATCTAAAGAACTTAACAAGTTCACTAGACATTCTTAGAAATAGGTTATGATGAGATCCAAGAAAGAATATCTCGATATAGAGATCCAAGAAATAAATTTTGTCAAGACAAACTCTGATACTCTAGAAGTATAGTGTTATGTACTTGAAGAACTATGAAGAAGTTCTGATAGACCAAGCAGTGATATTTCATTTGGTATCAGACCAAGAAAAATCAAAGAGTTCTGATAGTAACAAGGTTTTGAGATAAAGGCTTGTGTTCTAATCAGAGTTTGATGAATATATGGAAGTAATCATTTTCTATCATATGTTATGAACAACTCAAAATTTGTATTTTGTAAGTCTTGGAATCAGAGGGAGACTCTGAACAAGCATTAATAAAATTTTGGGGATAACACATTCAGGGGGAGTTGTTGCTCTAAAACTCTGAATATGTTCTCAGTGGTTATTACCCGGTTATTACCCTCTTATGTTTGGTGATTTCCTGTATAAAATGTTCTATTAAAATACATGGTTATGTCATCATCAAAAAGGGGGAGATCGGAAGAACAAGAGTTGTCTTTGCATTCTATCTCTATGTTTTGATGATAACAATGAAGTATTTATGAAAGAACCATTTTATGTTCTGATGTTTGTTAAAGTGTAGAACATGAATATTTTATATATTAAGATCAAACAAACATTATGAATGAGTGCGCATGTGCTAATATGAGAAGTTACTATATGTAGCATTAGTCGCAAGCATTCTGAAGAAGCGAGTGTGCTTCTGAATCTGAACACAATCAGAGAGATCCAAGGATGTGGATGTTGTGTTGGAAATGCTCTTGTGGATGTTGTTCTGAACATGGTTCTGATCAGATAGAGAAGCAAAGCTTCTGAAATTAATCTTCTACAGAACTAAGTTCTGAAGAATATGATGACTTGAAGTTCTGAAGACTTAACGTCTAAAGACAAAGTGCCTGAAAGATTATGAAGAGTTACGAGTTCTGAAGATTGAGATTCTGAAGAACTAAGTTCTGAAGACTCTAAAGACAATGTTTTATGTGAACAAAGTTCTGAAGATTCTAAGACTTAATGTTCCGGAGAATGGTTTTGAAGAACCAGGTGCTGAAGACTCTAAAGTCAATGTTCTATATGAATAAAGTTCCGAGGACTCTAAGACTTGATGTTCTGAATACCATGGGTTTCAAGCCAAATGCTGAAGTGTTGAAGAACGTAGTTCTATGTAAACAAGTTCTGAATACTAAAAACTTAGGTTCTTTGAATACCCAAGTATCATTGTCCCTAACTCATGCTTCATTCTTTGATTTATAATCGGAAGCCTCTGAATTCTAGATGACAATGTTACCATTGGCAAGGATAATACACAGTACGATAATGCTTTACCCCACTACCTCTCCACTATCTTTGAATTGTGGAAAAGGACAATACGTGGTTATACTTATTGATTCCTTGTGTAACGGATTCCATTGTAGTCGAATTGGGTTGTAACGACTCTTTTATGTTTGGATATAAAAGGAGAACATCACATGCTTTGTGATGTTGTTTGTGCGAGTGAACCCAACCGTTGAAGGTCCTGATAGGATCCCAACCATTGTTGGTTTTACTAAAGCGCAACCTGGTTGATTATCCACAAATTAAATACTCTTCTAAGTGAAGTAATCAAGGATACAACCATTTTGGTTTATGTATTGATGTTGATTGATATAACCAAAAGGTTTTCTAAACACACATACAACCAAGTTGTCAAATGGTCTTTGAACCATGCTATTGATGTTGTCATACAATCATATATAGTTGATGATAAACAAAGAAGACATTAGAACAAGACACAAAGAGTCCACCTAAATATGCAGCTCTTCTTGCTGATTACCCTTTGACAACAATCTGCTAAAAGCAGAGAGATCTTGAATTCACAATGTGTTTAACTTCATATGCTACAGAAGACTTGCAAAGTCGCAGAAGATAATGAAGATGATCATGGAAGCTTCAACAATAAATCAACTACTGAAGTGATCATTGGATTAAAGAAGAACATGGGTTGTTGTCCAGAAATGTTCTTATGTGAATCAAGACGAAGAAGTCCTTCTTGTGCCTCAACGAAGATCAAGCTAACAAATATTTTGAAGAAGAAAAAGAAGAAGACTTCAACCTTCAAGTGCTCAATGAAGAACAACTTGAAGAAGTAGAAGACCACACAATGGAGCAAGAATAAAATGTAATATTCTTAGTGTGTATTTAGGTTCTTTTGATGTACTTAAGTGAGTTTACAATATGTTTATTAAGAAGCACAACATTTGTAAATAACCTTTTCCCTAAAGGACCTGGTGAAGGTCATAACTTTAGGAAGGCACGAAAATTAGTTGCTAGCACATTCATAGAACTATATGTTCTGATGATATGTTATGCGTGATAACACGATTTTATATCGATTATTTAGCATGATTTCCAATTATTTAAGTTATTATTTTCCGTATTTCGAATGATATTATGCGAAGTTTGTGTTTATTTTCCAGGTATTATGTTATGCATGCCTTGGTAAAGGTATTATGAGGTGGACCAGCTGGTGAAAGTTGGACTTGGGAGCGTGAAGATCAGATGAAGTAGTCGTATCCGGCTCTGTTTGCTTAAGGCACATTTTCGAGGACGAAAATTCCTTAAGTGGGCAGAGTTGTAACACCCTGATTTCGTGATTTAATTTTGTAGCTTGTTGTTGCGATTATTTGGTGTTTGCTGAATTTTGTTGTGTTGGTTGATAAGATTAGTAGAAATTAATTTAATAAATAGTAATAGTAAGGATGATTATATTAGATTATTCAAATTATTGTTATCTAATTAAAATAAGAGAATTAGAGGTCTTGAGGGTATGTTGGTCATTTGGTTCATTCGCAACATTCGGGAGAAAAGAAGGAAAAGCTTTGAAGCACAAAGGAGAAGAGGCTAGGGTTTAGAGGATCTCCGGTGAATTCGAGGAAAAACTATAAGGGAGTGATAATTCTAAGGTACGAGGAGTATTATGGGAAAAAACCTAGAAATTTGATGTGTAAAAATTGGTGTATTTTGGTGAATTATTGTGTGATGTTTGTTTTAAATGATGTATGTATATTAGATATAGGTTATAATATTGAAACATGTGAGTAAATGTGGAAAAATACTGGTTTTGGGTGTGAATTTCGTAGCAAAGACACAAAAACTCTAGAACTCCAGAACCACTCCTAAAGAAATAAAAGACACACTCCAAGACTTTGAATCCTCTAGCACTGCAGAGCTACTCTTTATCATCTGCAAGTTACCAAAATAAGAGACAACATTTCCAAGAAGGCAGGGTGAGAAATCATAATTCATTATAATAATATAAGGAGATGGAATTTAAATAAATTAAGTACAACAATATCAAAGCATCGTCAACAACAAAATTTAGCCCAACACAGTCACAAATACATTCTTTTAAAAGCAATGTCAACTATAATGAAATGCATAATATGCATGTGGTACCGATTTTCTCCATGCGATGGACACTGGCCATCAACCCTCCACAAGGGGGCACACCAAAATCACCAAATCACTTCAATCTGATACTCCTCAATGGGATTGAAGCTACCAATAGGCCGAAGCCCCACCAAAATATACCATGAAATGCAACAATGCGATACTCCTCATAATCACCAAAAATCAACAAGTGCATTATTCATTTCATGTTCAGCAAATGATCATCAATTAATCAGGTTTTTCATCATAACAATACACCTATAACCCCCGCTCATCAACAACTCCAAAAATATCAATTTACAACCCAATTACGATAAAAATCATAAGGCTAATTTAACGTTTTCTAAAAATTCAGTACTGGAAAATATCTCACATCACTCATTTTATTTTATCAAAATAAATTTCATCTTATTATCTTTTTGACACTTCAAATGGAATCTCAATCAGAGTTACAGATCAAAAGTTATGAATTTTTTCAAAAATTAAAATTTGCCATAGTTACAGTTTTAACTGGTTAACGCGTGGGGTTAACAGGTTAACACTTCATTTTTCTCCAAAAACACACAATTTTTCCACTGGTTAACCGGTTAATGCCTGTGTATCAGCAAATTTTATGCTGTTTTACGAATTCAACACCAAAACCCCTAAATTCTCCATACGAATTTCACCTCATTGCACCCCAAAACCCCTTCCAACCAATCATCAAACATATACAACAACAATACAACAATTTAAACATCAAATACACCATTCTAACTCATCTTATCAATCCTAATTCATCAATTCATACTCTTATGACTCAATATATGACATCAAACCTTACAATCACCAAAATCATATCAAACCTAATCTATTCATAAACCAATTCCTATAAACTATAATAAATTATGAAAACTCCCCATACCTTAGAGAATTCTGTCGATTGATACTCTTCTCCAAGGTTCCTAGAAACTTCACGACCTTAAGCTTCCTCTTCCTCTTTTCATTTCCACAGAGTTCTTCTTCACCAAAGAAAATACGATAAGAAAGAACTTTTGATCGTATTCTCCTATTTGGGTAAAATTATTCCAGTTTATGTTTTTCCCAACTTATCCTTACTCTTTTCTCAGAAAGATCGCCTTGCCCCTTTCTTCAATATATTTTTATTAATAATAAAAATAATAGTATAATAATACACTAATTATTTTTATTATATAAAAATACTCTCTTTTTCTCCCAAAATTCTCCACATTTACCCAAAACCTCTAAATTATTTCTAAATAAATAAAATAATTAAATAAATAATTAAATTTAAATTTTCAGGGTGTTACAACTCTCCCCTACTTTAAGAATTTTCGTCCTCGAAAATTACATGAAGTAAACAGAGTCGGATACGACTCCTTCATCTGATATTCACGTTCCCAGGTCCAAGTCTCTCCAGCTGGTCCACCCCACAATACCTTCACTAAGGAAATTTATTTACCTCGCAGTTGCTTCAATTCTCTGCCAGATTATCTCTCACCTGAACATCATCTACCTGAATTACATGCGATGGATCCGGAATATACTTCCTCAACTGTGACACATGGAACACATCATGTAAATTCGCAAGCGATGGCGGTAGAGCCACTCAATAGGAAACCTCTCATATACTTTGCTCGTCCCACACTAGTCATATGAGTATCTCTTAAGAACACGTGATTTCCCTCTTGGAATTCAAGTGTTTTTCTTCTCTTATCATGGTAACTCTTCTGACAACTCTGCGACGTCTTCATCCTTTCCTGAATCATCTTTATCTTCTTAGTTGTTTCTTGAACAATCTCAGGTCAAAGTATCAAACTCTCTCCTGACTCATACCAACACAACGGAGTGCGACAATGTCTACCATACAACGCTTCATATGGAGCCATTCCAATACTAGCATGAAAATTGTTGTTGTATGTAAACTCAACCAATGGAAAGTGATTGTCCCAAGCTCCTCTTGGGTCCAGTACACAAGCTATTAGAAAATCTTCTAAAGATTGGATTGTTCTTTCTGTCTGACCATCTGGTTGCTGATGATAAGCAGAACTCATCCTCAAATTCCAAAACCTTGACGTAAACCACAGATCTCTATCCGACACGATACTCGAAGGTACACCGTGCAACTTCACAATCTCATCAATATAAATCTCAATTAACCTTTGCATAGAATGATTAATCTTCATCGGTAAGAAATGCGCCGACTTAGTTAATTGATCTATAATCACCCAAATTGAATCATTAAATCCATGGAAATATTATCCCATTTCCACTCAGGAACATTCAACAGTTGCATCATACCTGAAGGTTTCTGATGTTCCATCTTTGACTTCTGGCATGTCAAACAAGCATATACAAATTCAGCAAAATCTCTTTTCATACATGGCCACCAAAACAACCTATGCAGGTCTTGATACATCTTTGTAGCACCAGGATGAATACTCAGTCGACTTTTATGTCCCTCCTCTAAAATACTCTTTTTAATTCCTGGAATATCTGGAACACATACTCTATCCCGGAATACTAGGAACTCACCTGCATTACCTTGATCAACCAACATCAACTGATCAACTAATTTCAAATCAGATTTCTGACCCTCATGAATTTCTTCCAAAATTCCACTAGTTAACTTAAACATACCCAATTTCACACTATCTATAGTCGAATCACACAACAAGCTCATGTCTCTGAATTACTTAATCATTTCAAGTTCCCTCACCATAAGCATCAAAATATGCAACGACTTACAACTCAAAGCATCAACCACTATGTTTGCCTTACCAGGATGGTAATTCAAATTGATATCAAAATCTTTTAATAATTCAAGCCACCTCCTCTGCCTCATATTTAACTCTTTCTGATCAAACAAGTACTTTAAACGTTTATGATCACTGAATACCTCAAATTTCGAACCAAACAAATAGTGCCTCCAAATCTTAAGCACAAACATCGTCGCAACCAACTCTAAGTCATGAGTAGGATAATTTCTGTCATGAACTCTTAACTGTCTAGAAGCATAAGCAACCACTTTACCATTATGCATCAAAACTTCACCAAGACCCATCTTGGAAGCATCACAATAAACCACGAAGGACTCATTTGGATCTGGTAGAACTAACACCGGAGCAGTCGTCAACTTCTTCTTTAGATTTACAAAACTCTCTTCGCAAGCAACATCTCACACATACGCTTGACTCTTTCTAGTCAACTACGTCAATAACAAAGCTAACTTAGAAAAACCCTCAATGAACTTATGATAGTAACTAGCCAATCTAAGGAAACTATGAATCTCAATAGCAGCCTTCGGAGTCTCCGACTGTAATACCGCATCAATCTTTGAAGGATCCACAGAAATTCCACCACTTGAAATTACATGGCCAAGAAAACTCACTTCCTTCAACCAAAACTCACACTCGTACAATTTATCATACAATTTCTTTTCCCTCAATACTTGCAACACAATCTTCAAATGCTCATCATGATTTTCTTATTATTTAGAATATACCAAGATATCATCTATGAAAACCACCATGAATTTATCAAGATACTCGTGAAAGATCTTGTTCATATATTCCATAAACACACCAGGCGCATTAGAAACTCCAAAAGACATCATAATATACTCATAATGACCATACCTCATCCTGAAAGTTGTCTTCGGAATATCATCAACTTTAACTTGAATCTGATGATAACCAGACCCCAAATTAATATTACTGAACACACAAGCAACTACCAGTTGATCCATCAAATCATCAATCCTCGGTAGTGGGTACTTATTCTTGATAGTTACCTTATTCAACTGTCGATAATCGACACACAACCTCATGCTACCATCCTTCTTCTTAACAAGCAACACTGGTGCACCCCACGGAGAAACACTGGGTCTAATGAACTTCTTCTCTAATAATTCTTCCAATTGTTTCTTCAACTCTTTCAACTCTGAAGCAGACATTTTATAAGGAGCCATCGAGACAGGACTCGTACCTGGTACTAAGTCCGCAAAAAAATCAATTTCACGTTTGGGAGATAAATCACTTATATTATCAGGAAACACATCTTAAAATTCACAAACCACAGGAAACTTTGCACTAACGTTCTTATCATCAACTTGTAACGATGCAAACACCGCAAACATCAAGGCTTCATATGATAAAAGTTCATCCACTTGTTTAGCAGATAGGAACATCATCTCACCATTCTCACTCAGTTCAGGAAACCTCACAGTCTTACTATAACAATTAATATGAACATAATTGAATTCCAACCAGTTAATACCAAGGATAACACCAATTTTGTGCAAAGGTAGGCACACCAAATCCATCACAAAATTATTCTGAAAAATTGTCAAAGGAGACTTCAAACAAACAAGCATGGTAGTCACAGACCCATTAGCATGAGTCTCTATTATCATACTACCATTCATATCAGACAATTTCAAACCTAATCTATTAGCACACTCAAGAGAGATAAATGAATGTGTAGATCCAGTATCAATAATAGCAATCAACTCAACATTATTAATAAAAAGAAGTGCCTTTAATCAAGTTGTCCTTCTTCGGAACCTCCGAACCAGCTAAGGCAAATAATCTCCTAGCATTCTAAGCAGCAGCAGCAATCTTCTTTGGTTTCTGGTATTGTGTACTGATATGCCCCTGTTCACCACAATTGTAACAGGTTGGACCCTCATTCGGACAATCACCAATCCTATGCTCAGGATTACCATAGCTGTAACATTTCAGAACCCTGTTGATACACACATCAACCTTGTGGCCTGACTCTCCACACTTGTAGCACTTAATAGGTACATTAGCATCTCCCCTACTTTGCTTCTTCTCATCTTATACCTTCAATTCCCCTTTATCACTTGTAGTCACATAAGGTTTCCCTCTAAACTGGCCCTTGTCTTTCTTCTCACTCAGCTGTTTGTAGTGAGCAGATCGAGCTCGGCTATCCTCATCATAAATGCGAATCTTATCCACCAACTCCGCATACCTACGAATCTGATGGCATCCATTCCCTTGCTTAATTTCTGGCCTCAGTCCATTCTCAAACTTAAGACACTT
Source organism: Lathyrus aphaca (assembly GCA_963966055.1). Classification (NCBI taxonomy): domain Eukaryota; kingdom Viridiplantae; phylum Streptophyta; class Magnoliopsida; order Fabales; family Fabaceae; genus Lathyrus; species Lathyrus aphaca. The sequence continues at coordinate 297,674,240 of OZ014519.1, read as the reverse complement.
AGAAAGTTCAGCATCTGCCCTGTTGTAGTGAGGATAAAACTTCACTAGCCTCTCAAATTTGGCAGCATACTCTGCTACCGTCATGTTTCCTTGTTTCAATTCAAGGAACTCCACTTCTAACTTACCACGAGCATATTCAGGAAAATACTTCTTAAGAAACTCTGTATTAAACACAGTCCAAGTCACCACAACACCCTCATCCTCCAAACGCTGACGAGTATTATCCCACCACTCTTCAGCTTCCTCAGACAACATATGAGTTCCAAATTGCACCTTATGTGAATCAGCATATGCCATCACCCTGAAAATATTCTCAATCACCTTGAGCCATTTCTGCGCGATCGCCGGACCATGAGTCCCTTCAAACACGGGTGGGTTATTCCTCTGAAACTTCTCCAAGGCACGAAACTCATCATGAGCATTGTTTCGAGCAGTAGTCTGAGCAAGAGCTGAAATAGCATTAGAAAGGGAAAGAGTGTTGTTTCCATCCATTGTGCACAACACTCACCATATCATAAAAGAATAATCGTTAATAAATAATGACTGACAACAGACTGGCAACAACAAGACTTGTCTGGATAGACCGACTTGCATTGATACCACTAATGTAACACCCTTCTACCCCACAAACAAATTATAGAAAATATTATTAGAGTACAACAACTAGAAGGGAATCACACATTATTCAAAACACTATTTATCATTTGTCATGTCCCGTAACACGGGTTACACCATCAACATAAGCAAAATATACATTTTTCACAGCGGAATCATACTTAATAATTCAAATTGACATTTCACTTCTTGAAATAAAATTATCCAACCAGAAATAACATCATAGTTTAAAAGAAAATATTCTTCAACAAAACATGAAAAGGAAAACATGTTCAATAACTAATTCCCAACCCGATGTTACATGACACAGAGCAGGACACAAAAACTCCAGAACAACTCCTAAAGAAATAAAAGACATGCTCCAAGACTCTGAATCCTCTAGCATTGCGGATCTACGCTTTATCATTTCCAAGATACCCACATAAGAGGAAACATTTCCAAGCAGGAAGGGTAAGAAATCATAATTCATTATAATAATATAAGGATATGAAATTTAAATAAATTAAGTACAACAATATCAAAGCATCGTCAACAACATAATCACAAATACATTCTTTTAAATGCAATGTCAACTATAATGAAATGCATAATATGCATGTGGTACCGATTTTCTCCATGCGATGGACACTGACCATTAATCATCCACAAGGGAGCACACCAAAATCACCAAATCACTTCAATCCGCATAATAGGATTGAAGCTACCAATAGGCCAAATCCCCGCCAAAATATGCCATGAAATGCAACGATGCGATACTCCTCATAATCACCAAAAATCAACAAGTGCATCATTCATTTCATGTTCAACAAATAATCATCAATTAATCAGGTTTTTCATTATAACAATACACCTATAACCCCCCCCCCCCCCCCCCCCGCTCATCAACAACTCCAAAAATATTAATTTACAACCCAATTACGATAAAAATCATAAGGCTAATTTAACATTTTCTAAAAATTCAATACTGGAAAATATCTCACATCACTCATTTTATTTTAACAAAATAAAGTTCATCTTATTATCTTTCTGACGCTTCAAACGAGATCTGAATCGGAGTTACGGATCAAAAGTTATTAATTTTTTCAAAAATTAAAATCTGCCAAAGTTACAGTGTTAACCGGTTAACGCGTGGGGTTAACAGGTTAACACTTCATTTTTCTCCAAAAACATGCAAGTTTTCCACATGTTAACCGGTTAACACCTGCGTATCAGTAAATTTTCTGTTGTTTTACGAATTGAACACAATAACCCCCAAATTCTCCATACGGATTTCACCTCATTACACCCCAAAACCCCTCCAACCAATCATCAAACATATACAACAACAATGCAAAAATTCAAACATCAAACACATCATTCTAACTCATCTTATCAATCCTAATTCATCAATTCATACTCTTATAATTCAATCTATGACATCAAACCTAACAATCACCAAAATCATACCAAACTTAATCTATTCATAAACCAATTCCTATAAAACTATAATAAATTATGAAAAATCCTCATACCTTAGAGAATTTCGTTGATTGATATTCTTCTCCACGGTTCCTAGCAACTTTACGACCTTAAGCTTCCTCTTCCTCTTTTCCTTTCCTCAGAGCTCTTCTTCACCAAAGAAAATACGATCAGTGAGAACTTTTGATCGTATTCTCCTATTTGGGTAAAATTATCCCAATTTATGTTTTTCCCAACTTATCCTTACTCTTTTCTCATAAAGACCACCTTTCTCTTTTTTTCAATATATTTTTATTAATAATAACAATAATAGTATCATAATACACTAATTATTTTTATTATATAAAAATACTCTCTTTTTCTCCCAAAATTCTCCACATTTTTCCAAAACCTCTAAATTCTTTCTAAATCAATTAAATAAATAAATAAATAATTAAAATTAGATTTTCGGGGTGTTACACGGTCGAGCCCTCTTAGCGCGCTTTGAAGAATTTTCTCCCCTTCGAGTCAGTGAGAAGCGTGTTTAGCGCAGCCTGGAAGTGAAAAAGTGGTGTTTTAATTGCGGTACATTATTTGAGAGTGTGTAAACATGATGTAATGATGTTATGATGTGTTATACTTGTTGCCATGTGTTGTTTTGACGTTTTAATGGCTACTTCATGACTTTTATGATGAATGTTATGTGAGAGGTGTTAACTATAGTTGAATGGTGTACAAATGACATGATGATGTTGTTGCGTCTTGCATTCATGACATACCTATCTTGTTGGAGGCTTCGATCCCATCATGCGGATTGAGGTGATGTTGTTTATGTTGTGCTCCCTTGTGGAGGGTAGATGGCCTAGTGTCCATCACATATTAAAATCGGTACCACGTGCATTTATGAAGTTGCATTTCATTCTTGGTGGCATAGCATGAAGCATTTATGTTGACTAGATGTTTTGAGGAGTTGTGTAAGGTGATAGGTGAGAATTAATGATGTATTGTGTAACGCCCGTATTTAATTAATTAATTTAATTAAATATTATTTCGTATTTTCCCGATTATCGTTGTTGGGTGTTGTTTTGTCATTTGTGTCGTTAAGTTATTTAAGTTGATGGTTAAGTTGTGTTTGGGTTGTTTAATTTAATTAAGTCGGATAAATAAATTAATTATTAATAGTATAATATTAAGTTGGGCTTAATTGTAGTGTGAGAGTAGTAATGTTGGGAGGTGCTATTTTAGGCCTATTAGTAATTTAACTAATTAGTGAGGTTTTATTGATAATAAGCTGAAAAACCTAGTTAGAAGGTTAATCAGAATTTTTGGTGAGAAAAGAACAAGTTTTAGAGGAAGAACATTAGGCTAGGTTTGGATTTTTGTGGAAATTTTGTTGTGGATTCGAGTTGCCTTCAATCCAAGGTAAGGGTGGGGTTCGAATTCTATAATCGGGATCAGATCATCAGTATGTAGGTTGGATTTCGTATAATTGTTGATGCATTTTTGTATGAGTTGTTGTTGAAATTCGTGTAGATTTGTCATGTATAATATGTTGATCTTGTTGTATTGTTGTCATGAGATTTGTCCATGTTGTTGTATCTGTCGTTGTACCTTTAGTCGTACTACTGGACTTGTTGTTGCAGGAAATCATGTAGAGAAGGAGATTTAGGACCCGTAATCAGTTGTAAAATTATTAGATGAAGAGATACAAAAGGATTAGGGTCTAAAATCAATGTAGAAACCCAATTAGGCTTGAATGAAGTGATGAAGGTGTGTAAATCATAGCAGAAGAGGAACCGGTGTGAATTATGGTAGATCACGTAACAGATCTAGTAATACGCGTATCAAAGCTAGGAATTACGCGTAACACATGCTTGTTACGCAGACATTACGCGTAATGGAGGAGGATTTGGTAGGCCCTTTGGCCATCTGAGTAGTATAAATGTAGGTAACTAAGGAATTACACATATGAGCAAGCATTACATGTAAGGGGTGGCGTAGAAGCAAGTCTATACGCGTATGGGTAGGTCTATACGCATATGGACAGAGTTGTGTGCAGAAAGTGCAATTTTTGGCGATTCGTCCTGTTTTTGCATCCGAGTCGAGCTGAGTTGATCTTAGACCTTAAGTAGAGATAAAGTAAGTTGACTATAGTAGATTTGCGGATTAAAAATTATTAATTTAGAACTTTAATTAATTAAGCCGAAATTAGCCGTTTTCCATGTTGTGGTTATATTAAGTCGATATATGTTATATTGTCCCGATTTTGGAGGATTATTAAGTTGCAGGTCTATTAACCAACGTTGGTACATGTTTTTGAGTTGTTAAGTTGTTTTTTATGTTGTTGTTTCCATTCATAATTCGCATACATTTTGCATATTTTCAAGTTGGAGAGAATGCTCAAACCAAGTTGGTCTGGATTGACAAATAAGTTATTGATGCCTCGATAAACTAGCAATGTTTCAAGTTGGGAGTTTACTCCAAATGGTATCACATGCATATACATAAGTTAAGTCACATTTGATCTGCATTATATATGTTGTTAAACGTTGTTGGTTGAAGTTGCATGTTAATATTACTTGTTGCGCGAAGTGGTGTGATTGTATGATTTCTCGCTTACTTATTGATTATCATACTCTTGTTTATATTATTCGATATCTCAACCCTTCTGTTTGAATGTTTCCCTTATGTTGGTAACATGCAGGTAATCAAGAGTCGAGTAACCAGTAGCATTCAAGTTGGTGTTTGTCACTCTGATACGTAGCACTTCGGGGGGATGAACGCATGTCTTGTCCTTATGTTGAATTTCATTTTAGTTCAGGAATTCGTTTAAGTTGTTTTATTTTGAAAACCATGTTGAAGTAGTTTAAAGTTGAAAGTAAATGATGTTATTTTAAAGTTGTAATTTTGATGAATCCGCTGCGTAGTTTTCGAAGCATTATTATTAATGAAGTTTACGTTATTTGATTTTTAAGTTGAAAATGTGATATCCTTCTCATTACGGGGAGCAGGCATCTCTTGTATATCTTTTACTTTTGCAGGATCCACTTCAATACTTTTTCCACTAACAATGAAACCCAGAAGTTTACCAGACCTAACTCCAAAAGTACACTTGTTTGGATTCAATCTCAGTTTATACTTCTTCAACCTCTCAAACAACTTGCACAGATGATCAAGGTGTTGTTCCTTATTCTGGGACTTGGCTATCATATCATCCACATATACCTCTATCTCATGGTGAATCATATCATGAAACAAAGCCACCATAGCACGCTGATATGTTGCCCTAGTGTTCTTCAAACCAAATGGCATCACCTTATAATAAAAAGTGCCCCATTATGTAACAAATGTAGTCTTCTTCATATCTTTTGGTGCCATCTTAATCTGATTATAACCAGAGAAACCATCCATGAAAGAGAATACCTTATGTTTAGCAGTGTTGTCTACCAAAACATCAATATGTGGAAGTGGAAAGTCATCTTTAGGACTAGCCTTATTCAAATCCCTGTAATCCACACACATGCATACCTTACCATCCTTCTTAGGTACCGGTACCACGTTTGCAACCCATTGAGGATAAGAGGTCACAGCTAAGAACCCTGCATCAAATTGTTTCATCACCTCTGCTTTAATCTTTTCTGACATTTCAGGATGCATGCGACAAACCTTTTACTTCTTTGGACGACAGTCTTCTTTTACCGATAGACGGTGAACCACAATGTCAGTATCCAACCCTGGCATATCTTCATATGACCAAGCAAAGATCTCCACATAGTCACGTAACATCTGGATTAGTCTGCTCTTAACACCATCATCTAATTCAGCCCCTATCTTGACCTCTTTCCTGTTTTCCTTAGTTCCCAGATTCACAACTTCGATTGGCTCTTCATGTGGTTGTATAGCTTTTTCCTCTTGTTGCAACAACCTAGCAAGCTCTACAGGTACCTCACAATCTTCCTCCTTCCCATCTTCAGCTTGATAGAACGGATTCTCGAAATTATAATTGACAATAGTGGAACTGTTACCAACGGGATCCAGAGTGGATGAAGATCTGCATTTTAGTGATGTGGGTGTGTGTAAGAACACATAGCTGATAAAATAGAAATAATAATAAAAGAAAGACAAGGAGCACAATATTTACGAAAACGAAACGTCCATTGATTTTATTGAATGAAGTATGCAAATGAAATGACATCCCGAAACAAGCATACCATTGTGCCTCGGGTAAGACACAAGGCTTAAAAGGTTTTATTGTTCGAACTTACAAACTTAAAACAAAACACAGTAATAGTATTTACTCCTGACTAAAGGAGATAGGAATAACGTCTTCAGTCTTCCAATTGTCGAGCCCATCACCCATGGTAGGAAAGATCCAATCATCCAGGTTGTAGTCTTCATCATGGTCACCCACAACATTGATTTGATCTTTTATGACCCCTTTATTAGTGATACGAACAGCACGAGCACGACAAACAGCCCTCTGAGATTCTGCAGTGAAACCTAAACCAAACTTGTCAGACTTGTAAGGGATGTTGGGAAGCTGACCCCAAATAGCACAACCACCTTTTTCAACCACAGCCTCAGCATCTTTGAGGGAGGCCATTGCAGGACGTATTCTAGTAATCACGGGAGCTCTTTCAGAAACAAGGACATACTGAGGAATAGGAGCAAAGCAAGGAAAAACTTCAAATGTTTGACACGGAGTTTCAACCAATTCACCCTTCATTTCTACATATTTGAAAGTATTCACATGGCTAACCATGTACTCTTCTTCACCATAGACAATGACAATTTTTCTTTTCACCGGATATTTCAACTTCTGATGCAAGGTGGAAGTCACAGCACCTGCCCCATGGATCCAGGGGCGCCCAAGCAAACAAGAATACGCAGGACGAATATCCATCACATAGAAAGTAGAGTTGAAGACTTGAGAGCCTACTTTGATTGGGAGGTCTACTTCTCCATGTACCATTCTTCTTGAACCATCAAAGGCCCTTACCACCACATTACATGGCCTTAACACAACATCTTCAGGACTGAGCTTGTCCAGAACCTCTTTAGGGAGCACATTTAATGAAGAACCATTGTCCACCAGTACATGAGACAAAGTAGTGCCCCTACATTCAATGGAGATATGCAGAGCTCTGTTATGATTTCTCTTGGCAGGAGTCAGATCAGCATCAGAAAAGCCCAAACCATTATCACTAGTCAGATGTGCAACACAATTCTCAAACTGATCCACAGAAATTTCATCTGGCACATGAGCAGCCTTTAAGAACTTGATTAAGGCTTTAGCATGGGCCTCAGAACACAACAGCAAAGATAACATAGAGATTTTAGAGGGAGTATGCCCCAACTGGTCAACAATATCATAATCACTCTTGCGAATGGTCTTCAGTACTTCTTCCATCTGTTTAGAAAGATTTTCAGCAGTTGGTGCCTCAGCTTGCACAGGTTCAATCACATGACCTTTGCCCCGGGCATCAGTACATGGCCCAGAATTAGAGGTATGAGCTGGAGTAACTGTACTTTTAGAGGTTTCTTGAGGGGAGAAGATTCTTCCACTTCTGGTGGCCTTACTAGATCTAGCAATATTGTCAACATCAAGATTGTGGTTGGCAATAGGAGGGTCAGCCAGAGGTTCTTGCTTGATACCATGGATATACACATCAGAGCCATAATTCCAAGGTATAACTTTATCAGAAGTATAAGGAACAGGACCAGGAGTGGTAATGATCATGGGAGCCACTCTAGCTTCAGCAACAGTCTTCACATGGCCTTCAGCAGTAATCTTCACAGGGCTTTCAGAAGTAATCCTGACAGGACCTTTAGAGGTGATCCTGACAGGACCTTTGGAGGTAATCTTCACTGGTACTTTATCAACCATAGCTACATCTTCAAGCTTCGTGTTTCGAGTTAGATCTTTACACATACTTTCCACAGAAGGAGTCCTCTCAAACAATATAGTGTAATTGTCCATGAGGCATTGAATACCATCCTTCAACTTCAAGCAGTTATCAGGTTTATAGGCACAGTAAAAACAGTCTTCCTTGCAACCTGGAAAGAATCCAACCTGCACCAGCTTCTTCTTGATATTGGATAGAGGAGTAGTCAAATCTGTTACTGAGGAAACATAAGAACTTTCATCAACAACATTAGCAGTCTTCTCATGATTGGGCATAGGAGCAGTGATCATATTTGGGGTCCCAGGAGGGTCAAATTCAATTTCCCCAGCTTTGATCATGTCTTGAATCTTGTTTTTCAACACCCAACAGTTGTTGGTGTCATGTCCAGACTATTAGAATGATATGCACATCTTGCATTAGGATTGTACCGAGGAGAGGATGTATTAGGATTCTAAGGAGTATCCCTTAAAGTAATTAGCTCCCCTTTCAACATGTGTTTCAAGGCTTGGGCCAGTGACATGTTGATCTTGGTGAACTGTCTTCTCGGCTTCTGTTGATTGTTCTGTTGTTGATCTGGTGATGTAGGGGCATGATTGGAGATATGAACTGCTCCCACAGATTGGTGACTCCTGTTACGACTATGTTGACCATACACAGCATTAGACTTCTTCTTTCCACTAGGGGGTTCTTAGTAGTGCTTGATGAAGAGGCACCCACCTGTATCTTACCACTTCTTATCCCACTTTCCACGCGTTCTCCAGTCATTATCAGCTCAGTGAAACCAGATGATGAGCTTCCAATGAGGTGACTATAAAAAGGACCATTCAGCGTACTCATAAACATATCCACCAGCTCCTTGTCAGTCAGAGGAGGTTGAACTCTGCCAGCCAGGTCTCTCCATTTCTGCGCATACTCTTTGAAATTCTCCTTAGCACCCATAGACATGCTTTGGAGCTGCATGCGAGTTGGTGCTAAATCAACATTATATTGGTATTGCATATAGAAGGCCTCAGCAAGATCATTCCAATCACGAATATTAACACTTTCAAGTTGATAATACCATTCCAATTGAGCTCCAGATAAACTCTTTTGGAAGAAATGAATCCATAGTTTCTTGTCAGCAGTATGTGGTTGAATCCTCCGGATATAGGACCTCAAGTGCAGTTTAGGACATGAAACACCATCATACACCACAAAAGCAGGAACCTTGAAGCCAATAGGTATAACCACTCTAGAAACTAAACTCAAATCTTCAAAATCAAGCCTAGAAGATTTTTGTAGTTCCATAGCGTTCATTCTGTCTACCAACATCTTATACTTCTCCTCACTAGCAGGATCATGATAATAGTTCTCCTCAAAATCAGAATCTTCCATAGTGTCATGAAGACTACCTCCTTCTCCCTCAGAATTTTCTGATTCTAGATTCTCAACCTCTTCTTCTGTCTTGATAGGTCCTATGAATCTTCTACCCAGGTTGATAAGGCCCACTGATTTTCTAGTATTTTTCTTCTTCTTAGTCAGAAGTGCCTTCAGCTCATCTTGTCCCTTGGACAAGTTCAGGATCATTTCTTGAAATTGTGCATTCTGAGCCTGGAGATCCTTAACAGTTTGTTTGAGAGCCATTTCTGCTGAAATAAACAGCGAGAAGATAAGATACATGTTCATAGGAAACCTGTGATGCAATGATATGGTATGTAGATGCAATGTTTTCTAGGACCGCAGAATTTAAATTTGTGTAAACAACCAGAAATGAAACTTTTATTAGTAAGCAATAAACTTGTTTTCCTCTTGGGCTTACAATAAAATGAAATAAATACAAAGATGGGGTTTTAAGTCTCCCATGGACGTTTCCTCTTTGTATGGAGGTATGTGTTGAGATTCCGCTCTTCGTGAAGTTGTCCTGTCAGCTCCAGGATTCTTTCTTGACTAGCTTTGAAATGAGTCTCAAAAGTATCCCTTTGTTCCTTCAACTTGATCCAGGACCTCTGCAACTCTTCCATGTCAGTGGGCATGTCTGGATGAAGGATGATATAAGGAGTATCTCCTTCAGCAACAGGCTCCATGGTAACTGGCAGGATAGAAGGATATGGCATCATAAGAGTCTGAGCACGTGCTCGTACCCATCTGAAATAAGGTTCCATAGGAATGGAGTACTTTTGTTCCAGAGTCTTGTTGTCAACCTTGTTCACTTTACCCCAAGCTCTTATGAACCTTTGACAGTAACCTTGCAGATCGTTGTCGTAGTCGAACACAATACCCTGAATAAGCGTGTCATGAGGACCATTACTCCGAGCATAACCAAACTGGCGTAGAGCTAAAGAAGGATAGTAAGTAATGTCCCCTCTTATGCCAAGGAGTGGCACATTAGGGAACTCCCCACAATGGTCAATGATAGTAACATTCTCCATGGATCTAGAGCACCAATGAATGTCTGAATGAGAAAGTGACATGATCCTCTTGGACCACCTTAACCCTTGTTCATTCTTCATCACTGATCGAGGAAGGTGAGAGATAAAGCACCTAGAAAATAGAGGTATGCAGCACATCAGAGTTCCTCGTGCCTTCGTAGTACGGGTATGGAGAGAGTGTAAGATATCTCCAAGTAATGTAGGCACTGGATTGCGAGTCAGAAATATGTTGATGGCGTGTACGTCTATGAGCTGGTCTAGATTAGGGAACAACACTAGGCCATAGATTAATAAGGCCAAGGTTTCCTCAAGGGCATCATTGTAAGATCAGAATGTGCCTAAGAGGGGGGGGCGGTGAATTAGGTGTTATCAAATTTTTCGATTCTTTTTCTTCGATGGATGGATTTTGCTTTTTACGGTTTAAAGAACAAAAATGGTAAAGCAGGAAAGTAAAGGAGACACGGAGGTTTATCCTGGTTCCTTTCACAATCCGAAGGTACATCCAGTCCCTTTTCAACACGAAAGAGATTTCCACTAGTTTCTTTAGAACAGTACAACCTATCACACCTTCAAAGGTGAGGCCTACTTTCTAACAAACTATACAAACAAGTGTGCAAGAACAATCCTCTTGCCACACTTACCCTTATGTCCAAACAATCCTTGGAACACAAGTCACATAATAGAAAAACACTTTCTATAATATTGTTTGAGTGAGAGTAATACAAGTTTGATATCAATCTAAGTTGATCTTCTCCTTTGATCAAAATTCACTTTAAAATTATCAATACAAGTGTTCAAGACAATATGAAAATGATGAACTTATGAACACTTTTGAAAATTGAAAAATATTTGAATTTTGTGATTTTGATTGTATGATAATATTTTAAAAATTTATGAGGTGTTTATGATTTTGAAATTTTTAGAATTTATAATAGTTGAAACACCTATTCAAAAAGGTATGAGAATTTAAAATGAAATTCTTTGAAAAGGTATTAAAAAAAGTTATGAAATAAAATCATGAAAAGGTATAACACTTAATAAACATTTGAATTTGAAGAGAAACAATTTTTCAAAATTTCTACAGTGTTAACCAGTTAACCAAATGGTTAACCGGTTAACGCATATAAACTTTAACACAGGTTTGAAAAATTGAGGTCGTTAACCGGTTAACCAAATGGTTAACCGGTTAACACTGTTAAAAGGAAAAAAAAACATTGTTTTAAAAGTGTTAAACCTTTATAAAAACCTTTCAAAATATGTATGCAATATGATAACATGCAAAGAAGTTTATTGAACACTTGTACATCAATTTGTAAAGAGTTTTTGATGTACCTCAAGGTTTCGCCTCCAAGCTTGAAATAAAAACGAGTGCGAAGAAGCTTGATCATAATGCCGATGCTTGTTGCTAGACCATTTGAGAGCTCTTGACTTTTTGCAAAAATTAAGCGCATGACAGTCGTGTTGTCTTCATCAAAATCTTTGAGGTTGAAGGCGTGCTTCTACATTCTCCCCCTTTTTGATGATGACAACCAAAGAAGTGCGAGATCTCGATCGTTGTTTCTCTAAGATGATCCTCCCCCTAAAGATAGCAACTCCCCCTAAATAATAGCGGCAGTGGCAAAAGAAATTCTGCATCGAGAGACATTAGAGAAACAAGGTCTTCTCCCCCTTTGGCATTAGCAAAAAGGAATAGACCAACAAGCAATGAAACAAAAAGCAACATACACGCATGGGTTAGAAAGTATGTAACAAGTAAGACATGCAAGCAAAACACACATAGAAACATAAGCATAATTTGTAACATAGCCAACAAGAGTACTAGCATACAACGGAAAAACTTAAAATATGGAAACAAAAATTTCCTAATAACCATAGGACTTTAGTTTGAGACAAAATTACATAAACTAGACTTAAAGCATGGTAAAAAAAACAGCAAGAAAACAAGGTCCTCAATCCTCTTCCGATACATCCTCATCATCGTCTTCCTCCTCTTCGCTACCGTCCTCATCCTCATCAACAAACTCGGTTGGGTTTCGGGATCTTAAGACAAGGTTCTGAAGGCTTTTGAAGGCACGCATGGTTTCATGGTGGTTTGTCATGATGGTTGAGTAGAGGAAGTCATTTGTGATGCCGGTTTCGGGAATAGGTGGGATGGATGTGGAGGTGGAGGATCCGTCGTCATACTTGTAGGTTCCATCGTTGCTTTGGATTATGCCGGTATTCTTGATAATAGTGACTCCGTTAATCTCATTAGCGGTAGTGGTCATAGTTATAAAAGGTTCTCTACAGATTTCCATATCGGTGATTTCCAGGATTCTTGAAATGAGGTGGCCATAGGGTAATCTTGTCTTGAGATCAAGTTGTTGCTTCAAATGATACATCATAGTAGGAAGCCAGTTCACCTTAATCTTGTTCTTGATAGCAAAAAGGACTTGCATTTCCAAATCATTAATCTGAGACAAGTTGGAATCCTTGGGCAACAAAACATGACAGATGATGTAGTGAAGCATCCGATCATCCACAGATAGGTTCTTAGCATATCATAGTACACGGGAGGTACGTTGGCCGGATACCACAGCTGCCTTAGGAAACCGAAAAAGATGATAATAGTATTCCATTTTGTCATAGTTGGCCCATTTCCCTTCGTCATGATTTACCCCTTTTCAGAGAAAAACACCCGAATATGGGATAGTCAATGAAGCAGCAAGAGTACCTAGGTCAACTCCAATTTCACAGTTCCTTACAATAGCAAACAATTGATGTTTATCCCTATCATCAAGGTTAAGAGACATGTTGTTCATAAAGGATTTTACCAAATCTGGATAAACCTTTCCATTATCAGCAATGAAGTCTAGCATCCCTTGATATTTTAATAATGCCGGAAACTTAAAAGTTTCGAAGGATTTCAGATTCACATACTTACCCTTAAGAAGATGTTGAACCCGGACACGAAAATCCATTCTCCGCTTCTTGGTTGATTCCATGTCCCTTTCCTCTTCACTGCTGGATTTGGATGCTGACACAGGAGCCTTTCCTTTCCTTGGAGCCATTGAAGAGAGGTTGATGCTTAGGGTTTGGGTTTTGTGGAGATATTTTCGGATTAGGGTTTGAGTGAATGGAGAGTGAAGTTAAGAATGTAGAGTTTATAGAGGAGTTTTAGTGGAGTGGGTTTTAATGGTGTATTAATGGAGTGGTTATGGTTTTGGAGAAGATGAGGTAGTGGAGTTTGAATGGTGAGTCAAAGAGAGTGAAGAGCTATGAATGAGGAGTTTGAAAGAGATATTAAGAGACATTGACTCATAAACAAAACATTTGACAAAGTACATAAAAGAAGAAAAAACAAAAAGACACAAAATATGTCCACCACGTGACCCAGGACTGCTGTCTGGTATGCGTTAACCGGTTAACCGATCCGTTAACCGGTTAACGGGCACAAATTTTCAAAATATTTTACAGGGACAGCAGCATGGTTGGGGCTATGTGGGAAAATATTTTTGACGAAATTTTTTTACAAAGTGTTAGCAAATATCATAATGCAACTTTTGATCAAAAAATATTTTAAAAATGATGTTTTTCGGATAACCGAAAGAGTGAAAGATCAAAAACGGCGAAAAATGACTGCTAGCCTTTTGTAACAAAAAGTGAACAAAAACACATATTATGTAGCAAAAACATTTAACAAATAATTTTAGAGATAGGGTTAGATGTCACCTTCATTGAGAATACCAAGTTCTCGTCGAATCTTAAAAAATTGCTCCTTAGACAATGGTTTAGTGAATATATCGGCGAGTTGATTGTGTGTATCCACAAACGTAACATCGACATCTCCGATTAGAACATGATCTCGAAGGAAGTGATGCCGGATATCTATATGCTTTGTTATTGAATGCATGACCGGATTCTTTGTGATATTGATGGCACTTGTGTTGTCACACCGGAGAGGGATACAACTGAGATCTATATTTTTCCAATCGAGAAGTTGTTGTTTAAGCTACAAGATTTGAGCACAACAACTTCCTGCTGCGATGTATTCCGCTTCGGCTGTGCTAAGTGAAACGCATGCTTGCTTCTTACATGCCCACGACACTAGAGCATTCCCGAGAATGTGACAAGTACCACTAGTACTTTTTCTATCGTTCTTACATCCTGCATAATCAGCGTCAGAATAACCAATTAAAGAACACGTACTACCTTTAGGATACCATAATCCAACGTGCGTCGTTCCTTTGAGATACTTCATGATCCTCTTCACGGCGGTGAGATGTGATTCCTTCGGATTAGCTTGAAAGCGTGCACACAAACAGACACTAAACATGATGTCAGGACGGCTTGCCGTCAAATATAAAAGTGAATCGATCATACCTCGATATTTTGTAATATCTATTGAAGTTCCGGAAAGATCTTGATCAACATACGTTTCGGATCCCATTGGAGTAGACATTTCTTTGCAATTGTCCATATCAAATCTTTTCAATAATTCCTTGCAATACTTGGATTGGTTGATGAAGATGCCATCCTTTGTTTGCTTGATTTGTAAACCAAGGAAGTAGTTCATCTTTCCCATCATGGACATCTCGAATTCGCCTTGCATCATAAGAGAGAATTCTTCGCAAAGATCTTTGTTCGTTGAACCGAAGATGATGTCGTCGACATAGACTTGAACAAGTAAGGTGTTGCCCTTGAGATTCTCGATGAACAAAGTCTTGTCAACCTTTCCTTTCGTAAATCCTTTCTCATATAGGAAGTTGCTAAGGCGATCATACCAAGCCCTTGGTGCTTGCTTTAAGTCATAAAGAGCCTTCTTCAACTTGTAGACATGAGAGGGATTCTTGAAGTCTTCAAAACCCGGAGGTTGTTTGACGTAGACTTCTTCATTGATGTAACCGTTTAGGAAAGCGCTTTTGACATCCATCTGGTACAACTGAAAATTCATTGAACAAGCATAAGCAAGTAATAATCCAATAGCTTCTAACCTTGCTACCGGAGCGAATTTTTCATCAAAGTCGATTCCTTCTTCTTGGTTGTAGCCTTGTGCGACCAATCTTTCTTTGTTACGAACTATGATCCCATTCTTGTCAAGTTTGTTCTTGAACACCCATCTTGTGCCTATGATATGTTTGTTGTCCGGTCTTGGTACAAGGGTCCAAACTTGATTCCTTTAGAATTGGTTGAGTTCTTCTTGCATAGCTATTATCCATTGATCGTCACCTAAGGCTTCATCGATTTTTGTTGGTTCAATTTGAGACACGAACGCCATGTTGAGACAAGCATCCTTGAGATTTAGTCGAGTTGTAATGCCTTGGCTAATATCACCAATAACTTTATCTATCGGGTGATCTCTATGAGTTCTCCATTCTTTTGGAAGATCTTGATGTTCTTCAATGATTGGTGAGTCATCTTCTTGTGATATTGCTTGTTCTTTTGATGTCTCCTTTTGTTGTTGTGATAGTTCTACTACATCATCATCATCATCCACAATAATATTATCCTCTTTCGAGGGGTTAGTCTCATCACACGAAACATGTATAGATTCTTCAATAGTAAGTGTTCGTTTATTAAAAATTCTAAAAGTTTTACTTGATAGAGAATAGCCAAGAAATATACCTTCATCGGATTTCTCATCAAACTTACCAAGGTTGTCCTTGCCGTTGTTGAGAACGAAGCATTTGCATCCGAATATGTGGAAGAAAGATATGTTGGGTTTCCTTCCCTTGAACAACTCATATGGGGTCTTCTTGAGAATAGGTCAAATATTGACACGGTTACTTACAAAGCAAGTCGTGCTAACCGCATCCGCCCAAAAATATTTAGGAAGATTTGAGTCGCTAAGCATTGTCCTTGCAAGTTCCACTAATGCCCTATTCTTCCTCTCTACTACACCATTTTGTTGAGGAGTCCTTGATGCGGAGAAATTGTGAGAGATTCCATGTTCTACACAAAAATCTTCAAATGATGAATTTTGAAATTCGCCACCATGGTTGCTTCTTATGGAAACAATTGAGAGTGACTTCTCATTTTGAATTTGCTTGGCATACTTGTTGAATGCTTTAAAGGCATCACTTTTCTGCACTAAAAACAAAGTCCAAGTGTATCTAGAGAAATCATCAACAATAACTAGTGAAAAAACGTTAACTCCAAAGCTTTTTGTTCTTGATGGACCGAAAAGATCCATATGTAACAATTGTAGTGGTCTTGAAGTAGATATCACTTTCTTCGTCTTGAAGGATGTTTTGGTTTGCTTCCCCTTTTGACATGCGTCACAAAGCTTATCCTTGATAAACTTTATCTCGGAAGACCAACAACTAGGTCATGCTTTAATAATTTGTTCAAATGCTCCATGTGAATGTGAGCAATCCTCTTATGCCAAAGCCATGCCTCGTTGTTGTTTTCCATTAAGCACTTCTCCTTCAAGAGAGAGTCATCAAAAGAAATAATAAAAATGTTATTAAATCGTTTACCTTTTAGCAAGAGTTCATTAGTGACTTCATGTTCTATCAAACATTCCTCCTTTGTGAAGTTGATTCGGAACCCTTTGTCACACAATTGACTTATGCTAAGAAGGTTATGTTTAAGGCCTTCCACATAAAGGACGTCTTCGATGATTGTATGAGGAGATGCATCAATGGTTCCAACTCCAAGAATTCTTCCTTTATTATCATCACCGTAAGTAACGTATCCTTTGGCCTTAAGTGTTAGACTTGAAAATTTGTTGATATCGCCCGTCATATGCTTTGAACAACCGCTATCGAGATACCATTGCGTAGAAGTTGTTTTCAAGCATACCTACAAAACAAAGTCAAGTATTGTTAGGTACCCAAATTTCTTTGGGTCCTTGATAGTTAGTACCCTTTTCAACCCACACATAATGCCCTTTAGCAACACCAATGTTGCGCACATAGCAAGCATTAGGTGTATGGCCTTTGATTCCACAAAAAAAACAAGTAGGTTGAAATTGACTTTTAAATCTAGGAACATATTTTTGTTTCTTAATGATCCTTTTCTTTTTATGACTTTGATGCATAGTTTTAGAATTGTTAGTCTTTTCTTTAACAATTTGTTCACTAGCCTTTACGAAAACGGTTTCACTTGTGCTTGGTTTGGAAAACTTAGAATATCCTAGGCCACTTTTATCATTTGGATATCTTTGGTGCCTAAGAATTTCCTCCAAGCCAATTTGACCTTTTTCATATCTTTCTAAAACTCTTTTGAGTTGAACAATTTGAAAAGACAATAACTCACAATTTTTACATGCAAGGCTTTGTTTTTCATCCATTATCTTTTGTTTTTCATTTTCAATGTATTTTTCAAAAGATGCATTGTGTTCTTCTAAAGATAAATTTTTTTTCTTTTGGGATGAAATATTTTTGTACAAAGTCTTGCATTCTTTTAGAAGTTCATCTATGACTTCTTGTGCATCATTTTCATAAATTGAAAAGTTGCTACTAACCTCGTCATTTTCTTCATCGGAGTGATGTGACGCCATTAATGCCATATTTGCACATTCATCGCTTTCCGATTCCGATGAGGAACTAACTTCATTGTCATCCCACGCAACATAAGCCTTTTTATTTTTGAAGTCCTTCTTGCCTTTGAATCCTCCTTTCTTCGCAAGTCTTGGACAATCCGGTTTTATGTGACCTTGCTTTCCACAGTCATAGCATGTAACTTCTTGATTCGATGTGGATGTATCATTCTTCCTGAAATGTTTATTCTTTTTAGGAAAAGAATAATTATTATTTTTGTTAAAAAACTTACCAAGCTTCTTAACAAGAAGCATGAAGTTCTCATCTTCGGAGATCTCGTCATCTTTGTCATCCTTCATGTCAATCTTCAAAGCAATTCCTTTGGACTTTTTCTCTTGACTTCCGTGCTTCTCGAGCCTTCCAAGTTCCAATTCGTGCTCTTGAAGTTTTCCGAATAGAGATGCGGACGTCATTGTTGAGAAACTCTTCTTCTCCGAAATTGCGGTCACCTTCGGTTACCATTCCCTTGTCAAAGACCTTAGAACTTTCAAATTGAGATCGTCGTTGGTGAAGGTCTTTCCGAGTGCAATCAAGTGGTTGGTTAGATGAACAAATATTTTTTGTAAGGCCACAATAGATTCTTCGGGCTGCATGTAGAACATTTCATATTCTTGACTTAACGTGTTAAGTCTTGATCTTTTAACTTAATGTGTTCCTTCATGTGTTTCTACCAACGTATCCCAAATCTCCTTCGCCGATTTGCATTGTGATACACGAAAAAATTCGTCCATACTAAGAGCGCTTTGAAGTATGTTGATTGCCTTCTTTTCATTTAGGATCTTCTTTTTATCATCTTCATCATACATATTCTTCAACTTTGCGGTTCCAACGCCGTTGATCACATTAATAGGATTATGCGGACCTTCTTCGATTTCTTCCCATATGCCTTATCCTTGGGCTTCAAGATGTGCCCTCATTCTGATTTTCCAGGAATCGAAGTATTCGCCGGAGAAGAGCGGAGGCTTGTTGCTACTTCCACCATCTTTGAAAACAGGATTCGAGTTTGCGGAAGCCATAGGATCTTGTAGGAACAGGTTACCTAAACCTTCTCTGATGCCAATTGTAAGATCAAAATGCGCCTAAGAGGGGGGGTGAATTAGGTGTTATCAAATTTTTCGATTCTTTTTCTTCGATGGATGGATTTTTCTTTTTACGGTTTAAAGAACAAAAATGGTAAAGCAGGAAAGTAAAGGAGACACTGAGGTTTATCCTGGTTCCCTTCACAATCCGAAGGTACATCCAGTCCCCTTTCAACATGAAAGAGATTTCCACTAGTTTCTTTAGAACAATACAACCTATGACACCTTCAAAGGTAAGGCCTACTTTCTAACAAACTATACAAACAAGTGTGCAAGAACAATCCTCTTGCCACACTTACCCTTATGTCCAAACAATCCTTGGAACACAAGTCACACAATAGAAAAACACTTTCTATAATATTGTTTGAGTGAGAGTAATACAAGTTTGATATCAATCAAAGTTGATCTTCTCCTTTGATCAAAATTCACTTTAAAATTATCAATACAAGTGTTCAAGACAATATGAAAATGATGAACTTATGAACACTTTTGAAAATTGAAAAATATTTGAATTTTGTGATTTTGATTGTATGATAATATTTTAAAAATTTACGAGGTGTTTATGATTTTGAAATTTTTAGAATTTATAATAGTTGAAACACCTATTCAAAAAGGTATGAGAATTTAAAATGAAATTCTTTGAAAAGGTATAAAAAAAAGTTATGAAATAAAATCATGAAAAGGTATAACACTTAATAAACATTTGAATTTGAAGAGAAACAATTTTTCAAAATTTCTACAGTGTTAACCGGTTAACCAAATGGTTAACCGGTTAACGCATATAAACGTTAACACAGGATTTGAAAAATTGAGGTCGTTAACCGGTTAACCAAATGGTTAACCGGTTAACACTGTTAAAACAGGAAAAAAAACTTTGTTTTAAAAGTGTTAAACCTTTATAAAAACCTTTCATAATATGTATGCAATATGATAACATGCAAAGAAGTTTATTGAACACTTGTACATCAATTTGTAAAGAGTTTTTGATGTACCTCAAGGTTTCGCGTCCAAGCTTGAAATAAAAACGAGTGCGAAGAAGCTTGATCATAATGTCGATGCTTGTTGCTAGACCATTTGAGAGCTCTTGACTTTTTGCAAAAATTAAGCGCATGACAGTCGTGTTGTCTTCATCAAAATCTTTGAGGTTGAAGGCGTGCTTCTACAATCATAACTCATAGCCTTCAAGAATACCTGAGCTTTCTCTATCAATACCTTAGCAAGAATACCCTTAACTCCGCTTCTCGTTTCTAGTACAATGTCTGATTTCTTCAAATGTAAGGCTGCAACAATAACCTCAAGTTTAGGCTCTTTTTCTAAGCCTGTGAAAATTCTTTGATCAAAGATATGTATACCCAGTAGTTTAGAGAACTCCTTCATTGTAGGAACCAGCTGATAATCGGGGAATGTGAAACAATGATGTTTAGGGTAAAGAACTGAAATAGGACACTCATCATGTCTTCAACAAATCCTGAAGTAACCAAGTCAAGTAGGTGACCATGATTCTTGATGAACTGGGATCTTTCAGAAACTTGAGAGACTAATTCCTTAAGCTTATGAGGTATCCCTACAAAGTTGATCCGGATAGTATTCCGACGAGTAGAAGCCATGACCTGCAACAAAGAACAAAGATAAATCCTTTGGTCCTTGAAATGGTTAGTGAAAATGCTATGCTTATGATGTCATGATGTTATGATGTTATGCTCAATCACAAACATGTGGCACACACAAACAAGTCACACCATAGCCCTAGGTTTAGAGGCTTGCATGAGGTTTAAAGGTAAGTACCTTCCCCTGAAGTTAGTTGGTTCATCATGTCCTACAAAAGTAACCAGGTTCTAAGGGATCTCAATATCACTGATCCTTCCAAAGGGTGGTTGTTCAGTAGGCAACTTACTTGCCAACCAAAACCCTCAAAGTTTAGGATCTCAATGAGTGTAGCATCGAGTATCAACCAACTTCAGTCTTCACCAAAGCTGGCTATCTCACTACTTTCTAAAGGCCAAGATGGGATGACTAGGGTTCTAAAAGTCAGTTAGTGTATTGACAACATATGGCAGCCTCATATTATCCTCAACTTACTTAAGGAACATAAGCACCAACCAAGAAGTCACACTAACTATGGCCACCAGATCAACCATATCGGTATACGCCGTACAGTTTCCTTGGTCTATTGCCATTTACCTAAGGTACACTAGATCCGGGTTAGGATCTCTCACACATAAAGCCCAACAAGTAATATAAAGAAAACAAGTCAAACAATTTAAGTGATCTAATTCCTAAGGGTACCCCTCTTTTATTAAATCCCCAGCAGAGTCGCCAGTTCTGTAACACGGTGGGAGAACTGACTTTTAGTCATGTTGCGGATAGCAAGAGTCGCCACCGACTTTTATTTTATCCATAAGGAAAGGGCATAAAAGAACAGGAAATACCTATTTTATAAGACTTGGGTTCGGGGGGTAGGTTATATAAAGGGAAGGTATTAGCACCCTTTATATCCATGGTTATCCATGGGCTCTTAGTTACTTAGCTCACTTTAATTGTTTTTGAAAAATGTGTAGTGTGTGATTAGAAATTTTTCTAAGTACTTTGTAATGATCCTCGTATGGATGTATACAAAGCCTTGTTTTGAAAAATGTTTAAGGAAATGAGGTGTAAAGAGTAATTTTAAGAAGTGAGCAAGTAATTAAGAGGTACCTACCCTAGATTAAGTCTTTCATGTTCTCGTATGTTCTTTCAATGGTA
This sequence comes from Lathyrus aphaca, assembly GCA_963966055.1. Taxonomy (NCBI): domain Eukaryota; kingdom Viridiplantae; phylum Streptophyta; class Magnoliopsida; order Fabales; family Fabaceae; genus Lathyrus; species Lathyrus aphaca. The sequence goes on along the minus strand of OZ014519.1, from coordinate 297,652,530 downwards.
AGACTATTCCTATTATTAAGGAATAGGTAGTCATTACCTTGGATGTAAAGGGACAAGCGTATGGTCATCGTATGGTCATAGAAGGCAACTTAAGGGATGTCTTTAGCAATTCGTAGGGATTATCATCATTTATTCGAAGGGATAAGATCATTATTCCGTAGGCAACCTGGAAGGGACTTGATCTTTTAAATCGTAGGGACTATGATGATTTATATTCGAAGGGACTTTGCTTACGACACCTCTATATTCGAGGGACTTGACCATATTATTTTAAGGCAAACAAGAGGAATACCCTAGGAAGTGTAAGATGGCGATCAAAGATCGACTTACGTGTGTGAGTGTTTATTTTCAAATATTCATCTTTTTTAAATTAATTTTCTAAGTTATTTAATTACAATTAGTTATACACTCCCTAAATTACTAACCATGGCAATTAAATAATAATGAAATAAAGACGGGAAAATAAGATTCTAAAGTTATTATAGGGCTTCGGGACAATTACATAATAATTGGAAAAAAACTATTAATAACTCAATAATAAAGCAATAATGATAAAATAAAGCAATAAATAATAAAATTAAGAAATTAAACAAAGAAGAAGATTAGAGTTAGCAAAAATCAGGGTTAGTAAAAATCAGGATTTTGAAAGAAAATAGAGTTTAAGAGGAATTATTCTAAACTTAATTAATTTAATTAATGAAAACCTAACAAGTTAATTATTAAAAAAATAAAAAAATATAGAAAAAAAATGTTATGAATTTATTAATGGAAAAGATTAGTGAAAATGATTAAGTTAATTTTAAATAAATTTAGGGTTATAGATTAATTATTAATTAAGATTATTATAATTAGAAAATAATAATAGTAATAATAATAAACAAAACAAAATAAAAGAAAAGAAAGAAAAAGGGGGAGACATGGTTTTGAGACCCTGACCTCCCCATTACCAATGTGATGCATAACCACCAGGCTGCGCGCGCATAGTTGTAAATCATATGACCAAAGATCAAAATATATTAAACCTGCGAAATAAAGAAAATATTAAGAAAGAAAAAAAAGGAAACCTGGGGATCGAACCCAGGTACTTTGCTTCCCAAATGTGCTGCCTTACCACCATACCACCTGCGTCCTAATTGTTAATAAACGCAACATATTAAATATATAATAAAAAAATATTTGAAATTTCCAATTCGTGCGCATCAGAGGTCGTCCCATACCTCCAGACTTGTGTTTTTTCCTGCGAATTTAGTTGCAATATTACCTGCGATTTTAAATTTGCAGGAAAACCTATATTTTCCAAACATCATGTAACAAGTAATGTAAAACCAAATTAATCGCATCAAATTGTTATTCATGGCTTGGGCAGTCTAAACATGTTCTTAAAAGGTCTTTAAGTGACTTAAATCGTGAGGCCCCAATTTCGACCGTAAAACCCTAACAATGGTATATGACTTATCCTGCATCAAAAATGAAATCAAATATACCAGAAACGATCTACATACGATTACAAGTAAGAATCAACAATCAAAATCATGTTAGGATGCATATATGAACGAAATCGAAAACTTCAAATTCAAGATAAAACATGGATTCAGTTTATGATATTTGGCATCGTTTTAATACTTATGATGATTGATTCACGTTCAGGACATGTCAAGGATTGTATTGAAACCTTTAAAACGTCTTGAAACCACCTGGAATTGATAAACCGAAAACAACTTTTTGTTAGAAAAAAAACAGTTTGGAAAAGTGCTTCCAATCCTTCAAAAATCATCCCTTGTGCTTGCAGTAGGTTTGTGCATATATAGGGAAAGGAATTAGGTCAAAATACTTGTGGGTTCTATGGGCTTTTGTGGTTGCTTGAGTGTGAAGAAATCAAATATTCAAAAAGATAAAAAAATCACATCCAACCTTGCTATTCTTGTCATGCACGAATTTGGATGGTTTGTAATCAACTTAATTACCATTTAAAAGCTTCTAGAAACAAAATCCAATCCAATAATTGTATTTTCATATTTTATTTTGATTTAAAATGAATTTTAATGAATAAAATCCAAATAAATAATAATAAAAATATAAAAATCAGAAATTGGTTGAATTGAGTCGTGCATGATGTCACCTTTTAGTTTGGATTGGAATTTGATGGGCCCATTTAGAAATATTTGGATTTGAGACCCCATTTGCTTCATACACTCCTCAAATATTTCCCAACTTTAACAAGGCACATCTCCCTCAATTTTAAGGCTATGAAGGTGTTCTTAGACTTTTTAGAAATCTTAGGGAGTCCTCTAACAAACCCTTTTGGTCTCATGTCCATATCCATTACCATTTTCAAATTATGCCCTTTGGAAGATGTTGACTTTTTGTTGACTTTTGAAATGACCTGTAATGTTTTGGCTCATACCTTTCAAATGAAGCATTTTTAGGCTTGTCTTGTGAGACACAAAGTTGTAGAGAATTAAATTTCCTTCAAAATGAGCTTTGGATGGGAAATTTTTGATGAAGCATGTGAAAGTTATGGTTGGTCAAAGTTCAGTTGACTTTTGTGAAAACCCTTATTTAGAAACTCCTGATTCTTGATGATCTGAAATCTCCTTGATGAATCATGATCAACCCTGGATAAAATGATGAATTTTACTTCATAAACTTGATGTTGGCAAAAAAATCATGAAGTTTGACTTTGATTTGACCATAATTGACCTCAGTTTGACTTTTTAACCACTTTGACTGATTTTTGCATATCTGATCATCTGACTGAGCAAACCTTTTGGGAAAGCCTTGAAACTTGACATAGGGATTCTTGAAGACATGTAGGATGTTATGAAGCTCAATTGAGGCCTTTAAAGTCCATTTAGCCTGATGAAATCCAAAACCCTAGTTTATGGTGCATTGCCTAGGAGGAGGCTTTGTCTGAGGGAACTTCCAAGCTTTCTGACTAATTGTGAACCTTGTGAATCTCTTGGGATACCTTGTGAACCTTGTGAATATCTTGGGACACCTTTGTACACAATGCCTTGACTAGGGGAGGGCAAATTTTGGGGTGCAACACATGTAACATCGAGTTGGGAACGATTGTGAACCTCAATGTTCTTTTGTTTATTTTATGAGTTAAATTCTAGTATGAACTCAATTATGTTGAATTGACTTAATTTTGAAGTAGTGTTGAATTATTCAGGTTTCATGATGATTAATTGAAGTTTATGTTTTCCGCTGCATAATGAATGATTGATTGAAAATACATGATATAACCCGTGTTATGGGACATGACACATACAATTTTGATGTTTGAATAAAATGTGACGCCCTTTTGTGGTTTACTCTGATTTTTAAATGAAGTATTTGTATAATTTATGTTGGGGTAAAAAGGGTGTTACACAGGACCCCAGTTCTCTATGTTAATAGTCAATAAAATTGGACAATGATTAGAAATAGTGCGAGGAAGAGCTACTTGAATGAAGTTAGGCCAAAAAGAAACCCAAGCATCCGATAATAAAAAACAATCTAAACGACTCATAGAAAGACCATCCCCCAGATACCACGTGAATCTTGTCACACACAACGATAATTCAACAAAAATTTGTCTTTAATGAACTGATTATAATGAAAATAATCGTCCATATGGTTAATAGTTACCCTACTCCTTCTTTCCTCAATCGATTCAATTGCTTTAAACTCGCTATTCACACACCAAGCTTTCCCCTTGTAATCATTAGTCAAAATACCCAATCGATTCCGATAACCAACCACAGCTATCACAAGAATCATAAACATTGTCAATAGCAAACTCATGCCTTGAATTTCTAAAACACCCTTTTATAATCAAAAGATTCTCAAAACTCATTGAAATTTTCACCACTAACTCGTTAATATCCCGTAGTGTAAATAAACCAACAGAGGCCCTTACGGAGGATCAAAAAAGAATAGCCAACTTCAGAAGACCCACATACCTACTCATAATGTCATCAATCACTTCCAATTTCGTTTCTTGAATGCACACCCCCAACAAACATTTTTCTCTAATCAACCTCTGCACCTCACTATTCTTCTCCCAACCACCTAACCCTCTCACATTAAAAGAAATAAACTTCATCTTACCACCCAACTCCCTCTCAACAACCCCAAAACACCATATCTTAAACTCCATTTCAACCCCAATATCTCTCTCCACCTCCCCCTTAACACCCTCACCTCCTCCCTCCTTCTTAATCTTACCACTTCTCCCTCTTGACAATGCACATGACATATTTAAGGAATCACCCTTCATCTTTAACTCTATAGATTTGCCAATCGCACAAACATCTTAAATAACCTCCTAAGGTTTTACGGAGATTGAGGATTTAGTAACTTGACATATATTCAACTATAAAAAATAGTGTGCAACACTACAAAATTCATATAATTTTTATTGCTTCCATTAAATTTATCATTTTTTATTATAAATATACCATACATATTATTTTTTGTATTTCACATATTAACGTTCCCAACTATTAGAAATGGTAAATTCTTAATTTTATTATAATTTAATCATGCATAATATTACCATTCCTTGCTAGTTAATAATAATAATATTAATCTATACTATATATAAAGAGGATATAGTGGTTTGGTCTTGTCTATTTTTGTTCCAATACTACCTTTTAAAATAATTTATTTAATTTTAAAAATTAAAATGCTAATAAAAAGGTGTAAGTGTAACTGCATATGTTTAAGTAATATTCTTCCAATTTTATGATAATCCAAAGATGATGTGCATAATAACTACTACAGTTGGTTTTTTCAAATTTTTATAAACCTCTCTCAAAGTGTTTTTGCATAACTAGCACTAGGATATATTATGAAAAGTATATAGTTGAGACTTGAGTGGTAGTTGTGATTGTAATAGAGCACACATTTTCCATGATATAATTTGTATTCATGATATAGTTATTCAAAGGAATTGGTGGGGTGGTTTATCTAATTATTTTAAAAAAAACTAAATCAAAGACAAACAATGAGGGATAGAATAAAAAACAAGAAAAAGGGTAGAGAGATATGACCATGGAGGAAAAATTGTCTTTCAGTTAGTTTTATCTTACTTTATTTCAAACAAAAATGTTGTCTTATTTTTATTCTCTTCAAATTTTTATTCCATAGAAGAATTAATTCTTTATATATATATATATTTTTTTTGTTTCTTTCACTTTTTAATCTATTTCACATGGTTAGTTTACAACAATATAAAGAAAAATATGTAATATCTTTTATTTCGTTCAATTTTCCCGTTCAAATGCTATCATTGAGGAGTATATATAAATTTTTATCTCCATCGTCTCTCTCTTCGACTTTGTAGATGTTCATTATCATCACAGTTTTGTTTTTAGCTGCTTATGTTTGCAATCTAATTTTCTATAAAATCTATTATGATATTTGTAAAAATTGGACAAAGATTAGAACTTAAGATAAAATTGTTTCACTTTCATTATACTTTACTAATTTGTTTTATATATTATTGAACAATAGCAAAATGATATGAATATTTTATTTGTGAAACTTGGAGAGTCTTGCTTTTTGGCAACATAGATATATGTGTGATTAGAAGGATTCAAATGATGAATAGGAAGAAAATTGAGTTAAGTCATCCCAAAGTAAATATTTTACTTTTTTTTAAATTCTTTTTCCAATCTCTTGATTAAGATTTATTATTCTTTGAGTTTACTCTTCCTTTATTATTTGATATATCATATGTTTTACTTTTATTTTTCATTCTAATTAATAGAAAAAATTTGGTAAGATATTTTGTTGGTAATTCCATCTTCCAATTTCTTTTGCAGATAATGAGGATATAATGCCAGAGTTATGATGACAATTGTTAATTTTTGCTCTGGTGTTTTTATATTTTCGAATGCACCTTACTCGCGGTTAACTGCATATTAAGTCGTAGCCTCCAACAACACATTATGTTGTAACCAATGAAATAAAATGAAAGAACCGTCCAGAAAAAAAAAAGATATGTAGATGGAGGTGTAACAACATTCAATGTTATACAAGAGGAATAAATGTTTTATTACCACCTATTTCTCTGATGATTTCGTTTTACCATAATTTCTCTCTCACGTTAGATGTTTATTAAAAAAAGACTGTTTTCTTTCTTTTAGGGTATAAATTACAAGTATGAAATTAACAGTTAAGGAATTATTATTTTTTCTTTCTAAAAGCCAATGGAATTAAGAGAGAATATTAGGGGTATTCAACCCTTACAAAAAAAGATATTCCCAACCAACTCACTTATAAATTACAAGTATGAAACTGTTAAGGAATTACTCCGATACTCTTAATTTCTCAATCAATCTGTATCTTTTGAAAAGTTTTTTTAATAACTCTTTATCCTTCTCAACATATTTTTAGATCACAATTAATTTATATTTTCATCAAACAATGAAAATTCAAAGGGTTGGAGTTTTTAGTTCTGAAAATTGGTTAATTTTTCACTTCACTTTAATATTAATTAACATTTCTTTTGGTTCTGAATAATAATTAACTTCACTTTTATTTTATTTTGACACCATTAACTTCACATTTATGGGTTACTTTTATTCATGTTAATTTTAAGAGTACAATGATAAATATATAAAATGTTTTTGTTTGGATTCTATGTTTAAGAGATGCATTATTTTAGTTTAAATTTCTATCTTACCTGTTGTACTACTCTTAAACTCCATTACAAGTACTACTCTCAAACTTTTTTGGTTGTTCTCAACCCTCACACATCTTTAGTTTTAATTTTAAATTTTATTAAAAAATATATTAATTTCTTAGTAATTATAATTAGTTTTTTTTGTTGTTGTTTTATTTTTTGTTTCCATGCATTTGCTTTTGAAAGAAAATTTGCACTATAGTAAAAAAAAAGTGAAGAACCAAGTCACATTGAATGCTTTAATTTAATTTTATTTTGTTTTTTAACCATATGTTAGTAAATTGGTTTCCTGTGTAATATCTGATCTTAATTATTTTCCATAAAATTAATCTTTCCTAGAATGTGGAATGATATCTTTATAGAAGTTTATATATGCACACTAAAAAAATTGTTTAATTAACTAAGTAATATTATTATTTTGCCATCTTCAATGGATAATGTTTATATTTATATTAACTAAAATACAAAAATAATTTGGAGTAACATGGAAATATTGCTATGAATCTACAAGGGGTAATTGGAACACGTTAAATATATTTAACTCCTTTATCATAACACTATCTTTTCTCTTTCTTTTTTTCTTTTTTCTTTTTATGTTAAATATACCTTTTAACTATAACTCAAATTAACTCAGTTTTTCATATAGTTTTTTTTGGATAGTAGTTTTTCATATAATTAGGTTACACTAATTTCATTTTTTACACTATTTTATATTTTAATATTTAGTTAATATGCAATCTTTTTGTCTATTTGTCTGACATAATTTATCTTTCTTTTTATTGATTGTCCATTTTATCTTCGCCTTTTTTATATTTTTGTTTAGATTTATATTCTTAGCATATGTTTTACAAATATTAATTTTGGGAATAACTTTTTTTTCCAAACAAAACATATTTTTTTAAATCCTATCTATATTTACCGCTATTTTTCAACATAATTAGTGAAATTATGTTGCTGATAAATTACATATGTGGTTGACAATTACATTAACAAAATAGAAAATAATATCCGTCAAATATCAAGTCAACAACAAAGGGCAAGAAGGGCTGACAATGAAAGGAATAGGAGACAAATCATGAACAAAGAGCAAAGATAAAATAATATATCAAAGCGACGTGAATATTATAGGCGGCAGAAAGAGCAAGAGAAACAATCTCAAATATTTCGCACTACAAACAGTCCGTCGAGAGTTCCATTTCAAAACTTTACATATATGACTTTTCCAATATCACACTTCAAGGGACTCATGACAACGAAGCTGGCCCTAAGAAGAATTACACATGTTAATGATGTTGAACTTGGTTGGTGATGTTCAATATAAACATTATATCATACATTGTATAAATATTATTTATTTGTCATCTTACATTTTATGTATTTAAACCCGCATATCGTTATTGCACATCATCTAATCAACAAATCACCAATAGTCAATCCGATACAGGTATAATGAATATTGTTCTATGTATGTGAGAAACAATTTTAGTACATGTAGTTAATTCAGATTTTAAGTCTACCTGATGATTTCTATATAATATCACTTATTAATGCAACGTACAATAATAACCTCATAAAAAGATATACAAACCTTTATTTTTTAATTTTGATTCCATGGTTGACCTTCCTATTAAGCAACAATATCACTTAATGTCTGTTAATGTTTATGTCTATTTCCTTAATAAACTTTGAGAAATGTTATTTTCTTATTTTATCTATATCTTTTTATGGTTTTGGGCAATCTATAGCAATATATAAAGACAAAATTTATTTTTTTTGTAACGTATTTTATTTTACTATAATACCCCTTTCTAACCTCTAAATTATTCCACTCATATTTTTTATTTAATTGAAAAAAATTGGTTGAATAATGGTATGTCACAATGCGGTCTTTGGTATTCATAAGAAAAATTAATTTGCGAATATTACGTAGTACAATTTTTTTTGTAAGTATCTGAATAACTATGTTATATCATCATATAAATAATTTATGTTAAAATCAAACTTATAAAAATTGACATTGTTAATATTTTCATGCGGTGTACCTTAAAAAAACGGACAAACGGGCACGAGACTACCCGTTTGAACGCTGGTAATAATAATAATAATTGTAAACACTACAATAATTCGCGCTTTTGACGTGTTTTTAACTAATTTTTGAATCAAATAATTTATTAACTTATATTTCTACACGTTAAATATGAATAAGTAATATAATAATTTACAAATATCATTTCTTTCTATCAACTAAATTGTATTTTAAAGACAAATTAAATTTTTGTTCTAGAAAAAACTAAATAAGATCATTTAAAAAATTATTAAAAAATCCAAAGTTATTATTATTATCATAAGGATTTTTGTTTGCCTAGGTCAGGTTGGTATTTTATTTTTACAACTCATTCCACAATTTTTTTAAATAATTATTGATTTTCTTTATTTAAATATGAAGATCATTTTTATAATTTTTATTACTTAATAATAATCATTTCTCTCTTTCTCTCATTTTGTCGCCGCTGCCGAAGAATTGTTATTCTCCTCATTTCTTTTAGGTACGTGATTCACTATCACTCTCTTACTCAACTTTCTCCAAATACTTGATTAATCAATGCCTCATGCAACTAAGAATATGAGACTTTGACCTCAAATGACATGCTTTTATGAAAGTTAACTTTTAATTCCGATATAGCTTCAAAAATAATCAACACTGCCTTCAAAGTTTAAATATTTTCCTAATTTTTAACCCTTACCAATAACATATCATCAACATATTATAAATGAGAAACAATAACAACATTTGACGGTCTCACTGCATATCATGTATACATTCCTTTTTCCACTACAACATTAATTAAAACATGCAATCCTTCAACTACTATCATAAAGCGAAGAGGGGAAAATGTGTCACTTGACGAAAACCTATTTCCATCTTAAACTCATCAGTTCGGCTCCCGTTCATAAGTACAAAAGCTATTATTGTAGTAATACACTATAATATCAACTCTCGCCATAGATTCAGAAATTTCATTTTACACATAACATCATCTTAATTCAATCAATACTAGTAAGATACTCGTGCGGTATTTGATACGGTATAAAATAAATTGAAATGTACATGTAAATTTGGAACGTTATAAAATGTACATATATATATGTATGTATCTAAATTTAAAAATTAGCTATTAATTTTAAAACGAATAATAATTATATAAATTTAATTGTATTAAAATAAAAATAGAAAAAATGACCCGTCAGATGAAAAAAAATTAATATTTGATAATAATGATTTTATCTTTTAAATTAAAATAATTGTTGATTAAAATAAAATATGTATTGTGATTATAATAACCCATGAAATAGAAAAAATATTTGATACAATATAAAATGTATTTATATACATCTGTTAATTTGAAATGAGTTATTTAATTGTAAATTGAAAAATAATTATACAATCTCAATTGTATTAAATAATCATGTAAAAAGAAAAAAAAAGTGACTCGTAAGATGAAGACAACAAAGAATATGTTTATGCAATAATGACCCGTGAAATAAAAGAAAAAATATTTCATGCGATGTAAAATGTATTTAGATACAAATACAAAATTTAAAATGATATATATAATTTTAAAATAAAAAATAATCATATAAATTAAATTGTATTAAATAATTATATAAAAAGAGAACAAAGAATTATGAGATGGAGAAATATAAAAAAAAAAATTTAAAAATAAGAAATTTGTCTCTCAAATTAAGATAAATATTTATTAAAATAAAATATATATTATGTTGATAACCATTGTTCCTTCACAAACTCCTTGTATCCTAGTAAATCTGTCCAACATTTTAACATTCTCGTTGGCCTAGGACCCCAGTTCTCTTTGTCAACAGTCAACAGAATCAGACAATGATTCGAAATAGTGTGAGGAACATTCACTTGAATGCAATTCGACCAAAAAGAAACAAGCTTCATTATTACCATCCAACTCCCTCTCCACAACCCTAAAAATACCCTATCTTAAAACATCATTTTCAACCTTAATATCTCTCTCCACCTCCCACCCTCACCTCATCCCTCCTTCTATCACCTCTCTCTGGACAACTCACTGAACATATTTAAGTAATCACCCTTGATCTTTGACCCTATAAATTTGCCAATCACACAAACATCATCAACAATCCCCTGAGGTTTTATGGAGAATGAAGATTTAGGAACTTAGCATATATTGTGTTAGACGATAGCACGGATCTAGAAGGGGGGTTGAATAGATCCCTTTTTCAAATTTACTTTTCAAAAGTTAATTGAAAATGTATTGCGGAAGTTCCCCAGAAAATCGTCTAATATAAAATGAAGTCACCGGAGATCGGATATATGCTTTAAACCAAATGAGAATAGAATGTTGACAAGATGAATTAATACAACACAATAGATTTACTTGATAACACCACATATGATAAACTACTCTTGACAATGATATAGAGAAAGAAAATAAACACAAAATAATTGATTTTGTGTGGTTTGACTTTTTGACAAACACTTGGTGTGCAATACACAAAGTATGATTTTGTTGTATCAAGTAATGTAGAATTTTTCACAAAGTAGTTGTCACTTTTGAGTGCAACAATTTGTCAAACAGTTTGAGTACACTACTTTGACACACCATAATTTTCAAGTCACACAAAATCAAAGTATGCAAAAGTAAAAGGCGAGAATAGTAAAGAACACAAGGAATTTGTTTAGGCAGTTCCTTCGCCGTCCTCACTCGAAGTACTCTGCCCCCAATTCACATTCGAATTGGGAAATTTTATTAAAATTGCAATTGTTTTACAAGAAGAAAATAAATAATCCAACAAACCAATCCGTGTTGAGTGTGCTGTCAAATCTTCTTCTTGTCCCTTGATTCAAAGTTGAATCAAGTCCTCCACGCGTGTCGAGAAAGCCTCCGGTTAATTGCTCCCTTCTTGCAAGGATATACGATCCTCCAAACTTTAAGCACGGCTGAGTTTCTTCAACACTTGTGAACCCACAAAGATCTTCGTAATCCTGCGTCTACCGTGATATGAAAAAACGATCCACATGATCTTCAATTTACCTCACTCAGCTGAATGTACGAACGATGGTTGTGTGCAAAAACCCTCAAACCTTCTATGATCATGGAGGAGAAAACCCTTCAAATTTTTCCAAGAAAAACCCACACTCTTAAAACCCAATCTGAAATCTCTATTTCAAGATTTAATGTTATCTTCGAAACTAACACCTTGATCAACAAAGATTATTGTGTGTAATTGTTGATGGATGCAAGGAAGAAGAAAATGAAGAGAAAAATGTGTATATCTTTCACTTTTCTTGTTCACCTGTCAAAAGAAATACAAACAACTATTTATATTGGTTAGTTTATGACAGAAAAATATAAAGCAAGAATTAATAATAAAAAAAATGACAGTTACAGGAATGAGCCTACTCAAATCAACAAATGAGTCGGCTCAAAATACTGGATGAGCCGGCCAAAACATGAGGGAAGAAAACCTGTTGAGACCCGGACATTTTGATAATAAACAACTCAAATGAGTCGGCTCATGAGGGGTTTTGAGCCGGCTCATACATACCCAATTAGCTGGCCAAAATTTGGCATCAGGAGGCCTGTTGGGACCCGCAAGAATTGAGCACAAACACACTTAATGAGTCGGCTCATGGAGGAATTTGAGTCGGCTCATTCAGTTAATTTTTACCAAAATGATTTTTCTTCCTTTTTCTTTTAAAACCAAGCACTCTTTCAATCATGCCAAGTTTTTGACACATTCAAAATCCATGCCACGTCTCACAAACTCCCCATTTTTTATGATGGCAAAAACTTGATGAATTAGTCACCATATGTTGCTAAGCTCCCCCTGAATGTATGCCTCAAACATGATCTATTATATGCTTTCAATATCATCTCCCCCTTTGACAACATCAAAAATAGAAAAAAAAATACATAAGTAACCAAAAACAAATATCATGTTAAACATATGTTCAAGATGAGATACCAATTGCAATAACCGCATGCATTCACAAACACACAATTTGGAAGAGCGTGAAAAATATATTCGAAAATAAAAAAAGGCTAAATAGGAAAAAAATCAAACAATAGAGATATGAGATCATACATAATCAAACCATTATCCATTATCCATAACAAACCATAAAGAAACTACATTAACAACAAAAACAAAAACAACAGAAATGAAATGGGATGCAATGATTCTATCAATGTTGTGGATCACAACCCTGATTGGATGGTGTTGTACCCTAAATGTTTCCCTCCCACAATCAAATCAATGTGTCCCAAGAGTTCTCTCAAGGTTCACAAGGTTCACAAACTTCACAATTGGTCAAATGGATTGAAGGTTTCATCAGACAAAGCCACCTCCTGAACAATGGATCCAAAACTAGGGTTTTGAGTTTCTCCAAGCTAAATGGACTTCCAAGACTCCAAGTGAGCTTCATAAAATCCCACATGTCTTCAAGAATCCCCATGTCAAGTTTTAGATCTTTCCCAATAAGTTTGACCAGTTAGATGATCAGATATTAAAAAATCAGTCAAGTTGGTAAAAAAAGTCAAACTGAGGTCAACTGTGGTCAAATTAAAGTCAAACTTCAAGATTTTTTGCCAACATAAAGGTTATGAAGTAAAATTCATCATTTGATCAAGGGTTGATCATGATTCATCAAGGAAATTTCAGATCATCAAGAATCAGGAGTTTCTAAATTAGGGTTTTCAAAGGAAAAGTCAACTAAACTTTGACCAGCCATAACTTCCACATAATTCATCAAAACTTTCCCATCCAAAGCTCATTTTGAAGGAAATTGAGTTCTATACAACTTTGTGTCTCACAAGCCAAGCCTAAAAATGCTTCATTTGGAAGGTATGAGCAAAGACATTATAGGTCCTTTCAAAAGTCAACAAAAAGTCAACTTTTTCCAAAGAGCATAATTTGAAAATGGTAAGAGATATGGACATGATACCAAAGAGGTTCGTTATAGGACTCCATAAGATTTCTAAAAAGTCCAATATCACTCCCATAGCCTTAAAATTTAGGGAGTTTTGCCTTGTCAAAGTTGGGAAAATTTCAAGGGGTGTATGAAGCAAATAAGGCCTAAACTTCAAAATTTTCCAAATGAGCCCATCAAATTGCAACATCTCAAAGTTAAGACCATACACAACCCAATAATCAATCCTTCTGATTTTTATAATTTATTTGAATTTTATTTGTTAAAATTCAATTTAAATAAAAATAAAATATAAAAAGTCAATATTTAGATCAAATATTTGTTCTAGAAGCAAATATATTGCATTTAAACTGATTGAAGTCAGTCCAAATTCGTGCAAGGCATAATTAGTAACAAGATATTTGATTTTTTGACAAAATTGGAAGTGAGATTTCTTCATTATCAAGCAATCCAAATTCATGAACAAGAGGCCCATCTTTTGACCTAAAAACATTCTACTACATATGTGTAAGAAGTCACAAGCACAAGGCACGAAAATCAGGGTTCAAAGATCATTCTCCAACTTCAAATTTTTCACAAAAAACTCACATTCAGATTTTTGATTGGAGGTAATTTCAAAGCATTCCAAGTACGACAATCCATTCTATGATGATCACTGAACGTGCCTCAACCTTTTGCATCATCAAAATCGACCCCATACGCATAAACTGAATCCTCATAACCTTGCGTTTTCAATTTTTCGATTCCGTTTGTTTATGCTTTGTTAATGATTTTTGACCTTATATTATTGTTTGTGATGATCCATAGATTGTTTTTGGGCACGAATCTTGATGTATCATGACCTAAAACGCAATCGGCCATTACTAGGGTTCATGCTCTCCATTTGGGGTTTTCTAATTTAACAAAATAAATGAATTCTAAATGTATAAATGAACTGGTTTTGTTGTGTTGAGTGAAATGGTACTCTCAATTTGGTGAAATTTTACAGTTATGGTGATCGTTGAAGAAAACCTAGGAAAACCTACAAAGCTGGATTCGCAGGTAAGTTCGCAGAAGAAAACACATCGTTTTCGCAGGTAATAGGAAGAAGACGACTCTGATGGCGCCAACCTGGAAATTCAAATTTAAGTATTTTATTTTATGATTTTGTTTCTATTTTATTTCATAATATGCTTGGTGGCCTGGTGGCCAGAACGCGCACGTATGAAGCTTTGGGTCTGGGTTCGATTCCCAGGTCCTCCATTATTATTTTTTTAATTTCATCTTATTTTTGCAGGTTTCATATATTATATGTTCTGGTCATGGATACATTAAAACGCGCGCACAACCTAGTGGATAACACCCCATGCTGGTAAATGGGAGGTCTTGGGATCAAAACCAGGCCTCCCCATGTTTATTTTTTGCATTCTTTCTTTGTTTTTTTGTTTTATTTTCTAATTTAATTATTAATAATTATAATTAGGCTAATTAGGTTATTTAGATTATAAATTATAATTAACTTAATTTAATAACAATTACTAATCTTTTTTCCAAAAAATAAAATAAACAACAATTTAATTATAATTTTTTTATATGTAAATAATTTAATTATAACTTTTATGTAATTATTTCTTACTATAATTTGATTATTTTTTTAAAACTATCATAATTAACCCTAGTTTTCAAACCCTAATTTTCTAAATCTTTTTTTTTTCATAAAAATAATTAATTACTTTTCTTAAACTTAATTTTTATTTTCTTTATTTTCTTAGAAAATATGTATAGGATGCACGATATTATTTTATTTATTCACATTTCTTTTATTATGTAATTGCTCCTCATATGTAATAATTAAGTAGGTTTAAATTCCGCATTTTAATTTCCGCAATCCCCATAAAAGATAAATGTACCCCTCTCCCATGATGTAATAGCGTAGGACTTTATTTTTATGCTTTTAATTTCTGTTAAATATTAAATGTGTGGTTAGTAAACCTAGGGAGTGCAAGATTTAATGAAATATAAAAGGTTTAGAAAATAAAAACAATAAGATAAATATCTGAAAATAACACTCACACACGTAAGTCGATCATTCTACGACCGCCATCAGCACCTCATAGGGTTACCCCTCTTAGTTTCCTTAAAACAAATGGTCAGGTCCCTCGAATAAGGGGTGTCTAAAAAGCAATGTCCCTTAACAGAAAAATCATCAAGTCCCTTCAAATTCAAAAAGATCATAGTCCCTTCGAGGTTGCCTACGAAATAAATGATATCGTCCCTACGGAATAAATGATGATAGTCCCTACGAATTGCTAAAGACACCCCTACAAGTTGCCTTCATTGACCATACGATGACCCTACGCTTGTCCCTCAAACAAATCCAAGGTAATGACTACCTATTCCTTAATAATAAGGATAGTCTTACCCTTGAAAGAACATACAAGAATATGAATGACTTAGTCTATGGTAGGTACCTCATAGTTACTTGCTCACATTTTAAAAATACTTTTTACACCTCACTATTTCCAAATATTTTCAAAACAAGGCTTTGTATACATCCATACGAGGATCATTACAAAGTACTTAGAAAATTTTCTAATCACACACTTCACTTTTTCAAAACAATTAAGTGAGCTAAGTAACTAAGAGCCCATGGATAACCATGGATATAAAGGGTGCTAACACCTTCCCTTTATATAACTTACCCACCGAACTCCAGTCTTTTAAAAATAGGTCTTTCCTGTTCTTTTATGTCCTTTCCACTTGGATAAAATAAAAGTCGGTGGCGACTCTTGCTATCCGCAACATTTATAGAAAGTCAGTTTTCCCATCGTGATACAGAACTTGCGACTCTGCTGGGGAGTTACTAAGTAAAAGAGGGGTACCCTTAGGAATTAGATTACCTATTTGTCTGTCTTGTTTGCTTTACTTATTTGTTGGGCTTTTTGTGTGAAAGATCCTAACTCAGATCTAGTGTACCTAGGTAAATGGAAATAGACCAAGGAAACTATACGGTGTATACTGATATGGTTGATCTGGTGGCCATAGTTAGTGTGGCTTCTTGGTTGGTGCTTATGTTCCTTAAGTAAGTTGGGGATAATATGGGGTTGCCATACGTTGTCATTAACATTAACTACCCTTTAGAACCTTAATTGACCCATCTTGGCCTTTAGAAAGTAGTGAGATAGTCGGCTTTGGTGAAGACTGAAGTTGGTTGATACTCGATGCTACGCTCATTGAGATCTTAAACTTGGGGGGGTTTGGTTGGAAAGTAATTTCCTACTAAACAACCACCCTTGGGAAGGATCAATGATATTGAGATCCCTTAGAACTTGGTTACTTTTGTAGGACAGGATGAACCAACTAAACTTCAGGGGAGGATACTTACCTTTAAACCTCATGCAAGCCTTCAAACCTAGGGCTATTGTGTAACTTGTTTGTGTGTTCCATATGTTTGTGATTGAGCATAACATCATGACATCATAACATCATAAGTATATCATTTTCACTAACCATTTCAAGGATCAAAGGATTTATCTTTGTTCTTTGTTGCAGGTCATGGCTTCTGCTCATAGGAATATTATCTGGATCAACTTTGTATAGATACCTTCTAACCTTAAGAATTAGTCTATAAAGTTTCTGAAAGCTCCCAATTCATCAAGAAGCATGGTTACCTGCTGGATCTAGTTACTTCAGGATTCAATCAGGACATGATGAGTGTCATATTCCAGTTCTTTGATCCTAAACATCATTACTTCACATTCCCCGACTATCAACTAGTTCCTACAATGGAGGAGTTCTCCAAACTACTGGATATACCTATCCTTGATCAGAGACCCTTCACAGGCTTAAATAAGGAGCCTAAACCTGAAGTTATTGTTGCAACCCTACATTTGAAGAAATCAGACATTGTCCTAGAAACAAGAAGCGGAGTTAAGGGTATTCTTGCTAAGGTATTGATGGAGAAAGCTCAAGTGTTCTTGGATGCTATGAGCTATGATGCTTTTGAGGAGATCTTAGCCCTGTTGATTTATGGCTTAGTGGTGTTCCCTAATCCAGACCAATTCATAGACGTACACGCCATCAACATATTTCTGACTCGGAATCCTGTGCCTACCTTACTTGGAGACATCTTGCACTATTTGCACACTCGTACTACAAAGGCGAGGGGAACTCTGATGTGTTGCATACCTTTACTGGCCAGGTGGTTTATTTCTCACCTTCCTCGATCAGTGATGAAGAATGAATAAGGGTTAAGGTGGTCTAAAAGGATTATGTCACTTTCTCATTCAAATATTCGCTGGTGTTCTCGATCTATGGAGAATGTTACTATCATTGACCATTGTGGGGAGTTCCCTAATGTGCCACTCCTTGGCATAAGAGGGGGCATTATCTATAACCCTTCTTTAGCTATACTTCAGTTTGGTTATGCTCGGAGTAATGGTCCTCATGACATGCTTATTCAGGGTATTGGGTTCGACTATGACAACGATCTTCAATGTTGTCGTCAAAGGTTCATACGAGCTAGGTGTGAGCAATTCTCTCTTTTGGATTAGTTTTTCATGATAACAAATTTCTATGTCTTTTGCTTCTTGTACATTTGTTTAATTGCTAAGTTGTTCAACTTTGTATTTTGACTTATGAATTGGCACATATCATAAATGAAAGCTTAAAAACAATTTTAATCAAGTATGTATTGATACATGTTGGCTTGCATCGATACATGTCTCTTAAAAGCACAAAAAAATTGTTTTTTGTACTGTATGTATTGATACATATGATTGTTATATCGATTCATGTTTCCTTGATGTTCTGGAAACAACATATGCATCGATACATGTTGTATTTCAGTTTCTGGAAATAAGCCTTGTATTGATACATTCGTAACATGCATCGATTCATGCTGATGTTATTTTTCTGAATTTCTACATTGTTTCAGTATGTATCGATGCGTACCTCCATGTATTGATACATAACAGTTGGGAAATTCACATGTATCGATAAATGCGTGTCTTGTATCGATTCATAAGTCTGTTTCTTTTCAAACAACTTTTGTTATGTGTATATAAGCTCCTGTCAATTCAGTTTTTCTCACGGTACACAAGTCAATCAAATTGAAAGTGAAGAATTGAAGAACACACAGTCAAAGAAAGGTTTGAATGTGCAATCAATTGGTCAGCTGTATTCGAAATATGAAAGAGACTTCATCTTCATCATCTTCTCAATCTCCTTAATTCAAGAACATCAACACATAATCATTCTTGTTCTTCAGATTAATGGATCTACGAGATAACGTTCAGTGGTACGATTGTGGATCTAGCCGAGTTGAAGATTGGAAGGGGATTTCGAGGAAAAACCATTTGGTTTGTCCTTCAAGAATGGACGTGTTCTTGAGGGTTTGTGAGTCACGTTTACAGAACAGATTCAGCCGCAACGTAAGGTTTGGAAATTGGGTTACTTCGCAAACAGATCGTGGAACCGGTGAATTGTTTGTAATACTTGCAGGAAAGTATTGATTTTGTTTGATCAAGTGAAGGTTCATACAATAGGAAGATCTTTGTGTTTAGATTTCTAGTTTTTGTATTGCAACCTTGTAAAAGAAAAAATCAGCATTATTTATATAAAAGTTCTCAATTTTGGTTTGAAATTGAGAGGGAGACGTACCCATACGCGAGGACGAACTTGAGGAACTTCCTTACCAAATCTCTGAGTATTGTATTCTCTCTCTAACTCTGTTTACATTTTCATTAGTTTTGATTCATTGGAAACAACCTTTAGTGATAAGTGTATTCAATTGTTTATCATTTCGTGTGTTCTAGTTTTTGTCATCTCAATATCAAATCCAGCACTGTATCGCATGTCTGGTTTTCTAGTGGCCGGTTCAGAATAGACGGAAGTCGATTCGGGACCATAGTTTTTCTGCTAATTTTCAAAAACTCTGAAAAGTTATATTAAAACCTTGTGAACAAGGAGGTGATCTATTCACCCCCATCTCGATCACTAGCCACACCGTCTAACAAGTGGTATCAGAGCACCGGTTTGCTAGTGCTTTGTGGCTGCCTGTAACGATATGGATTCTTACCCAAAGGGGCGTACAATAGAGCGCTTGTTTTCAATGGTGAAAACTATGGCTACTAGAAAGACTGCATGCGAATTCACATAAATTTTGTGAATAAGCGCGTATGGACTGCCATTCAAAATGGTCCTTTTCAAATTACCATGACGAATGCGGCAGGCGGCATAGTCCCTAAACCTGAAGATGATTGGGATGAGAAAGATGAGAAAAGTGGTCGAGTGATTGGAGAGCTAGAAATATGCTAATTTCAGCACTTAGTGCGGATGAGTATTTTCGAGTATCTCATTGCTCGATAGCTAAAAAAATGTGGGATGCTTTAGAAATTTCCCATGAGGGTACTGTTGAAGTAAAACAGTCCCGTATTAACACACTTAATCTAGAGTTCGAACTCCTTCGCATGAAACAAGGAGAATTTATCTTCGACATGCAAAAGAGATTTGCTCATCTCATCAATAGTTTGAATGCACATGGAAAACTTGTTTCCAATGAAATAACTACTAATAAAATTATGAGATGTCTTAGCAGGGAATGGCAACCTAAAGTAACAACTATTAAGGAAGCCAACGATCTCACGATACTCACAACTACAACTTTGTTTGGTAAGCTAGAAGAACATCAGTAAGAACTAGAAAGTCTTGAAAAATTTGAGAACAATAGTAAAAAGGGAAAGGAGAAGAATAAAGACAAAGAGGGTGAGAAGAAGCCAATAGCTCTTATGGCCTCTAACTCAAAGTCCTCATAAAAAGAGAAAAGCAACAATGACTCAAGTAATGACGAAGACTCCGGTGATGAGGAAATGGGACTTTTTGTTAGGCGATACAATAGATTCATTCGAAAGAATGGAATCAAGCATTCCGACAAAAATCTCATGAATTTTAGAAGACAATCCATTGACTCAAAACAGGAAGAGAGCAAGAAGAATAGAGGAAAGGGATCTTGTTTTAATTGTGGTAAATCTGGACATTACAAGACGGAATGTCCTATGAAGAAAAAGGATAGAGGAAAAGCTCCGCCAAAAGTTTAGAATAAACAAAGAAGAGCTTATATTGCTTGGGAAAGTGATAGTGATTCATCAAGCACACAAAATTCAAATGATAGTGATGAAACCGCAAATTTGTGTCTTATGGCTCACACCAATCACCATTCTTATCACAAGAAGAAAAACCATGATAAAAAGGTAAAACAAGCATATTATAATAACTTCTCTTCTATGTCTTTTTCTGAACTGAAAATAGATTTTGAAAAACTACATAATGAAGCTTTAGACACTTTTAAAAGATTATCTTTCGATAAGCATATTTTTTTCATTTTTGGAAGGTAAAGTACAGTATGCTGAAAAAGATTTAGAAAGGTTGAAAGCTAGTATTACAGAAAATTCAAAAGATATTGATATTGATGGTTGTAATAAAATTAGGTATTGTGAATCTTGTCATATTTGGCAACGAGAGGTTAACACTCTTAAGGCCAAGTTGGAAAAAACTTTACAACCTAAGATTACTTACGCCGTTGATTCTAGGTTGTTTAAAAAGTCATTAAATCCACCATATGTAAAATACGCTTTTATACCAAAGGATTTAATGAATAAAAATAAACAACAACATCATCATGGTTTATGTCATTATTGTTGTCGTGCTGGCCATACCATTGAAAAATGCAAGTTTAGGAGATTTCTTGTTCCTAAAGGCATTTATCAATGGAAGCCTAAAGGCAACCATGTTACCACTTACCCACTTGGACCCAATGAAAATTGGGTACCTACTTCTCTCTTTTGATATTGTAGGATGAGTGTCTTGCATCCGTAGATAGAAGATGGTTTCTTGACAGCGGGTGTTCAAGTCACATGACGGGTGACATATCGCTTTTTATTGACTTCAAAGCAAAGAAGAAGGGATATGTTACTTATGGAGACAATAACAAAGGAGCAATACTTGGCAAAGGTAGTGTAGGTAATCCCTCTACCACTACTATTTTTGATGTCCATCTTGTAGAGGGACTTAAACACAATTTGTTAAGCATTAGTCAATTGTGCGACAAAGGTTACAAGGTGTCTTTCACAAACACTTGCTGCATAATTGAACGTGCTGAACAAAATGTTGTGTTTAAGGGTGTAAGAGTAAACAATATCTATATGTTTGATCTTTTGGATGTATCTTTAACAAGCACTAAATGTCTAGTTACCTTGAATGATGATTCTTGGCTTTGGCATAGACGTTTAGCGCATGTTAATTTCGATTTGCTCAATAAGGTTATATCTAAGGATCTAGTAGTCGGTCTTCCAAAAATAAAATTTTCAAAAGACCACCTATGTGATACGTGCCAAATGGGAAAGCAAACAAGGGTCTCTTTTAAATCTAAAAACATAATTTCAACTTCAAGACCCCTTGAGCTTCTCCATATGGACCTCTTTGGACCTTCTAGGACAAAGAGTTTAGGTGGAAATTACTATGGTTTCGTAATCGTTGATGACTACTCTAGATTTACTTGGACTATATTCCTTCATAGCAAAGACGAAACTGTTTTCGCTTTTCAGAGTTTTGCAAAACTGTCCCAAAACAAAATGAATTCTAAAATAGTTACAATTCAAAGTGATCATGGAGGTGAATTTCAAAATTACCACTTTGATAAGTATTGTGACAAGTATGGCATTGAGCATAACTTTTCATCTCCTCGAACTCCACAACAAAATGGCGTTGTGGAGCGCAAAAATCGCGTTTTAGAGGAATTGGCAAGAACAATGCTAAATGAGGGTGGATTACCAAAATACTCTTGGGCTGATGCAATTAGGATAGCTTGTTATGTTTTAAACAGGATTTTAATTCGCCCTATTCTAAACAAAACTCCTTATGAAATTTTAAAAGGAAGAAAGCCAAACTTGTCTCATCTTCACGTATTCGGTTGTAAGTGTTTTGTTTTGAATAATGGTAAGGAAAATCTTGGGAAGTTTGATGCAAAAGCTGATGAAGGTATTTTTCTTGGATACTCTCAATCAAGTAAAGCATATAGAATATATAATAAGCGTTTAATTTCTGTTGAAGAATTTGTCCATGTTTATTTTGATGAGTCTTATACGAAAAGTGTCGGAAAAGGTATTTCTTTTGATGACGCAGGAGTATCTACGGAAGACATACTCAAGGAAGCTGTAACGGAGATTGATCAATCCACAACAGCTGCCAATGAGAAGGAGGAAGATACTAGTCATGAAAAAGATAAGGAAGAAGGGACAATTGAGGTGAACAACCTTCCACCATCTTGGAGATCTTCAAAATATCATCCCATTGACAACATTTTGGGAGAAATTTCAAAGGGAGTATTGACTCGTTCTAAGATAAGTAATTTTTGTTCTCACTTCGCTTTTGTTTCACAAGTAGAACCAAAGAATTCCAAAGAGGCCTTGATTGATGCATTTTGACTAATGGCCATGCAAGAAGAGCTTAATTAATTTAAAAGAAATGACGTTTGGGAACTTGTTCCTCGTCCGCGAGATCATCATATCATAGGTACTAAATGAGTTTTTAGGAATAAGCTTGATGAAAACAGAGTGATAACTAGGAATAAGGCACGTTTAGTAGCACAAGGGTATAACCAAGAGGAGGGCATAGATTATGAGGAAACTTATGCTCCAATTGCTCGCCTTGAAGCTATGCGTCTCTTGCTTGCCTATTCGTGTTCTATGAATTTCAAGCTTTACCAAATGGACGTAAAGAGTGAGTTTTTAAATGGTGTCATAAATGAAGAGGTATATGTTTCACAACCTCCTGGTTTTGAAAATTCTGAATATCTAGATCATGTTTACAAATTAAAACGGGCTTTGTATGGTCTTAAGCAAGCCCCTAGGGTTTGGTATGAAAGACTTAGAAAATTTCTACTTGATCATGGATATTCAAGAGGTAAAGTGGATAATACACTCTTCATTAAACACAAAGGAAAGCACATTCTTTTAGTTCAAGTTTATGTAGACGATATAATTTTTGGTTCAACTAGCATACACTTGGTCGAAGAGTTTTCTAGTGTTATGCAGGGTGAGTTTGAGATGAGTCTTATGGGGGATTTAACTTACTTCCTAGGTCTACAAATAAAGCAGCTTGATGAAGGTACAACAGTGTGTCAAACAAAATACTGCAGAGAACTGCTCAAGCGCTTTGGAATGAATGACACAAAAGCAATCGATACTCCTATTCCTACAAATGGAAACTTGGATAAAGATGAACACCGTAAGAGTTTTGATGTCAAAAAGTATAGAGGTATGATTGGATCTCTTTTGTATCTTACTGCTTCTAGACCGGACATCATATTTAGTGTTTGTATGTGTGCACGATATCAATCAAATCCTAAGGAGTCTCACTTAAAAGTTGTCAAGCGTATATTCAGATACCTTCATGGAACATCTAAATACGGGCTTTGGTACTCCAAAGGAAGCGATTGTAGCTTAGTAGGTTACTCCAATTCTGATTTTGCTGGCTGTAAATCAGATAGGAAAAGCACTAGTGGTACATGTCATTTGCTTTCAAATTCTTTAGTAAGTTGGCATAGCAAAAAGCAAGTATATGTAGCGTTGTCTACTGCAGAGCATGAATATGTTGCAGCCGGTAGTTGTTGTGCTCATATTTTGTGGCTAAAACAACAACTACAAGACTTTGATATTCGACTTAAATGTATTCCAATAAAGTGTGACAACACTAGTGCCATTAATCTCACTAAGAATCATGTTTTACACTCACGCACTAAACATATAGAGATTAGATATCACTTTCTTCACGATCATGTTGAAAAAGGAGACGTTGTATTTGAGCATGTTGATACTAAAAACCAACTTGCTGACATTTTCACTAAACCTCTAGCAACGAAACCATTCTTCAGCATTCGTCGTGAATTAGGGATTTTAGATCTCTCATCACTAGTCTCTTATGTTCATTTGATCTTGTTTATATATATGTCT
Organism: Lathyrus aphaca; assembly: GCA_963966055.1. Taxonomy (NCBI): domain Eukaryota; kingdom Viridiplantae; phylum Streptophyta; class Magnoliopsida; order Fabales; family Fabaceae; genus Lathyrus; species Lathyrus aphaca. Next base: position 297,627,884 of record OZ014519.1, on the reverse strand, counting down.
CATCGTCTTTGTTGAGATTTTATTATAAACTTCACTCATACTTCATGAGATTACATCGATGGAGGTAATATTGTTCCTCTCTATATCTTGTTGGAATTTTGTGATTGATGTTTGTTAGTGTAATACCTCAAAATTTTCCCTCTCATTTCCCCAACATTTTGCATAGCATTTTGCATACATAAGTTCACAAATAACCAAAAACATTGCATCATGTATAACATAGCTGAGGCATGGGTATGTGATCAATGATTGGAGCAATTGAAGGAATTACAAAGGTAATCAAGGGCCACAAAGCTTCTCAACCTTGTGCGAAGAGTTTACAATATCCCACAAGTCTTCATTTGAAGCCACATGCCATGGGAAGATTTGATTTGATCAAAGGAGGCAAGCAGTGCAACATCCCCTGATGAAAAAGGCCAAATTAGGGTTTCACTTCTACTGGGCTTCTGCATGAAGTTTTGATTCAAAGTGGATTCCTTTGTCTTATATATGATGTCAAGTACCTAGGGTTCAAATTTCATCCACAAAATCATTTTGGAAGAGGTTCAATTGGCCAGATGACTGAAAATCGAGGAATCGGGGAAAAGGCAACCGAGCTAGGTAAAAAAAGGTCGACTCATAACTTTTAAGATCAAAATCATGAAATTAGGGTTACAATGATCCTATGGTTCAAATTTGGTCAAGAAATTATGGAGGAATCATAAAAAAAATCAAAGAAAAAAAATCATTTGAAAAGTGGTTAATTTCACCTTTCCCTTCACTTTTCTTTCCACTTTCCTTCCACATTTCCTTTGATTCTTTCCCTCTTGTTTTTCCACTTCAATTCCACTCCATTTCCCTTGGATGCTTCTACCATATTCCACAACCTTCTAGAGTATTCTATGGAATATTCCAAGGAATATTCCTTCTCCAACCCTAACCCTAACTAACTACAAACCTAACTCCATTCCTAAACCTAACTCCATTCCCAAACCTAGCTCCAAGCCTAGCCCCTATATAATCATTAATCACTTCAATGCAAAAGGTTCCCAAGTTTTTTGTTCCCAACTTTTCACTCTCTCACAATTTCTAGAATCATTTTTTCTCTCTCATTTTTCCTCCATTTCCCTTTTCACCAAAGCTTTTTTGAAGAATCTCTTCAAGTTTCACATTGAAACTTGAAGATCTTAAAGCTTAGCCTCCAACCTCCATTGAATTGTGGATTGTAGAAGAAGAAGCTAACGATTTTTGTGAAGATTTCGACTTATCGAAAGTGCAAGAAGGCTAAAGCATCAAGAACACATTCATTTTGCGGATTCGCAGTTTTCTTGGTTTTCTCTTCGATCAAGCTCTGATTCTTGCAACATCCACTGAAGCACTTCTCCGCTTCGTAGGTTGGTGATCTAAATCACTTTTCCTTTAAGTTATTCTCTTCATCTTGCCATTTTGGCATTCTTTAAGTGCTTTTCTTATTACTTATGGTTGATTATGTTTTCGTTACGTTTTGCTTGCGATTTGTGGAGTTTAATGGATTAGAAGCTAGGTTGTAGCTTGTTATAGGTTCTAACATGTGTTAATAAGCCCTAATTGAGTAGAAATTCGTGTTAGCATGATTAGGTTGGGGTTAGGGTTGTTTAGAAGGAATATTGTGGCCAAAAGCACTTATTTCAAAAGCATTTTTCACTTTCTGTTCAGCGTTAACCGGTTAACGGTTTGGTTAACCGGTTAACGCATGCGTTTTTGGCCAAATTTAGTGTTGTCTGGGGTCCGTTAACGGGTTAACCGTTTGGTTAACCGGTTAACGCTGTTAGTTTTTGTTTTTTTAGCTTATTTTCTTGCTCAATCTTGCATCCTAGTGCTTCTAAGGTTCATACATGTTTAGGTATTGATTTTAGGGAATTTTTGGGTCTATTTCCAGTAGCCGGTTCATTTGTTTCGTGTCGTTTCGACATGATTCCGTTCACTTTTCCATGTTTTATGTTAAATATGCATTTGTGTTATAATTGATTCTTGATGTTTTTTGCTACACTTTAATCACTTGTTTCACATGTCAAATGCTTGCTTAATTCCAATATGTGCTTCATGATTATAATTCTTGCTTGTTGGATTGATTAAATGATTAAATGCCATGTTGATTTTTTTTGCCAAAAGTGATTAAGTGCTTCACATGATCATACAAGTTCTTGTGCTTATTTGATCATATCATTCACATCAATTCAATTCTGAATTTTGCATTGAGCTCGGCATTCTTGTTGATCTACCATGTTGCATATTCATGGTCAATGCTCATTATGTTCATATGCCATGTTCATGTGCCATATTTTGCATACTTGTTGTATAATATTTCATGTGGTGCATTATTGCATAATCCCTCAAAAATGCTCATGTTCATTAAATTATGTATGTTGATCTATGTTCAAATGCATATTCATGTTTAATTAGTACATTTTTCATTGAGTTTGTGTATTAAAAAATGAAAATAATCAAATCTGCATTTTACATTTCACAGCTGACTTTGCATATAGGTGCTGTAAAATACATGCTGTTTGTTATGTTTGCATGTTGTATGTGACTTCTTACACCTATTTTTATGTTGTATGCTAGCTGTAAAAAGCTACCTTGTGTTATGCATTGTTTTGGTAGCTGTTGTTACTTTAGAGGCTGTAGTAGGTGCTGAATTTTTGTTTTAGCATATTTTTAGTTCTTTTAGAATTAAGACAGAGTTTAGATTGAGTCCTAGAGTCATTAGGATTTAATTGGTGTATGTTTGCTTTATTATTTTTAATAAAATGTACACTAATCTTTGTTTTGTAGGGAGGGAAAGGTATGTTTCCTTACACCTTATCCTTTTATTTTATTTTGATGTATTTCCTTTATGCATTTAATTCACTTTTTTCCTTCCATATTTGTTGTTGGTAGGGTTCCCCTTTTAGGACCAACTTATCTTCCTTAGGAAGTAAGTTGCATCCTTTTTCTTCTCTCTTTTCCTTTTGCTCTTTAGGATTAGAAAAGCCTCACTCACCATTAGGACCACCATTTTAATAAATAACCTAGGGTTGTGTCTTAGTCCCCCTTAATTTTTGTCCTTTTCCGATTTGAGTCTTTCTCTTCTCATCTTCAAACAAAATCCAAAAAGACTTAATAAATGCATGAAAGGATCCCTTGTGTATAGCCTTATTCCATGGGGCACTTACATTCGTTCCATCTTGGAATGGTGTAAGCTTATCTAGCATGATGTACAAGTCTTATCAAGGGGTTGTTTCACAAAGAAAACCTAAAAGACACTTCTTCACAAAAGCTACAAAAACACTTAATAAAGTTCAACGAGCTAGTGAACTTAAACCCTAATCCTTGGAAACAAGTCTTGGATAAATTCTTATTGTTTGGTGTGCTTGTTCTACTATTCCATCTTGGAATGTAGTAGCAAGTACACATTCCATGGAAAAGAGTTAGAATTCACTTCCTTGTGCCAAATTCATGCAAAACTCTTAAAAGGTAAAAACAAACAATAAGCGACTATCCTGCGGGAACTTCTTTTCTCACCTCATTCATTCTCAACGCGAACTTACGAAGACTTGTATCGCATGCAAGACGGTAAACGCACTCGTACCAGACGAGCCTGCAACACCTGAGCATACGCATACGCAGTTCCAACTATAAAAAACATAAGCAAATAGTTCCCGCCTTAGTTAGACGAACTACGTCGACTCTGATCTTCATTTTCCCGATGAGGTACGTAGGCAGCGGGGTAGGGCCCGTTCGAGCACATTCTTTATTTTCCCTTCATTTCCCTTTCTTCTTATCCATTCTCCAGTTCCATTTTGTTCCATTTCTCATTCCCATTCCTCATTCCAGTTTAGCAGTTCTTCAGTAGCATCATATTTCTCACCCTTTGAAACAAACAAGCAAGCGTAGATCCCGTCGGGTACGACGGACGATCTGGGTGCTAATACCTTCCCATGTCGTAACCGACTCCCAAACCCAGATCTTTGATTCGCATGACCTTGTCTTTTCCTTCTTCCTCAGTTTTTTGCAGCATTACCTTTCCTATTCATTCGGGATAAAAATGCATGGCTGGCGACTCTACCTTTTCCGCGCCACTTTCACGTTTGTACCAGGATGAAAATCCCGAGAGCGACAGCTGGCGACTCTGCTGGGGACCTCACCCAGAATCTCTGGTTTCCCTTGTAGAGTCAATCCTAGCACCTGTTTGTTTTTGCTTTCTTTGGGTGTTTATATGTGTGTGCTGTTGTGCTTATTTACTATTTATTTTACAACTTTATTTACTGCTTTCAGTATTTATTTTCACATGCATCATACTGGACTGTGCTGGTTTCATTTTTTTTCTGTGGGATGGGTTTTGTTACTGTGAGATAAGCCAAATACCCGACTTGAGTGCACCTAGGATTTAGAGTGGTTCCACTCTGGCTTCGTGGCATCTTGCTATATTGGTATTAGTGAGTTCCACGCCTTGACTTGCGACCTTCTCGGAAATATATTAACGCCAAAATCGTTCTGGGGAAATATACTACCTTGATAGTTATGTGCAGTCAGGGGACCGATCATTGGGAACCTTTGTGGAAATATCCCTCTCCAGTGATGACAGTGGCATACCACATTTGTTGGCAAACCCACTCGCATCCGAGGGCCCACTGGGAACTCGCATAGGATGGCATGGTTCTCTCATATGAATCCAGTTAAGGCAAACTGTTCGTATGACGATAGTATTGTACCCTTCAGGATGAATGTACTATTGTTTCTCGATTCACTGCTTGAAGCTGAGGACTTATGAGGGATGCTTGTTTCCTTGGACTCAGTTGAGACCTCCTTGAGTAGTATATAATGCCAAACCGATTCCCTTATTTGGTCATGAGCCATTTCTCAGAAATGGTGAACGTATTATTGCTATTCGGCTTTGAGAGTCCGTGATGTGTGACCCGAGTAGCACACCCGCGAGATTGGGAGGGGTTTACAGGTTTGCAGGAACCCAAAACTTCAACATACCCATGTAGGCCAGTACACTTCAATAATATGATCTTGTTATGTTAATTATGGATTCTGAAATCATGAACTCCTGATCAGAAAGATACTTGTGATGATGTTGTGGCCTTGCACAGACACTTGATTATCTGATTCACTACACAGACACATCACTGATCACATTCCTTGCCTTGCATAACGTCATAACATCATTAATCATTTTGTGTTCTTTTTGTTCTCAGGGTTTATTACATCATATTCTGGTCATATTTGATGCTTCAACATGGAGATTCCAAGGAAGAGAAATGTCCATTATACATTCCCACATCCAGAGACAGGTGGTATTCAGAAGTTAATTGGCTTGATGGGGGACAAAGTGCTTGATGATTTCATAAAAGAGTTTGGAAAGATCTTAGACTATGTGAATAAGCCAACCACTGATCAGAGGGATAGCTTGCATTCTCTACTACAGTTCTATGATCCACAGCTGAGGGTTTTTGTTTTCCCTGACTACATCTTGGCTCCCACATTAGAAGAGATATCCAACATCCTCAAAATCCCCATCAAAAATGGTGCTCCTTACTATAGCTTAGAGAATATGCCTTCATCCAAAGATATAGTTGAGTCTTGTCTTCTGGATTTATCCAAAGTTAGCAGAGAAGTGGATGCCACCAAGGGTAAAGGACTTTTCTTAGATTTTCTTATCAAGGAAGCTTAGGACCTGGCCTCTGAGAACAAATGGGCTAAGTTCAGCACCTTGCTTGCTTTGATAGTGTATGGGACTAGTTTGTTTCCAGGAGAGAAAGGTTTAATTAACATGGAAGCTATCACTATATTTTCCAGAAGAAATCCAATACCCACTTTGCTAGGTGACTTTCACTACGGGGTTCACCATAGAAATGAAAAAAGGAAAGGACATGTAAATTGTTGTGCTCCCCTATTTGCTGATTGGTTTGTAAGGCAACTCCCTAAATTAGGACCTTTTCAGGATTTGAAACAATCTTGGAAGTGGTCCAAAAGATTAATGGGCTTAACCTCAGTTGACATTGCATGGGGATTCAACAGAGATCTTGTGGGAAAGGAATTGTTGGTCAGTTGTGGTAGCTTCCCAAGTTTGCCTCTGTTAGGAAGGAAAGGTGGGATCAGTTACAATCCTATCTTGTCCAGGAAGCAGTTTGGTTATCCATTAAGAGTTGTGCCTTTGATTGAAGAGGCAAATGAATCTTTGTACTTTCCAGCAGAAGGAAATCTCAAGAAGAGCATGTTGTTATCCCAAGCTTGGGAAGTTAGAGTGATAAAAAGGAAGAAATACTTTGGGAGAGTGGATCCCAACACTTATGATCCTTTTTCCAGATGGTTGGAGGATCGTGTGGAGACCCTGTTGCTCCCATTTTCTAGAGAAACACCTCTCTACCCTAAGGATGTAACACCCACAACTTCAGTTCCTCTTTAAGATTATCAAAAGTTGGAAGCCTTGGTTCAACAGCTCGGGTTGGAGAATCAAGAAGCTTACAATTCATGTCAGAAGCTGAAGATGCAGAATCAAAAGTTGGAGGAAAGAGCTCACAAAGTTGAAGAGATGGTTAGGCTCAAGCAACAAGATTTTCAAGAGAGAGAGAGCTTTACTTCAAGAAAAGGGGATTAGCTGAAACTCACAAGGCGGCCCAGCGTCGGAATGAGAGGAAGGATTTGAATGAAGCCAATGAAGATGTCACCTTATGGAAAGAGAAGTGGGAAGACATTTTGAGGAAGCAGAAGGAGTTGGAGGTCAAGCACGAGCTAGAAGTCAAGAGTCTACGGGATTCTTTGGATGGACAGAGGGAACTCCTTCATAAGGCTTACCATCAAGAGAAGAGTCGTCTCCAAAGTTTATCAGAAAGCAAACAAGCAGTAAAGGAATCTCAAAAAGAAATAGAAGATTTGAAGTTGAAAGCTGATGTCAAGAGAGCCAAGAATGATTCCATTACAAGCCAAGAAAGTGAAAAAGTGTTCCTACAGCAAATTGAGGAATTGCATGCCTCCTTTGACCTTAGGGATATCCTAATTTAGAAGCTCGTACAGGAACCTACACATCCAGATGTAGCTCAGTTGTTGCAAGGTGTCAAGCGCCTTAGTTGGAGGTTATGGGATGTAGATTTTCCTAAGCTTTAGTCTTGTATTCATATGACTTGGATTACCCACAGGCTTGTTGTGGGAATCCCCTCTCTCTTGATGTACTTTTATCTTGACATATGAATTTGAACCCTGTGAGGGTTTTTGCTGTTTCAATTATCTTCTGGTTTACTTGAAGTCTCTGGTTACATCTGTTGCACGAACACAAAATAAATGCCACCACTTCAAGTTTGAATGTCACACAGGATTTTCTTGCAAGGGATCTTTTTCTCAGCACCAGAATGGGAAAGTAGTGGAAGCCTTGGGAATAAAAGGAACACATTGCATTGCATACACATCATTTGCATTTTTCTTTGTTTTGCAGGTCTTCTACGGGTTTCTTAACTTATTCGCATTTCAGGAAAAGATTGCGAGGGCCGCCAAGACCCATCATCCTCGACAGAATAACCCGCATCGTTACGCAACTCGCAACAACCAGAGGATAGTCATGGACGCTATGCAAACTAAGCTTAATGAGTTTCGCACCAGAATGGGAGAATTCATGGTCATGATGCAAGGGATGGCCCAGGGGCAGCAAGAGTTAATAAATGCAATTCAGGGGCTCAACCCTCCTCAGACTAATATCCCTGTAACCACTCCTGACGTAAAAGTGGCTCCTCCTAACACCAACAATGGCCCAGGTGGACCTCAAGTTCCAGAACAGGGCACAACAACTTTCATTCCAGTACAAGACAGTCAAGAGGACCAGTTCCCTTCTTTCAATAATGACATGGGGTTCGGCGGAGAAGGAAATCTTCAAGACTTTTTGATGCTTGCAGAGAAATTCAAAGCCCTCGAGTGTAGAGACACTTTGGGGATAGATGTGTCTGACATGGGTCTAGTCCTCGGGGTGGTTATTCCTTACAAATTCAGGCCACCTACTTTTGACAAGTATAATGGTAGTTCCTGCCCTAAAACTCACTTACAAGCATTCTACCAGAAAATTGATGCCCATACTAGGGATGAAAAGCTCTGGATGTACTACTTCCAGGATAGTCTCTCCGGAGGATCCTTGGAATGGTATATGAAGCTAGAGAGAAGCTCTGTGAGAAGCTGGAAGGAATTGGGAGAAGCATTCCTCAAGCAGTATCGATATAATATCGACATGGCGCCCAGTCGCACTCAACTTCAAAGTCTGACTCAGAAGAACTCCGAGAGCTTCAAAGATTATGCGCAAAGGTGGCGCGAAGTGGCCGCTAGAGTGCAACCACCTTTGCTGGAGAGAGAAATGGTAGACCTGTTCCTGGATACCCTCCCTGGGCATTTTATGGAAAGGCTAGCTGGATGTTCCTCTAGTGGATTCTCAGATATCATCTTGACGGGCGAAAGGGTAGAAAGCTGGATCAAGCAAGGGAAGATTCAGAATGGGGGCGCTTCGAGTTCTGGTGTCAAGAAGCCCTTCGTGAAGAGGAGAGAAGGAGAGACTGGGGCAGTGTATGCGGAGAGGGGAGGAAACAACAGAGGGTTTTATCAGCAAGTGGCCCCCGTCACCATAACAGCTCAACCTGTTCAACAAAAAGTCCCACCACCGTAGCTGCAACGCCAACAAGGGTATCAACAAAGAGCTCCTCGTCCATATTACCCCCAGAAGACCAGAGAAAGACATTTCGAAACTCCGCCGATGTCTTATTCACAACTTTTGAAGAATCTCCTACAACTCCAGATGATTCAACTCCGAACTCTACAACCCCCGAAGCCAGGCCAAATCCCTAAGGGTTATGATACAAACGCCAGATGCGAATTTCATTCCGGAGCTTCCAGTCATACCACAAAAAACTGCAAAGCTCTGAAGCATGTTATTCAGGACCTACTGGATTCTAAAGCGATTAATTTCAATCCTACTCCTAATGTAATACAGAACCCCATGCCTCCTCACGGAGGTACGGTTGGGGCAATTGATGAAGGGAAGAATCTAAACTTGGTGCGTGATGTCAATGACCTGTAGACTCCGTTGAGTGTTGTTAAAGTTTGCTTGTCACAAAGGGGTGTTTTTCCTGGGTGTGAAGATGATTGTCCAGGGTGTGTTGAAGCTCCAAATGGTTGTGAACAGTTGAAAACAGGGATCCAGAGCATGATTAATGAAGGGGTTCTACAGTTTGACAAAGTTATAAAGGAAATCAAAGTCTCTACAATAACCATTTTCTACGATCCATCTCAAGTTCCTACACGGGCCAGAGTGGCACCGATAACCATCACCACTGCAGGACCAGAAATGTATCAGAGTGATAAAGCCATTCCCTGGAATTATGGTGGTGAAGTATACTATAACGGCCAGAAGCAAGAGTTGGCCACGTCTAGTACGACCCTAGCTCAGGTAGAAAAGGTTAGAGTATGGGGCATTACTAGAAGTGGAAGGTTATTTGCGCCGGAAACACTAAGAAATAGTGTGATACCACACAGAGACACCGCAGAAGCCCAGGCTAAGGCAAGAGGGAAGCAGCCGGTGGTTGTCAATGAGCCCGCACCAGTAAATGATCTAGACGTTACCTTTGATAAAAAAGCTGAAGAATTTATGAGAATTATCAAAAAGAGCGATTACAAGATTGTGGACCATTTGTAGCAGACACTGTCGAAGATTTCCATCTTGTCCTTGCTAATGTGTTCTAATTCCCACTGGAAGGCTCTCTTGAATAATTTGAACAAGGCATATGTGCCTCAGGATATTTCAGTAAATCGGTTAGAAGCGGTGGTATCTAGTGTCAATTCCAGTCACGGATTGGGCTTTACAGACATGGATCTAACATCTTAAGGGTGTGCTCATAATCGGGAACCACATATCTCTTTAGAATGTAAAGGTGTAGTACTTTCTCACATGTTGGTAGATACCGGATCGTCGTTGAATGTTCTTCCCCAGGAAGCATTGATGAAATTGGATTATGATGGAGTGGTTTTAAAGCCTAGCGACCTGGTAGTTAGAGCATTTGATGGGTCGAGAAGATCAGTATTTAGGGAGGTGGATTTACCAATTAAAGTAGGTCCACAAATCTTCAATACCACGTTCTACGTAATGGATATATAGCATGCATTCAGTTGTTTGCTAGGAAGGCATTGGATACATTCAACAGGAGCGTTATCATCCACACTTCATCAAAAGCTAAAGTTCGTCTGGGAAGGCCACATTGTAACTGTCAGTGGGGAAGAAGACATTTTTGTTAGTCATCTGGGTTCATTCAAGTATGTGGAGATGGATGGCAAAATAGTTGAAACTCCATGTCAGGCTTTTGAGCCCCTGAAGACCGAAAAAGCGTCAGCATTGGCAGCTTCTCCTGAAGAACCAAAGAAAGGGGTTTCTGTGGCCTCTTATAAGCAAGCTCTTGAGTTGGTAGAGTCGGGGGTGCGAGAAGGCTGAGGCATTCTAGTAGAAGTTCCAGAAAAGAAAGATATGTTTGGGATTGGTTACCATCATGGGTGGTCATCATCTAAACCAAGTGTTAGAGGTCAAGGCCCGATTACTTTCACGAGTGCGGGAGTAGTGGATTATGGAAGCATCAGTGTCGTGCAGGATGATGCAGTTGATAGTGACTCAACTTAGAAATTGGACATCTGAAAGGCTTATCTCAGTCACTTCCTTCGAAGAGTAATAATCTTTGTTTTTTGTCTTTCCTGTACTCAAGCACTATGTCTTGCCCGGGGCATAGTAGTTTTTTTGTAAGGGTTCTTTTGTTCCTAACACAATTCATAATCATAAAAAAAGTTGACGTTTCACATTCATCCATGTTGTTCTTTGTCTTTCATTTTTGCTTTTGTTTTTCAAAAAGAAAGAAAAGTTTTAAAATGGCAATGTTTCTCATTTTCTCAAACTCTTTTTAAAGCCTTGCATGAATCACCATTCATGTAGGTGCTCATCAACGGATCTTATCAATGACGACTCTGTTATGGCTGAGTATGACTTTGACAATCCAATTTATCAAGTCGATGAGGAAGGTGAAGAAGATTGTGAACTACCTGAAGAATTGGCCAGACTGCTTAAACAGGAGGAGAAGATGATTTAGCCGCATGAAGAGGCCGTCAAAGTGATAAACCTGGATACCGAAGAAGACAAGAAAGAAGTCAAGATCGGGGCCGCCTTAGAAGAATCTATCAAGACTCGCCTAGTTGCTATGCTTCGAGAGTATGTTGATGTCTTCGTATGGTCCTACCAAGATATGCCTGGTTTAGACACTGACATTGTGGTACACAAGTTACCTCTGATGGAAGATTGCCCTTCAGTGAAGCAGAAGTTGAGGCGCACACGCCCTGATATGGCAATCAAAATAAAAGAGGAAGTACAAAAGCCATTTGATGTTGGTTTCTTGGCCGTGACGAGTTACCCTCTGTGGGTTGCCAACATTGTGTCGGTCCCTAAGAAAGACGGTAAGGTCAGGATGTGTGTAGACTACAGGGATTTGAACAGGGCCAGCCCCAAGGATGATTTCCCTCTGCCTCACATAGATGTGCTTGTTGATAATACCGCTCAGTTTTCTGTGTTCTCTTTCATGGACGGGTTTTCCGATAATAACAAGATTAAGATGTCTCCCAATGATATGGAAAGGACTACCTTTATCACGCCTTGAGGCACTTTCTGTTACAAGGTCATGCCATTTGGTTTGAAGAATGTTGGAGCCACTTACCAACGGGCGATGGTGACGCTATTTCACGACATGATTCATCATGAAATTGAGGTTTATGTTGATGATATGATAGCAAAGTCCCAAACAGAAGAAGAGAACTTGGTCAATCTAGAAAAGCTGTTTGACAGACTCTGGAATTTCAGATTGAGGTTGAATCTGAATAAGTGCACTTTCGGGGTCCGTTCCGGAAGGCTACTTGGTTTCATTGTTAGTGAGCGGGGAATTGAGGTTGATCCAGCCAAAGTGAAAGCCATCCAAGAGATGCCTGAGCCAAAGACTGAAAAGCAAGTGTATGGTTTCTTAGGGAGACTAAACTACATTGCACAGTTTATCTCTCACCTAACGGCCACGTGTGAGCCCATATTTAACCTTCTGAGGAAGAATCAGGCCATTAAATGGAATGAAGACTGCCAGCAAGCCTTTAACCGAATCAAAGAATACCTGCTAGAACCTCCAATTCTCATGCCTCCAGTACTAGGGAGACCTTTGATCATGTATCTTACCGTGCTTGAAGGATCGATGGGATGTGTGTTGGGTCAGTAAGACGAGTCTGGTCGAAAAGAGCACGCCATTTATTACCTTAGCAAAAAGTTTACCGATTGTGAGACACGCTACTCACTACTCGAGAAAACTTGTTGCGCTTTTTTATGGGTTGCTCGCCGACTAAGACAGTACATGCTGACTCACACCACTCTCTTAATTTCCAAGATGGATCCTGTGAAATACATTTTTGAGAAGCCGGCACAGGAAGAGTAGCCTGGTGGCAGATGATATTAACAAAGTATGATATCCATTACACTTCGCAAAAGGCAATCAAAGGAAGTGTATTTTCAGAATACTTGGCTCAGCAGCCAATCGATGATTATCAACCCATGAAGTTAGAGTTTCCGGATGAGGACATCATGTTCCTCAAATTGAAAGACTGTGAAGAACCACTTCCGGAGGAGGGGCCAGACCCTGAATCCAAATGGAAGTTGATGTTTGACGGAGCTGTGAACATGAACGGAAGTGGAGTATGTGTTGTGATCATCTCACCAGAAGGGGTCCATACACCTTTAGCTGCTCGGTTGACTTTTGAATGCACTAACAATGAGGCAGAGTATGAAGCTTGCATCATGGGGGTTGAAGAAGCAATCAACTTGCGAGTCAAAAACCTCGAGATCTTTGGAGATTCTGCTTTGGTGGTGAACCAAGTCAATGGCAAATGGTTAGTTCATCAACCTCATTTGGTTCCTTACAGGGATTATGTCAGGAGGTTGTTAACTTTTTTCACTAAGGTCAAGCTGAACTATACTCCTCGAGATGAAAACTAGTTCGCCGATGCTCTAGCTACTTTGTCATCTATGATTAAAGTTTGTCAAGAGAATTTCGTGCCTCGAATCATGGTCTCCCATCTTGAAAGACCTGCTTATGTATTTGCAGTCGACAGTGGTGAAGATAACAAACCTTGGTATCATGACATCAAGCAATTCTTGAAGACTCAAGAATACCCGGCTGGGGCATCCAGTAAAGACAAGAAGACCCTCAAAAGACTAGCAGGTGGTTTCTTCTTGAATCAAGATGGTGTGCTATACAAGCGAAACTTCGACATGGTTCTGCTCAGATGCGTGGATAAACATGAAGCAGGCCTATTGATGCAAGAGGTTCATGAAGGCTCCTTTGGTACTCATGGTGGAGGACATGCTATGGCCAAGAAATTGTTGAGATCGGGATATTATTGGATCACCATGGAATCCGATTGTTGTAAATACTCCCGTAAATGTCACAAGTGTCAGATATATGCTGACAAGGTCCATGTGCCTCCGAATCCTTTAAGTGTCATGTCTTCACCATGGTCGTTCGCCATGTGGGGCATTGATATGATTGGCAAGATCGAGCCAACAGCTTCCAATGGTCACCGCTTCATCCTGGTTGCTATAGACTATTTCACGAAGTGGGTCGAAGCGACATCTTATGCCAATGTTACTAAACAAGTGGTAGCCCAGTTTATTAAAAGAGACATCATTGTCGGTACGGAATTCCCGAAAGAATCATTACTAATAATGGTTCTAATCTCAACAACAAGATGATGGTTGACTTGTGTCAGGGTTTTAAAATAGAACATCACAACCCTGTTCTCACTGGTGTATGGTATGGAGGCAGTCTTACCAATTGAAGTGGAAATCCCCTCGTTGAGGTTAATGATGGACATTAAGCTAGATGAAGTTGAGTGGCTCTGATCCAGATATAATCAATTGAGCCTCATTGAAGAAAAACGTCTAGCAGCTGTATGCCAAGGACAATTGTATCAGCGGCGGATGAAGCAGGCTTTTGATAAGAAGGTACGACTACAAAGGTACATACCAGGTGACTTGGTGCTGAAAATGATTCTTCCTCCTCTTAACGATCACAGGGGCAAATGTACACCTAATTATGAAGGACCGTTCGTGTTTAAAAAGGTTTTCTCAGGTGGAGCCTTGATGCTGACAACCATGGATGGAGAAGACTTCCAGTCCCCTGTCAACGTAGACGCAGTAAGAAAATACTTCATAAAAAGGACCCGCTGGATAAAAACAGAATAAAGATCCAGGCAAAAATAGGCATCCCGTCGAGCCAAAAACAGAATAAAAGGCTCGGACAAAAATTAGGGAAATCTTGAAAAAAATGTACACCCGCTGAGGTGAAAAGCCACATTGGACAACTCAGGCAAAAAAGGGTATCCCGGTGGATTGAAAACCTGAAAGGGCGATCCACGCAAAAAAGGGACTAACACAAACGACTGCGATCTACGAAATTCATAACCTATCTGCAACTGAGGTTATTTTAAGGGTTGAAGACCAATTCAATTACCTTTCCCAAGGGGAAGAGCGAGCGGATCGTCTCGAATATATACGAGTCATAATCGGGTTGAAACTTAATGAGATCCACTTCTTACATTGCCAATAGGATAGTTTGTTTTCCTTTTTGGCTATTTCCTCTTTCCCGGGAATTTCTTCCTTTGTAATGCCTATTCATGGCCTTTTTTCCAAATCAATGAAAATTCAATTTCAGTCAACTTGTGACTGTCTGATTCTGGTTTTTTGTTTTTTTGTTTTTTCATCTAGTATTGATTGATTGCAAAAACGTCCAGCAAATGTGATTTATATTGTGTTGCGAACATTTGAATGCTTTTTAACTCATGTAGGAGGACATAAATATTTAATACAACTCTAAAAAGGTGTCAAGATGCCCAGATAATGATTCATGCTATGGGCCTGGGGCATACATGTCCAAACTAACTCTCTATGTTGCAAGCACTATCGATTGTGTTTATGCAGGTACAGGTATAGGTGTTGCTAACAGAGCTAAAGCAGATTTCCAGGAGGAATGTTTCATTATACTTGAACAAGAACAGGTGTTTTCTGGGTGTCTCCAGTCATCCCCAGTAGAGTTGGAAGTTGAAATCTCCCCCGGCAAGGCAGTAAAAGGTTAGTGTCCTCCCCAAGCAGAGACTTCCCTTCAACACAGGGGCAATTCCCAGCGGTACAAGCAGTGTCTTTCTTCCCCAGCAAGTTGCTTCCTCAGCAGTGTCATACTGCTACTTCCCCGCCTAGTCAGAGGATTTTCACTTCCCCACCAGAGTACAAGAAGGGTCCATCTCCAGCAGGGTCTTGGCTCTCCAATCTCAAAGTCCAATTTATTTTTGGCAGTGGCGGATGTTCAGAGCCGGTGTATCATTAACAACTTTCCCCATAGAGTTGTCTCCTCCTCATCAGGATGGATCAGATCAGTGCAGTGATCATCAGTTCCTCCCCGGTCAAGCCATCTGGGATACTTTCAGTCTCCTTTCTGGGAGATCCTTTGCATTTGTATTTGCATAATCATCATTACAGTTGCATCCTCCAAAGCGTAGCATTTCCATCATCATGGAGCATTACGCCATAAATCCAAGCATATGCATGCCAGCATGGGCCATTTTTAAGGTATATTACGTATGACCTGTAACATCTTCTCAACTTGAAGTACTCCGCACAAAGGATACCAATACCATTTTCCAGGCATCCTTGCCTTTTCAAGTCAATATTTGTCACTTATTCTGCATCTTGTTTGGTACAACAGTCGCGTCGTAGGTTCTCGTTTTGTACAACAGTCCTGTTTGCATGGGCTCTCGTTTATGTACAACGATCCTGTTCCATTTTGTCCTATTTTCTTTGTTGTGTTTCTGGTTATCGACTGAGGCCGGTATACTATCGCGTATCCATTCAAGGATGGTTTCGTGTTAGATCCGAGAATCTTTTGAGAATTGTCATTCGAGGATGGCATTCTTTTCTTCAAGTCCTTCTGAGGTTAGTCTTGTTGTTGTGGCTATCATTCGAGGATGATAGACCATTTTGAGCTTATTGATTGAGGTCAGTTTGTCTCTTTTGCAAAGTCTGTCTGAGGTCATTCTTTGTGTTTCCGGTTATCGACTGAGGCCGGTATACATTGCGTCTCCATTCGAGGATGGTTTCGTTTTAGATCCGAGGATCTTTTGTGAGTTGTTATTCGAGGATGGAATTCTCTTCTTCAAGTCCTTCTGAGGTTGTTCTTGTTGTTGTGGCTATCATTCGAGGATGATAGACCATTTTGAGCTTATTGATTGAGGTCAGTTTGTCTCTTTTGTAAAGTCTGTCTGAGGTCATTCTTTGTGTTTTTGGTTATCGACTGATGTCGGTATACCATTGTGTCTCCATTCTAGGATGGTTTCGTGTTAGATCCGAGGATCTTTTGAGAATTTTCATTCGAGGATGGCGTTCTTTTCTTCAAGTCCTTCTGAGGTTGGTCTTGTTTGTTGTGGCTATCATTCGAGGATGATAGACCATTTTGGAGCTTATTGATTGAGGTCAGTTTGTCTCTTTTGCAAAGTCTGTCTGAGGTCATTCTTTGTGTTTTTGGTTTTCGACTGAGGTCGGTATACCATTGCGTCTCCATTATAGGATGGTTTCGTGTTAGATCTGAGGATCTTTTGAGAATTGTCATTCGAGGATAGAGTTCTTTTTTTCAAGTCCTTCTGAGGTTGGTATGGTTTGTTGTGGCTATCATTCGAGGATGATAGACCATTTTGGAGCTTATTGATTGAGGTCAGTTTGTCTCTTTTGCAAAGTCTGTCTGAGGTTATTCTTTGTGTTTTTTGTTATCGATTGAGGTCGGTATACCATTGCGTCTCCATTCTAGGATGGTTTCGTGTTAGATCCGAGGATCTTTTGAGAATTGTCATTTGAGGATGGAATTCTTTTCTTCAAGTCCTTCTAAGGTTGGTCTTGTTGTTGTGGCTATCATTCGAGGATGATAGACCTTTTTGAGCTTATTGATTGAGGTCAGTTTGTCTCTTTTGCAAAGTCTGTCTGAGGCCAGTCTTTGTTGTTTTTGGTTATCGACTGAGGCCGGTATACCATTGCATCTCCATTCGAGGATGGTTTCGTTTCAGATCTGAGGATCTTTTGAGTATTGTCATTTGAGGATGGAGTTCTTTTCTTTAAGTCCTTCTGAGGTTGGTCTTGTTGTTGTGGCTATCATTCGAGGATGATAGACCATTTTGAGCTTATTGATTGAGGTCATTTTGTCTCTTTTGCAAAGTTTGTCTGAGGTCAGTCTTTGTCTTTTTGGTTATCGACTGAGGCCGGTATGCCATTGCGTCTCCATTCGAGGATGGTTTCGTGTTAGATCCGAGAATCTTTTGAGAATTGTCGTTTGAGGATGGCATTCTTCCCAGCATATTTTATTACCCACAGTGTGCAAATTTCCAGGTCTTATTCGAGTATTCAATCACTCCATACCTTGAATGTCTAAAAGCTCTTACAATTATTCATTCAGGCCTGCAGATGATCGAATATGGGCAGCTGTAATAACTCAAAATTTTCCCTCTCATTTCCCCAACATTTTGCATAGCATTTTGCATACATAAGTTCACAAATAACCAAAAACATTGCATCATGTATAGCATAGCTGAGGCATGGGTATGTGATCAATGATTGGAGCAACTGAAGGCATTACAAAGGCAATAAAAGGGCCACAAAGCTTATAAACCTTGTGCGAAGAGTTCACAATATCCCACAAGTCTTCATTTGAAGCCACAAGCCATGGGAAGATTTGATTTGATCAAAGGAGGCAAGCAGTGCAACATTTCCTGATGAAAAAAGCCAAATTAGGGTTTCACTTCTACTGGGTTTCTACATGAAGTTTTAATTCAAAGTGGATTCCTTTTTCTTATATATGATGTCAGGTGCCTAGGGTTCAAATTTCATCCACAAAATCATTTTGGAAGAGGTTCAATTGGCCAGATGACTGAAAATCGAGGAATCGGGGAAAAGGCAACCGAGCTAGGTAAAAAAGGTCGACTCATGACTTTTAAGATCAAAATCATGAAATTAGGGTTATAATGATCCTATGGTTCAAATTTGGTCAAGAAATGATGGAGGAATCATAAAAAAATCAAAGAAAAAAAATCATTTGAAAAGTGGTTAATTTCACCTTTCCCTACTCTTTTCTTTCCACTTTCCTTCCACATTTCCTTTGATTCTTTCCCTCTTGTTATTCCACTTCAATTCCACTCCATTTCCCTTGGATGCTTCTACCATGTTCCACAACCTTCTAGAGTATTCCATGGAATATTCCAAATATTCCTTCTCCAACCCTAACCCTAACTAACTACAAACCTAACTCCATTCCTAAACCTAACTCCATTCCTAAACCTAGCTCCAAGCCTAGCCCCTATATAATCATTAATCACTTCAATGCAAAAGGTTCCCAAGTTTTTTGTTCCCAACTTTTCACACTCTCACAATTTCTAGAATCACTTTTTCTCTCTCACTTTTCCTCCATTTCCCTTTTCACCAAAGCTTTTTTGAAGAAGCTCTTCAAGTTTCACATTGAAACTTGAATATCTTAAAGCTTAGCCTCCAACCTCCATTGAATTGTGGATTTTATAAGAAGAAGCTACTGATTTTTGTGAAAATTTCGACTTATCGGAAGTGTAAGAAGGCTCAAGCATCAAGAACGCATTTATTTTGCGGATTCACGGTTTTCTTGGTTTTCTCTTCGATCAAGCTCCGATTCTTGCAACATCCACCGAAGCACTTATCCGATTCGTAGGTTGGTGATCTAAATCACTTTTCCTTTAAGTTATTCTTTTCATCTTTCCATTTTAGCATTCTTTAAGTGCTTTTCGTAATACTTATGGTTGATTATGTTTTCGTTACGTTTTGCTTGTGATTTGTGGAGTTTATTGGATTAGAAGATAGGTTGTAGCTTGTTATAGGTTCTAACATGTTTTAATAAGCCCTAATTGAGTAGAAATTCGTGTTAGCATGATTAGGTGGGGGTTAGGGTTGTTTAGAAGGAAGATTGTGTCCAAAAGCACTTATTTCAAAAGCATTTGTCACTTTCTGTTCAGCATTAACCGGTTAGCCGTTTGGTTAACCGGTTAACGCATGTGTTTTAGGCCAAATTTAGTGTTGTCCGGGGTCTGTTAACGGGTTAACCGTTTGGTTAACCGGTTAACGCTATTAGTTTTTGTTTTTTTTAGCTTATTTTCTTGCTCAATCTTGCTTCCTAGTGCTTCTAAGGTTCATACATGTTTAGGTATTGATTTTAGGGAATTTTTTGGTCTATTTCCAGTAGCCAATTCATTTGTTTCGAGTCGTTTCGACATGATTTCGTTCACTTTTCATGTTTTGTGTTAAATATGCATTTGTGTCATAATTTATTCTTGATGTGTTTTGCTACACTTTAATCACTTGTTTCACATGTCAAATGCTTGCTTAATTCCAATATGTGCTTCATGATTATGATCCTTTCTTGTTGGATTGATTAAATGATTAAATTCCATGTTGATTTTTTTGCCAAAAGTGATTAAGTGCTTCATATGATCATACAAGTTCTTCTGCTTAATTGATCATATCATTCACATCTATTCAATTCTGAATTTTGCATTGAGCTTGGCATTCTTGTTGATCTATCATGTTGCATATTCATGGTCAATGCTCATTATGTTCATATGCCATGTTCATGTGCCATATTTTGCATACTTATTGCATAATAAATCATGTGGTGCATTCTTGCATAATCCCTCAAAAATGCTCATGTTCATTCAATTATGTATGTTGATCTATGTTCAAATGCATATTCATGTTTAATTAGTACATTTTTCATTGATTTTGTGCATTAAGAAATACAAATAATCAAATCCGCATTTTACATTTCACAACTGAATTTGCATATAGGTGTTGTAAAATACATGTTGTTTGTTATGTTTGCATGTTGTATGTGACATTTTACACCTATTTTTATGTTGTATGCTAGCTGTAAAAAGCTACCTTGTGTTATGCATTGTGTTGGTAGCTGTTGTTTCTTTAGAGGTTGTAGTAGGTGCTGAATTTTTGTTTTAGCATATTTTTAGTTCTTTTAGAATTAAGATAGAGTTTAGATTGAGTCCTAGAGTCATTAGGATTTAATTGGTGTATATTTGCTTTATTATTTTTAATAAAATGCACACTAATCTTTGTTTTGTAGGGAGGGAAAGGTATGTTTCCTTACACCTTATCCTTTTATTTTATTTTTATGCATTTAATTCATTTTTTTCCTTCCATATTTGTTGTTGGTAGGGTTCCCCTTTTAGGACCAACTTATCTTTCTTAGGAAGTAAGTTGCATCTTTTTTCTTCTCTCTTTTCCTTTTGCTCTTTAGGATTAGAAAAGCCTCACTCACCATTAGGACCATCATTTTAATAAATAACCTAGGGTTGTGTCTTAGACCCCCTTAATTTTTGTCCTTTTTCTGATTTGAGTATTTCTCTTCTCATCTTCAAACAAAATCCAAAAAAACTTAATAAATGCATGAAAGGATCCCTTGTGTATAGCCTTATTCCATGGGGCACTTACATTCATTCCATCTTGGAATGGTGTAAGCTTGTCTAGCATGATGTACAAGTCTTATCAAGGGGTTGTTTCACAAAGAAAACCTAAAAGACACTTCTTCACAAAAGCTACAAAAACACTTAATAAAGTTCAACGAGCTAGTGAACTTAAACCCTAATCCTTGGAAACAAGTCTCGGATAAATTCTCCTTGCTTGGTGTGCTTGTTCTATTATTCCATCTTGGAATGTAGTAGCAAGTACACATTCCATGGAAAAGAGTTTGAATTCACTTCCTTGTGCCAAATTCATGCAAAACGCTTAAAAGGCAAAAACAATCAATAAGCGACTATCCAACGGGAACTTCTTTTCTCACCTCATTCATTCTCAATGCAAAATTGCGACGACTTGTCTCGCATGCAAGACGGTAAACGCACTCGTACCAGATGAGCCTGCAACACCTGAGCATAGACATACGCAGTTCTAGCTATAAAAACATAAGCAAATAGTTCCCGCCTTAGTTAGGCGAACTACGTCGACTCTGATCCTCATTTTCCCAATGAGGTACGTAGGCAGCGGGGTAGGGCCCGTTTGAGCACATTCTTTATTTTCCCTACATTTCCCTTTCTTCTTATCCATTCTCCAGTTCCTTTTTGTTCCATTTCTCATTCCCATTCCTCATTCCAGTTTAGCAGTTCTTTGTTCAGTAGCATTTTATCTCTCACCCTTTGAAACAAATAAGCAAGCGTGGATCCTGTCGGGTACGGCGGACGATCTGGGTGCTAATACCTTCCCAGGTTGTAACTGACTCCCGAACCCATATATTTGGTTCGCAGGACCTTGTCCTTTCCTTCTTCCTCAGGTTTTTGCAGCATTACCTTTCTCATTCATTCAGGATAAAAATGCATGGCTTGCGACTATACCTTTTCCGCGCCACTTTCGCGTTTGTACCAGGATGAAAATCCCGGGAGCGACAGTTAGAACAAATTGTTTTCATTTATATGTACTTCTTTACATATGAGTGTTTGAGCATTACTAATTTCTGCGAATTCTACTTGAGCATCATTATATGACATGATTCATACTGCATCTTAAATGGTTCGTTCAAAAATTACTTAAAAATGTGATTTAGCATCAGTATGTATTGATACAATAGGTTTATATATTGATACATCAGCTTATGTATTGATACATTCATCCTTTGTATCGATGCATCTGTATCTTGTGTCGACACATGTTTCTTTTTCTTTTCAGTTTTTCAAACATGTTACAGTATGTATCGACGCAATCGTGCTTTGTATCGATACATAGCACTTTTTGAGAAAAAGAAATTCGCAAAATGAATCGATACATAATGGTATGCATTGACGCATACTGATTCAATTTCTTTAAATTCACAACATGTATCGATACATAATGGTATGCATAGACGCATATTGATTTAAATTCCTTTTATTTAATTTTGCATCGACACATCAGCATCAGTTATGCCATTTGCAGCAGTTATAAATTTTTTTTTCTCTTCTTCATTTCATATCTGTCATTACATACTCTTAACCCTAAAAGTAACCACCTCTCTTCATCTCTAAAACCCTAATTTCATCACCATGCCTCCAAGAACAATCCTTCCTAGGTCAAAAGGTAAAGGTAAAGCAAAAGAGCATGTTGATTCTTCACATCAATCTCCTCCTACTCCAGAAATTCCTCCAACTTCTTTATTTATCCTTCATCCTGCCTTGGCTACTGAGTTTGAGGAAAATTTCAAGACAATGCTAGTCATGAAACCCCATGTCATTAATACACATGATGCTCTTACTTTGTATTTGAATGAAGTTGCTGATATGCTAAATGCACAATCTCTTGGGTCATTTTTTACGGCAAATGATGAGTATCATGAGGATTTCATTCGTGCTTTTTATGCTGGTCTTAAAACTGGTAGAGGTTACATGTTTAAGTGCTCTATTGTAATTAAGACATATTCCTTTGAGGCTGCCGATTGGGACACGGTGTTCCAAATTCCATTTTCGTCTCCGGATTTGAAGTCTTGGCATGATCAGAAGTTCGACACTGAGTTTAAACTAAAGGACTATGTTGGTTCTATACTGAAATTGGAAAGACCTTTAGGTGAGGATGAGCAAATAACTTCTGGAATGATTAAAAGTGTTCCTAGAATTCTGCATTTGATTGTCTCGCATATTT
This sequence comes from Lathyrus aphaca, assembly GCA_963966055.1. Taxonomy (NCBI): domain Eukaryota; kingdom Viridiplantae; phylum Streptophyta; class Magnoliopsida; order Fabales; family Fabaceae; genus Lathyrus; species Lathyrus aphaca. The sequence goes on along the minus strand of OZ014519.1, from coordinate 297,605,116 downwards.
TGCGTCCACGGTCTGGTGGACATTCTAGATTGGACAGGCCAGACATACATCTTTTATATCAACTGCAGAAGAAGATTAAGTTGAATTGGCCAAATTATTTTGTGAAGCGTATGTTTCTTGAACGCAACAGTTCGAAGAACATCACTCTTGGTTATGTTGCTCAGATTATGAGGATCATCAAATCTTGGAATGTTGTCATTCCTCTTGTTCCTCTTATATCTCCCTCCACTGATCAAAGTGTTACTCTATCTCATATGGAATACCGGTTGGACTCGGAGCGTCGTTGTTACTAATTTTTTGAAAGAGGATCCAAAACAAGAGTTTACAATTTTGATGTGCCTTCTAAACAAATTTTTGTGGCTGACGATCCAAGAGATGAAGAAATGGAGGATGTCAATGAAGAAAATGCTCCTGAAACAAATGAAAATACTACTTGGGGTGAGTGGGTGCCACAAAGGTGGTCTCCTACAAACTATGAACCTGAACCAACGGTTCCTCCATTTTCTGCTGCTACATCATCTTCTACACCTCCTGCATATCTTACTCAAATGTTTGAGCAGATGGAGATTTCAAATCAGACCCGTCATGAAGAAGCTCGTGCTTGGCATGTTCAACAAACGGAGTGGCATAACGAGCACCGTAAGTGGCATGATGGCCACACTCGTATGTACCACAACCAACACTCTTGGCACACGGACTTGGTCAAATGGCATCAGGTCTTCTACAATGAGATTTCGGGCTTTATGGATGATTGTCGCGCACATCCGGGCATTATGGAAAGGTTTAGAAGTACTGAGGTTCAGAATCGGTTCAGGCATTACAACTTCATGGGGCAAAATCCTGATTAGTTTCCTCCTCCACCTCCTCCACCAAGTTTCAGAGATCCCGATAGAGCTGATGAGGAGTCTTGTGGAGGCTATAATCCTCACTAAACCAACATTATATCACTGTATTGCATCATCATCATATCATACTTATGTTGCTTAAGTTTCTTTTGGACTAATGTTTAAACTTTGTATGTTTTTTTTTGTAATTTATAACTCTACTAGGAACTTCAATGCTTATTTTTTCCTTTTGTTTCATTATGTTGTTTTCCCTTTATTTTGTTGTTGTTTGTTTTAATTCTTGTTAAGCTCCATTCTTTGTGAATGTCTAGCTTATATATCAATCTTGTTCGTTATTGCTAAATTCTTCTTCGACTAGACTATTTTTCTCTTCTTTTTGATGTTGCCAAAGGAGGAGAAATGAATGGATGTGACAGTTGACAACAATACACAAACTCAGGGGGAGTGTTTTTCCATATCTTGCAAAATTTTCCATCATCAAAAAGGGGGAGTTTGTGAGCAATTCTCTCTTTTGGATTAGTTTTGCATGATAGCAAATTTCTATGCCTTTTGCTTCTTGTGCATTTATTTAATTGCTAAGTTGTTCAACTTTGTATTTTGACTTATGAATTGGCACATATCATAAATTAAAGCTTAACAACAATTTTAATCATGTATGTATTGATACATGTTGGCTTGCATCGATACATGTCTTTTAAAAGCACAAAAAAATTGTTTTTTGTACTGTATGTATCGATACATACGATTTTTGTATCGATTCATGTTTCCTTGATGTTTCTGGAAACAAACTATGCATCGATTCATTCGCATAATGCATCGATACATGTTGTATTTCAGTTTCTGGAAATAAGCCTTGTATCGATACATTTGTAACATGCATCAATTCACGCTGATGTTATTTTTCTGAATTTCTACATTGGTTCAGTATGTATCGATGCGTACCTCCATGTATTAATACATAACAGTTGGGAAATTCACATGTATCGATACATGTGTGTCTTGTATCGATTCATAAGTTTGTTTCTTTTCTAACAACTTCTGTTATGTGTATATAAGCTCCTGTCAATTCAGTTTTTCTCACGGTACACAAGTCAATCAAATTGAAAGTGAAGAATTGAAGAACACACAGTCAAAGAAAGGTTTGAATGTGCAATCAATTGGTCAACTATATTTGAAATCTAAATGAGACTTCATCTTCTCAATCTCATTAATTCAAGAACATCAACACATAATCATTCTTGTTCTTCGGATTAACGGATCTACGAGATAACGTTCAGTGGTACGACCGTGGGTCTAGCTGAGTTGAAGATTGGAAGGGGATTTCGAGGAAAAATCATCTGGTTTGTCCTTCAAGAACGAACGTGTTCTTGAGGGTTTTTGAGTCACGTTTACAGAACATATTTAGCCGCAGCATAAGGTTTGGAAATTGGGTTATTTTGCAAACAGATCGTGGAACCGGTGAATTTTTTATAATACTTGTAGGAAAGTCTTGATCTTGCTTCATCAAGTGAAGGTTCATACAATAGGAAGATCTTTGTGTTTAGATTTCTGGTTTTTGTATTGCAACCTTGTAAAAGACAGAATCAACATTATTGATATAAAAGTTCTCAATTTCGGTTTGAAATTGTGAAGGAGACGTACCCACACACGAGGACGAACGTGGGGAACTTCCTTACCAAATCTCTGAGTATTGTATTCTCTCTAACTCTATTTAAGTTTTCATTAGTTTTGATTCATTGGAAATAGCCTTTATTGATAAGTGCATTCAATTGTTTATCATTTCGTGTGTTCTAGTCTTTGTCATCTCAATATCAAATCCAACATTGTATCGCATGTCCAGTTTTCTAGTGGCCGGTTCAGAATCGACGGAAGTCGATTCGAGACCATAGTTTTTCTGCTAATTTTCAAAAACTCTGAAAAGTTTTATTAAAACCTTATGAACAAGGAGGTGATCTATTCACCCCCCCTCTCGATCACTAGCCACACTGTCTAACACTTAGGACAAAGTGAACAAGGTTGATAGCAAGACTTTGGAACCAAAGTATTCCATTCCTATGGAACCTTATCTTAGATGGGTGCGATCTCGTGCTCGGACTCTTATAATGCCATATCCTGCTATTCTACCAGTTACTATGGAGCCTATTGTTGAAGGAGATGTTCCTTATACCATCCTTCACAAGGAGAGGAATCTCAACACATACCTCAACATAAAGAGGAAGCGTCCATGGGAGACCTAAGTCCCATATATTTATTTCTTTGTATTTTATTCTTATTTCCTTTCATTGTAAGCCCAAGGGACAATTTATATTTAACATTTACTAATACAAATTTTGTTTTTTGTTTTTATTTTTTAAAACAAATTTAAATCCTGCGGTCCTGGAAAACATTGCATATGCATCTACATACCATATCATTACATCGCATGTTTCTTACAAACATGTATCTTATCTTCTCACTGTTTATTTCAATAGAAATGGCTCTCGAACAAACTATCAAGGAAATCCAGACTCAGAATGCCCAATTTCAAGAGATGATTATGAATTTGTCCAGGGGACAAGATGAGATGAAGGCACTTCTGACCAAGAAAAAGAAGAAGACCAGAAAACCAGTTGGCTTCATCAACCTGGGTAGAAGATTCAGAGGTCCAGTCAAGACAGATGAAGAAGTTGAGAATCCTGGGGATGAGAATTCTGAGAGAGAAAAAGGCAGTCTTCATGGTACTATTGAATATTCTGATTATGAGGAGAATTATTACCATGATTCGACTGGTGATGAGAAATATAAGATACTGGAGAACCGAGTGAATTCCATAGAACTACAAAAGACTTATAGGTTTGACTTATAAGATTTGAGCTTGATTTCTGGGGTCTCCATCCCTATTGGTTTCAAAGTTCCTACTTTTGTGGTGTATGATGGTGTGTCGTGTCCAAAGTTGCATCTGAGATCTTATGTCAGGAGAATTCAACCACATACTCCTGATAGGAAGCTATGGATTCATTTCTTTCAAGAGAGTTTGGAAGGAGCTTAATTGGAATGGTATTATCAACTAGAGAGTACCAACATTCGTAACTGGAATGATCTTGCTGAGGCTTTTTATAAGAAATATCAATATAACTCTGATTTAGCACCGAATCACATACAGCTCCAAAGCATGTCCATGGGTTCTAAAGAAAGCTTCAAGGAGTATGCTCAGAAGTGGAGAGATCTTGCAAGTAGTGTTTCAACCCCCTTTAACTGACAGGGAATTGGTTTATATGTTTATGAGTACATTGACTGGTCCTTTCTATAGTCATCTCATTGGAAGCTCATCCTCTGGTTTCACTAAGTTGATAATGAGTGGAGAACGTATGGAGAATGGGATACAAAGTGGAAAGATTCAGATGGTTTCCTTTTCAAGTACCACCAAGAATCCTCCCAATGGGAAGAAGGAATCCAATGTTGTGTATGGCCAACAGGGTCATAATAATCGTAACCAATATGTGGGAGCTGTTTTGATTTCCAATCCTGCACCTGCACCACAAGAGCAGCAGTAGAATAGTCAGCCCAAGCCTAGGAGGAAATTTACAAAGATCAATATGTCGTTGGCTCAGGCTTTGCAACACATGTTGAAAGGAGAGTTGATTACTTTAAAGGACCCTCCTCAGAATCCCAACACTTCCTCTCCTTATTACAATCCCAATGCAAGGTGTGCATATCATTCTAATAGTCCTGGCCATGATACTAATAGTTGTTGGGCGTTGCAGAACAAAATTCAGGATTTGATTGAAAATGGAGAAATTGAGTTTGACCCTCCTGAAACTCCTAATGTGATTACTGCTCCTATGCCTAAGCATGAGAAAACTATTAATGATGTTGATGAAGTTTCTTATGTTTATACTGTGGCTGAATTAACTACTCCTCTATCCATTGTCAAGAAGAAGCTGATGCAAGCTGGTTTATTTCCAGATTGCAATGAAGATTGTTTTTTCTGTGCCTATCAACCTAGTAGTTGTTGGAAGCTAAAGGAAGGTATTCAACGTCTGATGGACAACCGTACTATATTATTTGAGAAGATTCCTTCTATAGAGAGTTTATGTGAAGTTCTAGCCCAAGGTTTGAAGCTTGAAGATGTGCCTATGGTTGATAAGACTCCTGTGAAGATTACTTCCAAAGGTCCAGTGAGGATCACTCCTAAGGGTCCTGTGAAGATTACTGTTGAGCCAAAGGTGGCTCCAATGATTATTACTACTCCTGGTCCTATCCCATATACTTCTGATAAGGTTATAACCTGGAATTATGGTTCTGATGTTTATATTCATGGTGTCAAGAAAGAGCCTTTGCCAGATACACCTGTTACTAATGCTAATCTTGATGTTGACAATATTGTTGGGTCCAGTAAGGTTACCAGGAGTGGAAGAATTTTCTCTTCAGAAGACACCTCACAGACTGCTGCTACTCTAGTCCATATCTTTAACTCTGGGCCAAGTAATGAGGCTCGGGACAAAGTGTAACACCCCAAATTTTCCCTCTTCTTTCTAGCATCATCATCATATCATAAGCATCATAAGCATGGCATATCCTTAGCATTTTACATAGAAAAATAAAGCATAGCATTCTCATGTTCTAGAATTGGGCATATGATCAACCATTGGTGCAGTTGAAGCCTTACAAGTCAAAGCAAGAAGACAAGTGACCTTGTCCAAGTCTTGTAAAGTGTCTACATGGTATATACAAGTTCAAGATTCTTTACAAGAGCCTAGAAGGTTGGGAGGTTATCAGATGATCCAAGGAAGGGCAAGCTCCTACACAAATGGTCCTCAAATTAGGGTTTCATGATCAAGCACGGATTCTTTGTGACTTTGGCCATTTCATGTGGGAAAAGTCCTTCATATGATATGTGAATGCCAGGGATGAAATTTGGTGAGAAGATTCATTGAGGAAGGCAGTTATTTCATCAGTTGCTTGCATAAGAAGAAATTGGTCAAACTGATTATTTGAAAAGTCAATTGTGACAATGCAAGGGTTCCAATCATATTTTTCAAGCCAAAGGATGTTCTTAAGGTCTTAAAAGAGGTTTGTCAAGGTCAAAAGTCAAGAAATTAGGGTTTTGGAAAGAGTTGCTATTTTTTGAAATGTGACTTATATTGAAACTTTCCAAATTTAGTAAGTTTTTCCCTAATCTTCAAGCCATTCTTTCATGACCAAGATGATCTCAAATGGAATTTTTTTGAACATGAAAGTTGTAGGATATTGTCTCGCATTTCTAAAAAGTACAAGAACATGATCATAGCCCTCATGGTTTGAAAGTTATGGCCATTGGAAGTTCACTTATTTTTAGGGTTTACCTTAAAATTTAAGTTTCTACCAAGTTGCAAAAACTCATGTATCTCATTTATGAACTATCCTATGTGCAAATTCAGATCACCACATCACCATACATGTCATGAGGAAGGGTTGGCTCAAGGAAAAACATGGAAATCGTGCATGGTATGCATGGTATCATTCCATGTGCAAATTTTGCATAAGCATGAGAACTCATGACATAATCTGATCCAAGGGCCAAGGTTGATTCATTTGTGATCAGCAAGGAAAATGTGATCAACATGTGCAAGGCACAAGGACAATGCACGAGTAAATAACTCCATCACACACTTTATGCATTTTTGCATTTTGAATTCAAAATCACTACTCACACGTGAAAACTTCTTCAAACCCTAGCCAGTGAAACTTCTCATGATATATAAGAGATCACATGCTTTGATTGCTCGGTTTTGATCACCATTTGCTCACTCTCAACTTTTGGCTCCAAAAGATTTTTGCTTTGAATCTTTTCATACACTCACAATTTGCTTCATCCAAGTCCATATTCTTCATCCTTGAGAGCTCTGGATCATAGATCAATCATTAATTCAAGTTAATTCATCATATTTCTCAAGGTGCAATTGAAGTGCAGTTGGTGTCGAATCCTTAGATCCAGAAGGTTTCAATCTATCCTTTGCATTTATTTTGCAAAGAGATGATCAAAGGCTTTGATCTGCAGCATTTGGAAGCCTCTCTTGCTCTATCTCAAGATCTTTAAAGCTTAGGTTAGCTTCAAACTTGTAGATCTAGATCTCTGATTTTATGTGTGTGAAATGATCTATGTGTGGCACTGAGTTCACTGATGTGTTTATTTTTTAAAATGGTTGAGAATTGAGCATGTATGGTTGAGATTCAGTTTGATGTTTGATTTTTTTTTTTGCTTCGATTTGCCTTGCTTGTTGATCTATTGCAAAATATATGATGATATTTGGATTCAGCATGTTTGAATTAGATAATTTGGAAAGTTGGATGAATTTCTGTGGAGATGTGTTCTTGAGTATGAGTTTTCCGGTGCCGGAGCTAGGGCTCCGGTCACCGGATTCTGGAAATGTTTCTGATGTTTGAATGAAGAAGATGCAATCTTAGTCGTGCGTTTTTTGATCTGGATGGAGGATATCACGCCAACACATTAAAAAGGGAGGGTCTCCCTCACGTGTTTTATATATTTCACAGTAATGCTTCATGTTTTGCACCTCACCATAAGTATCATGTGGTCACACGCTGGCGTATCATTTGGTAGACCTAGGGTTTGTGTTGACTGAATCTCACGTGTGCATTTGATCTGGTGGCCTTTGTTTTTTTCTAATTTCCTTTGAATTTCCACCATAATTGTCATAAACCTGCGCAGGCCATTGGGCTCTATCTGCTTTCCGCACCCCCTCATTTGTTAAGCCCAATTGAATTGAACTGAATCCCCTTGCTATTCTCACCCCTGGCTCATTTACATTTTATTTTATTTTCTTTTTATATCAGTTTGGTTTTTAATTTTTAAAAATAGTAGGATGTATCCAAAAATTCCAAAATAATTCATGGCCATTCCTTTTAATTTTCTTTAATTTTTTGATATTTTTCATTTATTTTCATTTTCCACGTAGGAATTAATTTCCACTTTTATTAATTGTTTTTAATTCATTTCAAATACATGCTGACTTGTAGAATTTATATCTTGATCATCAATTTGAATTTTGATTTGGTTCTTTTTGCATTTGATTCATATTAAGGTTTAGTTTGTGGATGATTTTTCTTCTGATTTTTAGAAGCTTGTATGATTATTTTTGGCATCTGACTTTGTTCTTTTGACATGATGTTATCACTTGATTAATGAACATTTGTGCTTATTTGCATAATTTTTTGCATGAGTTTGTGATTTAATTTGGATTTTCATTTGAGATTGCCTTATTTTTGTTTCTTCTTGCTAGCATGCTTAGTTCTTAGGCTAGGAGGGCACTTGTGCCAACTCCTATAGGATGTTTAGAGGTCTTTTGATATGAGGTTTGATCCCTGATCTTTGCTTGGTATGTATGCTTTGAGAAATTTCTTTGTTACCTGTCCTTAAGGTTTCTCACAAGTGTATGCATGTTCACCTCACTTCCTTTGTTCATCCCTTCTCTTTGATGCTTATGCTTGAGTTTGTGTGCTTCTTCTCCATGCGTGTTCATGCTTCTTAGGCACATCTTAATATGATTAGGTCCCTGGTTTTTCACATGATGCTCATGCCTTGATTTGGTTTGTGTTTTATTATCCTTACACTTGTGCACATGTTCACTTCACTACTCCTTCTTATATTGTTTGTGTTTGAACTTGCATGAATCTTTCATGGGTCTTTTGTGATGTTTGTGCTCATTCTTGAGGTGATAAGATTCTGACTTTGTGTTGCTTAATGCTTGTCTAACTTGTGGAGTTCTTTGTGTTTCATTTTTGTTTTGCTTTCTTCATAAGAGATTGTGAACTTAGTAATAGTTTATGTGCTTTAGCTTTTGTTTGTTTTGTTGTGATTGGTGTGACTTAGTGCAATATATGGTTGCTTTCACTTCTGGTTATGATGGGTGAAGTTGATCTTTTGCTTATTTGTACCTCATTTGATCTTGTTTGGTTTTATTTTGTCATATGTGTTTATGCTACTAACCATTTCAGGGGCTCATGGTGAGTGAAGTGTGGATGTTATCCACATTTCAATTTTTCATCTTTTCTTTTACTTTTCTTACTATTTTGTAATTGTTGATGTTCCCTAGGCCATCTCTTGTTCAACTTCATTCCTTCCCTCTCTTTTTCTTCCTTTCCTTTCTTTCCTTCTTTTCTTAGGATAGACTTCAAACCACACTAACCTTAGGACCACCCTTGCATGTTAATATTAGGATTAGTCTTCCCCATTAGACTCTTACCTTTTGCTCCTTTGGTTCTCTTCTCTTCTCATCTCAAAACAAAAACCATAAAAAGCATTTAATAAGGATTGAATTGGTCTCCTATGCAATAGTCTTATTCCATAGGGCACTTGTAGTCTTCCCATCTTGGGATAGTATAAACTTGTCTAGCATGATGCACAAGTCTGATCAGGAGACTACTTTTCACAAAAGAAAATCATAAAAAAGAATTTTTCACAAAAGTTACAAAAACACTTAATAAAGTCAATGAGATAGTGAGCTTAGGCCCTAATCTCTGGAATCAAGTTTTGGGGATCTTCTCCTTACTTGAGTGCGCTTGTTCTATTATTCCATCTTGGAATGTAGTAACAAGTACACATTCCATGGAAAAGAGCTTGAGTTCACTTCCTTGTGCCACACTCCTAAAAAATCATAAAAAACACTGGACAAACAATAAATGTCTCTCCTTCGGGACTTCTTTTCTCATCATCCTCACTCCTTACGTACGAACTTGCTACTAAGACGGTAACACACTCGTCGTCCGAGCCTGCAACACCTGAGCATTGACATAAGCCATTCAAGCCTTAAGACACAAGAAATCTTTTCCACCCCTAGTTAGGGGAACTACGACGACTTCGATCCTCATTGTCTAGATGAGGTACGTAGGCAGCGGGGTAGGGCCCGTTCGAGCATACTCTTTTATTTTCCCTACATTTTCCCCCTTTCTTTTCTTTTCTTTTCCAGTTCTAGTCCTTCTTTTTGCAGCAGCTTTCATTTCTTCACCCTCTGAAACATTTTCTTTGCAAGCGTAGATCCCGTCGGGTACGGCGGACGATTTGGGGTGTAATACCTTCCCAGGTTGTAACCGACTCCCGAATTCAGTATCTTTGGTTCGCAGGACCTGTGTCCTTCCTTTTCTTTTTTTCGGTTTGTGCGGCATTACCATTCTCGTTCCTTCGGGATAAAAATGCATGGCTGGCGACTCCACCTCTTTCCGCGCCACTTTCGCGTTTGTACCAGGATGGAAATCCAGGGAGCGGCAGCTGGCGACTCTGCTGGGGACCGAATCGAGAATCTCTGGTTTCCCTTTGAGAGTCTCTCCTAGCACTTGCGTGTTTCTGTTTCTTTGGGTGTTGATTGTTTGCTGCTGTGTGTTTATTTTACTGTTGTTTATTTATAGTTTTATTTAAAGTTTTCAGTATTTATATTCATGCATCATATATTATTACTGGACTGTCTGGACTGGATTTTTCTGTTTGGATGGAATTGGGTGATACTGTTACTGTGAGATGAGCTCATTACCAAGGCTCGAGTGCACCTTAGGACTTAGAGTGGTTCCACTTTGGCCTCATGAGATCTTTTCATGGGGGTAGTAGTGAGTTCCACGCCTAGATTTGCGACCGTCTTGGAAATGTTTTTATTTGGGGATCTTCCTCTCTCATTTCATAACCTTGATAGTTATGTGCAGCTGGGGACCGATCATTGAGAACCTTGTGGAAACATCCCTCTCTAGTGGTGATAGTGGCAGACCATATTGTTTGGCAAACCCGTTCGCACCCAAGGACCCACCTGGAACTCACATAGGATGACCTTGTTTTCCTGGACTCACGCTGAGACCTCCCTGAGTAGTACATAATGCTAAATCGATTCCCTGATTTGGTATTGAGCCATTTCTCGGAAATGGTTAACGTATTATTACTATTCAGCTTTGAGAGTCCGTGATGTTTGACCCGGAGCATACCCGTGAGATTGGGAGGGGTGTACAAGTTTGCAGGAAGCCTTGACCTCCACATACCCTCATTATCAGTATGTTCTATGATGTGATTTGGTTATTATGGTTCTGGACTTCTTGATCTTTGGTTTTAGGGGTTCCTATCAGATGGTTATGGTTCAGAGAATCTTGGTTTTCAGCTACTTAGGGCCATAATATTCAGTATCCAGATGGTTCCAGTTTGATCATATGTCTGCATTGCATTTGCATCGCATCATACTCACATTAACTATTTGTGTTTCCATTTTCAGGTTTTCTGTTTACATGTTAGCACCCAGTTCTGGTAATTGTAAGTTCTCCAAATGGAAGAAGTTAAGAAGATCTCAAGAAATAAAAATGTCCATTACATTTTTCTTCAACCAGAAGTCAAGAGTGTTCAGAGACTAGCAGGGCTGATGAATGATCAGGTTTTAGGAAACTTCAAAAAGAGGTATGGTCAGATTTTGAAGTACATGGATAAACCTACTGCAGACTAGAAGGATAGCTTGCACACTTTGCTTCAGTTCTATGACCCTCTACTGCGGTGTTTTGTATTTCCAGATTATATCTTGGCTCCTACCTTGGAGGAGATTTCCAGTATTTTGGGTATTTCTGTCAGAGATACTTTGCCTTACTATGGATCGGATATAGTTCTCAAGGAAGAAGACATATCTAGATTCTGTCGTATACCAGCTGCTAAGGTCAAGAAATCTTTGCAGGTTAGTGAGGGCAGAGGACTTCCCTGGGATGTGCTCATACCAGAAGCTGAAGAGTATGCCAAAGAGGGTAAGTGGGGAGATTTTGGTGTTGTGGTGGCCTTGATGGTATACGGATCTAGTCTTTTCCCAGGAGAAAAAGAGTTTGTGAGTTTTGAGGTGATTTCCATTTTTTCTAAAGGAAACCCTGTACCAACCTTGTTGGGATATTTCTATTACAGTGTTCATTACCTGAATGAGAAAGGAAGAGGTGGACCAGTGAATTGTTGTGCACCACTATTTGCTGATTGGTTTTCTAAACAACTACCAAAGTCAGGTCCTTTCAAAGAAATGAGAGAAGAATGGAGGTGGTCTAGGAGACTAATGGGGCTTACTTCTGAGGATATAGCCTGGGGACACAACAGGGATTTGTTAGGCAAAGAATTACTTGTTAGTTATGGGAGTTTTGCTAATGTACCCTTTCTAGGAAGAAAGGGTGAGATCAGTTATAATCCAGTTTTAGCCAGGAAACAATTTGGCTACCCTCTGAGGAATCCACCATGTGTTGAAGAAATAGCTGATTCTTTGTACTTTCCAGTGGAGGGAAACAAAGAATTAGTTATACAGGCATCACAGGTTTGAGCTCACGGGGTGAAGAAAGGAAAGAAGAATTTTGGAAGGGTGGATCCCAAGACATATCCTCTTTTTGCTACATGGTTACAGAAGCGTGTAGAGGAATTGCTTATGCCTTTTTCAGTGGAAGCTCCCTTGTATCCCAAAGAAGTGCCATGTCAGAACACTGTTTCTCTAGAAGTTTATAAGAAGTTGGAAGCTCAGTTGCACGAGGTTCGGGTAGAGAATTCTGAAATGGTTAACTTGTACCACCTTGCCAATCGTGCTAAGAATGATGCAGAAAAAAAGCTACAGGGATGCAGGTCACCTTAGAAACTAAAGAAAAGGAGTTTGCTGGGAGAGAAGCTCATTTTCAGAGATTGGGTTTAATGGAATCAAAAAGAGAAGCGGAGCGTAAGAAGACTTTGAAGACTCTTAGAGAAGCTCACCAGTCTATTGCTTGGTTATATGGCCAAAGGGAACAGGAGCAGAAGAAGTACAAAGAAAAGAAAGAGTTCTTCGAGGTACATATGGCCTTCAAGAAAGAAGAAGTAGAACAAGTTCACAAAATACAAAGGGAAAGACTCAGCAATTGGTACAGAGCCAGCTAGCATTGGAGGAAGCAATGAAGGAGATTACAAATCTTAAGCTGGGAGCAGGCGTGAAGAAGAATCGGACTGAGGTGATAGTTGCAGAAGAAGAACCTGAGTCTTCCTTTAGCCTAGAGATTGCAAATATTAAGCTGAGAGCAGGCGTTCTTGATGCTTGGACCTTCGTGCGCTTCCGATAAGCCGAAATCCTCACAAAAATCAGTAGCTTCTTCTTCCACAATCCACAAACTAATGGAGGTTGAAGGCTAAGCTTCAAGATCTTCAAGTTTCAATGTGAAACTTGAAGAGCTTCTTCAAAAACACTTTAGTGAAGAAAGGGAAAATGGAGGAAAAGTGAGAGAGAAAAAGTGATTGTGAGAGAATGAAGAAACTTGTGAATGAAAATTGTGTGAGAGTTGTTTTTGGTTTGGATGAAAATGGATTAAATATGGCATAGGTTTGGGGCCCAAAAATTAGGCTTGGGATCCAAAATTATGGTTATTAATGAGGTTAGGATTTAACAATGGAGCTAGGTTAGGAGAAGGAATATTCTAGAAGATGGTAGAACATGGTAGAAGCTTCCAAGGGAAATGGAGTGGAATTGGAATGGAAAAACAAGAGGGAAAGAATGAAAGGAAGTGTGGAAAGAAAGTGGAAGGAAAAGTGGAGGGAAATGGTGAAATTAACCACTTTTCAAATGATTTTCTCCTTTTATTTCTTTATGACTCCTTCATAATTTCTTGACCAAATTCGAACCATAGGATCATTGTAACCCTAATTTCATGATTTCAATCTTAAAAGTCAGGAGTCAACCCTTTTTACCCAGCTCGGTTGCCTTTTCTCCGATTCCTCGATTTTCAGTCATCTGGCCAGTCGAACCTCTTCCAAAATGAATTTGTGGACGAAATTTGAACCCTAGGTCCTTGACAACATATATAGGACGATGTAATCCTCTTTGAATCAAAACTTCATGCAGAATCCCCGTAGAAGTGAAACCCTGATTCGACCTTTTTTCATCAGGAAATGGTGCACTGCTTGCCTCCTGATAACGAGAAAAAGTATCGATTATATTGCTATGTTTCAATACCGTTTTATCGCATAATTGTCGTTTTAACACCCGATTCCTCGAGTTTTCTTTGCCATTTTGCAGGTACATCATATACAGAGCCAAATCATGAGCCACAAGTGAAATGAGCAAAATCAACCATTAAAAGATGAAGAAAGGAGGAATTCTGCATAAACCTGCATTTTTTGTAACAGTCACGGTCGTAGTCACGACCGTGACACGCTAAAAGGAGCAGTCACGGTCGTCACAAGTCCCTCACGACCGTGACGCGCATCAAACAAGGAAGACGAACGTGACACCCTTGTCACGACCGTGACAAGGGGAAATTAGGGTATTTGACTGAGACTTGGTCCTGAACGTTACGCTACGTGAAATCCAACATGCCTATTTTCCAGCAGACCAAGTATTCCAACGTTCCCTGGATTCTCTCAACACCTATGAGGCCCAAGCACAAATTCCAACTGCCAAGCCCATTTAGCTTTCTATAAATAACTTAACTTCAAGAAACAATTTACAGAGTTTTAGTTTTAAATTTTCTTGCGGAAGCTCTGCCGTTTTTATTTGCACCCTTTTATTTTTCCAACATTAATTTTCTTGCATTAATTTTCTGTATCCCAACCAACCATATAAATATTTCCAACATTAGGAAATTGTTATAATTTAATTCGTTTCAAAGCCTTCAGATTCTTTTAGAAAATTTATTTCCGATTCCGGTCAGAACTCCGAGCTTTCCAGCCTGTGGAAGAAGGAGTCTACTACTTTTATTGTTATCCAGGTTTTTATATTAAATTGCATTTATATTAATGTTGAGTATTTATTTTTCTGCCATGCATATTTTATTTTATATTTCTCTGTCTCTGTCTGGTTCAACAATAATGAGTAGCTAAACACCTTAGGGCGGTATGTAATTAAAACAAACTAATTCGGTAGAATCAACTCTAGGCTTTAAATAATTAAGAACTTAAAATTCTGGCTGAGACTTTTTATTATAAAATCAACCTTTTTGTTACGAGAGTAAGGAAAGTGTATTAGGTTAGGTCAAGACCACAAGAGTGTGAGATTTTAACCAGATAGCTAAAATTAGGCATTTAATTTAAACACAGCGAGAGCGCTTTAAAATGAATTAGAATTACTAAGTTTCCAAAAATTATCTCTAAACACTTATGGGCTAGCGAGAGCAGGCATAGGGCTTTAGGGGTAAGATATGAGATAAGACCATAAGAGTGTGAGTTAAAGATATTCAAACTGGTAACCTCTACAGAATAGATTAAGTGAACCATCTTTATAAGCCTAGGGTAGATTGTCCCGCCTAAGTTAGCATAATTACATACCGACCGCCTTAGTATTATTTTATTAAACTTAAATTTAATTCCCGCCTTTAAATCTTTAAAAACAACCAAAACAATCGTGACAACCCTTCACCTTAGCTAAACTAGAGAATCCTCTAGCACTAAGTAATCATAGAGTCCCTGTGGATCGATAATCTTAAATATTACTTCGATAGGCTGTGCACTTGCAGTTAAGATACCGCTAGACACATAATTAGATACGTCTTTAGCCCATCAAGTTTTTGGCGCGGGGACCTTAATTTAGTTACTAGTGCACTTTAGGGTAGCATTGTCTAGACTAAGGTAACAACTATTTTCTGTTTACTTTCTAAATTCCCGAGTGTATGCCAAGTACTCGCTCTCGAGGCGAAGACTTGCAACCTCTAATCCCAGAATCGGAAAGCTTCTTACACGTAAGAAGACGGATATTCGATTACGAAAAAAATTACAACAGAATCACCTAAACCAGTCGTAACATCAAAGGACGCAGAGATGGCTGAAGAACAGAATCACCCACTCAAATATTACGCTAGTCCTTCGCAAGCTGAACCGCATTCCAGCATTGTCGCACCGGCTATCAACCGAAACGATTTCTAACTAAAACCTTCGCTGATATCAGCCGTGCAACAAAATCAATTCGCCGTAAATCCTACCGAGGATCCGAATCTTCATCTTTCGATCTTTGTGCAATACGTAGATACCGTAAAAGCCAATGGAGTTACCCAAGAAGCTATTAGACTACGTCTTTTTCCTTTTTCACTTCGAGACAGAGCGAGATCCTGGCTTCAATCTCTGCCTTCGAACTCAGTAACTACGTGGGAGGAACTAAAGAGAGTTTTCTTGACCAGATATTTCCCACCTAGCAAGACAGCTATGCTGAGAGCTCAGATCAACGGATTTAAGCAAAAGGAAAACGAATCACTTTTCGAAGCTTGGGAACGCTATAAGGATATGCTGAGACTTTGTCCACATCACGGATTAGTAGAATGGATGGTCATCCATACCTTCTACAATGGACTCTTGTACAATACAAGAATGACAATTGACGCTGCCGCAGGCGGTGCACTAATGGACAAAGAATATAACGATGCTTATGCACTTATCGAAGCTTGGATTTAAGCAAAAGGAAAACGAATCACTTTTCGAAGCTTGGGAACGCTATAAGGATATGTTGAGACTTTGTCCACATCACGGATTAGTAGAATGGATGGTCATCCATACCTTCTACAATGGACTCTTGTACAATACAAGAATGACAATTGACGCTGCTGCAGGAGGTGCACTAATGGACAAAGAATATAACGATGCTTATGCACTTATCGAGAGTATGGCTCAAAACCATTACCAATGGGGAAGCGAGAGAGTCGCAACTGAGAAACCAACAAAAGGAGGTATGTACGAAGTGAGTAGTATGGACCAAGTCAATGCAAAGTTTGACCAACTAAACCAAAAGATCGACAACTTGGCCATAACACCAACAGCCACCGTGGCTGCAGTAACACCTAACTGTGAGTTATGTGGAGTTCCAGGACATGAAGTTCCTGATTGTCAACTATTAACAGGAATTCCCATAGATCAAGTGAATTATGCTCAAGGAAACCCATACTCAAACACATACAACCCAGGTTGGAAGAATCATCCGAACTTCTCCTATAAGAATAACAATGCTTTATACGCACCAGGTCAAGCACCAGCTACACCACCAGGATATCAAAAGACTGCTCCTAATGTCCCTAGAAAATCAAACCTTGAATTGATGATGGAGAACTTTATAGCTAACCAATCTCAAACAAACAAGGACTTATTAAACCATAACATACACACTAGTGAACAAATTAAGCAATTAGTGAGCAAAGTAGATGCATTAGCTACACATAACAAAATGCTTGAAACTCAGATTTCACAAGTAGCTCAACAGCAAGCACCTACTGCTGCACCAGCTGGAGTATTTCCTGGACAACCTCAACCTAATCCGAAAGGACAAGCCAATGCTGTGATATTAAGAAGTGGCAAGGAACTTGACGGACCTACCGGTCCAAGACTTGACAATCCAGCCATGTACCAAAAACCGGATAAACCGACTGAAATGGTGAATGATCCAGAAGAAAAGGAAGATGATAATCAAGAGGCAGTGGAGAAAGAAAAGCCTTATGTACCTCCACCACCCTATAAACCACCAATTCCGTACCCTCAGAGATTAACCAATTCCAAGACGATGGGCCAGTTTAAGAAATTTGTCGAACTTCTGAAACAGTTGAATATTACTATTCCGTTTACAGAAGCTATCACTCAAATGCCCTCGTATGCTAAGTTTTTAAAAGAAATCTTATCCAATAAGAAAAAGATAGAGGATAACGGAACCGTTACACTTACTGCTGAGTGTAGCGCCATAGTTCAGAATAATATGCCTCCTAAGCTAAAAGATCCAGGAAGTTTCTCTATACCCTGTGTAATAGGAAAATTTGTCATTGACAAAGCTCTATGCGATTTAGGAGCCAGTATCAGTGTTATGCCCTTAACGATTTGCAAAAGGCTAGACATGGGAGACCTAAGACCAACTAAAATGTCTGTTCAACTAGCCGATCGCTCTGTTAAATATCCTGTAGGCATACTAGAAAACGTCCCAGTACGTATAAGACAATTCTACATCCCTACTGATTTCATAATCATGGACATCTCTGAAGACTCCACTACACCTATCATACTAGGAAGACCATTCTTAGCTACAGCCAGAGCTATAATAGACGTAAAGAGAGGAAAGCTAACCTTTGAAGTAGGTGAAGAGAAAGTTGAATTTATTTTAACACAATTCTTACAATTACCAACTATAGAGGATACATGCTATTTATTGGACGTAATTGACGAATGTGTAAGAGAAATGGAAATGAAAGAAACTACCTATTCTGAAATTATGAAAATTCAAATCCCTCCGATTTTCGAAGATGATAATTGGCGTAAACCATATCAGGATGATAGTCTAAGCGAAAGTTTAGCACTTACACCGGATCCCATGCCAAGTAAGGATAAACCTACATTAGGGTTAAAAACTTTACCTAAGAACCTAAGATACGAATTCTTAGACATTGAATGTATAAGACCAGTTATAATAAATTCCAGTTTAGGAACAATCGAAACAAAGAAACTTTTAGATGTCTTAAAGAAATATCCAACTGCATTAGGATATAACATATCTGATCTCAAAGGAATATGCCCTTCAATCTGTATGCATCGTATTCTGCTAGAAGAAGATTGCAAAACCTCCAGAGAATCTCAAAGAAGAATTAACCCAATCCTTAGCACTGTAGTAAAGGAAGAAGTTAAGAAACTACTAGATGCCGGAATAATATATCCAATCTCTGATAGTAAATGGGTTAGTCCAGTACATGTAGTACCAAAGAAAGGAGGTATCACTGTTGTGAAAAACGCTAAAGGCGAATCGATATCGCAAAGAGTAGTGACGGGACATAGAGTGTGCATCGATTATCGTAAACTAAACAAAGCCACTCGAAAAGATCATTTCCCGCTACCTTTTATAGATCAAATGTTAGAACGATTAGCCAAGCATTGATATTTCTGTTATCTTGATGGTCACTCAGGATTTTTTCAAATCCCTATCCACCCAGATGATCAAGAGAAGACTACATTCACATGCCCTTATGGAACGTTCGCTTATAGACGAATGCCCTTTGGATTATGCAACGCTCCTGTAACCTTTCAAAGATGTATGATGTCAATCTTTGCAGATTTTATAGACAACATCATGGAAGTGTTCATGGACGACTTCTCTGTATGCGGGCAAAGTTTTGAAGGATGCCTATCAAATTTAGAAATGGTGTTAGAAAGATGTGTAAAAGTAAACCTCGTGCTTAACTGGGAGAAGTGTCATTTTATGGTCAGAGAAGGAATCGTATTAGGACACGTTATATCCGACAAGGGTATTGAAGTTGATAAAGCTAAGATAGAAGTCATAAAAGATCTTCAACCCCTAAAACCGTTCGAGAAATACGAAGCTTTTTAGGACACGCCGGTTTCTATCGACGATTCATCAAAGATTTCTCGAAAATCACTAAACCTCTTACCGGTTTATTAATGAAAGACGTTGAGTTCATATTCAATGAAGATTGTCTTAAAGCATTCGAAACTCTAAAAACAGCCCTCATCACCGCACCAATCATGCAACCCCCTGACTGGAGATTACCTTTCGAAATCATGTGCGATGCGAGTGACTATGTTGTAGGCGCAGTTCTAGGCCAGAGGAAGGACAAGAAACTTCATGCGATTTACTATGCCAGTAGAACCTTAGATTGTGCTCAGATTAACTACGCCACTACTGAAAAAGAATTGTTAGCAGTTGTCTTTGCGCTTGAAAAATTCCGTTCTTACCTAGTAGGAGCGAAAATAATCGTTTACACAGACCACGCTGCTATCAGATATCTATTGACTAAGAAAGATGCTAAACCAAGACTCTTGAGATGGATTTTACTCTTACAAGAGTTTGATCTCGAAATAAAAGATAAGAAAGGTACTGAAAACGTCGTAGCGGACCATTTATCTAGAATAGAAGGTATTAAACCCGAACAAGTGCCGATTAACGATGACTTTCCGTATGAACAGCTGATAGCACAAATAGGAAGCGACCCAGTTCAGTTAGACATAGATGAACCAGAACCCGTGGAAACAATCCAAAAAACTGTAGGACTGCCATGGTACGCTGACATTGTCAACTACCTAGCTGCAGGAGCTCTTCCACCTGATTTAACCTATCAGCAGAAAAAGAAATTCTTTCACAATCTCAAACATTACTATTGGGATGAACCATTATTGTTCAAAAGAGGACCCGATGGAATCTTTCGTCGATGTATTCCCGAAGAAGAAATAGAAGATGTCATTGCTCATTGCCATTCATCTCCTTATGGTGGACATGGAAGCACTTCCAAGACTTGTGCAAAAATCTTACAAGTCGGCCTATTCTGGCCTAATCTATGGAAAGATGTCCACATCGCTGTTATAAATTGCGATCGGTGTCAACGCACCAGCAATATTTCAAGAAGAGATGAAATGCCTCAAAAAGGAATATTAGAAGTAGAAATCTTTGACGTCTGGGGAATAGATTTCATGGGACCATTCCCATCATCTTTCGGTAATAATTACATACTCGTAGCTGTTGATTATGTTTCAAAGTGGATTGAAGCTATAGCTTCTCCTACAAATGACACACGAGTAGTAATTGTAAACACCCCAAATTTGCCCTCACCCATTCACACCACGGCTTGTGATCACTTCATATACATAATCACCATCATAGCATCTCATATCACATTTTTGGTTCACTGCATAGATTCAAAGTCATCTGCATCTAGGGTTTGTGATCTGAGCAATCCAAGAGCTTCTTGAGCCACTCCAAAGGCTATCAATCACTTCAAAGGGGTCCATGTGTGTTCAAGTATCATATTATATCCTCTCAAAGTCAAGAATGTCAAAAAAATCACGAGAACTAAGAATGGCATGGAAGCAGAGCCAGGCTTGACTGCACAGATGACCTAAAATTAGGGTTTTGGTTTCAGAGGCCATAACTCCAAATGTTTTGGTCATTCTTGTTTCTATTGGTCTCTATATGGAATAGGGAGTATGCATATCAATTTTCATGAAGAAATTCCATGGGGAAGTCATCTGATCAAGAGTTGACTTTTCAAGCAAGTCAGTGCAAAATCAGGGCATCTGAGACCCCCAATGACCCAACCAAAGGGTGTTATTAATCATTTTGATTGTATATGATCTTTATTTGATCATGGAAGATGGTAGGAGTTCACAAAATTGAATAATCTCAAGTCTTTTGTAAAGTTGACTTTTTGGGAAGTTTGACTTTTAATGAAATTGTCATTTTAGGCAACTTTTTCAACCTTTACTTTTTGATTCAAAGAAGCTTCAAATGAAAAAACTTTGGTCATGAAAGTTGTAGAAAAGATCTTTCCCTTTTCAAAAAGTACAAGAACATGACCTAATTCATTTTGGATCAAAAGTCATGGCTCACCAAAGTTGGCAAAAATCACAAAATTTCAAAGTTTCTACCAAAGAGGCATTTTGCAAAATGACTTGATCAAGTGTTCTAAAGCTACCAAATGGACTTCTAAACTTCACAACATGATTACATAACCTCTAAAAATCAGAATTGGCCCAAGGAATTTCTCATTTGTGTGACTTGATTTTCAAGAATTCATAAGCCATTTTCATAAAGATGCAAAGAGGAATTTTTGGCAAAATCATTCTCCCATGAATTGTGTGATCACTAATTGATTTCTATACATTGTCATGATCTAATGAGGCATCCCACATCAAAAAAACAGCAAGAGTTTTCACATTGACATAACCAAAATCATGAGAAACACAAGTGGGCAAGTTGCAAAATCTCTCACAACTCATGATCCAAATGCTGCAGACTCTCACAAGCAATCCAAGGGTCATCCTTGACTCAAGCTGAAGCAAGACAAGCCCTTAGACTGCTGCTGCCATAGCCCATGCTGCAAGTACAAATCAACTTGACTTTTTGGCCAAAACCCCCATACTCTTGGAACAGTGAGCAGCCACCTCTACTGACCTGCTCCACAGGCTACTCACACATCATGGGAGTGTTATAGCAACTCATTGGACATTGAAACAAGACACAATACAACCCTCACAAAAATCTGTCAAGAACTCCTCTTCTTCGAATCTCTCTCTACAGCCATCAAACACTCATTTTCTCTTCACCAACAAATCATACATACTCCAAAGAACCAGAATCCACCATGAACACAGCTTGAAACCCTCTAGAACATAACTGTGAAATCTGCTACACCAGAACTCATCCTCACAAATCAGCCATCCACAAGAGCTTTGAGGCATTCCATTGAGTTCAGAAAGGCCAAGGGAGTTCATTTGCACAAGTAGGAGGTTCTGGAAGCTCACCATTGAAGCTTTCCAGCTCAGGTATGGCCAAGAACACTTTCTCACAGAACTTGTTTTTCTTGTTATAAAATGAAAGTGTATGTTGTGCTGATCATAATGATGTGTTTGAAATTAAAAATGAGTGAAAAATGAGGATGTATTGATGTTCTGAAATTTCTCCCGTGAAAAAAGTTTGCTTCGATTTGCTTGATTCATGTAGTTTAATTGTTGTTTGATGGTTGATTCGTGTTCTAGGATGTTAGAGAATCATTTCCCTGTGTTTAATTTGAAGTGGGGTGGCTTGTGGTGAAGTCTAGGGTTTTGGTTCGCCGGAGAAGACGACCGGAAGTCTTCTCTGACCACCTGAGAACCATTAACCCTAATCAGTGTCATTAATTGATGTTTGAATTTGGTACGTTAGATGCGTTGACTTAGGCTGACTGGAGCGCATTTGAGTGGCCAGGATGCATCCTCAGAAACCCTAATCTCCATTAACTTAATTAATCCCATTTAATTAATTCGTAAACTTAATTAATCTGATTTGAATGTAGACCATTGGATTACGCGCCAAGTCAACAGCCCCTTCCCCAGAATCAATCCTGGCTCTCCATTGCGTTTACTTTTCATTTTCTTTAATTTTAATTCATTTGTTTTATATTCCTTTTGTCCATTTATTTAAAAATAGTAAACCCTTTTCAAAAATTCTGAAAATTTTTATACACACTTCTATTAATTTTCAGAAACCAAAAATATTTTTATTTTTATTTTTTTCATTAAAAAATATTTTTAAATCATTTAAAAGTTTATTTTTAATTAATTAATGAGAATCAATTAATTAAAAATACTTTTAGGTATTTAAAAATCACCAAAAAATTCATGAAACCTTTAAAATCATTTAGAAACATTGTCCAACCCTCAAACCAAATTTCTTTTTTGATCTTGATGCATTTTGATAATTTTCCATGGAATTAATTCATTTTCAAAGCATTATTTTGATCCAAACTTCCAAAAATCATTTCTGCCTAACCATTGAGAGTTGGACTTTGATTCTTTTTGCATTGTGTTTAGCATATCATGTAGTTTGTGAGATTAAATTGGCATGAATTGATCTTGCATTTTCCATTTGTTTGGCATTTTTCTTGTTAAGGTACCCTAAAACCCTAGAAAACTTAGGAAATTCATAACCCTAATTAGGTTAAGAGTTGGAACCTCTCCTTTGGGCAGTGAGTTAGTATAGGTTTAGGGTTCCTTTGAGGGCATTTTCAATTTTTTTATCTTGATGTTTGCTTCTTATTTTGGTTTTTGTTTGATGCATTGATCATAAACCCTAATTTGAGCTTCCATATGCATCCATCTTGCATTTTCTTGCATACCTTGACTTGCCATTGCATTTTGTGCATTTATTTGATTCATTTGACATCTTAAGACACATTAGAAGCATGCTTGATCATCACATCTTGCATTTACCAGGTTGTATGTCATTTGCATCTCATAACTTTTCATATGTGTTCATGGTTCTAAACTTGCTTCATTTGCATCCACAAGTTTGTATGATCATCCCTATGCTTTGTTTCATGTTTGCATCATCTCATAGTATCATTAACATCATGTATGTGCTTCTGGTTTTGATTTGCATCATGCCATTTCACTTCATTTTGCATTGTATTGCATTTCTTTCACTAACTTTTCAGGTGGTAAGCAACTTTGAGAAGTGAATTTGCCTTCACTTCTCACAATTTCTTTTCATCTCCTTTATGCATCCTTGCTGCATTTTGTTATGTGTTTGGGGGTGAGCTTGCTCATTCTTCTTCATCTTACTTTCTTTCCTCAAGTGACTTGACTTCTTGAATGAAGCAAGTTACTTTGCTTTCTCTTTGCTCCATTCATCTACTTCCTGGTGGTTCCTCTGAAGATTTCTTTCTTGAACCTCACAAACTTTAGGAACAACCAAGCATGACAATAATTAGGGTTTTGATTAGTCCCCCATTTAGATTTTACCTTTGTGTCTCATTGAGTCTTCTCTTCTCATCTCATAATCAAGGACTAAACTCTAAAGGCTTTAAGGCTTTGTGATTAAGCTTATGCCTGCATCCTTCTATTAGGATGGAGTGTATAACTATAATCCTAAGTGTTAAACCCTTAATGTGTTTAAATCCTTTAATCAATCCATCTAATAATCATCAAGACATCAAGCTTGTAACTTGGGCCTTGCATTAGGGTTCTAATTCTTCCTTAACTGGTTAAGAAGGACTAACCCTAGTGTTAATGGACAAGTCCCCCTCAAGTTGTCTTACAAACCCTAAAACTCACTTCATCATCATACCATTAAATAAAATCCACTTAACAAAGGCTTTGTTTTGTCATGAGTTTAATTCCTAATCATGGATTAAGTTGAGGAGCTTTCCTCAGCTTAAACATTCTCATCTATTATCCTTCTATTAGGATGGTGTAATGAGTCTGTTTAATCCCTGATTATGGCTTAACCTCATTACTTAACACTAAACAAAAACCACAAAAACATCTAAATAATCACAAGTAGGAAAATGATCTTAATCCTACATCATGGTGATTAAGTGTGAGAAGCTGACTTCACACTTAAGGTATTCTCATTACCCCTAATCAGAGGGAAGATGTGATGAGTTTACTAAATCCATTGGTTTAGGCTTAAGCTCATTAATCTACGACAAACTTTCAAAGGCAATAAAAGATTGAAAACTCAAAAAACAAACAATAATCGTCTCCTCCGGGATTCTTTTCTCATCTCATTCACTCATAACCGAGAACTTGCTTCTTCCGTCTAATGCAAGACAGTTTGCACCTGAGCCAGACAGGTCATACACTTGAGCATAGACAAGTAATCAATTCACAAGTCAATTCATTTTTCAGTCTCCTTGGGTCGAACTACGGTGTTCTGACTTCCTCATTGCACGAGAGGATACGTAGGCATAACTTAACAGTTATCGAACAAAAGTCTCTGTATATTCCCCCTCTTTCCAGCATTATTCTTTAGCCTCATTATCATGAGCATTTCATCTTTGTTCTTACACTGACACTTCACTTATACACTTCACTTATCTTACACTGACACCTGTACATCCTTTTCCAGCTCTCTGATACACAAATTGCACTGACACTACCCCTTTAAAACATAAATCTTTTAAGCGTGGATCCCGTCGAGTACGAAGGACAATCTGGGTGCTAATACCTTCCCAGGTTGTAACCAACCCCCTTTCTCAGTCTCTCTGGTTCGCAACCGTCTTATCCATATCTTTCTAGGTCTATGCAACATTACCTTTCCTTCGGGATAAAAATGCCTAGCTGGCGACTCTTTTCTTCCCTGTGAGTTCACTCCTGTGTGTTCTCGCATCTCTTTTCGCCGACCGTTCGCGTCTGTACCTTTATCTGGGCCATTCCCATTTATCTGGAGCGACAACTTGGCGACTCTGCTGGGGACCCTTATACTGTAACCAGGGCTTCTGGTTCTTTTTGTGGGTTCCTCCTAGCGCTTGATTGATTTGTGTTTACTGGGGTGTTATGTGCTATTTGTGCTTGTATTTGTATTTATTTTTGCTTTATGTACAGTTGTTTTATTGCTTTCTTTATAGCTTTACATATATCATACTGTCATACTGTGTTGGCTGGATCTGTTTTGTTGCTTTGGTGGGTGGGTGTTTGATTGAGAGTTGAGGTCCTATACCTGGGACCTGAGTGACACCTGGGCTAGAGTGGTTCATGTTCTTTCCCATTCCATTTCGGTCTGGTGCAGGAATATGAAACACGGTTCAGATATGGGTTTCTTCTTGAGAACTCTGTGCTGCAGATTTCCTGTAGTGCTAGGGCTATCTGGGAAGCCTGCTAAGTCTGGATGACCTTTAGTATTGACCTTCAGAAACTGAGGTGAATTAGAGGAGGATTTTTTATGGTTATTGTAAACACTGTACCACCGGGTTAGAAGTGTTTACACTTCTCATAACTGATCCAAGTCTGAGGATCCTTGTTTTAGAACATCACCTGTGAGGGGGTTGGGCTGTTTACAGGTTTGCAGGTACCCTTGACCCCAACATAACCTGTCACTTTGTTTTGATTAAGAGTACTCCATTTTGGAACAGTTCTTGTGATTTTAACCCTAGACATGTGACTCTTTATTTGAGTCCCCCACCTTGGTTACTGGACTTATGAACCTTCATCTGGATTTCTTGAACATACATGGACTTATATCAGAGCACTTGATCAGATCCAGCCTGATCACAAACCCTTGCATATCATTTGCATACATCATCATTGCATCATTTTAACATTTGCTTATTTGTTTTTCAGGGTATCCATCATATATTTTGGCTTGGTTTTGACCCCTTCATCAGCATAGACCTATCTTCATCAGTACTTACCTCAGATATCAGCTACCTGCTTCAGTCACCTGCATCACCAGTCTCATCCTGTCAGTGGCCCATCTTCAGTGTTATTCTCAGCATCTGTCTCAGCTCTTCTTCAGCAACATGGCACCCAAGAAGAGCAATATCTCCTACCATTTCTTTGAGCCTGAGCTGGCTAGCATCAGGAAGATCCAAACCCTGATTACTCCAGACCATATACCACTATTTTGAGAACATTATGGAGGAATCCTTGATGTGTTTATGGATTTGGACCCTTCACAGAGGAGCTTGATTCATACTTGCTTGCAGTTCTATGATCCCCCTCTGAGGTGATTCACCTTCCAGAACTTTCAGTTGGGACCCTTGTTAGAGGAGTATTCATCATTGGTTGGTATACCTATCAGGGGTAGAGTCCCCTTCAACCCTGAGATGGCTTTCCCTAGTAATGAAGAGGTGGCAAAAGCCTTGTATCTGGAACCAGTTCTGATTGGGCAGAATATGACTACCAAAGCTGGAATCTCTGGTCTACATCTGGATTTCTTGACTTCTCAGGCCACCCTGAAAGCTTCTTTGGGAGAGTGGAAGGCAGTCTGTGCTTTATTGGCCCTTAGCATATATGGGATCATATTATTTGCAGATGAGCCTAAGTTTGTTAGCAAGAGTGCAATCCATCTTTTCATTCTGAAGAACCCAGTGCCCACCTTACTGGGAGATCTTTACTACTCTGTTCACCAAAGGAATGAAAAGCAAAGGGGAAGATTAGTAAGATGCTGTGCTCCTTTGTTCCATACTTGGCTGCTCAAACATTTGCCAAAGACTGATGCATTCTTGAACCCTCACCAGCAGAAAAACTGGGCTAGGAGGCTTGTTGCTCTGACCTCAGATGATATCAGGTGGTGCACTCAGAGCACCAAAGGCAGAGACATCATTACTAGTTGTGGACAATTTCCCAATGTGCCTTTGATAGGAGTGAAGGGTTGCATCAACTACAACCCTCTGCTATTCAAAAGACAACTGGGCTATGCATTGGTTCACCCTCCTAAGGCACAAGATCTAGCTGAGACCCTTTATTATGAGATCAAGCCTAATCTGGCTATTGTCAGGCAAGCATCCTGGGCTTGGGACAATGTCCAGACTAAAGGGGTAACCATTCTTGGGAGATGCAACAATGTGGCCTCAGCTCAGTACTATGAGTGGTCTCATGCCAGGTGTCATACCCCAAATTTGTCCTACTAATATATTTATCTACATTTCATGTTTTAATTACTAAACCATTATTCGAAAAATTGTTATGTCATTTTGTAAGATTGAATCAAGTTTCAGTCAAGGCTATCAGTGAAAATATGCGTACATTAATGTTTAGGACTCAGTGCCATTGCAGTTTATGTTTCGAATTTTGTTTCTCTTCTTCTCAAGGCATGTTCATGTGTTCATAATATTATTCAAGAAAGCTCATGGTGGAGATTTTGGCTTATTAATGTGCAAGTGGTGAAGTCAAAGTTCAAATTTAATGCGTGAATCAAATGTTTTGGGCTCATCATGTGATGGGCAATTGGGATGCAAGTTGTAAATTTTAGGCAAAAGTGTCAAGACAATATGAGGCATTTGTGATAAAAGAAATTAATCACATTTAAGCTCATGAATTGTTAGAAGTTTGTAAATTTGCAAATTGTTTATGCTACAAAGTCAAAGGGTACTTGTCCATCACCATGCACTAATTGTTATCGTTGTAATTAAATCTTGAACAAAGGATTTGAGTTTCTTTTAATTCAAAAAAAAGGAGTTTTAGTATTCATGGTTCAAGTACACTGAATCCTGTACCGTTGTTCAAGCAGACCCTTTTCCATTAGTATAGAATCATAACACATAATAAGCTTTCATCCAAATAAACTTCATGCCATCATCACAACCTCTATTTTACTTCAGTATTGTCACAAAAAGTCAGCTGATATTTCAAGTACAATCATCAAACTTACAAAGTTCTACAACAAATTGACAACAAAGCAATTCTTGGGCTTGTGGTACAGTTCTATGTTTGGTCTATCAATAATACAATAAAATATTGAATACAATTCAAACAAAGTTTAGTTCTAATACAAGAAACAAGGATGAATGGTCATATCTTAGATTACAAAGATCCGGGAATCAGGTTCCATGTTGCAGACACGTCTTAAGCCATCATTAAGTCTCATGCTTCTCCAAATACCTTCATGCCATGATTAGATCAGATGAAGATTATGAGTGCAGGTCTATACAGTGCTCACAACTTGTACCTCCTCTCAAACGCTCGGAACCGTTTCCTCCAACTGTGACATATAGAGAGAGCGAGCATATGAACAACTGCAGAAGTCACAAGATACACCAGAATTCATTAACTGATTTCAAATGCAAAGTAAAAAAAACGAAATCACAAGTGTTCATACGAAAGCAAGGATGATTACAATTCATTCAAAGAGTTATCACAAACAGCAAATTCACCTGGTTCAGTATCAAGATATCTCTCAGTTACAGTTCATACTAAAAATTGATTCAAGCTCTTCATCAAGTTGCAAACATCCCTTCAAACTTCCAGCCATAGAAAGACAGGTATACGAACAGTTGCATATCAATTTCCATGACAAAAGCATTAGCATACTTGTAAGCAGGTCCTATGCAAACAAACAAGAAAGTCAGCTTAAAATTGCAACAAGTCATGCCATGAACACAAGATATCCATGTCTCATTATTGAACTGCAAGAGGAAACTTCCCATAATCAACACACCTCATGATCAGTATAGTCAATATCATGCTCTTCATACCAAGTCTTTCACCAATTTCCTCACCCAACTCTTCAAACCCTGCAAAGCATCAATAGAGTCTCAATTATAACAGATACATCAAATTAGCATCAAAGTGATTCCTAATGGCAAAACATGACAATGAGGAATTGCATCATTTCACAAGTAAGAAGAAAAGTATTCGAAGCATCACTACCATATCAGTAATAAACCAGATGTACAGCAGTGGAAAAGTCAGTTTGCAGCAGCAAATTCATATATTACAGGGCAATTAAAAATCAGTTGAAAATCCTCATTGGGACCACATGTGTTTTAGAAACATTTTCAGGCTGCACTACAGACAAAACAAAATAAGGACTCACCACCTGAGGTCCCCACACAATCCCCACCAAATCTCACAGAAGATCCGTCCAACTCACAATTTCACAGAAATATCTCTCTGAAATCTCTCAAATCTCGCACATACCTACATCCTCTCATTCTCCCTATAAATACCTTGGCCCAATCATTGAGAAGAGGACACACAGAAAAAAAGAGCCCTAGCCGCAGAAAGGTTTTGAGAACTTTGAAAACCCTTGTCAAAACTCCCCTGAACACCATCCATAATCAAATGTGTGCTTAAACCGCCACCATTATCTCAAATCACCGTCTCTCTTTCTCATCAACCAAACACGAATCCATTGAACACCGCAAATCCGGGTTTGTTTCTTCTTCAATCTTCCCGCAGAACCCAAACACAAAATATATCTGAATAAAAATCGAAACAGAGAAGAGTGCGAAGAGTGAGATGTGAAATCAAAAAGCGAATCGAGAGATAAATTAGAAAGATTATGAGCGTGAGGCACAACCGAGCCGACAAAAAACCGAAGCCATTGTCGTGAGCCGCCGTTAGCAAGATCCGAACCAAATCTGTGAGCACCCTCGCCGCCGTGTACTGAGCGTTGTTGATGTCGTAGCCGCGTGAGAGGAGAGCGACTTCTGTGAGGGAGCTGACGGTCGAGAGAAGGCATCTTCCGCCGAGAAGCTGCGGGAAAGGGTTTCGCATGAAAAATCACGAGACCGAGAGAAGGCAGTGGGAGCTGCGTGGGTTTTCAAAAGTAAGAATGCGTTGAGTGGCTTTGAAACAGGGGTAAAGCTTTTCTTTCTTTCGTTTTCTCATAAGTCTTAGTGGATAGCGCGTTTTTGTGTTTAGCACATTTCTTTTGGTTGTGAATTGGGCTACCTGAGCCCATTAACTAGTTGCTAATCATACTGCATATATATATATATAATTAATCCTTATGTTTTACTTTGTGCTAATCATACTGCATATATATATATAATTAATTGTTATGTTTTACTTTGTTTAGGATTATTGTGGGGATGCTATAATAAATTCTAAATTATTTTTAAGAGTTTATTTTTTGTTATCTTTCTTTATTAGTGGTCTATGATATAACCGCGTTTCCTTGATATTCGGTATTTACCGACGTTATCGGAATCGTTATGAGACCATTTTGTTTATATTAATTCCTAGGTATTTTATATACTCATTTTGTTATTTATATTTAATTTACATGGGCCGATGATATAATTATGGAATCGATATTCAATCATTTTTTGATTCGACGTTATCGATACCGGTATGAGGCCAACTTTTATTTTGCTATTATTTAATCGATTATTCGATTTATTCGGTTAATGATAAAAATGAGATATTCGATTATTTAATCGACGTTATCCATTAAATTGAGACCGATTCATTATTTTTATCCGTTATTTTATATTTTTGGGCCTATGATAAAAAATATGATTTATCGACATTCCATTTCGCGACGTTGTCTAAATCAATTTGAGGCCGACTTTTATCCATTTATTATTTTATCAATTTATTGATTTATTTATATTTGTTATTTGGTCTATGATATTATTATCCGATTTGTGATATTCGATTTATCGACGTTGTCCAAATTGATATGAGACCATTTTTTATTATTTTGTGGTTTCTAATTAATTTTAGATCCATCGTCATTTATCGACTTTATTCTTATTTCGGCCAATGATAAGTGGTGATATTCGATTTCTAATAAATCGACGTTATCCCCTAATTTGAGGCCACACGTTTATTTTACTTAATGTTTCATATTATTTCGATTTATTATTTATTTGGCCGATGAATAAATATTTAAATATTCGATTTCAAATAAATCGACGTTATTTAAATTAAATATGAGGCCAAACTATTATTTTATTATTATTTCGACTTTATTTTATTTTTATGGTCGATGATATAACAAACGATTTAAACGTTCGATTTCGACAAATCGTTATCATTTAGATTAATATGAGACAAATTCTATTCTTTTTTTATCGCATTTTTTCTATTTAAATAATTATTTGATTATAAAGTATCGCTCAACTTCTCATAGAATGATTCTAACTTTGAATCGATTCTAAGACAGTTAAAGAGCTAAATTTCGACGCTTTCGGTTTAATTCGAGTTCCAACGGCTCCACCTTAGCTTAGCATTATGAATCGTTCTCGCGTAACCGTTTAACCTTTAACCTCCATTTTGCACTCACTCTTCGCGATCGCTTTATGCCTCGCAATCGACCTACCAAAATGTTTCTGTAAATCCAAACCCTTGATCCAACGTCAAGTGGTCTTAGGTGTTAAAATATTTTAATAATATGAGGAAAATTGTACGCCACGAGCCTTAAGTGGTAGAAAGGGGGATTACGAGCTATCGTTATTCGCTCCGATTATTCTGTCGCAAGACACCTGGCTTGTTGGTTCGGAATAAACTATCCATAGTCTTTAGTGCAATTCGACTCCTAAAGAAAGATAATAAAATTTAATTCCTTTTCCTCTTTAGCAAGTAATTCATTAGGCATAGGCATACTTTCGCGCGTGACAACTTAGAAGGTTCCCATCGAGTACGATGGATGTAGGGGGTGCTAATACCTTCCCCCTGCATAACCGACTTCCGAACCCCGACAATGGTTACGACGACCTTGTCTTAATCCTTTCATCCCGGGTTTTATCTATATTTTCCCTTTCCCTCTTTGGGAATAAATCAAAATTAGGTGGCGACTCTCAAGTCGGCCCAGCCGCGACCGCATTCGCGAGGATCGTATTTTTCGAGGTACGATAGCTGGCGACTCTGCTGGGGACTGGTTCACCCCTATGCAAGTCAAGCCTAATCTAGGTTGCTTCACGCTTGTTTGTATGCTTACCTTTATGTCTTACTTGTTTATGTTTTACCGCTTTCTTTATCGCTTTCCATATTATACCTTGTGGTTCTTGGATCGATATTTTGAAACTTGAGTGAAAGGCTCTATACCCGGGCTTTCGAGTGCAAGCATAAGTTAGCGAGGTTGTGTAGTATGGGCTCCTGAGAGAACCACTCTCATGGGTTGTCGATACGAAAACCTCACTTGGAGTAGATTCTAATGAGAACAATGACGACCGTCAAGCTTTTGACGTGTGTACTCAGTTATTTTCATTAGGGTCGTCGACTCTGAGGACCTTTAGAACCTTTTGGTTAAAACATCGGTTGATGGTTGCGTAGTATGGGGCACCAGGGTTCGCCCTCGCGTGGCTCGATACAAAAACCTCACATGGAATAGACTTACTCAATGGAGTTGATTGACTGTCGAGAATATATAAAAATTGACATGTGCATCAAACAATTGAGGAAGGTCCATAACTCCAGGACTTTGTTTTAAACCTC
This sequence comes from Lathyrus aphaca, assembly GCA_963966055.1. NCBI lineage: Eukaryota > Viridiplantae > Streptophyta > Magnoliopsida > Fabales > Fabaceae > Lathyrus > Lathyrus aphaca. The sequence continues at coordinate 297,572,242 of OZ014519.1, read as the reverse complement.
GTGTCGATGATCACGTAGTATGGACTCCCGAGAAAATTTGCTCTCGTGGGTGTCGATACGAAGATCTCACCCGAAATAGATTCATATGGCGGAGTCAATCAACCGTCATGCTTATGGCGCGTGTGATGAACAACCATATGAATTGATAACTTTGGGGTCCCTAAAACCTTAGAGTCTACCCAGTGAGTTCCTGATCAGAATATCCTCCATCCGTACCTTGGACTTATGATACTGTGACTTTATGTTTAACACCGTTTCGCATTTTATTTGCATATCATTGCATTCACATTTTCATTCATTTTGCATTCATAGTCGCTCATGTTCATTCGTTCTCGTCTTCAGAGTTGTTGAGTACCCGTCAAGCTGATTCCTCCACGCAGATACAGAACTAAGGCCCACGAAAGAAGAAGGATGGCTGAGCAAGAAGAACACAACAAACGAGTCAGGGAAGACATTGATGACCTGAAGAGCAGTGTGAGCAAGATTATGGATATGCTCCAAATCTTGGCAACTAAAGACACTCCAGCTCAGAAGACCGTCACCTCTGAAGACAGTAGTTTTGTCATTAACGCAGAGTCTTCAAGACCCGCTAGCACATGGCCAGAATTTGGATTGCCACCGGGTTATAATCCGCCATTTGTGACTACTCAGATGACTGGTACATCCACTTTTTTCGAACCTGGAGTGTTCGCTGACTCTCAACCTAATGTGCATACTGTTGCCCAAACTGCCTATGTGAATCCTCCTTTCGTGCATAATCCACCATCTACAGTACAAGGAGAGGCTGGGAATATCGAGGATGTCAGGGAACAATGTATGACTTTGGAAAAGAGGATAAGAGCTGTCGAAGGATTTGATGTCTTCAACGCTACTGCATCAGACATGTGCTTGGTTTCGAATTTGGTTATGCCAGACAAGTTCAAAATGCCTATATTTGAAAAATACAAGGGAGACACTTGCCCAAAGAGCCACATGATCATGTACTGCCGCAAAATGGCCGCTCATGCTGATAAAGACAAACTACTTATCCATTGCTTCCAAGATAGCTTGAGTGGGGCATCTTTGAAATGGTATATGGGACTCGAGAAAAGTCGTATTCAATGCTGGCAGGATTTGCTTGATGCATTCCTAAAACAATACAAATACAATTTGGACATGGCACCTGACCGCTGTCAGCTTCAAAACATGTCTCAGAAAGAAAAGGAATCATTCAAAGAGTACGCTCAGCGTTGGAGAGAGCTAGCTGCTCAGGTTGAGCCTCCCTTAGCAGAGAAAGAGCTAACTGGTCTGTTCATGGACACTCTTCAACCTCTTTACTGGGAAAGGATGATTGGCAGTGTATCATCCAGTTTTGCTGACCTAGTCACTATTGGAGAAAGGCTAGAGGAAGGAATCAGAAAAGGCAAGTTTGGAAGTGCTGAAGCTTCTAATGCTGCGAAAAAGTCCTCCGGGAACTTTCAGAAGAAGAAAGAGAGTGATACTCATGCTGTCAACACTGAAAGAAGACCCTACTACAGGAAACAACAATATGGTGAAGCCCAAGTAGCCGCAGTTGCTCCTATGGTTAATGCTCCACCAGCTCGAGCTCCTCCACAAAGGAATGTGGGTCAGAATCAGACTCGCACTCCCCGGCCCAGGGCTCCTATTGATCCTATTCCCATGAAATATGCTGAGGTTTTCCCTGAACTGTTCAAAAAAGGTCTTGTTATTACTAGACCTCTCAATCCTCCAAATCCTCTTCCACCTGGATTTAGGACCGATCTTCATTGCCCATTCCATGAAGGAGCTGCAGGTCATGATATTGAGAACTGTTATGCTTTCCAAGCTCGAGTTCAGGACTTGGTCAGGGGAGACTTGCTCACCTTCACACCGAGAAAGGTTCCCATGGTTGAAATAGATCCCATGCCAAAGCAAAGTGGCTGAATATTTGGTCGAAGAATCGCAAGTTACTACCTAAAGCCAGTGGATCAGACGGGAAAGCTCATCCTTGCTACTGATTAGACACTAGGCCTTGTTTCTCCTCAGTTTTAATTTCCTTGTTTGTATTATGTGTACTTGTTTAAAAACTTTGTTTATTCTCTAATGTTAATGTTAATGAAATGAGCATCGCATGTTTTTGAATCAATTCATTCACCTTCATATTTGTGCGTATTTATGCTTTTCATTTTCAAACAATATATACCATTGTTTCTCTTATTCATCTACTGCATAAGCAATGATTGGAGGGAGGATGACGAAAAATACCCAAACTGTTGAGTGGTATGCTTTCAAAATAAAATCTTGCTGATGATATACAGGCATTGTTTCGACTCCCAAACACTGGAGAAATAAGGAAGTTAATCCATTGCCAACCCCTTTGAGCCTAGAAGTTGGAGTTTCTTTCTACACGAAAAAAAACCCATAATTTTAACCCGGGGCAAGGTAGTTCTCAATTAATTCAAATATGCATTCAATTTCAGGAATATTATTCATTGCACCTTTCAATAAGGATTTCAAGTCCAAGATTTCCTTCGCACAATTGTCGAGGAAATTGATGGCAGTCATTGTCCAAATCAAAAAGCCGCTAAGTCAACACCCAAAAGGCGACTTAGGCAAAAATAAAAGCATCCCGCTGGACTGAAAATGTCAAAAATACAGTCCAGGCAAAAGTTAGGGATAATAAGATTCAAATCAAAAGAGGTCACCAGAAACCATCAACAAATACAAAGATGAGCTGATCCAAAATCCTCATCAAATAATCCAACAAATGTTGTGAATAAGCAATGACCGCTATCCAGTGATCCTTTGGCTCTTAAGCCATCATTGTCAATACAAATCCAAATAACCTGAATGTATAGGTTGAATTAATTGAGCGTAGGACTGGAGATCATCACGGAGGATGGGTTGGGTAAAATTAACTTTTGAGCCATATATCCTTTTGTCCATAAACCGTGAACCAAGCCATGTTACAACCCTTTAAAGACCTAATTGAAGCTAGGTTTGTTTCGAAAGCATATCTCAACAAGGTTGCGTAAGCTGACTCCCCAAGAGATTTGCCAATCATTCGCTTTGGTATCTTACCTTTTGCATTGTCTTTCAATTTGCATTATCTTTCACTTTGCACTTTGCATGACTTAATAAACAGTGCATTCTTTGCCAGTATTTCATTTTCTTTACACCAATATCATTCCAATAATGATTTTTGATTTCAAAATTTGTGCTTGAGCATTGTATTAAAATTAACATTTTTTGAATGAACATTTTATTTACAATAAGCACTCATCATCGAGGAATTCCAAACTATTGAGAAACTTGACCGGTGATCTTATCAGGGGCACCTTGCAGTCCATGATTTTGTTACTCAGAAGAATTTCTTTTTCTGGACTCGGGCTGGGGCAAAAATTTCAAGCGACCAGTCAAGCAGTCACTTCAGAATCATTCAACATGGGGCAGTCTACTTCGAGCGACCCCAAGCAAAGCTTATCACTCCTTCCTAAAAAGATCAACACCTTGATACTTCATACAAGAATGGTCGAGGTTGTGTTTAAGACATATTTCAAAGGGTATAGTTGGCAAAGTTCACTCTGTTGTGGAATCAGCTGTTTCAGCCGCACTTATCCAAAAGAGTCTTATCCCGTGGTCTTAGCATTTGCATCGCAAGCATTGACCATTTACATCATACAATTTCATATCAAGCATAGCTCGAAGTTTACTTCATGTTCATATGCATTTCCCGAGGTCTTGTCATCTTACCATGTGGTCAAAGTCCAATTTTGTTTGGCACCCTTAAAGTCTAATTTCCATTGGCAATCGCCAAAAGTCAAAAGCCCAATTTACGTGGCACCTGGCAATGCAGTAATGTCTGTCATTCTGTCTTTCATCCAATGTTATTCTTGGATCTAGATTTCTCTCTCCGGTTGTTCCCATTGAGAAGTTCATTTTTCTTCAGATTTCTCTCTCCGGTTGTTCCCATTGAGAAATTCTTATTTCTTTTAACTTTCTCACTCTGGTTAATCCCATTGAGAAGTTCTTATTTCCTTTAATTTTCTCACTCCGGTTGTTCCCATTGAGAAATTCCTATATTTCTTTTAGTTTCTCTCTCCGGTTGTTCCCATTGAGAAATCCTTATTTCCTTCTATTTTCTCTCTCCGGTTGTTCCCATTGAGAAATCCTTATTTTCTTCTATTTTCTCTCTCCGGTTGTTCCCATTGAGAAGTTCTTATTTCCTTTAATTTTCTCGCTCCGGTCGTTCCCATTGAGAAGTTCTTATTTCCTTTAAAGTTCTCACTCCGGTTAATCCCATTGAGAAGCTCCTATTTCTTTTAACTTTCTCACTCTGGTTGTTCCCATTGAGAAGTTATTTATTTCTTTCTATTTTCTCTCTCCGGTTAATCCCATTGAGAAACCATTTGTTTCCTTCAAAGTTCTCACTCCGGTTAATCCCATTGAGAAGCTCTTATTCCTTTCAGCCTTTCTCACTCCGGTTGTTCCCATTGAGAAGTTCTTATTTCCTTTAATTTTCTCACTCTGGTCGTTCCCATTGAGAAACCATTTGTTTCCTTCAAAGTTCTCACTCCGGTTAATCCCATTGAGAAGCTCTTATTCCTTTCAACCTTTCTCTCTCCGGTTATTCCCATTGAGAAGTTATTATTACTTTCAAATTTCTCACTCCGGTTGTTCCCATTGAGAAAATCCCTTATTCCTTCAATTTTCTCTCTCCGGTTATTCCCATTGAGAAATTCGTTATTTCTTTCAACTGTCTCTCTCCGGTTCATCCCATTGAGAAGTTTGGCACAAATTTTTATTGCAAGTATCATCTCTCTGGATGCCTCGTTGAAATTTTGATGTTTCCCTTGGCATACCTTCATAATTTGGTTTCATTCCGCATCTAATATTTTTTTAGATGTGTTAGACATTGATATTCAAGTTCGGTACTGGTGCATCTGTAGCATTGCTAGATGTCATTAATGCCTCTTCTCAGGGTTTATTCCTCTCATCTCAAGTATTTCTGACTATTCCTTGTCATTCAGACAGATTTTCGGAAATATCTTGTTTTTATCCATCTAGTTTTCCTATTATGTTGCCTTCAGTATTCTCTTCATTCAATCATTTCATCATATTCGCAGACTTTATGTCATCATGTTTCATATGGCATTCAAACTGCATTACATCCCCAACAATTGCATCCATACATACATCTCATGTTTCACTGTTGCATTTCATTTTGCATCAGACAAATTTAGGGTTTTCTATATCTAATTGTCTTTTACCCTAAAAAAATCGAACGCCTAGCAGCAGTTCACTTCTTCGGGTTCAAGACAATTAGATAGGGGCATCTGTCATACCCCAAATTTGTCCTACTAATATATTTATCTTCATTTCATGTTTTAATTACTAAACCATTATTCGAAAAATTGTTGTGTCATTTTGTAAGATTGAATCAAGTTTCAGTCAAGGCTATCAGTGAAAATATGCGTACATTAATGTTTAGGACTCAGTGCCATTGCAGTTTATGTTTCGAATTTTGTTTCTCTTCTTCTCAAGGCATGTTCATGTGTTCATAATATTATTCAAGAAAGCTCATGGTGGAGATTTTGGCTTATTAATGTGCAAGTGGTGAAGTCAAAGTTCAAATTTAATGCGTGAATCAAATGTTTTGGGCTCATCATGTGATGGCCAATTGGGATGCAAGTTGTAAATTTTAGGCAAAAGTGTCAAGAAAATATGAGGCATTTGTGATAAAAGAAATTAATCACATTTAAGCTCATGAATTGTTAGAAGTTTGTAAATTTGCAAATTGTTTATGCTACAAAGTCAAAGGGTACTTGTCCATCACCATGCACTAATTGTTATCGTTGTAATTAAATCTTGAACAAAGGATTTGAGTTTCTTTTAATTCAAAAAAAGGAGTTTTAGTATTCATGGTTCAAGTACATTGAATCCTGTACCGTTGTTCAAGCAGACCCTTTTCCATTAGTATAGAATCATAACACATAATAAGCTTTCATCCAAATAAACTTCATGCCATCATCACAACCTCTATTTTACTTCAGTATTGTCACAAAAAGTCAGCTGATATTTCAAGTACAATCATCAAACTTACAAAGTTCTACAACAAATTGACAACAAAGCAATTCTTGGGCTTGTGGTACAGTTCTATGTTTGGTCTATCAATAATACAATAAAATATTGAATACAATTCAAACAAAGTTTAGTTCTAATACAAGAAACAAGGATGAATGGTCATATCTTAGATTACAAAGATCCGGGAATCAGGTTCCATGTTGCAGACACGTCTTAAGCCATCATTAAGTCTCATGCTTCTCCAAATACCTTCATGCCATGATTAGATCAGATGAAAATTATGAGTGCAGGTCTATACAGTGCTCACAACTTGTACCTCCTCTCAAACGCTCGGAACCGTTTCCTCCAACTGTGACATATAGAGAGAGCGAGCATATGAACAACTGCAGAAGTCACAAGATACACCAGAATTCATTAACTGATTTCAAATGCAAAGTAAAAAAACGAAATCACAAGTGTTCATACGAAAGCAAGGATGATTACAATTCATTCAAAGAGTTATCACAAACAGCAAATTCACCTGGTTCAGTATCAAGATATCTCTCAGTTACAGTTCATACTAAAAATTGATTCAAGCTCTTCATCAAGTTGCAAACATCCCTTCAAACTTCCAGCCATAGAAAGACAGGTATACGAACAGTTGCATATCAATTTCCATGACAAAAGCATTAGCATACTTGTAAGCAGGTCCTATGCAAACAAACAAGAAAGTCAGCTTAAAATTGCAACAAGTCATGCCATGAACACAAGATATCCATGTCTCATTATTGAACTGCAAGAGGAAACTTCCCATAATCAGCACACCTCATGATCAGTATAGTCAATATCATGCTCTTCATACCAAGTCTTTCACCAATTTCCTCACCCAACTCTTCAAAACCTGCAAAGCATCAATAGAGTCTCAATTATAACAGATACATCAAATTAGCATCAAAGTGATTCCTAATGGAAAAACATGACAATGAGGAATTGAATCATTTCACAAGTAAGAAGAAAAGTATTCGAAGCATCACTACCATATCAGTAATAAACCAGATGTACAGCAGTGGAAAAGTCAGTTTGCAGCAGCAAATTCATATATTACAGGGCAATTAAAAATCAGTTGAAAATCCTCATTGGGACCACATGTGTTCTAGAAACATTTTCAGGCTGCACTACAGACAAAACAAAATAAGGACTCACCACCTGAGGTCCCCACACAATCCCCACCAAATCTCACAGAAGATCCGTCCAACTCACAATTTCACAGAAATATCTCTCTGAAATCTCTCAAATCTCGCACATACCTACATCCTCTCATTCTCCCTATAAATACCTTGGCCCAATCATTGAGAAGAGGACACACAGAAAAAAAGAGCCCTAGCCACAGAAAGGTTTTGAGAACTTCGAAAACCCTTGTCAAAACTCCCCTGAACACCATCCATAATCAAATGTGTGCTTAAACCGCCACCATTATCTCAAATCACCGTCTCTCTTTCTCATCAACCAAACACGAATCCATTGAACACCGCAAATCCGGGTCTGTTTCTTCTTCAATCTTCCCGCAGAACCCAAACACAAAATATATCTGAATAAAAATCGAAACAGAGAAGAGTGCGAAGAGTGAGATGTGAAATCAAAAAGCGAATCGAGAGATAAAGTAGAAAGATTGTGAGCGTGAGGCACAACCGAGCCGACAACAAACCGAAGCCATTGTCGTGAGCCGCCGTTAGCAAGATCCGAACCAAATCTGTGAGCACCCTCGCCGCCGTGTACTGAGCGTTGTTGATGTCATAGCCGCGTGAGAGGAGAGCGACTTCCGTGAGGGAGCTGACGGTCGAGAGAAGGCATCTTCCGCCGAGAAGCTGCGAGAAAGGGTTTCGCGTGAAAAATCACGAGACCGAGAGAAGGCAGTGGGAGCTGCGTGGGTTTTCAAAAGTAAGAATGCGTTGAGTGGCTTTGAAACAGGGGTAAAGCTTTTCTTTCTTTCGTTTTCTCATAAGTCTTAGTGGATAACGCGTTTTTGTGTTTAGCACATTTCTTTTGGTTGTGAATTGGGCTACCTGAGCCCATTAACTAGTTGCACATAATTCTTATGTTTTACTTTGTGCTAATCATACTGCATATATATATATATATAATTAATTCTTATTTTTTACTTTGTTTAGGATTATTGTGGGGATGCTATAATAAATTCTAAATTATTTTTAAGAGTTTATTTTTTGTTATCTTTCTTTATTAGTGGTCTATGATATAACTGCGTTTCCTTGATATTCGGTATTTACCGACGTTATCGGAATCGTTATGAGACCATTTTGTTTATATTAATTCATAGGTATTTTATATACTCATTTTGTTATTTATATTTAATTTACATGGGCCGATGATATAATTATGGAATCGATATTCAATCATTTTTTGATTCGACGTTATCGATACCGGTATGAGGCCAACTTTTATTTTGCTATTATTTAATCGATTATTCGATTTATTCGGTTAATGATAAAAATGAGATATTCGATTATTTAATCGACGTTATCTATTAAATTGAGACCGATTCATTATTTTTATCCGTTATTTTATATTTTTGGGCCTATGATAAAAAATATGATTTATCGACATTCCATTTCGCGACGTTGTCTAAATCAATTTGAGGCCGACTTTTATCCATTTCTTATTTTATCAATTTATTGATTTATTTATATTTGTTATTTGGTCTATGATATTATTATCCGATTTGTGACATTCGATTTATCGACGTTGTCCAAATTGATATGAGACCATTTTTTATTATTTTGTGGTTTCTAATTAATTTTAGATCCATCGTCATTTATCGACTTTATTCTTATTTCGGCCAATGATAAGTGGTGATATTCGATTTCTAATAAATCGACGTTATCCCCTAATTTGAGGCCACACGTTTATTTTACTTAATGTTTCATATTATTTCGATTTATTATTTATTTGGCCGATGAATAAATATTTAAATATTCGATTTCAAATAAATCGACGTTATTTAAATTAAATATGAGGCCAAACTATTATTTTATTATTATTTCGACTTTATTTTATTTTTATGGTCGATGATATAACAAACGATTTAAACGTTCGATTTCGACAAATCGTTATCATTTAGATTAATATGAGACAAATTCTATTCTTTTTTTATCGCATTTTTTCTATTTAAATAATTATTTGATTATAAAGTATCGCTCAACTTCTCATAGAATGATTCTAACTTTGAATCGATTCTAAGACAGTTAAAGAGCTAAATTTCGACGCTTTCGGTTTAATTCGAGTTCCAACGGCTCCACCTTAGCTTAGCATTAGGAATCATTCTCGCGTAACCGTTTAACCTTTAACCTCCATTTTGCACTCACTCTTCGCGATCGCTTTATGCCTCGTAATCGACCTACCAAAAAGTTTCTGTAAATCCAAACCCTTGATCCAACGTCAAGTGGTCTTAGGTGTTAAAATATTTTAATAATATGAGGAAAATTGTACGCCACGAGCCTTAAGTGGTAGAAAGGGGGATTACGAGCTATCGTTATTCGCTCTGATTATTCCGTCGCAAGACACCTGGCTTGTTGGTTCGGAATAAACTATCCATAGTCTTTAGTGCAATTCGACTCCTAAAGAAAGATAATAAAATTTAATTCCTTTTCCTCTTTAACAAGTAATTCATTAGGCATAGGCATACTTTCGCGCGTGACAACTTAGAAGGTTCCCATCGAGTACGATGGATGTAGGGGGTGCTAATACCTTCCCCCTGCATAACCGACTTCCGAACCCCGACAATGGTTACGACGACCTTGTCTTAATCCTTTCATCCCGGGTTTTATCTATATTTTCCCTTTCCCTCTTTGGGAATAAATCAAAATTAGGTGGCGACTCTCAAGTCGGCCCAGCCGCGACCGCATTCGCGAGGATCGTATTTTTCGAGGTACGACACCAGGGCTCAAGTTTCTGGGATGCCCTTCACCATTGAAGATGTTCCTGGGCCATCCACAGCACCACCTCCAGCAACTGTCAGCTTAGAGGAGTTTGAGAAGTTGAAAGAGAGAAATGAGAATCTGACTCAGGCTCTACAGAAGACCCTCTGTGAGAGGAGTGATGGTCGGCTGGACATTGAAAGGTTAGAGAAGCTAAAGGTGGAGCATCTAGCCAGGATTGAAAAGTCAGAGGATTACATCAAGAAGTCAAGGGCTGGAGAGCAGATCTTGAAAAATGCCTGCAAAGAGGCCCAATTCCAGAGAGCTAGGACTGATTTGTATCTGAAGGAGAGTCAAGCTAGGTGGGTCAGGATCACCGAAGCTCGCACTCAGGAGGATAAAAGGACTCAGGATAAGATTGAGCAGTTGGAGGCTAATGCAAAGGAGCAACAAGAAGCCCTGGTAGCAGCCCAAAGAGAGATCTCAGAATTGAAAATTAGAGCTGGTGTGAAGAGGTCAAAGGACCATGGCAGACACAAGAAGCTAACTACAGCTATTGCCACCAGGAATCTTCTCATCGGGAACCTTACAGAGCATCCAGCTGACCCTGTGACTGAAGCACTTCTAAAGGAAGTTCAGGAGGATGAGTTTGGTCTTAGTGTCTGACCTTTTGCTTGTTGTCACTTTCATTTCATTGTACTTTTCCTTTTTTATTTTTGTATTTTGACCCCTCAGAGGGCATGTATTGTAAAAGAAACAAATTATGTATCATTCACTTTTGTAATATATTCATTAGTTTGTTTTATCTGAGTTTCTTTCAAGCAACATCACAAGCATCTTCCTCAAGGGTCTGGAAAAGTCAAAACCAAGTGCCAAGCCGGATACCTTGGAAATAAATAAGCATACTGCATTGCATACTAACCTTTTGTTTTGTTTTGTAGGTTTTTGTTTTATTGTTACTAACTCTGTTGTGACTTCAGGAACTATTGCTCGACGTCGGGTGTTTCCACTCAACCGTCCACACAGATATCCAACCCGCAACAACCTTCCGGGTATACAAATGGACCAAGTACAGAAGGACCTTACAGAGGTTAGGACCCAAATGGCCAATGAAAGACTAGAAATGAGGAATCAGATGACTCAGTTTATGGAGGTGATGAATAATATGGCTCAAAGCCAAGAGAGACTAAGAGCACTGGTAGAGAGGCAGAATCAGGAAGACCCCCATCTAGGGACTGCTGGGACAAGCAACAATGAGAGAGTTTAACCTCATGTTAATCCTCCAGTCTATGGACCCCACCTTCATCCAGAGATCAACATCCCTGTTAATGTGCAAGGGACTGCCACTGCAGGTAGAGTGCTGCAAGAAGACCCCCAGGAAGATCAGTTCACAGTGATGGGAGCTGGGGAGGAAGCCTATGACAGAAGGCTAGATGAGATTGCTGAGAAACTAAGATCCCTGGAGTCCCAGAATTCTTTGGGCTTTGATGTTATGGACATGGGCTTAGTGGACGGGGTCAGGATTCCCCACAAATTTAAACCACCGTGCTTTGAGAAGTACAACGGAACTTCCTGTCCCCGGACCCATTTACAATCCTTTCTGGGGAGGCTAAAGGCATATACCATGGATGAAAAGCTATGGATGTTTTATTTTGAAGATAGCTTAACAGGAGCTTCAAGAGAATGGTACTCTCACCTGACCAGAGCAACCATCAGATGTTGGAAGGACTTGGCAGAGGCCTTCATTAGAAAATACCAATACAACTTGGATATGTCCCCCAACAGGACCCTTCTGATGGGGATGTCTCAATCATCCAGGGAAAGCTTCCGGGAGTATGCTCAGAGGTGGCGACAGCTTGCTGCTGCTGTCCAGCCACCCATGTCAGAGAGGGAGATGGCTGATATGTTTATGAACACCCTCCAAGGGACATACATTGATAGGCTAGCTGCCTTTTCTTCCACTAGCTTTGCTGATGTAGTCATAGCCGGGGAAAGAATTGAGAGCCTGTTAAAGATGGGCAAAATTTCTGACAACGGTGCTAGCTCATCCAGCAACACAAGAAAGCCTTTTGTGGGCTCAAGAAGAGCTGGTGAGACCAATGCTATCCATACCAGCAGAGGCAGACCCCAATATGTTCATAGGTCTGTGGCAGCAGTCACCATTCCCGCTCCAATTCATCCTCAACCAGCTTATCAACAGCAACAATCCCATTACCAGCAACAAACTCAGTATCCACCTCAGAGAAATTATAACAACAACAACAACACCAGCAACAATAATCAGCAAAGACCGTTCCAACAGAGACCTTCTCAGGCCAATAGGGTGATCAATCCGATCCCTATGCCCTATGCCACATTATTGCCACAACTCCTAAAACTCAACCTGGTTGAGCTAAGGACATTGGCACCTCCGGATCCTACCAGTCTGCCCAGAAATTATGACGCCAGCGCCAGATGTGCTTTTCACTCAAATGCACCTGGCCACAGTACAGAGAAGTGCAGGGCTTTGCACATGAAAGTACAGGATTTAGTGGATTCCAAAGCTCTAAATTTTGCACCACCACCAAATGTTAACAAGAACCCTATGCCACACCACGGAGGACCCAGAATTAATGCTATTGAAGAAGATAAGCCATCTTACTTGATAACCAGTGTGGGTCAGATTCGGACACCCTTGGTAGAGATCAAAGCTCAACTCCTTGAATGTCAAATGTTCCCGGGATGTGAGCTAGGGTGTGCTTATTGCAACATTTCAGTGAATGGGTGTGATAACTTGAGAGATGGCATAGATGGTCTCATCCAGAGTGGCCTGCTTCAAATCACCACATCAATACCTACCAATCCAACAATCTCCTTAACAACAGTTCCAGAATCGTCTACAACTACAACAACCATTGTTCCAAACAACTCTTCAATCTCGTCAACAAATGTTTCATCTGTTACTTCAACGGACCAAACATCAACAAACATCCCTTCTACAACTTCAGCACCCCTTCATTCAGAGTCTCCTACAACAACAACACCCATCCAGTCAACAGTGTCTCCCACAACATCAACAGCAAACAATGAAAGCGTCTCAACAGTTACAATTTATTATGATCCTGCCAATGATTCTGCCTACAACTCACAAAATGCCACTCCTATCAGAGCACCAGTCACAATATACTATGATCCACATACTATCATGGTCCCTTCTGCAGCTGCCATCAGTCCAGTCACTATCACAGTGCCTGGGCCAGTACCTTATGAAAACAGTAATGCCATCCCTTGGCATTACGGCTCCGACCTATACTGCGAAGGACAGACAATCACTCTTGAATCATCAACTTCTTCACCACAAATAGACAATGTGGGGGGAGGAGGAGGCTTCACTCGAAGCGGACGTCTCTTTGCCCCGCAAATTCAAAGACCCACTGCTGAAGCAGAAGCTGCTGCCAAGGCAAAAGGGAAGAGCATGGTGCAAGAAGAGCAAATTGTTAAAGAAGCTTTGAAAACACCTTTTGATCAAGAAGTTGATGAATTCATGAGAATCATCAAGAAGAGTGATTACAAGGTAGTGGACCAGCTTCACCAGACGCCTTCCAAGATCTCCATTCTATCATTGCTTATGTGCTCCGAGGCTCATCGGAACGCACTACTAAAAGTCCTGCACGCAGCTTATGTGCCAGAAGAGATCACGGTCAATCAGTTGGAAGCTGTGGTTGGAAATGTTCATGCTAGTAATGGACTAGGATTTACCAACACTGATTTGACTACAGAAGTCCGCAATCACAATAAGGCTTTGCACATTACCATGGAGTGTAAAGGCGCAGTTCTTTCACATGTACTGGTAGACACAGGGTCATCCCTCAATGTCTTACCTAAAAAAGCCCTGGTGAAGCTGGAGTATGAAGGATTGGCATTACGCCCCAGTAACTTAGTAGTGAGAGCCTTTGACGGTTCTAAGAGATCAGTTCTGGGAGAAATTGAGTTGCCTATAACGATTGGCCCACAAACTTTCAAAACGACCTTCTACGTGATGGACATTCAGCCGGCCTACAGCTGTTTGTTGGGTAGACCATGGATTCATGCCGCTGGCGCAGTCACGTCTACCCTTCACCAGAAGTTAAAATTCGAGTGGGAGGGCCAAGTCGTTACTATTTGTGGAGAGGAAGATATTTTTGTTAGCCATCTGGCTACATACAAATACATTGAGATGGATGGGGAGATCCACGAAACCATGAGTTAAGGGTTTGAGGCCCTGAACATCAACGAAGCATCTGCTGTACTTGGGACTTCCATGACATCCTACCAGCAAGCCAGGAAGGTTGTGGAAAAAGGGAATGCTCAAGGCTGGGGAAAACTGTTGCCTGTGGAGAAGAAATAGGATAGATTTGGGTTGGGTTACAAACTAACTCAACAAGATCAAGCAGAGGCTGCTAAGAAGCCCAACTTTGTTAGTGGGGGAATGCTCACCCCTGATACTGTCAACAACTTGGAAGATGAGTCGGAAGATGAACGCAACCTGGAGAGCTGGATACGTCCAAGGATCCCGGGGAGCCGTATCTCAAACTGGTCTTCCCAGGAAATTATAAGGGTTACTCCTGCAGAGTAATTATTATTTCCTGTATATTTTGAGCATGCATCAAGTCTTGCATCTTGCCCAAGATGACAAGACTCATTTTGTAATCGGGCCATCTGTAATTTTTGTGCAACAAGATTAATTAATGAAATATCAGACATCTTTTGCAAATGAGTCTTTTTCTTTTCTGCTCACTGTTTTTCCATTTTTCTTTTTGTACAAAAAAATAAATGGCAATGTTTTCAAAATGACAACATTATTTCACTTTTCTAAACAAGATTCAAATCAATCACTAAAATGAACAAACTGAACCCTTGCAGAGAGTGCCTTCCAGACCGCACCGACAACAACACGGCTATGACTTCGTATGACTCTGACAATCCGATCAATCAAGCTGATGAAGGGGTCGAAGAAGATTATGAGCTTCCTGAAGAGTTAGCCAGATTGTTGAGACAAGAGGAGAAGGTTATCACTCCTCATCAGGAGGAGGTCGAAACGATTAATCTTGGTACAGATGAAGACGTGAAAGAGGTTAAGATCGGGGCCTGCCTACAAGACTCAGTGAAGAAACAGCTGATTGACCTGCTTCAGGAGTATGTGGATGTGTTTGCTTGGTCTTATCAAGATATGCCAGGGTTGGACACCGACATTGTTATGCACAAGCTGCCTTTGAGAGAAGAATGCCCACCGGTCAAACAGAAACTGCGCCGTACTCGCCCAGACATGGCAATGAAGATCAAAGAAGAGGTACAAAAGCAGTGGGACGCCGGGTTCCTTGCTGTGACTAGCTATCCACCGTGGGTTGCTAATATTGTACCTGTGCCTAAGAAAGACGGCAAGGTAAGAATGTGTGTTGACTACCGGGACCTGAACAGAGCCAGCCCGAAAGATGATTTCCCATTACCTCACATTGATGTATTTGTTGATAACACGGCTCAGTTCTCGGTATTCTCCTTCATGGACGGATTTTCAGGATACAATCAGATCAAGATGTCGCCTGAAGACATGGAGAAGACAACCTTCATCACCCCCTGGGGAACTTTCTGTTATAAGGTGATGCCATTCGGATTGAAGAACGCTGGTGCAACATATCAACGGGCTATGGTAACGTTATTCCACGATATGATCCATAAAGAAATCGAGTGTTACGTGGATGACATGATTGCCAAGTCCCTCACGGAAGAAGACCACCTGGTAAATCTTCTGAAACTATTCAAGCGTCTGAGGAAGTATCAACTGAAGCTGAACCCCAACAAGTGCACATTCGGGGTGCGATCCGGTAAGCTGCTGGGCTTTATTGTAAGCGAGAAAGGGATTGAAGTTGACCCTGATAAAGTCAAAGCCATTCAAGAAATGCCTGCACCAAGGTCTGAAAAAGAAGTTCGAGGGTTTCTAGGTAGATTGAACTACATTTCACGGTTTATATCTCACCTTACAGCAACCTGTGAACCCTTATTTAAGCTGTTATGAAAAGAACAGACGGTCAGGTGGAATGAAGACTGCCAGAGGGCTTTTGACAAGATTAAGGAATACTTGCAAGAACCTCCAATCCTTATTCCTCCAGTTGAAGGAAGACCTCTGATAATGTACTTGACAGTATTAGAGGAGTCAATGGGGTGTGTGATGGGCTAGCATGACGAGTCTGGTCGAAAAGAGTATGCAATATACTACCTGAGCAAAAAGTTTATCGACTGTGAACAACGTTATTCACTGCTCGAGAAAACTTGCTGTGCTTTAGCATGGGCTGCTCGCCGACTGAGACAGTATATGCTGACCCACACTACTTTATTGATCTCCAAAATGGACCCGGTTAAGTACATTTTCGAGAAGCCAGCTCTTACCGGACGGGTTGCAAGATGGCAAATGATCCTCACAGAATATGACATTCAGTACACATCTCAGAAAGCCATCAAGGGTAGTGTACTGTCTGAATATCTTGCTGAGCAACCTATTGATGATTACCAGCCTATGAGATTTGACTTCCCTGATGAAGACATCATGTTCATAAAAGCGAAAGATCATGAAGAGCCTATTCACACTGAAGGGCCTGACCCGAAAGAAGAATGGACTATGATGTTTGATGGGGCTGTTAATATGAATGGTCGTGGTGTTGGTGCAGTACTCATTACACCTAAAGGAGTTCACATGCCTTTCTCGGCAAAGCTCACTTTCAACTGCACTAACAACGAAGCTGAATACGAAGCTTGCATTATGGGACTTGAGGAAGCCATTGACCTCAGGATCAAGACTTTGACCGTGTTCGGAGATTCAACTCTGGTAGTCAATCAAACCAACGGCAAATGGTACACACACCAAGAGCATCTGATACCTTACAGGGATTATACAAGGAGGTTATTGACTTTCTTCACAACGGTCAAGCTTGAGTATATCCCTCGGGACGAGAATCAGTTTGCAGATGCTCTGGATACCATTTCATCTATGATCAAAGTTCAAGCTGCCAGCTTTGTACCGCAGATTTCAGTGTCCAGACTTGACAGACCAGCATATGTATTTGCAGCAGATATTGTCAAAGATGATAAGCCTTGGTTCTATGACATTAAGTGCTTGTTGGAGGATCAAACATACCCATCTGGGGCATCTTCCAATGATAAGAAGACTTTGAGAAGGCTTGCTGGTAGTTTCTTTCTGAACACTGATGGTTCCCTATACAAGAGAAACTTTGATATGGTACACTTCAGATGCGTTGATAGAACAGAAGCAGACTTGTTAATGCATGAGGTGCACGAAGGATCCTTTGGTACCCATGCAGGAGGGCATGCCATGGCTAAAAAGTTGTTAAGATCAGGCTATTACTGGATCACAATGGATGCCGACTGTTGTGCCTATGCCAGAAAATGCCATAAATGCCAGATCTATGCGGATAAGGTGCATGTGCCTCCCAATCCTCTGAATGTGATGTCTTCACCCTGGCCCTTTGCTATGTGGGGCATTGATATGATTGGCAAGATCGAGCCGACTGCTTCAAATGGCCACAGATTCATCCTGGTCGCCATTGACTATTTCACCAAGTGGGTCGAAGCAGCTTCCTATGCCAATGTTACAAGACAAGTGGTAGCCAGATTTTTGAAGAGAGATATCATTTGTCGATACGGAGTTCCCGAGCGAATCATTACTGATAATGGTTCCAATTTAAACAACAAAATGATGGCAGAGCTGTGCCGGGACTTCAAGATCCAACACCACAATTCTTCTCCTTACAGGCCAAAGATGAACGGCGTTGTTGAGGCAGCTAACAAAAATATCAAGAAGATTGTGCAGAAGATGGTAGTCACCTACAAAGACTGGCATGAAATGCTACCATTTGCCTTGCATGGGTACCGCACATCAATCAGAACATCCACTAGGGCAACACCGTATCAGCTTGTATATGGCATGGAGGCAGTCCTACCTGTTGAAGTTGAATTACCCTCCTTGCGAGTACTGATGGATGTTAAGCTGAACGAAGCAGAATGGGTCCGGTCCCGATACGAACAAGTGAGTCTGATTGAAGAGAAAAGATTGGATGCAATCTGTCACGGGCAGCTATATCAGAAAAGAATGAAGAGAGCCTTCGATCAGAAAGTCAGGCACCGAGAATACCAAGTAGGAGATCTTGTGCTGAAAAGAATCCTCCCTCCGCATACAGACCACAGGGGCAAATGGACTCCAAACTATGAAGGACCATTCGTGGTAAAGAAAGTTTTCTCTGGTGGAGCACTGATGCTCAGCACTATGGATGGTGAAGACTTCCCGTCCCTTGTGAATTCAGATGCAGTTAAAAAATACTTCGCATAAAATGACCCGCTGGACATAAAACAGAATGTAAGTTCAGGCAAAAATAGGGCATCCCGGTGAGTCAAAAACAGAATAAAAGACTCGGGCAAAAATAAGGGAAAATAAACAAAAATGTACACCCGCTGAGTTGAAAAGCCGCATTGGACAACTCAGGCAAAAATGGGTATCCCGATGGATTGAAAACCCGAATGGGCGATCCATGCAAAATAAGGGAATAAGCGAACAACTGCACTCTGAATTCGTCTGTATCACCTACAACTTGGTAAGCTTCGAAAGGATCAAGCTTCTTTCAGAATCAGCTTTCTTCAGAAAGCAAGACGAGAAGAACGTCAAAAGTCATACGAGTCATAGCAAAAGAGCAAGCTCCTTAAAGCGTCGTCAACATTGCCAACATCTTTTGTTTCTCAATTTGTAACAATCTCCTCATTTCAGGAGATGTGTTTCTTTGACTGTATCTTGCCAATTCAGGGCATATGAATTAATAAAAACAGATTTTCAGTCAAGTTTCACCTCGTACACTTCATTTTATTTGCAAAAATGTCTGATGTCTTCAAGAATACTGATTGCATGAATACAGATGCTTATCCTCAAAAAAAATAATAATAAAAACTACGTGCTTGCAGGAAATATACTTACTCTCGGGAGTGTCTCACTCCTATGACGGAATCCGGTAAGGGATGCCTCGGGATTACTTGTGCGTTTCTCTGTCTTTGCAGGATTGCAGGTATTCAAAAGCGCAACATGGGGCATGAAAGCTTCATCCCAGCAAGTTGGCAAATCAACACTCACTCAGTCTTAGCCCCAAGTGCTTGCTCCCCAGCTGAGTTGCCACTTGTTGCTTCTCCCAGCCGAGGAGCCAATCATTCTTCCTTCTCAGCCAAGTACAAAAGCCAGGGAACCACTTCCCCACAGAGCTCCAGCCTCTTTTCAGAAGAGCAACGCACGAAGGAATCACAACAGAGTGACGAAAGCTTCTACGAACCCCAGCTGGGTCCCCTCATTACCAAGGATGGGTCTATCAGTGACCTATCTCCCCAAGCAAATACGTCTCATCATATCTACCAATGATCTCATCCCCAGCTGGGATGTTCACTTCAAACAGATCAACCAGAGATCTTCGCAACAATGGGATCCGAATCCCGGATCGGTATATTTTGCACAATCATAGCATTCGCATCATATTCACCCCACAAAGCGTAGCATTCCGTCTAATACGGAGCATTACGACAAAAATCAAACATGTGGCATAATCATAAGTCATGGTCTGAATCAAACACTTGTGAGTATTATCAACCCATCAACAGTATACAGAATACCCCCCAGATTCCCCAGCAAGAGCAGTTGCCTCACATTCACACACTCCTTGTGGCACCCGTCCGTGTCATCATTCCCCAGTAAAGTCGCCCGAGCTTTTCTTTACAAACAAACACTTATATATTGTAGATACTTCTCGACACCCGTCCGTGTCGTATCCCCAGCAGAAAGCCAAAGCGTCCCCTTTGCACTCACAAATACTTATATATATACATTTCCTTGACATCCGTCCATGTCATTTTCCCAGCGCAGTAATGTAAACACTTTGTATACCAGATACTTGTTTATACTATACTCTTCTCCTTTTGACACTCGTCCGTGTCACACTCTCTCCAGCAGGTTGAACACTTGAATATATATTACTCATACTTTTCACTCTCATTTCACTTATACAGATACTCGTCCGTATCTTATATACACCATTTACATCCCCGCAGATTCGACACTCGTCAGTGTTCTTTGTTAACCAGTTGGTACTCGTCCGTACCATCATCTCAGAACATGCGTCAAGCGTTTGTTTCTACTTGATACTCGTCCTTATCATAGTCTTAAGGATGCTCGTCCGCATCTTTAATTCATACACCGTGTCAAACGCTTTTTGTCTTTTTGAATATAGACACTCGTCCGTGTCAACTCTTCCCCAGAAGAGTCCTCTCAGATTCAACACTCGTCCGTATTCCTTGTTAACCAGTTGATACTCGTCCGTATCATCATCTCTGAACACGTGTCAGTATTTGTTTCTACCTGATACTCGTCCGTATCATAGTCTTAAGGATGCTCGTCCGCGTCTTTAATCTATACACAAACGTCAAAACACTTATACCTTTCATTTCTTGGATATAAACACTCGTCCATGTTTACTATTCCCCAGAAGATCGCCAGCAAAGCGAACTTCTTTTTTATCTGACATTCGTCCTATGTCATGATAAACCTTGAGAGCAGCCGTCCCCTTCTAGGTGGTCGTCCTCCACCTCTTGATGGTCGTCCTCCATCATGCTCATCCGATGGCCGTCCCCATCGTTGACCTTTTATCCGGCATTCGTCCTATGTCGCGATATTTTTTAGCAGCCGTCCCCTGCTAGGTGATCGTCCTTCACCTGTTGATGATCGTCCTTCATCATTTTATCCAATGGTCATCCCCATTGTTGATTTTGGTTATCTGACATTCGTCCTATGTCATGATAAACCTTGAGAGCAGCCGTCCCATGCTAGGTGGTCGTCCTCCACCTCTTGATGGTCGTCCTCCATCATGCTCGTCCGATGGTCGTCCCCATTGTTGACTTTTTATCCGGCATTCGTCCTATGTCGCGATATTTTCGGCAGCCGTACCCTGCCAGGTGGTCGTCTTCCACCTTAGATGACCGTCCCTCATCTTATCCCCAACAGAGCAGCCGTCCCCTGCTAGGTGATCGTCCTTCACCTTTGATGACCGTACCTCATCATCTGTTTATTTCATTCATTCTTTAACCCGATGGCCATCCCCGTCGTGGTCCCTTTTCCTTTTCCTGATGATCGTCCTTCATCAGTTTAGCCCGGTGGACGTCCCCATCATTTTTCATAAGATCCCCAGAGAATCTTATAGCTTTACTCAATGGCCGTCCCCATCATGATCCCTTTTATCCCCAGCATGTCGGCCGTCCCCGTCACTGCTTTACTTCCCGCACCTTTCCCAGCATGTCGGCCGTCCCCGTCATTGCTCTTTCCCAGCAGTCATCCTCTGCTCGACGGTCGTCCTCCGTCGCCCATACTTTACAATATACTTTATTTTCCTTTACAATCTATATCTCTTTTCTTCTTCATTCTGTGAGTGCAAATTTTGGACTGTCTTTGGTATTCAACCACAAGTTATCTTGTTTGCCTGTTAAGCCGTTGCTTACATCCTGCACAGCTAACTCATGTTTGAATAGGGGCAGCTGTAAACACCCCAAATTCGCCCTCACCCATTCACACCACGGCTTGTGATCATTTCATATACATAGATTCCAAGTCATATGCATCTAGGGTTTGTGATCTGAGCAAACCAAGAGCTTCTTGAGCCAATCCAAAGGCTATCAATCACTTCAAAGGGGTCCATGTGTGTTCAAGTATCATATTACATCCTCTCAAAGTCAAGAATGTCAAAAAAATCACAAGAACTAAGAATGGCATGGAAGCAGAGCCAGGCTTGACTGCACAGATGACCTAAAATTAGGGTTTTGGTTTCAGAGGCCATATATCCAAATTTTTTGGTCATTATTGTTTCTATTGGTCTCTATATGGAATAGGGAGTATGCATATCAATTTTCATGAAGAAATTCCATGGGGAAGTCATCTGATCAAGAGTTGACTTTTCAAGCAAGTCAGTGCAAAATCAGGGCATCTGAGACCCCCAATGACCCAACCAAAGGGTGTTATTCATCATTTTGATTGTATATGATCTTTATTTGATCATGGAAGATGGTAGAAGTTCACAAAATTGAAGAATCTCAAGTCTTTTGTAAAGTTGACTTTTTGGGTAGTTTGACTTTTAATGAAATTGTCATTTTAGGCAACTTTTTCAACCTTTGCTTTTTGATTCAAAGAAGCTTCAAATGAAAAAACTTTGGTCATGAAAGTTGTAGAATAGATCTTTCCCTTTTCAAAAAGTACAAGAACATGACCTAATTCATTTTGGATCAAAAGTTATGGCTCACCAAAGTTGGCAAAAATCACAAAATTTCAAAGTTTCTACCAAAGAGGCATTTTGCAAAATGACTTGATCAAGTGTTCTAAAGCTACCAAATGGACTTCTAAACTTCACAACATGATTACATAACCTCTAAAAATCAGAATTGGCCCAAGGAATTTCTCATTTGTGTGACTTGATTTTCAAGAATTCATAAGCCATTTTCATAAAGATGCAAAGAGGAATTTTTGGAAAAATCATTCTTCCATGAATTGTGTGATCACTAATTGATTTCTATACATTGTCATGATCTAATGAGGCATCCCACATCAAAAAAACAGCAAGAGTTTTCACATTGACATAGCCAAAATCATGAGAAAACACAAGTGGGCAAGTTGCAAAATCTCTCACAACTCATGATCCAAATGCTGCAGACTCTCACAAGCAATCCAAGGGTCATCCTTGACTCAAGCTGAAGCAAGACAAGCCCTTAGACTGCTGCTGCCATAGCCCATGCTGCAAGTATAAATCAACTTGACTTTTTGGCCAAAACCCCCATACTCTTGGAACAGTGAGCAGCCACCTCTACTGACCTGCTCCACAGGCTACTCACACATCATGGGAGTGTTATAGCAACTCATTGGCCATTGAAACAAGACACAACACAGCCCTCACAAAAATCTGTCAAGAACTCCTCTTCTTCGAATCTCTCTCTACAGCCATCAAACACTCATTTTCTCTTCACCAACAAATCATACATACTCCAAAGAACCAGAATCCACCATGAACACAGCTTGAAACCCTCTAGAACATAACTGTGAAATCTGCTACACCAGAACTCATCCTCACAAATCAGCCATCCACAAGAGCTTTGAGGAATTCCATTGAGTTCAGAAAGGCCAAGGGAGTTCATTTGCACAAGTAGGAGGTTCTGGAATCTCACCATTGAAGCTTTCCAGCTCAGGTATGGCCAAGAACACTTTCTCACAGAACTTGTTTTTCTTGTTATAAAATGAAAGTGTATGTTGTGTTGATCATAATGATGTGTTTGAAATTAAAAATGAGTGAAAAATGAGGATGTATTGATGTTCTGAAATTTCTCCCGTGAAAAATGTTTGCTTCGATTTGCTTGATTCATGTAGTTTAAATGTTGTTTGATGGTTGATTCGTGTTCTAGGATGTTAGAGGATCATTTCCCTGTGTTTAATTTGAAGTGGGGTGGCTTGTGGTGAAGTCTAGGGTTTTGGTTCGCCGGAGAAGACGACCGGAAGTCTTCTCCGGCCACCTGAGAACCATTAACCCTAATCAGTGTCATTAATTGATGTTTGAATTTGGTACGTTAGATGCGTTGACTTAGGCTGACTGGCGCGCGTTTGAGTGGCCAGGATGCATCCTCAGAAACCCTAATCTCCATTAACTTAATTAATCCCATTTAATTAATTCGTAAACTTAATTAATCTGATTTGAATGTAGACCATTGGATTACACGCCAAGTCAACAGCCCCTTCCCCAGAATCAATCCTGGCTCTCCATTGCGTTTACTTTTCATTTTCTTTAATTTTAATTCATTTGTTTTATATTTCTTTTGTCCATTTATTTAAAAATAATAAACCCTTTTCAAAAATTCTGAAAATTTTTATACACACTTTTATTAATTTTCAGAAACCAAAAATATTTTTATTTTTATTTTTTGCATTAAAAAATATTTTTAAATCATTTAAAAGTTTATTTTTAATTAATTAATGAGAATCAATTAATTAAAAATACTTTTAGGTATTTAAAAATCACCAAAAAATTCATGAAACCTTTAAAATCATTTAGAAACATTGTCCAACCCTCAAACCAAATTTCTTTTTTGATCTTGATGCATTTTGATAATTTTCCATGGAATTAATTCATTTTCAAAGCATTATTTTGATCCAAACTTCCAAAAATCATTTCTGCCTAACCATTGAGAGTTGGACTTTGATTCTTTTTGAATTGTGTTTAGCATATCATGTAGTTTGTGAGATTAAATTGGCATGAATTGATCTTGCATTTTCCATTTGTTTGGCATTTTTCTTGTTAAGGTACCCTAAAACCCTAGAAAACTTAGGAAATTCATAACCCTAATTAGGTTAAGAGTTGGAACCTCTCCTTTGGGCAGTGAGTTAGTATAGGTTTAGGGTTCCTTTGAGGGCATTTTCAATTTTTTTATCTTGATGTTTGCTTCTTATTTTGGTTTTTGTTTGATGCATTGATCATAAACCCTAATTTGAGCTTCCATATGCATCCATCTTGCATTTGCTTGCATACCTTGACTTGCCATAGCATTTTGTGCATTTATTTGATTCATTTGACATCTTAAGACACATTAGAAGCATGCTTGATTCATTTGACATGACAATAATTAGGGTTTTGATTAGTCCCCCATTTAGATTTTACCTTTGTGTCTCATTGAGTCTTCTCTTCTCATCTCATAATCAAGGACTAAACCCTAAAGGCTTTAAGGCTTTGTGATTAAGCTTATGCCTGCATCCTTCTATTAGGATAAAGTGTATAACTTTAATCCTAAGTGTTAAACCCTTAATGTGTTTAAATCCTTTAATCAATCCATCTAATAATCATCAAGACATCAAGCTTGTAACTTGGGCCTTGCATTAGGGTTCTAATTCTTCCTTAACTGGTTAAGAAGGACTAACCCTAGTGTTAATGGACAAGTCCCCCTCAAGTTGTCTTACAAACCCTAAAACTCACTTCATCATCATACCATTAAATAAAATCCACTTAACAAAGGCTTTGTTTTGTCATGAGTTTAATTCCTAATCATGGATTAAGTTGAGGAGCTTTCCTCAGCTTAAACATTCTCATCTATTATCCTTCTTTTAGGATGGTGTAATGAGTATGTTTAATCCCTGATTATGGCTTAACCTCATTACTTAACACTAAACAAAAACCACAAAAACATCTAAATAATCACAAGTAGGAAAATGATCTTAATCCTACATCATGGTGATTAAGTGTGAGAAGCTGACTTCACACTTAAGGTATTCTCATTACTCCTAATCAGAGGGAAGATGTGATGAGTTTACTAAATCCATTGGTTTAGGCTTAAGCTCATTAATCTACGACAAACTTTCAAAGGCAATAAAAGATTGAAAACTCAAAAAACAAACAATAATCGTCTCCTCCGGGATTCTTTTCTCATCTCATTCACTCATAACCGAGAACTTGCTTCTTCCGTCTAATGCAAGACAGTTTGCACCTGAGCCAGACAGGTCATACACTTGAGCATAGACAAGTAAGCAATTCACAAGTCAATTCATTTTTCAGTCTCCTTGGGTCGAACTACGGTGTTCTGACTTCCTCATTGCACGAGAGGATACGTAGGCATAACTTAACAGTTATCGAACAAAAGTCTCTGTATATTCCCCCTCTTTCCAGCATTATTCTTTAGCCTCATTATCATGAGCATTTCATCTTTGTTCTTACACTGACACTTCACTTATCTTACACTGACACCTGTACATCCTTTTCCAGCTCTCTGATACACAAATTGCACTGACACTACCCCTTTAAAACATAAATCTTTTAAGCGTGGATCCCGTCGAGTACGACGGACAATCTGGGTGCTAATACCTTCCCAGGTTGTAACCAACCCCCTTTCTCAGTCTCTCTGGTTCGCAACCGTCTTATCCATATCTTTCTAGGTCTATGCAGCATTACCTTTCCTTCTGGATAAAAATGCCTAGCTGGCGACTCTTTTCTTCCTTGTGAGTTCACTCCTGTGTGTTCTCACATCTCTTTTCGCCGACCGTTCGCGTCTGTACCTTTATCTGGGCCATTCCCATTTATCGGGAGCGACAGTAATAAAGCTCTTCAAAAATATAATCTTTCCCAGATTTGGTGTGCCTAGACTCGTCATAAGTGACGGTGGCTCACACTTCATTTCAAAAATCTTTGACAAATTACTATCTAAGTATGGAGTAAGACACCGTGTGGCAACACCATATCATCCACAAACAAGTGGACAAGTCGAAGTCTCAAACAGAGAAATCAAACAAATCTTAGAAAAGACTGTCGCCATATCTCGGAAAGATTGGTCATCTAAACTTAATGAAGCTTTATGGGCTTATAGGACAGCTTACAAGACACCCATAGGAACTACACCTTTCAAATTAGTTTATGGAAAATCTTGTCATCTCCCGGTAGAACTAGAACACAAAGCTTATTGGGCGATAAAAACTCTCAATATAAACTATAATGCTGCAGGAGAAAAGTGAATCCTAGATATTAACGAATTAGAAGAGTTAAGGTTAGATGCTTATGAGAATGCTAAGATATATAAAGAAAGAACTAAGCGATGGCATGATAAACGCCTATCTAGGAAATAATTTAGTGTGGGAGACGTTGTACTCCTCTTTAATTCAAGACTTAGACTCTTTCCTGGAAAACTAAAATCTAGATGGTCAGGACCCTTTGAAATAACTAGAGTGTTCCCAAGTGGAGCAATATAAATTAAGGGAAGGAATAGTGAACCATTCACAGTAAACGGACAACGTTTAAAACATTATCATAAAGTTGAAAATAGAGATTATGCAAATAATCTAAGGCTTTTAGAGTTATCCACTAATTTCCCTGATTAATCTAACCTAAGCATTACGTCAGGCTTTTGACGATAAAAACAGCGCTTAGTGGGAGGCAAACCATTTAATCATTTAAATCATTTTGATCATTTTATTATTTTGTCATTTATCATTTTATTATTCGTTTATTTGTTTTGCCATTTTATAGTTTTATTTCATTATTACTATTATTGCTTTTATTTATGCATTTTATTTTCTTATTTTTCCTTATTTTAATTTTAAATCACTTTTACAGATTTTCTAAAGTCTTTCCCACTTTCCTTCTCCCCCTGATTTGTTTCCTCTGTATTTACACTAACTATGGCTAACCAACCGATAAACCTCATGGAAACCAAATTTAGAGGTAGGAACCAAAGAATGAAATTTGAAGAGTTATCACATAGACCAATGGATTTGACTCTGTACCCGGATGATCTGACTATGGAAACCTTAGGTATACATGATAGCATCCTATACATGTTTAATCGACTTGGATGGGAGAATGCACTGATTCAACAAAAGTTTGTAACTTACCGCGAGCTCACCCTTGAGTTCCTCAGCTCCTTAGTTTACCTACCCGAGCGCGGTTTTGGATTCAGGAAAGGATTTATCAGTTTCCACCTATTTGGAATAGAATATGACTTTAACCATAGAGAACTAGCTGACTTATTAGGATTCCCTAGTGGACCCTTTGCTTTTACTACCACACAGGTAGAATTGATGGACATTGAGTTGGATTTCTTTTGGGGAACTTTAACCGGAAATTACCATCCTGAACCAAATAACATGAACAATGATGAGATACATAACCCTGCTATCCGTTACTTCCATAAGATCCTTGCCCATACCTTCTTTGGGAAAGAAGAAAACCTTACTGGAGTATCTAAAGATGAGATATTCATTATGTCATGTGTGACTAATGGACAAACAGTCAATGGTGTGCCTTTCATGATGCAAACCTTCACCCGAATCCAAGAAGAACCTGATCTACCCATATTAGTAGGAGGTCTTTTCACCATGATTGTTGATGCCTTAGGACTTAGATACCAATTACACATGTGTAACCATTTAGGTACCATCCGTCCTATGAATCTTAACTTTTGCTTTAACCGTCATATCATAAGGAATTTAGGACAACCACCTTTCGAGTACCTAATCAGGAATGAAGTAGTAACCCTATTCACACTACCAAACCATGCTAGAGTCAGTGTTCACAATAAGGATAATTGGCTTTATGAGCTTACCCCTCCTGACTATCCATCTACTCCTGAAACACCTCAATCTTACAAGATAAAGGATGATATAATGACCGATGTAGAAAGTGACCTTGAGACACCTCCTGGTTACCATGACATTGACCACACTGACAAAGTGATTGAAACCCCTGAAGTGAATCAAGTAGAATATGCTGACAACTTAAAGAAAATCATGAACACCCTTGAAGCTTACCAAGCCGATATAAATATTGTTAAGGATGAGATTAAGAGCATGCGATTGGACATTATAGGTTTAACTGACATAACATGTGAGCAATTCTACCACCTGAACTCTGCAATCGAAGATTTGAAGAAGCACTTTTGAAAATGCTGTAGTGATCTAGCTTATTTTACTTATTGTTTTCGTTTCTAGTTATTTTAACATTTCGCAAACATTTTCGTACCGTATTTTTATTAATGTAATTTCCCTTCAAGTATCAAAAGCAAAGCACTTCTAGTTTACAAATTTTTCCAATTGAATCAATTTCTATGCTTTCAATTTATTTACTGTTATGTTTAAATTGATTAATGTTTTATATAATCTCTCGTGTGATGAAATTTACAAGTACTATGTTGGTATTATATATTGTTTGTGTTTAAAATAAGTGAGAAGTGATCATAAACAAAATATATTGAGCGTGAGAGAGATAATGCATTCTGGAAAATATTCTAAGTTTTAAGCCCTCACGGTCGTCATCACCCTCTAACGATCGTGACAAGCTAATTAGCGCGTCACGACCGTCATCCCCCCTTCACGATCGTGACGACCTTAGTTATAGGAATCGTGAGAAACAGAATTGTTCTTCTTCGAAACCTCTTCCTCTTTCAACTTCCATAACTTTCAAAATCCCCCATTATCTCTTCCAACTCCCGTAACCTCCCATTACCCAAATTAAACTCCATTAACCTCCCCATTTACTCCACACTTATCACATTCTCACCTTGCATTATAATCCGAACCAATTTCCTCTCATTTTATCGCTTTTCTCACAAACCTCAAAAACCTCTTATCTCCCACTCTTGTTCTTGCATGCAATGGAAGCAATTCAGTTTAGAGATGGTGAGCATGGAGAAAATCAGAGACAGAGGTTCATCAAATTCCAGAACCGTGGTGTTCAACCCACGCGATATGTCGACACTGAATGTTTGAGAGAATTGGGAATGCTCAACAGTGTCAAGAACCTGCTTTAGAAGGTTGGTCTGTGGGATCTATGCAGTCAGCCCCAGCCTACATTCGAGCTTCTGACATTGGAATTTCTAAGCTCATTTCATTACATCACTCCTACCGGTTCACAGAGTCAACTCACCGGCGTTGCTAAGTTCAGATTGCTCGGCCGGGAGTTCGAAGTTATGCAAACAAGGATCGCCGAGCTGCTAGGTTTTGATCACGGGAATGAAGCTCACCTCCGCGTGCTGGACAATTTCAGTGAAACCGCTTTCACCTTATGGCACGACATCACCAACACCCGTGCCTCAGCCTTTCAGAGCCTGAATGCTATGCATATCCACAACCCGGCGATCAGATACTTTCATCGCGTCATATGCAACACCATCTTTGCACGAGAGAGTAACCACAAGCTCAACTCCAAGGAACTTTTGTTCTTGCACTGCGCCTTAAATGACGAGTCCATCAATGCTGCCCCGTTCATGCTGTCCCATATCCAGTCCATTGCGTAAAGAGGCGCAACCCCCTTCTACATAGGCGGCATTGTCACTACCCTCGCCATTCAGCTGGAGCTTGGTGACTTGGTCATCAATTTGCCTAGCAGAGCCGCAAAATTCCTAACGAAGAATTATTGCAGGTTCGCCCACTTGATTGCTCAGAGAGAGGATGGCAGGTTTAGCCCTGTTATCCAAGGCACTGTTTATCACCACATCATCTTGTCGTGCCGTGACCGCATCGATCCGTCTAGCCGAGCCAACTTGCTCTTTGCTTTACCGGATGCTGCCGGCCACGCCCCCATTATTGATAAGCAGGCCGATCCACCAGCGGACGAGATGCAAGACACCATGGATGCAGCTGAGCCTGTCCAGGACATTCCTGAGTCATTCACCCGACAGCCTCCTGTACAAGAATTCACACTTGAGGACGTCCTCTGTGAGATTCATCAGCAGAACCAGATGAATGCCGCACTGGAGCGAAGGCAAAAGGAGCAACATGATGCATTACTTTCAGCTGTTGCCGCTAACCAGAGGACTACTGATGAGAAGCTCAGAGAGATCTTTAGCGAGCTAGAGGCTTTGCGCATTGATATCACTGCAATCACCGGTACCGGTTCTGATCCTGAAGCGACTCCGACCAGAAGTTCCCGCACCAGAAGCCGAGGCCGTGGTCATCAGCAGCCTTAATTTTAGTTTTTGTTTATGTTTTTCCATTTCCGTTGTTTGTATTGTACTTTAACCGCTATTATATCACAATATTGAGGACAATGTCTGATATAGTGTGGGAGAGGTACCTTTCATTTTCCGCATTTTTCCCTTTCCGCACTTTTCCATTCCGTTGTATTTCCTTTTCGTAAGTTAATGAAACAGAGCAATACTTGTGCTATTTTCTTTAATTTCGAACTTTCCCCGTTTATTTAGCCATACCGAAAAAAATCTTTAATTAATTCTTCGCATTACCCGACTTACCTACGAAATCATAATCAGGAAGCTGAGAACGATTCAACAAGATCAATACAGTCTTGACACCTTAGACTTCCCACTTAGGCATTTCCGTTCCGATAATTGTTACGACTACACCTTAAGTTTCAGTTCAAAAGTAACCCCTAGTAGTTTATACTAGCAGTCAGCACCGTCTGAACACAAACCACGTGGGGAGCCGATGAATATAAGTGTTTGATGCCTAATCTACAATGATCCTTCATATCTCGATGCAAATGAAAAGAAATTGAACCAAAGTACACGGTCGCATATAAGAAACGAGATATATGAGAAGGAGTCCATTGCGGGTTGGTTCAGAGGTACTGGTTCTGAACTTGGTAGGGCGTGCTACGGCTCGATCCCCCACAACCTCCAAATTGGATAATGTATGTAGGGTTACCACATTCGTGTACCAGACCCCGTGCTTATAAAGGATCAAAGTCGCTAACCGGCTACTCCACTACGTGCGTGCTAAGGCAAAGGGCTTAATGTGATTGCGCTAGAATGAAACCGGGCGAAATAAGATCGAAAGACTAGGTGAAATCGTAAAGCAATTACCGAATGTTTCGTTTAACGGGAAGTCGACGACTTAGCTTGTTGCTTGTGTCATTAGTGTATCGTTAGTGTTTCATCAAAGTACCGGTTTACCTGACAAAACGATCCTTCGTACGGTTTTGTTATGTGTGTGCGTCGATAAAAACTTGTCCGACAATTTTCAACCGACTATTTGCTTGAGGACAAGCAAAGGTTTAAGTTTGGGGAAGTTTGATAACGAGAAAAAGTATCGATTATATTGCTATGTTTCAATACCGTTTTATCGCATAATTGTCGTTTTAACACCCGATTCCTCGAGTTTTCTTTGCCATTTTGCAGGTACATCATATACAGAGCCAAATCATGAGCCACAAGTGAAATGAGCAAAATCAACCATTAAAAGATGAAGAAAGGAGGAATTCTGCATAAACCTGCATTATTTGTAACAGTCACGGTCGTCACCTAGGAGTCACGACCGTGACACGCTAAAAGGAGCAGTCATGGTCGTCACAAGTCCCTCACGACCGTGACGTGCATCAAACAAGGAAGAAGAACGTGACACCCTTGTCACGACCGTGACAAGGGGAAATTAGGGTATTTAACTAAGACTTGGTCCTGAACGTTACGCTACGTGAAATCCAACATGCCTATTTTCCAGCAGACCAAGTATTCCAACGTTCCCTGGATTCTCTCAACACCTACGAGGCCCAAGCACAAATTCCAACTGCCAAGCCCATTTAGCTTTCTATAAATAGCTTAACTTAAAGAAACAATTTACAGAGTTTTAGTTTTAAATTTTCTTGCGGAAGCTCTGCCGTTTTTATTTGCACCCTTTTATTTTTCCAGCATTAATTTTCTTGCTTTAATTTTCTGTATCCCAACCAACCATATAACAATTTCCAACATTAGGAAATTGTTATAATTTAATTTGTTTCAAAGCCTTCAGATTCTTTTAGAAAATTTATTTCCGATTCCGGTCAGAACTCCGAGCTTTCCAGCCTGTGGAAGAAGGAGTCTACTACTTTTATTGTTATCCAGGTTTTTATATTAAATTGCATTAATGTTGAGTATTTATTTTTCTGCCATGCATATTTTATTTTATATTTCTCTTCCTCTGTCTGGTTCAACAATAATGAGTAGCTAAACACCTTAGGGCGGTATGTAATTAAAACAAACTAAATCGGTAGAATCAACTCTAGGCTTTAAATAATTAAGAACTTAAAATTCTGGCTGAGACTTTTTATTATAAAATCAACCTTTTTGTTACGAGAGTAAGGAAAGTGTATTAGGTTAGGTCAAGACCACGAGAGTGTGAGATTTTAACCAGATAGCTAAAGTTAGGCATTTAATTTAAACACAGCGAGAGCGCTTTAAAATGAATTAGAATTACTAAGTTTCCAAAAATTATCTCTAAACACTTATGGGCTAGCGAGAGCAGGCATAGGGCTTTAGGGGTAAGATCTGAGATAAGACCACGAGAGTGTGAGTTAAAGATATTCAAACTGGTAACCTCTACATAATAGATTAAGTGAACCATCTTTATAAGCCTAGGGTAGATTGACCCGCCTAAGTTAGCATAATTACATACCGACCGCCTTAGTATTATTTTATTAAACTTAAATTTAATTCCCGCCTTTAAATCTTTAAAAACAACCAAAACAATCGTGACAACCCTTCACCTTAGCTAAACTAGAGAATCCTCTAGCACTAAGTAATCATAGAGTCCCTGTGGATCGATAATCTTAAATATTACTTCGATAGGCTGTGCACTTGCAGTTAAGATACCGCTAGACACATAATTAGATACGTCTTTAGCCCATCACCTCCTCTGATCAAATCAAATATTTCCATGGCTCGTGGCTTCAAGTGGAGACTCGTGGGATGTTGTGAACCTTCGCACGAGGTTGAGAAGCTTTGTGGCCCTTCGGTTGCCTTTGTATAGCCTTCAGTTTCTCCAATCATTGATCACATGCCTATGCCTCAGCTATGATGAATATGATGCAATTATTTTGGTTATTTTATGAAATATGTATGCAAAATGTTTGGGAAATGAGAGGGAAAATTTTGAGGTATTACAGTTGCCCCTATTCAATCATCTATAGGCCTGAACGAATAATTGCGAGAGCTTTTAGACGTTCAAGGTATGAAGTGATTGAATACTCGAATAAAACCTGCAAATTTGAACTCGATGGATAGTAGAAATGCCATATGCCTTTTATTTGTTTTTTTTTTTGCTGTTTTTTGTTGTTTTTTTTAACCTCTGAATAGGTAGCGGAAATAGAACTTGACAATGTGACTGTTGGGCAGGACCAAGCCACAAAGAAAACACATGACTTCTGGGCAGGACCGAGCCATGGAAGGTGCCTGTTGGCGAAACAGGAATTAACAAGACCATTAGCGGAATGAAACTCAATCAATATGACTGCTGGGCAGGACCAAGCCATAAAGAAAACACGCGACTACTGGGCAGAACCAAGCCACGGAAGGTGCCTGTTGGCGAAACAGGACTTAATGAGACCATTAGCGGAATGGAACTCAATCAATATGACTGTTGGGCAGGACCGAGCCATAAAGAAAACACACGACTGCTGGGCAGGACCAAGCCACGGAAGGTGCCTGTTGGTGAAACAGGACTTAACGAGACCATTAGCAGAATGGAACTCAAACAATATGACTGCTGGGCAGGACCAAGCCATAAAGAAAACACGTGACTGTTGGGCAGGACCAAGCCACGGAAGGTGCCTGTTGGCGAAACAGGACTTAACGAGACCATTAGCGGAATGGAACTCAATCAATATGACTGCTGGGCAGGACCAAACCATAAAGAAAACACGCGACAGCTGGGTAGGACCAAGCCACGGAAGGTGCCTGTTGGCGAAACAGGACTTAATGCAGCATCAACCGATTTGCGACTCAAATAAGATCAACCGATCTATCATGGAGATGGTATCAACCGACCCACCCTGGAAAGCGAGAATGTAGTATCATCTGATTTACAACTCGAAGAGAAATGATATCAAACGATTCATAACTCAAATAAGATCAAACGATCTAACATGGAGATAGTATCAACTGATCCATAACCAGGAAATGCGAGAATGTAATATCATCCGATTTACTGCTCGAAGAGAAATAATATCAACTGATTCATAAATTAAATAAGATCAACCGATCTAACATGGAAATGGTATCAACCGATCCATAACCAAGAAATGCGAGAATGTAATATCATCCGATTTACAGCTTGAAGAGAAACAATATCAACCGATTCATAACTCAAATAAGATCAACCGATCCAACCAGGAAATGGTATCAACCGATCCATAACCAGGAAATGCAAGAATGTAATATCATCCGATTTACAGCTCGAAGAGAAATGATATCAACTGATTCATAACTCAAATAAGATCAACCGATCCATAACCCGGAAAATGAGAACATAATATCATCCGATTTACAGCTCGAAGAGAAGTAATATCAACTGATTTACAACTCAAATAAGATCAACCGATCTAACATTGAGGTGGTATCAACCAATCCATAATCATCGTACTAAGACAAGACCAAAAGGAACGGGATCATTGTACTTAAATGATAACCCGACATGAATCCGATGTACTGAAAGAGGGACACGAGAAAATGAGACTGTTGTAGTGAAACAAGACCCAAAGACGAGACTATTGTACTTAAATGGAGACTTGAAAGGAATGGGATCATTGTACTTAAACGAGAGCCCGAGACGCGACCGTTGTACTTAAACAGAGACGCGAAAAAATGAGATTGTTGTACTGAAACAAGACCCAAAGACGAGATTATTTTACTTAAATGGAGACTCGAAAGGAACGAGATCGTTGTACTTAAACGAGAGCCCAAGACGCGACCGTTGTACTTAAACAGAGACGCGAAAAAATGAGATTGTTGTACTAAAACAAGACTCAACTAGGGATAACAACAAGACTTGGTAGACAAAGATGCCTGGAAAATGGTATAAGTATCTTCTGTGGGGAGTATTTCAGGTTGAGAAGATCTTACAGGTCTTATGTAATATACCTCAAAACTGGCCCATGTTGGTATGCATACGTTTGGATTTATGGCGTAATGCTCAATGGAAATGGAAATGCTACGCTTTGGAGGATGCAAATGTAATGATGATCATGCAAATGCAAATGCAAAGGATCTCCCTGAAAGGAGACTGCAAGTATCCTAGGTGGCTTGACTGGGGAAAATTGGTGATCACTGTACTGATATGATCCATCCTGATGAGGAGGAGACAACTCTGCGGGGAAAGTTGTCAATGATACACCGACTCTGAACAACCGCCATTGCCAAAAATAAATTGGACATTAAGATTGGAGAAGACCCTGCTGGAGATGGACTCTTCTCGAACTCCGATGGGGACATGAAGACACTTCTGACTTGGCTGGGAACCAGATGTATGATACTGCTGAAGTAGCAAATTGTTGGGGAGGAAAAACACTCCTTGCACTACTCGGGATGGCCCCTATATTGAAGGGAAGTCTCTGCTTGGGGAGGACACCAGCCTTCTGTTGCCTTGATGGGGGAGATTTCAACTTCCAACTCTACTGGGGATTATGGATGATGTCATTGATAAAGTTTCCTGCTGAAGATAAGAGCTTAAGTTGCCCCTCGCATGGGATGAGAGGTGTAGAGTGTCTCATGTTGGGAATGAGAGATGTAAGGCATCCCATGTTGGGGATGAGAGACGATGATACCCTTCTGCTCAAGAAGTAACCTTCCCTTTGCTACACTGTTGGAGAAGGGATTGTCTAACGAGACTTGCTAAGGATTTCTGATCAATGAAGCCCGCAGATGAAACAACTCTTGAAGTACTATGTTGACAATGGCCTTGCCCCTAGACTCTGGGTTGAAAGATTTCCAACTAATCATGAGTGAACAAAGGTTCTTTTCAATTTTCAACTCGCCTCCGATTAAGGTCCATCGGAAGAAAATGTCTCAAGAGGATTTTACAGAAAACATGACATAAGAAATGCCTCAGTGTCTTCAAACTCTTGGAGATATTTGTCGGATCTAGAAATAACTGCCCCAGCCTGCAGGGTCTGTGAAAGAAATTTGCCTTGCGAGGATTCATGAAAAACCTCATATCACTGTGAGATATTCTGCCCCAGTATTTTGAACTTTGGATAGGTGCTTTGATTGACTGTCTTCGAGAGAGAGTGACTTCTCATGCTCTTAGGGTGGCTTGCCCCAGTACGAGCCTTGAAGTGATCACCTATGACTGACTGTGTTTTGAAGAAAACACCCATACCAATTGATCTTTGAGAGATTAGATCTCGAAGTAATTGCCTCTGTTTGGATGAAATTTGCATGCATGCCTCGGACTAATGGCTCTTTGAGAGATTTGAATCTCAAAGCGATTTCCCCAGTTTGGTGGAATTTTGAAGAGAGTGCTCGACGTGATTGCCCCAGATTAGTTGTCTCTTACCACGACTATTGGGAAAGTCCCCACTCAATGGAGTTTCTTGAAAAAACGAATCTCAATAGATTGACCTTCGGAAGTTTCAGACTTCTCAACTTCGCAAGATTAAGCTTCTGGACTAAGATTTTGTATGTGAATTTTAATGATGCCCAAAAAATGTATGCAAGCAGAAAATGTTTATTTTGAGAATTAAAATTCTAATGCAACACCCATGTTAATCTTGAAGTTTTGCTGTAAAAAGATGTCGAAAACCTTTGTGAGTGAATCACCGGTTAAAATACGACATTGATTTCTGATAGAGGAAACATGCATATGCAATACCAACCCATATCTTTTAGCACAACTCATAGGAGTCAGGAACGCGATCTCGTGGTAGAACGCTCTCAAAAATAACCTTGTTTCAGTTAGGACTTTTGAGGGTTGTATCGTGGCCTGGTTCACAGTTATAAAAACAAAAGATACAGGCTCACCCCTCCTCATGATGTTCTTCATTCCTATGTTCAGCTAGCTTTCACAAGCGCTCACCTTTCAAAAAGGGTTTTGTGATAGTTGAGGAACCAATTACACTAACGGTTTAAGCACCAATCAGGTTGTTGTTGGGAGTCAGTCACCCCTTTGCCTTTCGTGTCTGTGTCACACGACTTTGTTCTTGCTTAAGGATCTTTCTTGTGTAATCGTTTTTCGTTTTTCGCTTTTGCATTCTTTTGCTTATCCCTAACTTTTGCCTGGACTGATTCTTGTGAATCTTTGATTGTGAAGTCCAGCGGGATGCCCTAATTTTTGCCTAAGTCGCGTGTTTTCAACTTTCGACTTAGCGGGCTTTTCATTCATTATTATTATTATTATTTGAACAAATCGTGTGACACTGCTTGTCTTGATTTCTTTGAAAGGGTTGTGACTGCCTCACTTCTTGGTTGTTTGAGGGATAACCATTGTGGTTTCCGGTCTTTGGACCTATTGATTGGGATAACCAATGTGGTTTCTGGTCATTGGACCTCTTGATTTGGTACAACGAAAGGTAATGGATCCTCAGATGTGCACTCCTTTTTGAAATTTGAACGCTCGGTCAAACTAACTGACACCTACCATGCCCCTGGGTTAAATGCAAAGGGGTTTTTTCATGCGAAAAGAAACTCCTACTTCAAGGCTCAAATGGGTTGGCGAGGGTCTATCTCCCTTATATATCCGGTGTTTAGGATTTGAAACAATGCATGTACATCGTTAACAAGGTCTTTCTCAAAAGCACACGATTAGAGATTTTTGTGTTTTCATTTCATCATTCTCCCTGATAGAGTTTAAGCACAACAGTTGGTATTGCAATGCACATACGCAAAATCATGAGTGAATATGAATGGATTACTTCAAGAAAAACATGTGCGTTATATTATGATTAACATTAAAAAACAAATAAGTTTCATGCATGCATACAAATTTTTAAACAAACAATAGAAACTACAAAGGAAATTGCAGTAATGAAACTGAGCATCACCACCGTTGAGGAGACTTGAATCCTTCTGGACTAAATCAGTCTTGAGTGCTTCCCATGATCAGTAAATCTTCATGGACTTGTAGTATTCAGGTAAGTGGTCGCATGTCTGACACGGCAATCATTTCTTATCTTCTAGTTATTCTGTCCTTGTACAAAGTAATGCTGAAGAGTAAAGTTGACACCTAAGCTTGCTCGGAAAGACCTGACGATCTTCTGCCTACGTATCTCCATTGACCCAAGACCAATGAAGAATCAGAGTGACGTAGTTCCCCTCAATAGGGATGAAAATGCACTGAAAAGATGCACCATTGCCAAAAAAATAAAAGTATATGGAATTCTTCTGGCTTTATTGCTTTTAACTCTTTTCGATAAACTTTGATAAGAAGACTTTAAATCAAGAAAAGTGTCATCTCCCTTATATGTTTGGTGCAAAGTTGACAGCTTTTGAGTCAATTAAGTCCTGCATCGTGTGGTGAAAAGCTTTACACCTATCAATATGATGCCCTGGCGCCCCAAAATGAAAGTCACAGCGGGCATTGGCATCCCATCCATCCGGTAGTGGAAAAGGAGGTGGGGACAACTTGCGAAGCCCAACCAACTTCAACTGAAGCAAATGCTGAAGAATATCAGTGTGAGACATTGGCAAAGGGTCAAAAAATCTTTCTCTCCTTTGCTAACGACCTTGTTGAGGATTACGTTGGCGACGATTTTGCTGTTGTGAACGTGTGGCACTTGGGATGATCACGGATGTTGTCTGGTAACGTGAACCTTGATTTCTCCTCTTTCCTGAACACAAACTGCCCCCGCATCTTTGTACTGTCTCTTTTGCTCATTTGAAAACGGCTTCTTGGTCCCAGAAGTAGAGGCACCGTTACCCTGGATCTTTCCTCGCTTCATATAGTTTTCAATTCTTTCACCAGTCAAGACGATATCAGAAAAACGGTTAGCTGAACAGCCTGATAAACGTTCTATGAAGTGCCCCGGGAGGGTATCCATGAATAGGTCTACAATTTCTCTCTCCAGCAATGATAGTTGCACTTTAGCTGCGACCTCGCGCCATCTCTGAGCATACTCCTTAAAGCTCTCGGAGTTCTTTTGTGACATGCTTTGAAGCTGGGTTCGGCTAGGAGCCATATCAATGTTATACAGGTATTGCTTGAGAAAGGCTTCCCCAAGTTCCTTCCAGTTACGGACAGAATTCTTTTCCAGTTTCGTGTACCACTCCAGTGAACCCCCGGACATGCTGTCCTGGAAGTGGTACATCTAAAGCTTCTCATCTTTGGTATGTGCAGCAATTTTGCGATAGAAGGCCTGCAAGTGAGTTTTCGGGCAAGATCTGTCATTGTACTGTAATACCTCAAAATTTTCCCTCTCATTTCCTCAACATTTTGCATAGCATTTTGCATTCATAAATTCATGAAATAAAAAAAAACATTGCATCATGTGTAGCATAGCTGAGGCATAGGTATGTGATCAATGATTGGAGCAATTGAAGGCATTACAAAGGCAATCAAAGGGTCACAAAGCTTCTCAACCTTGTGAAAAGGGTTCACAACATCCCACAAGTCTTAACTTGAAGTCACAAGCCATGGAAAGATTTGAGTTGATCAAAGGAGGCAAGCAGTGCAACATCTCCTGATGAAAAGGGCCAAATTAGGGTTTCACTCCTACTGGATTTCTGCATGAAGTTATGATTCAAAGAGGGATTCATTGTCTT
Source organism: Lathyrus aphaca (assembly GCA_963966055.1). NCBI lineage: Eukaryota > Viridiplantae > Streptophyta > Magnoliopsida > Fabales > Fabaceae > Lathyrus > Lathyrus aphaca. The sequence continues at coordinate 297,532,253 of OZ014519.1, read as the reverse complement.
ATATATGATGTCAAGTTCCTAGGGTTCAAATTTCATCCACAAATTCATTTTGGAAGAGGTTCGACTGACCAGATGACTAAAAATCAAGGAATCGGGGAAAAGGCAACCGAGCTATGTAAAAAAGGTCGACTCCGGACTTTTAAGATCAACATCATGAAATTAGGGTTACAATGATCCTATGGTTCAAATTTGGTCAAGAAATGATGGAGGAATCATAAAAAAATCAAAAAAAGAAAAATCATTTTGAAATGTGGTTGGTTTTACGTTTCCCTCCACTTTTCCTTCCACTTTCTTTCCACACTTCCTTTCATTCTTTCCCTCTTGTTTTTCCATTTTAATTCCACTCCATTTCCCTTGGAAACTTCTACCATGTTCTACCATCTTCTAGAATGTTCCTTCTCCTAACCTAGCTCCATTGCTAAATCCTAACCTAATTACTGAACCATAATTTTGGATCCCAAGCCTAATTTTTGGGCCCCAAACCTAAGCCATATTTAATCCATTTTCATCCAAACCAAAGGGGAGGACACACACAATTTTCATTTCCAAATTTCTCATTCTCTCACAATCACTTTTTCTCTCTCACTTTTCCTCCTTTTTCCCTCCTTTCACTAAAGCTTTTGAATAAGCTCTTCAAGTTTCACATTGAAACTTGAAGACCTTGAAGCTTAGCCTCAACTTCCATTGATTTTGTGGATTGTGGAAGAAGAAGCTACTGAATTTTGGTGAAGGTTTCGACTTATCGGAAGCACACGAAGGTTCAAGCATCAAGAACGCATTTATTTTGCGGTTTCGCGGTTTTCTTGGTTTTCTCTTCGATCAAGCTCTGATTCTTGCAACATTCACCGAATCACTTCTCCGCTTCGTAGGTTGGTGATCTAAATCACTTTTCCTTTAAGTTATTCTCTTCATCTCGCCATTTCGGCATTCTTTAAGTGCTTTTCATATTGCTTATGTTTGATTACGTGTTCGTTAAGTTTTGCTTGCGATTTGTGGTTTTTGATGGATTAGAAGTTAGGATTGTAGCTTGTTATTGATTCTAGCATGTGTTAATAAGCCCTAATTGAGTAGAAATTCGTGTTAGCATGATTAAGTGGGGGTTAAGGTTGTTTAGAAGGGGGATTGTGGCCAAAAGCACTTATTTCAAAAGCATTTTTCACTTTCTGTTCAGCGTTAACCGGTTAACGCATGCGTTTTTGGCCATTTTTAGTGTTGTCCAGGGTCCGTTAACGAGTTAACCGTTTGGTTAACCGGTTAACGCTGTTCATTTTTGGATTTTTAGCTTTTTTTCTTGCTCAATCTTGCTTCCTAGTGCTTTTAAGGTTCATGTATGTTTAGGTATTGATTTTAGGGAATTTTTGGGTCTATTTCCAGTAGCCAATTCATTTGTTTCGAGTCGTTTCGACATGATTCTGTTCACTTTTCCATGTTTTGTGTTAAATGTGCAAATGTGATATAATTGATTCTTGATGTTGTTTTGCTACACTTTAATCATTTGTTTCACATGTTAATTGCTTGCTTAAATTCAACATATGCTTCATGATTATTGTCATTACTTGCTTGATTGATGAAGTGATTAAATACCATGTTGATTTTTTTGCCAAAAGTGATTAAATTCTTCACATGTTCATGCAAGTTTCTTGTGCTTAATTGATCATATCTTAACATGAGTTCAATTCTGATTTTTATGCCATGCATGTGTAACAATTGATGGTTGTAGTGATACTTGTTCAATCTCATGATAAAATGCTCATTTGTGCAACATGAAAAAGTATGTTTGTTCTTGATTGATCATTGTCATCTTTAATCAAATAAATTATGTAAATAAATTCACATGTTTGAGTTCATTTTGTGATGCATGTAGATTCATGTTAAGTGACATTAATGTGTTGTTTATCATTCACTTTGTGCACATAAATAAAAATGATCAAATCTGTCCCATGTTTTCGTAGCTGTTTGTTAATATAGGTGTTGTAAAATACATGTGGTTTATTATGTTTGCATGTTGTTTGTAACCTTTTACACCTACCTTTTCATGCTGCATGTTGGCTGTAAAAAGCTGATTTATGTTATGCATTGTTTTCATGGCTGTTTGTGTAATAGGGGTTGTAGTAGGAGCTGTATTTTTTTGTCTAAGCATTTTTTTAGTTCTTTAGAATTAAAATAGAATTTATATAGAGTCCTAGAGTCATTAGGATTTAATTAGGGTATACCTCATTCCTTTTTAATAAAAATGTACATTAACCTTTGTTTTGTAGAGGGGAAGATTCAGGTAAGTTTCCTTCACCTTATCCTTTATTTTTTATGCATTTTCTTTATGCATTTAATTCATTTCCTTTCTTTGCATACTTGTGTTTGGTAGGATTCCCCATTGTTAGGACCAACTTATCTTCCTTATGAAGTAAGTTGCATCCTTTTTCTTCTTTCTTTTCCTTTTCTCTTTAGGATTAGAAAAACTTCACAAACCATTAGGATATCCCTTTTGTATATGATAACTAACTTAGGGTGGTGTCTTAGTCCCCTTAGTTTTTACCTTTTGCAACTTGAGTCTTTCTTTCTCACCTCACAAATAAAAATAATAAAATACCTAATAAAGGTTGAACATTCTTATACGCCACGAGACTTTGTTGCGGAGTACTTATACGCGTCCTGTTTCGGGGCGAGGTGTAAGTATTTACCACGATGGATAGGTCTTAGTATGGGAATATTCACAAACAAATTCAAAACATTTCTCATAAAAAAGACAAAAACAAACAATAAGCGACTATCCTGCGGGAACTTCTTTTCTTATCTCGTACCAGACGAGCCTGCAACACCTGAGCATAGACATAAGCAGTTCCAGCTATAAAAAACACAAACAAAAAGTTCCCGCCTGGTTAGGCGAACTACGTCGACTCTGATCCTTATTATCCCGATGAGGTACGTAGGCAGCGAGGTAGGGCCCGTTCGAGCACATTCTTTATTTTCCCTACATTTTCCCCATTCTTCATCCATTTTCTTTTCCAATTCCCTTTCTCATTTTGCATTTCTATTCCAGTCAGCAGTTTTATTCAGCAGCACTCGTATTTTTTACCCTTTGAAACAAATCAAGAAAGCATGGATCCCGTCGGGTACGGCGGACGGTCTGGGGTGCTAATACCTTCCCATGTCGTAACCGACTCCCGAACCCAAATCTTTGGTTCGTAGGACCTTGTCCTTTCCTTCTTCCTCAGGTTTGTGCAACATTACCTTTCCCATTCATTCGGGATAAAAATGTCTGGCTGGCGACTCTACCTTTTCCGTGCCACTTTCGCGTTTGTACTAGGATGAAAATCCCAGGAGTGACATGTACTTGTCGAAAACAGGTGGTCTGAACTTTGGAGGGATGACCACCCCTGAAACCAGCCCCATATCAGCAACATCAATGCCAAGGGTATCTTTTCATTCTAAAGCCTTTACCTTCTCGGCTAGCATCTGGAAGTCTTGGTTATTGGCCCCAGAACCAAATCCCATATCTTCATTGAGAAAAGTAAATTGATCCTCCTGTCGGTCTGCTACACGAACATGAATTGGACCAACGCCTTCAGGAGTAGGAGGCCTATTCTCCGTAGGTGGAATGACAGTGTTGTTGATCGGATTGCCTTAGGTGTCAAAGGTAATCATTGGAGGATCAGCCTGTGGGTGATTAAGCCTCTGCATGGCAGTTCTCATTTCTTGCTGCCCCTTCACTATACCCTGCATTTCTGCCATGAACTCCCCCATCTGAGTGCGAAACTCGTTCAACTCAGTTTGTACTGTATTCATGATTTGACTCGGGTAGCGTACTGGTATGGCCGATATTTCTCCTGAAATGATCAAATAAATTAGGAAATCCAGATAATTCGTTAGTATGCAAAAATGATATGCATGAAAATTCCATGTCACTGATCCCACTTCATTCAGATCGGGGGACAAATACCCCACAGAGTGCCACACCATAAGATAAATTATGTGAGTGTGTGCGGAGAAAGTGTTGAGCATCGGGAATTCAATATCAAAATAAAATTGCCAGGATAGAAAAGTTGAAACAATGGCACCTGAAAACTTCCATAAAGCAAAAATTACGCCAACGTGCGAAAACTTATATAATCACTTGCCAATAATACTGAAATTCAGGATAGTGTCACAATCCACAACAGAAAAACAAGAGATTCCTTCAACAGCTCTGAAGGTAATCTCAAAATACAATAAAGAAAATCACATGCATCAAAGAAATCTACGTTTCCTGACTTGAGCTTCGTGCAGTTTGCATGGCCAGCTGGATCAAGAGGCTTTAGCTCTTAAAATACCCCTCTGGTGTAATGATCCCTGAATCAATTAGATATTGGACATTGTGCCTGAAGTCTTTGCACTCGTCGATGGTATGTCCGAATGTTTCGGAGTGGAATTCCTTGGCTGAATCAAAGAACTCTCAAGCAAACGGGCAAACACCTGACTAGGAGTAAACACTTCTTCAGCCTAATTGAGTTTGAGTCTCCCCTGTTGTTGATAGTTCTGATGTTGAGATGAATTCGAACACCCAAAGTTCTTCTGCACTTTCTTCTTTATGTTGGATCGGTGAATGGGTAGAGGTGATTGGCGTGATGTCTTTACGACCCAGAGTGGAGGCACACACCCATGATTGAGGATAATTCTTGTGGTAAGGAAAGGAGAAGTACCTTCCATCGATATGAAATCCTTTGGCACATCCCCATTGATCGGTGCGAACTCGATTACCTTTGAATCAATGAGCTCTTGAACTTGATATTTGAACCTCTTACAGTTTTTTACATGATGACCAGGTGCCCTAAAATGGAAAACACACCTGGCACTGGCGTCAAAATCTAGAGGAAGCTTTTTTGGTGTGGCTGTCACGGTGACAAGTTCAACCAGATTAAGCTCGAGCAAACAAATAAGCAATTACGCATATGACACCGAAATCGAATTAAACTTGGCTTCAGACGTCTTCGGCATTTGTCCGTAGTTTTTTCCTTTACCTTCCCTTTGATGAACTGGAAGAGTCTGCAAATTGAGAGGCTTAAGATCCCAAGGTTGAGGAGAGTTTCCGCGAAACGCTTCCTGATCTTGGAACAAAACCACTGAACTGGGAGGACCAACAACTTCTGCAGCAATAAAGGGGACATGGTGCCCTTCTTGGAGCTTTGGGGATTCCCTGGTCTGGTTCTCTTGTTTCTTTAGTTGGTAAACTTCCTCTATCAATAGCATATGGCCATGGCACAAGGTCTGCATGTCCTCCAAGAGTTGTTCCATTCGGATTTTCATCTCAGCTATTTCTGCTTGGTATTGTTCCATGTCCATCTCTTGATGATTATGATTCAAATTGGCCATTCTGAAGAGTAACCAAATCAGGATAAGAAATATGTCCCCGGACACCTGTAATGAGAGTAAGGATGAATGCAAATGCCATGTTCGATTATTTCCAAGGGATTCATCTACTTTGATTCTAGTTTGGATATAGGAACATATAATGACATGGTTCAAACATGGGATCTTTGGAAATAACTGAACATGTATGATAAAATGCCATGATGTTATGTATGCAACAGGCATGTGATTAGTGATGTGTCTGTGTAGTGAATCAGGTAATCAAGTGTCTGTGCAAGACCACAACATCATCACAAGTATCTTTCTGATCAGGGGTTCATGATTTCAGAATCCATAATTAACAGAACAAGATCATATCACTGAAGTGTGCTGGCATACAAGGGTATGTTGAAGTTTTGGGTTCCTGCAAACCTGTAAACCCCTCCCAATCTCACGGGTGTGCTACTCGGGTCAACATCACGGACTCTCAAAGCCGAATAGCAATAATACATTCACCATTTCCGAGAAATGGCTCATGACCAAATCAGGGAATCGGTTTGGCATTATGTACTACTCAGGGAGGCCTCAGCTGAGTCCGGAAAAAACAAGCATCCCTCATAAGTCCCCAGATTCAAGTACTGAATCGAGAAACAATAGTATATTCATCCTGAAGGGTACAATACTACCGTCATATGAACAGTTTGCTTTAACCGGATTCCTATGAGAGAACCAAGCCATCCTATGCGAGTTCCCAGTGGGCCCTCAGATGCGAGTGGGTTTGCCAACAAATGTGGTCTGCCACTATCATCACTGAAGAGGGTTGTTTCCACTAAGGTTCTCAATGATCGGTCCCCAGCTGCACATAACCATCAAGGTTGTATCCCGAAGTGGGGAAGAACCCTCACATAAGATAGTTCCAAGACGGTCGCAACCTGGGTGTGGAACACATCGCCACTCATCATGTAACCATGTGAGTACAACATGTCCACGCTAATCCTATAGTGCACTCAAGCCGGGTATTTGGCTTATCTCACAGTAACTCCCATCCCACAGAAAAAATGAAAACCAACACAGCCAGACAGTCCAGTATGATATGATGCATGGAAAATAAATACTGAAAGCAGCAAATAAATGCGGTAAAGTAAAGCTGTAAAGTAAAACTGTAAGTAAACACAACATCACACACATATAAACACCCAAAGAAAGCAAAAACAAGCAGGTTCTAGGATTGACTCTACAAGGGAAACCATATATTTTGGGTTCGGTCCCCAACAAAGTCGCCAGCTATCGCTCCCGGGATTTTCTTCCTAGTACAAACGCGAATGTGGTGCGGAAAAGGTAGAGTTTCCATCCAGGCATTTTTATCCCGAAGGAATGGGAAAGGTAATGTTGCACAAACCTGAGGAAGAAGGAAAGGACGAGGTCCTGCAAACCAAAGATCTGGGTTCAGGAGTCGGTTACGACCTGGGAAGGTATTAGCACCTCAGACCGTCCGCCATACCCGACGGGATCCACGCTAGCTTGTTTGTTTCAAAGGGTGAGAAAATATAACTGCTGCTGAAAAGATGAACTGCTAACTGGAATAGGAACCGAAATGAGAAAGGGAATTGGAAGAGAGAATGGAAAAAAAGAGGGAAATGTAGGGAAAATAAAGAATGTGCTCGAACGGGCCCTACCCCGCTGCCTACGTACATCATCGGGAAAATGAGGATCAGAGTCGACGTAGTTCGCCTAACTAAGGCGGGAACTATTGGTTTGTGTTTTTTATGGTTGGAACTGCGTATTTATATGCTCAGGTGTTGCAGGCTCGTCTGGTACGAGTGCGTTTACCGTCTTGCAAAGAGACACGTCGTCGCGAGTTCGCGTTAAGAGTGAATGAGATGAGAAGAGAATTCTCGCAGGATAGTCGCTTATTGTTTGTTTTTATCTTTTATGAGAAATGTTTTGAATTTGTTTGTGAACATTCTCATACTAAGACCTATCCATCGTGGTAAATACTTACACCTCGCCCCGAAACAGGACGCGTATAAGTACTCCGTAACAAAGTCTCATGGCGTATAAGAACGTTCAATTTTTATTAAGTGTTTTATTATTTTCTTTGTGAGATGAGAAAGAAGGACTCAAGTTGTAAAAGGTAAAAACTAAGGGACTAAGACTCAATCCTAATTTTAGTTATTTATTCAAAAGTGATCCTAATGGTTTGTGGGGTTCTCCAAACCTAAAGAGAAAATAATAGAAATCAACTTACTCCCTAGAGAAGTTAAGTTGATTCTACAAAAGAGGGGGAAATCCTACCAAACACAAGTATGAAAAGTAAAGGAAATTAAATGCAAATTAAATGCATAAAGGAAGTAAAAGAATAAGTTGAAGGAAACTTACCTCAATTTTCCCCTCTACAAAACAAGGTTAATGTGCATTTTTTTTATTTAAAAAATAATAAAGCAAACATACCCTAATTAAATCCTAATGACTCTCTTAATTCTAGAGAACTAAAAAATGCTAAGACAAAAAATACAGCACCTACTACAGCCCCTATTATCCAAACAGCTATGGAAATAATGCAAAACAATATGCCATTTTCTACAGCCAGCATGCAGTATGAAAAAGTAGGTGTAGAAAGTCAAACACAACATGCAAGCATAACAAACAGCATGTATTTTACAACACCTATATGCAAAGTCAGCTGTGAAATGCAAAATCCAGATTTTGTTATTTTCATTTTTTAATGCTCAAACTCAATAAAACATGCACTAAATTCATCATGAACATGCATTTGAACCTAAATCAACCTACACAAATAAAAGAACATGAACATTTTTTAGGAGGATTATGCAAGAATGCATCACATGATGGATTATGCAACAAGTATGCAAAGTATGGCACATGAACATGGCATATGAACATAATTAGCATTGATCATGAATGTGCAACATGTTAGGTCAACAAAGAATGTCAAACTCAATGCAAAATTCAGAATTGAATTGATGTAAATGATATGATCAAACATGAAACCAAATGTAACCAAATGCACATACATACATGATTATGTGAAATGCAACATACCTTGATATAATAAAATGCAAAATGACTTAATGCAATGCGAAAGGTGTAAAAACAGAATGCAACATGATTATTCACATGCAAAATGATGCATAAACATGGCAACAAAATGCAAGAAATCAAGCTATGCACAAAGAAGCACAAAAACGCATAATACGCAACATGAACGGAAACGCGTCGAAACGACTCGAAATGGGGGAATGAGCTACTGGAAATGGACCCAAAAATTCCCTAAAATCAAAACCTAAACATGTATGGACATTAGAGGCACTAGAACTTAGGACTAAGATATGAAATAAGCAAAAAAATACCAAAAATTAACAGCGTTAACCGGTTAACCAAATGGTTAACCGGTTAACGGACCTAAAACTGCACTGTTTGTGGCTAAAATGCACGCGTTAACCGGTTAACCAAATGGTTAACCGGTTAACACTGATCCAGAATGTGAAAAAAGTTGAGAAATAAGTGCTTTTGGCCACAAACTCACTTCTAATGATCCCTAACATACCTAAAAACCTGCTAACATTAATTTCTACTTAATTGGGGCTTATTTACACATGCTAACCTATAACTATCTACACCTTAAATTCTAATCTATTAAGAATCACAAATCGCAAGCAACACATAACGAAAACATAATCAATCGCAATCAAAACGAAAAGAAATTAAAGAATGCCAAAATGGTGAGATGAAGAGAATAACTTAAAGAAGAAGTGATTTAGATCACCAACCTACGAAGCAGAGAAGTGCTTCGGTGAATGTTGCAAGAATCGGAGCGTGATCGAAAAGAAAACCAAGAAAAGCGTGAAACCGCAAAATAAATGCGTTCTTGATGCTTGGACCTTCGTGCGCTTCCGATAAGCCGAAATCCTCACAAAAATCAGTAACTTCTTCTTCCACAATCCACAAACTAATGGAGGTTGAAGGCTAAGCTTCAAGATCTTCAAGTTTCAATGTGAAACTTGAAGAGCTTCTTCAAAAACACTTTAGTGAAGAAAGGGAAAATGGAGGAAAAGTGAGAGAGAAAAAGTGATTGTGAGAGAATGAAGAAACTTGTGAATGAAAATTGTGTGAGAGTTGTTTTTGGTTTGGATGAAAATGGATTATGGCTTAGGTTTGGGGCCCAAAAATTAGGCTTGGGATCCAAAATTATGGTTATTAATAAGGTTAGGAGAAGGAATATTCTAGAAGATGGTAGAACATGGTAGAAGCTTCCAAGGGAAATGGAATGGAATTGGAATGGAAAAACAAGAGGGAAAGAATGAAAGGAAGTGTGGAAAGAAAGTGGAAGGAAAAGTGGAGGGAAATGGTGAAATTAACCACTTTTCAAATGATTTTCTCCTTTTATTTCTTTATGACTCCTTCATAATTTCTTGACCAAATTCGAACCATAGGATCATTGTAACCCTAATTTCATGATTTCGATCTTAAAAGTCAGGAGTCGACCCTTTTTATCCAGCTCGGTTGCCTTTTCCCCGATTCCTCGATTTTCAGTCATCTGGCCAGTCGAACCTCTTCCAAAATGAATTTGTGGACGAAATTTGAACCCTAGGCCCTTGACAACATATACAGGACGATGGAATTCTCTTTGAATCAAAACTTCATGCAGAATCCTCGTAGAATTGAAACCCTGATTCAGCCTTTTTTTCATCAGGAAATGGTGCACTGCTTGCCTCCTCTGATCAAATCAAATCTTTCCATGGCTCGTGGCTTCAAGTGGAGACTCGTGGGATGTTGTGAACCTTCACACGAGGTTGAGAAGCTTTGTGGCCCTTTGGTTGCCTTTGTATAGCCTTCAGTTACTCCAATCATTGATCATATGCCTATGCCTCAGCTATGATGAATATGATGCAATGTTTTTGGTTATTTTATGAACTATATATGCAAAATGTTGGGGAAATGAGAGGGAAAATTTTGAGGTATTACACCTTCCGGCACTTGCTTCTGTCTGCACTTTCATCAAACTATGTTCTGAAACATAGCATTGTCTCAACATCACAGAGTAGGTAGTGAACTCCCTTTGAGAGACACTATGTGAGAGTTCGGCCCTTAGCCTAAACAAGAACTGGTCAATTTTCCACCTTTCATCAGGAGCATATATAGCCTGCCTAGAGTAGGCCGCCATGTTCTCAAACTTCTTAGCATAACTGGCCACAGTCATGCTCCCTTGCCTCAATTGTTGAAATTCGAACTCCTTTTGTGTCCTCAAGAAACTCGGGAAATACTTATCCATAAAAACTATCTTAAATTGTTGCCATACCCTTGGAATCCCTTGTACCATCCTCAAATTGGAAGCACTCTCCCACCACCTAGCAGCAGGACCCTTTAGTAAATGTGACGCAAAATTCACCTTGTCTTCTTCACTACAAATCACAATTTGAAATATCCTCTCTACTCCAATCACACATTCGTGAGCCTTAACCGGATCCAATCCGCCATGAAACTCTTGGGGGTTCATGCGGAAGAAGTCTCTAAATGTTCCTCCCACAGCTCCAGGAGCAACCACGTGAGGGTGAAGGCCCCCACTCGTCTGATGCATCATTTCTTGCATGAATTGGTGCTACTGTTGTTGCATCTGCTGCATAAATTGGAACATATGAGCATTCACATCGCTACCTGCTTGATCGCTACCGGGAGGAGTGACACTGGGTCGAGCACGAGTTCCACGTCTACCAATCATAATTCCTAAATTTCATCAAAACAGGATTAAGTTGATCAGACTCAATACCATAAACATAACATTTAGTCCTAATGACAGTCAACGTGCATGAACGGAAGGAAACACTTATAATATTTCAAGGCTAGGTCGAGGATACGACCTGCTCTGATACTAACTGTAATACCCATATACAAAAGACATACATGAAGCATATTTTTCATATATAATATTAATAATTTGGTACTGAAATACAAATAAGTTCTTAGCAACACATTGTATAAATATAGCCACTACAACAAAAGGTACTAAACAAGGCTATAAAATAGTACAAGATGTTCAACTACAAAAGATCTAAGAACTAGATCCGAAGATCTCAAAAATCCACAGCGGAAGACTAAGCCATCAACTAGTAAGGATAATCAAGTCACCTTATCCTTACTCTTAGCGGAACCTGAAGTACCTGAAATAACAACATCAACATGGGGTGAGATAAAACATCTCAGTGGGTTCCCTATCTTAGAGTTCTCTCAGCTCTAAGGGTCAAGCATAAAAATTCTACGAGTACAAGGTTCCTCTCAAAAATAAACAAGTCGAAACGGAACAACCTAACAATACATCATACAAGACTTCCCGTGGGACTCAGTGGAACACCCATCTCAAGTATGAACCACTAGACTTCTCATGGGACTCAATGAAATACCCATCTCAAGCTAACTCTCGCTTCCCGTGGGACTCAATGTAATACCCACCTCATGCTAACTCTCGCTTCCCGTGGGACTCAATGTAATACCCACCTCAAGCTAACTCTCGCTTCCCGTAGGACTCAACGTAATACCCACCTCAAGCTAACTTTCGCTTCCCGTGGGACTCAATGTAATACCCACCTCAAGCTAACTCTCGCTTCCCGTGGGACTCAATGTAATACCCATCTCAAGCTAACAAAGAGGAACATAATCAAGCGCGATCCTCAATTCTTATTAGTCTATGAACTCCTAGGTGTCTCACAAGTCTCACCAATTCCTTACCTTTAACTCACAATTCCATAATTATGTTTCGTTACCTTTTAATCGAATAGTCGGGTAAAAGTAGGGTGGAACCAACATTTCTTGATCTCAAAATATAGATTTCATCATTTGCTTCGAAATGATACGTGGAACGCTAAAAACGGATACCCGGATCATAAGTTACAAATTAAAAACCAAGGTTGGAACCTACAGGTCTCGCTGAGCGAGCTCCTTCTCGTTGAGCGAAAATCGCCCTGGAACTTTTGCTGAGCGATGTATGCTCGTTGAGCGAGCTACACCAGTTCAGGAAGTTCCAGCCTTACGGGAAAACACTTTCTCCACACCCAAACACTCCCAAACATCAACCAATGCAACAAGACATAATCAAACATATCCATTATCATCATATGAGTATTTTAGGTAGGTTTTAATCGAGTTTTAACCGTTAAACTTCCGATTTTTCTTAGATTTTCCAATCTAGCCCTAACCACAAAATCTCCAAAACTCAACAAAAATCAAAGATAAAAGTTTCTAACTAAGAACCCACCTCGAGAGATAAAGATTGGCGGAAAGATTGAGTTGATTCGACGAACGGATGATCGGGAATGAGGAATTGGAGCTATAGGGCTTTTCTCTCTTCTTCTCTTCTCTTCTCCTTTTCCTTCTTTTCTTCTTTCTTACCAACTTTCTCTTCCTCTCAAAATCTTTCTATATATATAACAATATAAAAACTTATATTTTTACCAATAGGTCAAAATTAGAAAATATCCAAAAATGTCTCCCAATCCGGAATAATATTATTACTAATTAATATTGTCCAGAGCTTTAAATAAAATACGGGGTATTACACCAGTACATTTAAAAGGGAGGGTTTCCCTCACGTGTTTTATATTTACACAGTAATGCTTCATGTTTCACACCTCACCATAAGTATCATGTGCTCACACGCTGGCGTATCATTTGGTAGACCTAGGGTTTGTGTTGACTGAATCTCACGCGTGCATTTGATCTGATAGCCTTTGTTTTTTTTCTAATTTCCTTTGAATTTCCACCATAATTGTCATAAACCTGCGCAGGCCATTGGGCTCTATCTGCTTTTCGCACCCCCCATTTGTTAAGCCCAATTGAATTGAACTGAATCCCCTTGCTATTCTCACCCCTGGCTCATTTACATTTGATTTTATTTTCTTTTTATATCAGTTTGGTTTTTAATTTTTAAAAATAGTAGGATGCATCCAAAAATTCCAAAATAATTCATGGACATTCCTTTTAATTTACTTTAAATTTTTGATATTTTTATTTTTCATTTATTTTCATTTTCCACGTAGGAATTAATTTCCACTTTTATTAATTGTTTTTAATTCATTTCAAATACATGCTGACTTGTAGAATTTATATCTTGATCATCAATTTGAATTTTGATTTGGTTTTTTTGCATTTGATTCATATTAAGGTTTAGTTTGTGGATGATTTTTCTTCTGATTTTTAGAAGCTTGCATGATTATTTTTGGCATTTGACTTGTGTGTGAAGTTTCAAAACCCAAATTGATGTTCTTGAGGTCCTTTGACCTAGTTGGCTTATGTTTCTGACTTTGTTCTTTTGACATGATGTTATCACTTGATTAATGAACATTTGTACTTATTTTCATAAATTTTTGCATGAGTTTGTGATTTAATTTGGATTTTCATTTGAGATTGCCTTATTTTTGTTTCTTCTTGCTAGCATGCTTAGTTCTTAGGCTAGGAGGGCAATTGTACCAACTCCTATAGGATGTTTAGAGGTCTTTTTATATGAGGTTTGATCCTTGATCTTTGCTTGGTGTAATACCCCGTATTTTATTTAAAGCTCTGGACAATATTAATTGGTAATAATATTATTTCGGAATACTCTAAGAAATTTTAATGGAACCAAATAGAGTAATTCATGGGATTATATTTTATTAATTGATATTAGCTGACTCAGAGGTTTTATAAAATAGTGGATTAAGAGACATTTTCGGATACTCTCTAATTTTTTACCTATCGGTAAAAATATAAGCTTTTATATTTTTATATATATAGAAAGATTATGAGAGAAAGAAAAAGTTGGTAAGAGAAGAAGAAAAGGAGTAGAGAAGAGAAGAAGAAGAGAGAAAAGCCCTAAAGCTCCATTTCCTCATTTCCCGATCATCCGTCCGTCGAATCAACTCAATCTTTCCTCCAATCTTCATCTCTCAAGGTGGGTTCTTAGTTAGAAACTTTTATCTTTGATTTTGGTTGAGTTTTAGAAATGTCTGTGGTTAGGGCTTAGTTGGAAATCTAAGAAAACTCGGAAGTTTAACGGTTAAAACTTGATTAAAACCTACCTAAAATACTCATATTATGATAATGGATATGTTTAATTATGTCTTTCTGCATTGGTTGATGTTTGGGAGTATTGGGTCTGGGAAGAGTGTTTTCCCGTAAGGCTGGAACTTCCTAAACTGGTGTAACTCGCTCAACGAAAGTTCCAGGGCGATTTTTGCTCAGCGAGACCTATAGTTCCCAACTTTGGTTTTTAATTCGTAACTTATGATTCGGGTATCCGTTTTGAGCGTTCCACATACCGTTTTGAAGCTAATAGCATAATCTATCTATTAAAATCAAGAAACATTATTTTCGAGCCGACTTTTGCCCGACTATTTTTCAAATGACCAAAACTTGATAAAATGGAACTTGTGAGTTAATGGAAATAGAGAAAGGTACGATTGTGAGGTATCTAGGTTTCCCTTAGACTCGTTTGAATTATGATTTATGTTTTGGTTTTAGGATCCTCCGTAAGGTCTTGTATAAGTCTCTATATGGTTACTATGTGTTTCACTAGAGCATCTGTAAGGACTTGAGGTATCCGTTGTGTATGCATGGGCGTTGATTTGAGAAGTGTAGACTATAAGTCCTCCGTAAGGTCTTGAGTAAGCCTTGAGGTGGGTTGTCCTTAGTCCCACGTGAAGCATCTGTAAGGACTTGGGGCCAGTGTTATGCTAGTTATGTGCCAATCTTGAGTAAGTCTTGAGGTGGGCTATCTTTAGTCCCACGGGAAGCATCCATAAAGATTGAAGCGCGTGTTATGTCAATTCCTCCGTAAGGTATTGTATAAGTATCAAATTGGTTACTATGTGTTTCACTAGAGCATCCGTAAGGACTTGAGGTAGACATTTCCCTTTGTGTTTTGAAATCGTGTGTGCACTTTAGTTTCCCCTTATGTCCTTGTTCCTTGTGTAAATTGGTTTGTGAAGCATGCGAGTTTCGTTGGAAATGACCCTTAGAGCCGAGAGAACTCTAAGATAGAGAACCCACTGAGATGTTTTATCTCACCCCATGTTGATGTTGTTATTTCAGGTACTTCAGGTTCCGCTAAGGGTAAGGATAAGGCGACTTGATTATCCTTACTAGTTGATGGCTTAGTCTTCCACTGTGGACTTTTGAGATCTTCGGATCTAGTTCTTAGATCTTTTTGTAGTTGAACATCTTGTACTATTATATAGCCTTCTTTAGTACCTTATGTTGTAGTGGCTATATTTATACAATGTGTTGCTAAGAACTTATTTGTATTTCAGTACCAAATTATTAATATTATATATGAAAAATATGCTTTATCTATGTCTTTTGTATATGGGTATTACAGTTGGTATGTATGCTTTGAGAAATTTCTTTGTTACCTGTCCTTAAGGTTTCTCACAAGTGTATGCATGTTCACCTCACTTCCTTTGTTCATCCCTTCTCTTTGATGCTTATGCTTGAGTTTGTGTGCTTCTTCTCCATGCTTGTTCATGCTTCTTAGGCACATCTTAATATGATTAGGTCCCTGGTTTTTCACATGATGCTCATGTCTTGATTTGGTTTGTGTTTGTTTATCCTTACACTTGTGCACATGTTCACTTCACTACTCCTTCTTATATTGTTTGTGTTTGAACTTGCATGAATCTTTCTTGGGTCTTTTGTGATGTTTGTGCTCATTCTTGAAGTGATACGATTCTGACTTTGTGTTGCTTAATGCTTGTCTAACTTGTGGAGTTCTTTGTGTTTCATTTTTTTTTGCTTTCTTCATAAGAGATTGTGAACTTAGTAATAGTTTGTGTGCTTTAGCTTTTGTTTGTTTTGCTGTGATTGGCATGTCTTAGTGCAATATATGGTTGCTTTCACTTCTGGTTGTGATGGGTGAAGTTGATCTTTTGCTTGTTTGTACCTCATTTGATCTTGTTTGGTTTTATTTTGTCATATGTGTTTATGCTACTAACCATTTCAGGGGCTCATAGTGAGTGAAGTGTGTTTGTACCTCACTCCTTACGTATGAACTTCTTACTACTTGTCAATTTGCAAGACGGTAACACACTCGTCGTCCGAGCCTGCAACACCTGAGCATTGACATAGGCAGTTCAAGCCTTAAGACACAAGCAATCTTTTCCACCCCTAGTTAGGGGAACTACGGCGACTCTGATCCTCATTGTCCAAATGAGGTACGTAGGTAGCGGGGTAGGGCCCATTCGAGCACACTCTTTTATTTACCCTACATTTTCCCCCTTTATTTTCTTTTCTTTTCCAGTTCTAGTCCTTCTTTTTACAGCAGCTTTCATTTCTTCACCCTTTGAAACATTTTCTTTGCAAGCGTGGATCCCGTCGAGTACGGTGGACAATCTGGGGTGCTAATACCTTCCCAGGTCGTAACCGACTCCCGAACTCAGTATCTCAGGTTTGCAGGACCTGTGTCATTCCTTTTCTTTTCTTCGGTTTGTGCAGCATTACCATTCATGTTCCTTCCGGATAAAAAAGCATGGTTGGAGACTCTACCTCTTTCCACGCCACTTTCGCGTTTGTACCAAGATGGAAATCTAGGGAGCGACAGAAAGGACCAGTGATTGAACCTGTTCAAGATGAGGCACCAGCTAGTGAAGATCTCTCCAAGCAGATGGAAGAAGTACTGGAGATCATCCGCAAGAGTGATTGTGATATTGTTGACCAGTTGGGGCATACTCCCTCTAAAATCTCAATGTTATCCCTGCTATTATGTTCTGAAGCCTATGCCAAGGCTTTAATCAAGTTCCTGAAGACTGCTCATGTGCCACATGAAATCTCTGTGGACTAGTTTGAGAATTGTGTTGCTCATCTGACTAGTGATAATGGTTTGAGTTTTTCTGATGTTAATCTGACTCATGCTAAAAGAAACCATAAAAGAGCTATGCACGTCTCCATTGAGTGTAGGGGCACTACTTTGTCTCATGTGTTGGTGGATAATGGTTCTTCATTAAATGTGTTACCCAAGGAGGTTCTGAACAAACTCAACCTTGAAGATGTTGTGTTAAGGCCAAGTAATGTGGTGGTGAGGGCCTTTGATGGTTCAAGAAGAATGGTGCATGTAGAAGTGGATCTCCCCATTAAAATAGGCTCTCAAGTCTCTGATTCCACTTTCTATGTGATGGATATTCTTCCTGCATACTCCTGTTTGCTTGGGCGCCCCTGGATTCATGGGATAGGTGCTGTAACTTCCACTTTACATCAGAAATTGAAGTATCCCGTGAAAGGAAAGATTGTCATTGTTTATGGTGAAGAAGAATACATGGTCATTCATGTGAATGCTTTTAAATATGTTGAGATGGAGGGTGAATTTGTTGAGACTCCTTGCTAGACATTTGAAGTAGTTCTTCAAGTTGTTCCTGCTACTGAATCCATCCCTGATGTTAAACCAATGCTTGTTGTTACCAAAGTACCTCCTACAATGGCATCTCTCAAGGATAATAAAGTCGTGGCTGAAGAAGGGGGTTGTACTATTTAGGGTCATCTTCCTGACATTCCTTATAAGTCTGACAAGTTTGGTTTGGGTTTTACTGCAGAATCTCATAAGGTTATTCGTCGTACTCGTGTTGTTCGTATCACTAATCAAGGAATCATAAAGGACCAAGTAAATGTTGTGGGAGATTATGATGAAGATTACAACCTGAATAATTGGATTTTTCCTAACATTGGTGATGGGCTCAACAACTGGAAGGCTGAAGACATTATTCCTATCTCCTTTAGTCAGGAGTAAATGCTATTTTGTTTTTCTAAATTTTAGTTTTGTAATTTTTGAACAATTAAATACTTTTAAGCCTTGTGCCTTACCCTGGGTACAATGGTGTGCTTGTTAGGGTTGTCATTTCATTTTCATATTTTCATTCAATAAAATCAATGGACGTTTCTTGCTTTCGTAAATATTGTGCTCTTTGTCTTTCTTTTACTTTTTCCTTTATCAAAAGTTATGTGTTCTTACACACACCCACGTCACTAAAGTGCAGATCCTCATCCACTCTGGATCTTGTTGATAACAATTATGCTATTGCCAATTATAACTTCGAGAATTTGATCTATCAAGTCGAGGATGGAAAGGAGGAAGATTGTGAAGTACCTGTAGAGTTGGCTAGATTGCTACAACAAGAAGAGAAAGTTATACAACCACATGAAGAACCAATTGAAGTTGTGAATCTAGGAACTGAGGAAAACAGGAAAGAGGTCAAGATAGGTGTTGAATTGGAAGACATTGTTTAGAATAGGTTGATCCAAACGTTACGTGAATATGTGGAAATTTTGCTTGGTCTTATGAAGATATGCCAGGGATGGATACTGATATTGTGGTTCACCGTCTACCAGTAAAAGAAGATTGTCGCCCAATAAAACAGAAAGT
This sequence comes from Lathyrus aphaca, assembly GCA_963966055.1. Lineage (NCBI taxonomy): Eukaryota > Viridiplantae > Streptophyta > Magnoliopsida > Fabales > Fabaceae > Lathyrus > Lathyrus aphaca. Next base: position 297,513,535 of record OZ014519.1, on the reverse strand, counting down.
TTGTCATATGCATCCTGAAATGTCAGAAAAGATTAAGGCAGAGGTGATGAAACAATTCAATGCAGGGTTTCTAGCTGTTACTTCTTATCCTCAATGGGTTGCAAATGTGGTATCGGAGCCTAAGAAAGATGGTAAAGTACGCATGTGTGTAGATTACAGGGATTTGAACAAAGTCAGCCCCAAAGATGACTTTCCACTTCCACATATTGATGTTCTAGTAGACAACACTGCTCAACATAAGGTATTCTCTTTTATGGATGGTTTCTCTAGTTACAATCAGATCAAGATGGCACCTGAAGATATGGAGAAGACTAGATTTGTTACACAATGGGGCACTTTCTGTTATAAGGTGATGCCATTTGGTTTGAAGAATGTTGGGGCAACATATCGGCATGCTATGGTAGCTTTGTTCCATGTTATGATTCACCATGAGATAGAGGTATATGTGGATGATATGATAGCCAGATCTCAGACTGAAGAAGAATATCTTGATCATCTGCACAAGTTGTTTGAGAGGTTAAAGAAGTACAAGTTGAGATTAAATCCAAACAAGTGTACCTTTGGAGTTTGATCTGGTAAACTTTTGGGTTTTATTGTCAGTGGTAAAGGTATTGAAGTTGATCCTGCAAAAGTAAAAGCTATACAAGAGATGCTTGCTCCCCATACTGAGAAGGAAGTTAGAGGTTTCTTGGGACGACTGAATTATTTTGCAAGATTTATTTTCTAGTTAACTGCTACTTGTGAGTCAATCTTCAAGTTGTTGAAGAAAGATCAAGTGTTGGAATGGAATGACGAATGCCATGTAGCTTTTGATGAAATTAAAAAATACCTCCCAGAACCTCCTATATTGATGCCACCAGTTGAAGGAAGACCCTTGATTATGTACCTGACAGTATTGGATAACTCAATGGGGTGTGTGTTGGGGAAACATGACGAGTCTGTTCGAAAAGAGCAAGCAATATACTACCTTAGCAAAATGTTTACCAACTGTGAAACAAGATACTCACTGCTCGAGAAAACTTGATGCGCTTTGGCATGGGCTGATCTCCGATTAAGATAGTATATGTTGACTCATACCACTTTATTAATTTCAAAGATGGATCCAATCAAGTACATATTTGAGAAACCTGCTCTCTCTGGACGAATAGCAAGATGGCAAATGGTCTTGACAGAATATGACATATAGTACACTACTCAGAAAGCAATTAAAGGAAGTGTAGTAGCTGATCATTTGGCTCATCAAGCTGTGGATGATTATCAATCTATGAATTTTGAGTTTCCGGATGAGGATATTATGATTGTTACTAAGGAACCTAGACAATATGAAGGACCTGAACAAGGATCCTGATGGACTATGGTTTTTGATGGAGCTTCTAATGCGCTTGGTAATGGTGTTGGCGTGGTAATTATCTCTCCTAAAGGTTGTTATACACCAATTACTGCAAGACTTTGTTTTGATTGTACCAATAATATGGCTGAGTATGAAGCGTGCATAATGGGTATCAAGGCTGCCATTAAGATAAAGATTCAATTTTTGAATGTGTATGGAGATTCAGCCCTGGTAGTTAGTCAAGTCAAGGGAGATTGGGACACCAAGCATCCTAATCTCATCCCTTACAGAGAACATGTGTTGTCTTTGATCCCATACTTTGAAGAGGTCACCTTTGGACACATCCCATGAGAAAAAAATCAGTTGGCATATGCATTAGCCACCATGGCATTTATGTTTGAAATTAGTTGGGATGATGAGGCTCCCAGAATTACTATTGATCGATTTGATGAACCTGCATACTACAATGAGGTAGATACTGAAGGAGTAAAGGAAAAGCCTTGGTTCTATGAAGTGAAAAGGTATCTTAAAGCTCAAGAGTTCCCTGAAGGGGCATCTGTCAATGATAAGAAGTTTCTGAGGAGATTTTCTACTAAGTTTTTCCTGAGTAATGGAATTTTATACAAGCGCAATCATGATTCAACCTTGCTTCGTTGTGTGGATAAGAAAGAGGCAACAAAGATTATGGAGGACATGCATGATGGGATCTTTGGTACTCATTCTAGTGGGCATGCTATGGCTAAGAAGATTTTGAGAGCAGGTTATTATTAGTCTACCATGGAAGCTGATTGCTATTAGCACTCCAAAACTTGTCACAAGTGCCAGATTTATGCTGATAAGGTTCATGTGCCTCCAGTTCCATTGAATGTTCTGACTGCTCCTTGGCCTTTTTCCATGTGGGGCATAGATATGATTGGTGAGGTCAAACCTACCGCTTCTAATGGACATCGTTTCATTCTTGTAGCCATTGATTACTTTACGAAGTGGGTAGAGGCAACTTCATTTGCTTCTGTTACCAAGAATGTTGTGGCTCGATTCATCAAGTATAATCTTATATGTAGGTATGGCATCCCTGAAAGGATTATCACAAATAATGGTACAAATTTGAATAATACTATGATTACTGATCTTTGCACGCAGTTCAAGATTAAGCATCACAATTCTTCTCCATATCGTCCAAAGATGAATGGCGCAGTGGAAGCCGCCAACAAGAATATTAAGAAGATCTTGCAAAAGATGACAGTTACATATAAATATTGGCATGAGATGTTACCATTTTCTCTTCATGGTTATCGTACCATAATACGTACTTCAACAGGGGCAACCCTATTCTCCTTTGTCTATGGTATGGAAGCAGTTCTACCCATCGAAGTTCAGATTCCCTCTTTGAGAATTATGAAGGATCCAGGCTTAGATGAAGATGAATGTATTCAAACTCGACTTGACCAGATAAACCTGATTGATGAGAAAAGGTTAGCAGTTGTTTGTCATGGTCAGATGTATCAGAAACGTATGATCAAAGCCTTCAATAAGAAAATTAAACATCAAGTATATCAGGCTGGTGATTTGATGATCAAGCATATTATATTACCACAGGGTGATCCTAGAGGCAAATGGACCCTCACCTATGAAGGGACATTTGTTGTTAAGAGAGTATTTTCTGGAGGTGTCGTGATGCTTACCACTATGGATGGTGAAGATTTCCCACAGCCTGTGAATGCAGACATAGTTAAAAAATACTACGCATAAAAAGAGACCCGCTAGGTTGACTGGCCTGGGAAAAAATAAGGGCATCCCGGAGAACCAAAAGGGTTCGGGAAAAAATTAGGGATATATATATATATATATATATATATATATATAATGTACACCCGGCAAGTCGAAAACCTGAAAAGGCGGCTTGGGCAAAAAAGGGTATCCCGGTGGATTAAAAACCTGAAAAGGAAATCTAGGCAAAAGTTAGGGATTAAAGCGTATGATTATGTCTCGTTGGATCACCCATGTAACCTCTACTAGTTGTGCTATCTATGTCAAATTCAACAGATACAGATCAGTCCGATCGTTTCTTTTCTGACAGTTGAAGATGAGATACTTGAAGATAATGGCAATAGCAGAGTTGAAACTTAATAGGATTATTTACACATAGCTATTTTTTCTTTTTTTTGTAAGAATTTCTTCGACGAATTCCTCTTACTAGGATTTTCGTCTCCGTGTTCAAACTCGCATGTTTATAGGCCACTTTCTAAATGAATAAAATTCCATTTTTCGTATTCAGGTTTACTTTTCCTCTTTTACTAAAGCGAGAAATGTCCGTTGATTATGATTGAATGTGTATATGCTTTTGAATATGATTGATGTTTACCATAAATGCATAAAATATAATAGTAGCATTTACTAAGAACGAGCGGAGGTAGTAATTCAACGAATCTTCGTCGGTTCATCCCCACAGAGTAATCTTTATGGATATTCTTACGGAATACTTCAAAAAGTTTCATTTCAAATACAATATATCCTTCGAAGAATTGATACTTGACCGAATAAGTCTCCCGGATCAATGTCCATCTCTTTTATCCTCAGTCAGGATATTTAGGAACTTAATCCTTCAATAAGAAGTACGACGGACGAAAAAAGGAGGTTCTAAGTATGATATTCCAAACAAGACGGGAACGAAGTCTTCATATTCCTCAATAACGAATCAAGATTTATTTTCCCCAGCCAGCAGTTGTTCTATGAAGCTACTCATGCGCTTCAACTACATAATTCATACATACATCATCATATCATATCATACGCATACGACATTCTCATGAGATGTCATCTTACAAAGTGTTATATATATCCTGATATTTGTATAGAACTAACCTTGTTTTCAGGTTAATTCTCCAGCAGACAAACGTCATCAACAACAATACCTCGGGCTGCCTTATCCTTCCGAAAGCTATATCATTATACCGCGTGCTGCTTTATCCCCCCGAAAGCTATATCATCTCACGTTGGGTTGTTTTATCTTCCCAAAATCTATATTATCATACCTTGGGTTGTTTTATCTTCCCAAAATCTATATCATTATACCTTGGGTTGTTTTATCTTCCCAAAGGCTATATCATCATACCTTTGGTTGTTTTATCTTCCCAAAAGCTATGTCATAACACCTCGGGCTGCTTTATCCTCCCGAAATCTATATTATCTTACCTTGGGTTGTGTTATCTTCCCAAAAGCTATATCATAACACCTCGGGCTGCTTTATCCTCCTGAAAACTGTATTATCTTACCTTGGGTTATTTTATCTTCCCAAAAGCTATATCATTATACCTTGGGTTGTGTTATCTTCCCAAAAGCTATATCATAACACCTCGGGTTTCTTTATCCTCCCGAAAGCTATATTATCTTACCTTGGGTTGTTTTGTCTTCACAAAAGCTATATCATCATGCTTTGGTTTGTTTTATCTTCCCAAACGATATATCTTCATACTTTGGACTACTTTATTCTCCAACAAGTATATTTGAAGAACTTTTCTCCGAATGGCATCTTTAAGCTCATTCAAGTAATATAACCAACCAACAGTATCATTCTACGCACCGGCGAGTGCAAATTTTTGGGTTTTTATGTTCAATCTCCTTCAACCTTCCCGTCACGAATGGCGTTCATGCCAATCTAACTCCTCAGGTTTCAGAAACTTGAACATGGGCAACTGTTGTACCCCAAAATTTTCCCTCCCATAATCAAAGCAATGTGTCCCAAGAGTTATCTCAAGGTTCACAAAGTTCACAATTGGTCAAATGGATTGAAGGTTTCATCAGACAAAGCCTTCTCCTGAACAATGGATCCAAAACTAGGGTTTTGAGTTTATCCAAGCTAAATGGACTTCCAAGACTCCAAGTGTTCTTCATAGCATCCCACATGTCTTCAAGAATCCCCATGTCAAGTTTCAGAGCTTTCCCAATAAGTTTGACCAGTCAGATGATCAGATATTCAAAAATCAGTCAATTTGGTAAAAAGTCAAACTGAGGTCAAATGTGGTCAAATTAAAGTCAAACTTCAATATTTTTTGCCAACATCGAGGTTATGAAGTAAAATTCATCGTTTTATCAAGGTTTTATCATGATTCATCAAGGAAATTTCAGATCATCAAGAATCAGGAGTTTCTAAATTAGGGTTTTCATAGGAAAGGTCAATTGAACTTTGACCAGCCATAACTTCCACATACTTCATAAAAAATTTCCAATCCAAAGCTCATTTTGAAGGAAATTGAATTCTCTACAACTTTGTGTCTTACAAGCCAATGCCTAAAAATGCTTCATTTGGAAGGTATGAGCTAAGACATTGTAGGTCCTTTCAAAAGTCAACAAAAAGTCAACTTTTTCCAAAGAGCATAATTTGAAAATGGTAAAAGATATGGACATGAGACCAAAAAGTTTTGTTAGGAGACTCTCTAAGATTTCTAAAAATTCCAAGATCACTCTCATAGCCTTAAATTTTAGGGAGTTGTGCCTTGTCAAAGTTGGGAAAATTTCAAGGGGTGTATGAAGCAAATAAGGCCTAAACTTCAAAATTTTCCAAATGAGCCCATCAAATTGCAACCCAATCTCAAAGTTAAGACCATGCACAACCCAATAATCAATCCTTCTGATTTTTATAATTTAGTTTTTATTTATTTGGATTTTATTTGTTAAAATTTAATATAAACAAAAATAAAATATAAAAAGTCAATATTTAGATCAAATATTTGTTCTAGAAGCAAATATATTGCATTTAAACTGATTGAAGTCAGTCCAAATTCGTGCAAGGCATAATTGGTAACAAGATATTTGATTTTTTGACAAAATTGGAAGTGAGATTTCTTCTTTATCAAGCAATCCAAATTCATGAACAAGAGACCCATCTTTTGACCTAAAAACATTCTACTACAGATGTGTAAGAAGTCACAAGCACAAGGCAAGAAAATCAGGGTTCAAAGATCATTCTCCAACTTCAAATTTTTCACAAAAAACTCACATTCAGAATTTTGATTGGAGGTAATTTCAATGCATTCCAAGAACGACAATCCATTCTATGATGATCACTGAACGTGCCTCAACCTTTTGCATCATCAAAATCGACCCCATACACATAAACCGAATCCTGATAACCTTGCATTTTCAATTTTTCGATTCCGTTTGTTAATGATTTTTGACCTTATATTATTGTTTGTGATGATCCATAGATTGTTTCTGGGCAAGAATCTTGAAGTATCATGACCTAAAACGCAATCAGCCATTACTAGGGTTCATGCTCTCCATTTGGGGTTTTCTAATTTAACAAATATAAATGAATTCTAAATGTATAAATGAACTGATTTTGTTGTGTTGAGTGCAATGGTACTCTCAATTTGGTGAAATTTTACAGTTATGGTGATCGTTGAAGAAAACCTAGGAAATCCTACAAAGCTGGATTCGCAGGTAAGTTCGTAGAAGAAAACGCAACGTTTTTCACAGGTAATAGGTAGAAGACGACTCAGATGGCGCCAACTTGGAAATTCAAATTTAAGTATTTTATTTTATATTTTTGTTTCCATTTTATTTCATAATATGCTTGGTGGCCTGGTGGCCAGAACGTGCGTGTATGGAGCTTTGGACCTGAGTTCGATTCCCAGGTCCTCCATTATTTTTTTTAATTTCATCTTATTTTTGCAGGTTTCATATATTATATGTTATGGTCATGGATACATCAAAACATGCACAACCCAGTGGATAATACCCCATGCTAGTAAATGGGAGGTCCTGGGATCAAAACCAGGCCTCCCCATGTTTATTTTTTGCGTTTTTTCTTTGTTTTTTTTTGTTTTTTTTTTCTAATTTAATTATTAATAATTATAATTAGGCTAATTAGGTTATTTAGATTATAAATTATAATTCACTTAATTTAATAACAATTACTAATTTTTTTCCAAAAAATAAAATAAACAACAATTTAATTATAATTTTTTTATATGTAAATAATTTAATTATAACTTTTATGTAATTATTTCTTACCATAATTTGATTTTTTTTTTAAAACTATCATAACTAACCCTAGTTTTCAAACCCTAATTTTCTAAATCTTTTTTTTCATAAAAATAATTAATTACTTTTCTTAAACTTAATTTTTATTTTCTTTATTATCTTAGAAAATATGTATAGGATGCACGATATTATTTTATTTATTCACATTTCTTTTATTATGTAATTTCTCCTCATATGTAATAATTAAGTAGGTTTAAATTCCGCATTTTAATTTCCGCAATCCCCCTAAAAGACAAATGTACCCCTCTCCCATGATGTAATAGCGTAGGACTTTATTTTTCTGCTTTTAATTTCTGTTAAATATTAAATGTGTGGTTAGTAAACCTAGGGAGTCCAAGATTTAATGAAATAAAAAAGGTTTAGAAAATAAAAATAATAAGATAAATATCTGAAAATAGCACTCACACACGTAAATCGGTCGTTCTATGATCGCCATCTGCAGCTCATAGGGTTACCCCTCTCAGTTGCCTTAAAACAAATGCTCAGGTCCCTCGAATAAGGGGTGTCTAAAAAGCAATGTCCCTTAACAGAAAAATCAACAAGTCCCTTCAGATTCAAAAAGATCATAGTCCCTTCGAGGTTGCCTACGGAATAAATGATCTCGTCGCTACAAAATAAATGATGATAGTCCCTACGAATTGCTAAAGACACCCCTACAAGTTGCCTTCATTGACCATACGATGACCCTACGCTTGTCCCTCAAACAAATCCAAGGTAATAAATATCTATTCCTTAATAATAGGGATAGTCTTACCCTTGAAAGAACATACAAGAACATACAAGAACATGAATGACTTAGTCTAAGGTAGGTACCTCATAGTTACTTGCTCACATTTTAAAAATACTTTTTACACCTCACTATTTCCAAATATTTTCAAAACAAGGCTTTGTATACATCCATACGAGGATCATTACAAAGTACTTAGAAAATTTTCTAATCACACACTTCACTTTTTCAAAACAATTAAGTGAGCTAAGTAACTAAGAGCCCATGGATAACCATGGATATAAAGGGTGCTAACACCTTCCCTTTATATAATTTACCCCCCGAACTCAAGTCTTTTAAAAATAGGTCTTTCCTGTTCTTTTATGTCCTTTCCACTTGGATAAAATAAAAGTCAGTGGCGACTCTTACTATCCGCAACATTTATAGAAAGTCAGTTCTCCCACCGTGTTACAGATGGGTAACATCGATGGTAAGTGATAGGTTGAGAGTCATCCATATCAGCTTCGGTAAATTGAAGGAAATTTCTATTGAGGGAGTTAAATGCAGTATCTTGGGCATCCAAATGAGCTTGCAATTCTGTATACCGAGTGTCCTAAACGGAAACATAAGCAGCAAAATCCTTATCTTGTTCATTTAATCACCTTTCTAATTCCGAGTACCTTTCATTTTGAGTTGTGTAATAGGCTTCTTGCCGAAGTTGCATATTCTGAAGCAAAGTCGTGATGCTAGATGGATTATCTTATTATGGTGGAGAGAGAGGAGGAGATGGAGGGGAAAATCGAGTAGCCGTGGTTGTCCAGCCCGTGTGTTTCCATTCACCCCAACCTTGATTTGCATAGGATGAAGACTCATTTTATGGAATGTCATTCCACCCTTCATTGTCAGCAGGCAATTCATCATTTGGAACAGTCCCTTCATTTTGATCCTCAAGATCGTCGCCTTTAGAATTTTCATCCAACTCATGATTAAAATCACCCCTTAAAAGATATCTATATCGTTTCTCCTTAGGGTCCCATATGTGACCCATAAGACTCAGTGTCTTTTGTTGAAACCAGTTTGTTTCAGATACAGAAACCATAGGTAAGTCGTTACCAACAATTTTTCTGCTTTGTTGATAATAGCCTGAATAATTGATGGATATGCAAGAGCAACTCCTTTCTTTTCCTTTAGAGAAAATATACGACTAGCGAAATAATGTGGCCAGTTAACTTTTACCTTATTCCGGAGAATGTAGATCAGATGAACTCCAGCCATGTCAATGCAGGAAAAGCCTCCTTTCTTTGGACATAAATTGTGTGACACTATCCAATGAAGAATGCAATCTAACAGCTTAACCTTTCCAGTGGTGGTTGAATTTGGAAACAGGTCAGAATTGAAAACTGAGTTAGAGAATGGGTCTTTAAGCATACCATTTAGTTCCGAATGAAATGTATAGTTCTCCACTTGAGATGAATCAGTCATTAAGATACTAGCTTCCTCAGGATCAATGTGAAATAAGTCTTTCCAAACTTGAGCATTTACAGCAAATATTTTAGTGCCCATACGAAAATTAAACTCAAAACCATTAAATGTCCCTACCAGTCCAGTATAAATCATCCTCACTAAATCCTCATTATAATTTTCATGACAAGAGAGGAAGGGATTGATACCATGAAAATCTATCAGTTCAACAATGTGAGAAATGTGCATCTGATTGGCTACCGTTCTGGAGTACACATATTGGGGAAAAACTTTCCTATTCTTGAACTTTTTATTGTAAACTTCAACCAAATCAGATGGAAGAAGAGAAAGAGCGTTTACCGGTAGAGAGGATTGTGATGAAGAACACCATGATCTTTTTCCTATAGCTCTTGAAGCCATAGTTGAAGATGATGGAGAGATTTGAGACTTTGAGTGAGAAATGGAGGTTTTAGGGTTTGTTGAGACAATTAAGAGAATATGAAATGAAAATGATATTAAAATGTGATTATAATGAGTTTGATGATTAGAATTCAAAAAGAAATTTAAATGATAGTCAAAAAGTGTTATGAGGCAATTGATGTGCCGACCTAGTGTCGCTCCCCCGAAAGGACATCGGGTCAGATAGGGTACAGACGCGAACGGTCGGCGAAAGGAGAAAATGAAATGAAGATGAATGAATAGAGTCGCCAGCTAGGCATTTTTATCCCGAAGGAAAGGTAATGCTGCATAAACCTAGAGAAAGATGGATAAGACGGTTGCGACCTAGAGAAACTGAGAAAGGGGGTTGGTTACAACCTGGGAAGGTATTAGCACCCAGATTGTCCGTCGTACTCGACGGGATCCACGCTTAAAATATTGTGTTTAAAAGGGTAGGGTATGTGCTATATATGTGCAAAAGCTGGAAAAGAATATACAAGTGTCAGTGCAAAAGGGTGAATGCTCAGGAACTGAGGCTTAGAAAAAGAATGCTGAAAGAGGGGGAAGACACATAAACTTTTGTTCGATAACTGTTAAGTTATGCCTACGTTTCCTCTTGTGCAATGAGGAAGTCAGAACATCGTAGTTCGACTCAAAGAGACTGAAAAATAAATTGACTGTGAACTGCTTACTTGCCTATGCTCAAGTGTATGACTCGTCTGCCTCGAGTGCTAACTGTCTTGCATTAGACGAAAGAAGCAAGTTCTCGCTTGTGAATGAGTGTGATGAGAAAAGAATCCCGAAGGAGACGATTATTGTTTGTTTTTGTGTTTTCAGTTATGTTATTGTTTTTGGTGTTTTACATAAGTTAATGAGCTTAAGCCTAAATCAAGGGCTTGTAAACTCATTATATCCTCCCTGATTAGGGATAATGAGAATACTTAAGTATGAGATAAGCATCTCAACTTAATTTCCATGATGATGTAGGATTAAGATCATTAACCTACTTGTGATTAATTAGATGTTTTTGGTTTTTTGTTTAGTGTTAAGTAATGAGTTTAATCTCTAATCACAGATTAGTGAACTCATTAACCATCCTAATAGAAGGATAATAGATAAGAACACTTAAGCTGAGGAAGATACCTCAACTTAATCCATGGTTAGGGATTAAATTCATTACATAACAATTCCTTTATTAAGTGGATTTTAATTAAGGGATGAGATTAAGAAATGATTTTTATGGTTTGTAAGACAACTTGAGGGGGACTTGTCCATTGAACACTAGGGTTAGTCCTTCTTAACCATAAAGGAAGAATTAGAACCCTAATGTAAGGCCCAAGTTACAAGATGAGGTCTTAGTGATTATTAAGATGATTTTATTAAGAGGTTTAAACAAATTAAAGGTTTAACACTTAGGATTAAAGTTATACACTCCATCCTAATAGAAGGATACAGGCATAACCCTAATTCCAAAGTCCTAAAACTTTAAGAGTTTAGTCTCTGATTATGAAGATGAGAAGAGAGACTCAAGGAGACTCAAAGGTGAAAAGCTAGGGGTACTAATCACAAACCTAATTATTGTCATTCTTGGATGTTCCTATGGTTTGTAAGGCTTGAGAAAGATCTTCTAGGAAGCCACCAATAGAAGAAGCAGATGAAACGAGGATGAAGCAGAAAAATAAGTTACTTACTTCAATGAAAAAGATAAGTAACTTAAAGGAAGAAAGTGAGGGAGATGGAACATAAGTGAATCAAATTCACTTCAAGGACAAGTTAGAATGCAAATGAAAAAGATAAGAAGAAATGATAAGTGAAGGCAAATCCACAGCTCAAGGTAACTTACCACCTGAAAATGTTAGCATGAATGCATAAGATATAAAACATGAAGAAATGAAATGAAATGAGATGAAATGGGATGAAATGACCAAAGTCAGAAGTTTTTATGCAATTTTAATCTCATGTGAGATGATGCAAAGGCATACAAAGTGCATATGTATGATCATACAAGAATGAGATGTCATGTAAGCATGCTTTGAAATTTGAAAGTTCATGAAAGTTAATGAAATGAAATGAATTCAAATCATGGAAAATGAATGAAGAAATGATCAAGCATGATTTTAACATGTCCTAAGATGTCTAAGGTGACATATGAATGCAAGAAATGTCATCGCAAGTTCATGTATTGATGCATATGCAAGATGAATGCAAATGAACATGTAAAATTAGGGTTTTATAGAAGCATGAGATGCACATGAACAAAACAGAAGCATATGACATGATAAGAATTTTAAATCACACTCAAACAAGCCCTAATCCCATACTAGGTCACACCCCAAAGGAGAAGGTCAAAAGCCTTACCACTCAAAAGTTATGAATTTCCTAAGTTTCTATGGTTTTTTGGGTGATTCTCAAAGGAAAATGCAAATCAATTCAAAAATGCAAGATAAATTCATGAGATAAATTACCTATAAACTACATTCTATGCACAAAACAATGCAAAAATAATCATCTTCAAACTCTTCTTGGTTAGGCAGAAAAGATTTTTTCAAGTTAGGGCTCAAAAATATGATTTAAATGACCCTTAATTCAAAGAAAATTCTTAAGTTATGATCAAACCTAAAAAGAAATTTGTGTGAAGAGTTTGAAAATGTTTCTAAATGCAAAGGGATGATTCATGATTTTTTTGGTGATTTTTAGAAACCTAAATGTATTTTTAATTAATTAAAATACTTTAATTAATTAAAAATAACATTTAAATATTTTAAAAATACTTTTTATATGCAAAAAATAAAATAAAAATCATTTTTTTATTAAGAAAAATATTTGAAACAAAAATGCAAAAGGAAATATTTTTTGAAAGCTTTTTGCTATTTTAAATAAAATGAGAAAGAAAAATACAAAGAAAATGAAATAAAAATAAAATAAAGGGGAAGTATGCAGATCCAAAGGCCAGGATTCAAACTCAGGGGGAAAGGGTTAACTGGCGCGTTATCCAATGGCTGAGATTTGTCCTGACTAAATTAATTTAATTAATCCTAATTAAACTAATTAAATGAGAATTAGGGCTAATGAAGCAATCCTGGCCATTCACTCACGCGGGAACCACAACATCCAAGGGTCTACATTTAAACTTGGCTAATTACGCATATTAGGGAAAATGACCTTCAGGTGACCGGAACAGTGTTCCGGTCATCTCTCTGGCGAGCATCTCATCTCAACTTCTTCCCTAGGCTACCCCAGACCCCCAAACTCTCCAGAAACAATCCCCACACCACTCTAAACAAGATTCAGGCCACGAAAAACATTTATCATGCAGCAAATTGGTGAATCGAAGAAAAATGTTTTTAGGTCAAAAAGTTTCAGAGCAAGCATACATCCTAGTTTCTCAACCATTTTCAAAAATAATCATATCAGCATACTCAGGGGGACACATAGAATCATTTAAGAACTTAAAAATGCATTTCTGGAAAAAATGTTCTTGAGGTTACCTGAGTTGGAGCTTTTCAGTTAGCTACTTTCTGACCCCTTCTTTGGTGCAAACCAGCTCCCTTGAGTCCCTTGAGGATGTTGAGAAGCTTAGAACAAGTTTTTATTGGCTATTTTGAAGGTTCCAGTTCAGAGCATGTCAGAATCGTGTTTTTGTTTCAAGGGGTTTCAGGCTTGTGTAAGGGGTGGGAAATAATCTATGAGTTATATGGAGATGATTGGTGAAAGAATTTTGAAGTTTGGCTGGGTGGTTTGAGAGTTTCGAAGAGATGAAGTTCTTGAGGGATTTTTGGAAATCTGAGCTATGGGATGATTCAGGCTTGTGTGTTGTGTGTTTTGTGATCCATAAGGTTTGTATAAGCCAATGAGAATGCTCAGAGAAGTGGTTATGGCATAGGCTGATTGGTATGGGAGGTTTTGCAAAAAACATCAAGGTTGGTGTACCTCAAGCATGGGCACGTGTCAGAGTTGTATTTGGGCATGTCTGGCCTCAGCTGAGTTCATCGAGAGCCCTTGGATTAAAATTGATGAGCTGGAACACTTGATGTTAGGGTTTACAAGGTTTTTGCATATTTTCCCTCTTTGATGTTTCTTGTGTTTCAAGGAATGAAATGACCTAATTCTTGGACCAATTCTGAGTCTTTGATGTTGTTTGATCGTGTTATGGCATATTTGGTCACTTTAGAAGTCATTTGAGGCCTTGGCAAGTGGTTTTGCAAAAATCCCTCTTTGGTGCACTTTTGAAAATTATAGGATTTTTGCCAACTTTGAAGGATCATAACTTGAGTTCTATAATGAATTAGAAGGAGTTCTTGTACTTTTTGAAAATGGGAAGATCCATCCTACAACTTTCATGTTTGAGTATTTTTCATTTGAAGCTTTTTTGGATCAAAAAGAGGTGGTTGAAAAACTTTCCCAAAATGGAAAGTTTCCATTACAAGTCATTTCCATTTTTGGCAACTTTGCAAATGGCTCAAAATTCTTCAATCTTGTGAACTTAAAACCTATTATAAGGTCAAATGAAGATAATATAACTTCAATTTGATGAAAATACCCCTTTGGTTCCATTGTTGGGGGCCTCAGATACCCTAATTTTGACTTAACTTGCTCAAGAAGTTACCCAGTGAACAGATGACTTCTATAATGATTTTCTTCATCAAACTTGGTACACATGATCCTTATAACATCTTAAGAACATTAGAAACAAGAATGGCCCAAAATTTTGGAGTTAAAGCCTCTGAAACCAAAACCCTAATTTTGGTCATCTGTGTAGTGAAAACTCTAGCTCTGCTTCCATGCCTTGCCAGTTCTTGTGATCTCTTGACTTCCATGAACTTTGAGGGACACAATATGATGATAGAACACACATGGACCCTCTTAGAATGCTTTAAGACCTTTGGGGTGGCTCAGATGGAATCTTGGATTGCTCAGATCACAAACCCTAGATGCAGATGAACTTGAACTATGCAGTGATACAAAAAATGCAATATGAGATGGTATGCTTATGCTAATGCAAACATGAAAGATCATAAGCCATGGTGTTAAATTAGTGAGGTAAATTTTGGGTTATTTACAGCTGCCCCTATTCAAACATGAGTTAGCTTAACAGACAAACAAGATAACTTGTGGTTGAATACCAAAGACAGTCCAAAATTTGCACTCGCTGGATAGAAGAAGAAAAGGGATATAAATTGTAAAAGGTAGTATAGCATGATTATCAAATGAAGGCAATGGAGGACGACCATCGAGCAGAGGACGATTGCGGGGGGAAAATTGGTAGGATAAGCAATGACGGGGACGGCCGACAAGCTGGGGAAATAAAGGGATTACGGTGGGGTCGGCCATCAGGTAAAGAAACAAGATTCTTTGGGGATTGGAGTAAGGCAATGATGGGGACGGCCATCAAACTTGGAAAGTAAAGTAAACTATGACGGGGACGATCATCGGGTTAAAGAATAAATGAAATATTGATTAGGGACGGTCATCAAAGGTGAAGGACGATCACCTAGCAAGGGACGGCTGCTCTTTATCACGACATATGACGAATGTAGGATAGAAAAGGTTGATGATGGGGACGGCCATCTGATAAGAATGATGAAGGACGATCACCTAGCAGGGTACGGCTGCTCTCGGGGTTTATCACGACATAGGACGAATGCCGGATAACAAAATCAATGATGGGGACGGCCATCAGATAAATGATGAGGGATGATCATCAAAAGGTGAATGACGATCACCTAGAAGGGGATGGCTGCTAACTATCATGACATAGTACGAATGCTGGATAGAAAAGGGTTCCAATAATGGAGACTCCGCTGGGGAAAGGATGAGGGACGGTCATCCAAAGGTGAAGGACGATCACCTGGCAGGGGACGGCTGCCGAAAGTATCACGACATAGGACGAATGTCGGATAGAAGAAGGTTGTTCTCGTTGACGACTTACTGGGGAACAATAAACACGGACGAGTGCTTACGCTTAAGAATAAAAAGGTATAAGTGTTTGACGTTGTGTATAGATTAAAGATGCGGACGAGCATCCTTAGGACCGTGATACGGATGAGTATCGGTAGAAACAAACACTGACGCGTGTTCAGAGATAATGATAGGGACGAGTACCAACTGGTTAACAAAGAACACGAACTAGTGTCGAATCTGTTGAGGAGTGATATATAAATAGGATACGGACGAGTATCGAAGACTTCTGTACAAGTATGAGTGAGCATTGATTTGTTAGTGAAAGTATGAGCAAGACGCGGACGAGTGTTCAACTTGCTGGGGAATGTATGACACAGATGAGTGTCAAAAGAGACTATATATAAGTTATGAACAAATATTTGTATAAAGATGCTCTGGCGACCTATGGGGATAGGATGACACAGACGGGTGCCGAAAAGAGTGTGTTATGAACAAGTGTTTGGTTTGCAACAAGTGTTTTGGCAATCATGTTGGGGGTGTATGACAGGGACGAGTGTCAAAAGAGCATGTATATCTATATTTAAGAGTGCAAAGGAGATGTTGTGGCTTATATCTGCAGGGAATAATACGACACAGACGAGTGACGAAAAGGATATATATGAACAAGCATTTGTGTTGGAGAGTGCAAAGGGGGCGCTTTGGCTTATATCTGCAGGGAATAATACGACACAGACGAGTGTTGAAAAGGATATATATGAACAGACATTTGTGTTGGAGAGTGCAAAGAGAACGCTTTGGCTTTTATTTGCAGGGGATGTGAGTTTTTATATTCATTGTTGATGAAATACTAATGGTATTTGCAAGTGACTGGCTTGATCCTGACTTGTGATCATGAAAATGTTTGATTTTTTTGCCGTAATGCTCCATATTAGACGGAATGTTACGCTTATTTGGTGAATATGATGCAAATTTTATGATTATGCAAAAGAGGGAACGACCCGGGATTCGGATCCTGCTGAAGAAAAGATCTCTAGCTGATATGCTTGGAGGGATATCCCAGTTGGGGAAGAGATCATTGGTAGATATGTTAGTAGATATAGCTCTACTTGGGGAAATAGATCGTTGATAGACCTATCTGTAAGGAGAACTCAGCTGGGTAGAAGGAAACTTTCGTCACTTTGTTGTGTAAGAGTTTCAGGCATTGCTCTTCTGGGGAGAAGCTGGAGACTCTGTGGGGAGATGGTTCTTTCAACCTTACTGAAGATGAGGGATCTAGAACTCTGGTGGGGTTCTCGCCTGGGGAAGCTCCTTTTGAGTAGACTTGTGCTGGGGATGAGGAGGCTTTGACAACTTTGTTGGGGAAAAGCATTTCAGATATTGCTCTTCTGGGAAGTGATCTGCTTGGGGACACAATGCTTGGCATACCCCATGTTGCGTATTGAATACCTGCAATCTGTTAATACAAAAGAAACGCACAAGTACCCCGAGGTATCCCTTACCGGATTCCGTCATAGGAGTTAGGCTTTCTTGAAAGTAATATATTTCCCACAGGCATTTATTAAAGATGGCTCATTTGTTTTATGCAAGTATCATATCATGAATATTGGACATTTTGCAAACGAAACAAAAATGTACAAAAACGAGGTGTGACTGAAAACTCTGATTTTATTAATCTGGGTGCCCTGAATTGGCAGATACAGTCAAAGAAACAGATCCCCTAGAATGAGGAGATTGTTACAAATTGAAAAAGTAAAAGTCTTGGAAATGTTGACGATGCTCCGGTGAGCTTCCTTTGATATGACATGTATGACCTTGACGCTCTTCTCATCTTGCTTTCTGAAGAAGGTTGATCCTGGCTGATGCTTTATCCGTTTGAAGCTTGTCGTGTTGTGAGTGATACAGACGAATTCAGAATGCAGTTGTTCGCTTATTCCCTGATTTTGCGTGGATCGCCCTTTCGGTTTTTCAATCCACCGGGATACCCATTTTTGCCTGAGCTGTCCAACGTGGCTTTTCAACTCAGCGGGTGTACTTTTTTTCAATTTTCCCTTATTTTTACCCAAGTCTTTATTCCGTTTTTGACTCGCCTGGATGCCCTATTTTTGCCTGGACTTACATTATGTTTTTATGTCCAGCGGGTCATTTTATGTGAAGTATTTTTTAACTGCATCTGAATTCACAGGGGATAAGAAATCTTCACCAGCCATAGTAATGAGCATCAATGCTCCACCAGAGAAAACTTTCTTTACTATGAATGGACCATCGTAGTTTGGAGTCCATTTGCCCCTGTGGTCTGTATGAGGAGGAATGAGTCTTTTCAGCACAAGATCTCCTACTTGGTATTCCCGAAGCCAGACTTTTTGATCAAAGGCTTTCTTCATCCTTTTCTTATATAACTGCCCATGACAGATAGCAGCTAATCTCTTTTCTTCGATCAAATTCAGTTGATTATACCGAGACCGGACCCATTCGGCTTCGTTCAGCTTTACATCCATCGGTACTCGTAAGGAGGGTAGCTCAACTTCGACAGGCAGGACAGCTTCCATACCGTACACAAGCTGATAAGGTGTTGCCCTAGTGGATGTTCTGATTGAGGTTTGATACCCATGCAAGGCAAATGGTAGCATTTCATGCCAGTCTTTGTAAGTGACCACCATCTTCTGCATAATCTTCTTGATGTTTTTGTTAGCTGCCTCAACAACGCCATTCATCTTTGGCCTGTAAGGAGAAGAATTGTGATGTTGGATTTTGAAGTCCCAGTACAGTTCTGCCATCATTTTGTTGTTCAAGTTGGAACCATTATCCGTAATGATTCGTTCGGGAACTCCATATCGACAGATGATGTCTCTTTTCAGGAATTTGGCTACCACTTGTCTGGTGACGTTTGCATACGAAGCTGCTTCAACCCATTTGGTGAAGTAATCAATGGCTACCAGGATGAATCTGTGGCCATTTGAAGCAGTCGGTTCGATCTTTCCAATCATGTCAATGCCCCACATGGCAAAGGGCCAAGGTGATGACATCACGTTCAAAGGATTTGGAGGCACATGCACTTTGTCTGCGTAGATCTGGAATTTGTGGCACTTTCTGGCATAGGCACAACAGTCTGCATCCATTGTGATCCAGTAGTAACCTGGTCATAATAATTTCTTAGCCATTGCATGTCCTCCAGCATGGGTACCGAAAGATCCTTCATGCTCCTCGTGCATCCGCAAGTCTGCTTCTTTCTTATCAACACATCTGAGTAGTACCATGTCAAAGTTTCGCTTGTATAATGAACCATCAGCATTAAGGAAGAAACTACCGGTCAGCCTTCTTAATGTCTTCTTATCATTGGATGATACCCTAGGTGGGTATGTTTGATCCTCTAAGAAGCTTTTGATATCATGGAACCACGGCTTGTCATTTTTAGCAATGTCCACGGAGAATACGTATGTTGGTCGGTCTAGTCTGGATACCGAAATCCGAGGCACATAATTGGCAGTTTGAACCTTGATCATGGAGGAAATGGTAGCTAAAGCATCTACAAACTAATTCTCATCTCGAGGGATATACTCAAGTTTGACTTTTGTGAAAAAAAGTCAATAATCTCCTCGTATAGTCACGGTATGGGATCAGATGCTCTTGGTGAGTGTACCATTTGCCGTTGGTCTGATTGATTACCAAAGCTGAATCTCCGAATATAGTTAATGTCTTGATCCTGAGGTCAATGGCTTCCTTAAGACCTATGATACAGGCTTCGTATTCAGCTTCGTTGTTTGTGCAAGCAAAGGTGAGTTTTGCCGAGAAAGGCATATGAACTTCTTTAGGTGTAATGAGTATTGTACCAACTCCACGACCATTCATATTGAAAGCCCCATCAAACATCATTGTCCACTCTTCTTCTGGGTCAAGCCCTTCATTGTGAACAGGCTCTTCATGATCTTTTGCTTTTAGGTACATGATGTCCTCATCAGGGAAGTCAAATCTCATGGGCTGGTAATCATCAATGGGTTGCTCAGCTAGATAGTCAGACAGTACACTTCCCTTGATGGCCTTTTGAGATGTGTACTAAATGTCATACTCTGTCAGAATCATTTTCCATCTTGCAACCCTTCCGGTAAGTGTTGGCTTCTCAAATATGTACTTGACGGGGTCCATTTTTGAGATCAACAAAGTAGTGTGAGTCAACATATACTGTCTTAGTCGGCGAGCAACCCACGCTAAAGCACAACAAGTTTTCCTGAGCAGTGAATAACGTTGTTCACAGTTGGTAAACTTTTTGCTTAGGTAGTATATTGTATACTCTTTTCGACCAGACTCGTCATGCTGGCCCAACACACACCCCATTGATCCTTCTAATACTGTCAGGTACATTATTAGAGGTCTTCCTTCAACTGGAGGCATAAGAATTGGAGGTTCTTGCAGGTACTCCTTGATTTTGTTAAAAGCCTTCTGACAATCTTCGTTCCACCTAACCATTTGTTCCTTTCTTAACAATTTGAACAGGGGCTCACAGGTTGCAGTGAGGTGAGATATGATTCTTGAAATGTAGTTCAATCTACCCAAGAACCCTCTAACTTCCTTTTCAGTCCTAGGTGCAGGAATCTCCTGAATGGCTTTGACTTTGTCGAGATCAACCTCAATTCCCTTTTCACTCACGATAAATCCCAGCAACTTACCGAAATGCACCCCGAATGTGCATTTGTTGGGGTTTAGCTTCAGCTGATACTTTCTCAGACGCTTGAACAACTTCAGCAGATTTACCAGATGATCTTTCTCAGTGAGGGACTTGGCAATCATGTCATCCACGTAGCATTCAATTTCTTTGTGGATCATGTCGTGAAATAACGTTACCATAGCCCGTTGATAAGTCGCACCGGCATTCTTCAGTCCAAAAGGCATTACCTTGTAACAAAAACTGCCCCAAGGTGTGATGAAGGTTGTTTTCTCCATGTCTTCGGGTGACATTCTGATCTGATTATACCCAGAAAAACCATCCATGAAGGAAAACACCGAGAACTGAGCTGTGTTGTCGACCAATACATCAATGTGAGGTAAATGGAAGTCATCCTTCAGGCTAGCTCTGTTCAGATCCCGGTAATCCACACACATCCGTACTTTGCATCCTTCTTAGGCACTGGTACAATATTAGCGACCCACGGCGGGTAACTAGTTACAGCAAGGAACCGGCGTCCCACTGTTTTTTCACTTCTTCCTTAATCTTCATGGCCATATCTGGACGAGTACGGCGTAGCTTTTGCTTCACTGGAGGGAAATCTTCTTTTAACGACAGCTTGTGCATAACAATATCCGTATCTAGACCTGGCATGTCTTGATAGGACCAAGCAAAAATGTCGACGTATTCTCGAAGCATGTCAATAAGTTGTTCTTTTACTGAAGCTTGCAGACCGGCCCCAATCTTGACTTCTTTCAAATCCTCCTCGGTACCAAGATTAACTGTTTCAACCTCCTCCTAATGAGGAGTAATCACTTTCTCTTCCTACCTCAACAACCTGGCTAACTCTTCAGGTAACTCATAGTCTTCTTCAACCCTTCATCAGCTTGATTAATCGGATTGTCGAAGTCATACAAGGTCATAGTTGTGCTGTTGTCGGTGCAATCTGGAGGATAATCTCTGCAAGATTTGAGATTGGTTCGTTTTAGTGATCAATTTTAATCTTGTTTAGAAAAAGTGTAAAAATGAAGTTATTATTTTGAAAACATTGCCATTTTATTGTTTTGTACAAAAGTGAAAAATGAAAAAGACAGTGAGCGAAAAAGAGACTTTTGCAAAAGATGTCTGATATTCATTGATAATTCATTTGCACAAAATTACAATATGGCCCTATTACAAAATGAGTCCTGACACTTTGGGAAAGATGTAGGACTTGATGCATGCTAAAAAAGGCAGGAAATAATAATTACTCTGCAGGAGTAACCCTTATAATTTCTTGGGAAGACCAGGCAAGGACTTGATGACCCGGGACCCTTGGACGTATCCAGCTCTCCAGGTTGAGGTCACTTTCCGCCTCGTCTTCCAGGTTGTTAACAGCATCTGGGGTGAGCATCAACCCACTGATGAACTTGGGCTCCTTAGCAGCCTCCGAGTGATCTTGTCGAAATGGTTTGTAACCCAAACCGAATTTGTCCTCCTTCTTCTCCACCGGTAGCAGCTTGCCCTAGCCTTGGGCATTTCCATCTTAAAAAACCTTTCGGGCTTGCTGATATGAGACAATTGAAGTACCCATCCTATCCTCCTTGGATGCAGCAAATACTTCAGTCTTCGCCTCATTGACATTCAGAGCCTCGAACCCCTGGTTCATAGTTTCATGGATTTCACCATCCATCTCAATGTATTTATACGTAGCCAGATGGCTAACAAAGATGTCCTCTTCACCACAGATGGTGATAATCTGTCATTCCCACTCATATTTCAATTTCTGGTGAAGGGTCGACGTAACTGCGCTAGCAGCGTGAATCCATGGTCGACCCAACAAACAGATGTAGGCCGACTGAATGTCCATCACATAGAAAGTAGTCTGAAAGACCTGCGGACCGATTATCACAGGCAGCTCCACCTCTCCAAGAACAGACCTCTTGGATCCATCAAAAGCCCTGACCACAAGATTGCTTGGCCGGAGAGTTATACCATCATACTCAAGCTTGACAAGAGCTTTCTTCGGCAGGACATTGAGTGAAGACCCAGTGTCCACAAGAACATGAGAGAATACAACCCCTTTGCACTCCAGGGTGATGTGCAAAGCCTTGTTGTGGTGACGTCCTTCTGTTGTCAAATCGGCATCGGTGAAACCTAGCCCATGGCTAGTATTGACATTAGACACCATTGTTTCAAGCTGATTCACTGTGATCTCTTCTGGCACGTAGGCAGCGTGCAGAACTTTGAGTAGTGCATCCCGATGAGCCTCGGAACACAACAGCAGGGATAATATAGAGATCTTAGAAAGAGTCTGGTGGAGCTTATCCATAACCTTGTAGTCACTTCTTTTAATTATCCTCATAAACTCATCCACATCCTGATTAAAGGATGATTTATGAGTCTCTTTTGGTGCAGGTTCTTCAGGTGCCACACCTTTACCTTTGGCTTTGGCAACAGCCTCTGCCTCAGTATTAGTTCTTGGAGCTTGTGACGCGAAGATGCGTCTGCTTCGGGTGAAGCCTCCGGCTCCCCCAACATTATCCACCTGGGGGTGTGAACCAAAGAATCAAGAAGGACTTTTTCTCCGTTGTAGTAAAGGTCTGCACCGTAATGCCATGGTACAGCGTTGTCTTTATCATATGGAATTGGCCCCGGCACCGTGATGGTGACTGGGCTCACTGCAGTAGAGGTTGGAACCGTTATTGTCTGTGGATCATAGAAGATGGTGACAGGACTTCTTATGGATGTTGGTGGTGATGAATTGAAGCTTGGTTGTTGCTGAAACTGTTGCTGAGATTGTTGAAAGTTGCTGGAGTTTGGGACTGTTGTAGGGTCATAATAAATAGTAACTGTGGAGACATCATTGTTGGTGATTGCTGAAGTTGTAGAAGGAGATGAAATGGAACTTTTGTCTGTTGAAGTTGTAAACACCCCAAATTTTCCCTCACTAAGTTCACACCATGGCTTGTGATCTTTCATATTTGCATTAGTTTAAGCATATCATATCATATTGCATTTTTGGTTCATTGCATTGGTTCAAGTTCATCTGCATCTAGGGTTTGTGACTTGAGCCATCCAGGGTCCATTTGAGCCACTCCCAAGGGCTCCAATCACCTCAAGAGGGTCCATGTATGTTCAACCACCATATTTTATCCTCCAAATGTCAAGGAAGACAAAGAATCACAAGAACTGGCAAAGCATGGAAGCAGAGCCAGGGTTTAACTGCACAGATGACCTAGAATTAGGGTTTTGGTTTCAGAGGCTATAACTCCAAATTTTTTGGTCATTCTTGTTTCTATTGGTCTCAATATGTTATAAGGATCATACATACCAAGTTTGATGAAGAAATTCATTGTGGAAGTCATCTGATCACTGGGTAACTTCCTGAGCAAGTCAGAGCTAAATCAGGGCATCTGGGGGGCCCCCAACATGGAACCAAAGTGGATTTTTTCATCAAACTGAGGTTATATGGTCTCTATTTAATCATTTAAGTGTTTAGAAGTTCAAAAATTTGAAGAAAAGTGGGCTAAACCAAAAGTTGCCAAAAATGGAAATGACTTGTAATGTAAACTTTCCATTTTGGGAAAGTTTTTCAACCTCCTCTTTCTCAACCAAAAATGCTTCAAATGAAAAATTGTTGGTCATGAAAGTTGTAGATTGGATCATTCCCTTTTCAAAAAGTACAAGAACAAGATCTAATTCATTTTGGAACTCAAGTTATGGCTTTCCAAAGTTGGCAAAAATCACATAATTTCAAGTTTCATGCCAAAGAGGGATTTTTGCAAATTCAAGTTCTAAACACTTTCAAGACCTCTAAATGACTTCTTTGTATCATTACAACATATTGCAACTTATCAAAATCAGAATTGCACAAAATTCACAAAGGTTCATGCCTTGGATCACAAGCTTCCATAAACCATTTTCCATAAAATTCAAAAAAAGGAATTCTTGCAAGAATGATTGCCAAGGGTTGGTATGACTTCTAATTGGTCTCAAAACATCATAACAATATCACATGATTCATTTTGCTGCAAATTTCCCAAGAATTCACAAGATTTCTTGTCTTGGTTCACAAGAAACTTCAAAGAGGGCAAAATGCAAAACCTATGCCATCTTGCTATCCAAGCCATCCATCTGCCTTCTTTTGATCCTTGGGCTCACCATAAACCATGCTGAAGCAAGACACCCCATTGAACCACTTCTGTTCCAGCCCATTCTTGTAATACACATACTTTTGACTTTTTTCATTTTCACCCATACCAATCACACTATGCCACAACCACTCTCTGAACCAATCACAATACCTTATACAAATCAAAAGCAATCCAAAACACACCACACACAAGCCTGAACTCTCCCACAACTCAGGATTCACAAAACTTGCAAAAAACTTCATTCCTTCGAAACTCTCTGCCCAGCCATCAAACCTCAAAACCAACTTCACCATTCATTCAGAAAAGCTTCATAGAGCATAAACCACCCTTCACTTTACCCTGAAAGCCCCTGAAACTCAAACACGATTTCTGGTGCAGCAGGAACAAAACCCTCAAATCAAGCCATACAAACTTGTTCTAAGCCTCACATCATCCTCAGGAGGTTCATAGGAGTGGACTTGCACCAAAGAAGGGTCCAGAAAGCCCAGAATCAGAAGGTTCAATCTCAGGTATAGCTCAAGAACTTTTTTCTCAGAGCTTCGACTTTAAGTTACAATGTGATCAAGCATGTTTCTCTGATCATTGTCGCTCCCACCAAATGAAACCTGGTACGAAGGGGTACAGACGTGAACGGTCGGCGAAAGAGAAGAAATGAATAGAGTCGCCAGCTAGGCATTTTTATCCTGAAGGAAAGGTAATGTTGCATAAACCTAAGAAAAGATGGATAAGACGGTCGCGAACCAGAGAAACTGAGAAAGGGGGTTGGTTACAGCCTGGGATGGTATCAGCACCCAGATTGTCCGTCGTACTCGACGGGATCCACGCTTGAAAGTTTTGTGTCTAAAGGAGTAGTGTCAGTGTTATC
The DNA here is from genome assembly GCA_963966055.1 of Lathyrus aphaca. NCBI lineage: Eukaryota > Viridiplantae > Streptophyta > Magnoliopsida > Fabales > Fabaceae > Lathyrus > Lathyrus aphaca. Next base: position 297,487,999 of record OZ014519.1, on the reverse strand, counting down.
TGTGTATCAAAGCTGGAAAAGAATGCAAGTGTTAGTGCAAAAGAAACGTGAAGTGAAATGAAGGAGTGTCAGTGTAAGGAAAGAATGCAAAGCTCAAGACAGTGAGGCTTAAAGAATAATACTGGAAGAAGGGGAATGTACAAAGACTTTTGTTCGATAACAGTTAAGTTATGGCTACATATCCTCTCGTGCAATGAGGAAGTCAGAACACCGTAGTTCGATTCAAAGAGACTGAAAATGAATTTTACTGGTGAATTGCTTCCTTGTCTATGCTCAAGTGTATGACTTGTCTGGCTCAGGTGCAAACTGTCTTGCATTAGACGAAAGAAGTGAGTTCTCGTTTGTGAGTGAATAAGATGAGAAAAGAATCTCGGAGGAGACGATTATTGTTTGTTTTTGGTGCTTTCAATCTTTTATTGCTTTTTGTGTTTGTCATAAGATAATGAGCTTAAGCCTAAACCAAGGGTTAGTAAACTCATCACATCTTCCCTCTGATTAGGGGTAATGAGAATACCTTAAGTATGAAGTAAACACCTCACACTTAATCACCATGATGTTGGATTAAGATCATTAACCTACTTGTGATTAATTAGATGTTTTTGGTATTTTTGTTTAGTGCTAAGTAATTAGTTTAAGCCGTAATCAAGGATTTAATGGACTCATTACACCATCCTAATAGAAGGATAATAGATGAGAACATTTAAGCTGAGGAAGGCTCCTCAACTTAATCCATGATAGGGATTAACCTCATGACAAAACAAAGACTTTATTAAAATGGATTTTAGTTAATGGTAAGATCAAGAAGTGAATTTTATGGTTTGTAAGACAACTTGAGGGGGACTTGTCCATTAACACTAGGGTTAGTCCTTCTTAACCATTTAAGGAAGAATTAGAACCCTAATGCAAGACCCAAGTTACAAGCTTGATGTCTTAGTGATTATTAGATGAATTGATGAAAGGATTTAAACACATTAAGGGTTTAACACTTAGGATTAAAGTTATACACTCCATCCTAATAGAAGGATACAGGCATAACCTTAATCACAAAGCCTTAAAACCTTTAAGGTTTAGTCCCTGATTAAGAGATGAGAATAGAGACACAAAAGATGACACAAAGGTAAAACTAATGGGGGGACTAATCAAACCCGAATTGTGATCATGCTTGGGTGTTCCTAGGGTTTATGAGGCTTGCAAGAAGTCTTCAAGATGAGCCACCAATGAAGAAGAAAGATGGAAGGAGGAGAAGCAGAAAGAAGCAAGTCAACTTACTTCACTTAAGAAGATAAGTTGCTTGAAGAAAGAAAGTGAAGAGGGAACATGAATGAGAAAGCTCACTCTAATACACATATAAAATTCATCAAGGATGCATAAGAGAGGTGAGAAGAGAAGTGAGAAGTGAAGGCAAATTCACTTCTCAAAGTAACTTACCACCTGAAAAGTTAGTGAAAGGAAATGAAAATGAAAAGTATGCAATGTCGCAAACCAAAACCAGAAGCATGTTTGAGATGTAAATGATGCTAAGAGATTATGCAAATGTATGTCATGAGATGTGAATGATCATACAAGCAATGAGGATGCAAGTGAAGCATGAAGGAAGCATGAAATTTCATGGATGCACATGAAATGAATGCATAACATGGAAAATGAATGATGCAATGATCAAACATGATTATAATATGTCCTAGGATGTCTTATGAGTCATGTGAATGCACAAAATGTCATGGCAAGTTTATGAATGCAAGAACATACAAGATGAATGCAAATGAGGATACAAAATTAGGGTTTTATGAAAGGATGAGATGCAAATGGCCAAGACAGAAGCAAATGACATGATAAAAAATTGAAAATGCATTCAAAGGAACCCTAAACCTATACTAGGTCACCATCCAAAGGGGGAGGTCAGAAGCTAAACCTAAAGGGACTTATGAATTTTCTAAGTTTCTAGGGTTTTAAGGGTGATCCTAAATGCAAAATGCCAAACAAATTGAAAATGAAAGATAAAAATGAAACAAAAATGTTTTTTAGATGCTTGAAACCATGCATAGCACAATGCGAAAAGAATCATTCACAAACTCAAGTTGGTTTAAAAGTTATGAAATTTTGAAGTTAGGGTTAGAAAATGAACAATTTAAGAACCCTAATTCAATGAAAAAATGTCAAAGCATGATCAAAACCAAAAAGAAATTTGTGTGGTGAGTTTGTAAATGCTTCTAAATGTCTAAAAATGTTCTCTGGATTTTTTGGTGATTTTTAAATACTTAAATGTATTTTTAATTAATTAAACTCAATTAACTAATTAAAAATAACATTTAAATGATTTAAAAATATTTTTTAATGCAAAAAATGAAAATAAAAATATTTTTGGGTTCTGAAAATTAATAAAAGGTTTGATATAAAATTTCAGAATTTTTTGATGCTTTTTACTATTTTTAAAAATTCGTACAAAATAAAATAAGAAAAATGAATTAAAAATATGAATTAATGAAAGTAATCACATCCAACGGACAGGATTCAAATCTGGAAAGGGAGGGAAAGACCACGCGCGCATCTGGACGGCTGGAATTCAAACTTGCACTAATTACATGATTAAGCCCTAATCTGAACCCTAATGACTTTCAGATGACCGGAACAGTGTTCCGATCATCTTCTCCAGCAACCCTCTCACTCAATCTCTCTCAAAACGCCACAAAAACTCACTAAACTCTCCAGAATCAATCTTTGAACATCACTAAACACAAACCACACAACAAAACTCATTTATTTTTCGTGAATCATGAGAATCGAATCAAAACATTCAAACGGTAAAAAGTTCAGACAGCCATAAAATCCTTAATACACAACCATGTTCAAAAAGAAAAGCATCAGCATGATCAGCACAACATGAGGAACAATTCTATAACCTAAAATCACGTTTGTGGAAAATTTGTTCTTGAGGTTACCTGAAGTGAAGCTTTCGAAAATGGCACTTTCTGGGCTCTTCTTTGATGCTCTTCCACTCCCCTTGATCCCCTTATGCTTCTGGAATGCTTGAAAGGAGTTTATGTGGGGTGTTTTGAAGGTTTCAGCTCAGAGGTGGTGAAAAACGTGTTTTTGTTTGAGATGGTTTCAGGCTGTTTTGGTGGGTGGGAAATGATCTGTGATGAATTTGGAGATGGATGGTGGAAAAAGATTTGAGGTTTGAGGTTTGTGCTGAGTGTTTCGAAGGAAAATGCAAAGGGGATGATTTTTGGTAACTTGAGAATGCTGAGGATTCAGGCTTGGTTCTTGTGTGAAATGAGTTGCCTAAAGTCCATGTATCAAGCTGTGATAGGTCTGTGGAGTTGGTGTGGGCTATGATGATTGGTATGGCGCAAAATGCAAAAAGTCAAGGTTGGTTGTACCTTGAGGTATGGGATGGTTCAGGCCAAGTACCAAGGGGTGTCTGGTACAACAAGATTCAAGGATAGCCATGGAAATCTCTTATAGGAAATTCAGCAAGTTTGTGAGAAGTTGTGGCAGGTTTTACAAATTCATGAACTTTTGGCCCTTTTGAAATTTCTTCATGTGCAAGTCATGGAAAATTTGAAATTCTTTAGGCAATTCTGAGTTTTAAGTCATGCACTATGATGTTATGATGTGTAGAAGTCACTTTGAAGTCACAAAATAGCTTGGCATGAGGTTTTGCAAAAATCCCTCTTTGGCATGAAACATGAAATTATGTGATTTTTGCCAACTTTGGAAAGCCATAACTTGAGTTCCAAAATGAATTAGATCTTGTTCTTGTACTTCTTGAAAATGGAATGATTCAATATACAACTTTCATGACCAAGAATTTTTCATTTGAAGCATTTTTGGTTGAGAAAGAGGAGGTTGAAAAACTTTCCCAAAATGGAAAGTTTACATTACAAGTCATTTCCATTTTTGGCAACTTTTGGTTTAGCCCACTTTTCTTCAAATTTGTGAACTTCTAAACACTTCAATGATCAAATAAAGACCATATAACTTCAATTTGATGAAAAATCCACTTTGGTTCCATGTTGGGGGCCTCAGATGCCCTGATTTGGCTTTGACTTGCTCAAGAAGTTACCCAATGATCAGATGACTTCCACAATGAATTTCTCCATAAAACTTGGTATGTATTATCCTTATATCATATTGAGACCAATAGAAACAAGAATTACCAAAAAATTTGGAGTTATGGCCTCTAAAACCAAAACCCTAATTTCAGGTCATCTGTGCAGTTAAACCTGGCTCTGCTTCCATGCTTTGCAAGTTCTTGTGATTTTCTTTGACTTCCTTGATCTTTGGAGGATAAAATATGATGATTGAACATACATGGACCCTCTTGAGATGATTGAGGACCTTTGGAGTGGCTCAAATGGATCTTGGATTTCTCAGATCACAAACCCTAGATGTAGATGAACTTGAATCAATGCAGTGAAGCAAAAATGCAATATGATGGTATGATTGAACTAATGCAAATGAGAAAGATCACAAGCCATGGTGTGAACTTAGTGAGGGCAAATTTTGGGTTTTTACAGCTGCCCCTATTCAAACATGAGTTAGCCGTGCAGGATGTAAGCGACGGGCTTATCATACGAACAAGATAACTTGTGGTTGAATACCAAAGACAGTCCAAAATTTGCACTCACTGGGTGAAGAAGAAAAGGGATATAGATTGTAAAAGGAAGTATAGTATGATTATAAAAGTGCGGGCAATGGAGGACGACCATCGAGCAGAGGACGATTGCTGGGGATAAAGCAATGACGGGGACGGCTGACATGCTAGGGATAAAACGGTAAACAAAGCAATGACGGGGACGGCTGACAAGCTGGGGAGGTAAAGAAATTATGATGGGGATGATCATAAATTTCAAAGTATAAATGAAATCAATGATGAGGTATGCTTATCAAAGGTGAAGGACGATCACCTAGCAGGGGACTGCTGCTCTGTTGGGGAGAAAGATGAGGGACGGTCATCTAAGGTGAAGGATGATCACCTGGCAGGGTACGGCTGCCGAAAATATCATGACATAAGACGAATGCCGGATAGAAAAGGTAGACAATGGGGACGGCCATCGGATAAGCATGATGAAGGATGATCATCAAGAGGTGAAGGACGATCACCTAGCAGGGTACGGCTGCCGAAAATATCATGACATAAGACGAATGCCGGATAGAAAAGGTCGACGATGGGGACGGCCATCATATAAGCATGATGAAGGACGATCATCAAGAGGTGAAGGACGATCACCTAGCAGGGTACGGCTGCTCTCAGGGTTTATAATGACATAGGACGAATGTCAGATAACAAGATCAACAATGGGGACGGCCATCGGATAAAATGATGAAGGACGATCATCAAAAAGGTGAAGGACGGTCACCTAGCAGGGGACGGCTGCTAAATATCACGACATAGGACGAATGTCGGATAACAAAAGGGGTTCCAATAATGGAGACTCCGCTGGAGAATGATGAGGGACGGTCATCAAAGAGGTGAAGGACGATCACCTGGCAGGGTACGGCTGCCGAAAGTATCATGACATAGGACGAATGTCAGATAGAAAAGAAATTTTGCTTTTTACTGAGGATTTGCTAGGGAAAAGGTAAACACGGAGTGTTTATATCCAAGAAACAAAAGTTACAAGTTTTTGACACTGTGTATAGATTAAAAAGGCGGACGAGCATCCTTAAGACTATGATACGGACGAGTATCGGTAGAAACAACTTTGACGCATGTTCAGAGATGATGATACAGACGAGTATCAACTGGTTAAAAAAGAACACGGACGAGTGTTGAATCTGAGGGGAAACAAGTGGTGTATACAAGATATGGACGAGTATCTGTATGAGTAAGCATGAGTGAGACACAGACGAGTGTTCAACTTGCTGGGGAGTGTATGACACGGACGGGTGTCAAAAGAGAAAGTGTATAAGTTGTGACCTTATAAGTGTAAAAGGTATTTTGGTGACCTGTGGGGATAGGATGACACGGACGAGTATCGAAAGAAGTGTATTATAAATAAGTGTTTGGGCAACCATGCTGGGGGCGGTGACACGGATGGGTGTCGGGAAAGTGTATAGGTATATCTGCGGGGGATGATGTGACACGGACGAGTGTTGAGAAGAGTAAATATGAACATGTATTTGCGGGTGCAAAGAGGATGCTTTGGCTTTCTACTGGGGATATGACACAGACGAGTGTCAAGAAGTATCTGTAATTGAGAGTGCAAAGGGGATGCTTTGGCCTTTGGTTGGGACTGTGAGTCTATATATACATTACTGATGGAATATTGATATTTAAAGGTGACTGATTCAAAACATGGCTTGTGATTTATGCAATATGTTTGATTTTTGCCGTAATGCTCCGTATTAAACGGAATGCTATGCTTTGAGGGACAAATGATGCAAATGCTATGATTATACAAAAGATACCAATCCGAGATTCAGATCCTACTGTTGTGGAGATCTCTAGCTGATCTGCTTGAAAGGATATCCAGCTGGGGAGGAGATCATTGGTAGATCTGATAAGATGTATGACTCTGCTTGGGGAAAATAGGCCACTGATAGAACTATCTTGGTAATAAGGAGCCCAGCTGGGGACGTGGAAGCTTTCGTCACTTTGTTGTGCAGGAAATTCAGACATTGCTCTTCTGGCAGAGGCTGGAGCTCTATGGGGAGATGGTTCCCTATCTAGCACTCGGCTAGGGATATGAAAAAGATTACTGAACGATCTTCTTGGAGATTTCTGTGGGGATCCTGCTGAGGATGATACTTGACGACTCAGCTGGGGATATGAGCACTTTCTGGTACTGCTCTGACAGGTGTGCTGGAAAAACGATGCATGTCAACTCTGATGGGGAGAAAACATCTCTGGTGTTGTTTGGAAGATGTGTTGAGGACATAATGATCTGGCAACGTTGCTGGGGAAAACCTTTCATGCCCCATGTTGCGCTTTGAATACCTGCGATCCTGTTATGACAAAGAAACGTACAAATACCCCGAGGTATCCCTTACTGGATTCAATCATAGGAGTTTTAGAGACTCCTGGGAGTAAGTAATATATTTCCTGCAAGCATGTGATTAGCGAGGCACATCTTGTTTTCATGCAACCATTATATCAAGGATATCGGACATTTTTGCAAATGAAATAAAAATGTACAAGACGAAGTGTAACTGAAAATCTGATTTTATTAATTTGGGCGCCCTGAATTGGCAAGTACAGTTAAAGAAACAGATCCCCTGAAATAAGGAGATTGTTACAAAATTGAGAAACAAAAGGTGCTGGCAATGTTGACGATGCTTTAGTGAGCTTCCCTTTTGCTATGACTCGTATGACATTGACGTTCTTCTCATCCAGCTCTCTGAAGAAGGCTGATTCTGACTGATGCTTTAACCTTTCGAAGCTTGCCATGTTGTAAGTGATACAAACGAATTCAGAATGCAGTTGTTCGCTTATTCCCTCATTTTGCGTGGATCGCCCTTTCGGGTTTTCAATCCACCGGGATACCCATTTTTGCCTGAGCTGTCCAATGTGGCTTTTCAACTCAGCGGGTGTACATTTTTCTTTATTTTCCCTTATTTTTACCCGAGTCTTTTATTCTGTTTTTGACTCGCCGGGATGCCCTATTTTTTCCTGGACTTACATTCTGTTTTTATGCGAAGTATTTTTTAACTGCATCTGAATTCACAGGGGACAGGAAATCTTCACCATCCAAAGTAGTGAGCATCAGTGCTACTCCAGAGAAAACTTTCTTTACTATGAATGGAACATCATAATTCGGAGTCCACTTGCCCCTGTGGTGTGTATGAGGAGGAAGGAGTCTTTTCAGCACAAGATCTCCTACTAGGTATTCTCGAAGTCTGACTTTCTGATCGAAGGCTTTCTTCATTCTCTTCTGATACAGCTGCCCATGACAGATTGCAGCTAATCTCTTCTCTTCGATCAGATTCAGTTGATTGTACCGAGATCGGACCCATTCTGCTTCATTCAACTTGACATCCATTAGTACCCGCAAAGAGGGTAATTCAACTTCAACAGGTAGGACTGCCTCCATACCATACACAAGCTGATACGGCGTTGCCCCAGTGGATGTTCCGATTGATGTACGGTACCCATGCAAGGCAAATGGTAGCATTTCATGCCAGTCTTTGTAGGTGACTACCATCTTTTGCACAATCTTCTTGATATTCTTGTTAGCTGCCTCAACAACGCCATTCATCTTTGGCCTGTAAGGAGAAGAATTGTGGTGTTGGATCTTGAAGTCCCGGCATAGTTCTGCCATCATTTTATTGTTCAAGTTGGAACCATTATCAGTAATGATTCGCTCGGGCACTCCATACCGACAGATGATGTCTCTCTTTAGGAATCGGGCTACCACTTGCCTGGTAACATTTGCATACGAAGCTGCTTCAACCCATTTGGTGAAGTAATCAATGGCTACCAGGATGAATTTGTGGCCATTTGAAGCAGTCGGTTCGATCTTTCCAATCATTTCAATGCTCCACATGGCGAAGGGCCAAGGTGAATACATCACATTTAAAGGATTTGGAGGCACATGCACTTTATCTGCGTAGATCTGGCATTTATGGAATTTTCTGGCATAGGCACAACAGTCTGCATCCATTGTGATCCAGTAGTAACCTGATCTTAATAATTTCTTAGCCATTGCTTGTCCTCCGGCATGGGTACCGAAAGATCCTTCATGCCCCTCGTGCATCAGCAAGTCTGCCTCTGTCTTATCAACACATCTGAGAAGCACCATGTCAAAGTTTCTCTTGTACAAGGAACCATCAGCATTCAGGAAGAAACTACCAGCTAGCCTTCTTAATGTCTTCTTATCATTGGATGATGCCCCAGATGGGTATGTTTGATCCTCTAAGAATCATTTGATGTCATAGAACCAAGGCTTATCATCTTTAGCAACATCTACTGAAAATACATATGCTGGTCTGTCAAGTCTGGATACTGAAATCCGAGGCAAAAAGTTGGCAGCTTGAACTTTGATCATTGATGAAATGGTCGCCAGGGCATCTGCAAACTGATTTTCATCTCGAGGGATATACTCAAGCTTGACTGTAGTGAAGAAGGTTAGTAATCTCCTCGTATAATCCCGGTATGGAATCAGATTTTCTTGGTGAGTGTACCATTTGTCGTTGGTTTGATTGATTACCAGAGCTGAATCTCTGAATACAGTTAAATTCTTGATCCTGAGGTCAATGGCTTCCTCAAGACCCATGATACAGGCGTCGTACTCAGCTTCGTTGTTAGTGCAGTCAAAAGTGAGTTTTGCCGAGAAAGGCATGTGAACTCCTTTAGATGTAATGAGTACTGCACCAACTCTACGACCATTCATATTAACAGCCCCGTCAAACATCATTGTCCATTCCTGTTCTGGGTCAGGCCCTTCAGTGTGAACAGGCTCTTCATGATCTTTTGCTTTTATGAACATGATGTCTTCATCAGGGAAGTCAAATCTCATTGGCTGGTAATCATCAATGGGTTGCTCAGCAAGATAGTCAGACAATACACTGCCTTTGATGGCTTTCTGATATATGTATTAGATGTCATATTTTGTGAGAATCATTTGCCATCTTGCAACCCGCCCGGTAAGTGTTGGCTTCTCAAATATGTACTTGACTGGGTCAATTTTTGAGATCAATAAGGTGGTGTGAGTCAACATATACTGCCTTAGTCGGCGAGCAGCCCACGCTAAAGCACATCAAGTTTTCTCGAGCAGTGAATAACGTTGTTCACAGTCGGTAAACTTTTTGCTTAGGTAGTATATTGCATACTCTTTTCGACCAGACTCGTCATGCTGGCCCAACACACACCCCATTGACTCTTCTAATACTGTCAAGTACATTATTAGAGGTCTTCCTTCAACTGGAGGCATAAGAATCAGAGGCTCTTGTAAGTATTCCTTGATTTTGTCAAAAGCCCTTTGGCAGTCTTCATTCCACCTGATTGTTTGCTCTTTTCTTAACAACTTGAACAAGGGTTCACAGGTTGCTGTAAGATGAGATATGAACCTTGAAATGTAGTTCAATCTACCTAAAAGCCCCCGAACTTCTTTTTCAGTCTTTGGTGCAGGCATCTCTTGAATGGCTTTGACTTTGTCAGGATCAACTTCAATTCCCTTTTCACTTACAATGAATCCCGGCAGTTTACCGGACCGCACCCCGAATGTGCATTTGTTGGGGTTTAGCTTCAGCTGATACTTTCTCAGGCGTTTGAACAACTTCAACAGATTCACCAGGTGGTCTTCTTCTGTGAGGGACTTGGCAATCATGTCATCCACATAACATTCAATTTCTTTGTGGATCATGTCATGGGATAATGTTACCATAGCCCGTTGATAAGTGGCACCAGGATTCTTCAGTCCGAATGGCATAACCTTATAACAGAAGGTTCCCCAGGGTGTGATGAAAGTTGTCTTCTCCATGTCTTCAGGTGACATCTTGATCTGATTATATCCTGAAAATCCATCCATGAAGGAGAATACTGAGAACTGAGCCGTGTTGTCGACCAATACATCAATGTGAGGTAATGGGAAGTCATCCTTCGGGTTGGCTCTGGTACAATGTTAGCGACCCACGGCGGGTAACTAGTCACAGCAAGGAAACCGGCGTCCCACTGTTTTTGTACCTCTTCTTTTATCTTCATGGCCATATCCGGATGAGTACGGCGCAACTTCTGTTTTACTGGAGGACATTCTTCCTTTAGAGACAGCTTGTGCATAACAATGTCGGTATCCAGACCTGGCATGTCTTGATAAGACCAAGCAAAAACATCCACATATTCCCGAAGCATGTCAATAAGTTGCTCTTTCACTGAATCTTGCAGACGAGCCCCGATTTTCACTTCTTTCAAGTCATCTTCGGTACCAAGATTTACTGTCTCAACTTCCTCCTGATGAGGAGTGATAACCTTCTCCTCTTACCTTAACAGCCTAGCCATCTCTTCAGGTAGCTCATAATCTTCTTCAACCCCTTCATCGGCTTGATTAATCGGATTGTCGAAGTCATACGAAGTCATAGCAGTGTCGTTGTCGGTGCAGTCTGGAGGGCACTCTCTCCAAGGGTTTAGATTTGTTCATTTTAGTGATCAGTTTTATCTTGTTTAGAAAAAAGTGAAAAACAGTGAGCGGAAAAAGACTGATTTGCAAAAGATGTCCTGATATTCATTAATTGATCGTTTTCACAAAATACAAGATGGCCCGATTACAAAATGAGTCCTGACATCTTAGGCAAGATGCAGGACTTGATGCATGCTTAAAGATAGGAAATAATAATTACTCTGCCGGAGTAACTCTTATGATTTCCTGGGAAGACCAGTTTGAGACTTGGTTCCCCGGGACTTTTGGACGTATCCAGCTTTCCAGGTTGCGTTCGTCTTCTTCCTCGTCTTCCAAACTGTTCACAGCATCCGGGGTCAGCATTCTCCCGCTGACAAATTTGGGCTCCATTGCAGCCTCTGGTTGATCTTGTCGAGTTGGTCTGTAACCCAACCCGAATCGGTCTTCTTTCTTTTCAACTGGCAGTAGCTTGCCCCAGCCTTGAGCGGTACCCTCTTCAACAACCTTCTGGGCTTGTCGATATGACGTGATAGAATTTCCAGACACAGCAGTTGCTTCATTGATGTTAAGGGCCTCAAACCCCTGACTCATGGTCTCATGGATCTCCCCGTCCATTTCTATATACTTATAAGTAGCCAGCTGGCTAACAAAGATGTCTTCCTCTCTGCAGATTGTGATGATCTGGCCTTCCCACTCAAATTTTAACTTCTGGTGAAGGTTAGATGTAACAGCGCCAGTGGCGTGAATCCAGGGTCTACCCAACAGACAGCTATAGGCCGGCTGTATGTCCATCGAGAAGATGGTAGTCTTAAAGATCTGTGGGCCAATCAACACAGGTAAATCAATCTCTCCAAGCACTGATCTCTTAGATCCGTCAAATGCTCTCACCACCAAGTTACTTGGACATAATGCCAAACCATCATACTCCAGCTTCACTAAGGCTTTCTTTGGGAGAACATTGAGCGAAGACCCAGTGTCCACCATGTAACACCCCAAATTTTCCCTCTTCTTTTTAAGCATCATATCACATCATATTCATCATGAACATATCATATTCTTGGCATCCTAGCATGGAAAGATGAGGCATAACATCCTCATGACCTAGCATTAGGCATATGATCATCTGTGGAGAGTTTTGAAGCATTACAAGCCATGACAAGGGGTCCAATGGATTTGCTCATGTTCTATGAGGAGTCTACATTGCATTCACAAGTTCATGATCACTCACAAAAGCTCAGAAGGTTGGAAGATCATCAGGGAATTCAGGCTAAGGCAAAGCTCCTACACAAGGATCCCAAATTAGGGTTTGAGTTTCAAGCATGAAAACCTCAATACTTTGGCCATTTCATTTGGGCAAAGTCTTTTACATGTTAAGAGGATCCTAGGGATGAAATTTGGTGAGAAAATTCCTTGTGGAAGTCAAGTATTTCTTCAGTTGCTTGTAAATGAAGAAATTGGTCAACTGTGCCTTAGAAAAGTCAACTGTGAGATTTCAAGGGGTCCAACCCCATTTTTCTAGCCAAGGGATGTTCTTATAATATTAAAAGAGGTTTTGCAAGATCAAAGATCAAGAATCATGAGGTCTTGAGGTGTTTTGCAAAATTGGTGTAAGGTTGGTCATGGAAAATGCCATTTTTAGCAAGTTTTTGCCCTAATTTTCAAGTGAGCATAACTTGGTGAAAAAATCTTCAAATGGACCAAAGCCAAACATGAAAGTTGGAGATTAAAGCCTCCCATTTTCAAAAAGTACAATTACTTTTTCATAGCCTTTATGGTTTGAAAGATGAGGCCCTAAAAAATCTCAAGGAAATTAGGGCAAGGCTTGAATTTTCAATGTTCCACAAATGCAAAAGGTCTTGAAATTTATTTTTGAGTGTAGGTATGAACCAAATGAGGTTACAATGTTACAAATCAATTCAAATAAGCCATTTTTCTCCAAGAATAACACCAAATTCGTGCATGATGTGAGGGTTATTTCATAAGTGTGAAATTTGCATGATCATGAGAAATGTGTGATGCTTGCATCCAAGGGCCAGAATCTTTGTGGATTTAAATCAAGGGTGAGATTTGGAATGCACATGGGCCAAGAGAGAGGGCAATGCACGAGTGTTTCATGATATCACACCAAATTTGCAAATTGTGCAAATTCTCTCCCACACTCTCTTCCCACGTGCCAAGGCCTTCATCCTTTCAGCATTGCTTCATGAGCTCATATATAAGAGGATTAGGGTTTTAGTGTGCTTCAGATCCATCACATTTCTCAACTCTCAAGTTTTTGCTCATTTTGCAATTTCCTTAGAATCACTCTCTACACTTGCTCTCTTCACAAACCAATCACATATTCTTCATCCTTGAGGGCTCAGGATCACAAATCCATACCTTGTTCAAGCTGATTCTCAAGATTTCACACCTTGCCATTTCAGAGCAGCAAGCTTCAAACTCCTAGATCCATCAACTTTCAAGGCTCTAGTTACATTTATTTTGCAACTAAAGTGTATTTAGAGTGGATTGGCAGCTTTTTCTTGGCTTCTAACAAGCTATTTCCAGATCTGCAAGTCTTAGGTAAGCTCAAAATTCTTGGATCTAGAAATGAAAATAGATGTGTGCATTGTGATCTACTGTTTATGCTGATGATTCTGCTTGTTTTAAATTCGAAAATGATGCATTATTGAGCTTTGTATGTTGATCTGAAGTTTCATGGTGAAACCTGTTTCCCTTCGATCCAGTCTGTTCATTGCTCATTTGTGATTTTGGTTGTCATTTTTGGATTCAGCATGGTTCATTCATCTGATCTGGAGCTTTTGATGTATTTTTATTGGTGTTTGATCATTGTTTGCATTTTCCGGTGCCGGAGCCCTAGCTCCGGTCACCGGATTCTGGGCGTGTGTGACCTAGGGTTTCAAGGAAGAAGAAGGTCTCAGAGCCCTTGGATTGTCTCATCTCAACGTCCATTGTTGTGCCACCTCATTTAATGAGGACCCTCCCCCTCACGTGCTTTTTCCTTTTCTATTTTTATGCTGATTAATCCAAATGTCACGCACCCTATAATAGTAATGCGTTCCCTCTCTCCAGACCAATCATTGTGATGACTTTAATAAGTGAGTTTACTGATCCAGCCTTTCCATTTGATCCTTTGGTACACGTTTTTTTCCAAATTTCCTGAATATCCACCACATAATTGTGAGGTTGCGCTGAGAATTGGGTGGGCCTGGGTTGCTAATCCCACCCCCCTTGCGTGAGGCCCATCTGGATTACACTAGAACCTTTTGCTTTTCACACCTCCTGGCCATTTCTCTTTTTATTTCTTTTTCTTTTATTTCATTTTATTTTAGTTTTGATTTTTAATTTTTAAAAATAGTTTTAAGTCTCAAAATATTCTAAAAATATTCATGATTGTTATTTTAGTTTTCTTTAATTTTTGACATTTTTTATTTTCCACTTATTTTATTTTTACACGTGTAAATTAATTCTCCCATTTAATTAATTCATTTTATTTCATTTTTAAGCATGTTAACTTGTCCATTTTCCATATTGATCCTCATTTTGAATTTTTGATTGGTTCTTTTTGTTCTGGATCCATAATAGAGTGTAATTTATGTGTGATTTTTGTTCTGATTTTTAGAAGCTTGTTCAATTGTTTTTGGTCCTTGACTTGTGAGTGAAGTTTCTTAACCCTAGTTGATGTTTGACCCCTCATTTGACTTACTTGGCTTCTTAATTTTCTTCCTCTCCTTTTGGCATGTTGTTATATCATGTTTGAAGATCTCTTGTCCAAGGTTGTGGAATTTTTGGGTGCATACTTGATTTGATTTGAATTTTTGTTCTTGACTTGTCCCATTTTGCTTCTTTTTGATCATAAGGCCTCTCCTTAGCTTAGAAGGGCACTTGTGCCAACTTCTTCATCTTGTTTAGGGTCTCTTTAAGGCATTGATACCTTTCTGATCTTGGTTTGGGGTTTGTGTTTTAGAAATCTTGTAATTTGTTTACCTTTGAAGTTCTTCCTCTCTTTTATATATCCATCTCACCTCCTTTATTTCTTTCTTCCCATAATGTGTTTTCTTAGCTTTGTGCTTCTCTTCTCTTCATCTCTCTTGCTTCTTAAGCACTTCTTTAACTTGATTAGGGTTCTGGTCTTGTGCCTTGAGAATGTTGTTTTGCTTATTTTGCTTTGTATCTTATCAAGTTTACTTTGCTTTGCTATGTGATTCATGTTGCCTCAGGTTGACTTGTGTGTGACTTGCATTTGCATTGAGCATTTGTGTGTATGACTTCACTTCTGTTTGTATGATGTTGGTATGGTATTGTGATCATTTTATATTGCCTTTATATTTGTGTTACTAACCATTTTATATTGCCTTTATATTTGTGTTACTAACCACTTGTTCCTGCTGAAGAACCCAGTGCCTACATTGCTATGGGATTTTTACTACTCAGTCCACCAGAGAAATGAGAAGCAGAGAGGGAAGCTGGTCAGATATTGTGCTCCCTTGTTCTACTCTTGGCTACTCAAACACTTGCCAAGTCAAATTCCTTTTTGAACCCCCATCAGCAGAAGAATTGGGCCAAGAGGTTCATCTCCTTGACTTCAGATGACATCAGATGGTGCACCCAGAGCACCAAAGGCAAGGATATTATCACCAGCTGTGGACAATACCCTAATGTGCCTCTAATAGGAGTAACAGGTTGCATCAACTACAACCATATACTGTTTAAAAGGAAATTGGGATATGCTTTGGTTCATCCTCCCAGGGGACAGGATTTAGCTGAGACCCTATAATGTGAAGTGCAACCTAATGCAGCTATTGTCAGGCAAGCTGCCTGGGCTTGGGACAACATCCAGACCAAAGGAATAGCCATCCTTGGAAGGTGTAACAATATTGCTTCAGCCCAGTACTCTGACTGGTCCCGTGCTAGAGCTCAGATTACCAGAATGCCTTTCACCTTGGAAGACACACTTAAACCCTCTACAGTACAGCCAGCAGCCACTGTCAGCCTGGAAGAATTTGAAAAGTTGAAGGAAAGGAATGAGCAGTTATCTGAAGCTCTAAAGAAGACTCTTTGGGAGATAAGTGATGGTCGTTTGGACATTGAGAGATTGGAAAGGCTCAAAATTGAGCATCTGACCAAGATTGAAAGGACAGAGGACTATATCAGGAAAGCAAGAGCCGGGGAGCAGATACTGAAGAATTCCTGCAAAGAGGCCAAAATTCAGAAAGCTAGGGCAGAGCATTACCTAGAAGAAAGCCAGGCTAGGTGGGTCAGGATCACCGAAACCCGTACACAAGAAGACCAGAGGAGTCAAGCCAAGATTGAGCAGCTAGAGGCCAATGAGAAGAAGCAGCAGGAAGCTTTGTTGGCAGCACAGAAGGAGATATCAGAGTTAAAACTCCGGGCGGGGTTAAAGAGATCCAAGGATCAGGACAGGAATAAGAAGCTGACTAATGCCATTGCTACCAGGAATCTCCTCATTCGGACTATTACAGAGCACCCAGTTGGTCCAGTGACGGAGGCTTTCCTAAAGGAAGTCAAGGAGGATGACTTCGGATTGGATGCCTGATCCTTTTGCGTGTATTTCTTTTCTTTTGATGTACTTTTGTTTTTGATTGTTGTATTTTTGACCCACCATGGGCATGCATTGTAAACAGACTATGTATTCCCATTTGTTTGTAATATATCAGTTTGTTTTATTTTGGTGGGCTTTCTCTCAACATCATCAAGCATCTCCTCGAGGTCTGGAAAGGTCAAAACCAAGAACCAAACCGGATACCTTGGAAAACAAATAAGCATACTGCATTGCATACTAACCTTTTTCTTTGTTTTGTAGGTTTTGTTTATTATCTTGTTTCTCACTTTGTTGTGGTTTTAGGAAACATTGCTCGTCGCAGAGTGTTCCTGTTAATCGTGCACACCGGTACCCAACCCGTAACAACCTTCCAGGCATTCAGATGGATCGGGTGCAGCAGGACTTGAACGAAGTAAGAAATCAAATGGAAAATGAAAGGGTCGAAATGAGAAACCAAATGACTCAGTTTATGGTTGTAATGACTGGCTTGGCCCAGAGCCAAGAAAGGTTGAGGGAATTAGTGGAAAGACAAACTCCTGAAGAGCCTCACCCTGGAACAGGAGGAACCAGCAATAATGAGCGCGGGCAGCCTTGCATTGACCCACCAGAGTTTGGGCCCCATTTGAACCCCGATGTTAATGGTATAAGGAACGTTCAAGGAAACACAGTTGAAGGAAGGATCTTACAGGAGGATCCCCAAAAGGAAGAGTTCACAGTTGTCGGAGTTGGGGATGAGGTGTATGATAGAAGACTAGATGAGATTGCTGAAAAACTAAGGTCTTTGGAATCCCATAACTCCTTGGGCTTTGACGTGATGGATATGGGGCTGGTAGATGGGGTGAGGATTCCCCATAAATTCAAGCCCCCTTGCTTTGAAAAATATAACGGTACCTCCTGCCCGCGTATTCATCTGCAATCTTTCTTAGGAAGAATCAAGGCTCATACCATGGATGAGAAGTTATGGATGTTCTATTTTGAGGACAGCCTGACTGGAGCTTCAAGAGAATGGTATTCGCACCTGACAAGGGCCACTATAAGATGTTGGAAAGACTTGGCCGAGGCCTTTATCCGTCAGTACCAGTACAACCTAAACATGGCCCCTAATAGAACTCTTCTAATGGGCATGTCTCAGTCTTCAAGGGAAAGTTTCCGGGATTATGCTCAGAGGTGTAGACAGCTTGTTGCTGTTGTCCAGCCACCCATGTCTGAACGGGAAATGGCGGACATGTTTATGAACACCTTGCAGGGAACTTATATTGACCGACTTGCTGCATTCTCCTCCACTAGCTTCGCTGATGTAGTTATAGCTGGTGAGAGAATTGAGAGTCTTTTGAAGATGGGAAAAATCTCTGACAATGGTGCAAGCTCTTCCAACAACCCCAGAAAACCTTTTGCAGGACCCCGAAGGGCAGGTGAAACAAATGCTATCCATGCAAGCAGGGGCAGACCCCAATATTCTCACAGATCAATAGCAGTCGTTACCATCCCGGATCCGGTTCCACAACAACCACTTTTTCCTCAACAACAACAACAACATCACTATCAGCAACAACCTCATTTTCCACAACAAAGATCGTATAACAACAACAATAGCAACCAACAGCAGCGCCCCTTCCAACAGAGGCCATCTCAGGCAAATAGGGTGATTGATCCCATCCCTATGCCTTATGTCGCTCTACTACCACAACTCCTGAAGCTCAACCTGGTCGAGTTAAGGACATTGGCTCCACCAGATCCTCTCAACCTCCCGAAGAATTATGATGCTAATGCTAGGTGTGCCTTCCATTCCAACGCACCTGGTCACAATACTGAGAAGTGTAGAGCCTTGCAAATGAAGGTTCAGGATTTGGCCGATTCCAAAGCTCTCAACTTCGCACCTCCTTCGAATGTTAACAGAAATCCTATGCCTAATCATGGTGGGCCCAGGATTAATGTCATAGAAGAGGACCAACCATCTGCACTGATTGATAGCGTTGCACAAATTCAAACACCGCTGGCTGAAGTCAAAACTCAACTCCTGAGATGCCAGGTGTTCCCAGGTTGTGAGGCCTGCTATGAATCGTGCAAAATTGCTATTAATGGTTGTGAGAGGCTAAGGATGGGTATAGATGGCCTTATCAGAGATGGAATTTTGCAAATTACCACAATGGTTCCTTCAACAACTCTTTCTTCAGCAACAACAGATACTCCTACAACCGCAACAACTATCATTCCCACTGATTCATCCACGACTCCAACAATCACTCCATCCATCATTTCAACAGATCAGAGTACAGCAACATTAACTTCTACAACGTCAGCACCCATCTTATCAACAGAAACGTCTACAGCACCAGCAAACATTAATGAAGATGTCTCAACGGTCACGATCTATTATGACCCAGCAAATGTTCATCCCAACAACAATTTCTAGCAACAGACTGCGACACCTCCTGTCAGATCTCCAGTCACGATCTACTACGACCCGCATACCATCACAATTCCCTCCGCTGCAGCAATCAGTCCAGTCACCATCACGGTACCTGGGCCCGTTCCTTATGAAAGCAGTAATACCATACCTTGGCACTATGGCTCTGATCTCTACTGCGACGGAAAGAAGATCACTCTAGATTCAGCAACCTCTTCACCACAAGTTGGTAATGTTGGGGGAGGCGGAGGCTTCACCAGAAGCGGACGCCTTTTTGCCTCACAAACACCAAGACCCAATGCTGAAGCAGAAGCTGTTGCCAAAGCAAAAGGGAAGAGTGTGGTACCCGAAGAGCAAGCTGTTAAAGAAACTCAGAAGATGTCTTTTGAACAAGATATGGACGAGTTCATGAGAATAATCAAAAAGAGTGATTACAAAGTGGTAGACCAGCTTCATCAGACACCCTCCAAAATTTCTATTTTATCATTGTTAATGTGTTCCGAAGCCTATAGGAATGCACTCTTGAAGGTCCTGCACGCAGTCTACGTGCCGGATGAGATTACGGTTAATCAGTTGGAAATAGTGGTTACGAATGTTAACACCAGTCATGGATTGGGCTTCACAGATTCTAATTTAACAACGGAGGGACGCAATCATAACAAGGCTTTACACATCACCTTAGAGTGCAAAGGTGTTGTTCTTTCTCATGTGCTGGTAGACACTGGGTCCTCGCTCAATGTCCTACCAAAGAAAGCCTTGGTGAAGCTGGAGTATGATAGTTTGGCATTACGTCCAAGTAACTTGGTGGTGAAAGCATTTGACGGCTCTAAGAGATCAGTGCTTGGAGAGATTGATTTGCCTGTGATGATTGGCCGGCAGACCTTTAAAACTACCTTCTTCGTGATGGACATACAGCCGGCCTACAGCTGTCTGTTGGGTAGACCCTGGATTCAAGCCGCTGGCGCTGTTACATCTACCCTTCACCAGAAGTTAAAATTTGAGTGGGAAGGCCAGATCATCACAATCTGCGGGGAGGAAGACATTTTCGTTAGCCAGCTGGCTACCTATAAGTACATAGAGTCAGGAGTTTGAGGCCCTTAACATCAATGAAGCAACTGATGTGTCTGGAACTTCCATCACTTCATATCAACAAGCCTGGAAGGTTGTTGAGGAGGGTACCGCTCAAGGCTGGGGCAAGCTGTTGCCAGTAGAAAAGAAAGAAGACAAATTCGGGTTGGGTTACAGACCAACTCGACAAGATCAACCAGAGGCTACAACAGAGCCCAAATTTGTCAGCGGGGGAATGCTAACCCCGGATGCTGTGAACAGTCTGGAAGACGAGGAAGAAGACGAACGCAACCTGGAAAGCTAGATACGTCCAAAGATCCCGGGGAACCAAGTCTCAAACTGGTCTTCCCAGGAAATTATAAGAGTTACTCCTGCAGAGTAATTAATATTTCCTGTCTTTAAGCATGCATCAAGTCCTGCATCTTGCCCAAGATGTCAGGGCTCATTTTGTAATCGAGCCATCTTGTATTTTGTGCAATCAATTAATGAATATCAGGACATCTTTTGCAAATGAGTCTCTTTTTCCCGCTCACTGTTTTTCATTTTTCATTTTTTGTACAAAAATAAAATGGCAATGTTTTTTTTTCAAAATAATAACTTCATTTTCACTTTTTCTAAGCAAGATAAAACTAATCACTAAAATGAACCAATCTAAACCCTTGCAGAGAGTACCCTCCAGACCGCACCGACAACGACACTGCTATGACTTTGTATGACTTTGACAAACCGATTAATCAAGCCGATGAAGGGGTTAAAGAAGATTATGAGCTACCTGAAGAGCTAGCTAGATTGTTAAGGCAAGAGGAGAAGGTTATCACTCCTCATCAGGAGGAAGTCGAGACAGTTAATCTTGGTACCGAAGAAGACTTGAAAGAAGTGAAGATCGGGGCCCGCCTGCAAGATTCGGTGAAGGAACAACTTATTGGCCTTCTTCGAGAATATGTGGATGTCTTTGCTTGGTCTTATCAAGACATGCCAGGTCTGGATACCGACATTGTTATACACAAGCTGCCTCTAAAAGAAGACTGCCCTCCAGTAAAATAGAAGTTGCATCGTACTCGTCCGGATATGGCCATGAAGATAAAAGAAGAGGTACAAAAACAGTGGGACGCCGGTTTCCTTGCTGTAACTATTTACCCGCCGTGGGTTGCTAACATTGTACCTGTTCCTAAGAAGGATGGCAAAGTGCGGATGTGTGTAGATTACCGGGATCTGAATAGAGCTAGCCCGAAGGATGACTTCCCATTACCTCACATTGATGTATTGGTCGACAATACGGCTCAATTCTCGGTATTCTCCTTCATGGATGGATTTTCAGGATATAATCAGATCAAGATGTCACCTGAAGACATGGAGAAGACAACTTTCATCACACCCTGGGGCACATTCTGTTATAAGGTGATGTCGTTTGGACTAAAGAATGTCGGTGCTACTTATCAACGGGCTATGGTAACCTTGTTCCATGACATGATCCACAAAGAAATTGATGTTATGTGGATGACATGATTGCCAAGTCCCTCACAGAATAAGACCACCTGGTAAACCTGTTGAAACTATTCAAGCGTCTGAGGAAGTACCAGCTGAAGCTAAACCCCAACAAATGCACATTCGGGGTACGGTCCGGTAAGTTGCTGGGGTTTATTGTAAGTGAAAAGGGAATTGAAGTTGACCCTGACAAAGTCAAAGCCATTCAAGAGATGCCTGCACCGAGGACTGAAAAGGAAGTTCGGGGGTTCCTAGGTAGATTGAACTACATCGCAAGGTTCATATCTCACCTTACTACAACCTATGAACCCTTGTTCAAACTACTAAGGAAGGAACAAACAGTCAGGTGGAATGAAGACTGCCAGAAGGCTTTTGACAAAATCAAGGAATACTTACAAAAACCTCCAATTCTTATGCCTCCAGTTGAAGGAAGACCTCTAATAATGTACTTGACAATATTAGAAGAGTCAATGGGGTGTGTGTTGGGTCAGCATGACGAGTCTGGTCGAAAAGAGTATGCAATATACTACCTAAGCAAAACGTTTACCGACTGTGAACAACGTTATTCACTGCTCGAGAAAACTTGTTGTGCTTTAGCGTGGGCTGCTCGCCGACTAAGGCAGTATATGTTGACCCACACTACCTTGTTGATCTCCAAGATGGATACAGTCAAGTACATATTTGAGAAACCAGCGCTTACCGGACGAGTTGCAAGATGGAAAATGATTCTCACAGAATATGACATCCAGTACACATCTCAGAAAGCCATCAAAGGTTGTGTATTGTCTGGCTATCTAGCTGAGCAACCCATTGATGATTATCAGCCTATGAGTTTTGACTTCCCTGATGAGGACATCATGTTCCTAAAAGCAAAAGATCATTAAGATCCTGTTCACACTGAAGGGCCCGACCCAGAAGAAGAATGGACAATGATGTTTGATGGGACTGTTAATATGAATGGTCGTGGAGTTGGTGCAATGCTCATTACACCTAAAGGAGTTCATATGCCTTTCTCGGCAAAACTCACCTTTGCATGCACTAACAATGAAGCTGAATACGAAGCTTGTATCATGGGTCTTGAGGAAGCCATTGACCTCAAGATCAAGACATTAACTGTGTTCAGAGATTCAGCTCTGGTAATCAACCAAACCAACGGAAAATGGTACACTCACCAAGAGCATCTGATTCCATACCGTGACTATACGAGGAGATTACTGACTTTCTTCACAATAGTCAAACTTGAGTATATCCCTCGAGACGAAAATCAATTCACAGATGCTCTGGCTACCATTTCCTCCATGATTAAAGTTCAAGCTGCCAACTTTGTGCCTCGGATTTCAGTATCCAGACTTGACAGACCAGCATACGTATTCTCCGTGGACATTGCAAAAGATGACAAGCCTTGGTTCCATGACATTAAGTGCTTCTTAGAGGATCAAACATACCCACTTGGGGCATCATCCAATGATAAGAAGACATTAAGAAGGTTGGCTAGTAGTTTCTTCCTGAATACTGATGGTTCCTTGTACAAGAGAAACTTTGACATGGTGCTTCTCAGATGTGTTGATAAGACAGAGGCAGACTTGTTGATACAGGAGGTGTACGAAGGTTCCTTTGGTACCCATGCTGGAGGACATGTAATGGCTAAAACGTTGTTAAGATCAGGTTACTACTGGATCACAATGGATGCAGACTGTTGTGCCTATGCCAGAAAGTGCCATAAATGCCAGATTTATGCAGACAAAGTGCATGTGCCTCCGAATCCTTTGAATGTGATGTCTTCACCTTGGCCCTTTGCCATGTGGGGCATTAATATGATTGGAAAGATTGAGCCGACTGCTTCAAATGGCCACAGATTCATCCTGGTAGCCATTGATTACTTCACCAAATGGGTCGAAGCAGCTTCATATGCAAATGTCACCAGGCAAGTGGTAGCCCGATTCCTGAAGAGGGACATCATCTGTAGATATGGAGTGCCCGAGCGTACTGATAATGGTTCCAACCTGAACAACAAAATGATGGCAGAACTCTGTCGGGACTTCAAGATCTAACACCACAACTCTTCTCCTTACAGGCCAAAGATGAATGACGCTATTGAGGCAGCTAACAAGAATATCAAGAAGATTGTGCAGAAGATGATGGTCACCTACAAAGACTGGCACGAAATGCTACCATTTTCCTTGCATGGGTACCGTACAACAATCAGAACGTCTACTGGGGCAACACTCTATCAACTTGTGTATGGTATGGAGGCAATCCTACCTGTCGAAGTTGAATTACCCTCCTTGCGGGTATTGATGGATGTCAAGTTGAATGAAGCAGAATGGGTTCGATCTTGGTACAATCAACTGAATCTGATCGAAGAAAAGAGATTAGCTGCAATCTGTCATGGGCAGTTGTATCAGAAGAGAATGAAGAAAGCCTTCGATCAGAAAGTCAGACTTCGAGAATACCAAGTCGGAGATCTTGTGCTGAAAATACTCCTTCCTCCTCATACAGACCACAGGGGCAAGTGGACTCCGAATTACGATGGTCTGTTCATAGTCAAAAAGGTTTTCTCTAGTGGAGCACTGATGCTCACTACTATGGATGGTGAAGACTTCCTGTCCCCTATGAATTCAGATGCAATTAAAAAATACTTCACATAAAATGACCCGCTGGACATAAAAACAGAATGTAAGTCCAGGCAAAAATAGGGCATCCCAGCGAGTCAAAAACAGAATAATAGACTCGGGCAAAAATAAAGGAAAATAAAGAAAAAATGTACACCCGCTGAGTTGAAAAGCCACATTGGACAGCTCAGGCAAAAATGGGTATCCCGGTGATTGAAAACTCGAAAGGGCGATCCACGCAAAATAAGGGAATAAGCGAACAACTGCATTCTGAATTCGTTTGTATCACTCACTGTCGTACCTCGAAAAAATACGATCCTCGCGAAGGACGCGGAAAAAACAGACAAACAGAGTCGCCACCTAATTTTAATCTATTCCTAATAAAGGAAAAGGGAAATATAGATAAACCCTATAAAAGAACGAACTTGGTCATTGAAACCAGATTCGGAGTTCGGGAGTCGGTTACGCGAGAGGAAGGTATTAGCACCTCTCACGTCCGTTGTATTCAACGAGAACCTCTTAGTCTAATCTGCGATCGAATACTAACTTATGTTAATGTCTTCTTAATGGTAAAAAAATATGTTAAGCAAAATGGGTGACTTTAATCTTAGGGTGCTCGGCAAGGATCGAAATTCGTGTGCCTATGTATTCCCTTGTGCAATGGGAAAGGTTTATTCGAGAATTCAAGGAATGTTGGACTCCAGAATTCAATTCTTTCATTATTTGATGTGTTGAATTAAGTATTTTAATCGCGAAAGGTTGAATGAACTACATCCCGCGGGGCGAGCCTCAAGAGAGTCCATTCAAGAATTCGAGGAATGCTAGACTCCAGAATTCAGTTTTTTTCGTTATTTTGATTATGAAAAAATATTCGAATTGTCGAGTTCGGAAAGGTTTGATGGCGAGGCACGGTGCTCAGCTTACATGGTTCGCAATTCGATTTAAGCGATAAAAAGAAAAAATTAGAATTTAAATTAAATTGCAACAATTAGAATAAATATATATGAATAGTCAAATTAAATTGAATTTAATAGAATATTAAATAAATGAAATAATATAATTAAATAAAAGTTAAATTAAATTTTATCGAATTCGAATTACATAATAAATAAAATAGGAGGCCTCGTATTAATTAAACTTTCCAATTAAACATATTGGAAACAATTTAATTGGTTTTAATATCATTGGCCCAAAAGAGAATCACGAATCAAGAGAGTAAAATGAAATAAACAAAATAAAATTCATGCTTCTAAAAGAAAACCTTAAAGAAAAATAAAATTGAAAACAAAATAATGAATATACTAGACAAAGATTAAAATAGAATGGATAATAAGGAAAAGGAGGTCGCTGTGTTTATGGTGGTGTGTGTAGAAACAGAATCATGGGCTAGGCCCAATAAATAAAAATATATACAATGAAAATTTAAAAAAAAAAACAAACCAGTGGAGGGGGTGAGCCGAAAATGTGAGGGTGAGTGGACAGCAAAAATATGAAAATGCCAAGGGTTGAGCCCAACAACTATCAGAAATCTCTAAACAATAAAAACACTTAACTAGGTCCCCTAATATTTATTTTCACAGGTTTTCAAAGGAAATGGTCACAAAACAAACCACATACCAATAAATTCCATGGTTCACAAATCAACAGAGAGAAAGAAATCCACCTCAGGCTTTCGAACCAATGTCTCCGTCTCGCTCTCGCAACTCTCTTGCCGTGAGTTCTCAGATTCGCACGGCTATATTTCAATCTCTCAACATCTCAACCTTCGTCGGTTCTCTCTCACTCTCAGTTTCAACGGCTCCTCTCGGTGGTTAGCGGCTGTGGGTTGGCTCACGGCGGCTCACAGTCCGTATCTGGTTTCTTCACGATGTGGTTCAAGCTTCAAACCTAGTGCTCTAAGAAAAGCTTCGATTCGGTGAGTTTGGTGGTTGTAGTTTCAGAGGGGTGGGTTCGATTTTGGGTTTACAGTGAGGCTCGTGGATGGTAGCGCCGGCAAAGTTATAGTGTCGCGGTAGTTTCGTTTCTATTTGTGTTGAGTTTTCAGTTTCGGCTTATGCGGTTTCTCGGATTGGAGTTTTTGGATTTGCGGTGGTGGGGCTGTGTTTATGTAAGGTGAATGTTGAATATGAGGGTTACGAAGGTGGAGGATAGGATCTTGAAGATTTTCTATTTTGGCCGCTAGGGTTTTATGCGTGTAGCCGCCTCTCCATTGCTAATGATTGAACCGCTTTTATAGGAAGATTTGAGGTAAAGGTCATACGTGTGAAGATTGTGAATCATGTGAGGAATTTTGATGAGGTGTGATGCGTACCGTTAGGAAGAAATATTTTATGAGATACTGTGTGGGGACCTCATGTGACAGGCTATGAGGTTTGTTTGTAGTGAGGAGAAGAGATTCTAGAAGCATAAGGTTTTCATTGAATTTTTCACTGCTATAACTTTAAGTTTTACTGCTGTAACTTGTTCTTCATTACTTACAAACTTAATTTATTATTACAAAACATTATTGCTCGTATGAATCTTGTGATATTGGCCTCATGATCTTGCCTTGTTTCTTCTTGATGTTTGCAATATTTCCTGACCTGCTATCATGCTATGGTTTCATTCTTGATGCTTTGTAAGCATTATGCCTTCTGTACTTATGCTTTGTTAACATTCATTTTGTAGATGCGGTACATCAAGAAGTCAAGAGATCTAAAAGCAAACAAAGAACTCTGATAAAGCAGTGCAGGTGCAGGTCCCTGAAGTACTCCGACACAAACATGGATCTTGTATCATACTTGAGAATTTATCAAGATAAATGGTAAGCAAACCTTCTCTATAGTCATCCATGTTAACCAATTTTTGAGCATAACTCTTTGTTTGTTTTGTATGTCTTGCGTGTTGCAGCTCATGATTCATCATCTTCTGCTTTTCCTTAGCCACATGATTAGCTGCTGCTCTATCAATGACACCATCAGCCAGAAGATTTTGAGGATCTTCCAAATATTTTCCAAGACCAGGAAGTGGGAGGACTTCCTTTCTGGCAGCAGCTTACAAGTGTTTAATAGTCTTTGCATACTCCGGAACATATGCTCCTTCTTCATCATATTCCTCTTCATCTTCACCAGTAGCTTTCTCAACAAGGTGCATTAGAAGGCAGTTGATGCTGAAGTTGAGCAAGTCTTAGTTCA
The DNA here is from genome assembly GCA_963966055.1 of Lathyrus aphaca. Taxonomy (NCBI): domain Eukaryota; kingdom Viridiplantae; phylum Streptophyta; class Magnoliopsida; order Fabales; family Fabaceae; genus Lathyrus; species Lathyrus aphaca. Next base: position 297,460,634 of record OZ014519.1, on the reverse strand, counting down.
GAATTTTCGTGCTTGGACTCCAGTTGTTCAAATTCAACTGATTGAGAAGCTTCAGAATTCAGAATGGCAGGTCTGGTGTTGGCAATGGCATATCATGATATCAAAAGACCTAAAGCAGTCAGAGCATTCTGATGAAACAACGCATGTGTAGGTCCCTGAAGCATTCTTACGCAAATATAGATTCCATGTCGCAGCAGAGATTTCATCAAAATAAAAGGTTGTCATACCCTAAGATTTCTCGCATCTCATCTGCATTTCGCATACAAGCAAGATCACGCACTGGTCTGTCTATCCTTTTCAGTCGCAGGTCTTTGTCTCGCAGGGGATCACCATGTTTTTACTTGCTTTTATCTGGTTATATTTACTAATCTCTAACCAAAATACCAAAAATATGTTGCAGTTTGCTTCTTCTTCTCGCTGTGTTGCAGGATTTCAAAGACAGGGCAGTGATTTCAATTCAAAGGCGTTTGTTCAATTACGATTCGATTCAAATGGACATTTGACCTAATATTGGTCAAACTATCAGAAGATTGTTTCGACTGCAAATTGTGTGTGCCAGTGGTCTATTCCTCAGACAATGCGTTTTCAAAGTTCAAGCTGGGTTGTGTGCAAAGTCATCAGTTTTATTGAGCGGTGTTGCGTGTGAAGTTTGGTTTGAATTTTCAGTGTTCATCAGTACACCAGTTCACCAGTGTTTCATCTGAGGATTTATTTTCCTCAGCATGAATTCGAATTATCAGGATAATATTCAGACGATTTCAATGGTTGTGGTTGAGTTGGCAAGTGGTGTAGTGGTTCAGAATTGACTGTGTTCATTTTAATCAGTGGCTTGTGCAAGAATAATCAAGACTTCATCCATTATCCTTCCCTTCCATTTTTTGTTTTTAACCATTTTTATTTTTTTCTATTTCTATAATCCAAATATTCAATAACCCTCCATTTCAATTTTATATCAATATTTGATTTTTTAATCCATTCACTTCAATTTAGCCGATTATCCATTAAACCATTTTTTTTATTTTTTAAATTCCATTATTCATTATCCAATGACCATTTTCTTCCATTTTTCTTCATTTATCCGATTCATACACCTTTTTTAATTTCATTATCCAATTGAATCATTTTATTTACTTTTTGAGCTTTATATAATTCATTATCCATTTTTTTTTAATCCAATTGTTATCACAAAAATTACTAAGCCCATCCTATTTTTTAGCCCATTTATTTCCAAATTGCATTTTCTTTTATTCATTTTTTTTACATTCTTAGAAATTTAATATCCCTTTCCTCATTTTAAATATCCCATTCAAAAAAAATATATTAACTTTTAAGTCCATTCCATTGTTTTTTTAGAAAGAAAATATGTTGTAAAGAAAAAGCAAGGCCCATTATTCACTCCAATCAACTTGCGAGCCACAGCATCAGCAACAAAAATCAGCGCCAGCCATCTACTTCCTTCCCAGCCAGCACAAGTCTTCAGCCAAGCCAAACCAAGCCTCCCGCACGTGACAGCCAGCAACAGCACTTTCCCTCACGCAACAACCACTCAATTCAGCTTCCTCCAAGCTAATCTTCAAGCTTCACACATCACATCATCATAAGCCAGCAGCTCAAACAAAGCATTACATACAAGCCATTCACGCCGTACCAAAACGCACCTGCAGTTTTCCCAAAACACATTCACATCACGTTGTTTCAACCCGCAAGATTCCCACGCAGCTGAACACAACAACAGCCCAACTCAAACCACAGCTTCCAAGCCACGGATTGCACATCACGCACCTGCTGCAAAACGCAAAAGCCGCGGCAAGCAACACACCTGAAACGCAAACAAAATGCAGCTTCAACACGCGTATTTTACAACACCAAAACGCAGTGTCGAACAACTCAAAACGCAAACAAAAAATGATTCAGCAAAATGCTTCCCTCATGACTCCAAACGCAGAACAGTTTCACACAAAACGGTAACCGCATATCATCCGATTCTTCTATTTAAACAACCTTTTTCCCTCTCAATCTCTAAGCTTTGAAAGCCCACAAGCACCCTGCACAAACAGAAAGCAAAGCTTCAAAAAAACATTTTCATAACTTCTTTCAATATCACAAATTCATTAACCAGAAATCGATTCTTCCACCGAACCTTCAATAGAACCCACCAGAACACCATAATCTCAGCAATCCTTCAACAACAATCAGATTGACTCCATCTGTTAAAGTCGTTTGCAATTCGATTGAAGAAGAACAAGAAATAACATGCGGTGATGATGATGATGTAGCGCGATTGCTTTTTTCCTCGCGGCAAGAATTTGAGAAAAAATAGTTGAAGGTATTGATGATTAACGGAACACCATGGCTCATGAAAATACCTAGCCTGTGTTTTTCCCCCTTTCCGCATGAAGAAGAAGCTTCGGCTTCTAAACTTTCCTTTTGGCTTTCCTTGTTTTTTTAATTTTTGAAAAAAGAACTTTATGACCTCTCTTTGGGCCTTAATGCCACTCATAGACTAATGTTTCCATCCACCTCCCAACCACGCGTCTCTCCCCCCTTTCATTATCTTTTTCTTTTCTTTTTTTTAATCCTTTTCTAATTAATTTTTAATATATGTTTTTTTAGAAATAATTCTTTTGTTATTGATTTTCTCTTATTTTTCCATTATAAAATCCTTTCAAGAAAGGTATTTTTTTAAAAAAATATATTAGTATTTGAACTTTGTTTTTATTATTGCAATTGGATTTTAATTCTTTTGGTTGATTTTTTTAGTGGATTCCATTATTAGATCCATATTTTATTCATCTTATTTTTTTTCTTTTTCTTTTTGGTCGATGAGATCTCCGATTCACGATTATTGATTTCCGAAGATGTTTAATCTTCATTATTTAAAATCTATGGATGAATGATCATTTGGATCATTCTCCATACTTTGGAATCGTGATAGGTTGCCTTCGATAATTCAATGAAAAATCTCGATTAAGATTAGACCATTACCTTTTCTTTTCGTGCGACATGTTTTCGGAGAATGATCCATCATATCATTTCTCTAACATGTATTAGCACAAATATTTTCCACCTTAATTGGTGGTGGCCGGCCTCATTTGTAGGGTAATTACTCCGTAAATTACTCGGCGATTGCTTAATATAGACCTAAACTTGTCCCGAATTCGGAATAAGATCCATTTGGATCCGGTTGCCTCGATTTTGGTTCTCTTTTTGTGGTTGTGTTTGATTAAGTTCATCATACCATTTTTCTATGTAAATATTATTATACTATTAATATACTAACCATTTAAATTCAATCTCTCGCACCTTATCCTCTTTATTTCAATCTCTCGCTCCTTATCTCCTTTATTATGCTATTATCATATTATATCATTCATCATATTGTTTATGTTTATATTGTCGCTTGTGATTTTTTTCTTTTGTCCATTTGGACACAAAAACACTAATAACGGATTAAACATCTAAAAGACTTGTGACTTTAAATTCGGACTATGGTTACTATCCTTAACATTGGACTTGGAGTTGGACTTAGATTTTAGGATCTATCCCTTTGCTTGAGTTGTTATGGATTGAAGACTTTGGCTCCGATTGAATTCATGTGCTTATGAAGATGGAAATCCCATTATTCTCAAAGAATATTCAATCATGCGGTTTGATCATTCTTCCTTTAACTTTTACATTCAAGTCTTAGGATAGTCCCTTCATCTCCTCCCACTTCTTAAATTTACAAATCTCCTTCCTCTTTTCAAAAACTTTCTTTGTTTTCAAACTTCAAACATTTTCGCAATCAAACCTTGACTTAGGTCATGCGGTTTTACCTTTTCATTTCATTTTCTTAATAAATGCTAAACCACATAAGCATATCGAAACTTTCTTCTCAAAAACTTTAAAAAACATTCAAAATCATTCAATTGTTTTGTGCCCTCGTGCACGTTTCTTCTTAACCTTTTTTATGTTTAGATATGATTCATTCTTTCTAGCGGAATTATTCGCTAAAGAATGACGACTTATCTTTACATTTTAAAATCAATTTAACTCATTGTTTCTTTTCAAATTTTGTACCACGAACTACGGGGTTTTGATCTCGCATTGCACTTTGTGGGTACGTAGGCATGAGACGTTCGTCTCTTCAAACACAAAAATCTTAAAAAACATTCTTCTTCTCATCTCTTCAATCTTTTTTTTAAGCAAACCATTTCAAACCAAAAAAGCAGTAAATATTTCAAAGGGCTCCCGTGGAGTACCACGGACATTTTGGGTGCGTAAAACCTTCCCAATTTATAACCTATCCCCTTACCCGTTCTCTGTTTGTTTCTTTTAGCTTTTTATTTTAGATTCATTAGGTTTTATTCGTTCTTTTTACCTTTTCCATTTGGAATAAAATAAAAGCGCGGTGGCGACTCTGTTTACCTTGAGTTAAGTTAATCAATAGCTTACACTCATGATTTTACCGCTACAGAAAAGTGGCGACTCTGATGGGGAGTCAATCTCTAAGTGGATTCGGCCTACTTTGATTTGTTTACTGCTTTAGCTTGATTCATTTGTTACTTGGTTGTTCTGTTTCGGTTTTGGTGATCCTCTGTGAGATAGATCCTAACCCGGATCTGATTTGAACTTATGATAGGACGGCGATATTCGAAGCGATACGCGATGAAGTAGTCCAAAGCGATATCAATTTGATAATCTCCACTCGGTTAGGCTCTCTTGGACTATCAATGTCATGATGAGTAATCATACGTGGCCTTATTTTCCGACCTTGAGCTGATCATACTGAGGACCGTAGAACCCTTAACCAATCCAAGCCAATTTAGGAACGTAGTGCGGAAACTATCTGAGTGTAAACTTAAGGTGGTTGTCACGCGATACTACACTCGGACGAGGTCTATTTTAAGAATGTTATCGGTTGGGGAGTAATCCAACGTACCGATGATATTCTAAAGATGGTTGTTAACTCCGGGAACCTCTGTTAGCACCCTTTTGGTTTTTTGCAGGTACAATGAAGACAAACCTTAGTACATGCCTTTGTGGGTTGTTGGTTCTTGTCCCTTGACTCCATGCTCGTGATTCGAACCTTTGAACCTGTGTGCTTTGCGTGATCTTGTTTGTGGTTGTTGCATCTACATATTCATCACGATCATCATCACAACCATTTTTCATGGAACATAATTCCGATTATTGCAAATGTTAGAAAAAACAAATATTCCTTTTTGTCAAGATTTTTCATGACTGTATTCTCGATGTTGACCATGTTTGCAATAATCGAGTTGTTCTTCTGAGAATGGAAGTGAACATTGCATATCATTGCATCCTCTCATATTCTTGCGTTCATCCGAGTTGTGTGGGAACTCATCCCGGTTGTTTCTTTCCTCAATTGTTTGTTGATCCGTCAAGCTGACTCCTCACCACAGATACGGTACTAGAGCTGCTAACAGATTGAGAGCTATCAGATTGAGAATGGAACACCAAGAACAGCATAACATGGAAGTCCGGATGGAGATTGATGAGCTGAAGGCCAGTATGACCAGGCTTACTGAAATGATGCAAGTTCTGATTGCTCGAGGTGAACCACCTCAAAGGACTGTTATCTCTGAAGTTTTTACTGCTGTTGTTGATCCTCTTGTTGTTCAGCAACCGGTTTCTACTTGGCCAGAATATGGGTTACCTCCGGATTATGTGCCAGTTTCTGTTACTGCTCAAATAGGTGGTCCATCTGTTGTGCCAGTATTTTCAGCTCCGACTTTTGTCGAACCTCAACCTGTTGTGCACACTACTGCTCAAACTACTTATCAAAATTCTCCTTTTTTGTATCAAGTTGCCGGTCCATAAGCTGAAAGTCAGGGTGAACCTGGATATAAGGATGAAGTTAGAGAACAATGTTTGACTCTTGAGAAGAGGGTAAGATGTATAAAAGGAAAAGATGTCTTTGGTTCTGCTGCAATCGACATGTGTTTGGTTTCCGACTTGGTTCTTCCTGATAAGTTCAAGTCCCTGTATTCGAGAAATACAATGGTCATGCTTGTCCAAAGATTCATCTGCTGATGTATTGTCGCAAAATGGATGCACATGCAAAAGATGACAAGCTGCTTATTCATTGTTTTCAAGATAGTCTGAGTGGTGCTTCTATGAAGTGGTATGTTGGACTTGAGAAGAGTCACATCCGAAGCTGGAAGGATTTATCTGATGCTTTTGTAAGACAGTATAAGTACAATCTGGACATGGCGCCTGACCATCGCCAACTTCAAAACATGTCGCAGAAAGATAAAGAATCGTTCAAAGAGTACGCTCAGCATTGGAGAGAGCTAGATGCTCAAGTGGAACCACCTTTGCTCGAAAAGGAATTAACTGGTTTGTTCATGGACACTCTTCAACCGTTCTTTTGGGAGAAAATGGTTGGAAGTGTTTCATCTGGTTTTTCTGATCTAGTCACTATTGGAGAAAGACTAGAGGAAGGTATCAAGAAAGGTAAGATTACCAATTCTGAATCTCCTAATGCTGCAAGAAAGTCTTTTGGGAACTTTCACAAGAGAAAGGATGGTGATGCTTATGCTGTTTCAACTGAGAGGAAGCCTTATCGCCCGCAACAACGATATGTTCAACCATATGTAGCTGCAATTGCTCCTGTTGTTAAAGCTCAACCAGCTCAAACTCAAGTTCAAGGTCAAGCTCAACCAGCTCAAGCTCAAGTTCAGATTCGAGCTCAAGCTCAGGCTCCTCATCCTGCTGCTGGACAAAATCAGTATCGCAATAGGCCAAACTTTGATCCTATCCCGATGCCTTACACTAAATTGTTTCCTTCCTTGATTAAGAGTGGTTTAATTACTACTAGGCCTCCGCCTCCTGTTCTAAATCCTCTTCCGGTTGGTTATAGATCGGATCTTCGCTGTGAGTTTCCTCAAGGTGGAACTGGTCATGACCTAGAACATTGCTTTGCACTGAAGGCTAAAGTGCAAGAACTTATCAGGAATAATATCCTTTACTTTAATGACACTAATCCCAATGTTATCAACAATCCTTTGCCGAAGCTTGGGAAGTGAATCTGCTAGAAGACTTCAACAGTCAAATTTTCTTCAAGGCCAGAATATCAGACGGGACAGCTCATCTTTGTTGCTGATGGATCACTAGGCCATTGTTTCTTTATGTTTGCAATTTTCTTCAATTGTATTGAATTGTTTACTTCTAAACTTTGTTTGTACTTTCATGTTGATTTTAATGAAATGAGCATTGCATTGTTTTGATTCAATTTCGTTTACTATTTGCATCTTTATGCTTTATATTTCAAGTTCATTTATCTTTTCTCAAAGCTTTTACAATGATTAGAGAGAGGATGATGAAAACGAGATACCCATAATTGTTGTTGGTATGCTTTCAATTGAGACTTGGTTGATGATATACAGGCATTGTTTCAAATCTCAAACACAGGAGAAATAAGGAAGTTAATCCTTTGTCAACCCTTTTGAGCCTTGAAGTTGGAGTTTCTTTCTATTCGGAAAAAAACCTGCAATTTTACCCTGGGAATGGGTAGTTCTCAATTAATTCAAATGTGAATTCAAGTACAAGAGAATCATTCAAGACACCTTTCAATAAAGGTCGCAATCTCAAGTTTTCCTTCACGCACATCTTGAAGTGTTGAAGATGTTTCTCAATTCAAAAGCCAACGATGATTCATCGTAATCATTAAGCCGTGCAGTCATTATCTTTCAAAAAAAATGATATTGAAAAAAATTATTGAAAAAAAATCAAAGCCCGCTAAGTCAAAACCTATGAAGGAGACTTAGGCAAAAACTGGGGCATCCCGCTGGCTGTAAGTTGAAATGACACAGTTCAGGAAAAAGTTAGGGATAATAAAAAGAAATACTTGTCAAGAGGTCATCAAAATCCTTAGCAAAAATAAGATGAGTGGACCAAAGTCCTCGCTGGAAATAACAAAAAGGAAGAAAGGACTTCTATCTCAAAATCCTTTGGCTTATGAACTATCTTCATTTGTGCAATCCTAAATTTCTGGGAACTTGAATGCATAGGCTGAATTAATTGAATGTAGGATTGGAGTTCATCACGAAGTTGGGTTGGGTACAAATAAACTTTGAGCCTATATCCTTTGATTCATAAACCGTGAACCAGGCCACGTTACAACCTTCAAAAGTCCTAATTGAATCCAAGTTTCTTTTGAAAAGCATACTACAATGAGGTTGCGTAAACTAACTCCCAAGTTCTTTACCAATCATTTGTTTCTTATCTTTTCTTTATCTTTAATTTTTGTCTCAACCGCCCTGTTTTGACAATGTTTTCATTTACTTTACATCAATAAATTTCATTCAAAAAATGATTCTTGATTTCAAACTTTGCATTTGACTTTGCATTAAAATTACCAGGTTTGACAAACACTTTTTATTTGCAAATAAACTTTCCTTATCAAGGAATTTTCAAACAGTTTAGAAACTTGGTCAGTAATCTTATCAGGGGCAAGTTCTTCCTAGGTCCTATGGTTTAAGAGTTGTTGATCAGTGCAATAAATTCTCAGATTCGGTTGGCCAGAAGATTCTCTGCAAGTTTCATACTGGATTTACCTTCTCAACATTCATTTCAAGAACTGAGGCCATGATCAGTTTATTCTTCTTAACAGTTACCTCAAAGATGTGATTATTTTTCTCCGGCAGTAGTCAAGAACTGAATCCATTATCAGTTTACCTTCATCAGTCATTGAACTTGGGGCAACTTTCTTCAAGAATCCCCAAGCAGCTTTGCATGACTTCTCTCAAAAGATTTTCAACTTGATACAGTTTAATGGTGTGACAGGGATTCATTCAGCAATAGCAGCATCCCTAATCTCAGAGCAGAATGGCAGTAATCTCTGTGTTGAGGAATCATTCTTCCATCTTTTCACTCCTCTAAGAGTCTAAACTGGTTGTCATCATTCTCTCTCATGTTATATCCTTGGGTGTGTTATTCCCCAGTCTTGTCTATGTTTGCATATTTGAGTGTGTTATTCCTCATTATGCGTTTTCTTGGGTGTGTTATTCCCCAGTTTTGTTCACCTTGGCATATTTAAGTGTTTTAGTCCTCATTGGGTGTGTTCTTGGGTGGTTTAGTCCCCATTTTCGTAAATGTTTGCACACTGAGTGTTTTAGTCCTCATATGCATTTCTCGAGGTCTTGTTGTTTTCAACTTTTTACTGTTTGGTCAAAGTCCAACTTACTTGGCATTTGTCTATCTCTTCATAACTTTTCCTTCATATACTTGTTGTGTCTTCTCAGATATTGCACCCTTTTATCTGATTGCTATTCTCGGATGTCCATAGTGAAGTCATCATTGATTTGGTGTACTGTCCCGGACTTTTTCTCATTTCATTTAGTTCTATTCCTGAATGTTGTGATTCACATTTTATCTGATTGTTATTCTTGGATGTTGTGATCACTTTCCTTCCGATTGCCATTCTCGGATTTCCATGTTGGAGTCATCATTGAGTTGATGTGACTTCCCAAATTTTCCCATTTCATTCAGTTTTGTTCCTGAATGTTGTGATTCATTTTTTATCTGATTGCTATTCTCAGATATTGTGATTACCTTTTTCCGATTGCCATTCTCGGATATCCCTAGTATAGTCAGTAATGTCATCTTTGGATGCTTCTGGTGTACTTTTTCAGGTCTTTTCTCACTTCATTCAGTGTCATTCCTGGATGTTGTGATCCTTTTTGTCCAATTGCTATTCTTGGACATTTTCACCTCAGCTGAGCCATGTTATGGTCTCTAGCATGTTGTTTTTCCCGTCGGAGCTTCATGCTCCTTATCCCCAGCGTTTATTTTATTTCTCGTGTCGTCTTGTCCCTCATGGATTTCTCTGCATTTCATATACATTTCATATCATCTCATATTTTTCTCATCACATTTTCTTTTGTCCATTTGGACACAAAAACACTAATAACGGATTAAACATCTAAAAGACTTTTGACTTTAAATTCGGACTTTGGTTACTATCCTTAACATTGGACTTGGAGTTGGACTTAGATTTTAGGATCTATCCCTTTGCTTGAGTTGTTATGGATTTAAGACTTTGGCTCCGATTGAATTCATGTGCTTATGAAGATGGAAATCCCATTATTCTCAAAGAATATTCAATCATGCGGTTTGATCATTCTTCCTTTAACTTTTACATTCAAGTCTTAGGATAGTCCCTTCATCTCCTCCCACTTCTTAAATTTACAAATCTCCTTCCTCTTTTCAAAAACTTTCTTTGTTTTCAAACTTCAAACATTTTCGCAATCAAACCTTGACTTAGGTCATGCGGTTTTACCTTTTCATTTCATTTTCTTAATAAATGCTAAACCACATAAGCATATCGAAACTTTCTTCTCAAAAACTTTAAAAAACATTCAAAATCATTCAATTGTTTTGTGCCCTCGTGCACGTTTCTTCTTAACCTTTTTTATGTTTAGATATGATTCATTCTTTCTAGCGGAATTATTCGCTAAAGAATGACGACTTATCTTTACATTTTAAAATCAATTTAATTCATTGTTTCTTTTCAAATTTTGTATCACGAACTACGGGGTTTTGATCTCGCATTGCACTTTGTGGGTACGTAGGCATGAGACGTTCATCTCTTCAAACACAAAAATCTTAAAAAACATTCTTCTTCTCATCTCTTCAATCTTTTTTTTAAGCAAACCATTTCAAACCAAAAAAGCAGTAAATATTTCAAAGGGCTCCCGTGGAGTACCACGGACATTTTGGGTGCGTAAAACCTTCCCAATTTGTAACCTATCCCCTTACCCGTTCTCTGTTTGTTTCTTTTAGCTTTTGCTTTTAGATTCATTAGGTTTTATTCGTTCTTTTTACCTTTTCCATTTGGAATAAAATAAAAGCGCGGTGGCGACTCTGTTTACCTTGAGTTAAGTTAATCAATAGCTTACACTCATGATTTTACCGCTACAAAGGTAAATAAACAAGCCCTCTCTAAAGTCAGCAATGTTAAACATTCTTTTTGCATAACTCTTGATCTGTTTCGTATGTGATGCTGCCTTTTTGCCAGGATGGCTTTCGGCATATTTGTGTACTGAAGCAGACTTTATGAATGGGCTCAAAAGTTGGAGTTAGGAATAACTTGGTTCGTGTTGTCCGTTTCAGGTGGTTGGTGTAATGAAAGCCCATGTAGCTGAAGTTTTCCTAGAGGTGTATTCATGTTGATGTAAGTTTTGAAATCCTGTTTAATTTTGTTGTGGCTGACTGTGTATTTGGATAGCTTTCAATCTCGTGATTTCACTTGGGATTATCCATAGACCTTCCTTGCTCGTATAATGCACTTATTGGTGATTTTTTCTTTAAAGTGCTCATGGTTCTGCTTGTTAACTAACCATATTTTCCACTTATTTCATGTGCATTGTTCCTGGTACGGGGAACTTCACAACGGCTGAAGGTTGTTTAACTTTGATGCGATATCTACTCCCTTTCGAATCTCAAGAGGAGCGTCAATGGGTGTGATTGGTGTAATGAATACAAACCAAACTTCTCAAGGATATGGTTCAACATCATTTAAGTGCTCTTCTTATTCTTTCTCAAAACATGTACGCATTAATGCTTTGTTGATGATGCAACTTGTAATATCTGTGACAACTTGAACATAACTAATTTTTACTGCTGTGTGTTATAGCAGGGAATCGGTGCTTGGCGAGACTTGATAAAGAGGTGTTGGCTTCCGATTTCATTAAGGATCAAGGGCTTGTGTATTAATTGGACATAGCTGAATGATGCCTGAATTTTTGCGGTTTGTTGCTGGTACGTTTGATACGAGTTGTATGGTGCATTGGAAACTCGAATCCTTACATTTTGGCTAACGTTCAATAATGCTCACTGCAGGGGATGATTTATTTATGGCTGGACCTTTGGATGGACAAACAAATGAACCTCCCTGTAATGCAGACTTGGAATTTTCATGAAACTGTATGTTTTGAGTCATAATAGGCTAGGATTTTGTTTTATGCAACAATTGTCTTGCAGCCTTGTAAACTTTAATTGTTTTATGCTTTGTTTGGGATTATGACATTCCTTTGCTGCAATAACTCATTATGTGACTTCTTATTTGTGACTCCTGTTATCGTAACTCCGTTTGGCTGTAAACTGGCTAGCGTTAAGATCATATTGCAAATGAATCTTACTTTTGCTAATGCTCGCTTTTTTTCTTTTCATGTACACACGGTTATTGGCGTGAAACCTGGAGGCAAAGAATAGTCGGCATGAAGACCTTGTTGCAGGTCGAGGAACTGATCCTATGAGGAGAGGCCAAGACAAATTACTGAGGGAATTGTGAGTCTTAGTATGAGTGATGACAGTTCATAGATGGATTCATATAGAGATGGTGAGAACCTCGCAACGAACTCACGAATTTGGTTTGAAATAACTTATGTGATATTCTGTAATTTAGAACTTAAGTCTCGTAGTTGATGTGAATTTGATGGATGTAACATGGAACATCCCTTAGCACATATTGCTTGTATAACTTGTGATAATTTGAACGTGATTTGAAAATTTACGCTCATGGCTGGTATTAGAAGGCTTTTAATCATGGTTAGGACTTCTTTTCTCAACATACATTGCGTCAGTATGACTCTTAAGTTGTAAAGAAACTTGAGCTTTTATCATAGTACTTTCGCTTTTCTTTGAATTCATCCTCCCATTTGGGACCTTCTTAACAATGTAATATGAACTCATGATTTTATTTTTTACTCAAGTAGGAATTGACATTTTGTCCATTATGCCTTTTGTCTTACCTTCATAAAACTTTTTGTAGTTAAATGTCATAAATTTGAACAAATCCGTTGGCCACAAATGCCTTAAACCACAACTTCAAATGGATATTGTGACCTTGCATCAAATAAATCCTTAGCCCCATTGAAATTCACTTTACTTAAGATAATAAAACTTGTTCCCATAATGTGATTCACAGCTTCAAATCTACACATTACTTAAAATCGATTAAATGGTGTTCTTTCTGGTTCTTCGCAACCTATTTTGCATTTGGAACAATAATGACATCAACATAGAACCATGCCCATCTTTTCATAATACAAAATTGATCCAAATAAAACTCCAAGCACTTCATTAACTTTTCCTCTTGAATATCGCTAAATTCAATACTTTCAATGAACCAGAAATTGTTGAATTCCATCCATCACTACACACACTTGACATGAACCTTGATGTATCTTTGCAAAACCTTGAGTTATGATATCAAGAAGCAAATAAAAAACAAACGCATCATTTTTTGATAATGATTCGTTAAACAAAACAAATGATAAACAGAGGTAGGACAAATTTGGGGTATGATAGATGCCCCTATCTAATTGTCTTGAATCCTAGGAAATGAATTGCTGTATGGAATTCATTTTTAGGGTAAAAGTCAATTAGATACAAGAAGACCCTAAAATTTGTCCGACAAGAAAGAAAATGCAAGGCAATAAAAGATATGGGGTGGAAGATTTGCACAAAATGTTTGAGATTCTTCGAATTAACAAAGTAGTATCCCAATTCGGTGAATAAATTTCTTCAAGTCGTACAAGGCAGTCCCTTATGAATTAGGGCTTCTTTGGGGACAATATTTTAACAGAACATGAGATTCTTTGGGTCTTTCGAAGCAGTACCTTTTCGATTAAGGTTCTTCGGAGAATTCCAAATCAGTAACTCAAACAAATGGCACAAGATTTTCCAGGTCATGCGAAGCAGTTCCTTACAATCAAGGCTCTTCGGTGATACTAGAACAGTATCTTCACCACAACATGAGATTCTTCGGGTCTTGCGAAGCAGTACCTTTTCAATTAAGGTTCTTCGGAGAAAGCCAAAGCAGTAACTCGAACAAATGGTACAAGATTTTCAAGGTCATGCTAAGCAGTTTCTTACAATCAAGGCTCTTCGGTGATACTAGAACAGTATCTTCACCACAACATGAGATTCTTCGGGTCTTACGAAGCAGTACCTTTTCGATTAAGGTTCTTCGGAGAAAGCCAAAGTAGTAACTCGAACAAATGGTACAAGATTTTCCAGGTCATGCGAAGCAGTTCCATACAATCAAGGCTCTTCGGTGATACTAGAACAGTATCTTCACCACAACATGAGATTCTTCGGGTCTTGCGAAGCAGTACCTTTTCGATTAAGGTTCTTCGGAGAAAGCCAAAGTAGTAACTCGAACAAATGTCTGTTGGGGAAAACAAATCCATAACAATTCCTTATTAAAGGATAATAAGTTGGTCCAAATCTCGTAGGGGAAAGCTCATCAGAGCCTTTTTAGGATAACCTCTACTTGGGGAATAACAAAGTGAAAATGTTGGGGGTCATCATTATCAACCCTAAGGCTAAACAATGACTTGCTGGAGGGAAATAAATTCTGTGAGCAGATGCGGTGGTATTAGGTCTTTCCAGAGGAATACTGCCGACTTTGAAAGAGGATGGTTCGGGATGCATGTCCTGGATCCTACTATACTATGCTTTATATGATGTCGTGCATTGCATGATGCATAATGATTCATGTGAAAATGCAATTGTTAATGCTTCTAATGCAAAGGCTTTGTTAAATGCTAATGATTAATATGATTGTGTTTGATGACATTCTAGTTTTCAGACAAGAATGTTATGCATGATATGCTTGTGACAATGCAAATGACTGTATATGCTGGAGATAGATCTTCATTTCAAGGGTGAGATCCCTTTTGGGGTGTCATTGGTGGTTGTATTTGGGAAATGCCAAGTGAAATTAGACTTTTGGTCTTATAAAGGATGCCAACACAGTGGAATTTCAATTTTTTCAAGGTTATCAACATAGTTGGACTTTTGGCTTTATACTGGTTGCCACCCAAGTGGACTTTTGGGAATTAGGAGAGTGCCAATAAAATCGGACTTTTGCTTTTTAGTAGTTGCCAATGAAATTGGACTTTGAGTTTTATAAGGGCGCCAATAAAATTGGACTTCCGGCCTTTTGGTGGTTGCCAATGTATATTGGACGTTTTGGGGGTGGTGGAGGGTACTCGACTTCTCGACACTTGGTATCCGATGATACTATGATCGGAGGATGGATGCGACCATTTTTAGTGCCCCAAGTCTTGATCCATTGCTGAAGTTGTAAGTTGCTGAAAGAACTTCAACTTCTTTGGACTGATACTTCAAGTTGACTTTCAAATGAGCATAGCGACATAATTAATGCATGTTGATTATGCCTTTTGCTCATCCCTAAGGTATCCTCTTAAGACATGATGATGTACTAGTATGATCTTTCGACATTTGTTGTGAACTTGACAATTACCAATGTCTAGTACAACTCGTTTGATCATCATGAAGAGGAAATTGCCCCTTGCAACTGTCTTGTCCCAGTATATAAGGACCTTGAAGGAATCTTCTTTAAATGGAAGCCTTAAGAATGATTGTACCATGACATGATATGATGCAACTTGCCCCAGTGTCTGGATCTCATTGGGAGTTTCCCTTGTCTGAGCTTTTTGGGAAAACTTGTCCGAAATTGACTAATTGCTTGGTAACTTGCCCCCAGATAGGCTGAGCGTTGAGATAGTCTTCCTTCTGTATTGCTTGGAGATTTGATTTCTAATCAACCAGCTTTCATGTCGACACAACTATTGTAATTCATGCCTCTGAATCATAGGGTTATGAGTGATCTTGATCCGAGTCAACACCAATGAGTGTTAAAGTTCCTCTTTTAATTTTTCTTGATAGAATTTCTTTAGATGCCAAGTACTGGCTTGCAATTAAAATTTGTTTGTTCATAAATGGTAATTCTAATGCAATATCCATGCGAGTTTTGAAAAAATCACTTATTTGAATGGTGTGGTAGTGTGTGACGAATGGATCAATTGTCCAAACGTAATGCTGATTTAGCTAGTGATTTGTGATACAACAAAGAAGATTAGCAAAAAAAAAAATTTAGGAGTCAGTTTACGCAACCTTGCTGAAGTATGCTTTCAGGATAAGCCCTGCCTCAATTAGGTCTTTTAAGGGTTATATCGTGGTCTGGTTCACGGTTATTGAAACCAAAGATATAGGCTCAATTATTTTGTACCCACCCCCTTCGTGATGTTCTCCAATCCTACGTTCAGCTAATCGTCACACGCACTTGTCTCCTATGAGAGCTTGAAGGTGTGATGGTTGAAGATGATTGTTCCATACTTTCTTGGAATGGCAGTCACCTTATTTGTTTTTTCTCTTGAATGGTAGCGACCCTTTCAGTTTTGGATAGGATGGCCACTAAAACTTATTTTGTTTTTGCTGAGGATTTTGACGACCTCTTTCTACTGTTTTTCTTTTGATCCCTAATTTTGCATGAACCGTTTTTTTGAAGTTTTTAGTCCATCGGGATTTCCCTAACTTTTTCCTAAGTCTCCTGTTAGGATGTTCAACTTAGCGGGCTTTTTTAGGATTGTGACTGCCAAGTCATTGGTCACAGATGGATTCCCAAATGAAATATCTCACCTTGTAGTTTAGATCCGTAGTCAGGTTAACTGAACACTACCTTTCCCCTGGTTAAATATAAGGGTTTTGAATATCCGACAAAAAACTCCTACTTCTAGGCTCGAAGTGGTTGTCTAGGGATTAACTCCTTATCTCTCCAGTGTTTGGGGATTCGAAACAATGCCTGTACATCATCAGTAAGGTTCTTTCTGAAAGCAAGTTTTCAGCAATTATGGGTATTTCGTTTTCGTCATCCTCCCTCAAATATTTGCTAAACAACAAAGTTAAAGGGAAGTGAAATAGAGAAGAATATTTTTAGATTTGCAATAAATAAATGAGTGACTACGAATGGATTCGTTCGAAACATGCATGTTCATTTCATTAATATTACCATTAAAGACAACATTATTTAAAAGCAAGTAGCAATTAACAGAAAAGAAACTACAAATGCAAAGAAAGTCATATGGGTCATAGCCTGCCAGTGTTGAGGAACTGGGCTTTAGGATGTCTCTCTGGAATCTTCAAACTCAATCAGTCAGGAAGCTTGACGCGCATGACCAAATTCCCTTCTAAAAAGGATATACAAGTGTCAGTGCAAAAGGGTGTATGCTCAGGAATTGAGGCTTAGAAAAAGAATGTTGAAAGTGGGGGAAGACACGGAAACTTTTGTTCGATAACTGTTAAGTTATGCCTACGTATCCTCTCGTGCAATGAGGAAGTCAGAACACCGTAGTTCGACTCAAAGAGACTGAAAAATAAATTGACTGTGAACTGCTTACTTGCCTATACTCAAGTGTATGACTCGTCTGGCTCGAGTGCTAACTGTCTTGCATTAGACGAAAGAAGCAAGTTCTCGCTTGTGAATGAGTGTGATGAGAAACGAATCCCGAAGGAGACGATTATTGTTTGTTTTTGTGTTTTTCAGTTTTTTTATTGTTTTTGGTGTTTTGCATAAGTTAATGAGCTTAAGCCTAAATCAACTCATTATATCCTCCCTGATTAGGGATAATGAGAATACTTAAGTATGAGATAAGCATTTCAACTTAATTGCCATGATGATGTAGGATTAAGATCATTAACCTACTTGTGATTAATTAGATGTTTTTGGTTTTTTGTTTAGTGTTAAGTAATGAGTTTAATCTCTAATCCAGATTAGTGAACTCATTAACCATCATAATAGAAGGATAATAGATAAGAACACGTAAGCTGAGGAAAATACCTCAACTTAATCCATGGTTAGGGATTAAATTCATTACATAACAAAGCCTTTATTAAGTGGATTTTAATTAAGGGATGAGATTAAGAAATGATTTTTATGGTTTGTAAGACAACTTGAGGGGGACTTGTCCATTGAACACTAGGGTTAGTCCTTCTTAACCATAAAGGAAGAATTAGAACCCTAATGTAAGGCTCAAGTTACAAGATGAGGTCTTAGTGATTATTAAGATGATTTGATTAAGAGGTTTAAACAAATTAAAGGTTTAACACTTAGGATTAAAGTTATACACTTCATCCTAATAGAAGGATACAGGCATAACCCTAATTCCAAAGTCCTAAAACTTTAAGAGTTTAGTCTCTGATTATGAAGATGAGAAGAGAGACTCACTAAGACTCAAAGGTGAAAAGCTAGGGGGTACTAATCACAACCCTAATTATTTTCATGCTTGGATGTTCCTATGGTTTGTAAGGCTTGAGAAAGATCTTCAAGGAAGCCACCAATGGAAGAAGCAGATGAAAGGAGGATGAAGCAGAAAAATAAGTTACTTACTTCAATGAAAAAGATAAGTAACTTAAAGGAAGAAAGTGAGGGAGATGGAACATAAGTGAATCAAATTCACTTCAAGTACAAGTTAGAATGTAAATGAAATAGATAAGAAGAAATGAGAAGTGAAGGCAAATCCACTTCTCAAGGTAACTTACCACCTGAAAATGTTAGCATGAATGCATAAGATATAAAGCATGAAGAAATGAAATGAGATGAAATGGGATGAAATGACCAAAGTCAGAAGTGTTTATGCAATGTTAATGTCATGTGAGATGATGCAAAGGCATACAAAGTGCATATGTATGATCATACAAGAATGAGATGTCATGTAAGCATGCTTTGAAGTTTGAAAGTTCATGAAAGTTAATGAAATGTAATGAATGCAAATCATGGAAAATGAATGAAGAAATTATCAAGCATGATTTTAACATGTCCTAAGATGTCTAAGGTGACATATGAATGCAAGAAATGTCATGGCAAGTTCATGTATTGATGCATATGCAAGATGAATGCAAATGAACATGTAAAATTAGGGTTTTATGGAAGCATGAGATGCACATGAACAAAACAGAAGCATATGACATGATAAAAATTTTATATCACACTCAAACAAACCCTAATCTCATATTAGGTCACACCCCAAAGGAGAAGGTCAAAAGCCTTAACACTCAAAAGTTATGAAATTCCTAAGTTTCTAGGGTTTTTTGGGTGATTCTCAAAGGAAAATGCAAATCAATTCAAAAATGCAAGATAAATTCATGAGATAAATTACCTATAAACTACATGCTATGCACAAAACAATGCAAAAAGAATCATCTTCAAACTCTTCTTGGTTAGGCAGAAAATATTTTTTCAAGTTAGGGTTCAAAAATATGATTTAAATGATCCTTAATTCAAAGAAAATTCTTAAGTTATGATCAAACCTAAAAATAAATTTATGTGAAGAGTTTGAAAATGTTTCTAAATGAAAAGGGATGATTCATGATTTTTTTGGTGATTTTTAGAAACCTAAATGTATTTTTAATTAATTAAAAGACTTTAATTAATTAAAAATAATATTTAAATATTTTAAAAATACTTTTTATATGCAAAAAATAAAATAAAAATAATTTTATGATTAAGAAAAATATTTTAAACAAAAATGCAAAAGGAAATATTTTTGAAAGCTTTTTGCTATTTTAAATAAAATGAGAAAGAAAAATACAAAGAAAATGAAATAAAAATAAAATAAAGGGGAAGTATGCAGATCCAAAGGCCATGATTCAAACTCAAGGGGGAAAGGGTTGACTGGCGCGTTATCCAATGGCTGAGATTTGTCCTGACTAAATTAATTTAATTAATCCTAATTAAACTAATTAAATGAGAATTAGGGCTAATGAAGCAATCTTGGTCATTCACTCACGCGAGAACCACAACATCCAAGGGCCTACATTTAAACTTGGCTAATTACGCAGATTAGGGCAAATGACCTTCAGGTGACTGGAACAGTGTTCCGGTCATCTTCTCCGGCGAGCATCTCATCTCAACTTCTTCCCTAGGCTACCCCAGACCCCCAAACACTCCAGAAACAATCCCCACACCACTTTAAACAAGATTCAGGCCACGAAAAACATTTATCATGCAGCAAAATTGGTGAATCGAAGAAAAATGTTTTTAGGTCAAAAAGTTTCAGAGCAAGGATACATCCTGGTTTCTCAACCATTTTCAAAAATAATCATATCAGCATACTCAGGGGAACACATAGAATCATTTAAGAACTTAAAAATGCATTTTTGGAAAAAATATTCTTGAGGTTACCTGAGTTGGAGTTTTTCAGTTAGCTGCTTTCTGACCCCTTCTTTGGTGAAACCAACTCCCTCGAGTCCCTTGAGGATGTTGAGAAGCTTAGAACAAGTTTTTGTTGGTTGTTTTGAAGGTTCCAGTTCAGAGCATGTCAGAACCGTGTTTTTGTTTCAAGGGGTTTCAGGCTTGTGTAAGGGGTGGGAAATGATCTATGAGTTATATGGAGATGATTGGTGAATGAATTTTGAAGTTTGGATGGGTGGTTTGAGAGTTTCGAAGAGATGAAGTTCTTGAGGGATTTTTGGCAATCTGAGCTATGGGATGATTCAGGCTTGTGTGTTGTGTGTTTTTTGATCCATAAGGTTTGTATAAGCCAATGAGAATGCTCAGAGAAGTGGTTGTGGCACAGGATGATTGGTATGAGAGGTTTTGCAAAAAAGTCAAGGTTGGTGTACCTCAAGCATGGGCACGAGTCAGAGTTGTATTTGGGCATGTCTGGCCTCAGCTGAGTTCATGGAGAGCCCTTGGATATGAGCTGGAACACTTGATGCTAGGGTTTACAAGGTTTTTGCATATTTTCCCTCTTTGATGTTTCTTGTGTTTTAAGGCATGAAATGACCTAATTCTTGGGCCAATTTTGAGTCTTTGATGTTGTTTGATCATGTTATGGCATATTTGGGCACTTTAGAAGTCATTTGAGGCCTTGGCAAGTGGTTTTGCAAAAATCCCTCTTTGGTGCACTTTTGAAAATTATAGGATTTTTGCCAACTTTGAAGGATCATAACTTGAGTTCTATAATGAATTAGAAGGAGTTCTTGTACTTTTTGAAAATGGGAAGATCCATCCTACAACTTTCATGTTTGAGTATTTTTCATTTGAAGCTTTTTTGGATCAAAAAGAGGTGGTTGAAAAACTTTCCCAAAATGGAAAGTTTCCATTACAAGTCATTTCCATTTTTGGCAACTTTGCAAATGGCTCAAAATTCTTCAATCTTGTGAACTTCCAACCTCTTCTAAGGTCAAATGAAGATCATATAACTTCAATTTGATGAAAATACCCTTTTGGTTCCATTGTTGGGGGCCTCAGATACCCTGATTTTGACTTAACTTGCTCAAGAGGTTACCCAGTGAACAGATGACTTCCACAATGAATTTCTTCATCAAACTTATTACACATGGTCCTTATAACATCTTAAGAACATTAGAAACACGAATGGCCCAAAATTTTGGAGTTAAAGCCTCTGAAACCAAAACCTTAATTTTGGTCATCTGTGCGGTGAAAACCCTAGCTTTGCTTCCATACCTTGCCAGTTCTTGTGATATTTTGACTTCCATGAACTTTGAGGGACACAATATGATGATATAACACACATGGACCCTCTTGGAATGCTTTAAGACCTTTGGGTGGCTCAGATGGAATTTTGGATTGCTCAGATCACAAACCCTAGATGCAGATGAACTTGAACTATGCAGTGAAACAAAAAATGCAATATGAGATGGTATGCTTATGCTATTGCAAACATGAAAGATCACAAGCCATGGTGTGAAATTATTGAGGGCAAATTTGGGGTGTTTACACCTAGTGCTTTGGAATGAAGATAATGCGTCTTTTCAAGACAGCCAAATGTCAGATGAAGCGACAATGAGCCGGCTCAAAACTGAAAGTGAGTCGGCTCAAATCAAATTTTAAATGAGTCGGCTCAAGCAGAAAAGAGGTCGAATCATAAGGGTCCATGAGGCGACTCATGAGTCGGCCTGTTGGGACCCGAAAATTTTGAATCAACTTTTTCACCAAAATGCACTTAAAACGCTCCATATCATTATAATATCACCTTATATGTTGATCAAATGACATGAAACCACTTATAACCATAAAAAATAAGGGGTAAATAAAAGCACAAGCACAAGCATACACAAAGTGATACGTATTATATACTATGGATGAATAGAGAATGTCAAAGATCAACGAAGTAATTAGAGACAAAACTAAGATTAGAATGATATTACCTCGAGTATATATGAAAGTGAAAGAAAATAATACTACACTAAAAGAGAAGTTAGTGACAATATAGGGTAAGCCAATCAATAATATATGACAATTCAATGATTATCAAGATCGATCTGAAATGTTAAGAACACCAAGTTCCCTACGAATATGAAAGAAAGGTTCGGTAGCAAGTGTGTAACACGGTGGGAGACCTGGCTTTTTATAAATGTTGCGGATAGCAAGAGTCACCACCGACTTTTATTTTATCCAAGTGGAAAGGACATAAAAGAACAGGAAAAACCTATTTTTAAAAGACTTGAGTTCGGGGGGTAGGTTATATAAAGGGAAGGTGTTAGCACCCTTTATATCCATGGTTATCCATGAGCTCTTAGTTACTTAGCTCACTTTAATAGTTTTTGAAAAGTGTAGTGTGTGATTAGAAATTTTCTAAGTACTTTGTAATGATCCTTGTATGAATGTATACAAAGCCTTGTTTAAAAATGTTTGAAAATATTTTGAGGTGTGAAAAGTATTTTTTAAGGGTGTGAGCAAGTAACTATGAGGTACCTACCCTAGACTAAGTCATTCATGTTCTTATATGTTCTTTCAAGGGTAAGACTATCCATATTATTAAATAATAGGTAGTCATTACCTTGGATTTGTTTAAGGGACGGGCGTAGGGTAATCGTATGGTCAATGAAGGCAACTTAAAGGGTGTCTTTAACAATTCGTAGGGACTATCATTATTTATTCTAAGGGACAAGATCATTATTCCGTAGGCAACCTCAAAGGGACTTGATCTTTTAAATCTGTAGGGACTTGATGATTTATACGTGAAGGGACTTTTCTTAAGACACCCCTATATTCAAGGGACTTGACCATTTAAATAAGGCAACCAAGAGGGATACCCTAGGAAGTGTAGACGGAGATCTTAGATCGACTTACGTATGTGAATGATTTATTTCAGATATTTATCTTATTTAATTAATTTTCTAAGTCCATATTAATATTAATTAGGTTATCACTCCCTATTTACTAACCAAACATCTAAATAATAATAATTAAAATGACGGAAAAATAAATCTAAACTATTACAAGGCTTTGGGCAGTTACAAAATAATCGAGCGAAAAATAAATTACAACATACAAACCTATACATTTTTTTCTAATAATTAAAATAAAGCGAGAATTAAATATAAACAAAAATAATAAGGCAAAATTAAATAATAAAGCAAAAATTAAATAAATTAGGGTTAGAGAAAATTAGATTAAAATTTTTAGGGTTAGTGAAATATTAAGGTTAGAAAAAGATTTTTATTTTTGAAGAAAATTAAAGTTTAAGAAAATTAATAACATAATTATTAATTTACAAAATAGAAAAACTAATTATTTACAAATTAAATTATAAAATATTTAGTTAATCTAAAAAGGTTAATAAGAAAATATAGGTTTAATTAATTAATTTTAATTAAGAAGATGATGTTATTAGAAAAAGAATTTAAAAGAAAATTAGATTATTATTCTATTTACAATTTATTTACAAGAAAAAAAAAACATTATTATTTTAAGAAATTAAGGTTTATTAACAAAATAAATATTTTACATGATAATAAAAAAAGTGATGTTTAAACTAATAATAGGATTATAAAAAATTATGAGATTAAATAGTTAATAGGTTTAAGATAAATTGATTATAATTATAAGAAAAAGAAAAAGGAAATAAAATAGACACTAAAAGACATTGGGGAGGCCTGGTTTTGATCCCAGGACCTCCCCCTTACCAAGCTGAGGGATAACCACTAGGCTGCGATGCGCGTTGATGATATATACTGGCCACAAATTATTATATATTAAACCTGTATAAATAAATGAAGGAAAAAAAAAAGAATTGCATCAGGCCAGGATCGAACTCCTGCCCTTTCAATCATAAGTGCATCTCTTGACCAACTGAACCAACGCGTTTGTGTGATGAACTTATGAGACAACAAGCAAACAAACGTTATCAATTTTTTGAATTTTCCTGGACGCGCCAAAAGGAGTCGTCTTCAACCTTGGTATTCGCAGGTTTACTTGTGAATTTTGATGCGATCTTAACTGCGATTTTTCCTGTGCGTAAAAACCTGTCAAAACGAGAATTATGCCAATCGCCTATAATTTCATCCAATTGACCTCATACACATGATCCATATAGTTCAATTAATCAATTTATAGTCTTAGAATGTATTTATATGCATTAAATTGAAAAACCCTAATTCAAAGGGATGAACCCTAACTATGGTGGTAGGCGAGTTACGCCATGAAACTTCAAGGTTCTTGCCCATAAATCATACCTGCACCTTTACAAACACTAATACATCATCAAACACGATTAAAAACAAGGCTATATGTGAAATCAAAAAAAATTATGAACATGAACAAACACGATTCGATTTTGGCATTTAAACATGTTTTAGATGATGTAAATGATGCAAAGATGTTCAATGATCATCCAGGAATGTTTTTCCACCTTTAAATCACCTAAAAAACAACAAAATTCAAGAATTCGAATTTGAATTTTTATTTTATTTTTTTGAAATTGATTTGGTGTTTTTAGCTGCTGCAAATTCGTGTTTGTGTTTGTGTTATGTTGTGTATTAATAGTAGAAGAAATTAGGTTAAAAATAATGGACTTTAAATCATAAGATTTGATTGCTTGATCATGAAGAAATCTACCATCTTAAATGTGAAAAAAAAAATCAAATGATATGCTTCTAAATTGGTTGTGCACGAAATTGGATGAGATCTAATCATCTTGAATGTCATTTAAGAGCTTATAAAAGAAGAATCAAATCAAATATTTGCATTTTCATATTTTATTTTTATTTAAAATGAATTTTAATGAATAAAATCCAAATAAATAATAAATAACTTATAAAAATCAGAAATTATTTGAATTGGGACGTGCTTGATGTTATTGTTAAGATTGGGTTGCAAATTGATAGGCCTATTTGGAAAAAATTGGATTTAAGACCTTATTTTCTTCATACACCCCTTGAAAATCTCCCAACTTTGACAAGTCATAAATCCCTAAATTTTAAGGCTATAAAAGTGTTCTTGGACATTTTGGAAAGCTTAAATAGTCCTATAACAAACCTCTTTGGTCTCATGTCCATATCTTTTACCATTTTCAAATTATGCTCTTTGGAAAAAGTTGACTTTTTGTTGACTTTTGAAATGACCTATAATGTTTTAGCTCATACCTTCCAAATGAAGCATTTTTAGGCTTGGCTTGTGAGACACAAAGTTGTAGATAATTAAATTTCCTTCAAAATGAGCTTTGGATGGGAAATTTTTGATGAAGCATATGAAATTTATGGCTGGTCAAAGTTCAGTTGACCTTTCCTAGGAAACCCTAATTTAGAAACTTCTTGATTCTTGATGATTGATAACGAGAAAACGTATCGATTATATTGCTAGGTTTCATTAACGTTTTATCGAATAATCACCGTTTTAACACTCGATTTCTCGAGTTTTTCTTACCATTTTGCAGGTACACCATTATGTGGAGCTAAATCATGAACTAAGACAAAAAGGAACAAAATCGATCATAAAAAGATGAAGAAATGAAGCTTCCTGCAAAACTGCATATTTTGCAGCAGTCACGACCGTCACAAGGGTGTCACGACCGTGACACCCCCAAATGAAGCATCACGACCGTGAGATATGTGTCACAACCGTGACACTTAAAAGTCACAAGTCACGAGCGTAAAAGCCTTGTCACGACCGTGACAAGGATGAAATTAGGTTTTTGACCAAGACGTCGTCAAAGCATTACGTGAAGAGGTGGTTTCCTAAATTTTTGCCACTACCTACATTTTCTCCACAAAAATAGCAAGGCCCATTCCAATTGAAGTCCAAAAATTCAGCCCAATTGAAGTTCTATAAATAGCATCAAGTTCATGAAGAATGTACATAGCATTTTTTATTCAAATTCCTGCGGAAGCTCTGCCGAACTGATTTACGACCCGTTTTTATTTTCTGCATTATTTTCTGTTCTGCTTTATTGTATCCAAACCCGCCATATAACAATTTCCAACATCAGGAAATTGTTATAAGTTTATTATTTTTTTCTAAGCCTTCATCATTCGTTTATTTTTGATTTCGCCAACTCCGAGCTTTCCGGCCTGTGGAAGAAGGAGTCCGCTCTGATATTGTTAACCAGGTTTTATTGTATTGCAATTTAATTATTTATAATGTTTGTTTATTTTCCTGCCATGAGTAATTTGTTATTTAATTTTCTGTCTCTGTCTGGTTCAACAACGATGAGTAGATAAACACCTTAGGGCGGTATGTAGTTAGAACAAACTTAACCGGTAAAATATAACCATAGGCTAAAAATAATTAATCACTTAACATTCTGGCTGACACTTTTTAAGTAAAAAGACCTTTTCGTTACGAGAGTAAGAAAAGAGTATTAGGTTAGGTCAAGACCACAAGAGTGTGAGGTTTTAACCAGATAGCTAAAGTTAGGCATTTAAATTAAACACAGCGAGAGCGCTTTAAGATAAATTAGAATTACTTAGTTTCCAAAAATTACCTCTAAACACTTATGGGCTAGCGAGAGCAGGCATAGGGCTTTAGGGATAAGATCTGAGATAAGACCACGAGAGTGTGAGTTGAGGGTATTTAAACTGGTAATCTCTACCGAATAGATTAAGTGAACACCTAAAATAAGCCTAGGTTAGATTGACCCACCTAAGTTAGTATAATTACATACCGACCGTCCTTAAACTACTTAATTAAAACTTAAATTTAATTCCGCCTTTAATATTCTAAAATCAACAAAAAATCGTGATAACCATTCGCCTTAGCTAAACTAGAAGTTCATCTAGCACTAGGTAACCATAGAATCCCTGTGGATCGATAATCTTAAATATTACTTCGATAGGCTGTGCACTTGCAGTAAGATACCGCTAGACGCATAAGTAGACACATCTTTAGCCCATCAAGTTTTTGGCGCCGTTGCCGGGGATTCCTTAATTTAGTTACTAGTGCATTTAGGTAGCATTGTCTAGACTAAGGTATCAACTATTTAATTTAATTTAATTTCCGAGTGTATGCCAAGTACTCGCTCTAAAAGCGAAGACTTGCAACCTCTAATCCCTGAATCGGAACGCTTCTTACACGTAAGAAGACGTATATTCGATTACGAAAATAATTACAACATTCCAGATCTTCAATTAGATCCGCCTAAACCAGTCGTAACATCAAAGGACGCAGAGATGGCTGAAGAACAGACTCATCCACTCAAGTATTACGCCAGTCCTTCGCAAGCTGAACCACATTCAAGCATTGCAGCGCCGGCTATCAACCGAAACAATTTCGAACTAAAACCTTCGTTGATATCAGCCGTGCAACAAAATCAATTCGCCGGAAATCCTACCGAGGATCCGAATCTTCATCTTTCGATCTTTGTGCAATATGCCGATACCGTAAAAGCCAATGGAGTTACCCAAGAAGCTATTAGATTACGTTTATTTCCTTTTTCGCTTCGAGACAGAGCAAGAGCTTGGCTTCAATCTCTGCCTTCGAACTCAGTAACTACGTGGGAGGAGCTTAAGAGAGTTTTCCTAAACAGGTATTTTCCACCCAGCAAGACAGCTATGCTGAGAGCTCAGATCAACGGATTTAAGCAAAGAGAAAGTGAATCATTATTCGAAGCTTAGGAACGCTATAAGGATCTGCTGAGACTTTGTCCACATCATGGATTGATAGAATGGATGGCCATCCATACCTTCTATAATGGACTCTTGTACAATACAAGAATGACAATTGACGCTGCCGCGGGCGGTGCACTGATGGACAAAGAATATAATGATGCCTATGCACTTATCGAAAGTATGGCTCAAAATCATTACCTTTGGGGAAGCGAGAGAGTCGCAACTGAGAAACCAACAAAGGGAGGTATGTATGAAGTAAGTAGTATGGACCAAGTCAACGCGAAGTTTGACCAACTAAACCAAAAGATCGACAACTTGGCCATAACACCAACAGCCAACGTGGCTGCAGTAACACCTAACTGTGAGTTATGTGGAGTCCCAGGACACGAAGTTTCTGATTGTCAACTATTGACAGGAACTCCCACTGATCAAGTGAATTATGCTCAAGGAAACCCTTACTCAAACACATATAACCCAGGTTGGAAGAATCATCCGAACTTCTCCTATAAGAATAACAATGCTTTATACGCACCAGGTCAAGCACCAGCTACATCACCAGGATATCAAAAGACTGCTCCTAATGTCCCTAGAAAATCGAACCTTGAATTGATGATGGAGAACTTTATAGCTAACCAATCTCAAACAAACAAGGACTTCTTAAACCAAAACATTCACACTAATGAGCAGATCAAACAATTAGTGAGCAAGGTAGATGCATTAGCTACACATAACAAAATGCTAGAAACTCAGATTTCACAAGTAGCTCAACAACAAGCACCTACTGCTGCACCAGCTGGAGTATTCCCTGGACAACCTCAACCTAATCCGAAAGGACATGCTAACGCTGTGATATTAAGAAGTGGCAAGGAACTTGACGGACCTACCGATCCAAGACTTGACAATCCAGCCATGTACCAACAACCGGATAAACCGACTGAAGTGGTGAATGATCCAGAAGAAAAGGAAGATGACAATCAAGAGGTAGTGGAGAAAGAACAACCTTATGTGCCTCCACCACCCTATAAACCACCAATTCCGTACCCTCAAAGATTAATAAATTCCAAGACGACGGGTCAATTTAAGAAATTTGTCGAACTTCTGAAACAGTTGAATATTACTATTCCGTTTACAGAAGCAATTACCCAAATACCCTCGTATGCTAAGTTTTTAAAAGAAATCTTATCCAATAAGAAAAAGATAGAGGATAACGGAACAGTTACACTTACTGCCGAGTGTAGCGCCATAATTCAGAATAAAATGCCTCCTAAGCTAAAAGATCCAGGAAGTTTCTCTATACCCTGTGTGATAGGAAAATTCGTCATTGACAAAGCTCTATGCGATTTAGGAGCCAGTATCAGTGTTATGCCCTTAACGATTTGCAAAAGGCTAGACATAGGAGACCTGAGACCAACTAAAATGTCTGTTCAACTAGCCGATCGCTCTGTTAAATATCCTGTAGGCATACTAGAAAACGTCCCAGTACGTATAGGACAATTCTACATCCCTACTGACTTTATAATCATGGACATCTCTGAAGACTCCACTACACCTATCATACTAGGAAGACCATTCTTAGCTACCGCCGGAGCTATAATAGATGTAAAAAGAGGAAAGCTAACCTTTGAAGTAGGTGAAGAGAAAGTTGAATTTATTTTAACACAATTCTTACAATCACCAGCTATAGAGGATACATGCTATCTATTGGACGTAATTGACGAATGTGTAAGAGAAATGGAACTAAAAGAGACCACTTATTCTGAAATAATGAAAATTCAAATCCCTCCAATTTTCGAAGATGATAATTGGCGTAAACCATATCAGGATGATAGTCTAAGCGAAAGTTTAGCACTTACACCGGATCCTATGCCAAGTAAAGAAAAACCTACATTAGGATTAAAAACTTTACCTCATAACCTAAGGTACGAATTCTTAGACGTTGAATGTAAAAGACCAGTTATAATAAATTCCAGTTTAGGAACTATAGAAACAAAGAAGCTTTTAGATGTTTTGAAGAAATATCCGACTGCATTAGGATATAACATATCTGATCTCAAAGGAATATGTCCTTCAGTTTGTATGCATCGTATTCTGCTAGAAGAAGATTGCAGAACCTCCAGAGAATCTCAAAGAAGAATTAACCCAACCCTTAGCACTATAGTAAAAGAAGAAGTTAAAAAATTACTAGATGCCGGAATAATATATCCAATCTCTGATAGTGAATGGGTTAGTCCAATACATGTAGTGCCAAAGAAAGGAGGTATCACTGTTGTGAAGAACGCTCAAGGCGAATCAATATCTCAAAGAGTAGTGACGGGATATAGAGTATGCATAGATTATCGTAAACTAAACAAAGCCACTCGAAAAGATCATTTCCCACTACCTTTTATAGATAAAATGTTAGAACGATTAGCCAAGCATTCTTACTTCTGTTATCTTGACGGTTATTCAGGATTTTTCCAAATCCCTATCCATCCAGATGATCAAGAGAAGACTACATTCACATGCCCTTATGGAACGTTCGCTTATAGACGAATGCCCTTTGGATTATGCAACGCTCCTGCAACCTTTCAAAGATGTATGATGTCAATCTTCGCAGATTTTATAGACAACATCATGGAAGTGTTCGTGGACGACTTCTCTGTATGCGGGCAAAGTTTTGAAGGATGTTTATCAAACTTAGAAATGGTATTAGAAAGATGTGTAAAAGTAAACCTCGTGCTTAACTGGGAGAAATGTCATTTTATGGTCAACGAAGGAATCGTATTAGGTCATGTAATATCAGACAAGGGAATTGAAGTTGATAAAGCTAAGATTGAAGTAATAAAAAATCTTCAACCCCCTAAAACCGTTCGAGAAATACGAAGCTTTTTAGGACACGCCGGTTTTTACCGACGATTCATCAAAGATTTCTCGAAAATCACTAAACCTCTTACTGGTTTATCAATGAAAGACGCTGAGTTCATATTCAATGAAGATTGTCTTAAAGCATTCGAAACTCTAAAAACAGCCCTTATCACCGCACCAATCATGCAACCCCCTGACTGGAGATTACCTTTCGAAATCATGTGCGATGCGAGTGACTATGTTGTAGGCGCAGTTCTAGGCCAGAGGAAGGAAAAGAAACTTCATGCGATTTACTATGCCAGTAGAACCTTGGATTCTGCCCAGATGAACTACGCCACTACTGAAAAAGAATTGTTAGCAGTTGTCTTTGCGCTTGACAAATTCCGTTCTTACTTAGTAGGAGCGAAAATAATCATTTACACAGACCATGCTGCTATCCGATATTTATTAACAAAGAAAGATGCTAAACCAAGACTTTTAAGATGGATTTTACTTTTACAAGAGTTTGATCTAGAAATAAAAGATAAAAAAGGTACTGAGAACGTCGTAGCGGACCATTTATCTAGAATAGAAGGTATTAAACCCGAACAAGTGCCGATTAACGATGATTTTCCGTATGAACAGCTGATAGCACAATTAGGAAGCGACCTAGCTCAGTTAGATATAAATGAACCAGAATCCGTGGAAACAATCCAGACAACTGTAGGACTGCCATGGTACGCTGACATTGTCAATTACCTAGCCGCAGGAGCTCTTCCACCCGATCTAACCTATCAGCAGAAAAAGAAATTCTTTCATAATCTGAAACATTACTATTGGGATGAACCATTATTGTTCAAAAGAGGACCAGATGGAATCTTTCGCCGATGTATTCCCGAAGAAGAAATAGAAGATGTCATTGTTCAATGTCATTCATCTCCTTATGGTGGACATGCAAGCACTTCCAAAACTTGTGCAAAAATCTTGCAAACCGGCTTATATTGGCCTAATCTATGGAAGGATGTCCACATCGCTGTTATAAATTGCGATCGGTGTCAACGCACTGGCAATATTTCAAGAAGAGATGAAATGCCTCAAAAAGGAATATTAGAAGTAGAAATCTTTGACGTCTGGGGAATAGATTTCATGGGACCATTCCCATCATCTTTCGGTAATAATTACATACTCGTAGCTGTTGATTATGTTTCGAAATGGATTGAAGCCATAGCTTCTCCTACAAACGATACACGAGTAGTAATAAAGCTTTTTAAAAATATAATCTTTCCCAGATTTGGTGTGCCTAGACTCGTCATAAGTGACGGTGGCTCGCACTTCATCTCAAAAATATTTGACAAATTACTATCTAAGTATGGAGTAAGACACCGTGTGGCTACACCATATCATCCACAAACAAGTGGACAAGTCGAAGTCTCAAACAGAGAGATTAAACAAATCTTAGAAAAAACTGTCGCCATATCTCGGAAAGATTGGTCATCTAAACTTAATGAAGCTTTATGGGCTTATAGGACCGCTTACAAGACACCCATAGGTACTACACCTTTCAAACTAGTTTATGGAAAATCTTGTCACCTCCCGGTAGAACTAGAACACAAAGCTTATTGGGCGATTAGAACTCTCAATATAAACTATAATGCTGCAGGAGAGAAGCGAATCCTAGACATTAACGAATTAGAAGAATTAAGGTTAGATGCTTATGAGAATGCTAAAATATATAAAGAACGAACTAAGCGATGGCATGATAAACGCCTATCTAGGAAAGAATTTAGTGTGGGAGACGTTGTACTCCTCTTTAACTCAAGACTTAGGCTCTTTCCTGGAAAATTAAAATCTAGATGGTCAGGACCCTTTGAAATAATTAAAGTATTCCCGAGTGGAGCAATAGAAATTAAGGGTAGGAATAGTGAACCATTCATAGTAAACGGACAACGTTTAAAACACTATCATAAAGTTGAAAATAGAGATTATGCGAATAATCTAAAGCTTTTAGAATTGTCCACTGAATCCCCTGATTAATCTAAACCTAAGCATTACGTCAGGCTTTTGACGATAAAAACAACGCTTAGTGGGAGGCAACCCATTTACTCATTTAATTATTTAAATTATTCTCTTTATCATTTTATTATTTATCGTTTACTATTTGTTTATTTGTTTTGTCGTTTTATAGTTTTATTTTACTCTTATTGCCTTTACATTATGCATTACATTTTCTTATTTTTATCTTAAATCACTTTTTACAGATTTTCTAAAAAGTCTTTTCCACTTTCCTTCTTCTCCTGATTTGTTTCCTCCATATTTGCACTGACTATAGCTAACCAACCAATTAACCACATGGAAACCAAATTTAGGGGTAGGAACCAAAGAATGAAATTTGAAGAGTTATCACAGAGGCAAATGGATTTGACCCTGTACCCGGATGATCGGACTATGGAAACCTTAGGAATACATGATAGCATTATGTACTTGCTTAACCGACTCGGATGGGAGAATTCATTGATCCAACATAAGTTTGTGACTTACCGCGAGCTCACCCTTGAGTTCCTTAGCTCCTTAATTTACTTACCTGAGCGCGGTTTTGGATTTAGGAAAGGATTTATTAGTTTCCGCCTGTTTGGAATAGAATATGATTTTAACCATAAAGAACTAGCTGACTTGTTAGGATTCCCTAGTGGACCATTTGCTTTTACTACCACACAGGTAGAATTGATGGATATTGAGCTAGATTACTTTTGGGGAACTTTAACCGGAAACTACCACCCTGAACCAAATGGCATGAATAATGATGAGATCCATAATCCTGCTCTCCGTTACTTCCATAAATTCCTTGCCCACACATTCTTTGGAAAAGAAGAAAACATTACCGGAGTTTCTAAAGATGAAATATTTATTATGTCATGTTTTACTCTAGGACAGCCTGTTAATGGTGTACCTTTCATGATGCAAACCTTCACCCGTATCCAAGAAGAACCTGAATTACCTATCTTAGTAGGAGGTCTTGTAACCATGATTGCTGATGCTTTAGGACTTAGGTACCAATTGCACAGGTGCAACCGTTTAGGTAACATACGTCCTATGGATCTTAACTTCTGCTTTAATAGACATATCATAAGGAATTTAGGACATCCACCTTTTGAGTACCTAATCCGGAACGAGGTAGTAACCCTGTTCACATTGCCTAACCATGCTAAAGTAAGTGTTCACAATAAGGATAACTGGCTTTATGAGTTAAACCCACCTGATTATCCACCCACTCCTGAAACACCTCAGTCCTACAAAATAAAAGATGATACAATGGCCGATGTCGAAACTGACCCTGAGACACCTCCTGGTTACCATGATATTGGCCAAACTGAAGAAGTTTATGAAACCCCTTAAGTGAATCAAGGAGATTATGCTAACAACTTGCAAAACATCATGAACACTCTCAATGCTTACCAAACTGACATTAACCTATTTAAAGAAGACATTAAGAGCATGCGATTGGATATTATAGGATTGACTGACATAACCTGCGAACAGTTCTATCACTTGAATTCCGCCATCGAAGACTTGAAGAAACGCTTTTGATAGTGTTATAAGTGATTTAGTTTATTTTTCCATTGTTTTCATTTCTAGTTAGATTTAATTTTCGCAACAATTTCTTACCGCAAATTTCCGTTTATGTAACTTCATTTTCAATTACATTATGCAATGCATCTTTAATTCCAAAATTTCTCCATTTTTAGCAATTTATGCATTTTTCATTTTATGTACTGTTATGTTTGATTTTATTCATTATATATACAAATCTCTCATGCCTTGCAAGCTATTGAAGTACTGTGTTGAAACTATATACTATATGGTGTTTATAAATTATTATGAGTGTTAGTGAAGATAATGCATTAATATAAAATATGTGAAACAAGTGAGAAAGAGTTTTTCTGGAAATTATTTAACGTAGAAAGCCTCACGGTCGTCACTGCCCCATAACGATCGTGACACGCTCTTTTTGAGTGTCACGACCGTCGTCCCCTGTCACGACCGTGACGACCCTTATACCAGACATCGTGAGAAACAGAACTGTTTCTCTTCGTGCCCCTTCTTCTTCTTCTCCATAACTTCCTAAAAAACTACCCATCTTCTACATAACCTCCGTAACCCCCCATTTACCATCTTTAATCTCATTAACCACCCATTATCACAACTTACTACATTCTCACTCTCCATTATTTATCCCAAATCAATTTTTCTCTCATTTTACCATTTTTTCACAAAAACTTCAAAATTCTTCATTCCTCACTCTAAGCTCTTGCATGCAATGGATTCTATCACTTTTAGAGAAGGTGATGCTGGAGAAACTCAGAGAGAACGATTTTTCCGCTTCCAAAGCCGCGGTGTGCAACCTACACGATACATTGACACTGTGTGTTTACGGGAACTCGGAATGCTGGCCAGTGTTACGAACCTGCTCCGTAAAGTCGGGCTCTGGGACCTTTGCAGTCAACCTCAGCCAACCTTCGAACTTCTGACACTGGAGTTCTTAAGTTCATTCAGTTACATCACCGGCACCGGTTCTCTGAGTCAGCTCACCGGTTTTGCAAAATTCAGATTGCATGGCCAAGAGTTCAACCTCTCGCAAGACAGGATCGCCGAGTTATTAGGTTTCGATCACGGAACTGAAGCTCACCGTCGCGTGCCCGATAATTTTAGTGAACAAGCTTTCACTCTATGGCACGACTTAACAAACACCCGTGCATCCGCCTTCCAAAGCCTCAACGCCACGCACATTCACAATCCGGCCATCCGTTACTTCCACCGAGTCATTTGCAACACCATCTTCGCTCGAGAAAGCAACCATAAGCTCAACTCTAAGGAGCTTCTATTCTTGCATTGTGCTCTTAATGACGAGCCGATCAATGCTGCCCCTTTTATGCTTTACCACATCCAGGCTATCGCGCACAGAGGATCCACTCCGTTCTTCATTGGCGGCATTGTCACCACCCTGGCCATTCAGTTGGGGCTTGGTGACTTGGTCGCAGCTCAGCCTCATCTAGCCGCCGAATACCTAACCAAGAGTTATTGCAGGTCCGCTCACCTGATTGCACAGCGAGAGGATGGCAGGTACAACCCTGTTGTCCAAGGCACCATATTTCATCATATCATTCTGCCGTCCCGCGACCGCATCGACCCATCCAGCCGAGCCAACTGGCTCTTTGTTCTACCTGATGCTGCTGACCACGCTCCTATCCATGATCAGGCAGATCTCCCTGCGGATGAGATGTAGGACGCTATGGATGCAGGTGAGCCTGTCCAGGATATACCAGAATCATCTACCCGACAACCTACTGCACCAGATTTCACTCTTGAGGATGTCCTCCGTGCGATTCATCAGCAGAACCAGATGAATGCCGCACTGGAGCGCAGGCAGAAGGCGCAGTACGACGCTCTACTCGGCACGATTGCAGCTAACCAGGCAGCTACTAATGAGAGGTTTGACGAGCTTTTTGGCGAGTTAGAAACCTTGCGTATCGACATCACTGGGACCACCAGCACCGGTTCTGATCCTGAAGCGACTCCTTCCAGACGCCGCTCCCGCACCAGAAGCCGACCCCGCGGTCCTCAGTAGCCATAGTTTTAGTTTTTCCTATGTTTGTTCTTAGTTTTCGTCGTTTGTACTGTACTTTCACCGCATTTATATCACAACATTGAGGACAATGTCTGATATAGTGTGGGAGAGGTACCTTTCATTTCCGTATTTTTCCCTTTTCGCATTGTATTTCGTTGTATTTTCAATTCCATTGTATTTCCCTTTAGCAAGTTAATGAAGCGTGCAAAAATCTTTATGATACTTTCTTTAGTTTCGAATTTTCCCGCTTACTTAGCCATAACCGAAAAATTTTCAATTATTCGCATTACCCGACTTACCTACGAAATCGTAAATAGGAAGCTGAGAACGATTAAACAAGACCAATACAATCTTGACACCTTTGACTTCCTACTTAAGCGATTCTATCCCGATTACCATTACGAGTACACTTCTAGTTTCAGTTCAAAAGTAACCCCGAGTAGTTTATACCAGCAGTCAGCACCGTCTGAACACAAACCACGTGGGGAGCCGATGAATATAAGCGTTTGATGCCTAATCAATAATGATCCTTCATATCTCGACGCAAAATGAAAAGAAATTGCACCAAAGTACACGGTCGCATACAAGAAACGAGAAATATGATAAGGAGTCCATTGCGGGTTGGTTCAGAGGTACTGGTTCTGAACTCGGTAGGGCGTGCTATGGCTCGATCCCCCACAACCTCCAAATCGGATACAAAATGTAGGGTTACCACACTCGTGTACCAGACCCCGTGCTTAAAAAGGATCAAAGTCGCTAACCGGCTACTCCACTACGTGCGTGCTAAGGCAAAGGGCTTAATGTGATTGCGCTAGAATGAAACCGGGCGAAATAAGATCGAAAAACTTTAGGTGAAATCGTAAAGTAATTGCCGATTGGCTCATTTAACGGGAAGTCGACGACATAGCTTGTTGCTTGCGTCATTAGTGTATCGGTAGTGTTCTATCAAAGTATCGGATTATCCAACAAAGCGATCCTTCGTAGGATTTGTTAGGAGTATGCGTGAATGACGTCTTGTCCGCCGATTTTCAACCGACTAATTGCTTGAGGACAAGCAAAGGTTTAAGTTTGGGGAAGTTTGATAACGAGAAAACGTATCGATTATATTGCTAGGTTTCATTAACGTTTTATCGAATAATCACCGTTTTAACACTCGATTTCTCGAGTTTTTCTTACCATTTTGCAGGTACACCATTATGTGGAGCTAAATCATGAACTAAGACAAAAAGGAACAAAATCGATCATAAAAAGATGAAGAAATGAAGCTTCCTGCAAAACTGCATATTTTGCAGCAGTCACGACCGTCACAAGGGTGTCACGACCGTGACACCCCCAAATGAAGCATCACGACCGTGAGATATGTGTCACGACTGTGACACTTAAAAGTCACAAGTCACGAGCGTAAAAGCCTTGTCACGACCGTGACAAGGATGAAATTAGGTTTTTGACCAAGACGTCGTCAAAGCATTACGTGAAGAGGTGGTTTCCTAAATTTTTGCCACTACCTACATTTTCTCCACAAAAATAGCAAGGCCCATTCCAATTGAAGTCCAAAAATTCAGCCCAATTGAAGTTCTATAAATAGCATCAAGTTCATGAAGAATGTACAGAGCATTTTTTATTCAAATTCCTGCGGAAGCTCTGCCGAACTGATTTACGACCCGTTTTTATTTTCTGCATTATTTTCTGTTCTGCTTTATTGTATCCAAACCCGCCATATAACAATTTCCAACATCAGGAAATTGTTATAAGTTTATTATTTTTTTCTAAGCCTTCATCATTCGTTTATTTTTGATTTCGCCAACTCCGAGCTTTCCGGCCTGTGGAAGAAGGAGTCCGCTCTGATATTGTTAACCAGGTTTTATTGTATTGCAATTTAATTATTTATAATGTTTGTTTATTTTCCTGCCATGAGTAATTTGTTATTTAATTTTCTGTCTCTGTCTGGTTCAACAACGATGAGTAGCTAAACACCTTAGGGCGGTATGTAGTTAGAACAAACTTAACCGGTAAAATATAACCATAGGCTAAAAATAATTAATCACTTAACATTCTGGCTGACACTTTTTAAGTAAAAAGACCTTTTCGTTACGAGAGTAAGAAAAGAGTATTAGGTTAGGTCAAGACCACGAGAGTGTGAGGTTTTAACCAGATAGCTAAAGTTAGGCATTTAAATTAAACACAGCGAGAGCGCTTTAAGATAAATTAGAATTACTTAGTTTCCAAAAATTACCTCTAAACACTTATGGGCTAGCGAGAGCAGGCATAGGGCTTTAGGGATAAGATCTGAGATAAGACCACGAGAGTGTGAGTTGAGGGTATTTAAACTGGTAATCTCTACCGAATAGATTAAGTGAACACCTAAAATAAGCCTAGGTTAGATTGACCCACCTAAGTTAGTATAATTACATACCGACCGTCCTTAAACTACTTAATTAAAACTTAAATTTAATTCCGCCTTTAATATTCTAAAATCAACAAAAAATCGTGACAACCATTCGCCTTAGCTAAACTAGAAGTTCATCTAGCACTAGGTAACCATAGAATCCCTGTGGATCGATAATCTTAAATATTACTTCGATAGGCTGTGCACTTGTAGTAAGATACCGCTAGACGCATAAGTAGACACGTCTTTAGCCCATCAATGATCTGAGATTTTCTTAATGAATCATGATAAACCCTTGATAAAATGATGAAATTTAATTCATAATCTTGATGTTGGCAAAAGATATTGAAGTTTGACTTTAATTTGACCACAGTTGACCTCAGTTTGACTTTTTAACTGCTTTGACTGATTTTTGCATATCTGATCATTTGACTGGTCAGACTTATTGGGAAAACCTTGAAACTTGACATGGAGATTCTTGAATACATGTGGGACGTTATGAATCTCACTTGAGGCCTTGGAAGTTCATTTAGCTCAGATAAACTCAAAACCCTAGTTGTGGATCCATTGCTTATGAGGATGCTTTGTCTGAGATAACTCTCAAACTTTCTGACCAATTGTGAACCTTGAGATAACTCTAGGGACACGTTGCTTTGATTGTGGGAGGGAAAATTTTGGGGTACAACAGCTGCCCCTATTTAATTTTCTGAAATATAAGGAGTTAGATTGGCATGTACACCATTCATGACTTGAAGATTGAAGAGGATTGAACACAAAAACCCAGAAATTTGCACTCGCTGGTGCGTAGAATGATATTGTTGGTTGGTTGTATTGCTTGAATGGGCTTAAATATGCCATTCGGAGAAAAGTTCTTCAGATATATTTCTTTGAGAGGAAAGCAATTCCAAATATGAAGATCTAGCCTTTGGGTGGATAAACAACGACCCAAAGTAATGATATGGATTTTTAGAAGATAAACGATGTCTCAAGATAGCCTTCGGGAGGATAAATGACGTCCCAAGATAATGAGATAACCTTTGGGTAGATAAACGACGGCCCAAGGTAACAATATGGCTTTTGAGAAGATAAACGACGTCTCAAGATAGCCTTCAGGAAGATAAACGACGTCCCAGGATAATGAGATAACCTTTGGGTAGATAAACGACGGCCCAAGGTAACAATATGGCTTTTGAAAAGATAAATGACATCTCAAGATAACCTTCGGGAAGATAAACGATGTCCCAAGATAATGAGATAAATTTTGGGTAGATAAACGACGACCCAAGGTAATAATATGGCTTTTGAGAAGATAAACGACGTCTCAAGATAGCCTTCGGGAAGATAAATGACGTCCCAAGATAATGAGATAACCTCTGGGTAGATAAACGAAGGCCCAAGGTAATAATAAGGCTTTTGAGAAGATAAACGACGTCTCAAGATAGCCTTTGGGAAGATAAGTGACGTCTCAAGATAATGAGATAACCTTTGGGTAGATAAACAATGGCCTAAGGTAATAATATGGCTTTTGAGAAGATAAACGACGTCTCAAGATAGCCTTCGGGAAGATAAACAATGTCCCAAGATAATGAGATAACCTTTGGGTAGATAAACGACGGCCCAAGGTATCAAGTTGTTGATGAAGTTTGTCTACTGGAGAATTAACCTGAAAAACAAGGTTAGTTCAATGCAAATATCATGATGTATACAAAATTCTGCAAGATAATATTTTATGAGAATGCATATGATATGATATGATATGAAGTATATACGAATGAAATATGTAGTTGAAGCGTATAAGTAGCTTCGTAGAACAACTGCTGACTGGAGAAAATAAATCCTGCTTCGTTGTTGAGGAGTATGAAGATTTCGTTCTTGTCTTGTTTAAAGAACATCGTACTTAGAACCTCCTGTTTTTCGTTCTTCGTACTTCTTATTGAAGGATTAAGTTCCTGAATATCCTGACTGAAGATAAAAGAGATGGACATAAATCCAGGAGACCTATTTGGTCAAATATCAATTCTTTGGAGGATATGAACCTATTTGGAGACTTCGTAGAGTTGGAAGTACCAGATATTACTTGAAGTATTCCGTAAGGATATCCGTAAAGATTAATCTATGGGGATGAACCGACGAAGATTCGTTGAATCCCTACCTCCATTTGTTCTTAGTAAATGCTATTATTGTATTTTATGCATTTCTGGTAAACATCAATCATATTCAAAGGTATATATACATTCAAACATAATCAACGGACGTTTTTCGCTTTAGTAAAAGGGGAAAATTAAACCTGAATAAAGAGGGAAAAGTAAAGCTGAATATGAAAAATGAAACTTTATTTATTTAGAAAATGGCCTGTAAACTGGCAAGTTTTAACACGGAGACGAAAATCCTAGTAAGAGGAATTCGTCAAAGAAATTTTTACAAAAACAAGGAAAAATAGCTATGTGTAAATAATCCTATTGAGTTTCAACTTTGTTATTGCCATTATCTTCAATTATCTCATCTTCAACTTATCGGAAAAGAAACGATTGGATTGATCTGTATCTGTTGAATTTGATGAAGATAACAAAACTAGTAGAGGCTGCATGGGTGATCCAACGAGACACAGTCATACGCTTTAATCCCTAACTTTTGCCTGGATTGCCTTTCCAGGTTTTCAATCCACCGAGATACCCTTTTTTGCCCAAGCCGCCTTTTTAGGTTTTTGACTTGCCGGGTGTACACATTTTTTTATATATATCCCTAATTTTTGCCCGAACCCTTTTGGTTCGCCGGGATGCCCTTATTTTTGCCTAGGCCAGTCAACCTAGCAGGTCTCTTTTCATGCGTAGTATTTTTTTAACTATGTCTGCATTCACAGGTTGCGGGAAATCTTCACCATCCATAGTGGTAAGCATCATGGCACCTCTAGAAAATACTCTCTTAAAAACAAATGGCCCTTCATAGGTGGGGGTCCATTTGCCCCTGGGATCACCCTGTGGTAATATGATGCGCTTGATTACCAAATCACCAACCTGATACACTTGTTGCTTAACTTTTTTATTGAAGGCTTTGATCATACGTTTCTGATACATCTGAACATGACAAACAACTGCTAGTCTTTTCTCATCAATCATGTTTATCTAGTCAAGTCGACTTTGAATCCATTCATCTTCATCCAAGCCTGCATCCTTCATAATTCTCAAAGAAGAAATTTGAACTTCAATGGGTAAAACTTCTTCCATACCATAGACAAGGAAAAATGGGCTTGCCCATGTTGAAGTACGTTTAGTGGTACGATAACCATGAAGAGAAAATGGTAACATCTCATGTCAATCCTTATATGTAAATGTCATCTTTTGTAAGATCTTCATAATATTCTTATTAGCGGCTTCCACTGCGCCATTCATCTTTGGACGATATGGAGAAAACTTGTGATGATTAATCTTGAACTGCGTGCAGAGATCAATAATCATAGTATTGTTCAAATTAGTACCATTCTCTGTGATAATCCTTTCAGGGATGCCATACCTACATATGAGATTATACTTGATGAATCGAGCCACAACATTCTTAGTAACAGAAGCAAATGAAGCTGCCTCTACCCACTTTGTGAAATAATCAATAGCAACAAGGATGAAACGATGTCCATTGGAAGCAGTAGGTTTGATCTCACCAATCATATCGATGCCCCACATGGCAAAAGGCCATGGAGCAGTCAGAACATTCAACAGAATAGGAGGCACATGAACCTTATAAGCATAAATCTGGAATTTGTGACAAGTTTTGGAGTGTTGATAGCAATTAGCTTCCATGGTAGACCAATAGTAACCTGCTCTCAGAATCTTCTTAGCCATAGTATGCCCACTAGAGTGAGTACCAAAGATCCTATAATGCATGTCTTCCATAATCTCTACTGCTTCTTTCTTATCCACACAACGAAGCAAAGTTGAATCGTGATTGCGCTTGTACAAAATTCCATTACTCAGGAAAAACATAGCAGAAAATCTCCTTAGAAACTTCTTATCATTGACAGATGTCACTTCAGGGAACTCTTGAGCTTCAAGATATCTTTTCACTTCATAGAACCAAGGTTTTTCCTCTACTCCTTCAGTACCCACCTCATTGCAGTATGCAAGTTTATCAAATCGATCAATAGTAATTCTGGGAGCTTCATCATCCCAACTGATTTCAAACATAGATTCCATGGTGGCTAAGGCATCTGCCAACTGATTCTCTTCTCATGGAATATGTCAAAAGGTGATCTCTTCAAAGTATGGGATCAAAGACAACACATGCTCTCTGTAAGGGGTGAGATTAGGATGCTTGGCGTCCCAATCTCCTTTAACTTGATTAACTACCAAGGCTGAATCTCCATATACATTCAAAAACTAGATCTTCATCTCAATGGCAACCTTGATACCCATGATGCACGCTTCATACTCAGCCATATTATTGGTACAATTAAAACAAAGCCTTGCAGTAATTGGTGTATAACAACCTTTAGGAGATATAATCACAACCCCAACACCATTACCAAGCGCATTAGAAGCTCCATCAAAAACCATTGTCCCTCGGGATCCTTGTTCAGGTCCTTCATATTGTCTAGGTTCTTTAGTAACAATCATAATATCCTCATCCGAAAACTCAAAATTCATAGACTGATAATTATCCACTGCTTGATGAACCAAATGATCAGCTACTACACTTCCTTTGATTGCTTTCTGAGTAGTATACTGTATGTCGTATTCTGTCAAAATCATTTTCCATCTTGCTATTCTTCCGGAGAGAGCAGGTTTCTCAAATATGTACTTGATTGGATCCATTTTTGAAATCAATAAAGTGGTATGAGTCAACATATACTGTCTTAGTCGGCGAGCAGCCCATCCCAAAATGCAACAAGTTTTCTCGAGTAGTGAATATCTTGTTTCACAGTTGGTAAACTTTTTGCTAAGGTAGTATATTTCCTGCTCTTTTCGACCAGACTCGTCATGTTGCCCCAACACACACCCCATTGAGTTATCCAATACTGTCAAGTACATAATCAAGGGTCTTCCTTCAACTGGTGGCATAAATATATGAGGTTCATGTAGATACCTCTTGATCTCATTAAAAGCTACCTGGAATTCGGCATTCCATTCCATTACTTGATCTTTCTTCAACAACTTGAAGATTGGTTCACAAGTAACAGTCAACTGGAAAATAAATCTTACAACGTAATTCAGTCATCCCAGGAAACCTCTAACTTCTTTCTCAGTATGAGGAGCAAGCATCTCTTGTATAGCTTTTACCTTTGCAGGATCAACTTCAATACCTTTACCACTAACAAATAAAGCCCGGACGTTTACCAGATCTAACTCCAAAAGTACACTTGTTTGGATTCAATCTCAACTTGTATTTCTTTAACCTCTCAAACAACTTGTATAGATGATCAAGATTTTCTTCTTCTGTTTGAGATCTGGCTATCATATCATCCACATATACCTCTATCTCATGGTGTATCATATCATGGAACAAAGCTACCATAGCACGCTGATATGTTGCCCCAGCATTCTTCAAACCAGATGGCATCACCTTATAACAAAAAGTGCCCCATTGTGTAACAAATGTAGTCTTCTCCATATCTTCAGGTGCCATCTTAATCTGATTGTACCCAGAGAAACCATCCATAAAAGAGAATACCTTATGTTAAGCAATGTTGTCTACCAGAACAT
Source organism: Lathyrus aphaca (assembly GCA_963966055.1). Taxonomy (NCBI): domain Eukaryota; kingdom Viridiplantae; phylum Streptophyta; class Magnoliopsida; order Fabales; family Fabaceae; genus Lathyrus; species Lathyrus aphaca. Next base: position 297,416,440 of record OZ014519.1, on the reverse strand, counting down.
CAATATGTGGAAGTGGAAAGTCATCTTTGGGGTTGTCTTTGTTCAAATCCCTGTAATCTACACACATGTGTACTTTACCATCTTTCTTAGGCACTGGTACCACATTTGCAACCCACTGAGGATAAGAAGTAACAACTAAAAACCCTGCATTGAATTGTTTCATCACTTCTGCCTTAATCTTTTCTGACATCTCAGGACGCATACGACAAACTTTCTGTTTTATTGGGCGACAATCATCTTTCACTGGTAGACGGTGAACCACGATATCTGTATCCAACCCTGTCATATCTTCATAAGCCCAAGCAAAAAATTTCACATAGTCACGTAACATCTGAATCAACTTATTCTTAACAACATCTTCCAATTCAGCACCTATCTTGACCTCTTTCATGTTTTCCTCAGTTCCCAGATTCACAACTTCCATTGGATCCTCACGTGGCTGTATAGCTTCCTCTTCTTGTTGTAGCAATCTAGCCAACTCTATAGGTACTTCACAATCTTCCTCATTTCCTTCCAAGGCTTGATAGATCGGATTCTCGAAGTCATAATTGGCAATAGCAGAATTGTTATCAATAGGATCCAGTGTGGATGAAGATCTGCATTTTAGTGACGTGGGTGTGTGTAAGAACACATAGCTTTTTTTTTATAAAAGGAAAAAAAGTAAAAGAAAGACAAAGAGATCAATATTTACGAAAGCGAGAAACATCCATTGATTTTATTGAATGAAAATGTGCAAATGAAATGACAAACCTAACAAGCATACCATTGTGCCCCGGGCAAGGCACAAGGCTCAAAAGTATTTAATTGTTCAAAGTTACAAAAATTAAATTTAGAAAAACAAAATAACATTTACTCCTGACTAAAGGAGATAGGAATAACGTCTTCAGCCTTCCAGTTGTTGAGTCCATCACCCATGGTAGGAAAGATCCAATCATCCAGGTTGTAATCTTCATCATAATCTCCCACAGTATTGACTTGGTCCTTTATGATTCCTTTATTAGTGATACAAGCAGCACGAGCACGACGAAAAGCCTTCTGAGATTCTGCAGTAAAACCCAAACCAAACTTATCAGAATTGTAAGGAATGTCAGGAAGCTGACCCCAAATAGTACAACGACCTTCTTCAACCACAACTTTAGCATCTTTGAGGGAGGCCATTGTAGGAGGTACTCTAGTGATCACAGGAACTCTTTTAACAGCAGGGATGGCTTCAGTAGCAGGAACAACTTGAGGAACCACTTCAAATATCTGGCAAGGAGTCTCAACAAATTCACCCTCCATCTCAACATATTTAAAGGTATTCAGATGACTGACCATGTATTCTTATTCACCATAAACAATGACGATCTTTCCTTTCACCGGATACTTCAATTTCTGATGTAAAGTGGAAGTTATAGCACCTGCCCCATGGATCCAGGGGCGCCCAAGCAAACAAGAGTACGCAGGACAAATATCCATCACATAGAAAGTGGAATCAAAGACTTGAGAGCCTACTTTGATTGGAAGATCCACCTTTCCATGCACCATTCTTCTTGAACATCGAAGGCCCTCACCACCACATTACTTGGTCTTAACACTACATCCTTCAAGCTGCGTTTGTCCATAACCTCCTTAGGTAATACATTCAACGAAGAACCATTATCCACCAACATATGAGACAAAGTAGTGCCCCTACACTCAATGGAGACACGCAGAGCTCTATTATGATTTCTTTTAGTAGGAGTCAGATCAGCATCAGTAATACTCAAACCATTATCACTAGTTAGATGAGCAACACAATTCTCAAACTGATCCACAGATATTTCATGTGGCACGTGAGCAATCTTTAGGAATTTGATTAAAGCCTTGGCATGGGCTTCAGAACATAATAGCAGAGACAACATGGAGATTTTGGAGGGAGTATGTGTAAACACCCCAAATTTTCCCTCGCCCATTCACACCATGGCTTGTGATCTTTTCATATGCATAAGTTCAATCATACCATCTCATATTGCATATTTGATTCACTACATTGCCTCTAAGTCATCTGCACCTAGGGTTTGTGATCTGAGCAATCCAAGAGCCATTTGAGCCATTCCAAAGGTCTTCAATCACTTCAAAGGGGTCCATGTGTGATCAAACATCATATTGTATCCCCACAAAGTCAATAAAGTCAAAGAATCACAAGAACTGGGAAAGGCATGGAAGCAGAGCCAGGTTTAACTGCACAGATGACCTAAAATTAGGGTTTTGGTTTCAGAGGCCATAACTCCAATTTTTTTGGTCATTATTGTTTCTATTGGTCTCTATATGGTATAAGGATCATGCATATCAATTTTCATGAAGAAATTCAATGGGGAAGGCATCTAATCAAGAGTTGACTTCTTGAGCAAGTTAGTGTAAAATCAGGGCATCTGAGGCCCCCAATGACCCAACCAAAGGGTGTTCTTCATCATTTTGAATGTGTATGAACTTTATTTGATCATAGAAGATGTTAGAAGTTCACAAAATTGGAGAATTTCAAGCCATTTGCAAAGTTGCCTTTTTGGGAAAATGACTTGTAATGGAAACTTGCCATTTTCGGAAAGTTTTTCAACCCTTTCTTTTTGATTCAAAAATGCTTCAAATGAGAAAACTTTGGTCATGAAAGTTGTAGAATGGATCATTCCCTTTTCAAAAAGTACAAGAACTCATTCTAATTCATTTTGGATCAAAAGTTATGGCTTGTCAAAGTTGGACAAAATCACATAATTTCAAGTTATGTACCAAAGAGGCAAAGTTGCAAAATCCCTTGCCAAGGTAAAATGAGACCTCAAAGTGACTTCTAATCCTTGCACAAACATAAACCAATGCCTAAAAGTCAGAATGCATCAAAGGTTTGCCCATTTTCATGACTTGTGGATCAAGAAATCACAAAAGGGGCCAAAAGTCACAAAGTTGCAAAACATCATACAAACCCTAATCCACTTGCTGCCTTGCTTCTAATCCATTTCCATGGTTCTCCCTAAACTCAGCTGAGCCAAACCATGCCCCTATCACAGCCTTACACTTGCCCATACCTCAAGTACACCTAACATTGACTTTTTGCAAGAAGACCCATACTTATCAAGCTAGACCACACCAACTCCTCTGACCTATCCAAGAGTGATAAGTGGACCAAAAGAGACATAACACAACACACAACACAAGCTGAAACCTCAAATTTCCATAGTTATCAAAAATTCCCCAACTTGCAAAACCTTTCGAATCTCTCAGCTCACTCAACCATTCTTCAAACCAACTTCACCATTGATCTCAAGATGACTCACTGACCACAAACCAACCATTGAAACAGCCAAAAAGACCCCATAAACCAAACACGATTTCTGACCAGTTGGCTTGCAAACTCCCAAACCAGCCAAAAGAAATTCTTTCCAAGCATCAAAACTTCATCAGGAGTTCAAGGGGAGTGGTTTGCACAAAGAGAGAAGGCCTAAAAGTCCCAAATTGAGAAAGCTCAAGCTCAGGTACCTCCTTGAAACATTTTTCCAGAACTCTTATTTTTAGTTTCTAAATGATAAAGCATGCTCTCCTGATCATACTGGACTTTGAAATTTTGAAAATGGTGTAGAAATGAGCTTGTATTGATTGACTGAAATTTCTGCCATTTTTGTTCTTCCTTTCGAATCTTGTTAATGGTGAGAAATAAATTGTTTTTGAGGGTAGGGATGAGTTCAGGGAGGTGAGAGGAAGTGATCTGGAGCTTTAGAGCTCCAGAAATAACCTAGGGAGTGATTTTGAAATTTTCAGGGAAGGGTGTCACCGGAGAAGACGACCGGAGCTCTTCTCTGGTGACCTGAAAGTGATTAGGGTTTGATAATTAGGTTTAGCTAAGTTTAAATGTGGACCTTTGATCTTGTGGACTTTTGTTGACTCCCGCGCGAATGGAGGGCCTGGATCTCTCATTAAACCCTAATCTTCAATTAATTAGTTTAATTAGAATTAATTAGTCAGAAGCAATTTGGACCACCCATTTGCGCGCAAGTCAACTCCCGCGTGTTTGATTTGAATCTCAGCCTTAGATCCTGCATACTTCCCATTTAATTTCTTTTTTATTTCATTTTTATTCATTTATCTTTCATATTTATTTTAAAATAGTTAGAAAAATCCTAAAAATATTTCCTTTTGCATTTTTGTTTCAAATATTTTTCTTAATCAGAAAATGATTTTTATTTTATTTTTTTGCATTGAAAATAATTTTTAAATCATTTAAATGTTTATTTTTAATTAGTTAATGGATATTAATTAATTAAAAATACATTTAGGTATTTAAAAATCACAAAAAAATTCACATAGCATTTAGAAACAATTAGAAACATTGTTCAACTCTCAAACCAAATTTCTTTTTTGTTCTTGATGTCTTTTGATCATTTTCATTGGATTTAATTTCATTTTTAGGCAATATTTTGTTTCAAACTTCAAAAATTTCTTTCTGCATAACCTTTGAGAGTTGAATGATGATTCTTCTTGCATTGCACTCTTCATAGCATGTAGTTTATAGGATAAAATTGGTTTGAATTGATCTTGCATTTTCAATTTGTTTAGCATTTTTCTTGATGAAGTACCCGAAAACCCTAGCAATCTTATGAATTTCATAACTTTCATTAGGTTAAGAGTTAGATCCCCTCCTTTGGGCATTGAGTTTGTATAGGTTTAGGGTATCTTTGATTGCATTTTCAAATTTTTATCATGTCATTTGCTTCTGGTTTTGGATTTTTGCTTTGCATGATGCATGTAACCCTAATTTGTGCCTCCCTTTGCATCCATTTTTCATTTGCTTGCATCCAATGACTTGCCATGACATTTTGTGCATTCATTTGATTAATAAGACATCTTAGGACATATTAGAATCATTTTTGATCATTGCATATTTCATTTTCCATGTTGTGTGTCTATTACATTTCATAACTTTTCATGTACATTCATGGTCCAATGCATGCTTCATTTGCATCCTTATGCTTGCTTGATCATTCTCATGCCCTGCCTCATGTTTGTATCATCTCTTAGCATCATTAACATCATGTAATTGCTTCTGGTTTTGGTTTGCATCATGACATTTCATCTCATTTGCATTGCATTTCATTTCTATTGGCTAACTTTTCAGGTGGTAAGTTGTTTTGAGAAGTGAATTTGCCTTCACTTCTCACAATCTCTTCTTATCTCTTTTGCATCCTTTCTGCATTTTGTCTTGTGTATTGGAGTGAGCTTGCTCATTCATGTTCATCTCTTACTTTCTTTCTTCAAGCAACTTGTCTTCTTAAGTGAAGCAAGTTGTTTTGTTTCTCTTTGCTCCTTTCATCTGCTTCCTTCCTGGTGGTTTCTCTGAAGATCTTTCTTTTGCAAGCCTCATAAACCCTAGGAACATCCAAGCATGATAATAATTAGGGTTTGATTAGTCCCCCATTTAGCTTTTACCTTTGTGTCATCATTGAGTCTTCTCTTCTCACCTCATAATCAAGGACTAAACCCTAAAGGCTTTAAGGCTTTGTGATTAAGCTTATGCCTGCATCCTTCTATTAGGATGGAATGTATAACTTTAATCCTAAGTGTTAAACCCTTAATGTGTTTAAATCCTTTAATCAATCCATCTAATAATCATCAAGACATCAAACTTGTAACTTGGGCCTTGCATTAGGGTTCTATTTCTTCCTTAATTGGTTAAGAAGTACTAACCCTAGTGTTAATGGACAAGTCCCCCTCAAGTTGTCTTACAAACAATAAAAATCATTTCTTCATCTTATCATTAACTAAAATCCATCTAATAAAGGCTTTGTTTTGTCATGAAGTTAATACTAAACAAAAACAACAAAAACATCTAAATAATCACAAGTAGGTTAATGATCTTAATCCTACACCATGGTGATTAAGTGTGAGATGCTGACTTCACACTTAAGGTATTCTCATTACCCCTAATCAGAGGGAGGATGTGATGAGTTTACTAATCCATTGGTTTAGGCTTAAGCTCATTTTCTTATAACAAATTTCCAAAAGCAATAAAAGATTGAAAACTCAAAAACAAACAATAATCGTCTCCTCCGGGATTCTTTTCTCATCTCATTCACTCACAAACGAGAACTTGCTTCTTCCGTCTAATGCAAGACAGTTTGCACCTGAGCCAGACAGGTCTTACACTTGAGCATAGACAAGCAAGCAGTTCACAAGTCAATTTATCTTTCAGTCTCTTTGAGTCGAACTACGGTGTTCTGACTTCCTCATTGCACGAGAGGATACGTAGGCATAACTTGACAGTTATCGAACAAAAGTCTCTGTATATTCCCCTTCCTCCAGCATTATTCTTTAAGCCTCATGGTCTTGAGCATTTCACTCTTGTTCTTACACTGACACTGTCTATACATTTCACATTTGTTATACATTGACACTTGCATTCTTTCCAGCTTTGATACACAAATTGCACTGACACTACCCCTTTAAAACACAAATCTTTTAAGCGTGGATCCCGTCGATTACGGAGGACAATCTGGGTGCTAATACCTTCCCAGGTTGTAACCAACCCCCTTTCTCAGTCTCTCTGGTTCGCGACCGTCTTATCCATATCTTTCTAGGTCTATGCAGCATTACCTTTCCTCCGGGATAAAAATGCCTAGCTGGCGACTCTTGTCTTTCTGAGTTCACCCTTGTGTGTTCTCTCCTCTTTCGCCGACCGTTCGCGTCTGTACCCCTTCTGACCTGGGTGTCATTTGGTGGGAGCGACAGCTTGGCGACTCTGCTGGGGACCCTTATATTGTAACCAGGGCTTCTGGTTCTTTTTGTGGGTTCCTCCTAGCGCTTGTTTGATTTGTGTTTACTGGGGTGTTATGTGCTAATTGTGTTTATATATTTGCTTTATTTACTGCTTTATGTACAGTTATCTATTGCTTTCTTTACATCTTTATATATCATATTGTCATACTGTCATCTTGCTGGATCTGGTTTTTGTTTTGTTGGGTGGGGTTCTACTGAGAGTTTAAGGTCCTATACCTGGAACCTGAGTGACAGCTAGGCTAGAGTGGTTCATGTTCTTTCCCATTCCATTTCGGTCTGGTGCGGGAATATGAAACACGGTTCAGATGTGGGTTTCTTCTTGAGAACTCTGTGCTACAGATTTCCTGTAGTGCTAGGGCTATCTGGGAAGCCTGCTAAGTCTGGATGACCATTACTATGACCTTCAGAAACTGAGGTGAATTAGAGGAGGATCTTTTATGGTTATTGTAAACACTGTACCTTCGGGTTAGAAGTGTTTACACTTCTCATAACTGATCCAAGTCTGAGGATCCTTGTTTTAGAACATCACCTGTGAGGGGGTTGGGCTGTTTACAGGTTTGCAGGTACCCTTGGCCACATCATACCCTGATATTTGTTTTGTTTAAGAATGCTTCATTTTGGACAGTTCTTGTGATTTAACCCTGGACATGTGACTCTTTATTTGAGTCCCCCACCTTGGTTACCGGATTTCTGAACCTCCATCTGGACTTCTTGAACATACATGGACTTATATCAAGACAATAATCAGATCCAGCTTGATCACAAACCCTTGCATATCATTTGCATACTCATCATTTGCATCATTTAACATTTGTTTATTTGTTTTTCAGGGTATCCACATCATATCTGGCTTGGTTTTGACCCCTTCATTTGCATAGACCCCTGTTCATCAGTTGCCTGCTTCAGCTACCTTCATCACCAGCCTCAACCTATCAGTGGCACATCTCCAGTATCAGTCTTCATCATCAGCATTTGTTTCATCCCTTCATCAGCAGTCATGGTACCCAAGAAGAGCAACATTTCATACCATTTCTTTGAACCTGTGCTGGATGGCATCAGGCAGGTCCAGGCACTTATCACTCCAGACCACATCTCATTATTCAGAGAGCATTATGGAGGCATCCTTGATATGGTTATGGACCTGGACCCTTCTCAGAGGAGTTTGATCCACACTTGCCTACAGTTTTATGACCCTCCTTTGAGATGCTTCACTTTCCAGAACTTTCAGCTAGGACCTCTGCTGGAGGAGTTCTCATCATTGATTGGAGTACCTGTCAGGGGTGGTGTCCCCTTTAACCCATAGATGACTCCTCCCAGCAATGAAGAAGTGGCAAAAGCACTGTACCTGGAACCTATTTTGATTGAGCAGAGCATGACAACAAAGGCTGGGATCCCTGGTTTGCACTTAGACTTTCTGACTTCTCAGGCCATCCTGAAGGCCTCCTTGGGAGAATGGAGGGCAGTTTGTGCATTTTTAGCCCTCAGTATATATGGGGTTATACTATTTGCAGACGAGCCCAAATTTATCAGAAAGAATGCCATTCATCTTTTCCTTCTGAGGAACCCAGTGCCCACATTGCTGGGGGATTTCTATTATTCTGTTCACCAAAGAAATGAGAAGCAAAGAGGAAAATTGGTGAGATGTTGTGCTCCTCTATTTCATACCTGGCTGCTCAAACACTTACCCAAGACTGATGCCTTCCTGAATCCTCACCAACAGAAGAATTGGGCTAAGAGACTTATTGCTTTGACTTCAGATGACATCAGATGGTGTACCCAGAGCACCAAAGGCAGGGACATAATAACTAGCTGTGGGCAGTATCCCAATGTACCTCTAGTATGAGTGAAGGGTTGCATGAACTACAATCCTTTGCTGTTTAAGAGACAATTGGGCTATGCTTTGGTTCACCCTCCTAGAGTGCAAGACTTGGCTGAAACCCTGTATTGTGAGATAAAACCTAATCTAGCTGTTGTCAGACAAGCATCCTGGGCTTGGGACAACATCCAGACCAAAGGGATGGCCATTCTTGGGTGGTGCAATAATGTGGCTTCAGCTCAGTATTATGAATGGTCTCATGCTAGGGCTCGGATTTCTGGGATGCCTTTCACCATTGAGGATGCACCTGGACCATCCACAGTACCACCTCCAGCCACTGTCGGCCTGGAAGAATTTGAGAAGCTAAAGAAAAGGAACGAGAATTTGTCTCAAGCTCTGAAGAAGACCCTCTGGGAGAGGAGTGATGGTCGTCTAGAGATTGAGAGGTTGGAGAGGCTTAAGGTGGAACATCTGGCCAAGATTGAGAAAGCAGAGGACTACATCAAGAAATCAAGAGCTGGGGAGCAAATTTTGAAGAATGCCTGTAAAGAGGCCCAGTTTCAGAAGGCTAGGACTGATCTCTATCTGCAAGAAAGTCAAGCTAGGTGGGTCAGGATCACTGAGGCTCGTACTCAAGAGGATAAGAGAACTCAGGCCAGGATTGAGCAGTTAGAGGCCATTGAGAAGAAACAACAGGAAGCTCTGCTAGCAGCCCAGAAGGAGATTTCAGAATTGAAGCTTAGGGCTGGTGTGAAGAGGTCAAAGGACCAAGACAGGAACAAGAAGCTGACCACTGCTATCGCCACCAGAAACCTTCTTATCAGAAACATTACAGAGCATCCGGCTGGTCCTGTAACTGAAGCACTTTTGAAGGAGGTTAAGGAGGATGTGTTTGGATTAGATGTTTGACTTCTTTGCTTGTTGTTATTTCCATTTCATGTACTTTTCTTTGTTGTATTTTGACCCTTCAGGGGCGTATGTTGTAAAAACAAACTATGTATGATCCACCATGTGTAATATATTTGTTAGTTTGTTTCATTGAGTTTCTTTTCTCGAGCAACACCAAAGCATCTTCCTCAGGGTCTGGAAAGGTCAAAACCAAGAGCCAAGCCGGATACCTTGGAAAATAAATAAGCATACTGCATTGCATACTAACTTTTGTTTTATTTTGTAGGGTTTTGTTTTGTTTGTTACTAACTCTGTTGTGGTTCAGGAATTATTGCTCGTCGCCGGGTGTTCCCTCTCAACCTTACACACAGGTATCCTACTCGCAACAATCTTCCTGGTATCCAAATGGATCAAGTGCAGCAAGATCTGACAGAGGTCAGAACTCAGATGGCTAATGAAAGGTTGGAGATGAGAAATCAAATGACCCAATTCATGGAAGTAATGAATGGCTTGGCCCAAAGTCAAGAAAGGTTGAGGGCATTGGTGGAAAGACAAACCCCGGAAGAACCCCATCTGGGAACTGGAGGAACAAGTAACAATGAAAGAGGTCAGCCTCATGTTAATCCACCAGTATATGGGCCTCATCTACATCCGGAAGTCAACATCCCGGGTAATGTACAAGGAAATACCACTGGGGGAAGGATCTTACAAGAAGACCCCCAAGAGGAGCAATTCACTCTCATGGGAGCTGGTGATGAAGCTTATGATAGGAGGTTTGATGAAATTGCTGAGAAGTTGAGATCTCTGGAGTCTCAAAATTCCCCAGGTTTTGATGTCATGGATATGGGGTTAGTAGACGGGGTAAGGATTCCCCACAAGTTTAAACCCCCGTGCTTTGAGAAGTACAATGGCACTTCCTTTCCACGAACTCACTTGCAGTCCTTTCTGGGGAGACTCAAGGCATACACCATGGATGAAAAATTGTGGATGTTTTACTTTGAAGACAGTTTGACTGGGGCTTCAAGGGAGTGGTATTCACACTTGACCAGAGCTACTATCAGATGCTGGAAGGACCTAGCTGAAGCCTTCATCAGGCAGTACCAATACAATCTGGACATGGCTCCTAACAGGACCCTTTTGATGGGAATGTCTCAATCCTCCAGGGAAAGCTTCAGGGAATATGCCCAAAGGTGGAGACAGCTTGCTGCTGCTGTCCAGCCACCCATGTCGGAAAGAGAAATGGACGACATGTTTATGAATACCCTGCAAGGGACATATATTGATAGGCTAGCTGCCTTTTCTTCCACCAGCTTCGCAGACGTAGTAATAGCCGGGGAAAGAATTGAAAGCCTATTGAAGATGGGTAAAATTTCTGATAATGGTGCAAGTTCGTCTGGTAACTCCAGGAAACCTTTTGTGGGACTTAGAAGGACTGGTGAGACAAATGCCATTCATGCCAGCAGGGGCAGACCTCAGTATGTCCATAGATCAGTAGCAGCTGTCACCATTCCAACTCTGATTCCTCAGCAACCAGCATATCAACAACCACCACCACATTACCAACAACAAGTTCAGTATCCGCCTCAAAGAGCCTACAACAACAATAACAGCAATCAACAACAAAGACCCTTTCAGCAAAGACCATCACAGGCAAATAGGGTAATTGATCCTATCCCTATGCCTTATGCTGCCTTATTGCCATAACTCCTGAAACTCAACTTGGTTGAATTAAGGACATTGGCACCACCAGATCCCTCTAATTTCCCAAGAAATTATGATGTCAACGCCAGATGTGCTTTCCATTCCAATGCACCTGGCCACAATACGGAGAAATGCAGGGCTTTACAAATGAAGGTACAAGATCTGGTGGATTCTAAAGCCCTCAACTTTGCACCCCCTCCAAGTGTCACCAAGAATCCCATGCCCAATCATGGAGGACCAAGAATTAATGCCATTGAGGAGGACAAGCCATCTTTCTTAATCACCAGTGTTGGACAGATTCGAACACCTATGGTCGAAATTAAAGCTCAGCTTCTAGAGTGCCAGATGTTCCCCGGGTGTGAGCTCAGTTGTGGGTATTGCAACATTTCGGTCAACGGGTGTGATAACTTGAGAAGCGGCATAGACGGTCTTATCAAAAGTGGTATACTTCAGATCTCAACAACGGTGCCTACAAATCCAGCAAATCCTTTGACAACAATTCCTGATTCTTCTACAACTGCAACAACAATCATTCCGACCAATTCATCAATATCATCAACAATGGCTTCATCCATCACTTCAACAAATCAAATGTCAACAACCATTTCTTCTACAACATCAGCATCCCTTTATTCAGCAGAATCTTCTACAACGCCAACAGAAATTAATGAAGATGTCTCAGCAGTCACCATCTACTATGATCCATCAGATGTTCCTCCAAACAACAACTTCCAACAACAAACAGCGGCACCTCCTGCCAGGTCACCAGTCACCATTTACTACGATCCGCACACCGTTACAATACCCTCCTCTGCAGCAGTCAGTCCAGTTACCATCACCGTACCTGGACCAGTTCCATATGAAAGCAGTAATGCTATACCCTGGCATTATGGCTCTGACCTCTACTGCAACGGGGAGAAAATCACTTTGGATTCTTTAACTTATTCTCCACAGATTGATAATGTTGGGGGAGGCGGAGGCTTCACCAGAAGCGGACGCCTTTTTGCCTCACAATTGCAAAGACCTAATGCCGAAGCAGAAGCTGCTGCCAAAGCAAAAGGGAAGAGTGTGATATCTGAAGAACCAATTCTCAAAGAAACTCAGAAGACATCTTTTGAACAAGATGTAGACGAGTTTATGAGGATTATAAAGAGAAGTGATTACAAAGTGGTGGATCAGCTTCACCAAACTCCCTCAAAAATCTCCATATTATCCATGTTGATGTGTTCTGAAGCTCACAGGAATGCACTATTGAAAGTCTTGCACGCAACATACGTGCCAGAAGAGATCACTGTTAATCAGCTAGAAACTATGGTGGCAAATGTCAATATCAGTCATGGACTGGGTTTTACCAATGCTGACTTAACAACTGAGGGACGTAACCACAACAAGGCCTTACACATCACTCTAGAATGCAAGGGTGTTGTTCTATCACATGTACTGGTGGACACTAGGTCTTCACTCAATGTTCTACCAAAGAAAGCTTTAGTGAAGCTTGAGTATGATGGCTTGGCACTGCGTCCAAGTAATTTGGTGGTGAGAGCGTTTGATGGCTCTAAAAGATCAGTGCTAGGGGAGATTGATCTGCCTGTGATGATTGGCCCGCAGACTTTTAAAATTACCTTCTATGTGATGGACATTCAGCCGGCCTAAAGCTGTTTGTTGGGTAGACCTTGGATCCATGCCGCTGGCGCTGTTACGTCTACCCTTCACCAGAAGCTGAAATTCGAGTGGGAAGGCCAGATCATCACCATCTGTGGTGAAGAAGACATCTTTGTTAGCCATCTGGCTACGTACAAGTACATTGAGATGGATGGAGAAATCCATGAAACCATGAGCCAAGGGTTTGAGGCCCTGAACATTAAAGAAGCATCTGTTGTACTGGGAACCTCCATGACGTCTTATCAGCAAGCTAGGAAGGTCGTTGAAGAGGGGACTGCCCAAGGATGGGGCAAGCTGTTGCCCGTGGAGAAGAAAGAAGATAGATTTGAGTTGGGTTACAGACCAACTCAGCAAGATCAATCAGAGGCTTCCAAGAAGCCCAGTTTTGTCAGCGGGGGAATGCTCACCCCTGATACAGTGAACAACTTGGAAGACAAGGATGAAAGCGACCGCAACCTGGAGAGCTGGATACGTCCAAGGATCCCGAGGAGCCAAGTCCTTAACTGGTCTTCCCAGGAAATTATAAGGGTTACTCCCGCAGAGTAATTATTATTTCCTGTATTTTTAAGCATGCATCAAGTCTTGCATCTTTCCCAAGGTGACAAGACTCATTTTGTAATCGGGCCATCTTGTAATTTTGTGCAAACAGATCAATCAATGAATATCGGACATCTTTTGCAAAAAAGTATTTTTCTTTTCCGCTCACTGTTTTTCATTTTTATTTTTGTACAAAAATAAAATGGCAATGTTTTCCAAAATGATAAGCTTCATTTCACTTTTTCTAAACAATATTAAAATCAATCACTAAAATGAACAATCTAAACCCTTGCAGAGAGTGCCTTTCATACTGCACCGACAACAACACTGCTATGACTCTGCATGACTTTGACAATCCAATCAATCAAGCTGATGAAGGGGTTGAAGAAGATTATGAGCTTCCTGAAGAGTTAGCCAGGTTGTTGAGGCAAGAGGAGAAGGTTATCACTCCTCACCAGGAGGAAGTTGAGACGGTTAATCTTGGTACAGAAGAAGACGTGAAAGAAGTTAAGATCGGGGCCTGCCTGCAAGATTCAGTGAAAGAGCAACTGATTGGCATGCTTCGGGAATATGTGGATGTTTTTGCTTGGTCTTATCAGGATATGCCAGGGTTGGACACCAACATTGTCATGCACAAGCTACCTCTGAAAGAAGACTGCCCGCCGGTAAAACAGAAGTTGCGCCGTACTCGCCCAGATATGGCAATGAAGATAAAAGAAGAGGTGCAAAAGCAGTGGGACGTCGGTTTCCTTGCTGTGACTAGCTATCCGCCGTGGGTCGCTAATATTATACCTATGCCTAAGAAGGATGGCAAGGTGAGGATGTGTGTGGACTACCGGGATCTGAACAGAGCCAGCCCGAAAGATGATTTCCCATTACCTCACATTGATGTATTGGTTGATAATACGGCTCAGTTCTCGGTGTTCTCCTTCATGGACGGATTTTCAGGGTATAATCAGATCAAGATGTCACCTGAAGACATGGAGAAGACAACTTTCATCACACCCTGGGGCACGTTCTGTTATAAGGTGATGCCATTCGGACTGAAGAATGCGGGTGCAACTTATCAACGGGCTATGGTAACATTATTCCACGACATGATCCACAAAGAAATTGAGTGTTATGTGGATGACATGATTGCCAAGTCCCTCACAGAAGAAGACCACCTAGTAAATCTGTTCAAGCTGTTCAAGCGTCTCAGGAAGTACCAACTGAAGTTGAACCCCAACAAATGCACATTCGGGGTGCGATCCGGTAAGCTGCTGGGATTTATTGTAAGTGAGAAAGGGATTGAAGTTGACCTTGACAAAGTTAAAGCCATTCAAGAAATGCCTGCACCGAAGACTGAGAAAGAAGTTCGGGGGTTCCTAGGTAGATTGAACTACATTTCAAGGTTCATATCTCACCTTACAGCAACCTGTGAGCCTTTGTTCAAGCTGTTGAGAAAAGAACAAACGGTCAGGTGGAATGAAGAATGCCAAAGGGCTTTTGACAAGATCAAGGAATACTTACAAGAGCCTCTAATCCTTATGCCTCCAGTTGAAGGAAGACCTCTAATAATGTACTTGACAGTATTAGAAGAGTCAATGGGGTGTGTGTTAGGCCAGCATGACGAGTCTGGTCGAAAAGAGTATGCAATATACTACCTAAGCAAAAAGTTTACCGACTGTGAACAACGTTATTCACTGCTCGAGAAAACTTGCTGTGCTTTAGCATGGGCTGCTCGCCGACTGAGACAGTATATGTTGACCCACACCACTTTATTGATCTCGAAGATGGACCCAGTTAAGTACATTTTTGAGAAGCCAGCACTCACCGGACGGGTTGCCAGATGGCAAATGATCCTCACAGAATATGACATTCAGTACACATCTCAGAAAGCCATCAAGGGCAATGTACTGTCTGATTATCTTGCTGAGCAACCTATTGACGATTACCAACCTATGAGATTTGACTTCCCTGATGAAGACATCATGTTCATAAAAGCAAAAGATCATGAAGAGCCTATTCACACCGAAGGGCCCGACCCGGAAGAAGAATGGACTATGATGTTTGATGGGGCTGTTAACATGAATGGTCGTGGTGTTGGTGCAGTGCTCATTACACCTAAGGGAGTTCACATGCCTTTCTCAGCAAAACTCACCTTTAACTGCACTAACAACGAAGCTGAATACGAAGCTTGCATTATGGGTCTTGAGGAAGCCATTGACCTCAGGATCAAAACTTTGACTGTATTCGGAGATTCAGCTCTGGTAATTAATCAAACCAACGGCAAATGGTACACCCACCAGGATCATCTGATACCTTACAGGGATTATACAAGGAGGTTATTGACTTTCTTCACGACAATCAAGCTTGAGTATATCCCTCGGGACGAGAATCAGTTTGCAGATGCTCTGGCTACCATCTCAACAATGATCAAAGTTCAAGCTGCCAACTTCGTACCTCGGATTTCAGTGTCCAGACTTGACAGACCAGCATATGTGTTCCCAGCAGACATTGTTAAAGATGATAAGCCTTGGTTCCATGACATTAAGTGCTTCTTGGAGGATCAAACATACCCACCTGGGGCATCTTCCAATGACAAGAAGACACTAAGAAGGCTAGATGGTAGTTTCTTCCTGAATACTGACGGTTCCCTATATAAGAGAAACTTTGATATGGTGCTTCTCAAATGCGTTGATAGAACAGAAGCAGACTTGTTGAAGCACAAAGTGCACGAAGGATCCTTTGGTACCCATGCAGGAGGGCATGCCATGGCCAAGAAGTTACTAAGATCAGGCTATTACTGGATCACAATGGATGCAGACTGTTGTGCCTATGCCAGAAAATGCCATAAATGCCAGATCTATGCGGATAAAGTGCATGTGCCTCTGAATCCTCTGAATGTGATGTCTTCACCTTGGCCTTTTGCTATGTGGGGCATCGATATGATTGGCAAGATTGAACCAACTGCTTCAAATGGCCACAGATTTATCCTGGTAGCCATTGACTATTTTACCAAGTAGGTTGAAGCAGCTTCCTATGCAAATGTTACAAGACAAGTGGTAGCCCGATTTCTGAAGAGAGATATCATTTGTCGGTATGGAGTGCCCGAGCGAATCATTACTGATAATGGTTCTAACTTGAACAACAAAATGATGGCAGAGCTATGCCGGGACTTCAAGATCCAACACCACAATTCTTCTCCTTACAGGCCAAAGATGAATGGTGTTGTAGAGGCAGCTAACAAGAATATCAAGAAGATTGTGTAGAAGATGGTAGTTACCTATAAGGACTGGCACGAAATGCTACCATTTGCCTTGCATGGGTACCGTACATCAATCAGAACATCCACTGGGGCAACACCGTATCAGCTTGTGTATGGTATGGAGGCAGTCCTACCTGTTCAAGTTGAATTACCCTCCTTGCGGGTACTAATGGATGTTAAACTGAACGAAGCAGAATGGGTCCGATCCCGATACGAACAACTGAATCTGATTGAAGAAAAGAGATTGGCTGCAATCTGTCATGGGCAGCTATATCAGAAAAGAATGAAGAAAGCCTTCGATCAGAAAGTCAGGCTCCGAGAATACCAAGTAGGAGATCTTGTGCTGAAAAGACTCCTCCCTCCTCATACAGACCACGGGGGCAAGTGGACTCCGAACTATGAAGGACCATTCGTAGTAAAGAAGGTTTTCTCTGGTG
Source organism: Lathyrus aphaca (assembly GCA_963966055.1). NCBI lineage: Eukaryota > Viridiplantae > Streptophyta > Magnoliopsida > Fabales > Fabaceae > Lathyrus > Lathyrus aphaca. Next base: position 297,399,369 of record OZ014519.1, on the reverse strand, counting down.
GGGCACTGATGCTTAGCACTATGGATGGTGAAGACTTCCTGTCCCCTGTGAATTCAGATGCAGTTAAAAAATACTTCGCATAAAAATGACCCGCTGGACATAAAAACAGAATGTAAGTCCAGGCAAAACAAAAACAGAATAACAGACTCGGGCAAAAATAAGGGAAATAAATAAAAAATGTACACCCGCTGAGTTGAAAAGCCACATTGGACAACTCAGGCAAAAATGGGTATCCCGATGGATTGAAAACCCGAAAGGGCGATCCATGCAAAATAAGGGAATAAGCGAACAACTGCGTTCTGAATTCGTCTGTATCACTTATAACTTGGTAGGATTCGAAAGGTTCGAGCATCAGTCAGAATCAGCCTTCTTCAGAAATCAAGACGAGAAGAACACCAAATGTCATACGAGTCATAGCAAAAGGGAAGCTCCTTGAAGCGTCACCAACATTGCCAACCTCTTTTGTTTCTCAATTTGTAACAATCTCCTCATTTTAGGGGATTTGTTTCCTTGATTGTATCTTGCCAATTCAGGGCACATGAATTAATAAAATCAGATTTTCAGTTACGTTTCGTCTCGAATACTTTATTTTCATTTGCGAAAATGTCCGATGTCTTTAAGATACTGATTGCATAAATACAGATGCTTCTTTTAAATATGTGCTTGCAGGAAATATACTTACTCCCGGGAGTGTCTAAACTCTCAGGATGGAATCCGGTGAGGGATACCTCGGGATTGCTTGTGCGTTTCTCTGTCTTTTCAGGATTGCAGGTATTCAAAGCACAACATGGGGCATGAAAGCTTCACCCCAGCAAGCTAGAAAACCAGTATCTACTCATTCTTAGCACTGGAGGTGCTTTCTCCCCAACTGAGTTGCCATTTATTATTCCTCCTCGGCAAAGTACAAAAGCCAGGGAACCATCTCCCCACAGAGTTTCAACCTCTATCCAGAAAAGCAACGCATGAAGAAATCACAACAGAGTAAAGAAAGCTTCTATAAACCCCAGCTGGATCCCCAATTACAAGGATAGGTCTATCAATGACCTATTCCCCCAAGCAGAGTCATACATGACAGATCTACCAGTGATCTCATCCCCAGCTGGGATATTCTTCAAGCAGATCAGCCAGAGATCTTCGCAGCAACGGGATCCGGACCTCGGATCGGTACCTTTGCATAATCATAGCATTCGCATCATATTTTCCCCAAAGCGTAGCATTCCGTCTAATACGGAGCATTACGGAAAAAATCAAACATATTGCATAAGCCATGTTCTGAATACTGATAATTCATCAACAATATACAGAATGCTCCCCAAATTCCCTGGCAGAGAGCCAAGACATTTCTCTTACAGATACAGATACATGCTCCCTTCGGCACCCGTCCGTGACATACCCCCAGCAGAAAGCCAGAGCGTCCCATTTGCACTCGCCATACAGATACATATATATACAACTTCCTTGACACCCTCCTGTGTCATCATTCCCCAGCATTGTTACCTAAGCACCTTGTAAATCATATATATTTGTTTATAATACACTTTTCAGACACCCGTCCGTATCATGCTCTCTCCAGCAAGATAGACACTCGTCCGTGTCTCACTCTTTACTCATACAAATACTCGTCCGTATCTTGTATACACCACTCAAATCCCCTCAGATTCGACACTCGTCCGTGTTCTTTGTTAACCAGTTGGTACTCGTCTGTATCATCATCTCAGAGCATGCGTCAAGCGTTTGTTTCTACCTGATACTTGTCCGTATCATGGTCTTAGGGATGCTCGTTCATATCTTTAGTCCATATACAATGTCAGATACTTTTACCTCCTTGTTAGAATTAAGACACTCGTCTGTGTCTATTGTTCCCCAGAAGAGTCCCCTCAGATTCGACACTCGTCTGTGTTCTTTGTTAACCAGTTGATACTCGTCCGTATCATCATCTCTGAACATGTGTCAGTGTTTGTTTCTACCCGATACTCGTCCGTATCGTAGTCTTAGGGATGCTCGTCCGCATCTTTAATCTATACACAGTGCCCGAACAATTATACCTCTCTTTCCTTGGATATAGACACTCGTCCGTGTTTACTATTCCCCAGCAAGGTCCCCAACAAAACTTGTTAAACTATTTCTTTTCTATCTGACATTCGTCCTATGTCATGATACCTTTTCGGCAGCCGTACCCTGCCAGGTGATCGTCCTTCACCTTCTCGATGATCGTCCTTCATCAACCCTCAGTGGAGTCTCTATTCATTAGAACCCCTTCTTATCCGACATTCGTCCTATGTTGTGATATTTTGAGCAGCCGTACCCTGCTAGGTGATCGTCCTTCACCTCTTGATGATTGTCCTTCATCATGTTTATCCGATGGCCGTCCCCATCGTCGACCTTGTTACCCGACATTCGTCCTATGTCGTGGTACTTTCGGAAGCCGTACCCTTCCAGGTGATCGATCTTCACCTTAGATGACCGTCCCTCATCTTATCCCCAATAGAGCAGCCGTCCCCTGCTAGGTGATCGTCCTTCACCTTTGATGACCGTACCTCATCATTTATTTCATTTACCTATAATCCCCATAGAGTCTTATAGCTTTATCTGATGGCCGTCCCCATCACGATCTCTCATATCCCCGACTTGTCGGTCGTCCCCGTCATAGCTTTATTTCCCGCATCTTCCCCGGCATGTCGGTCGTCCCCGTCATTGCTCTTTCCCCGGCAGTCGTCCTCTGCTCGACGGTCGTCTTCCGTCGCCCGCACTTTATATACATGCTTTATTTTCCTTTACAATCTATATCCCTTTTCTTCTTCATTCTGTGAATGCAAATTTTGGACTGTCTTTTGGTATTCAACCACGAGTTACCTTGTTCGTCTGTTAAGCCGTTGCTTACATCCTACACAACTAACTCATGTTTGAATAGGGGCAGTTGTAAACACCCCAAATTTTCCCTCACCCACTCACACCATGGCTTCTGATCTTTTCATATGCATAAGTTCAATCATACCATCTCATATTGCATATTTGATTCACTGCATTGCCTCTAAGTCATCTGCACCTAGGGTTTGTGATCTGAGCAATCCAAGAGCCATTTGAGCCATTCCAAAGGTCTTCAATCACTTCAAAGGGGTCCATGTGTTATCAAACATCATATTGTATCCCCACAAAGTCAAGAAAGTCAAAGAATCACAAGAACTGGGAAAGGCATGGAAGCAGAGCCAGGTTTAACTGCACAGATGACCTAAAATTAGGGTTTTGATTTCAGAGGCCATAACTCCAAATTTTTTGGTCATTCTTGTTTCTATTGGTCTCTATATGGTATAAGGATCATGCATATCAATTTTCATGAAGAAATTCAATGGGGAAGGCATCTAATCAAGAGTTGACTTCTTGAGCAAGTCAGTGTAAAATCATGGCATCTGAGGCCCCCAATGACCCAACCAAAGGGTGTTCTTCATCATTTTGAATGTGTATGAACTTTATTTGATCATAGAAGATGTTATAAGTTCACAAAATTGGAGAATTTCAAGCCATTTGCAAAGTTGCCTTTTTGGGTAAATGACTTGTAATGGAAACTTGTCATTTTCGGAAAGTTTTTCAACCCTTTCTTTTTGATTCAAAAATGCTTCAAATGAGAAAACTTTAGTCATGAAAGTTGTAGAATGGATCATTCCCTTTTCAAAAAGTACAAGAACTCATTCTAATTCATTTTGGATCAAAAGTTATGGCTTGTCAAAGTTGGACAAAATCACATAATTTCAAGTTATGTACCAAAGAGGCAAAGTTGCAAAATCCCTTGCCATGGTAAAATGAGACCTCAAAGAGACTTCTAATCCTTGCACAAACATAAACCAATTCCTAAAAGTCAGAATGCATCAAAGGTTTGCCCATTTTCATGACTTGTGGATCAAGAAATCACAAAAGGGGTCAAAAGTCACAAAGTTGCAAAACATCATACAAACCCTAATCCACTTGCTGCCTTGCTTCTAATCCATTTCCATGGTTCTCCCTAAACTCAGCTGAGCCAAACCATGCCCCTATCACAGCCTTACACTTGCCCATACCTCAAGTACACCTAACATTGACTTTTTTCAAGAAGACCCATACCAATCAAGCTAGACCACACCAACTCCTCTGACCTATCCAAGAGTGATAAGTGGACCAAAAGAGACATAACACAACACACAACACAAGCTGAAACCTCAGATTGCCATATTTATCAAAAATTCCCCAACTTGCAAAACCTTTCGAATCTCTCAGCTCACTCAACCATTCTTCAAACCAATTTCACCATTGATCTCAAGATGACTCACTGACCACAAACCAACCATTGAAACAACCAAAAGCACCCCATAAACCAAACACGATTTCTGACCAGTTGGCTTGCAAACTCCCAAACCAGCCAAAAGAAATTCTTTCCAAGCATCAAAACTTCATCAGGAGTTCAAGGGGAGTGGTTTGCACAAAGAGAGAAGGCCTAAAAGTCCCAAACTGAGAAAGCTCAAGCTCAGGTACCTCCTTGAAACATTTTTCCAGAACTCTTATTTTTAGTTTCTAAATGATAAAGCATGCTCTCCTGATCATACTGGACTTTGAAATTTTGAAAATGGTGTAGAAATGAGCTTGTATTGATTGACTGAAATTTCTGCCATTTTTGTTCTTCCTTTCGAATCTTGTTAATGGTGAGAAATAAATTGTTTTTGAGGGCAGGGATGAGTTCAGGGAGGTGAGAGGAAGTGATCTGGAGCTTTAGAGCTCCAGAAATAACCTAGGGAGTGATTTTGAAATTTTCAGGGAAGGGTGTCACCGGAGAAGACGACCGGAGCTCTTCTCCGGTGACCTGAAAGTGATTAGGGTTTGATAATTAGGTTTAGCTAAGTTTAAATGTGGACCTTTGATCTTGTGGACTTTTGTTGACTCCCGCGCGAATGGAGGGCCTGGATCTCTCATTAAACCCTAATCTTCAATTAATTAGTTTAATTAGAATTAATTAGTCAGAAGCAATCTGGACCACCCATTTGCACGCAAGTCAACTCCCGCGTGTTTGGTTTGAATCTCAGCCTTAGATCCTGCATACTTCCCATTTAATTTCTTTTTTATTTCATTTTTATTCATTTATCTTTCATATTTATTTTAAAATAGTTAGAAAAATCCTAAAAATATTTCCTTTTGAATTTTTGTTTCAAATATTTTTCTTAATCAGAAAATGATTTTTATTTTATTTTTTTGCATTGAAAATAATTTTTAAATCATTTAAATGTTTATTTTTAATTAGTTAATGGAAATTAATTAATTAAAAATACATTTAGGTATTTAAAAATCACAAAAAAATTCACATAGCATTTAGAAACATTTAGAAACATTGTTCAACTCTCAAACCAAATTTCTTTTTTGTTCTTGATGTCTTTTGATCATTTTCATTGGATTTAATTTCATTTTTAGGCAATATTTTGTTTCAAACTTCAAAAATTTCTTTTTGCCTAACCTTTGAGAGTTGAATGATGATTCTTCTTGCATTGCACTCTTCATAGCATGTAGTTTATAGGATAAAATTGGTTTGAATTGATCTTGCATTTTCAATTTGTTTAGCATTTTTCTTGATGAAGTACCCGAAAACCCTAGCAATCTTAGGAAATTCATAACTTTCATTAGGTTAAGAGTTAGATCCCCTCCTTTGGGCATTGAGTTTGTATAGGTTTAGGGTATCTTTGATTGCATTTTCAAATTTTTATCATGTCATTTGCTTCTGGTTTTGGATTTTTGCTTTGCATGATGCATGTAACCCTAATTTGTGCCTCCCTTTGCATCCATTTTTCATTTGCTTGCATCCAATGACTTGCCATGACATTTTGTGCATTCATTTGATTCATAAGACATCTTAGGACATATTAGAATCATGTTTGATCATTGCATATTTTATTTGCCATGTTGTGTGTCCATTACATTTCATAACTTTTCATGTACATTCATAGTCCAATGCATGCTTCATTTGCATCCTTATGCTTGCTTGATCATTCTCACGCCTTGCCTCATGTTTGTATCATCTCTTAGCATCATTAACATCATGTAATTGCTTCTGTTTTTGTTTTGCATCATGACATTTCATCTCATTTTCATTGCATTTCATTTCTTTTGGCTAACTTTTCAGGTGGTAAGTTGTTTTGAGAAGTGAATTTGCCTTCACTTCTCACAATCTCTTCTTATCTCTTTTGCATCCTTGCTGCATTTTGTCTTGTGTATTGGAGTGAGCTTGCTCATTCATGTTCATCTCTTAATTTCTTTCATCTGCTTCCTTCTTGGTGGTTTCTCTGAAGATCTTTCTTTTGCAAGCCTCATAAATCCTAGGAACATCCAAGCATGATAATAATTAGGGTTTGATTAGTCCCCCATTTAGCTTTTACCTTTGTGTCATCATTGAGTCTTCTCTTCTCACCTCATAATCAAGGACTAAACCCTAAAGGCTTTAAGGCTTTGTGATTAAGCTTATGCCTACATCCTTCTATTAGGATGGAGTGTATAACTTTAATCCTAAGTGTTAAACCCTTAATGTGTTTAAATCCTTTAATCAATCCATCTAATAATCATCAAGACATCAAACTTGTAACTTGGGCCTTGCATTAGGGTTCTATTTCTTCCTTAATTGGTTAAGAAGGACTAACCCTAGTGTTAATGGACAAGTCCCCCTCAAGTTGTCTTACAAACAATAAAAATCATTTCTTCGTCTTATCATTAACTAAAATCCATCTAATAAAGGCTTTGTTTTGTCATGAAGTTTATCCCTAATCATGGATTAGGTTGAGGTATCTTCCTCAGCTTAAATGTTCTCATCTATTATCCTTCTATTAGGATGGTGTAATGAGTCCATTAAATCCTTGATTATGGCTTAATCTCATTACCTAACACTAAACAAAAACAACAAAAACATCTAAATAATCACAAGTAGGTGAATGATCTTAATCCTACACCATGGTGATTAAGTGTGAGATGCTGACTTCACACTAAAGGTATTCTCATTACCCCTAATCAGAGGGAGGATGTGATGAGTTTACTAATCCATTGGTTTAGGCTTAAGATCATTTTCTTATAACAAATTTCCAAAAGCAATAAAAGATTGAAAACTCAAAAACAAACAATAATCGTCTCCTCCGGGATTCTTTTCTCATCTCATTCACTCACAAACGAGAACTTGCTTCTTCCGTCTAATGCAAGACAGTTTGCACCTGAGCCAGACAGGTCATACACTTGAGCATAGACAAGCAAGCAGTTCACAAGTCAATTTATCTTTCAGTCTCTTTGAGTCGAACTACGGTGTTCTGACTTCCTCATTGCACGAGAGGATACGTAGGCATAACTTGACAGTTATCGAACAAAAGTCTCTGTATATTCCCCCTCCTCCAGCATTATTCTTTAAGCCTCATGGTCTTGAGCATTTCACTCTTGTTCTTACAATGACACTGTCTATACATTTCACATTTGTTATACACTGACACTTGCATTCTTTCCAGCTTTGATACACAAATTGCACTGACACTACCCCTTTAAAACACAAATCTTTTAAGCGTGGATCCCGTCGAGTACGGCGGACAATCTGGGTGATAATACCTTCCCAGGTTGTAACCAACCCCCTTTCTCAGTCTCTCTGGTTCGCGACCGTCTTATCCATATCTTTCTAGGTCTATGCAGCATTACCTTTCCTCCAGGATAAAAATGCCTAGCTGGCGACTCTTGTCTTTCTGAGTTCACCCTTGTGTGTTCTCTCCTCTTTCGCCGACCGTTCGCGTCTGTACCCCTTCTGACCTGGGTGTCATTTGGTGGGAGCGACAGTATGTCCCAACTGGTCAACAATATCATAATCACTCTTGCGAATGATCTTTAGTACTTCTTCCATCTGCTTAGAGAAATCTTCACTAGATAGTGCCTCAACTTGAATAGGTTCAATTGCTGGTCCTTTGCCCCGAGCCTCAGTACTTGGCCCAGAGTTAGAGATATGAACTGGAGTAGCAACATTCTTTGAGGTGTATTCTGAAGAGAAAATTCTTCCACTCCTAGTAACCTTACTGGACCCAGCAATATTGTCAACATCAAGATTAACAGCAATAACATGTGTATCAGTGAAAGGCTCTTGTTTGACACCATGGATATAAACATCAGAACTATAATTCCAGGGTATAGCTTTGTCAGAAGTATATGGAATAGGACCAGGGGTGGTAATAATCATTGGAGCCACCTTTGGCTCAGCAATAATCTTCACAGGACCTTTAGAAATGATCCTAACTGGACCTTTAGAAATAATCTTCACAAGAGTCTTACCAACCATAGCCACATCTTCAATATTTAAGTCTTGAGCCAAAACTCCACACAAATTCTCTATAGAAGGTGTCCTCTCAAATAGTATAATATAGTTGTCTATCAGGCGTTGAATACCTGACCTCAGCTTCCAACAACTGTCAGGTTTGTAGGCACAGTAAAAACAATCTTCATTGCAACCCGAAAATAAATCGGCTTGCACAAGTTTCTTCTTGACAATAGATAGAGGAGTAATTATTTCAGCCACATTACGAACATAAGAAACCTCATCAACAACATTAACAATCTTCTCATGTTTAGGCATAGGAGCAATAATTACATTAGGAGTTTCTGGAGGGTCAAACTCAATTTCTCCATTCTCAATCATATCCTGAATTTTGTTCTTCAATGCCCAACAACTGTTAGTATCATGGCCAGGACTATTAGAATGGTATGCATACCTTGCATTGGGATTGTAACGAGGAGAGGAAGTATTGGTATTCTGAGGAGGGTCCTTCAAAGTAATCAACTCTCCTTTTAACATGTGTTGCAAAGCCTGAGCCAACGACATATTGATCTTGGTAAATTGCCTCCTAGGCTTGGGCTGATTATTCTGCTACTGTTCTTGTGGTGAAGATGTAGGTTAGAAATCAAATCAGCTCCCACAGATTGGTTACGATTATTACGACCATGTTGGCCATATACATCATTGGATTCCTTCTTCCCATTAGAAGACTTTTTGGTGGTACTTGAAGAAGCAACCATCTGAATCTTTCCATTTCATATACCACTCTCTACACGCTCTCCAGTCATTATCAGCTCAGTGAAACCAGAGGATGAGCTTCCAATGAGATGACTATAGAAAGGACCAGTCAACGTACTCATAAACATATCAACCAATTCCCTGTCAGTCAAAGGGGGTTGAACTTTACTTGCCAAATCTCTCCACTTTTGAGCATACTCCTTGAAACTTTCTTTAGCACCCATGGACATAGTCTGGAGCTGTATGCGAGTTGGTGCTAAATCAGAATTATATTGGCACTGCTTATAAAAAGCCTCAGCAAGATCATTCCAGTTGTGAATGTTGATACTCTCCAGTTGATAATACCATTCCAGTTGGGACCCAGACAAACTCTCTTGAAAGAAATGCATCCATAACTTCCTATCAGGAGTATGTGGTTGAATTCTCCTGACATAAGACCTCAAATGAAATTTTGGGCACGACACACCATCATACACCACAAAAGTAGGAACCTTGAAACCAATAGGGATGGAGACTCCAGAAATCAAGCTCCAATCTTCAAATTCAAACCCATAAGTGTTCTGTAGTTCTATAGTATTCATCCGGTCTTCCAGTATCCTATACTTTTCTTCACTAGAAGGGTCATAGTAATAATTTTCCTCAGAATCAGAATTCACAGTAGTACCATGTTGACTCCCTTCCTCTTCTGTAGAACTTTTATCTCCAGGATTTTCCACCTTAGCATCTGTCTTGATTGGAGCTCTGAATCTTCTACCCAGGTTGATGAAACCAACTGATTTTCTAGTCTTCTCCTCTTTCTTGGTCAGAAGTACCTTCAGCTCATCTTGTCCCCTAGACAAATTCAGAATCATCTCTTGAAATTGGGAATTCTGAGTCTGGAGATCCTTGACATTTTGTTCGAGAGCCATTTCTGCTGAAATAAACAGCGAGAAGATAAGATACCTGTTTATAAGAAACATGTGATGTAATGACATGGTATGTATATGTTTATGCAATGTTTTCAAGGACCGTAGGATTTAATTTTGTTTAAAGAAAAAAAATTTTATTAGTAAGTGTTTACTATAAATTTGCCCCTTGGGCTTACAATGAAAGGAAATAGCAATAAAATACAAAAATAAATATGGGGTTTTAAGTCTCCCATGGAAGTTTCCTCTTTCGGTTGAGGTGTGAGTTGAGGTTCCGCTCCTCGTGAAGTTGTCTTGTCAGCTCCAGAATTCTTTCTTGACTTCTCTGAAATGAGTCTCAAAAGTATCCCTTTGCTCCCGCAACTGAATCCAGGGCTTCTGCAACTCTTCCAAATCAGTGGGCATGTCTGGATGAAGGATGGTATAAGGAACATCTCCTTCAGAAACAGGTTCCATAGTGATTGGTAGAACGGCATGATATGGCATCATAAGAGTCTGAGCACGAGATTGAACCCATTTGAGATAAGGCTCCATAGGAATAGAATACTTTGGCTCCAAAGTCTTTCTATCAATCATATTCACCTTGTTCCAAGCTCGTATAAACCTTTAACGGTAACCCTGAAGATCGTTGTCATAGTCGAACATAATTCCTTGAATAAGCATGTCATGAGGACCATTACTCTGAGCATAATCAAACTGACGTAGAGCTAAAGAAGGGTTATAGGTAATACCCCCTCTTATGCCAAGGAGTGACACATTAGGGAACTCCCCACAATGATCAATGATAGTAACATTCTCCATAGATCGAGAGCACCAATGAATATCTGAATGAGAAAGTGACATAATCCTCTTAGACCACCTTAACCCTTGTTCATTCTCCATCACTGATCGAGGAAGGTGAGAAATAAACAACCTAGCCAATAAAGGTATGCATCACATCAGAGTTCCCCTCGCATTCGTAGTACGAGTGTGAAGAGAGTGTAAGATATCTCCAAGTAATGTAGGCACTGGATTGCGAGTCAGAAATATGTTGATGGCATATATGTTTATGAACTGGTCTGTATTAGGGAATAATATTAAGCCATATATCAGTAGAGCTAGGATCTCCTCAAAAGCATCATAGCTCATAGCCTTCAAGAACACTTGAGCTTTTTCCATCAATACCTTAGCAATAATACCCTTAACTCTGCTTCTCGTTTCTGGGACAATGTCTGATTTCTTCAAATGTATGGTTACAGTAATGACTTCAGGTTTAGGCTCCTTCTCTAAGCCTATGAAGGGTCTCTGATCAAGGATAGGTATACCCAGTAGTTTGGAGAACTCCTCCATTGTAGGAACCAACTGATAGTCGGGGAATGTGAAACAATGATGTTTAGGATCAAAGAAATGAAATAGGACACTCATCATGTCTTCATTGAACCCTGAAGTGACTAGATCCAGTAGGTGACCATGCTTCTTGATGAACTGAGAGTTTTTAGAAACTTGAGAAACCAATTCCTTAAGCTTAGAAGGTATTCCTACAAAGTTGATCCATATAGTATTTCTACGAGAAGAATCCATGACCTGCAACAAAGAACAAAGATAAATCATTTGGTCCTTGAAATGGTTAGTGAAAATGTTATGCTTATGATGTCATGATGTCATGATGTTATGATGTTATGCTCAATCACAAGCATGCGGCACACACAAACGAGCCACACAATAGCCCTAGGTTTGAAGGCTTGCATGAGGTTTAAAGGTAAGTACCCTCCCTTGAAGTTTAGATGGTTCATCCTGTCCTACAAAAGTAACCGGGTTCTAAGGGATCTCAATATCATTGATCCTTCCCAAGGGTGGTTGTTCAGTAGGCAACTTACTTTCAAACCAAAACCCTCCAAGTTTAGGATCTCAATGAGCGTAGCATCGAGTATCAACCAACTTCAGTCTTCACCGAAGCCGGCTATCTCACTACTTTCTAAAGGCCAAGATGGGATAACTAGGGTTCTAAAGGTCAGTTAGTGTATTGAAAACATATGGCAGCCTCATATTATCCTTAACTTACTTAAGGAACATAAGCACCAACCAAGAAGTCACACTAACTATGGCCACCAAATCAACCATATCGGTATACGCCGTACAATTTCCTTGGTCTATTGCCATTTACCTAGGGAACACTAGATCCGGGTTAGGATCTTTCACACAAAAATCCCAACAAGTAATATAAAGCAAACAAAGCAAACAATTTAAGTGATCTAATTCCTAAGGGTACCCCTCTTTTACTTAGTTCATCCCCAGCAGAGTCGCCAGTTCTGTAATACGGTGGGAGAATTGACTTTCTATAAATGTTATGGATAGCAAGAGTCGTCACAAACTTTTATTTTATCCAAGTGGAAAGGACATAAAAGAACAAGAAAAACCTATTTTTAAAAGACTTGAGTTCAGGGGGTAGGTTATATAAAGGAAGGTGTTAGCACCCTTTATATCTATGGTTATCCATGGGCTCTTAGTTACTTAGCTCACTTTAATTGTTTTTGAAAAGTGTAGTGTGTGATTAGAAATTTTCTTAGTACTTTGTAATGATCCTCGTATGGATGTATACAAAGCCTTGTTTGAAAATGTTTGAAAATATTGTGAGGTGTGAAAAGTATTTTTTTAAAGGTGTGAGCAAGTAACTCTGAGGTACCTACCCTAGACTAAGTCATTCATGTTCTTATATGTCCTTTCAAGGGTAAGACTATCCCTATTATTAAAGAATAGGTAGTCATTACCTTGGATTTGTTTAAGGGACGGACGTAGGGTCATCATATGGTCAATGAAGGCAAATTAAAGGGTGTATTTAGTAATTCGTAGGGACTATCATCATTTATTCGAAGGGACAAGATCATTATTCCGTAGGCAACCTTGAAGGGACTTGATCTTTTAAATCTGTAGGGACTTGATGATTTATACGTGAAGGGACTTTGCTTAAGACACCCCTATATTCGAGGGACTTGACCATTTAAATAAGGAAACCAAGAGGGATACCCTAGGAAGTGTAGACGGCGATCTTAGATTGACTTACGTGTGTGAATGATTTATTTCAGATATTTATCTTATTTAATTAATTTTCTAAGTCCATATTAATATCAATTAGGTTATCACTCCCTATTTACTAACCAAACATTTAAATAATAATTAAAAGGACAGAAAAGTAAATCTAAACTATTACAAGGCTTTGGGCAGTTACAAAATAATCGAGCGAAAAATAAATTACAATATACAAACCTATACATTTTATTCGAATAATTAAAATAAAGCGAGAATTAAATATAAACAAAAATAATAAGGCAAAATTAAATAATAAAGCAAAAATTAAATAAATTAGGGTTAGAGAAAATTAGATTAAAAGTTTTAGGGTTAGTGAAATATTAGGGTTAGAAAAAGAATTTTATTTTTGAAGAAAATTAAAGTTTAAGAAAATTATTAACATAATTATTAATTTATAAAATAGAAAAACTAATCATTTACAAATTAAATTATAAAATATTTAGTTAATCTAAAAAGGTTAATAAGTAAATATAGGTTTAATTAATTAATTTTAATTAAGAAGATAATGTTATTAGAAAAAAAAATTTAAAAGAAAATTAGATTATTATTCTATTTACAAGAAAAAAACATTATTATTTTAAGAAATTAAGGTTTATTAACAAAATAAATATTTTACATGATAATAAAAAAAAAAGGTGATGTTTAAACTAATAATAAGATTATAAAAAATTATGAGATTAAATAGTTAATAGGTTTAAGATAAAATGATTATAATTATAAGAAAAAGAAAAAGAAAAGAAAATAGACACTAAAAGAAATTGGGGAGGTCTGGTTTTGATCCTAGGACCTCCCCCTTACCAAGCTGAGGGATAACCACTAGGCTGCGCTGCGCGTTGATGATAGATATTGGCCACAAATCATTATATATTAAACCTGTAGAAATAAATGAAGGAAAAAAAAATAATTGCATCAGGCCAAGATCGAACTCTTGCCCTTTCAATCATAAACGCATCTTTTGACCAACTGAACCAACGCGTTCATGTGATGAACTTATGAAACAACAAGCAAACAAACTTTATCAATTTTTTGAATTTTCCTGGACGCGCCAAAAGGAGTCATCTTCAACCTCGGTATTCGCAGGTTTACCTGCGAATTTTGATGCGATCTTAGCTGCGATTTTTCCTGCGCGTAAAAACCTGCAAAAACGAGAACTATGTCAATCGCGTATAATTTCATCCAATTGACCTCATAAACATAATTCATACAGTTCAATTAATCAATTTATAGTCTTAGAATGTATTTATATGCATTAAATTGAAAAACCCCAATTCAAAGGGGTGAACCCTAACTATGGTGGTAGGCGGATTACGCCATGAAACTTCAAGGTTCTTGCCCAGAAATCATACCTGCATCCTTACAAACACTAATACATCATCAAACACGATTAAAAACAAGGCTATATGTGAAATAAAAAAAATTATGAACATGAACAAACACGATTCGATTTTGGCACTTAAACATGTTTTAGATGATGTAAAGGATGCAAAGATGTTCAATGATCATCCAGAAATGTTTTGCCACCTTTAAATCACCTGAAAAACAACAAAATTCAAGAATCTGAATTTGACTTTTTTTTTTTTGAAATTGGTTTGGTGTTCTTAGCTGCTGCAAATTCGTGTTTGTGTTTGTGTTATGTTGTGTACTTATAGTAGAAACAATTAGGTTAAAAACAATGGACTTTAAATCATAAGATTTGATTGTTTGATCATGAAGAAATCTACCATCTTAAATGTGAAAAAAATCAAATGATATGCTTCTAAATCAGGTGTGCACGAAATTGGATGAGATCTAATCATCTTGAATGTCATTTAAGAGCTTCTAGAAGAAGAATCAAATCAAATATTTGTATTTTCATATTTTATTTTGATTTAAAATGAATTTTAATGAATAAAATCCAAATAAATAATAAATAAATTATAAAAATCATAAATTATTTGAATTGGGCCGTGTTTGTTGTTATTGTTAATATTGGGTTGCAAATTGATAGGCCCATTTGGAAAAAATTGGATTTAAGACCTTATTTTCTCCATACACCCCTTGAAAATCTCCCAACTTTGACAGGGCATAAATCCCTCAATTTTAAGGATATGAAAGTGTTCTTGGACATTTTGGAAAGCTTAAAGATTCCTCTAACAAACCTCTTTGGTCTCATGTCCATATCTTTTACCATTTTCAAATTATGCTCTTTGGAAAAAGTTGACTTTTTGTTGACTTTTGAAATGACATGTAATGTTTTAGCTCATACCTTCCAAATGAAGCATTTTTAGGCTTGTCTTGTGAGATACAAAGTTGTAGAGAATTAAATTTCCTTCAAAATTAGCTTTGGATGGGAAATTTTTGATGAAGCATATGAAAGTTATGGCTGGTCAAAGTTCAGTTGACTTTTCCTAGGAAACCCTAATTTAGAAACTTCCTGATTCTTGATGATCTGAGATTTCCTTGATGAATCATGATCAACCCTTGATCAAATGATTAAATTTACTTCATAATCTTGATGTTGGCAAAAAATCTTGAAGTTTGACTTTAATTTGACCACAGTTGACCTCAGTTTGACTTTTTAACTGCTTTGACTGATTTTTGCATATCTGATCATTTGACTGGTCATACTTATTGGGAAAGCCTTGAAACTTGACATGGGGATTCTTGAATACATGTGGGATGTTATGAAGCTCACTTGAGTCCTTGGAAGTCCATTTAGCTCAGATAAACTCAAAACTCTAGTTGTGGATCCATTGCTTAGGAGGATGCTTTGTCTGAGATAACTCTCAAACTTTCTGACCAATTGTGAACCTTGAGAGAACTCTAGGGAAACCTTGCTTTGATTGTGTGAGGGTAAATTTTGGGGTACAACAAAGTGGTTTTGTAAAAATGTCGACAAGTTGATTCTAACTTTCAACATGCTCAAACACCACATCACCTTTCTCTACATGATCCCTAAGGAAGTGATGTCTTATTTCAATATGCTTAGTGCGCGAATGAAGGATCAAATTTTTGGTAAGATTGATTTCACTAGTGTTGTCACACAAAATTGGAATTTGTTTAAGAGTTATATTGAAGTCGAGTAATTGTTGTTTTAGCCATAGAATTTGGGCACAACAATTTCCGGCCGCAATATATTCTGCCTCCGCATTTGACAAAGCAACCGAAACTTGCTTTTTTCTATGCCAACTAACAAGAGAGTTTGAAAAAAAATGGCAAGTTCCACTAGTGTTTTTCCTATCCAATTTGCAACCGGCAAATTCAGAATCGGAAAAACCTACCAAAGAGCAATCACTACCCTTAGGATACCATATACCAAACTTAGAAGTACCACAAAGGTACCTAAGTATGCGTTTAACTGATTTTAAGTGTGATTCCTTAGGGCACAATTGAAACCTAGCACACATACACACACTAAACATAATATCTGGACACGATGCGGTAATATAAAGAAGGGATCTGATCATACCTCAATACCTTTTTATATCCACATCCTTACCATTATCATCACGATCAAGACTAGCAGTAGTAGGCATTGATGTATCAATGGGCTTGGAATTTGTCATATAAAACCTTTTGAGTAGCTCATTGCAATACTTTGTTTGACTTATGAATGTCCCATCTTCAAGTTGTCTAATTTGGAGTCCAAGGAAGAAGTTAAGCTCCCCCATCATACTCATCTCAAATTCACCTTGCATGGAACTTGAAAATTCTTTGACTAACTTCATATTATTAGATCCAAAAATAATATCATCTACATATACTTGAACTAATATAGAGTGATTTCCTTCTTGTTTAATAAAGAATGTAATGTCAACTTTTCCTCTTGAAAAACCTTGATTGATCAAAAATTTACTTAGGCGCTCATACCAAGCTCTAGGAGCTTGTTTGAGACCATACAAGGCATGTTTAAGCTTGTACACATGATTTGGTTTTTCATTATTTTCAAATCCTGGAGGTTGACACACATACACCTCTTCATTTATATATCCGTTAAGGAATACACTCTTAACATCCATTTGATATAATTTGAAATTTTGTGAACATGAAAATGCAAGTAGAAGACGTATAGCCTCGAGGCGGGCAACAAGAGCATAAGTTTCCTCATAATCTATGCCTTCCTCTTGGTTATACCCTTGAGCAACAAGATGGGCCTTGTTGCGAATGATGATACTGTTTTCATCTAACTTGTTCCTAAATACCCATTTAGTGTCAATCACTCAATGATCTCGCGGAGGTGGAACAAGGTCCCAAACCTCATTTCTTTTAAACTGATTTAGTTCATCTTGCATGGCTAGAAACCAATTTTCATCGAGTAAGGCCTCTTTGGTGTTTTTAGGCTCAATTTGAGAGATGAAAGCATGATAAAAACAAAAGTTACTTATCCTTGATCGAGTGATAACACCCTTTGAGATATCTCCTATAATATTGTCGATGGGATGGTCTTTTGATGTTTTCCATTCCAATGGTATATCATTTTGGGTTGATGCTTGAACTTCATCTTTGAGACTAAACTCTTTAGCCGGCTCCTTACAATTAATATCCGAAAAGGGTTCCACACGAGACATATCTAGGTCTTTAGCAATCTCTTCTGAAGTTGCACCTGCATCAATAACAACACTACCTTTTCCGACAACTTTCGGATAAGATTCATCAAAAGATAAATTCATGGATTCTTCAACAATAAGCAACCTTTTATTGTATACTCTATATGCTTTGCTTGAATTTGAGTATCCAAGAAAGATACCCTCATCCGCCTTTGAATAAAATTTACCAAGGTTTTCTTTTCCATTATTTAGCACAAAACATTTGCAACCAAAGACATGAAGGTGTGACACATTTGGTTTTATTCCTTTTAATAGTTCATAGGGCGTTTTATTTAGTATAGGTCGATAGTTATCCTATTTAACACATAGCACGCGGTGCTAATAGCATCGGCCCAAAAGTATTTAGGAAGACTACTATCATTGATCATAGTTCTTCCCAACTCCTCTAACACACAATATTTACGTTCCACAACACCATTTTGTTGTGGAGTTCTAGGAGCAGAAACATTATGTTCAATGTCATGTTTCTCACAAATATTTTCAAAAAGATGATTTTCAAACTCACCTTCATGATCACTTCTAATGGTTACAATGTTTGTGCCAAGTTTGTTTTGAGATAATTTGGCGAAAGTTTCAAATGCCGAAAAAGTATCACTTTTACTAGCTAAGAAGATTGTCCAACAAAATCTCGAGTAGTCGTCAACAATAACAAAACCATAATAGTTTCCTCATATACTCTTGATTCTCGAAGGACCAAAAAAATCCATGTGTAGGAGTTCAAAAGGTCTAGATGTAGAAACTAAATTTTTTGATTTAAAAGATATTTTTGTTTGCTTTCCCATTTGACAAGCATCACAAAGATGGTCCTTAGTGAACTTTATGTTTGGAAAACCAACTACTAAGTTTTTAGAAATAATCTTATTTAACAAGTCGAAGTTGATATGTGCTAAACGTCTATGCCAAAGCCAAGAGTCTTCACTTTTGGAGATTAGACATTTAAGATCACTCATGGACATCAAATTCAAATCAAGCATGTATACATTGTTAACCCTCAAGCCTTTAAACATATCCTCTTTATTATCATTATGTTCAATTATGTAACCTTCTTTAGAAAATGAGACTTTATATCCCTTGTCACACAATTGACTAATGCTAATGAGATTATGCTTAAGACCTTCTACTAAGAGGACATTAGAGATAGATGTAGAAGATGGATTACCTACACTACCTTTGCCGAGTATAGCTCCCTTGTTGTTATCACCATAAGTAACAAATCCCTTCTTCTTAGCCACAAAGTCATAGAATAAGGAAATGTCACCCGTCATGTGTCTTGAAGACCCACTATCTAGAAACCAACGTTTCTCCGTAGCCTCAAGACACTCCACCTGCATGATTAGATAAGAGAGGGAGGTACCCAATTTTCATTGGGTCCTAGAGTGTGAGAGAAAATTTGGTTGCATTTGGGAAACCATTGACAAATGCCTTTAGGGACCAAGTATCTCCTAAACCGGCATTTAGAAATCGTATGACCTTCCTTGCAACAATAATGACATCTCAAGAATGGTTTAGAATCACATTTACTATCTTGATCCTTCACAACATAAGTATACCTTTGATATGGGTTGTTCATTGATTTTCTAAAGTTTGAACTATCAATAGCAAAGGTTATCTTAGGTTGCGATAGCTTGTCTAATTTGGCTTGAAGAGTTTTAACTTCTTTTTGCTAAATGCAACAAGTTTCGCAACTATGAAAGTTATGCCATTCTCGCTTGTCTTCTTTCATAGGTTCTACCATCGTTTTCTTAAGAGCTTTCATCGCATTTTGATTATCCGATACCTTTTTCTCTAAATATTTAAAAATTTGTGTATCAGATGCAATGCGCTTAAAAGCTTCTTTAGCCTCTTGATGGAGAACTCTAAAAGTACTAAGTAGATCATCATAAGACAATTTTTCAAAATTATCATATTTAGCATGTTTTACCTCTTTCTTGCCTTTCTTATGAGCCGTGAGGCAAAGATTTACTTTCTCTTCCTCATCACTTGAGCTTGCTTTGCTAGAAGATTCATTATCACTTTCCCACGCAATATACGCTCTTCTAGTTTTGTTACCTTTCCTTTGATGCTTATCTTTATCTTTGTCTTTCTTTAGCATTGGGCAATCCGGTTTGTAGTGACCCAGTTTTCCACAACTGTAGCATGATCCTTTACCTTTCGTACTTTTAATAGATTCTTGCTTGGAGGGGTTAAATTTCCTTCGATAGTTGATGAGACGCTTATCCGAATGAGATATTTCATTCTTTCTAAGATACCGATTGTATCTTCGAACAAATAAACCCATATCTTCATTTGATTCATCGTCTTCATCACTTGAATCACTCTCACTATCTTTATTGGTGGAAGATTTTGAGGAAGAAACCTTCAAAGCAATAAACTTCTTCTTCTTCTCATGATCCTTATGCTTCTCATTCTTTTCTTTCTTTTCGTTATCTTCACGCTCATGTAAATTTAAGAGCTATTGTTCATGCTCTTGTAGCTTTCCAATAAGTGTAGTCAAATCCAAGGTCCTTACGTCATTGGCTTCTTTGATTGTCGTAACTTTTGGCAACCATTCCCTAGTAAGACACCTTAAGATTTTGTTAGTAGCTACATCGTTAGGAGTAGTTTTACCAAGAGAGTTTAAATGATTCGTCAAGTGAGAGAATCTTTTTCTCATTTCACCAATGGTTTCCCCTTGGCTCATGTGAAATCGATCAAACTCTTGTTGTAGAGTATTAATTCGTGCAAGCTTTACATCATTGCTTCCCTCATGGGCAACTTGTAATGCTTCCCACATGGCCTTAGCCGTAGTATGATGAGAAACTCTAAAATATTCATCCGCTCCCAAAGAAGCTATAAGCATATTTTGAGCTTTCCAATCATAGCTATATTTCTTTTCATCATTCTCGTCCCATTGTGCTTTCGGTTTTTCAATTTGTACGTTATTCAGACCGACCATAGTTATTTGAAAAGGGCCATCTTGAATAACTTTCCAAATTTTTCTATCAACAGAGTTGATATGAATGCACATACAATCCTTCCAGTGACTATAGTTTTCTCCGGTAAAAACTGGAGCTCTATTGTATGCCCCCGTTGGATCGTTGTCCATTTTCCAATAAGTTGTATGTGAAGCACTAGATGAACCGGTGCTCTTAATACCACTTGTTAGACGATAGCGCGGATCTAGAAGGGGGGTTGAATATATCCCTTTTTCAAATTTACTTTTCAAAAATTAATTGAAAATGTATGCGTAAGTTCCCTGGAAAATCGTCTAATATAAAATGAAGTTACAGGAGATCGGATATACGCTTTAAACCAAATGGGAATTGAATGTTGACAAGATGAATTAATACAACACAATATATTCACTTGATAACACCACAATTGATAAACTACTCTTAACAATGATATAAAGAAAGAAAATAAGCATAAAATAATTGATTTTGTGTGGTTTGACTTTTTGACAAACACTTGGTGTGCAATACACAAAGTATGATTTTGTTGTATCAAGTAATGCATAATTTTTCACAAAGTAGCTGTCACTTTTGAGTGCAACAATTTGTCAAACAGCTTGAGTGCACTACTTTGACACACCAGAATTTTCAAGTCACACAAAATCAAAGTATGCAAAAGTAAAAGGCGAGAATAGTAAAGAATACAAGGAATTTGTTTAGGCAGTTCCTTCGTCGTCCTCGCTCGAAGTACAATGCCCCCAATTCACAATCGAATTGGGCAATTTTATTAAAATTGCAATTGGTTTACAAGAAGAAAATAAATGATCCAACAAACCAATCTGTGTTGAGTGTGCTGTCAAATCTTCTTCTTGTCCCTTGATTCAAAGTCGAATCAAGTCCTCCACGCATGTCGAGAAAGCCTCCGGTTACTTGCTCCCTTCTTGCAAGGATATACGATCCTCCAAATTTTGAGCACGACCGAGTTTCTTCAACACTTGTGAACCCACAAAGATCTTCGTAATCCTCCATCTACCGTTATATGAAAGAACAATCCACTTGATCTTCAATCTACCTCACTCGGCTGAATGTACGAACGATGGTTGTGTGCAAAAACCCCCAAACCTTCTATGATCTTGGAGGAGAAAACCCTTCATATTTTTCCAAGAAAAACCCACACTCTCAAAACCCAATCTGAAATCTCTATTTCAAGATTGAACGTTTCTTCAAAACTAACATCTTGATCAACAAAGATTATTGTGTGTAATTGTTGATGGATGCAAGGAAGAAGAAGATGAAGAGAGAAATGTGTATATCTTTCACTTTTCTTGTTCACCTCTCAAAAAAAATACAAGCAGATATTTATATTGGTTAGTTTATGACAGAAAAATATAAAGTAAGAATTAATAAAAAATGACAGTTACAATAATGAGTTTGCTCAAATCAGCAAATGAGTCGGCTCAAAATACTGGATGAGCCGACCAAAACATGAGGGAAGGCACATTCAATCATGCCAAGTTTGTGAACCAAACACTCTTTCAATCATGCCAAGTTTTTGACACATTCAAAATCCATGCCAAATCTCACATATTGAACTATGAAAAATAGTGTGCAACAATACAAAATTCACAGAATTTTAATTACTTCTGTTGAATTTATCATTTTTTAAAATTATACTCCCATAAATTATACTTCCGTTGTATTTTGTATATTAACGTTCCCAACTATAAAAAATAATAAATTACCGTTACTTATTAGTTAATAATAAAAATAATAATAAACAACACAATAATCCATACCCGCGTTTTTGCACGAGTTTGAACTAATTTTTGAATAAAATAATTTATTAATTTATATTTCTAGAGGCTAAATATAAATAAGTGATATAATAATTTACAAATATCTTTTATCCTATCAACTAAACTAAATTGTATTTAAAAGACAAATTTAATTTTTTTTTCTAGAAGAAACTAAATAGTATCATTTAAAAAAATTATTGAAAAACACAAAGTTACTATTAATTATTATTATAAGATTTTTTTTCCTAGGACAGGTTGGTATTTTATTTTTACAACTCATTTCACAAAAAAACATGTATTTTTCAATATTTAATTTTCTTTATTTAAATATGAAGAACATTCTTAAAATTTTTATTGTAAGCTCTTCGTAACAAAATTTTCTCGCATTTTTCTATCATTTTGTCGCCGCTGCCGAAGAATTTTCATTCTCCTTATTTCTCTCAGGTACGTGATTCACTATCACTCTCTTAATACTTGATAGATCACTTCATTCCAGTTTTATTATTTACTGCTTTCAAATATGCATTGTAGTTTTGTTGGATTGTGTGAGATTGTTTTACTGTGCTTGATGCATGCGTTTAGCTTTCTTAGTTGTAGCTTAATTCTTGGTTATGCTGATCAATGCCGATATTGCGGGTTTTTTCTGCCATAATCCGCCATAACGGCGCCGCAAAGCTACTGGTATGGCGGGATTCTGGCTCTCCGCCATCTACCACACTGTTTGGTTTCCTGATGAAATCCCTAATGTATACGTTAGCCCTAAAAGAAATTTATAATTGCTGCGGTAGGGTTTTTCAACGGTATTCCAAACATAAACCAGCTTGTCGATTGGTGAAATGATGAATTTGCCTTATTGTAAATTTACTGACTTAATGATTCTGAGCAATTACAGTTATGCATTTGAAGCCGACCTTAGGATAGGGTATAATGGTGTATTAATTTCCCTATAAATTGTTTCTATCATATAGAGAAGGAACAAAAGTTCACATCTAATTCATTCCTTTGTTCATCTTGTCGAAGTTAGACAAGTAATGATCTGATCTTTTTGTCAAGTTTTTCGATCATATTTTAACCTGTTTTTAGTCCTTGTAATTTGCAAAGAATCTCAAGTTATTCTAAAATGGACATGCGTGTTCCACACTCAACATTAGATTCTAACTTTTCACCAGAGGCCCAAGTCTTCTGAGAGAAAGAGGAACCGGACAAGAACTGTGCTACCAACATATTTGTAAGTTTTTAAAGATACATTTTTGGAGTTTTATTCTGTTATTTCCCTGGTTTA
Source organism: Lathyrus aphaca (assembly GCA_963966055.1). NCBI lineage: Eukaryota > Viridiplantae > Streptophyta > Magnoliopsida > Fabales > Fabaceae > Lathyrus > Lathyrus aphaca. Next base: position 297,375,767 of record OZ014519.1, on the reverse strand, counting down.
AATCAAGTCATTTGCAGGATTGTGTCTCCTTTTTTCGGGATAAATAATTTGGGAAAAGAAAACAATCAATAGCATTGTCTTTCCTCTCATAAACTGTCTACCGACAACTTTTACTTGTTTACCTCAAATGTTTTAAACAAGAAAGTTTTCATCGTCTTTCCACATGACCCATTTACAAGTATTAATTTATATTTTATGCAGTGGAATCTAGTAAAATTGCTTGGTGAGCTTTTGTTCAAGTAGATGTCAGTTGCAAAACTCAAGGCCTCTGACACTCTAGATGTCATGAGAACAGAAGACGGAATAGAAACCATAATCAGACAAGCAATTGGCAAAGAACCTTTCTTTTATTTTCCAAGGGTCAGTGACAGCCCGGGACAGTTGATTCCATTTCTTCATGCTTTTGATCCACAAGGTGTTAGCAATGTTTATCCAGGTCTGAAAATTTATATTTTCGGGGTTTCATGTTCAAAATCATTCTTTTGATATAAATTTGTATGCATTGGATATTAATTGAATTGAAGCATGCACACCAACCATGTAATGTGTCTAGCCGGCCGGAAACAAATTAAAAAGACCTTGAGCAGAGCTATAAGTATTTATTTAGACTAATGCTGCCAATGAAGCACGGATACGTCAAAATCTCTGCCGAATCGCATCCGATACATACAGATACGGCTTTGATAAGTATCAAAGGAAAGGAGCATCCAAATTTATTTATTAATAAATAAACAAATTCCGATATGGCGACGATACGCCTCCGATACTCCGTACGGATACGTGACTTTATTATTATTATTTTTTTTATCAGATTCTTCTTTTTAATGACCCTCCATTCACCTTTTTAATAACCCTTAATTCCTGCTCATTCTCTTTAATATCCTAATTAATTCTTTGGAGTTAGTTGCCATTTTTCCAAATTGGTTTTATTTTCCATAATTTCTTATCAATACCAATATTTGAAATTTATCGTGTTATAAATTGTGTTATATATTTTGTTTTGTTATAATTTTTATATATGTATCTTAAACGCACTGTATCCAGTATTATTCAATTAGTGATGTATCGCATGCATATCGCCGTATCGGATACGTATCGTATCTAATACTCATATCGTGTCCATGCTTCATTGAATGCCGCCTTTGTGCTGGCCTGTACAGGATTGAGAGTTTACTTTTTCAGTATCATAGTTCACTTTTGGGTTTGTTACAGGTGTATAATAACTCTACTTAGAAAGAAATAATAAAAGAATCTTGCAATTACTGATTTTTTTAAGCAATAGCTTCTAGTATAAGAAAACACTAGCTTCTACATCTCAACTTTTCAAAAGCCCTCATTTAACTTTTCTACAAATGTCTATGAGCTTAAGAGGAATTTTTCGTACATACAGAATATCCAGGTTGGCCTTTGCTCTATCCTCTGAAGGTTCCGACAGATAAATGTGAGAAGTGTTCTCAAGAGTTCTGCTCCACCCTTAACTATAGAAGACATTTACTTGTGCATCACCGATTCAAAAAGCTTGATAAGGTTTTCTTTTGATCCTTTAAGTATAATTATATCTATCATATTGTTTCTCTTAGTTCATACATTTACCCTTTTGTATTTTCTTCATGCTATGCCTATACAACACTTTTTTTGTTTCTTTTCCTTGTTGCCCTCAATTTTTCTTTATGCTGTTTATAAATTTCAGGATACTTCAAAAACTAAGGAGCTTTTAGGGGCATACTGGGATAAGGTAATATTTCATCACTGAATTATACATATATGAATGACCCGGGTGATTTTGATGTGTTCTTATTCATAATTTTTATAGCTCTCGGTAGAAGAGGCGAAGGAAGTTGTATCGTTTGAAAATGTGATGCTAGAGGTAAAATCTTGTTGCTCTTACATGAATAAGTTATATTACTTTTTATTATCTTATGTGCATATTACTTTTCATTATGACACAATTTCCACATTGGTGTGTTTGAAAGATGATAGGTTCCTTTTCAAATGTGAATTCGAATTATGAATGCGAGTTTTACAAACTCTTCATTGGCCTTTTAAAATATAAAGTGTATAATATATCTTATAAGGCTTGATCACTCCTTACCTTGCAAGTCCGTTTTTGTGAATTTGAGTTTGGTCTAATCTAATTTTTGAGCTGCTATTAAAGTCTATCCTCAAACTAATCCTGTAGTGTGGTATGCATGAGGGGTTTATATTGGAAAAAGCCCAAGTCATATAGTGACTAGTGGGGGTGTCTAATACGAGCTTATAAAGCTTGGGATCTTTACATCTTACAAGTTGGTTTTGTGGGGCTATGTTTGGCCAAACCCAAACTCAAAGTTCCTGTCGGAGCTATTCTAGACCCATTGGACTACTTGTTATCAAGCCACCAAGGTTTCACTCCATATATGTCTAGACTTGGGTAGTGTTCAGAGTTCTACGCTGGATACTTCCAGTACACCAAATAGTTCCGCATTATTTAGGAATTCGAGGCTGATGGTAGCTTATAAATGACAACAACACTCCTCTATCAGTCGAGGAACCTTTTACAAAGGAGTAAAACGGTGAGGGCATACACAAGGTTCAAAGCAGACAATATCTCCTAAGCATGTTGTTGTAGACTTTAGGTCAGAACATTGGCACTCCAAGTACAAGACTTTTAGCCGCTTAACCTTGATTGGGGGGCTATTGGTCTAGTACACTAGAAATAACTTCTTATTTCTTGAGAATTGAGGCTAAGGGTAGTTTATAGACACTTGCAGTCTTAAATCCACTGAGACGCCTTTTACAAATGACAAAACTGTGAGGTCTTGAAGTCGGAACTTTGGCGCGCTAAGTAGGGGCCTATTGTTTCGGTTCATCGAAAAGTCTCTTATTGCTTGAAACACTCACACTCCTCTACCCACTAAGGCATCTTTTATAAAGACAATCGTGACTTGTGAGGACTTATACAAGACTCAAAGTGAACAATACTTTGAAAATGCGGTGCCATGTACATTAAGTCGGACAATAGTGATATGGCCTAAATAGTTGTTATAAGTAAGGGGCTGCCCTCACCTTATAAGTGGACTTTGTGAGCTTCAGTTAAGCTCCAAACCCAAGAGTGCAAAAAGGGAGAAGATGTGAAGTCATCTTAACACAATATACTTTTAAATGAACAGTAAAAATGACTAAACCAAGAGTCAGCTTTAATGATGCATATCATTTTACATGAACAGTAAAAATGACAGTTGAAATATAGGACTGCACCAAGGGTCAACTTTAAGCTCATATCATTTTACATTAGACGTAGAAGTCCTTACAAAGCTCATTCAAGAGACAGCACCGTGAAACCTATTTTGGACAGACAAGAAAGAAAATAAAGCAGAGGTTAAAGACTTGACGACATGCTTTAGAAGCATATGGCTTCCGTTTGAGTAGAAGACAATATATTGAATGCCAATTTAGCAAAAGGAAAATCACAACTTGTTTAGAGGTGAAAGTAGGAGATCATACTATACCACAAGTCACATGGTTTAATATCTTAGGTTTTGTTCAAAATAACGTAGAAATAGAGGAAAATGTAAATCATTCAACTGTGCAGAATGAAATGTAGAAGATCTTCGGGTGTTTTATGCGATATAAAGGTGCTTCTTAAGCTAAAAGAAAAGTTCTATAATGTTGTTGTATGCGTGTTTGGAAATAAAATGCCAACATGACAGTAAACTTAGTGTAGTGCAGATGACAGTGTTGTACTAGATGTGTGGAAGTATTAGTCCAGCTAAAATTGGTGAGCGTTAGAGATAGATTTGGGGTAGTCATTGTCATATAAGAAGACTGTTGAATTCCGACTTGGTTGTTTAGACACATGGGGAGCCGAAATGTAGATTTAATACAAAGGGGTAGCTCAATTGCCATAGGCAGAGGAAGGCTAAGAAAAACTATTGACAAAGACTTAGAGGTCAATGATTTTAATTAAGATATGATCTATGATAGAGCATTATGTTTCGATCTTCATTTCAACTCTTATTTTTATTTTTTTGTTGCTTTTCCTGTTTTATATAAGGTAATCTTCATATCTTGTTTTTCTTCATTGACTGTGCTTTCTAGGAAGTTCCAGGGTCTTCGATTTTGCATGCTTTGATGACTCTTACTCAAAAACAAGGATTCTTTTTTCTTCTTCCGTGTTATCTGAGGGCCGGTGCTGCCCTATTGGTAAGCAGCATATAGTCAGGATTATCAATTTTCTTTTCTTGTTAAATTTTTTGACAGGTGTAACTTGGTATATTAATGCAATACATCAAAATTGTTTTCAGGACATTGTTCAACCCAAACCTTCCAGTTTTCCTATACCTTCCAAGGAGTTATTCAGTATCCTTGATGATGCTAGTGAAGGAACATTTTTATTGGGGACAACAGTGTCAGTGCAAAAATGTGTTTTTCCTGGAGGGGCTGGAAAAATTGGTTTTGAACCGAAAAATATAGTGGCTTGTACAAGCTTCTTGCTAGAACAGATATTGGTAATTGTTTCTCATCACTTCAAAATTTGTTCACACAGAGCTCACCCACCTTTTCTTATCTTAATACAGTGAGTTAGGAACCCAAATTCAAGAGGAAAAGAAATTGTATTATTAATGTAAAAGCAGTAACTATTACAGAAGATGAACCCTGCAATCCCAGTGCAAAGCTATTCAGAGAAGAGACAATTCTCTCTCTGCCCAAACCAATACGATTCCTATCTGAATAATTTTCAATGCCTTCTCTCGTGCTATCCCTATCCTTTATATAACTATCACTCCCCTCTAACCAACTAGCCACATCAGCAAATATAACTCATTCCTCTATTGGACACATTTGTTGGGCTTAGGCCCAAACCAGTTACCTAACAATACCCACCCCTTGAAAAACAGCCTTGACCTCAAGGCTGAGATATTGCACCTCTTGCTGCCAAATCTTTCCTCGGCACAAAAACTTGCCTCTGTCAAATACAAAGTTCCGCAACCCATGGACCCCTCTTTCCTTCCTTGCAGATCAGAGCTTGAAGAGATCAGAGTATGAGAATCTGCGCTTTGCAGTTACGGTGGGGGTTGGAGTTCAACAACACCCGCTTGGATTATTTGAATCTCGTTAGCCACCACATGAAAGTCAGTGTCCAGTGGCGCCGGCAATGGAGGTGGCCCAATAGCAAAGGCCTGCTCCTTTCTTCTTTGCATCTCATTCATTCTTCCGTTCAACATTGTTTTTGTTCCTTGTTTTCGGTAATCTGTTTCTGTCACTGTATCACCAATCTCTTTGGAGTCAGATTCAACTTTTGTATAACCTTTTGCTTCTCGTTCAACACTGAAGTTCATCTCCTCTAACATTGGTTCATTGTGTGTTTCTGTCACCTTCTACCGTTTCTGCTTTTATTCTTGATTTTGCACCATTTGTGCTCCAAATTCTCTAATCATAGCAATAGAAAATGAATTCCAGTCAGCATCTGGATTCTCCTCAAACCAATGATAAAACCATAGAAGCATCTCTCCTTCATCTTCCTCCTTCATCTTCCATGCTCATGAATGCACACTGCAACTTATCATGTAACTTAACATCAGAATGAATTTTGTTCGTCTCAAAGAACTTTTCAGCCACAGAGATCCAGCCAACAGGAACTGTTCCTATCTGTATAATTTTCAATGCCTTCTCTCTTGCTATCCCTATCCTTTATATAACTATCATTCCCCTCTAACCAACTGGTCACATCAGCAAATATAACTCATTCCTCTATTGGACACATTTGTTGGGCTTAGGCACAAACCAATTACCTGACACTAACACAGTGCTTCTTATAATTTTGCTTCAAAAGGATTATTTCATCTATAAGGTGCTTTTCACATAGTAACACTATAAAATCCAAATCCCTATTATAGCGTCATCCCTGAAACCCATCTTCTTTCAATAATTAACCCATGGATTCAACATGTGTTTTTTCGGTGTATTTGAAATTATGATCTTGCTGTGAAGGTGCTAATGGAACCAAATGTCAAGGATTAACTTCCTCAGAAACTACAAAACCTTATATGCTGATTGTTTCATTTAGGTTAAGGCATGGCATGCAGACAAGGATGCTGAAGCACTGAGGTGCCAGAAGCAATTGGTTGAGGAGGAAGAAGCTGCCCAGAAAAGGTACCATACCAGGTTGAGTTTGAGTAATACTATATAAAAGACTAATTTTGGAATAAAATTTAAAAAAAGTCTGTTTATAATTTTGACATATCCTATAGTACTTCTAGCTAGTCACATTAAAATAAGATCGGACAATGCTTCTGCAGTGATTTTCATTTTATTTTCTTAGATTTCATTCCTTATTATAAATAAAATAGACTGGGCTACTATACTTCAGGTTTGTCTTGAACATTTGTTTAGAAAAAAGTACATGAGATACATTTGTTTCTCGTTGAACGCCTCATTTATTTATCCTATATTTATAGACAAGCTGAGATTTTGAAGAGGAAACGTCAGAAAAAGCTTAGGCAAAAAGAACATAAGGCTAAGGAACAAAGAAACAAGCTTGAGTTAGATACTAAAGAGAATGTTGACAGTACAATGAAGACTGTATCACCGGCAGAAACATCTTTGGATACATATGATTTTGAAGCTCAAAATCCAGTGGAGTCTGCAAAGAACACTCCACATGTACCCCTTCAATTTCCTGACATCAATGAAGGAAAACATGGGGATACCCAGTCAGGAACTGATTTTGGTGCTGATCTGAATATTCGACAGTCACAATGTGAACTTGATCATCTTGCAAGATGGCACCAGCTGCCAAAATTCTCCCAACGCACTGCCAGCAATCAGCTTACAAACAAGAATCCTCCAATTTCAAATCCTGAAGTCATTCAGAAATATGGAACCTGCCATGGTCAGAAGGCAGATGGTACATCTAATGCTGGTAAAGCATGGCATGGAAAGCCGAAACCTGAAATTGACAGGATGGTTTTAAAAACCATAACAAAGGCTGAACCAGGCCTTGTAAAGGATCATGAAGTTATGATAGGATCTATATCTGTCAATCTTGCCAACTGCAGCCAATCAGAGGGTAGTGTGGTGGCATCTCAAGAAAAATTTGTGATTGAAAATGTGGTGGCAATTCAAGAAAAGTGTTTGATTGAGAATATGGTGAAGAAGCAGAATAGTTCTCAGAATAAACCAAAGAAACCTAATTTACGTGCTACTGAAAATAATCAATCAATGGTTAAGCCTTCCACAGCAGTTAGTCGATTTGAAACTAAAAAAGATCCATTTCCAGTTCAAAGTGGTGGCTTGGAAGATGATGAAGTTAATAGAAATGAAGTTTGTCAGAACTTGTCAAGGATTTGTAGTGATGGAAGTGGTTTTGAAAACAAAGTTTCCAATACAGAGAGTAGAGTAGATCCAGTGAAGTTATTTTCGATTCAGGCTACTAGAGACTTTCTTGCACAAAGTAAACATTGTTACTACTTGTCATTAAACTTGCTTGTACCTATCTGGGTTGATCTTTAATTTGTTTTTCCTAATAGAAGTAATTTTGATGCAGGATGGGAAGTAGCTGTCTCGTCAGATCACGTGAAATTGATTATTTCCCTTGACTCTGAATTTTCTGGGAACCATGAACCATGTGAATCTTGTAATGTTGATAGATGCACCAACATTGTTGCAACTACCAAATGCAGAGGGAAGGCTAAAAAGGGAAGCAATCACAAAGAGAAAACAACCTAATACTAAAGTAGCAAATTGGGTTTTATAAACTATACAGATAAAGATAGGCAAAGATCAAGTCAGTTGCCAATTTCTTTAGCAGAGCTTTTTGTTTTACCAGATGATGATAAACGGCAAGCCTTTTTAAATTGCGCCATTTTTACATCTACCGGATATGATGGTTGATATAGCAGGCTTTGGTAGACAATTTCTTTTTACTTGCGGAATTTGTTTAGTTACGTAAGGATCACATTTTCTTATCTATTCGGCTCATTTCTCATCATAATTGTCTAAATTTTGCCTGTAATAGATATAACAAATAATTGAACTAGTTAAGCAAACCCCATATTTTTAGATTTGTCACTTTCTTGCTATAACTCTTCAGCGTATATTGAGATTTTATCCTGCCATTCCTCGTTTATTCATCCCACTCCCACTTTCTTGTTAAAATTTTACCAAAATATTTGGACAAAAAATCCGGTAGATCATATAAAAGAATCTAGTTCAAATCAAAATATTCGGTGTACGGAATATTTTAAAAAACCAATATGTTATGGCACAAACTGATTATTTTAAAATGGCTGTTCTTTATCGGAATTTTTTTATTAAAGCTGAAAATTTTGGCTGTGCAACAAGTAATGTATTTTCAAATCAACTTTCAATTATCAGATTTTTAGTGGATCAAGGTGTCCTATCCTTCTGAGGCAGACGTTCTGACTACAACAGAGATTACCCAAAACCTATGAGAATTTCGTAACTATCACGCAGTAAAACATCAGAGATTACCAAAAACCTATGAGAATTTCGTAGCTATCACGCAGTAAAACAGAAGAAAGAAGAAGAAAATAGAGGAGAAAAAAGTTAGGGTTTTTGAGAAAATTGGGAAAGATGAATGTTGTTACTGTCCACAAACTGTGAGACTTTCTTTATTCTTCACTCTACAACTGCAGAATTCTGTGAGAAATATACAATGCGTTGGGATTCATATGATACAATGAGGGAAACTCCCTATTTATAGAGTTAGGTTTGTTTGCATCTCAAGACAAAACCCAAAAACTATAAAAACCCAAAAATATTTATTTTGAACTAAATCAAATCAAATATAATCTAGATCTAAAACAAATCTGTGTGAAACACCTGTTTCGACACACACCCTTGTTCGACACTTTAACACAAGAAATTACAATTTAACACACCACCTAATTCATTGTGTCTAAGCTATCCATATTCATCATAGACCTTAGCTTCATGAATACTTCGACTTGCACTCCCTTTGTCATGATATCTGCAATCTGATTGTCAGTTCTGCAGTGTTCCATATTCATCTTTCCATCTGCTACCTGCTCTCGAAGATAATAGAACCTCATTTCGATGTGCTTGCTCGATCATGCGCTATCGAATTCTTCGTCAGATTGATAGCTGGCATGTTGTCGATCTTCATAGTAATTACTCCATGACTCTTTGTCGTAATCTCTTCGACCAGATTAACCATCCATCTTGCTTGACATGCACAGAGAGAAGCAACTATATACTCTGCTTCGCACGATGATAATGCCACTAATTGCTCCTTTCTCTAACTCCAAGCAACTAGTGTACCACCTAACATAAACACATATCCAGCTGTGGATTTTCGATCCTCAACATCACTACACCAACTGTAATCTGTGTATCCCACTAACTTGCATTATTTTCTTTCATCAGCTGCTGGAAACAAAATGCCATAATTGAGAGTTCCTTTCAAATACATTAGTATCCTCTTCTTCGATGCTAGGTGTGATACCTTTGGCTTCTGCATGAATCTACTCACCATACCAACACTATATGCTAAGTCAGGCTTTGTGTGACAAAGGTATCGAAATGACTCATTTATGTCTTCTGTATTGGGTTGGGTCGACATCATCTGAATCTGAATCTTTCGACAGTTACAATCTAGGCTCAGCTGGAGTCGAAGTTGGGTTGCAATCTTGCATCTCAAATCTCTTTAGTATTTCGCCTGCATATCTTCTTTGATGCATCATTAAACCTCTACCACTCTTGTAGAATTCAATGCCAAATAAATATGAGAGATTTACCAAGTCTGACATTTCAAACTCCTCACTTAGGTCATGTTTGAAATCTTCGATCTCCTTTTTGCAACTTTCTGTTATCAACAGGTCATCGACATAGAGACATAGTATAAACAATTCGACATTGCTTCTTCTTACATATACTCCATGCTCAGTTGTGCACTTCACAAATTCCTTCTCCCTTAGAAAGCTGTCTATCTTCTTATTCAAAGCTCTTGGAGCTTGTTTCAGTCCATACAGGGCTTTATGTAGCCGGTACACCTTTCTATCTTCGACTTGTTTCACAAATCCAGCTTGTTGTGCAACATAAACTTCTTCGCCTAAGGGGACATTTAGGAATGCACACTTCACATCCATCTGACACATCTGCTAGTTGTTCATGTTTGTTTGACCAATAACCAACCTGATTGTTTTGATCCTAGCAACAAGAGAAAATACTTCATCGAAGTAAATTCCTTCCTTTTGAAGAAAGCCTTTCGCCACAAGTCTCGCCTTGTGTCGAGTTACTTCCCCTCTGGGATTCAGCTTCACCTTGTATACCCACTTCACACCAATTTCCTTCTTGCCTTGAGGCAATTCGACAAGTGACCAAGTGTTATTAACTTCGATGGACTTTATCTCCTCATTCATTGCTTTCACCCAATTCAAATATTTCAATGCCTCAGCTGCATCGATAGGTTCGACATCTTCATAGAAAGCATAATGCACCAGCTCACCTTCTTCATCGACCACATCATTTGATGTAATCACACATTCTTGCAACCTTACAGGCATGTGACTTGTTCTTTGAGGTTTTCTTGAGTCTGCTTCACCTCTAACATCTTCTCGTCAAACATCTCTTTCGACTTCACTAGCTGGTTATTCACATAAGATTTCAATTGAATCTTTCTTGACATTTTCAGTCCAATCCCATTCTTTAAGCTCATCTATGATCATGTCGTTGCTGATCACAACCTGCTTGTTTACTAGGTTGAACAACTTGTAACCTCCAGTCGAATGATATCCTATCAGAATCATTTGACTAGACTTGTCATCTAGCTTCCTTCTCAACCGATCTGGCACATGCTTATGTGTTATAGATCCAAATACCTTCAGATGACTCAGGCTAGGCTTGACACCAGAACAACACTCTTCTGGCGTAACTCCTTCTAGCTTCTTTGTCGGACATCTATTTAAAATATACGTTGTAGTCGACACAACTTCTCCCCACAGTACTTTGGATAGATGCTTGCCATTAAACATACTTCTCACCATGTTCATGATGGTTTGATTCTTCCTTTCTGCAATTCCATTCTGCTGTGGAGTGTAGGGTGACACCACCTCATGCACAATCCCTTCTTTTACACATAATGCATCGAAATCTTTCGAAACATAGTCTCCACCACCATCAGTCCTCAAAATCTTGAGCTTTCGATCACTTTGTCTTTCGACCATAGATTTAAACTTGGCAAATACATCGATCACTTCACTTTTTTTCTTGATCAGGTAAGTCCATAATTTTCGAATGAAATCATCTATGAAAGTGACAAAGTATTTATTACCTCCAATCGAATCCACCTGGATAAGACCATATACATCAGAGTATATGACTTCAAGAATTGCCTTCGACCTGCTTCCTGCATCCTTGCTGAAGTTATTCTTGTATTGTTTCGACTGAACACATTCTTCACACACTTCGTTTGGAATGTTGATTTCTGGAAATCCTGAAACTATATTTCTTCTCTTCAAATCTTTGATGTCTTTGAAATTGAGATGGCCAACTCTATAGTGCCATAACCATTCATCTTTGTTGGCTGCACTTGCAAGGTACGTATGCTCCATCACATTTAGTTCGATCTTGAAGGTTCTATTCCTAGACATTGGAGCCTTCAAGATCAACCTACCACATGTGTCGATGACTCTCATCACCTTGTCTTCGACCGACACCTTGTAGTTCTTTTTGACCAATTGCCCTATACTGAGCAAATTTCTCTTCATGCCTTGTATGTACAAAACGTTAGAAATTAATGACCTTTTTCCATCCTTCCTCTTAATCAGAACATCACCAATACCTCCAGCTGCTAGAGTATTGTCATTTGAGAATTTCACCATGTTCTTCATTGATGGCTTCATGTTGACAAACCAATCTTTCCTACCAGTCATGTGTGATGAGCATCCTGAGTCCAAGTGACCATCAACAACATTTCTTCTTCTTTATGCTTTTCCAGATTAACATCAGAATTTTGATTCTTTTGCTTTTCTGGACAACCACCTAAATAGTGACCATACTTCTGATAGTTGAAACACTGAATATGACTCTTGTCTGACTTTCGACCACCACCTCTTACTCTACCTGCAACATCACCTCTTTGGTTGCCTTGGTTCCAGGGTTTTCTTTGATTCGATCAACCTCCTTCTTGCTGACTTTGACTAGTCGAATTATGGTAGCCACCTCTGCCTTTGTTGTCGAACACCTTTCCTTTGTCTTTCTTATCTCTTATTGATTGAGCCTGCAAAGCCATATCACTATTCGACTTTCCTACTGCTCTTTCAGCCATTCCATGTTCATGAGATTCAAGTGTCCCTTGAAGCTCTTCTTTAGTCACCTTCGACAAATCTTTCAACTCTTATATGGCTACTACCACGTGGTCGAACTTTGGGGCCAATGATCTCAAAATCTTTGAGACAACTGCTTTCGTCGTCAGCACTTCTCCATATACTTTGATTTGATTCACAAGTTTCGTAACTCTTGTGAAGAAATCTGTAATGATTTCATTGTCTTCCATCTGAAGCAATTCATAAGCCCTTTGTGAGTTTGTAACCTCACCTCTTTCACCTTCTCTGCGCCTCCATAATACTTCTCAAGAATCTCCCATGCTTCTTTTGCAGAATCAACATCACTAACCTTTTCAAAATTATCTGGATCAACACATTGATGGATTATAAAGAGTGATTTATAATCTTCCTTCTTCAATTTTCTGTGTGTAATCTTTTCCACTTCCGTCACGTTTTCTGCAAGCATTGTTATTCCTTCTTTCACAAGATTTCAAAGATCTTGATAACAGAACACAACCTTCATCTGCTTGCACCAATTCTCATAGTTATCTTTCTTGAGAATCGGAAGACTCACCGGAAAATGGCCATTCAGATGATTCATCGCCATCACGTTCTTTCCCTTTAATCTCTCAACCAGAGCTCTAGATACCAGATGTTGGAATTAACCCAAATCCTATGAGAATTTCGTAGCTATCAACGTAGTAAAACAAAAGAAAGAAGAAGAAAATAGAGGATAAACAATTAGGGTTCTTGAGAAAATTGGGAAAGATGAATGTTGTTACTGCCCATAAACTGTGGGACTTTCTTTCTTTATTCTTCACTCTGAAACTGCAGAATTCTGTGAGAAATATACAATGTGTTTGGATTCATATGATACAATGAGGGAAACTCCCTGTTTATAGAGTTATGTTTACTTGCATCTCAAGACAAAGCCCAAAAACTATAAAAGCCCAAAAATATTTATTTTGAACTAAATCAAATCAAATCTAATCTAGATCTAAAACAAATTTGTGTGAAACACATGTTTCGACACACACCCTTGTTCGACACTTCGACACAAGGAATTACAATTTAACAATATAGCACTGGTAACTCTCACAAACTAAATTTGGACAAATAACAAATAATTTATCATAATTGTTCTATTTATAAAACCGCTTGAATAAGTTGAAAGATGAGCAAATCGAATTAACACATTTTACTTTTTGATGTATTGCATCATATCTTACGATGTTACGTATTCTATTAAAATAAATTGTACCTTAATGTGTTTTTTATTTCACTTAAGCAGATTATATCTTACAATGTTCTATATTGCACTTAAGTACACCATACCTTATACTGTATTGTGTTTCTTTAATTAATGCTAGTGCATTGCAGGATTGCCAATTGAATAAACTTCATTTATTTATTTTCTTCTGTTAATTTGTTCTTATGTGTGTGGCTCTGTAGATTCTCGTGACATTGGAAATTATATAAAATTGAACATTTAATATAATAAACATTGAGAGGTATATAACAACATATCACTACTAATTAAAATCACAAAAATATTATGTTATTTGGCATAACCTTTATGTGATAATGTTTATGCATATAACTACTCGTTTTTCCTCATGTGTATAGACAATGTCACCATTGTCTAGCCCTATATTGAGCCTTTAGACATTTTTCTGATGCATAATGGGAAAATTCCATCTAGGTCACTCATGCCCATAAACATGATTTATGGAGTACCCATCAACCATCTTTATGATCATCCTGTTACGGATAACGTTTGATCGATAATAAAGTACTTGATTTCACATCTAGGGTCCATGGTGGTTTCAAATCAAAGTGTGATATACACCCTTATGACCATGAGAATAACTTATGACACTCACATAACATTATATGCACTATTCTAATGGCGGGACAATCTATTATAAAAATTACTCATAAGATTATACCTATGTAAAGACCTGATAACTCTTTATCCATGATCAGTGAGATATGCTCATCATTCTATCCACATAATAGTCTCAATACTTTAATGTTATCTGTAACACCCCAACTTTAGTTATTTATTTTAATTGAATTTATATTATTTATTTGAGTGATATATGTATTTTATTTGATTTATTGATAATTTATTTAATTTAATTAATATTTTAGAGTTGAGAGAAAATAAAATTTTATTTAAAATTAGGGAGTGAGGGGTGGATTGAGTGAGCTGATGTGTGGTGAGAATTAGAGAAATAATAGAATTAGAATAATACTTTGTTTTAATTAATAAAATAATAAAGGATATAAAAATTCAGAAGAGTTCTGAGAGCTTCAAGGAATACACGTAGAGGTGGCGCGAACTTGCTGCCATGATGCAACCTCCCTTGTTGGAGAGAGAAATGGCATATATTTTCATGGGTACATTCCAGGGACCTTTCTTGGAGCGTCTTACAGGTTTCCCTTCTACGGGATTTTCAGATATTGTCATTGCAGGAGAACGAATTAAAAACTGGTTGACGATGGGAAGAATCCAGAATAATAATGCATCAACTTTAGGAGCCAAAAAGCCTTTTGCCAATGGGAAAAAGAGGAGAGAAGGTGAAACTGGTGCGGTCTCTTCTCAGAAAATTCGTAACAAGGGTTATCCGCCTTATTACCATCAGACGACGCCAATAACTATCCCACCTGCAACAAGTCAACTTGCACAACAACAATGGAGGGGTTCCCGACAAGGTTATCAACCAAGACCTAAGATGCCAGAAAGGCATTTCAAGACTCCGTGCATGTCTTATACATAACTCCTACAACACGTCTCACAGTTACAGTTAATCCAATTGAGAACGTTGGCACCGTCCAAGCCTGAGAATGTGAGATTAGGTGGCTTCACTCAAAGCGGAAGATTGTTTGCCCCTCAGGCTTTGAGGAATAGTGAAGCACCATCAACTGAACACGCAAAGGCCTTGGTGAAAGCTAAAGGTAAGTAGATAGTATTTGACACTCCCGTAACAACAACTTCCCCCGAGTCTACATTTGAAAAGGAAACAGAGGAGTTCTTAAGGATTATCAAGATAAGTGACTATAAGATTGTAGATCACTTGCACTAAACACCTTCAAAGATCTCCATCTTATAATTGTTGTTATGTTCCGAAGCACATAAGAATGCTTTGTTAAATTTTTTGAATAGGGCTTATGTCCCTCAAGAGATATCAATGAATCAACTTGAGACGGTAGTGTCTAGCGTGAATGCTAGTCATGGGCTGGGCTTTACCGATTTTGATCTGACTGTTGAGGGAGAAACCACAACCATGCTTTTCATATATCAATGGAGTGTAAGGGGGCAGTGTTATCTCACATGTTGGTAGACATCAAGTCGTCACTCAATGTTCTTCCTAAGAAGGCTTTGACTAAACTTGATTATGATGTTGTGGTACTTAAGCCTAGTGATCTGGTGGTGTGAGCATTTGATTGCTCGAAGAGGCCTGTGCTTGGTGAGGTAGAGCTGCCTATCAAGATATGACCTCAAATTTTTAACACTACATTCTATGTGATGGACATACATCCTGCTTACAGTTTCTTTTTGGGATGTCCTTGGATACATGATGTGGGCGTTGTATCATCTACTTTGCACCATAAGGTCAAGTTCATTGTGGATGGAAAAATTGTGACGGTATGTGGTGAAGAGGATAATTTCATAAGTCATCTTTCCTCCTTCAAATATGTTGAAATGGATGATGAGATTCATGAGACACCATGCCAAGTGTTCTCATTGTAACACCCCCTTTCTATACCCCCAAATAATCAAATAATCATTTAGGCACATATTAAAAATTCCATCAGAGTATAATTTAAACACAGTATAAAAGAGGTATGTCACATTATACATGAAATTAAAACATCCAACACCTACTCAATAATAGATATGAAACAGTGGAGTAGCTAAATACTTGCACCCACAACTGACTCTTTTAGAATAACAACGGAAGAAACTAAACATTGAACAACATCAAACATATATATATATATATATATCATCAAGTTTTATCCACCATATAATTCATGTTTACATAAACATTCATCACCAAAATACATCTACAAATGCATCACAAAAAGGCATCAAGCCAACCCTAGCTACCCGGTGCTACATATCAGAGCCGACCGACCAAAAGAATGAAGACACGCTTCACAAAAGACCTCCAGCAAACCTACTCTGCAATGCCTCATAGAGCATCATAAAACAACAGAAGGGTGAGAAATATTATCATAATAACAATGCATATAACTATATATCTTAACATAAAAATACACATATACATTTTCTCACCACAATTCATCATCCATCACACATATACATCACAATGTATATATACAAACCAAGCATATTCATCATGCACAATTTCACCATTTCACATCATTTTACATAAACATATACATTCATGTTTATTCACCAATTTCTATCAGTCCGTATAAACACACATTATTCATGTTTATTCACCAATTTTCAATTATAGATGATAAATGCAAATCATAGAGATCGACTAACGACTTTATGCAAATGTAATGCGGTACCGACTCAATCATCTCAAGTTCACTCAGGAATTTATTGGAACCATTGCTCGTTACCTAAAGTAACTCCCCGTCGGGCATACGATGTTCACCCATTGCTCACACCCCACATGGGCACACAATGTTTATGGATTGCTCACACCCACACGGGCACACAATCCGATTGCTCACACCCCACACGGGCACACAATCATTCGTGATTAAATCACCCATTGCTCACACCCCACATGGGCACACAATGTTTATGGATTTCTCACACCCCACACGGGCACACGATCCGATTTCTCACACCCCACACGGGCACACAATCATGTTGTAATCATCGCTCACACCCTACATGGGCACACGATGTTACAACGGATTCACATAGAATCCCACAATACAAGAATGCATACATTATGCTTCACATGCAAAATGACCCACAACATTCTTGAAAATGCATACAAATTTCACAATATAATTATGCATTCATCTCATACAATCACAAACAAACTATACACATTCACATCAATTACGCCAAACGACAACAAACTCTTTCACTATCAACATGCATTCATATCCACTTCACGAAATGCATTTATTTTCCAAACGGCCACTATACCACAATCAATCCCACAATTCCTTAACTAACATAATTACGTTTTATTAGAAAAGTCGGGTAAAAGTCGGCTAAAAATTACATCTTTTAGCATCATTAGTTTCTGTCGCTCCCACTAAATGAAGCCGGGTCAAATAGGGTACAGACGCGAACGGTCGGCGAGAGGAGGATGTGAGAACACACATGAGTGAACTCACAGGGAATGAATAGAGTCGCCAGCTAGGCATTTTTATCCCGAAGGAAAGGTAATGCTGCATAAACCTAAGAAAAGATATGGATAAGACGGTTGCGAACCAGAGAGACTGAGAAAGGGGGTTGGTTACAACCTGGGAAGGTATTAGCACCCAGATTGTCCGTCGTACTCGACGAGATCCACGCTTAAAAGATTTGTGTTTTAAAGGGGTAGTGTCAGTGCAATTTGTGTATAAAAGAGCTGGAAGGAAATATACAGGTGTCTGTGCAAAAGAGGTGTGAAGTGTATAAATGAAGTGTCAGTGTAAGGAATGAATGCTCATGATAATGAGGCTAAGAATAAGGCTAGAAGGAGGGGGAATATACAGAGACTTTTGTTCGATAACCGTTAAGTTATGCCTACGTATCCTCTCGTGCAATGAGGAAGTCAGAACACCGTAGTTCGACCCAAAGAGACTGAAAGATGAATTGACTTGTGAACTGCTTACTTATCTATGCTCAAGTGTGTGACCTGTCTGGCTCAGGTGCTAACTGTCTTGCATTAGACGGAAGAAGCAAGTTCTCGTTTAGGAGTGAATGAGATGAGAAAAGAATCCCGGAGGAGACGATTATTGTTTGTTTTTTGAGTTTTCAGTCTTTTATTGCTTTTTGGAGTTTGTCATAAGTTAATGAGCTTAAGCCTAAACCAATGGATTTTAGTAAACTCATCACATCTTCCCTCTGATCAGGGGTAATGAGAATACCTTAAGTGTGAAGTCAGCTTCTCACACTTAATCACCTTGGTGTAGGATTAAGATCATTAACCTACTTGTGATTATTTAGATGTTTTTGTTGTTTTTGTTTAGTGTTAAGTAATGAGATTAAGCCATAATCAGGGATTAAACAGACTCATTACACCATCCTAATAGAAGGATAATAAATGAGAGTGTTTAAGCTGAGGAATGCTCCTCAACTTAATCCATGATTAGGGATTAAACTCATGACAAAACAAGCCTTTGATTAAGTGGATTTTATTAATGGTATGATGATGAAGTGAGTTTTAGGGTTTGTAAGACAACTTGAGGGGGACTTGTCCATTAACACTAGGGTTAGTCCTTCTTAACCAATTAAGGAAGAATTAGAACCCTAATGCAAGGCCCAAGTTACAAGTTTGGATGTCTTGATGATTATTATATGGATTGACTAAGAGATTTAAACACATTAAGGGTTTAACACTTAGGATTAAAGTTATACACTCCATCCTAATAGAAGGATGCAGGCATAAGCTTAATCACAAAGCCTTAAAGCCTTTAGGGTTTAGTCCCTGATTATGAGGTGAGAAGAGAAGACTCAATGAGACACAAAGGTAAAACTAAGTGGGGAGACTAATCAAAACCCTAATCATTGTCATGCTTGGTTGTTCCTAAGGTTTGTGAGGTTTAAGAAAGAAGTCTTGCAAAGGAACCACCAGGAAGCAGATGAAAGGATCAGGAGAAGCAAAGTAACTTGCTTCATTCAAGAAGTCAAGTCACTTGAGGAAAGAAAGTAAGATGAAGAAGAATGAGCAAGCTCAATCTCAAACACATAACAAAATGCAGCAAGGATGCATAAAGGAGATGAAAAGAAAATGTGAGAAGTGAATGCAAATTCACTTCTCAGAGTTGCTTACCACCTGAAAAGTTAGTGAAAGGAATGCAATGCAATGCAAAATGAAGTGAAATGGCATGTTGCAAATCAAAACCAGAAGCATAGGTATGATGATAATGATGCTATGAGATGATACACACAAGAAACAAAGCATGGGGATGATCATACAAACTTATGGATGCAAATGAAACAAGTTAAGAACCATGGACATACATGAAAAGTTATGAAGTGCAAATGGCATACAACATGGTAAATGCAAGATGTGATGATCAAACATGCTTAAAATATGTCTTAAGATGTCAAATGAATCAAATAGATACACAAAATGCTATGGCAAGTCAAGGTATGAATGCAAATGCAAGATGGATGCATATGGAAACCCAAATTAGGGTTTATGACCAAAGCATCAAACAAAAACCAAAATCAGAAGCAAACATCAAGATAAAAAATTGAAAATGCATTCAAAGGAACCCTAACCCTACACAAACTCACTGCCCAAAGGAGGGGTTCTAACTCTTAACCTAATAAAAGTTATGAATTTCCTAAAATTCCTAGGGTTTTTGGGTACCTTAACAAGAAAATGCCAAACAAATGGAAAATGCAAGATCAATTCATGCCAATTTAATCCTACAAACTACATGATATGCAAAACACAATGCAAAAAGAATGAAAGTCCAACTCTCAATGGTTAGGCAGAAATGATTTTTTGAAGTTTGGATCAAAATAATGCTTTGAAAATGAATTAATTCCATGGAAAATTATCAAAATGCATCAAGATCAAAAAAGAAATTTGTTTTGAGGGTTGGACAATGTTTCTAAATGGTTTTAAATGTTTCATGAATTTTTTGGTGATTTTTAAATACCTAAAAGTATTTTTAATTAATTAATTCTCATTAATTAATTAAAAATAAACTTTTAAATGATTTAAAAATATTTTTTAATGCAAAAAATAAAAATAAAAATGCTTTTGGTTTCTGAAATTAAATAAAAGTTTGTATAAAAAATTTCAGAATTTTTAAAATGATTTTGCTATTTTTAATAAAATGGAGAAAAGAAATGAATTAATATGAAAAAGAAAATGAATTTAATCTGAAAAATGGAAAAGTAATCAGATCCAAAGGCCCAAGTTTGAACTGGCTGCGCGCGCGTTTGACCTGGCGCCATATCCAATGGCTGACATTCAAACTTGGCTAATTATGATTAACCCTAATTAATTGTGCCCTAATCACTTTCAGGCGACCGGAACACTGTTCCGGTCGTCTTCTCCGACCAACCAAAATCTCAAACTCTCTCTATACGCATCCAAAACAAAATCTAACTGCCCAGAACTCTTCCCCACTCAAAAACGAAACAAACCCCTCAATCAAACAACATTTATCATTCAGAAACAGGGAGAATCGAATCAAACATTTTTTAGGGCAAAAGTTTCAGACAAAGCATACATCCTGGTTTCTCAACCATTTTCAAAAGTAAACATATATTCATGATCAGGGAAGCATGTAGATTCATTTAGAAACTTAAAATACACGTTCTGGAAAAAAAGTTCATGAAGCTACCTGAGTTTGAAGCTTTTCAGTTTGGAGCTTTCAGACCTCTTCTCTCGTGCAAAACTACTCCTATGACCTCCCTTGTGCTTCTGAAAGGCTTGGAACAAGTTTATTTTGGCTGGTTTGAGAGATGGAAGAAGTTCTGTTCAAGGTGGTGTTGTGATCGTGTTTTTTCTTCAGGGGCTTTCAGGCTGTTTTAAGGGGTGCTTTGTGATCAGGAAGGTATGTTGAGTTGATCTGTGAAGTTAGTTTGTGTGTTTGTGGCTTGTGTTGAGAGTTTCGAAGGCTCTTGCAAATGAGGGTGAGAATGAGAATGCTGTCTTGTGGGGTGCTTCAGGCTTGCTTCTTGTTATGTTTGGCTTGCATTTGATTAGTATAAACAATTGCCATTGGTCAGAAGAAGTGACATGTGCTTTATTGATTGGTATGGGTCCTTTTGCCAAAAGGTCAAGTTTGTGTAAGAGAAGCATGGGCCACTTGCTAGCCTAGTACAACAAGTGTGTCCTGCGCAGCATGATGAGGGAAAAGGCCTAGGATGGTTCAGCAAGCTAGCCAGCAAGTGGATGAGAAGCTATGATGAGTTTTGCAACTTGGCTTGCCTTTGATTCTTATGAAAAAGTCTTGCTCCATAAGCCATAAAACATGTGATCCCTTGGCCCATTCTGATTTTTAAATGTTGTGTGATCATGTTGTGAAGTTTAGGAGTCCATTTGATAGCTTTAGAACACTTGATCAAGTCATTTTGCAAAATACCTCTTTGGTAGAAACTTTGAAATTTTGTGATTTTTGCCAACTTTGACAAACCATAACTTTTGATCCATAATGAATTAGGTCATGTTCTTGTACTTTTTGAAAAGGGAAAGATCCATTCTACAACTTTCATGACCAAAGTTTTTTCATTTGAAGCTTTTTTGAATAAAAAAGTAAAGGTTGAAAAAGTTGCCTAAAATGACATTTTCATAAAAAGTCAAACTTGCCCAAAAAGTCAACTTTGCACAAGACTTGAAATTCTTCAATTTTGTGAACTTCCAACCTCTTCTATGATCAAATAAAGATCATATACAATCAAAATGATGAAGAACACCCTTTGGTTGGGTCATTGGGGGCCTCAGATGCCCTGATTTTGCACTGACTTGCTTGAAAAGTCAACTCTTGATCAGATGACCTCCCCATGGAATTTCTTCATGAAAATTGATATGCATACTCCCTATACCATATAGAGACCAATAGAAACAATAATGACCAAAAAATTTGGAGTTATGGCCTCTGAAACCAAAACCCTAATTCTAGGTCATCTGTGCAGTCAAACCTGACTTTGCTTCCATGCCATTCTCAGTTCTTGTGATTCCTTGGCATTCTTGACTTTGAGAGGATATAATATGATATTTGAACACACATGGACCCCTTTGAAGTGATTGATGGCCTTTGGATCTCTTGGATTGCTCAGATCACAAACCCTAGATGCAAATGACTTTGAATCTATGCAGTGAATCAAAAATGTGATATGAGATGGTATGATTGAGATTATGCATATGAGGAGATCACAAGCCATGGTATGAATGGGTGAGGGCAAATTTGGGGTGTTTACAGCTGCCCCTATTCAAACATAAGTTAGCAGTGCAGGATGTAAGCGACGGCTTATCAGGCAAACAAGATAACTTGTGGTTGAATACCAAAGACAGTCCAAAATTTGCACTCACAGAATGAAGAAGAAAAGGGATATAGATTGTAAAAGAAAATAAAGTATATTGTAAAGTATGGGCGACGGAGGACGACCGTCGAGCAGAGGACGAATGCTGGGTAAAGAGCAATGACGGGGACGGCCGACATGCTGGGGATAAAAAGGGTTATGATGGGGACGACCATCAAGATAAAGCTGTAAGATTCTCTGGGGATTAAATGAAACATGGCGGGGACGGCCGTCAAGTTCATAAAGTGAAGTAACCAACGACGGGGACGGCCATCGGGCTAAAAAAGAAAAGGGACCACGACGGGGATGGCCATCGGGTTAAAGAATAAACGAAA
Source organism: Lathyrus aphaca (assembly GCA_963966055.1). Lineage (NCBI taxonomy): Eukaryota > Viridiplantae > Streptophyta > Magnoliopsida > Fabales > Fabaceae > Lathyrus > Lathyrus aphaca. The sequence continues at coordinate 297,352,944 of OZ014519.1, read as the reverse complement.
TAAACAGATGATGAGGTACGATCATCAAAGGTGAAGGACGATCACCTAGCAGGGGACGTCTGCTCTGTTGGGGATAAGATGAGGGACAGTCATCTAAGGTGGAGGACGACCACCTGGCAGGGTACGGCTGCCGAAAATATTGCGACATAGGACGAATGCCGGATAAAAGGTCAACGCTGGGGATGGCCATCGGATGAGCATGATGGAGGACGACCATCAAGAGGTGGAGGACGACCACCTAGCAGGGGACGGCTGCTCTCAAGGTTTATCATGACATAGGACGAATATCAGATAACCAAAATCGGCAATGGGGACGACCATTGGATAAAATGATGAAGGACGATCATCAAAAGGTGGAGGACGACCACCAAGCAGGGGACGGCTGCTAAATATCACGACACAGGACGAGTGTCGGATAGAAAAAGTCAACGATGGGGACGGCCATCGGACGAGCATGATGAAGGACGATCATCAAGAGGCGGAGGACGACCACCTAGCAGGGTACGACTGCTCTCAGGGTTTATCATGACATAGGACGAATGTCGGATAAGAAGAAAATTCACTTTGCGGGCGATCTACTGGGGAATAGTAAACACGGACGAGTGTTTATATCCAAGAAATAAAATGTATAAGTGTTCGAATGTGTATAGATTAAGAATGCGGACGAGCATCTTTAAGACTATGATACGGACGAGTATCAGGTAGAAACAAATACTGACACGTGTTCAGAGATGATGATACGGACGAGTATCAACTGGTTAACAAGGAACACGGACGAGTGTTGAATCTGAGGGGACTCTTCTGGGGAATAGTAGACACAGACGAGTATCTATATTCAAAAAGACATGAGTGTATGGATTAAAGATGCGGACGAGCATCCTTAAGATTATGATACGGACGAGTATCAAGTAGAAACAAACGCTTGACGCATGTTCTGAGATGATGGTACGGATGAGTACCAACTGGTTAACAAAGAACACGGACGAGTGTCGAATCTGCGGGGATGTAAATGGTGTATACAAGATACGGACGAGTATCTGTATAAGTAAAATAAGTATGAGTGGTGTATAGATGAGTGTTCAACCTGCCGGGGAAGTGACACGGACGAGTGTTGAAAGGAGAAAAGTATAGTATATACAAATATCTGGTATACAAAGTGTTTATGTTACTATACTGGGGACAATGACATGGACGGATGTCAAGGAAATGTATATATAAGTATTTGTGAGTGCAAAGGAGACGCTTTGGCTTTCTGCTGGGGATGAGACACGGACGGGTGTCGAGAAGTATCTGTAATATACAAGTGTTTGTTTGTAAAGAAAAGTTCGGGCGACCTTACTGGGGAATGATGACACGGACGGGTGCCAAAAGGAGTGTGTATTTGTATTGGTGAATATGAGGCAATTGCTTTTGCTGGGGAATCCGGGGGGGTATTCTATATATTGTTGATGGGTTGATAATATTCACAGGTGCTTGATTCAGACCATGACTTATGATTATGCAACATGTTTGATTTTTGCCGTAATGCTCCGTATTAAGACGGAATGCTACGCTTTGTTTGGTGAATATGATGCGAATGCTATGATTACGTAAAAGATACCGATCCGGGATGCGGATCCCGTTGCTGTGAAGATCTCTGGTTGATCCGTTTGAAATAAGCATCCCAGCTGGGGATGAGATCATTGGTAGATCTGATGAGATGATTCTGCTTGGGGAAATGGGTCAATGACAGACCTTTTCAGTAATGAGGGACCCAGCTGGGGGTTTGTAGAAGCTTTCTTCACTCTGTTGTGATTCCTTCGGGCATTGCTCTTCTGAATAGAGGCTGGAACTCTGTGGGGAGAGGGTTCCCTGTCTTTTTGTGCTCGGCTGAGGAAGAATGATCGGCAACTCGGCTGGGGAGAAAAATAACAAGTGGCAACTCAGCTGGGGAGCAAGCACTTGGGTGCTAAGACTGAGTGAGCGTTGATTTGCCAGCTTGCTGGGATGAAGCTTTCATGCCCCTTGTTGTGCTTTTGAATACCTGCAACCCTGCAAAGACAAAGAAACGCACAAGTAATCCCAAGGTATCCCTTACCGGATTCCGTCATAGGAGTGAGACACTCCCGAGAGTAAGTATATTTCCTGCAAGCACGTAGTTTTTATTTGAAGATAAACATCTGTACTTATGCAATTAGTATTCTAAAGATATCATACATTCTTTGCAAACAAAAATGTACGAGACATTGTGTGACTGAAAAATCTGTTCTTATTAATTCATGTGCCTTGAATTGGCAAGATACAGTCAAAGAAACATATCTCCTGAAATGAGGAGTTTGTTACAAATTGAGAGACAAGATGTTGGCAATGTTGACAACGCTTCAAGGAGCTTCCCTCTTGCTATGACTCGTATGACTTTTGACGTTCTTCTCATCTTGCTTTCTGAAGAAGGCTGATTCTGACAGAAGCTTGATCCTTTCGAGGTTTACCAAGTTGCAGGTGATATAGATGAATTCAGAATGCAGTTGTTCGCTTATTCCCTTGTTTTGCATGGATCGCCCTTTCGGGTTTTCAATCCATCGGGATACCCATTTTTGCCTGAGCTATCCAATGCGGCTTTTCAACTCAGTGGGTGTACAATTTTTTTTGTTTATTTCCCTTATTTTTGCCCAAGTCTTTTATTCTGTTTTTGACTTGCCGGGATGCCCTATTTTTGCCTGGACTTACATTCTGTTTTTATGTCCAGCGGGTCATTTTTATGCGAAGTATTTTTTAACTGCATCTGAATTCACAGGGGACGGGAAATCTTCACCATCCATGGTGCTGAGCATCAGTGCTCCACCAGAGAAAACTTTCTTTACTACAAATGGTCCTTCATAGTTTGGAGTCCATTTGCCCCTGTGGTCTGTATGAGGAGGGAGGATTCTCTTCAGCACAAGATCTCCTACTTGGTACTCTCGGTGCCTGACTTTCTGATCGAAGGATCTTTTCATTCTTTTCTGATACAACTGTCCATGACAGATTGCAGCCAATCTTTTCTCTTCAATCAGACTCAGTTGTTCGTATCGGGACCGAATCCATTCTGCTTCGTTCAGCTTAACATCCATCAGTACTCGCAAGGAGGGTAATTCAACTTCGACAGGTAGGACTGCCTCCATACCATACACAAGCTGATACGGTGTTGCCCCAGTGGATGTTCTGATTGACGTGCGGTACCCATGCAAGGCAAACGGTAGCATCTCATGCCAGTCTTTGTAGGTGACTACCATCTTCTACACAATTTTCTTGATATTCTTGTTAGCTTCCTCAACAGTGCCGTTCATCTTTGGCCTATAAGGAGAAGAATTGTGGTGTTGGATCTTGAAGTCCCGACATAGCTTCAGCCATCATTTTGTTGTTTAAGTTAGAACCATTATCGGTAATGATTCGCTCGGGCACTCCATATCGACAGATGATATCTCTCTTCAGGAATCGGGCTACCACTTGCCTTGTAACATTTGCATATGAGGCTGCTTCAACCCACTTGGTGAAATAGTCAATGGCAACCAGGATGAATCTGTGGCCATTCGAAGCAGTTGGCTCAATTTTGCCAATCATGTCAATGCCCCACATGGCAAAGGGCCAGGGTGAAGACATTATATTCAAAGGATTGGGAGGCACATGCACCTTATCCGCATAGATCTGGCATTTATGGCATTTTCTGGCATAGCCACAACAGTCGGCATCCATTGTGATCCAGTAATAACCTGATCTTAGCAATTTCTTGGCCATTGCATGCCCTCCTGCGTGGGTACCAAAGGATCCCTCGTGCACTTCACGCATCAACAAGTCCGCTTCTGTTCTATCAACGCATCTGAGGAGTACCATATCAAAGTTTCTCTTGTACAGGGAACCATCAGTGTTCAGGAAGAAACTACCAGCAAGCCTTCTTAAAGTCTTCTTATCATTGGAAGATGCCCCAGGTGGGTATGTTTGATCCTCCAAGAAGCACTTAATGTCATGGAACCAAGGCTTATCATCTTCGGCAACATCTGCTGCGAACACATATGCTGGTCTGTCAAGTCTGGACACTGAAATCTGCGGTACAAAGTTGGCAGCCTGAACTTTGATCATAGATGAAATGGTAGCCAGAGCATCTGCAAACTGATTCTCGTCCCGAGGGATATACTCAAGCTTGACCTTTGTGAAGAAAGTCAATAACCTTCTTGTATAGTCTCTGTAAGGTATCAGATGATCCTGGCGTGTGTACCATTTGCCGTTGGTTTGATTAACTACCAGAGTTGAATCTCCGAATACAGTCAATGTCTTGATCCTGAGGTCAATGGCTTCCTCAAGACCCATAATGCAAGCTTCGTATTCAGCTTCGTTGTTAGTGCAGTTGAAGGTGAGTTTTGCCGAGAAAGGCATGTGAACTCCCTTAGGTGTAATGAGTACTGCACCAACACCACGACCACTCATGTTAACAGCCCCATCAAACATCATAGTCCATTCTTCTTCCGGGTCAGGCCCTTCAGTGTGAACAGGCTCTTCATGATCTTTCGCTTTTATGAACATGATGTCTTCATCAGGGAAGTCAAATCTCATAGGCTGGTAATCATCAATAGGTTGCTCAGCAAGATATTCAGACAATACACTGCCCTTGATGGCTTTCTGAGATGTGTACTGAATGTCATATTCTGTGAGAATCATTTGCCATCTTGCAACCCGTCCGGTAAGAGCTGGCTTCTCGAAAATGTACTTGACTGGGTCCATTTTGGATATCAATAAAGTAGTGTGGGTCAACATATACTGCCTCAGTCGGCGAGCAGCCCACGCTAAAGCACAACAAGTTTTCTCGAGCAGTGAATAACGTTGTTCACAGTCGGTAAACTTTTTGCTCAGGTAGTATATTGCATACTCTTTTCGACCAGACTCGTCATGCTGGCCCAGCACACACCCCATTGACTCTTCTAATACTGTCAAGTACATTATCAGAGGTCTTCCTTCAACTGGAGGCATAAGGATTGGTGGCTCTTGCAGGTATTCTTTGATCTTGTCAAAAGCCTTCTGGCAGTCTTCGTTCCACCTGACCGTCTGCTCTTTTCTTAACAGCTTGAACAAGGGTTCACAGGTCGCTGTAAGGTGAGATATGAACCTTGAGATATAGTTCAATCTACCTAGAAACCCTCGAACTTCTTTTTCAGACTTCGGTGCAGGCATTTCTTGAATGGCTTTGACTTTATCAGGGTCAACCTCAATCCCTTTCTCGCTTACAATAAAACCCAGCAGCTTACCAGATCGCACCCCGAATGTGCACTTGTTGGGGTTCAGCTTTAGTTGGTACTTCCTCAGACGTTTGAATAGTTTTAGCAGGTTTACCAGGTGGTCTTCTTCTGTGAGGGACTTGGCAATCATGTCATCCACATAACACTCGATTTCTTTATGGATCATATCGTGGAATAATGTTACCATAGCCCGTTGATATGTTGCACCAGCGTTCTTTAATCCGAATGGCATCACCTTGTAACAGAACGTGCCCCAGGGCGTGATGAAGGTTGTCTTCTCCATGTCTTCAGGTGACATCTTGATCTGATTGTATCCTGAAAATCCATCCATGAAGGAGAACACCGAGAACTGAGCCGTATTGTCAACCAGTACATCAATGTGAGGTAATGGGAAATCATCTTTCGGGCTGGCTCTGTTCAGATCCCGGTAGTCAACACACATCCTTACTTTGTCGTCTTTCTTAGGCACGGGCACAATATTAGCAACCCACGGTGAGCTAGTTACAGCAAGGAACCCGGCGTCCCATTGCTTTTGCACCTCTTCTTTGATCTTCATTGCCATGTCTGGGCGAGTACGGCGTAGTTTCTGTTTAACCGGTGGACAATCTTCTCTCAAAGGCAGCTTGTGCATGACGATATCGGTGTCCAACCCTGGCATGTCTTGGTAAGACCAAGCAAACACATCCACATATTCTTGAAGCAGGTCAATCAGTTGTTTCTTCATTGAGTCTTGTAAGCAGGCCCCGATTTTAACCTCTCTCACATCTTCATCTGTACCAAGATTAATTGTTTCGACCTCCTCCTGATGAGGAGTGATAACCTTCTCCTCTTGTCTCAACAATCTGGCTAGCTCTTCAGGAAGCTTGTAATCTTCTTCAACCCCTTCATCAGCTTGATTGATTGGATTGTCAAAGTCATACGAAGTCATAGCCGTGCTGTTGTCGGTGCGGTCTGGAAGGCACTCTCTGCAAGGGTTCAGTTTGTTCATTTTAGTGATTGATTTTAATCTTGTTTAGAAAAGTGAAATAAAGTTGTCATTTTGAAAACATTGCCATTTATTTTTTGTACAAAAAGAAAAATGGAAAAACAGTGAGCGGAAAAGAAAAAGACTTGTTTGCAAAAGATGTCTGATATTTCATTAATTAATCTTGTTGCACAAAAATTACAGATGGCCCGATTACAAAATGAGTCTTGTCATCTTGGGCAAGATGCAAGACTTGATGCATGCTGTCGCTCCCGATAGATGGGACTGGCCCAAATAAAGGTACAGACGCGAACGGTCGGCGAGAGGGACAATGAGAACACACAGCCGTGAACTCACTGGAGATGAATAGAGTCGCCAGCTAGGCATTTTTATCCCGGAGGAAAGGCAATGCTGCATAAACCTAGAAAGAGATGGATAAGACGGTTGCGAACCAGAGAGACTGAGAAAGGGGGTTGGTTACAACCTGGGAAGGTATTAGCACCCAGATTGTCCGCCGTACTCGACGGGATCCACGCTTAAAAGATTTGTGTTTTAAAGGGGTAGTGTCAGTGCAATCTGTGTATAGAAAGCTGGAAAAGGATGTACAGGTGTCAGTGTAAAGGAAGTGTGAAATGTATAAATGTACAGTGTCAGTGTAAGGACAGGAGTGAAATGCTCATGATCATGAGGCTTAAAGAATAATGCTGGAAGGAGGGGGAATATACAGAGACTTTTGTTCGATAACTGTTAAGTTATGCCTACGTATCCTCTCGTGCAATGAGGAAGTCAGAACACCGTAGTTCGACCCAAAGAGACTGAAAGGTGAATTGACTTGTGAACTGCTTACTTGTCAATGCTCAAGTGTATGACCTGTCTGGCTTAGGTGCTTACTGTCTTGCATTAGACGGAAGAAGCAAGTTCTCGTTTATGAGTGAAGATGATGAGAAAAGAATCCCGGAGGAGACGATTATTGTTTGTTTTTGAGTTTTCAGTCTTTTATTGCTTTTGAAAGTTTGTCATAAGTTAATGAGCTTAAGCCTAAACCAATGGGTTAGTAAACTCATCACATCTTCCCTCTGATTAGGGGTAATGAGAATACCTTAAGTGTGAAGTCAGCTTCTCACACTTAATCACCATGATGTAGGGTTAAGATCATTAACCTACTTGTGATTATTTAGATGTTTTTGGTGTTTTTGTTTAGTGTTGAGTAATGAGGTTAAGCCATAATCAAGGATTAAACAGACTCATTACACCATCCTAATAGAAGGATAATAGATGAGAATGTTTAAGCTGAGGAAAGCTCCTCAACTTAATCCATGATTAGGGATTAAACTCATGACAAAACAAGCCTTTGATTAAGTGGATTTTATTTAATGATATGATGATGAAGTGGATTTTATGATTTGTAAGACCTTGAGGGGGACTTGTCCATTAACACTAGGGTTAGTCCTTCTTAACCAATTAAGGAAGAATTAGAACCCTAATGCAAGGCCCAAGTTACAAGTGTGATGTCTTGATGATTATTAAATGAATTGATTAAGAGATTTAAACACCTTAAGGGTTTAACACTTAGGATTGAAGTTATACACTCCATCCTAATAGAAGGATGCAGGCATAAGCTTAATCACAAAGCCTTAAAGCCTTTAGGGTTTAGTCCCTGATTATGAGATGAGAAGAGAAGACTCAAAGAGACATAAAGGTAAAAACTAAATGGGGAACTAATCAAAACCCTAATCATTGTCATGCTTGGTTGTTCCTAAGGTTTGTGAGGTTTGCAAGAACAATCTTCAATGGAACCACCAGGAAGCAGATGAAAGGATCAAGAGAAGCAAAGTGACTTGCTTCATTCAAGAAGTCAAGTCACTTGAGGAAAGAAAGTGAGGGGCAAAAGAAAGATCAAGCTCAATCTCATACACAAACATAAATGCAGCAAGGATGCAAGAGAGATGAAAAGAAAAGTTATGAGAAGTGAAGGCAAATTCACTTCTCAACATCACTTACCACCTGAAATGTTAGAAAAGAAATGCAATGCAATGCAAAATGGGATGAGATGACATGATGAGAAACAAAACCAGAAACATTTACATGATGCTAATGATGCTATGAGATGCTATAAACATGAAACAAGGCATGGAAATGATCATACAAGCCTTTGGATGCAGATGAAGCATGTTAAGACACATGAACATACATGAAAAGTTATGAGATGCATATGGCATACAACATGACAAATGCAAGGTGCAATGATCAAACATGCTTTCAACATGTCTTATGATGTCAAATGAATCAAATGGATGCTTGAAATGTCATGGCAAGTCATGTTATGCAAGAGAATGCAAGATGGATGCATATGGAAGCCCAAATTAGGGTTTATGAACAATACATCAAACAAAAACCAAAATCAGAAGCAAACCCTAAGATAAAAAATTGAAAATGCCACTCAAAGGACCCCTAATCCTATACTAAACCAATGCCCAAAGGAGAGGTCTCAACTCCTAACCAAGCTCAAGTTATGATTTTTACAAGTTTGCTAGGGTTTTAGGGTTCCTAAACAAGAAAATTATCAAACAAATGGAAAATTAAAGATCAAATCATGGCCATTTAATCTCACAAACTACATGCTAAACACAATGCAATGCAAAAAGAATCAATGTCCAACTCTTCATGGATAGGCAGAAATGATTTTTTGAACTTTGGATCAAATTAATGCATAAAAATGATTTTAAATCAATGAAAAATCCTCAAAATGCATCAAGATCAAAAAAGAAATTTGGTTTGAAGGTTGGACAATGTTTCTAAATGTCTTAGAACATTTCATGAATTTTTTGGTGATTTTTAAATACCTAAAAGTATTTTTAATAAATTAATTTTCATTAATCAATTAAAAATAAACTTTTAAATATTTAAAAATACATTTTAAATGCTAAAAATGAAAATAAAAATATTTTTGTGTCTTAAAAATTAATGAAACTCTTGACAAAAAGTTTCATAATTTTTAAAACATTTTTGCTATTTTTAATAAATTATGTAAAACAAATGAATTAAATGGAAAATAAAATGAAATTAAACTGAAATAAGAAAAAGTATGCACATCCAATGATCCAGATTCAAACATACGCGCGCGGGAAGAGACTTGGCGCCACATCCTACGGCTCAAATTCAAAATCAACTAATTAATGTTTAAACCCTAACCCTGCCGTTAATCACTTTCAGATGACCGGAACAGTGTTCCGGTCATCTTCTCCGTTCACCCCAAACCTCAAACTCCTTCAAAACGCATCTAAAACAAAATCTAAAAACACAGAAATGATTCCCACTCACTCACGAATCAAAACCCCCATTCAAAACATATTTATTTTTCCAGGAATGGCTGAATCGAAGCAAACAAGAACTAGGGCAAAAAAATTTCAGAGACTGATTAAACTCTCATCTCTCCACCATTTTCAAAACTAAAGATATCAGAGCAATCAGTGAAGCATGGAGAACAACTTTAGAACTTAAAAATCCATTTCTGGAAAAAAAGTTCTTGAGCTACCTGAGTTTCGAAGCTTTCACTTTAGCAACTTTCTGACCTCTCCCTTTGATGCAATCCACTCTACTTGGTCCCCTGATGATCCTTGAATGCTTAGGAGGAGTTTATGTTAGCTGGTTAAGGAGTTTGAACAGCTCCTGCTCAAGCTCAGTTGAAAATGGTGCTGGTGATTCAGGCTGTTTCAGGCCAATGTGAGTGGTTCTTTGTGATCAGGGTGATGTTTTGAGAAGGTTTGTGGAGTTTGTTCAAGTGTTTGTGGCCTGTGGAATGAGTTTCGAAAGCTTTGGCTTTGAGAGTGAAAAATGGAAGAGTGATGTTCTTGCTGGTTTCAGGCTTGGGTCTTGTTGGTTTTGGCTCAGTGAAGCAAGGTGATTTGATCGATGGACTTGTTTTTTGTGTTTTTGAGCTGTGTAGAGAAATTCGAAGAGAAATGCTTGAGGGAGTGTTTTTGTGAATGGTGTGTTCTTGTGTGTTTCAGCCTTGCTTTCTATGTGAAATGGCCTGCATTTTGCTTGCATAAAATAATCCCATTGGTCAGATGATGTGACCTGGCCTGCTGTGATTGGTATGGCCACTTTTGCAAATTGTCAACTTTTGTGTAAGGGAGGCATGGGTTGTGTTCTAGGCTGGTACAATGGCTATGGGCTGCGCAGCATGGTGTGGTGAGAGGCTAGGGTGGTTCAGCAGCCAATGCAGCAAGTGGGTGAAGTGTGATCATGAGTTTTGCAACTTGCTTGCCTTTGCCTTTTCATGAAAATATCTTGCTCCAAAGGCATGAAACATGAGGAAATCTTGGTTCAATCTGAACTTTAGGACTTACATGATGCTTGCACATTGGTTTGATGTCAATTAGAAGTCACAAGAATGCTTAGTACATGAAATTGCAAGTTTTCCTTTTAGTGCATAACTTGAAAATTAGTGATTTTTGCCAACTTTGACACACCATAACTTTTGATCCAAAATGAATTAGGTCATGTTCTTGTACTTTTTGAAAAGGGAAATATCTAATCTACAACTTTCATGACCAAAGTTTTTCCATTTGAAGCATTTTTGGATCAAAAAGTAAGGCTTGAAAAGTGGCATAAAATGACATATTTCTTAAAAGTCAACCATGCCCTAAAAAGTCAACTTTGCAAAAACTTGTAATTCTTGAATTTTGTGAACTTCAACCTTCTTCCATGATCAAATAAAGATCATATACACTCAAAATGATGAAGATCACCCCTTGGTTGGGTCATTGGGGGCCTCAGATGCCCTGATTTTGCACTGACTTGTCCAGAAAGTCAACTCTTGATCAGATGACTTCCCCATGGAATTTCTTCATGAAAATTGATATGCATACTCCCTATACCATATAGAGACCAATGGAAACAAGAATGACCAAAAAATTTGGGGTTATGGCCTCTAAAACCAAAACCCTAATTTTAGGTCAACTGTGTAGTCAAACTTGGCTCTGCTTCCATACCAATCCCAGTTCTTGTGATTCTTTGGCATTCTTGGATTTGAGAGGGTATAATATGATATAAGAACACACATGGACCCCTTTGAAGTGATTGGTGGCCTTTGGAATGGCTCAAGAAGCTCTTGGATTGCTCAGATCACAAACCCTAGGTGCAGATGACTTTGAATCTATGCAGTGAATCAAAATGAGATATGAGGTGATATGATTGTGTTTATGCATATGAGAATGATCACAAGTCATGGTGTGAATGGGTGAGGGAAAATTTGGGGTGTTTACACATGCTAAAATACACAGGAAATAATAATTACTCTGCAGGAGTAACCCTTATAATTTCCTGGGAAGACCAGTTTGAGATACGGCTCCCCGGGATCCTTGGACGAATCCAGCTTTCCAGGTTGCGCTCATCTTCCGACTCATCTTCCAAGTTGTTGACAGCATCAGGGGTGAGCATCCCCCCACTAACAAAGTTGGGCTTTTTAGCAGCCTCTGCTTGATCTTGTTGAGTTGGTTTGTAACCCAACCCAAATCTATCCTCTTTCTTCTCCACAGGCAACAGTTTTCCCCAGCCTTGAGCATTCCCCTCTTCCACAACCCTCCGGGCTTGCTGGTAGGATGTCATGGAAGTCCCAAGTATAGCAGACGTTTCATTAATATTCAGGGCCTCAAACCCTTGACTCATCTTTTCGTGGATCTCCCCATCCATCTCAATGTATTTGTATGTAGCCAGATGGCTAACAAAAATATCCTCCTCTCCACAAATAGTAACGACTTGGACCTCCCACTCGAATTTTAACTTCTGGTGAAGGGTAGACGTAATTGCGCCAGCGACATGAATCCATGGTCTACCCAACAAACAGCTGTAGGCAGGCTGAATGTCCATCACGTAGAAGGTCGTTTTGAAAGTTTGTGGGCCAATCGTTATAGGCAACTCAATTTCTCCCAGAACTGATCTCTTAGAACCATCAAAGGCTCTCACCACTAAGTTGCTGGGACGTAATGCCAATCCTTCATACTCCAGCTTCACAAGGGCTTTTTTAGGTAAGACATTGAGGGATGACCCTGTATCTACCAGTACATGTGAAAGAACTGCACCCTTACACTCCATGGTAATGTGCAAAGCCTTGTTGTGATTGCGGCCTTCCGTGGTCAAATCAGTGTTGGTAAATCCTAGTCCATTACTAGCATTAACATTTCCAACCACAGCTTCTAACTGATTGACCGTGATCTCTTCTGGCACATAAGTTGCGTGCAAGACTTTTAGTAGTGCGTTCCGATGGGCCTCGGAGCACATAAGCAATGATAGAATGGAGATCTTGGAAGGCGTCTGGTGAAGCTGGTCCACTATCTTGTAATCACTTTTCTTGATGATTCTCATGAATTCATCAACTTCTTGATCAAAAGGTGTTTTCAAAGCTTCTTTAACAATTTGCTCTTCCTGCACCATGCTCTTCCCCTTTGCCTTGGCAGCAGCTTCTGCTTCAGCAGTGGGTCTTTGAATTTGCGGGGCAAAGAGACGTCCGCTTCAAGTGAAGCCTCTGCCTCCCCCCACATTGTCTATTTGTGGTGAAGAAGTTGATGATTCGAGAGTGATTTTCTGTCCTTCGCAGTATAGATCGAAGCCGTAATGCCAAGGGATGGCATTACTGCTTTCATAAGGTACTGGCCCAGGTACTGTGATAGTGACTGGACTGATGGCAGATGCAGAAGGGACCGTGATAGTCTGTGGATCATAGTATATTGTGACTGGTGCTCTGATAGGAGTGGCATTTTGTGAGTTGTAGGCAGAATCATGTGCAGGATCATAATAAATTGTAACCGTTGAGACATCCTCATTGTTTGCTGCTGATGTTGTAGGAGACATTGTTGGAAGGATGGGTGTTGTTGTTGTAGGAGACTCTGAATGAAGGGGTGCTGAAGTTATAGAAGGGATGTTTGTTGATATCAGGTCCGTTGAAGTAACAGACGAAGCATTTGTTGATGAGATTGAAGAGTTGTTTGGAACAATGGTTGTTGCAGTTGTAGGAGATTCTGGAACTGTTGTTAAGGAGATTGCTGGATTGGTGGGTATTGATGTTGTGATTTGAAGCAGGCCACTCTGGATGAGACCATCTATGCCATCCCTCAAGTTATCGCACCCATTCACCGAAATGTTGCAATAAGCACATCCTAGCTCACATCCCGGGAACATTTGACATTCAAGGAGTTGAGCTTTAATCTCTACCAAGGGTGTCCGAATCTGACCCACACTGGTTATCAAGTAAGACGGCTTGTCTTCTTCAATAGCATTGATTCTGGGGCCTCTGTGGTGTGGCATAGGGTTCTTGTTAACATTTGGTGGTGGTGCAAAATTCAGAGCTTTAGAATCTACCAAGTCCTGTACTTTCATGTGCAAAGCTCTAGACTTCTCTGTACTGTGGCCAGGTGCATTTGAGTGAAAAGCACATCTGGCGCTGGCGTCATAATTTCTTGGCAAACTGGCAGGATCTGGAGGTGCCAATGTCCTTAGCTCAACTAGTTTGAGTTTCAGGAGTTGTGGCAGTAATGTGGTATAGGGCATAGGGATCGGATCGATCACCCTATTGGCCTGAGAAGGTCTCTGTTGGAACGGTCTTTGCTGATTGTTGTTGCTGGTGTTGTTGTTGTTATAATTTCTCTGAGGAGGATACTGAGTTTGTTGCTGGTAATTTTGTTGCTGTGGTTAATAAGCTGGTTGAGGATGAATTGGAGCGGGAATGGTGACTGCTGCCACAGACCTATGAACATATTGGGGTCTGCCTCTGCTGGTATGGATAGCATTGGTTTCACCAGTTCTTCTTGGGCCTACAAAAGACTTTCTTGGGTTGCTGGACGAGCTTGCACCGTTGTCAGAAATTTTACCCATCTTTAATAGGCTCTCAATTCTTTCCCCGGCTATGACTACATCAGCAAAGCTAGTGGAAGAAAAGGCAGCTAGCCTGTCAATGTATGTTCCTTGGAGGGTGTTCATAAACATATCAGCCATCTCCCTCTCTGACATGGGTGGCTGGACAGCAGCAGCAAGCTGTCTCCACCTCTGAGCGTACTCCCGGAAGCTTTCCCTGGATGATTGTGACATTCCCATCAGGAGGGTCCTGTTGGGAGCCATATCCAAGTTGTACTGGTATTGTCTAATGAAGGCCTCTGCCAAGTCCTTCCAACATCTTATGGTTGCTCTAGTCAGATGAGAGTACCATTCCCTTGAAGCTCCTGTTAAGCTATCCTCAAAATAAAACATCCATAGCTTTTCGTCCATGGTATATGCATTCAGCCTCCCCAGAAAGGATTGCAAGTGGGTCCGTGGATAGGAAGTCCCGTTGTACTTCTCAAAGCACGGAGGTTTAAATTTGTGGGGAATCCTGACCCCGTCCACTAAGCCCATGTCCATAACATCAAAACCCAAAGAGTTTTGAGACTCCAAGGACCTTAATTTTTCAGCAATTTCATCCAGCCTTCTGTCATAGGCCTCCTCCCCAGCTCCCATCACTGTGAACTGATCTTCCTGGGGGTCCTCTTGCAGCACTCTTCCTGCAGTGGCAGTCCCTTGCACATTAACAGGGATGTTGATCTCTGGGTGAAGGTGGGTTCCATAGACTGGAGGATTAACATGAGGTTGAACTCTCTCATTGTTGCTGGTCCCAGCAGTCCCTGGATGGGGGTCTTCCTGATTCCTCCCCTCTACCAGTGCTCTTAATCTTTCTTGGCTTTGAGCCATATTATTCATCACCTCCATAAATTGTGTCATCTGATTCCTCATTTCCAATCTCTCATTGGCCATTTGAGTCCTGACCTCTGTAAGGTCCTGTTGTACTTGGTCCATTTGTATACCCGGAAGGTTGTTGCGGGTTGGATATCTGTGTGGACGGTTGAGTGGGAACACCCGACGTCGAGCAATAGTTCCTGAAGTCACAACAGAGTTAGTAACAATAAAAAAAACCTACAAAACAAAATAAAAGGTTAGTATGCAATGCAGTATGCTTATTTGTTTCCAAGGTATCCGACTTGGCACTTGGTTTTGACCTTTCCAGACCCCTGAAGAAGATGCTTGTGATGTTGCTTGAATAAAAAAAATAAACCAACACATATATTACAAAAAGTAAATGATACATAGTTTGTTTTTTACAATACATGCCCTCTGAGGGGTCAAAAAAAATACAACATAAAGAAAAGTACATGAAATGAAAGCAACAACAAGCAAAAGTCAAACACCAAGACCAAACTCATCCTCCTGAACTTCCTTGAGAAGTGCTTCAGTCACAGGATCAGCTGGACGCTCTGTAAGATTCCTGATAAGGAGATTCCTGGTAGTAACAGCTGCAGTTAGCCTCTTGTGTTGACTCTGGTCCTTAGACCTCTTCACACCAGCTTTAATCTTCAACTCTGAGATCTCTCTCTGGGCTGCTGCCAGGGCCTCCTGTTGCTCTTTTGCACTAGCTTCCAACTGCTCAATCTTGTCCTGAGTCCTCTTATCCTCCTGAGTACGAGCTTCGGTGATCCTGACCCACCTAGCTTGACTCTCCTTCAGATACAAATCAGTCCTGGCCTTTTGGAACTGAGCCTCTTTGCAGGCATTCTTCAAGATCTGCTCTCCAGCCCTTGACTTCTTAATGTAGTCCTCTGACTTTTCAATCCTGGCTAGATGCTCCACCTTTAGCTTCTCTAACCTTTCAATGTCCAGCCGACCATCACTCCTCTCCCAGAGGGTCTTCTGTAGAGCCTGAGTCAGCTTCTCATTTCTCTCTTTCAATTTCTCAAACTCCTCTAAGCTGACAGTTGCTGGAGGTGGTGCTGTGGAGGGCCCAGGCACATCTTCAATGGTAAAGGGCATCCCAGAAATTTGAGCCCTGGCATGAGACCACTCATAGTACTGAGCTGAGGCCACATTGTTGCATCTCCCAAGAATGGTTACCCCTTTAGTCTGGACATTGTCCCAAGCCCAGGATGCTTGCCTGACAATAGCCAGATTGGGCTTGTTTTCACAATAAAGGGTCTCAGGTAGGTCTTGTGCTCTAGGAGGGTGGACTAATGCATAGCCCAGTTGTCTTTTGAATAGCAGAGGGTTGTAGTTGATGCAACCCTTCACTCCTATCAGAGGCACATTGGGAAACTGCCCACAACTAGTAATGATGTCTCTGCCCTTGGTGCTCTGAGTGCACCACCTGATATCATCTGAGGTTAAAGCAACAAGCCTCCTAGACCAGTTCTTTTGCTGGTGAGGGTTCAAGAATGCATCAGTCTTTGGCAAATGCTTGAGCAACCAAGTATGGAACAAAGGAGCACAACATCTCACTAATCTTCCCCTTTGCTTTTCATTCCTTTGATGAACAGAGTAGTAGAAGTCTCCCAGTAAGGTGGGCACTGGGTTCCTCAGAATGAAAAGATGGATTGCATTCTTGCTAATAAACTTAGGCTCGTCTGCAAATAATATAACCCCATATATGCTAAGGGCTAATAATGCACAGACTGCCTTCCACTCTCCCAAGGAGGCTTTCAGAATAGCCTGAGAGGTCAAGAAATCCAAGTGGAGACCAGAGATTCCAGCCTTTGCTGTCATATTCTGCCCAATCAGAGCTGGTTCCAGATATAATGCCTTTGCTACCTCTTCATTACTAGGGAATGCCATCTCAGGGTTGCAGGGGACTCCACCCCTGATAGGTACACCAATCAGTGATGAATACTCTTCCAACAAGGGTCCCAACTGAAAATTCTGGAAGGTGAAGCACCTCAGAGGGGGATCATAGAACTGCAGGCAAGTATGAATCAAGCTCCTTTGGGAAGGGTCCAAATCCATAACCACATCAAGGATGCCTCCATAATGTTCTCTAAATAGTGGTATATGATCTGGAGTAATCAGGGTCTGAATCTTCCTGATGCTAGCCAACTCAGGCTCAAAGAAATGATAGGAGATGTTACTCTTCTTGGGTGCCATGTTGCTGAAGAAGAGTTGAGACAGATGCTGAGAATAACACTGAAGATGGACCACTGACAGGCTGAGACTGGTGATGCAGGTGACTGAAGCAGGTAGCTGATAGCTGAAGTAAGCACTGATGAAGATAGGTCTATGCTGATGAAGGGGTCAAAACCAAGCCAAAATGTATGATGGATACCCTGAAAAACAAATAAGCAAATGTCAAAATGATGCAATGATGATGTATGCAAATGATATGCAAGGGTTTGTGATCAGGCTAGATCTGATCAAGTGCTCTGATATAAGTCCATGTATGTTCAAGAAATCTAGATGAAGGTTCATAAGTCCAGTAACCAAGGTGGGGGACTCAAATAAAGAGTCACATGTCCAGGGTTAAAATCACAAGAACTGTTCCAAAATGGAGTACTCTTAATCAAAACAAAGTGACAGGGTATGTTGGGGTCAAGGGTACCTGCAAACCTGTAAACAGCCCAACCCCCTCACAGGTGATGTTCTAAAACAAGGATCCTCAGACTTGGATCAGTTATGAGAAGTGTAAACACTTCTAACCCGGAGGTACAGTGTTTACAATAACCATAAAAGATCCTCCTCTAATTCACCTCAGTTTCTGAAGGTCAATACTAAAGGTCATCCAGACTTAGCAGGCTTCCCAGATAGCCCTAGTACTACAGGAAATCTGTAGCACAAAGTTCTCAAGAAGAAACCCATATCTGAACCGTGTTTCATATTCCCGCACCAGACCGAAATGGAATGGGAAAGAACATGAACCACTCTAGCCTAGGTGTCACCCAGGTCCCAGGTATAGGACCTCAACTCTCAATAGAACACCCACCCACCAAAGCAACAAAACAGATCCAGCCAGCACAGTATGACAGTATGATATATGTAAAGCTGTAAAGAAAGCAGTAAAACAACTGTACATCAAGCAAAAATAAATACAAATACAAGCACAAATAGCACATAACACCCCAGTAAACACAAATCAATCAAGCGCTAGGAGGAACCCACAAAAAGAACCAGAAGCCCTGGTTGCAGTATAAGGGTCCCCAGCAGAGTCGCCAAGCTGTCGCTCCCACTAAATGAAGCCGGGTCAAATAGGGTACAGACGCGAACGGTCGGCGAGAGGAGGATGTGAGAACACACAGGAGTGAACTCACAGGGAATGAATAGAGTCGCCAGCTAGGCATTTTTATCCCGAAGGAAAGGTAATGCTGCATAAACCTAAGAAAAGATATGGATAAGACGGTTGCGAACCAGAGAGACTGAGAAAGGGGGTTGGTTACAACCTGGGAAGGTATTAGCACCCAGATTGTCCGTCGTACTCGACGGGATCCACGCTTAAAAGATTTGTGTTTTAAAGGGGTAGTGTCAGTGCAATTTGTGTATAAAAGAGCTGGAAGGAAATATACAGGTGTCTGTGCAAAAGAGGTGTGAAGTGTATAAATGAAGTGTCAGTGTAAGGAATGAATGCTCATGATAATGAGGCTAAGAATAAGGCTAGAAGGAGGGGGAATATACATAGACTTTTGTTCGATAACCGTTAAGTTATGCCTACGTATCCTCTCGTGCAATGAGGAAGTCAGAACACCGTAGTTCGACCCAAAGAGACTGAAAGATGAATTGACTTGTGAACTGCTTACTTATCTATGCTCAAGTGTGTGACCTGTCTGGCTCAGGTGCTAACTGTCTTGCATTAGACGGAAGAAGCAAGTTCTCGTTTAGGAGTGAATGAGATGAGAAAAGAATCCCGGAGGAGACGATTATTGTTTGTTTTTTGAGTTTTCAGTCTTTTATTGCTTTTTGGAGTTTGTCATAAGTTAATGAGCTTAAGCCTAAACCAATGGATTTTAGTAAACTCATCACATCTTCCCTCTGATCAGGGGTAATGAGAATACCTTAAGTGTGAAGTCAGCTTCTCACACTTAATCACCTTGGTGTAGGATTAAGATCATTAACCTACTTGTGATTATTTAGATGTTTTTGTTGTTTTTGTTTAGTGTTAAGTAATGAGATTAAGCCATAATCAGGGATTAAACAGACTCATTACACCATCCTAATAGAAGGATAATAGATGAGGGTGTTTAAGCTGAGGAATGCTCCTCAACTTAATCCATGATTAGGGATTAAACTCATGACAAAACAAGCCTTTGATTAAGTGGATTTTATTAATGGTATGATGATGAAGTGAGTTTTAGGGTTTGTAAGACAACTTGAGGGGGACTTGTCCATTAACACTAGGGTTAGTCCTTCTTAAACAATTAAGGAAGAATTAGAACCCTAATGCAAGGCCCAAGTTACAAGTTTGGATGTCTTGATGATTATTAGATGGATTGACTAAGATATTTAAACACATTAAGGGTTTAACACTTAGGATTAAAGTTATACACTCCATCCTAATAGAAGGATGCAGGCATAAGCTTAATCACAAAGCCTTAAAGCCTTTAGGGTTTAGTCCCTGATTATGAGGTGAGAAGAGAAGACTCAATGAGACACAAAGGTAAAACTAAGTGGGGAGACTAATCAAAACCCTAATCATTGTCATGCTTGGTTGTTCCTATGGTTTGTGAGGTTTAAGAAAGAAGTCTTGCAAAGGAACCACCAGGAAGCAGATGAAAGGATCAGGAGAAGCAAAGTAACTTGCTTCATTCAAGAAGTCAAGTCACTTGAGGAAAGAAAGTAAGATGAAGAATAATGAGCAAGCTCAATCTCAAACACATAACAAAATGCAGCAAGGATGCATAAAGGAGATGAAAAGAAAATGTGAGAAGTGAAGGCAAATTCACTTCTCAGAGTTGCTTACCACCTGAAAAGTTAGTGAAAGGAATGCAATGCAATGCAAAATGAAGTGAAATGACATGATGCAAATCAAAACCAGAAGCATAGGTATGATGCTAATGATGCTATGAGATGATACACACAAGAAACAAAGCATGGGGATGATCATACAAACTTATGGATGCAAATGAAACAAGTTAAGAACCATGGACATACATGAAAAGTTATGAAGTGCAAATGGCATACAACATGGTAAATGCAAGATGTGATGATCAAACATGCTTACAATATGTCTTAAGATGTCAAATGAATCAAATGGATACACAAAATGCTATGGCAAGTCAAGGTATGAATGCAAATGCAAGATGGATGCATATGGAAACCCAAATTAGGGTTTATGACCAAAGCATCAAACAAAAACCAAAATCAGAAGCAAACATCAAGATAAAAAATTGAAAATGCATTCAAAGGAACCCTAACCCTACACAAACTCACTGCCCAAAGGAGGGGTTCTAACTCTTAACCTAATAAAAGTTATGAATTTCCTAAAATTCCTAGGGTTTTTGGGTACCTTAAAAAGAAAAATGCCAAACAAATGGAAAATGCAAGATCAATTCATGCCAATTTAATCCTACAAACTACATGATATGCAAAACACAATGCAAAAGGAATCAAAGTCCAACTCTCAATGGTTAGGCAGAAATGATTTTTTGAAGTTTGGATCAAAATAATGCTTTGAAAATGAATTAATTCCATGGAAAATTATCAAAATGCATCAAGATCAAAAAAGAAATTTGGTTTGAGGGTTGGACAATGTTTCTAAATGGTTTTAAATGTTTCATGAATTTTTTGGTGATTTTTAAATACCTAAAAGTATTTTTAATTAATTAATTCTCATTAATTAATTAAAAATAAACTTTTAAATGATTTAAAAATATTTTTTAATGCAAAAAATAAAAATAAAAATGTTTTTGGTTTCTGAAATTAAATAAAAGTTTGTATAAAAAATTTCAGAATTTTTAAAATGATTTTGCTATTTTTAATAAAATGGAGAAAAGAAATGAATTAATATGAAAAAGAAAATGAATTTAATCTGGAAAATGGAAAAGTAATCAGATCCAAAGGCCCAAGTTTGAACTGGCGCCATATCCAATGGCTGACATTCAAACTTGGCTAATTATGATTAACCCTAATTAATTGTGCCCTAATCACTTTCAGGCGACCGGAACACTGTTCCGGTCGTCTTCTCCGACCAACCAAAATCTCAAACTCTCTCTATACGCATCCAAAACAAAATCTAACTGCCCAGAACTCTTCCCCACTCAAAAACGAAACAAACCCCTCAATCAAACAACATTTATCATTCAGAAACAGGGAGAATCGAATCAAACATTTTTTAGGGCAAAAGTTTCAGACAAAGCATACATCCTGATTTCTCAACCATTTTCAAAAGTAAACATATATTCATGATCAGGGAAGCATGTAGATTCATTTAGAAACTTAAAATACACGTTCTGGAAAAAAAGTTCATGAAGCTACCTGAGTTTGAAGCTTTTCAGTTTGGAGCTTTCAGACCTCTTCTCTCGTGCAAAACTACTCCTATGACCTCCCTTGTGCTTCTGAAAGGCTTGGAACAAGTTTATTTTGGATGGTTTGAGAGATGGAAGAAGTTCTGTTCAAGGTGGTGTTGTGATCGTGTTTTTTATTCAGGGGCTTTCAGGCTGTTTTAAGGGGTGCTTTGTGATCAGGAAGGTATGTTGAGTTGATCTGTGAAGTTAGTTTGTGTGTTTGTGGCTTGTGTTGAGAGTTTCGAAGGCTCTTGCAAATGAGGGTGAGAATGAGAATGCTGTATTGTGGGGTGCTTCAGGCTTGCTTCTTGTTATGTTTGGCTTGCATTTGATTAGTATAAACAATTGCCATTGGTCAGAAGAAGTGACATGTGCTTTATTGATTGGTATGGGTCCTTTTGCCAAAAGGTCAAGTTTGTGTAAGAGAAGCATGGGCCACTTGCTAGCCTAGTACAACAAGTGTGTCCTGCGCAGCATGATGAGGGAAAAGGCCTAGGATGGTTCAGCAAGCTAGCCAGCAAGTGGATGAGAAGCTATGATGAGTTTTGCAACTTGGCTTGCCTTTGATTCTTATGAAAAAGTCTTGCTCCATAAGCCATAAAACATGTGATCCCTTGGCCCATTCTGATTTTTAAATGTTGTGTGATCATGTTGTGAAGTTTAGGAGTCCATTTGATAGCTTTAGAACACTTGATCAAGTCATTTTGCAAAATACCTCTTTGGTAGAAACTTTGAAATTTTGTGATTTTTGCCAACTTTGACAAACCATAACTTTTGATCCATAATGAATTAGGTCATGTTCTTGTACTTTTTGAAAAGGGAAAGATCCATTCTACAACTTTCATGACCAAAGTTTTTTCATTTGAAGCTTTTTTGAATCAAAAAGTAAAGGTTGAAAAAGTTGCCTAAAATGACATTTTCATAAAAAGTCAAACTTGCCCAAAAAGTCAACTTTGCACAAGACTTGAAATTCTTCAATTTTGTGAACTTCCAACCTCTTATATGATCAAATAAAGATCATATACAATCAAAATGATGAAGAACACCCTTTGGTTGGGTCATTGGGGGCCTCAGATGCCCTGATTTTGCACTGACTTGCTTGAAAAGTCAACTCTTGGTCAGATGACTTCCCCATGGAATTTCTTCATGAAAATTGATATGCATACTCCCTATACCATATAGAGACCAATAGAAACAAGAATGACCAAAAAATTTGGAGTTATGGCCTCTGAAACCAAAACCCTAATTCTAGGTCATCTGTGCAGTCAAACCTGGCGTTGCTTCCATGCCATTCTCAGTTCTTGTGATTCCTTGGCATTCTTGACTTTGAGAGGATATAATATGATATTTGAACACATATGTACCCCTTTGAAGTGATTGATGGCCTTTGGAGTGGCTCAAGAAGCTCTTGGATTGCTCAGATCACAAACCCTATATGCAGATGACTTTGAATCTATGCAGTGAATCAAAAATGTGATATGAGATGGTATGATTGAGATTATGCATATGAGGAGATCACAAGCCATGGTATGAATGGGTGAGGGAAAATTTGTGGTGTTTACAGTTTCTACATGTTTTTAGCTTCGAATTGATATAAAAAACACCAAAAACGGATAACCGAAACTCAAGTTATGAATTAAAAACACCAAACCAAAAAGTTCCTGGCTCGCTGAGCGAGAAAAGTTCTGGAGATCTCGCTGAGCGAACACCGCGATTCCAACAGCAGCTCAGTCGCGCAATAGTCAGTATAAAAGCTCCCAAAACTCAACCAAACTTCCACAAACATGATCATTAACATGTATTAACTATCATACTTCGATTATATCAAGTTTCAACCGATTAATCTACTAATTTCTTAGATTTTCATCAAAAACCCTAAAACCTCATATTCTCTAAACTTCTCCAAAACAAAAACCCAATCAATCTAACACATACATAATCATACACAATGATAAGATAACAATATTTCACACCCTTACCCGATTGTTTCGATTCCTAGGAGCTATCTTGAAGATTTTATCTTCTTCCCCTTTTCTTTCCTTTCTATTTCTTTCTATCTCTCTTTTTCTTCTCTTTCTACTCTTATATCTTTCTATTTATATTTTCTTTTTCTACCAAATATCATTTTCTCTCAAAATTATAATTCTACATAATTTCTAACTTAACATTAATTAGCAAAAGTCTAAAATATCCTCCAATCTAATTTTACCCGAAAATTCTCAAAACGGTAAAATAATATAACACATGAACATATCCCATAAACACACCAATTTCATAATTAAAACAATTATCAATCAATTTAAATAAAAGACTCAACAAAATGGAATAATCTAATCGGGGCGTTACACTCATCGTCTGAGAAAAAGAAGAAGGGAGTCTCGATTGCTTCATACAAACATGCTTTGGAATTGATAAAATCTTGCAACGTTGTGGGTTGGGGGAAGATGATCGAAGTTCCAGTCAAAGAGAATATGTTTGGGGTTGGATATCAACCTGCTTAAGCAGCAGCAACACCGAGCGCCAATGACCGAAAGGGGCCCATTACATTTTCAAGTGGCGGGTTGATAGACTATAGTTGTATCTGCATGATCAATAAAGACAAAGCTGACATCGGTTGTGATTTGGATAATTGGATAAGACCACGTGTCCCAAGCATGGAACTCAGCAACTGGTCAACGGAGGAGATCATCACTGTCACTCTTCACAAAGAGTAATCGTCTTTTATTTTTCTTTATCATTGTATGAAAATCCTACATCTTGCCCGAGGCGTAGTAGCTCATTGTAAGGGCCCATCTGTTTCATTTTGCAATGTTTAATCATGAATAAAAAGGACGTTTTTGAATTCAAACATGGTGTTCCCTGTTTTTTTCTTTTAATAAATAATTAAATGGCAATGTACGTTTCCACTTTTTCACACTTATTCTAAAACAAAACATGAATCATCATTCATGCAGATACACCCCATTGGGTTCCATCGATAACAATTCTGCTATGACTCAATATGACTTCGACAATATAATTTACTAAGCCGATGAGAAAGGTGAAGAAGACTGTTAATTCCTTGAAGAGTTAGACAGGTTTCTAAAACAAGAGGAGAGGGTGATTCAGCCGCACAAAGAGGCAGTTGGAATTATGAATCTGGGAATAGAAGATGCCAAAAAAGAGGTGAAGGTCGGGGATGCCTAAGAAGAGTCTGTGAAGATAAGGTTGATTGAAATGCTCTGGGAGTATGTTGACATCTTCGCTTGGTCCTATCAAGGCATGTAAGAGCTTGATACCGATATTGTAGTGTAAAAAATACAACTTCGAGAGGAGTGTCCACCAGTGAAACATAAACTGGGCAGAACTTGACCTAATATGGATGTGAAACTCAAGGAAGAGGTTCAGAAACAGTTTGATGTTGGGTTATTGGCCGTCACTAGTTATCCACCATAGGTTTCCAACATTGTGCTAGTGCCGAAGAAAGATGGAAAAGTACGGATGCGTGTTGATTACCGGGATCTAAACAGAGTTAGTCCAAAGGACGATTTCCCGCAAAAAAGGGTATCCCGGTGGATTGAAAACCCGAAAAGGCGATCCACGCAAAACAAGGGAATAAGCGAACAATTGCGATCCGGGTAATCTGAAACAAATCATTATTTCATGCAGTCTGACAATATCAGAAGGGAGGAATCAGTCCCCTCATCTTCTTCAGAAAGCAAAGGCAAGAACGGAAAGTCTTGAAGACATGTTGGTCATAGCAGGAAGGAAACTCATTGGAATACCGTGCACATTTCCATTAGGATAGTTTCTTTTCTCAATTTTATGGTAGCTACCTCTTTCCAGGTAGTTGCTTCCTGATGTAAAACCTTTCCTATTCAGAGGCCATTCAATGAATGCCTATTCAGTAAAAAGTCACGTTGTGTTGTGTTTACTTTATTTGCAAAAATGTCCTGAATTTTTGGCAAAAAAAGCATTGCATATGAAACATGTTGATTTTTCTAAGAAAATTGACATTGAAGGGAAGCAATTAAAACTTTCTTTGAGTGTCAGGTGATAGTGGATGAACAGATCATACCATGAAAGTCCCCAGGGCATATGTGTGTATACTGTTGTTGTAGGTTTTACAGGACGATGCGGTATTTCCCCTAGCAGAAAGTGTTCCCCAACTGAGCTAGAGCAAGTGGAATCCACGACGGAACTTCAAACCTAATCAAAGAGGTGTCCTCGCTAAGCGGCGATTGTTCTTCACAAGAAAGACCTGGTTATCCCCAATAGAGTTCAAATGGAACCTTCCCCAGTTGTGTCAGAGTAGGGTGGTATCCCCAGCAGAACTTCAAACCTAATCGAAGAGGTTTGTCCCCAATCGGAGTCTTTGTGTCAGAATGGGCTATTCCCAGCAAGAAGCTGAATGCCTAATTCCCCGCAGAGTTGTAACTGTCAAAACTCTTTCTCTAGCAAAGGTTATTTGATCAAGTATTTCCCCAGCCGGGTCGGTAGTTCGTCGTTTCCTCACAAAGTTCATGATTGGTACGCAACCGTCATTGAAATTTCACCAGCGAGTCCGCCAATTTATTTTTGGCTGGTGTGACAGAGTAATGCAGACATTTGTTCACATTTCATTCCTTAACCAAGTATTGCCAGGATGTCTTGGACATATCCCCAGCAAAATTCCAGGGCTAATTGAAGAGCTTTCCTCCCCAAGCGAATTATATTTCTACGAGCGAAATTATCCCCAGCGAGCAGATGTGCACCTGGTTTCCCCACAGAGGTAGAATTTTCAGAATTCTTTCCCCAGCCGGAGTCTTGACCAAGCCTCTTCCTCAGCTGAGTCTAAAGATGGTTATCCCCGCAGAGTTCATGTTTGGGACTTACTCCCATCGTTGAAATACTCCCCATAGAAGTCGCCAATTTATTTTTTGGCCTTTGTGATCAAACAAACTGTTGTTCATCTCCCCAACCAGAGCATCGTCAAAGCCTTTTAACCTGGCTCCCCTGCAGAGTTGTGATTATTGTTGCCAATCATGGCACTTTGGTTGATGCTCGTTTGCATTCCCTAGCACTCGTTTGTGTTCGCACTTTGCTCGTTTGCATTTCCTAGCACTCGTCTGTGTTTGATACCAGCATGTGCTCGTATGCACGTCCTGGTACTCGTCTGTGTTTGATACCTGTCTGTGCTCGTATGCACGTCCTAGCACTCGTCTGTGTTTGATGTTTGATAGTTTCTCGTCTGTATCCCCCCTAACATTCGTCTGTGTTTGACGTTTGATATCTGCTGGATGTTCGCTTGCATTCCCAGCACTCGCTCGTTTGTGAATTATTGTTCGTTTGATTCTCCCCGGCAGAGTTGTGTTTTTTACCAGGCATTTGTTACTCGTTCGCATGCCCGGGCACTCGTCTGTGTTTTGCTTGTCACTCGAATGCATTCCTCGGAGCCCGTCTGTGCTTGACATCTATTTGATGCTCGTATGCTTTCCCCATCAGTTGTTTGTGTTTGATAGTTGCTTTGCTCGTCCGCATTTCTGGGCACTCGTCTGTGTTTCGCTTGATGCTCGAATGCATTCCTCGGCGCCCGTCCGTGTTTGACATCTATTTGTTGCTCGTCTGTGTTGCACCCCAAAATTTGCCCTCCACAAGGCAAGTCATTGTGTACTAAGAGACTCACAAGGTTCACAAGACATCTCATGAGGTTCACAAGGCTAAATGGACTTCCAAGACTTCAAGTGAGCTTCACAACATCTTATATGTGTTCAAGAATCTCCATGACAAGTTTCAAGACTTTTCCCAAAGGTTTGCTCAGTCAGATGATCAGATAGGTTAAAATCAGTTAAAAAGTCAAAATGAGGTTAACTATGGTCAAACCAAAGTCAAACTTCATGATTTTTTGCCAACATCAAGTATATGAAGTAAAATTCATCATTTGATCAAGGGTTGATCATGATTCATCAAGGAGATTTCAGATCATCAAGAATCAGGAGTTTCTAAATTAGGGTTTTCACAGGAAAAGTCAACTGAACTTTGAC
This sequence comes from Lathyrus aphaca, assembly GCA_963966055.1. Taxonomy (NCBI): domain Eukaryota; kingdom Viridiplantae; phylum Streptophyta; class Magnoliopsida; order Fabales; family Fabaceae; genus Lathyrus; species Lathyrus aphaca. Next base: position 297,325,454 of record OZ014519.1, on the reverse strand, counting down.
CAGCCATAACTTTCACATGCTTCATCAAGAATTTTCCATCCAAAGCTCATTTTGAAGGAAATTGAATTCTCTACAACTTTGTGTCTCACAAGCCAAGCCCAAAAATGCTTCATTTGGAAGGTATGAGCTAAGACATTATAGGTCCTTTTGAAAGTCAACAAAAAGTCAACAACTTCAAAAGAGCATAACTTGAGAATGGTAAAAGATATGGACATGAAACCAATGGGGTTGGTTAGAGGACTCTTTAAGCTTTCCAAAATGTCTAAGAACACCCTCATAACATTAAAATAGAAGGATTTGTGCCCTTGCAAAGTTGGGAAATTTTAGGGAAGTTTATGAAGCAAATAAGGCCTAAAATCAAATTTTTGCTAAATGAGCCCACCAAATTGCCATCCCATCTTTATCAAAACACCAAGCACGACCCAACCCACTTATTTTCTGAATTTTTATTTTTTATTTCATATTTATTTGAATTTTATTCATTAAAATATCATTTAAATTGAACTAAAATATGAAATCAAATATTTAAAAGGGGATATTGCTTCTAGAAAATCATAAACATTGTTTGGATCAGATTGATATACAAATTATGATTATTATCCTAAAATAGCAAGGTTAGATCAAATGAAAATCAAGTTTTAAGACATAATCTTTTTCAATCTTCAATGATCAAAATATCCAAAGTGTGACATGATTTTTTGACCTAATATCATTCATATATATACAAGGAATTGATCACAACCAAGAGGACACGAATTTGCTGCCTCAAGAACACATTACAAATTTCAAAATTTCAAGAGAAAAGAGAGATTCGGTTTTGGACTTAGAGGCTCTCTCAAGGCATTCTAAAGGATACTTTCTGGATAATTAGATTGAAGGTTCATGACCTGAATCATAAACTGCCATGGCTAGGGTTTAAGCTCCCGATTTGGGGTTTTACGATTAGAGTGATATAAATGAATTCTAACAACGTGGTTGAATTGTGTATGATATAAGGATCATTATTGCATAATCAATTTGTTAAGATTTTACAGGTTTCATGATGATTGGAGAAACCTAGGTTCTGTTGCGAAACTAAATTCGCAAGAAAATTCGTAAGAATTTTCGCAGGTATTTTCGCAGGTCTTGAGGAAGAAGAAGACTCCTGACACGAAATTCAAATATTTGAATTTGAACATATATTATATATTATTGTTTGTATTATATATTATGAGAAACACTGATGGCTTGGTGGTGAGGATGCGCGTATGTGAGTGCAAGGTCCTGGATACGAAACTGGCCTCTGTGTATTTTTTTGGTTTAATTATTTTGTTTTTCCAGAATAGCAACAAAACGTAATGGGCTGAGGATATTGATCAGCTGCGCTGGCTGGCCCAGTGGTGAATCTCTTCTGTTTCCAGGTAAAGGACCTGGGTTCAAATCCCAGGTCCTGCTTTTTTTTGATTTTTGATTTTTATGTTTATTTAATTTATTATTAATATTCCTTAATCAAATTAAATATCTAAAAATTATATTTACACATGTTTTCTTAATTAAATTTTATTTTCATAAATCTGAATTAATGTATATATGTTCATTCTAAAATTTTTTCTAAAAAATATAGTTTGTTGTTTATTTGAATAAAAATGTATATATGTTTGTTTAAATAATTAAAGTCATTATTATGTATCTAATTAAAATATTCTCACTTAAAACCAAAATTATATTATAAATTTTAATTTATTTTGTAAATTTAAAATATTTATTTGATAATTTGTTTATATTATTATTGAATGTATTTTTTTTAGATAAATAATTTAATTAGTTTAAGGTCAAATAATTAACCTTAATATTTTTTATATACATAAACCCTAATTTATTTTTGATAAACCCTAATTTTCTTTTATAAACCCTAATTATATTGTAAATATTAATTCATTTGTTTGTAGATTTTAATTTTATAATTTGTTCATATTATATGTAGTTTTTATATATAAATAATTTAAATAATTTAATTAAATAGTAAACCCTAATTTATTTATTTTTCTAAATAATTCAAAACCCTAACTTTATTTCATGAACTTAATTTATTATTTTTATATGCTTACTTAATTAAAATTAACAAATATTTTTTATAATATGTATATAAATTTAAAATATTAGAACTATTAGTTATATTTATTAGTATATAATTGTTATTATTTATTTCTTTTATTTAAAATTCCCTTAAAAATAATTATTTATTTAACTTTGGACTTTTAAATTTGTTTCTATATTATGTTGTTATACTAACCATCTTATACTTATTTTTTGTTTATTATTACTAACCCATTTAATTATTTATTTATTTGCTTATTTATTTTAATTATTTTAATCATTATAATGTAATTGTACCCACTATGTAATAGTTGTAGAATTTCTTATTATTTATTGTAAAATGCCATGGTTAGTAAAATAGGGAGTGTAAAACATGTTTGTATTTAAAATTGAATTTAGATCATTAACCTCAAGATAAATATATGAATTTGTACACGCACACACATAAGTCGATCCTGGATCGCCATCTCACATTCTTAAGGATACCTCTCATGTTGCCTAAAGAAAAAAGGTCAAGTAAGGTGTAAAGCAAAGTCCCTTCTCTCATATCATCTAGTCCCTTAAAAGATAATAAGATCAAGTCCCTTCACGGTTGCCTTCGTAAATGATCTTGTCCCTTTCGAATAAAGATGATAAGTCCCTTCGAATTGCTAAATACACCTTACGGTTGCCTAATCACAGTTGTCCCTTCATTTGTCCCTCATACATCCAAGGTAATGACTACCTATTCCTTAATAATAGGGATAGTCTTACCATTTAAAGGATATTTAAGAACAGAAAAGATTTAACTTAGGGTAGGTTTCTCTTATGTACTTGCTCACCTTTTTCAAAACATTTCAAACACTTCACATTTTCAAATAAATTTTCAAAACAAAGACTTTATATATATCCGTACATGGATCATTATAAAGTACTTAAGAAAATTTCTAAACACACACTACACTTCTCAAAAACATTTTAAAGTAAGCTAAGTAACTAAGAGCCCATGGATAACCATGGATGTAAAGGGTGCTAACACCTTCCCTTTACATAACCTACCCCCCGAACCCAAAAATATTTTAAAGGTCTTTCCTGTTCTTTTATGCCTTTCCTTTGGATAAAATAAAAGTCGGTGGCGACTCTTGCTATCCGCAACATTTAACTAAAAGTCAGTTCTCCCACCGTGTTACAGAACTGGCGACTCTGCTGGAGATTTAATAAAAGAGGGGTACCCTTAGGAATTAAATCACTTTAAAATTGTTTGCCTTGTTTGCTTTATACTTATCTTGTTGGGTGCTCTTATGTGTGAAAGATCCTAACCCGGATCTAGTGTACCTTAGGTAAATGGCAATAGACCAAGGAAACTGTACGGCGTATACCAATATGGTTGATCTGGTGGCCATAGTTAGTGTGACTTCTTGGTTGGTGCTTATGTTCCTTAAGAAAGTTGAGGATAATATGAGGCTGCCATATGTTGTCAATACACTAACTATCTTTTAGAACCCTAGTTATCCCATCTTGGCCTTTAGAAAAGTAGTGAGGTAGCCGACTTTGGTGAAGACTGAAGTTGGTTGATACTCGATGCTACACTCATTGAGATCCTAAACTTGGAGGGTTTTGGTTGGCAAGTAAGTTGCCTACTGAACAACCACCCTTGTGAAGGATCAATGATATTGAGATCCCTTAGAACCTGGTTACTTTTGTAGGACAGGATGAACCATCTAAACTTCAGGGGAGGGTACTTACCTTTAAACCTCATGCAAGCCTTTAAACCTAGGGCTATTGTGTGACTTGTTTGTGTGTGCCACATGTTTGTGATTGAGCATAACATCATGACATCATCATGCATCATAAGCATAGCATTTTCACTAACCATTTCAAGGACCAAAGGATTTATCTTTGTTCTTTGTTGCAGGTCATGGCTACTGCTCGTAGAAACACCATCAGGATCAACTTTGTAGGGATACCTGCTAAGCTTAAAGAGTTGGTTTCTCAAGTGTCTGATCACTCCCAGTTCATCAAGAAACATGGTCACCTTCTGGATCTAGTCACTTCAGGGTTCAATGAAGACATGATGAGTGTTCTGTTTCAGTTCTTTGATCCTAAGCACCACTGCTTCACATTCCCCGACTACCAGCTGGTTCCAACCATGGAAGAGTTCTCCAAACTTCTGGGCATACCTGTTCTTGATCAGAAACCATTCACAGGATTGGAGAGGGAGCCTAAACCTGAGGTTATTGTTGCAGCTCTACATCTGAAGAAGGTTGACATTGTTCTGGAAACGAGAAGTGGAGTCAAGGGTATTCTTGCTAAGGTGTTGATAGAGAAGGCTCAAATTTCTTGAAGGCTATGAGTTATGATGCTTTTGAGGATATCTTAGCCTTGCTAATTTATGGCTTAGTGTTGTTCCCCAATCCAGATCAGTTCATAGATGTTCATGCCATCAACATTTTCCTGAGTCACAATCCAGTGCCTACATTACTTGGAGACATCCTACACTCTCTTCACACCCGTACTACAAGGGCAAGAGGAACTTTGATGTGTTGCATACCTTTGCTATCTAGGTGGTTTATTTCTCACCTTCCTCGCTCAGTAATGAAGAATGAGCAAGGGTTCAGGTGGTCCAAAAGGATCATGTCACTCTCACATTCAGATATTCATTGGTGCTCCAGATCTATGGAGAATGTCACTATCATTGACCGTTGTGGAGAGTTTCCTAATGTGCCACTTCTAGGCATAAGAGGGGGCATTACTTATAACCCCTCTCTAGCTTTACGACAGTTTGGTTACGCTCGGAGTGAAGGTCCACATGACATGTTGATTCAGGGCATTGTGTTTGACTACGACAACGATCTTCAAGGTTACCGTCAGAGATTCATACGAGCCTGGGGAAAAGTGAACAAGGTTGACAGCAAGACTCTGGAGCCTAAGTACACTATTCCTATGGAGGCTTATCTCAGATGGGTGCGATCTCGTGCTCAGACTCTCATGATGCCATATCCTGCTATCCTGCCAGTTACCATGGAACCTGTTGCTGAAGGAGATACTTCTTATACCATCCTTCACCCAGACATGCCTACTGACATGGAAGATTTACAGAGGTCCTGGATCCAGTTGAAGAAGCAAAGGGATACTTTCAAGACTCATTACAAAGCTAGCCGAGAAAGAATCCTAGAACTAACAAAGCAACTTCACGAGGAACAGAATCTCAACTCATACCTCAACACAAAGAGGAAGCGTCCATGGGAGACTTAAAATCCCATCTCTTGTATTTATTACATTTCATTTTGTAAGCCCAAGGGGCAAAACAAATTTATTACTAATAAAAGTTTACCTTTTTGGTTGCTTAAGCAAATTTAAATCCTGCGGTCCTTGAATACATTGCATATACATTCACATATCATATCATTGCATCACAGGTTTATTGCGCACAGGTTTCTTATCTTCTCGCTGTTTATTTCAGCAGAAATGGATCTTGAACAGACAGTCAAAGATCTCCAGGCACAAAATGCACAGTTCCAAAAGTTGATCCTGAACTTGTCCAAGGGGCAGGATGAATTAAAGACACTGCTGGCTAAAAAGAAGAATCCTGAGGACAACAAGGATGATCAGCTGAAACAACTACAAGCTGAGATGACAGGAATGAGGACCCAGATGAATGACCAGGTGGCTCTTATTCAAAGTTTAGCTCAGGGGCAAGAAGAGCTGAGAACCTTTGTCCACAAACTTCAAAGTGATAGAGTCAGGGATCTAATTGTCAGTCAACCTCCGTTAAAACTAGCTGATTTGGTTGAAAGGAAGATGAGGATAAAAGAAGGTAAGAAACAGATTGCCATTGATTGTTCTTCAGTTGAAGAAGAAAGACCTGATAAGGTTAATCCACCTCAACACAAGAAATATAGAAGGCGGTTTATCAAGTTCAGCACTCCAATGTCACAAGTTCTGCAATGCTTGTTGGAGATGGAACTAATTTCTTTGAAAAGTTCTCCTCAAAATCCTAAAACCTCCTCTCCTCGCTATAATCCCAAGGCAAGGTGTGGGTATCACTCCAACTGTTCTGGACATGATACTAATAGTTGTTGGACATTAAAGAAAAAGATCCAAGACCTTATTGACGAAGGAATCCTAGAGGTTACTCCATAAGGTCAAGTTGAATTCTACTATCGTCCATCAAACACCAAAGCTGCAAGACAAGTTGCCCAAGGTTGCAAGAAAGAAAGCCTACCTGTTCCTGTTGAGATATGGGGCACCTTGGGACATCCAAGTGGTAAATTTGATTTCATGGTGAAGTATACTGCTCCTCAAGGTTCACAGATTGCAATTGAGGACATTCAGCCAACTGGATGGGACAACATTTGAATTTTCATTTGTAATTTCTTTTATTTGTTTGAACACTTACTATTATGTTAAACTTTTGTTTTCATTAATGCATTGCATATGTTTGTCTTGAATTAATCCATTCGTTCCACTATATTTTGAATTATACTTCTTATTTCTATCTTGTGATATTTAACTCCTGATAAAGCTATAAGCCTGTAGAGGGAGGATGACGAAAACAATACCATAATCTTATGCAGTATGCTTTTGAACAGACTATGCTGACGATGTACAGGCATTGTTTCAATTCCTAAATAGTGGAGATATAAGGAAGTTAATCCCTAGTTAACCCTTTTGAGCCTATGAAGTAGGAGTTTTTATTCTCGCACAAATCAAAACCCTTATTCATAACCTGGGGCAGGGTAGTTACTCGGTTAACTCAAATATGCCAATTATCTGTGTTGTACACAACTAATGATGGTTCTCTGTAATCATTAAACCTGACAGTCAATATCCATCAAAAGAAAAGCTCACTAAGTCAAAACCTATGAAGGAGACTTAGTAAAACATTAAGACATCCCGCTGACTGTAACCTTGAAATAAGCAGTTCAGGCAAAAAGAAGGGATAATAAAGTCAAAAGAAAAGAAAAAAGAGGTCACTATGAATCCTCAACAAAGAAAGATGACTGAGTATTCAAATAAATATTTGATTCCTGAACCATCACAAACTCATTTGAGCCTCAATGCATAAGTTAACTGAGTATAGGACTGAAGAACATCATGGAGATTGGGTTGGGTACAAATAAAATTTGAGCCTATATCCTTTGTTTCTTAAACCATGAACCAGGCCACGTTATAACCCTTTAAAAGTCCTAACTGAAGCATGGTTAGTTCGAAAGCGTACTGCTACAAAAGGTATCCTGACTCCTTTAGGGCTTATTATAAAACTTGAGTTAATATCACAGTTTTCAAAAAAAAAAAAAAAGAGTCTTTCTAAAATAAATTGTTTCAAAACTTCAAGACAGACATAAGCGTTGCATTTTTTAATATATTTGTTTGCATATACCTGAGTGTTTGACAAATGGAGAAGCTTACAGGATGAATGTTCAATGAACCAAAGTCCTTCCGATAAACAAAGTTGCTTCCTGGATCAAAGTCCATGTATACAAAGGGGCATAGTCATTATCTCCCAATTAAGGGGGCAGGCCATGATACTTCCTAACTCATTTGGGGCAATCAGGACAAGATTCAACTATGTTTAAGCAGCCAGAGGCAGATCTCCTCATCTATCTGAAGTGCCAAGGGTAACATTACAAAGTTCATAATGCCAAGGGCATAGTCACTGTTTCCCAGTCAAGAGGCATACCAAGTTACTGTTCAATTCAGTTGGGGCAATTAGGTCCAGACTCAACTGTGCTTAATAGCCAGGGGCATTTTCCCTCATACAATTGAATTACCAAAGGTGACATTACAGAGTTCACAATGCCAGGGGCATATGCTTATGGGGCATTCTGCTTGTTTCTCTTGAGGTAGCTCATTACAGATACTTCCATTATGGGACAATTCATCCTCAACCAAGGGGCAATGCTTTCTCTTCAAATCTAATACCTGGAGCGTATATGGTCCATCACAGTTTGAAGACACATTCCTCTCATTGTATTACCTTGATATTGGATTCTCAGCTGAAACCATGATGGAAATTAATTGTCTATGCCAGTAGTATCAGATGGTGTCAGTATCATGTCTTCAGATCCAGCTATGAGGATTTCTGGGAAGGTACTCAGGAAAGTTAAAGAATTTCAGGGGCTCTAAATCCAATTGGTTATACACTCTCGAAGTTGAAACGATTCTGTTTTCAAGTTCAGCTTTACTTTTCCCTCTGAATCCGGATTTACTTTTACCCTAGCAAAAACGTCCATTGGTTGCATGTATGCTTTTGAATATGATTGATGTTTACCAGAAATGCATGTATGCTTAATATGATTGATGTTTACCAGAAATGCATAAAAATGCAGTAATAGTATTTACTAAGGACGAACGAGGGGAGGATTCCAACGAAGCTTCACCAGGATCACTCTTACAAGACAATTACAAATCCCTCAGTAGGGCAAATCCATCTTCATAAAGTCACATCTCCCCTGGAATTTATATCCATCTCTTTTATCCTCATACGGATATTCGGGAATTTACTTTCCAATAAGAGTACGACGAACGAAGACGGGAGGTTATGTATACCCTACTATCAAACGAAGACGGAAGGTTATGTATACCTTACTATACCCAGCAGACGGGAGGTTATATATATACCTTGCTATCCCCAGCAAACGAGAGGTTATGTATAATATATTATCACACAAGACGGGAACGAATTCCCCATACTCTTCAGCAACAAACCGGGATTTATTTTCCCTGGCCAGCAGTTATTATACAAAGATATCCAGACGCTTCCGGCAGCATCATATCATACATACATCATTTACATCATACCATAACATACATATCCATAAATGCATAATACATTACTTAAGTGCATCATATCATACATGCATACATAATGCATAAACTAATATTACCATACAGGATACTACCTTGTTTTCAGGTTAATTCTCCAGCAGATAAATTTCATCAACAAATCGTGACTATTGGGCCGTTGTTCATCTTCCCAAAAGTTATCATTCCCTCAGGACTGCTTTATCCTCCTGAAAGCATATCATTACCTTGGGCCGTTGTTTATCTTCCTAAAGGTTACCACTTCCTCAGGATTGCTTTATCCTCCTGAAAGCATATTATACCTCAGAACGTTGTTCATCTTTCTGAAAGCTATCATCACTTCCTCAGGATGTTGTTATCCTCCTGAAAGCTATCAATCCCTCAGGACTGCTTTATCCTCCTGAAAGCATATTATTACCTCAGGACTGCTTTATCCTCCTGAAAACATATCATTACTTTGGGCCGTTGTTTATCTTCTCAAAGGTTATCATCACCTCAGGATTGCTTTATCCTCCTGAAAGCTTACTCCCTCAGGACTGCTTTATCCTCCTGAAAGCATATTATTACCTCAGGACCGCTTTATCCTCCTGAAAGCATATTATTACCTCAGGACTGCTTTATCCTCCTGAAAACATATCATTACTTTGGGCCGTTGTTTATCTTCTCAAAGGTTATCATCACCTCAGGATTGCTTTATCCTCCTGAAAGCTTACTCCCTCAGGACCGCTTTATCCTCCTGAAAGCATATTATTACCTCAGGACTGCTTTATCCTCCTGAAAACATATCATTACTTTGGGCCGTTGTTTATCTTCTCAAAGGTTATCATCACCTCAGGATTGCTTTATCCTCCTGAAAGCTTACTCCCTCAGGACTGCTTTATCCTCCTGAAAGCATATTATTACCTCAGGACCGCTTTATCCTCCTGAAAGCATATTATCACCTCAAGACTGCTTTATCCTCCTGAAGGCTATTAATCCCTCAGGACTGCTTTATCCTCCTGAAAGCTTACTCCCTCAGGACTGCTTTATCCTCCTGAAAGCATATTATTACCTCAGGACCGCTTTATCCTCCTGAAAGCATATTATTACCTCAGGACTGCTTTATCCTCCTGAAAACATATCATTACTTTGGGCCGTTGTTTATCTTCTCAAAGGTTATCATCACCTCAGGATTGCTTTATCCTCCTGAAAGCTTACTCCCTCAGGACCGCTTATCCTCCTGAAAGAATATTATTACCTCAGGACTTCTTTATCCTCCTGAAAACATATCATTACTTTGGGCCGTTGTTTATCTTCTCAAAGGTTATCATCACCTCAGGATTGCTTTATCCTCCTGAAAGTTTACTCCCTCAGGACTGCTTTATCCTCCTGAAAGCATATTATTACCTCATGACCGCTTTATCCTCCTGAAAGCATATTATCACCTCAGGACTGGTTTATCCTCCTGAAGGCTATTAATCCCTCAGGACTGCTTTATCCTCCTGAAAGCCTTTTATACCTCATAACATTATTTATTCTCCTGAAAGCATATCACTACCTCAGGATTGCTTTATCCTCCTGAAAGCTATCATTATATCTTCATATTTTGGATTGCTTTATCCTCCAAGAAATGTATGTGAAGAACTTTTCTCCAAGTGGCATCTTTAAGCCCACTCAAGCATATACAACCCAAACATCAGTATCACTCTACGCACCGGTGAGTGCAAATTTTTGGGCTTTTGTGTTCAATCCCCTTCAACCTTCCAGGTCACGACTGGAAAATATACCAATCTAACCCCTCAGGTTTTAGAAAATTGAACAGGGGTAGCTGTTGCACCCCAAAATTTGCCCTCACAATACAAGACTTTGTGTGCTAAGAAGGTTCACAAGGTTCACAAGATTCACAATGCTTACAAGACCTTTCATGAGGTTCATGGAGTCTACAAGTCACTTTATGAGGTTCAAAAGGTTCACAAGGTTCACAATACCTCCCATGAGGTTCACAAGACATTTTATGATGGTTCACAAGGTTCACAAAGTTCACAATTGGTCAGAAGAGTTGACAATTCCCTCAGACAATGAACCTCCTAAGCAATGCATCTAAAACTAGGGTTTTGACTTTAATCAGGCTAAATGAACTTCCAAGACTTCAAGTGAGCTTCATAACATCTTATATGTGTGTAAGAACCCCCATGACAAGTTTCAAGACTTTTCTCAAAAGTTTGCTCAGTCAGATGATCAGATAAGTCAAAATAAGTCAAAGTAGTTAAAAAGTCAAACTGAGGTCAACTGTGGTCAAACCAAAGTCAAAATTCATGATTTTTTGCCAACATTAAGTATATGAAGTAAAATTCATCATTTGATCAAGGGTTGATCATGATTCATCAAGGATATTTCAGATCATCAAGAATCAGGAGTTTCTAAATTAGGGTTTCCTTAGTAAAAGTCAACTGAACTTTGACCAGCCATAACTTTCACATGCTTCATCACCAAGTTTCCATCCAAAGCTCATTTTGAAGGAAATTGAATTCTCTACAACTTTGTGTCTCACAAGCCAAGCCCAAAAATGCTTTATTTGGAAGGTATGAGCTAAGACATTATAGGTCCTTTTGAAAGTCAACAAAAAGTCAACAACTTCAAAAGGGCATAACTTTAGAATGGTAAATGATATGGACATGAAACCAGTGGGGTTGGTTAGAGGACTCTTCAAGCTTTTCAAAATGTCCAAGAACAGCCTCATAGCATTAAAATTGAAGGATATGTTCCCTTGCAAAGTTGGGAAATTTTTGAGTGGTGTATGAAGAAAATAGGGCTTTAAAATCAATTTCTTCCAAATGGGCTTGCAATCTTGTGATCCAAACTTCAATATAACACCAAGCACGACCCACCCATGTAATTTCTGATTTTTTTTTTATTTTATTTAATATTTATTTGAATTTTATTCATTTAAATACATATTAAATCAAAATAAAATCAAAAAATCAATATTTAAGGGTGATTCTTCTTCTAGAAAGTCATCAACACCATTCAAGACCAATTATCAACATCCAAACTCGTGCTAGGCCAAAATAGTAAGAATATATTGGATTTGTTTGATATTTTTGGATGAGAGATTTCTTCATAATCAAGTAATCAATTTTCATGATACAAGATCCATTCTTTTTGACCTAATTCAATCATTATAAATACTTGAAGACACTGCAAGCACTAGGGACGAAAAATTGAGCCTCCAAAGGTAAGAACAAATTTTCAAAATTCATCCTAAGAACACCAATTCGGTTTGATACCTAGAGCTGCTTTCAAGACAAACCAAAGGTTGCAACTTGTTCCTGGGAGTTCATAGAATGATTCTGGATCATAACCTTGTTCATTCATGCCTTAATTCGCATAAATCGAATGCATCTTCTTCATGTTCTAAGTTTTTTCGATTTGAATAATTTATGCATTGATATTGAAAACTAACCATGGATTTATGTTTGTTGTGATGTTTAGAAACTTTCTGGATAAGTTAATTCAGTTATCATGGACTGTATTGAAATTTGCCATTGCTAGGGTTTGGAGCTTCAAATCGGGAACTAAGCATTCAAGGCCTTAAAACAAATTCTAAAAACATGGCTATGACATATAATCCTTGTATATTTGATCTGGGTTATTAATTTGAATTAATATTGATGTTTGTATGATGTTCACAAAAACGTAGGTTTCTGGTTTTGAAAATTCGCAGGTGAATGCGTAGGAAAAATCGTAAATATTTTCGCAGGTAAAATGAAGAAGATGAAGTCTGCTGGCGCGAAAACCATATTTGAAATTGATGCAAGGATTAAAAGAAATTTGTTCCATATGTATATCACAATGAGCATGTAGCTCAGTTGGTTTTGGACGCGCGCGTAAGGGCTTAGTACATGGGTTCGATTCCTGGGTTGTGTATAATTTTTGCCAATATTCATCATTATTTCCAGGTTTAAAATATAATGGCCAATACCCATCCCATATCATATGCGCGCGCATAGCCCAGTGGCTGGCTTGTTGGTCTGGAGGGAGTAAAGCCTAGGGCATGGGTTCGAATCCCAGCCCCAGGTAAGTTTTTTATCACTTTCTTTTATTTCATTTAATTTGCTTATATTTTGATTTAATTAATTTAATGAACAAATATTAAAATTAAAAAATGGTTACTATTATTTTCTTGTATATAATTTAACAAAAACTTATATTCTAAATTCCAAATTTTTATTAGTAAAATTATTTAATATTTATTTTGTAGTATATCATTAATATTATATATTTTTGTATAAATAATTTAATTATGTTTTAAATACTTAACCCTAAACATATTTTTATAAAACCTAATTATTTTCATAATTGTAAATATTTGTTCATAGTTTTTGTCTATATTTTAATTATGTAATAAATCCTAATGTATTTTTCTAAATAATCAAACCCTAATTTTCTTTTACCAAAAATTTAATTCTATTTTATTATCTATAAACTTTAATCATGTACATATTTCTATGATTTAAATCTTGTATATAAATATGCTTAAAATTAAAATTCTTAATTTAATTTTGTTAATATAATAATATGACATAATTTGTTTATAATTTAATTCTTGTATGTAAATAATTTTTAATATATGCTTAAAAATAACTCAAATCTGTTAATTTAATTTATTATCATAATTAACCTAACTTTTATAATTTGTGCATAATTTAAAACTTTATGATAATTAGTATATAATTGTTTATATTTTATTCTTAATCTTAAAAAATAATTGTTCATATAAAAAATTGATCTTTTAATATTTTTGCTTATATTATGTATATGTGATATTTATGTTATTATTACTAACCACTTTTAACTTTATATTATTTTTTTTATTATTATTTTTCTACTAACCCAATTATTATTATTATTATTTATTTTTGCTTATTATATTTAATTTGCTTTAATTATTATTATGTAATTGTTCCTGGATGTAATAGTTAGTAATAATGTTTATTGTTCATATTTTATGCTATGGTTAGTAAATAGGGAGTGTAAATATACTTGTAATTTAAAATTAATTTAGATCATTTAAATGTAAAGATAAATATTAAAATTATACACTCACACACGTAAGTCGATCTTTGATCGCCATCTCACTTTCTAGGGTTACCTCTCATTGTTGCCTAATAAAAAGGTCAAGTAGGGTGTATAAAGCAAAAGTCCCTTCAAAATAAAATCATCTAGTCCCTTAACAAATAAAAGATCAAGTCCCTTTCGAATGTTGCCTTCATAATGATCTTGTCCCTTTCGAATAAAGATGGTAGTCCCTTCGAATTGCTTATACACCCCACAGTTGCCTACATAAACAAATGTCCCTTCACTTGTCCCACACATCCAAGGTAATGACTACCTATTCCTTAATAATAGGGATAGTCTTACCATTTAAAGGATTCAAGAACAGAAAGACTTAAACTTTAGGGTAGGTTCCTCATAGTTACTTGCTCATTATTCAAAAACTTTTCAAAACACTTCACAAATTTCAAACAATTTTCAAACACAAGTTTTTTACGCATCCGTACATGGATCATTATCAAACTCTTATGAAAATTTTTATTCACACACTTCACATTTCAAAAAACATTTTAAAATGAGCTAAGTAACTAAGAGCCCATGGATAACCATGGATGTAAAGGGTGCTAACACCTTCCCTTTACATAACCTACCCCCCGGACCCAAAAATCTTTTAAAAAGGTGTTTCCTGTTCTTTTATGCCTTTCCTTTGGATAAAATAAAAGTCGGTGGCGACTCTTGCTATCCGCAACATAACTAAAGTCAGTTCTCCCACCGTGTTACAGTATACTACTCAGAAAGCCATCAAAGGAAGTGTTGTAGCTGATCATTTGGCTCATCAAGCAGTGGATGATTATCAGTGAATGAGTTTTGAGTTCCCTGATGAAGAAATTATGATTATTACCAAAGAACCTGGACAATATGAAGGACCTGAACAAGGATCCCAATGGACTATGGTTTTTGATGGAGCTTCTAATGCACTTGGTAATGGTGTTGGTGTTGCGATCAGTTCCCCTAAAGGTTGTCATACCCCGATTACTGCCAGACTTTGTTTCTATTGTACCAATAACATGGCTGAGTATGAGGCATGTATCCTAGGTATCAAAGCTGCATTGATATGAAGATTCAGTTCCTGGACGTGTATGGAGATTCAACCCTGGTAGTAAGTCAGATTAAAGGAGATTGGGATACCAAGCATGATAATCTCATTCCTTACAGAGAGCATGTGTTGTCTTTGATCCCACATTTCAAAGAGATTACCTTTGGACATATTCCACGAAGAGAAAATCAGTTGGCAGATGACTTAGCCACCATGGCATCCATGTTTGAGATTAGCTGGGATGATGAAGCTCCCAAGATTACCATTGATATATTTGAGAAGCTTGCATACTGCAATGAGATTGACACTGAAGAAGCAAAGGAGAAGCCTTGGTTCTATGAGGTGAAAAGGTATCTTGAAGCTCAGGAGTTCCCTGAAGGGGCATCTGTCAAAGATAAGAAGTTTCTGAGGAGGTTTTCTGCTAAGTTCTTCTTGAGTAATGGAATTTTGTACAAGCGCAATCATGATTCAACTTTGCTTCGTTGTGTGGATAAGAAGGAAGCAAATGAGATTATGGAAGACATGCATGATGGGATCTTTGGCACTCATTCTAGTGGTCATACTATGGCAAAGAAGATTATGAGAGCAGGTTACTATTGGTCTACCATGGAAGCTGACTGCTATCAACATTCCAGAACATGTCACAAGAGTCAAATCTATGCTGATAAAGTACATATACCTCCATCACCATTGAATGTGTTGACTGCTCCTTGTCCTTTTTCCATGTGGGGCATTGATATGATTGGTGAGATCAAGCCTACTGCTTCTAATGGGCATCGTTTCATCCTGGTTGCTATTGATTACTTCACGAAGTGGGTAGAGGAAGCTTCATTTGCATCTGTTACCAAGAATGTTGTGGCTCGATTCATTAAGAATAATCTCATATGTAGGTATGGCATCCCCGAAAGGATTATCACATACAATGGCTCTAATCTTAACAACACTATGATTACTGATCTCTGCACGCAGTTCAAGATTAAACATCACAACTCTTCTCCGTATCGTCCGAAGATGAATGGGGCAGTAGAAGCTGCTAATAAGAACATTAAGAAGATCATACAGAAGATGACTGTTACTTACAAGGATTGGCATGAGATGTTACCATTTGCTCTTCATGGTTATCGTACTACGATACGTACTTCAACAGGGGCAACCCCATTCTCCTTAGTATATGGTATGGAAGCAGTTCTGCCCATTGAAGTTCAGATTCCCTCCTTAAGAATTATGAAGGATGCAGGCTTGGATGAAGATGAGTGGATTCAGACCCGACTTGACCAGATAAATTTGATTGATGAAAAGAGGTTGGCAGCTGTTTGTCATGGCCAGATGTACCAGAAACGGATGATCAAAGCTTTTAATAAGAAGGTTAAGCCAAAGGTATATCAGGCTGGTGATTTGGTAATCAAGCGTATCATATTACCACAGGGTGATCCTAGGGGCAAGTGGACTCCTACATATGAAGGACCATTTGTAGTCAAAACAGTATTCTCAAGGGGTGCCATGATACTTACTACTATAGATGGTGAAGACTTCCCACAACCTGTAAACGCAGACATAGTTAAAAAATACTACGCATAAAAAGAGACCCGCTAGGTTGATTGGCCTAGGCAAAAATAAGGGCATCCCGGCGAACCAAAAGGGTTCGGGCAAAAATTAGGGATATATATAAAAAAAATGTACACCCGGCAAGTCGAAAACCTGAAAAGGCGGCTTAGGCAAAAAAAGGGTATCCCGGTGGATTGAAAACCTGAAAGGGCAATCCAGGCAAAAGTTAGGGATTAAAGCGTATGACTATGTCTCGTTTGATCACCCATGTAACTACAACCAGTTGTGCTACTTACTCAAGCTCGAATAGATAAAGATCAATCCAATCATTTCCGTCTCGACAGCAGAAGATGAGATACTTGAAGATAATGGCAATAGTAGAATTGAAACTCAATAGGATTATTTCCCACATAGCTGATTTCTTTGTTTTGTAAAATTTTTTATGACAAATTCCTCTTACTAGGATTTCTGTCTCCTTGTACAAACTTACCTATGTATAGGTCACTTTGTGATATAAATAAAATTCCATTTTTGAATCCAGATTTACTTTTACCCTATTTACATAAGCGAAACGTCCATTGGTTGTGTTTGAATGTATGTATGCTTTTGAATATGATTGATGTTTACCAGAAATGCATAAATGCTTAATGTGATTGATGTTTACCAGAAATGCATGAAATGCAATAATAGTATTTACTAAGGACGAATGAGGGAAGGAATTCAACAAAGCTTCGCCGGTTCATCCCCACCAGACAACTACAAGTCCCCCAGTAGGGCAAATCCATCTTCATAAATACTTCGAGTCACATCTCCCCTGGAATTTATATCCATCTCTTTTATCCTCAGACGGATAGTCGGGAATTTATTCCTTCAATAGGAGTACGATGAACGAAGACGAGAGGTATTGGATACCATACTATCGAACGAAGACGGGAGGTTTATGAATACTATGTTATCAAACGAAACGGGAACGAGTTCCTCATATTCTTCACTATATTATCAAACAAGACGAGTTCCTCATATTCTTCACTATATTATCATACAAGACGAGTTCCTCATATTCCTCAGCAACAAATCGAGATTTATTTTTCCCTGGCCAGCAGTTGATATATGAAGATATCCAGACGCTTCATACTACATGATGCATACATACATCATTTACATCATACCATAACATACACATCCATAAGAACATAATACATTTACTTAGGTGCATCATACTATGCATGCATACATAATGCATAAACTAATATTTCCCTTGCAGGATAGTTATATGCAGGTAAAACAATATCAACAACTTACAACGGGTCAGAAATGATCCATACACTACTCAAGATGTCCTCGAATAGCAGGCAAACGGTCCGTAAAAAGATCCATTCCCTGGTTCAAGACATCTTTCAGAAGAACAAATCCTGACGTTCTTTTGACCCTTAAGAGCAAATCCTGACGCTATTTTGGCCCCTTGTTCAAGACTTTTTCAGAAGAACAAATCCTGACGTTCTTTTGACCCTTAAGAGCAAATCCTGACGTTCTTTTGGCCCCTTGTTCAAGACTTTTTCAGAAGAACAAATCCTGACGTTCTTTTGACCCTTAAGAGCAAATCCTGACGCTCTTTTGGCCCCTTGTTCAAAACTTTTTCAGAAGAACAAATCCTGACGTTCTTTTGACCCTTAAGAGCAAATCCTGACGCTCTTTTGGCCCATTGTTCAAGACTTTTTCAGAAGAACAAATCCTGACGTTCTTTTGACCCTTAAGAGCAAATCCTGACGCTCTTTTGGCCCCTTGTTCAAGACTTTTTTAGAAGAACAAATCCTGACGTTCTTTTGACCCTTAAGAGCAAATCCTGACGCTCTTTTGGCCCCTTGTTCAAGACTTTTTCAGAAGAACAAATCCTGACGTTCTTTTGACCCTTAAGAACAAATCCTGACGTTCTTTTGGCCTTTGAATAGCAGGCAAACGGTCTGTAAAAAGATTCATTCCCTGGTTCAAGATATTTTTCAGAAGAACTAATCCTGACGTTCTTTTGACCTTGGAAAGTAGGCAAACGATCTGTACAAAGATCCATTCCCTAATTCAAGATACCTCCAGAAGAGATAATCATCACAAGATTTATTTCTACTAGTCCATTCAACAACTCAAATCATGTTACATAAATGATTCAGAGACGGCCTATACAAAGACCTAGTACTGATATCCAGTATCAACATAAAGACATCATCATATTCTGATACTTTAGATGGAATCTCTAAGCCCATCACCAGTTCTTCCTGATGGCATCTCTAAGCCCATCTCCAGTTCTTCCAGGTGGCATCTTTAAGCCCACTCAAGCATATACAACTAATCATCCGTGTTACTTTACGCACCGGTGAGGGAAAATTTTTGGGCTTTTGTGTTCAATCCCCTTCAACCTTCCAGGTCACGAATGGCACATATACCAATCTAACCCCTCAGGTTTCAGAAAATTGAACAGGGGAAGCTGTTGCACCCCAAAATTTGCCCTCCACAAGGCAAGTCATTGTGTACTAAGAGGCTCACAAGGTTCACAAGATTCACAAGACATCTCATGAGGTTCACAAGGCTAAATGGACTTCCAAGACTTCAAGTGAGCTTCATAACATCTTATATGTGTTCAAGAATCTCCATGACAAGTTTCAAGACTTTTCCCAAAGGTTTGCTCAGTCAGATGATCAGATAGGTTAAAATCAGTTAAAGCAGTTAAAAAGTCAAAATGAGGTTAACTATGGTCAAACCAAAGTCAAACTTCATGATTTTTTGCCAATATCAAGTATATGAAGTAAAATTCATCATTTGATCAAGGGTTGATCATGATTCATCAAGGAGATTTCAGATCATCAAGAATCAGGAGTTTCTAAATTAGGGTTTTCACTGGAAAAGTCAACTGAACTTTGACCAGCCATAACTTTCACATGCTTCATCAAGAATTTTCCATCCAAAGCTCATTTACTTTGTGTCTCACAAGCCAAGCCCAAAAATGCTTTATTTGGAAGGTATGAGCTAAGACATTATAGGTCCTTTTGAAAGTCAATAAAAAGTCAACAACTTCAAAAGAGCATAACTTGAGAATGGTAAAAGATATTGACATGAAACCCATGGGGTTGGTTAGAGGACTCTTTAAGCTTTCCAAAATGTCCAAGAACACCCTCATAGCATTAAAATTGAAGGATTTGTGCCCTTGCAAAGTTGGGAAATTTTAGGGAAGTTTATGAAGCAAATAAGGCCTAAAATCAAATTTTTGCTAAATGAGCCCACCAAATTGCCATCCCATCTTTATCAAAACACCAAGCATGACCCAACCCACTTATTTTCTTAATTTGTATTTTTTATTTCATATTTATTTGAATTTTATTCATTAAAATATAATTTAAATTGAAATAAAATATGAAATCAAATATTTAAAAGGGGATATTGCTTCTAGAAAATCATAAACATTGTTTGGATCAGATTGATATACAAATTATGATGATTGTCCTAAAATAACAAGGTTAGATCAAATGAAAATCAAGTTTTAAGACATAATCTTTTTCAATCTTCAATGATCAAAATATCCAAAGTGTGACATGATTTTTTGACCTAATATCATTCATATATATACAAGGAATTGATCACAACCAAGAGGACACGAATTTGCAGCCTCAAGAACACATTACAAATTTCAAAATTTCAAGAGAAAAGAGAGATTCGGTTTTGGACTTAGAGGCTCTCTCAAGGCATTCTAAAGGATACTTTCTGGATAATTAGATTGAAGGTTCATGACCTGAATCATAAACTGCCATGGCTAGGGTTTAAGCTCCCGATTTAGGGTTTTACGATTAGAGTGATATAAATGAATTCTAACAACGTGGTTGAATTGTGTATGATATAAGGATCATTATTGCATAATCAATTTGTTAAGATTTTACAGGTTTCATGATGATTGGAGAAACCTAGGTTCTGTTGCGAAACTAAATTCGCAAGAAAATTCGTAAGAATTTTCGCAGGTATTTTTGCAGGTCTTGAGGAAGAAGAAGACTCCTGGCGCGAAATTCAAATATTTGAATTTGAACATATATTATATATTATTGTTTGTATTATATATCATGAGAAACACTGATGGCTTGGTGGTGAGGATGCGCGTATGTGAGAGCAAGGTCCTGGGTACGAAACTGGCCTCTGGGCATTTTTTTGGTTTAATTATTTTGTTTTTCTATAATAGCAACAAAACGTAATGGGCTGAGGATATTGATCAGCTGCGCTGGCTGGCCCAGTGGTGAATCTCTTCTGTTTCCAGGTAAAGGACCTGGGTTCAAATCCCAGGTCCTGCTTTTTTTTTTTTTTTTTGATTTTTATGTTTATTTAATTTATTATTAATATTCCTTAATCAAATTAAATATCTAAAAATAAAAGTCTTTCCTGTTCTTTTATGCCTTTCCTTTGGATAAAATAAAAGTCGGTGGCGACTCTTGCTATCCGCAACATTTAACTAAAAGTCAGTTCTCCCAACGTGTTACAGTCTGCATTCCCTAACACTCGTCTGTGTTTGATATCTGTTAGTTGCTCATCTGCATTCCGTGGAACTTGTCTGTGTTTGACATCTGTTTGTTGCTTGTATGCACGTCCCATCACTCGTCTGTGTTTGAATTTGTTTGATGCTCGTATGCATTCTCCAACACTCGTCTGTGTTTGTTAGCTGTTTGAAACTCGTTTGCATTGTTTGGATACTCGTCTGTATCATCCCTCACACTCGTCTGTGTTAGATTATATCCACATATACTGATAATCACTATGGTACTCGTCGGTATTTTGCTACTCCAAATGCTCGTCTGTGTTAGATTTTTGGTATTCGTCTGTATTGTCATACCCCAAATTTGTCCTACCATTTTAAAATTCTCAGTTATTCGATTTTATTTTCAATTTGCAACATAACATGTTTTTCATCATAAAGAATGTTTAAAATATCAACCAGAATGAAATCTCGGATATACAGACAGACCGATTGAATTAATTTTTAACTGTGTGTGAAATTAGTAGACAGAAAATTTCAAAATCGAGCTTGCAGACGTCAGTATTCCTGATCTATGTTTCGCGTAGTCCAACCTGGCGTGATCATTTTATTTTTTGTCAACTTTTTCAGTCGTATTTTCTTGATCAGCTGAGCCATCAACCGGTTTATTTATTTCAAAATTTGACAAAAAGCTGTATTTTTTTTTAGTCATATATTTTGCGCCGATCATTTTAATGCATTCATTTTATTTTTTCGGGAACTTTCGTATCCGAATTTTGTTTTTATTTTTAATTCTTTTAACCAAATTGATCATTTAATTTAAATATATTAATTACTTATTCTATTTGGATTAATTCATTTTTATTTTCATAATTCATTTTTAACTACTTGTTTCCATTCTTATGCACCAAGTTTTTAAAAGATTCCTCCCTATCAGCAACAGACACGCTTCCTTCATGTCATGGAAAAGAAAAATGGATTCCCACTACAATTCCACTCTCAATTTTGTTTTTCCAATCTGACAACTAGCATAAAATTACCACTTACCATATTTCACAACGACACCTTTTTTTTCAGGACACAAAAAATGATATTCTCTCTTTCTTCTCTCTCCATGCTGCATAAAGGGACCCACTCAATAATATGGAAGGGGGAGAACACCCACATTTTATTTTTTCCTCTCTTTCTCTTTCGTTACACACTCACCACCATATGAACTTTTTTTTTCTCTTTCATAAAGAGAGCAAAACAATAATCACTCCCACCCTCCAACGAGTTCTCTCACTCTCTGCATAAAATTCTTTTCATTCTCTACCATTAAACGATTCACCATGCGAGTATGAAAACTCAAGCTTCACCCACAACCATGTATCATCATCACCATTAGAACCATACACTCATACTCCATAGCTCACCTTTATTTTCTCATCCTTTCCTCTTTCTTTAAGTTTGCAACATAACCACTTGTAGGACCTTTTAACACCACACACAGATCTCACACCCTTTCACCACCGTCTCATAAAAACCATTAAATTACCTCATTTCCCCCATCAAATATTCAAACACCAACACCAAGAACTGTAGTCTCCAACTATATTCCACCATTTCCGGACCATAACCGTCTTCTTATTTTTCTTCAGATTCTCACACAAACAACACAACCAAAACTTGCATCGAAATCGTAACCACTGTTGTGTTGATGATTATGCTTGTTCTTCGATCGCAACAAACTCTCCCACAGTACACCACGCCGACGAATTGCCTACAACAACATTAAAACTGCTGCACTGCTCACAGTTTGGTTACACGCTTTCGGTTCAAAATCAGAACGACACCAACAGTCACAGCTACAACTCAACAACAAATTTAGCACGACATCTACAATGGTTTGTCGACGGTAATAATTTCGTTTCGATGCTATATTGTTATTTGTTCTACTGTTGTTCCATGTTTGTTCACAGTTTCAATGTTATGTTGTTTGTTTTGATGGATTGTGTTGGTTCATTTATGCTATAATACATTTGTTTTGCATTGTTCCGTTATCTCGTTGCATTGTGATTTCGAGAGTTTGAACTGAGTTTTTCTCTTGAACACACATTGGACGCATACATTATGTCAAGTTGTGCGGAATCCTTTTTCGGTAATTTGCTTTGATAAGAATCGGTTGTTGTGAAAAATTTGAGTTTATGTCTTCGTTCGGAAACGTCGGCAAGTTGAGGGAGTAAACCGAAAACGATGATGTCTTGTTTGTCTCTTTGCTTTTCAATTCATAGTATGACATAAAGGAGGATTACTGTGAAGTTGTAGTTCTTCTTATTAGCATTCCATTTTGATTTGCATTACCATGCTAATGTAGGAAATTTATTTATTTTTTTAAAATAAAAAAAGGCTGAAGTTGTGTTAGTGAAATATTTCTGCTGTTGCGTGTTGGTTGTTGATGTGTTTATCATGAAAAAGTGGTTATATCTTTTATGTTGCTCGATCTTTGGTGTAGTTTGTTTTATTTACATTTTTCTGTCATGAAGATGATGAATAATACCCATGGTACATGTTAGAGCACTTGTTTTAATTGACTGAATTTGGATTTAATCTGCAGCATAAGTATGTGTTCTAGAATAATATAGGATGCATTCATTTGGAAAGAAGATAATTTTATGAAAATAATGAAACAACCATGTTTGTAATTTGAAAATTGGAAATCATGTACTGTGTAGACAATTGAAGCCACATGATCCCACTTCTCACGTAGTTTTTTTTTCTCTTTGTTTACTCATTTATGACCCTTTTTATTTATTTATTTATTTTTTATATGTTATTTATATAGTTAGAATTTTATTGATTTGGTAATGGGTCTGTCCAATTAAAATAACACCTCTTTGTTCATGTACACACTATCTACGTTTATTTCTTTTTCACTATTATTTTCTTCACTTTCTTAATTTAAGTAGTAGTTAATTAGTTGGGTTATTTAATTAATTAATTAATTTTAGTTGATTAAATTATTAAATGATTGTTTGGTTATTCACTCAGTCATTGCATTGCAATTTCGGAGCATAAATCGATTGTGCTTTCGACAACCGCATGGATGCATAAATTCTCGCTCGACTTCTCATAGAATGATTCTAACATTGAATCGGTTCTAAGGTAGTTAATGAACCAAATTTCGACGCATCCGAAAAGGTCTAATGCCTCCGAATAGTTGCCTCCGAATAGTTGCCTCCGAATAAAAAGGTTGAATGCCTTCAAACAGTTCGAAAACACTGCACACACGCTTTCTCTTGGGAAAATTACAACGAGACCCTTTTATTTCATGCAATCCCTTGTAATTTATTTTGTATCCCTCCCCCATTTTATGTACGCACTTTATCTTCCGCATTTTGTTGATTTTGTTTAGTTCGCGAACCCTTGGTCCAACGCCAAGTGGCTACACTCTCACACACTCACACTTTTTTTTTTCCAGTTATCGTTTCGTTTATTAAGGATCCACTTCATCTTGCGAGCCGAGCGCATTGTGCCTCGCTAACAAACCACAAAATAAACCTCCATTTGCATTCACCCATAAACCTCAAAAAACCAAAATGTTTCGGTTAAATCCAAACCCTTGATCCAACGTCAAGCGGTCATTAGGAAATAAAACACTTTAATAAAAACGAGAAGAATTGTACGCCACGAGCCTTAAGCGGTAGAAAGGAGGATAACGAGCTCTCGTTACTCGCTCTGATTATTTTGACGTAAGACGCTCGTCTTGTTGGACAGAATAAACTATCCATAGTCTTTAGTGCAATTTGACTCCTAAACCCTTTCATCAAAGAAAGGTAATAAAATCAACAACCATCAACCGTAGTAGGTCGAACTACGAGGCTCTGACTTTCCCATTGCACGCGGGAGTACGTAGGCACGAGCACCTAGGATCAATCTAACTTATAATTTAAACTCATTTCCCTCTAGCAAGTAATTCTTTTAAGCATATACATCCTTTCACGCGTGACAACTTAGATGGTTCCCATCGAGTATGATGGATGTAGGGGGTGCTAATACCTTCCCCCTGCATAACCGACTTCCGAACCCAGGCAATGGTTCCGTTGACATTTGTCCTTGTCTCTCTCTTCCCGGGTTGTATCTATATCTTCCCTTTCCCTCTTCGGGAATAAATAGAATTAGGTGGCGACTCTTCAGTCTGTCCAGTGTGCGGCTCCCGTCTTTTCGGATAGTGTGAGGTCGTATTTTTTCGGGGTGCGACAGCTGGAGACTTCATTGGGGAATGGTTCACCCCTATGTGAGTCAAGCCTAGTCTTGGTTTCCGCGCTTGTTTGGTTGTTTGCTTTTAATGCATTACTTGTTTATTTTTATCGTTTTCTTTATCGCATTCCATCTTATATATCTTGTGGCTCCTTGGTACTATAATTTGGATCGATACTTTGCAAGAGAAACTTGAGGGAAAAGGCTCTATACCCGGGCTTACGAGTACAAACATAAGTTAGCGAGGTTGTGTAGTATGGGCTCCCGAGGGAACCTCCCTCGTGGTTTGTCGATACGAAAAACCTCACTTGGAGTAGATTCTAATGAGAATACTGACGACCGTCAAGTTCTAGGTGTGTGTGCTCAGTTTGTTTTCATTAGGGTCATCAACTCTGAGGACCTTTAGAACCTTTTGGTTAAAGCATCGAATGATGGTCGCGTAATATTGGCTCCCAAGAAATTTACTCTCGTGGGATGTCGATACGAAGACCTCACTCAGAATAGACTTTCTCAATGGAGTTGATTGACTGTCAAGAGCTGACATGTGCATCAAACATTTGAGCAAAGTCCATAACTCTGAGGCCTTTGTTTAAACCTTGTGTCGATGATCACGTAGTATGGGCTCCCGAGAAAATTTGCTCTCGTGGGTTGTCGATACGAAGATCTCACCCAAAATAGATTCATATGGGGGATTCAGTCAACCGTCATGCTTATGGCGCGTGTGATGAACATCCATATGAATTGACAACTTTTGGGTCCCTAAAACATTAGTGTCTACCCAGTGAGTTCTCGATCAGAGTATCATCCATCTGTACCTTAGACTCATGAGACCCTGATCTTGTGATCCTGGATTCTGACATTGCATATCATTTGATTTGCATTAATTATTCATCTTGCATTTCATTCCAAAGCCGAGAGCTCATTTCATGTTCCTCCATCTTCAGTAAATCAAGTTGGTTTCCCGACGCCCGTATCATGCTAGATGCCCGTACCTAACTCGAGCCAACACTAGAAGACTAATGGACGTGATTCAAGAAGAGCAAGCTGCTATGAGGGAAGAGATTGACTCGGGCAAGAACAAGATAGACCATATTTATGAGACCATACAAGCTTTGGCTAGGATGGAAGAACGTCGCAAAGTTGCTGCCGTAATGAACAATGCTTTAGTGAAAGGATCTACCTCGCGTGCAATGCCTTCAGTTCTAGTTCCAAATCCTTTGGTCTATGGTTTTCCTCCAGGCTTCACTCATGCTGTTGAAGAAGCCACTTCTCAACCAATACCTACCTCCGGTGTTACTGTTGGTGCTATTCCTCAAGCTCAACCTGCCGTTACCCAAGTCCAGTTTCCTCATGCTGAAGAGGATCAACAAGTTGAGTATGAGATGCATACTGTTGTTCCAATCGCAAACCCTCATGTTGTTCAAGATTCTGAAGCTATGAAGATGTGTCCCGAGTTAGCTGAAAAACTCCGAATCATGGAAGGACACAACTCAACTTCTCTGAGTGCCTCAGACATGTGCCTAGTTCCGGATGTTGTGATCCCTGCTAAGTTCAAACTGCCAGAATTCGAGAAGTACAAAGGCCTCAGTTGTCCTGAACTCCATTTGAGGATGTATTGCAGAAAAATGGCCGCTCATGCCAAAGACAACAAACTCATGATCCATTGCTTCCAAAACAGCCTGTCTGGAGCGTCTTTAGAATGGTACATGCAGCTCGAACGCAACAATGTTCGTACTTGGCTTGATCTATCTGATGCATTCAAAAAGCAATACAAGTACAACACTGACCTTGCTCCTAACCGTACTCAACTTCAGAGTATGACTCAAAAGGAGAGCGAATCCTTTAAGGAGTACGCCCAACGCTGGAGGGAGTTAGCTGCCAGAGTGCATCCGCCGTTGGTTGACCGTAAATTGATTGACATCTTCATGGGTACCTTACAGGGGCAATACTACAAAAAGCTGATCAGCAACGTATCTTCTGGATTTTCAGACATGGTGATGGTAGGAGAAAAAATTGAAGAAGGTTTGAAAAGTGGAAAAATCCAAGGAGGTTCTAGTAGCCAAGCCAATGTCAAGAAACCTTTCAACGGGTACAAAAAGGGCGAAACAAATGCCATTTCTGCTGCAAGTGGGAATCCGCCACAAAGTGCACCTACTTCAATCCCCTACTATCAGTACCCGTATGTTGCTGCTGCACAATACGCTCCTGTGCCATATCAACCAGTTACTCCAATGCCTTACCAACCAGCTATTCAAGCTCCATTTCCACCTAAGATGGCTTATCAACCACGTCCATATCCTCTAGTTGCAACTGCTCAATATACACCTGGACCATACCATCAACCGGCTTATCCACAACGGCCTGGTCAACCACACTAGCACGCTCCTCAACAACGCCCACCATATCAGCAAAGAAGGCCTGAAAGAAACTTTGATCCACTGCCTATGTCATATGGAGAAATCTTTAACGGGCTAATGGCAAAGGGATCTCTTACTTTGAGGGATATGCCACCACAAACTGGTATCGCCCGAGATTATGATGCCAATGCTCGTTGTGAGTATCACAAGGGTGCTCCAGGTCACATAATTGACAAATGCAGAGTATTCAAGCACAAAGTCCAAGACTTAATCGACTCTAAGGATCTCACCTTCACTCCGAGAAATCCAAATGTCCAGAACAATCCAATGCCGCCGCACGATGCCAGCAAGTGAAAGCTTTTGAAGGGGTTGTTGAAGATCAAGCTGAATAGTCTCTAACTCTGAGCAAATCAAATCAAGAGAAGTTAATTCCTCAAATCAAGGCAGTCATCGCCATTTATCATCCTGCATTCCTGTTATTTTGTACTGTTTGTTAAATACTATTTGCTCCGAACATTGTTATTCGTACTTGGTCTTGTTAATATTATGTTTATGCATGTTTTGAATCAATCTATTCTCATTCGCTCATCATTTATCATTTATCGCAAAAATCATAAAAGTATTTCCTCACTTCACTTTAGCAAATATTTGAGGGAGGGTGATGAAAACGAAATACCCATAACTGTTGCGGTATGCTTTCGGACAAAATCTCGTCAATGATGTACAAACATTTTCTTTTCAAATCCCCAAACACAGGAGAAATAAGGAGTTAATCCCTAGTCAACCACTTCGAACCTAGAAGTAGGAGTTTCTTTCGGATATAACCCTTACATCTAACCCGGGGCAGGGTAGTTGTTCATTTAACCTTCGAATCATAAGATGAGACATCCCGGCGGAGGATCATCAACAAATGACTTGGCAGTCACAACATTCAACAAAATATAAAAAAATAGAAAAGAAAAACCACTAAGTTGAGCACCTAAAGGGAGACTTAGTCGAAAAAGAACAAATCAAAAGAGGAACTCAAATCCTCAGCAAAAGCAAAACAAATATCAGTGACCACCAAATCAAGAATCAAATGGTCACCAGCAAAATAAGATGACTGTCAGTTTCAAGTGAACTTTAAAGCTTCATCTTCTCTCTTACAACGTCGAAAATAAATGCGTGTGTAGAGTTAACTGAACGTAGGATTGGAGAACATTACGAAGAAGGGATGGGTACAAATCAAAATTTGAGCCTTATATCTTTGTTTCTCAAACCATTAACCAGACCACGTTACAACCCTCGAAAGTCCTAATTGAGACATAGTTTATTCTGAAAGCATGCTACCAACAAGGTTGCGTAAACTGATCCCATATATTTGCTAATATTCAATCTCGATTGCACGTTATTCTTGCTGCATCTTTTACGCACTTTCTAAATCAGCACCACATTTGGACCAACGATCCATTCGTCACACTATCACGATATTCAAATAAATTGACTTTTTTCAAAACTCGCATGAACGTTACATTAACACTACCATTTGTGTATGAAAAATTTAATTGCAAATCAGTGCTTGACATCAAGACATCCCAACAAGGGGCAATCAAAAGGGAAATTTGAACTTCATTGGTGCCAACATGAATCAAGACTATCTCAACAGTCCAATCTGGGGAAAATTTATCTCAAAGTCCATTAATCAGGGGCAAAATCATTCTTAACAGCTTAATCAGGGGCAAGATCACCTTCAAAGGCTCAATCAGGGGAAAATACCTACCAAATTCAGACACTGGGGCATAAATCATGTCATGGTCACTCTCCAAGTTTCCCCACTATAAACACCCCAAATTTGCCCTCACTCATTTCACACCATGGCTTGTGATCTTTTCATTTGCATAAGTTCAATCATACCATCTCATATTGCATTTTTTGCCTCATTGCATTGATTCAAAGTCATCTGCATCTAGGGTTTGTGATCTGAGCCATCCATGAGCTATCTGAGCCACTCCAAAGGCCTTCAATCATCTCAAGAGGGTCCATGTATGTTTAAGCATCATATTATATCTTCCCAAGGTCAAGGAAGTCAAAGAATCACAAGAACTGAGAAAGGCATGGAAGTAGAGCCAAGCTTAACTGCACAGATGACCTAGAATTAGGGTTTTGGTTTCAGAGGCCATAACTCCAAATTTTTTGGTCATTCTTGTTTCTATTGGTCTCTATATGTCATGAGGATCATTCATATCAATTTCATGAAGAAATTCAATGGGGAAGACATCTGATCAAGAGATGACTTCTTGAGCAAGTCAGTGCAAAATCAGGGCATCTGAGGCCCCCAATCCCACAACCAAAGGGTATTCTCCATCATTTTGAATGTGTATGATCTTTATTTGATCTTAGAAGATGTTAGAAGTTCACAAAATTGAAGAATTTCAAGCCATTTGCAAAGTTGCCATTTTGGGAAAGTGACTTGTAATGAAAACTTGCCATTTTGGGAAAGTTTTTCAACCTCCTCTTTTTGATTCAAAAATGCTTCAAATGAAAAATCTTTGGTCATGAAAGTTGTAGATTGGATCCTCCCATTTTCAAAAAGTACAAGAACTCATTCTAATTCATTTTAGAACAAAAGTTATGGCTTGTCAAAGTTGGACAAAATCACAAAAATTCACTTATGTGCCAAAGAGGGAAACTTGCAAATTCTTGTACCAAGGCAAAATGTGACCTCTAATTGTTGTCTAAGCATTACATAAACATCATATAGGACCTAAACTTCAGATTGGCTCAAAAATTTCTTAAGTTCCATGCCTTAAACTTCAAGAATCTCAAAAGGGGCCAAAGTTGGACAAAATTGCAAAATGCTCCATAACCCTTCATCCACTTGTGCCAGCTGCCAAATATGACTTCCATGGACCTCCTTGAAGCAAGCTGATTCAAACCATGCCCTTGTACCATGACTGAACCAGCCCATACCTTCACTTACACAAATGTTGACTTTATGCAACTTGAGCCATACCAATCAAACTGAGCCACACCAACTACTCTGACCAATCACAGCTTCACATACATGCCTCAAGGATCACATTTCACACAATCTTGGAGCCTGAAACCAGAGCATCACCATAGTTCACAAAAAACCTCCCTCTTTGCATTTTCATTCAAATCTCATCATACAAGCCTCAAACCTCAAAACAAACTTCACAGAACAACTCACCATGATCCACTGATCATTTCCCAACCATCACTTTGCCCTAAAAAGCCAAGAATCAAAAACACGATTTCTACATTTCACAAACTGAACCTCTGCCATTTTCATTTTGAGGCCATATAAACTCCAACTAAGCATCACAAACATTTGGGGAGGATCATTGGAGCTTGTTTGAAGCAAAGAACTGGCCAGAAAGCACCATTTTCGAAAGCTTCAGTTCAGGTATCATCAAGAACATTTTTTTTTCCAGAAACGTGTTTTTAAGTTGCTAATTGGTTCTCCATGATTCACTGATGATTCTGATGTGTTTAGTTTTGAAAATGGTCAAGTATTAAGCATGTATTGAATCTCTGAAACTTTCTGCGTTTTTTTCCGTTTGGCTTTGATTCTTGATCTTGAGTGAAAATAAATGAGTTTTAGGGCTGGATTCATGTTTAGGGTTGTTAGATGTTTGATTCTGGAGAGTTAGAGAGCTTAAGATTGCGTTTTGAGTGATATTGAAGGATTGGATGGCCGGAGAAAATGACCGGAACACTGTTCCGGTCATCTGAAAGTAATTAGGGTTCAGGATTAGGGTTTAATCATAATTAGTGAGATTTGAATTTCAGCCGTCCATTAGCGCGCATGGTCAACTCCCGCCCCCCTAGGTTTGAATCTGGGCCTTTAGATCAGCTGACTTTCTCATTTATTCATTTATTTCATTTTTATTTCATTTATTTTATAAACATTTCCACGAATTTTTAAAAATAGTAAAATACATTAAAAAATTCTGAAAATATTTATCAAATCTTTTATTAACTTTCACAACCCAAAAATATTTTTTTTTTATTTTTTGCATCAAAAATTATTTTTAAATCATTTAAATGTTTATTTTTAATTAGTTAATGGAGATTAATTAATTAAAAATGCATTTAGGTATTTAAAAATCACAAAAAAATTCACATTGCATTTTAATACATTTAGAAACATTATCAAACTCTTCAAACAAATTTCTTTTTGGTCCTTGACTTATTTTGACATTTTTCTTTGGAATTAAAGTTCTTAAAAGGCAATATTTTTGTTCCAACTTAGAAAATTTCATTCTGCCTAACCATGAAGAGTTTGATGATGGTTCTTCTTGCATTGCATCCTTCATATCATGTAGTTTCTAGGGTAAAATTGGTTTGAATTTATCTTTCATTTTCAATTTAATTTGCATTTTTCCTTTTGAGGTGTCTTAAAACCCTAGCTAACTTGAGAAAATCATAACTTCCATTAGGTTAAGACTTAGGTCCCCTCCTTTGAGCAGTGAACTTATGTGGGGTTAGGTTTCCTTTGATCCCATTTTAATTTTTTTATCTTGTCATTTGCTTCTGATTTTGAATTTTGCATTGCATATTGTATGTAAACCCTAATTCTTGCCTTCATTTGCATTCATCTCTCATTTGCTTGCATACATGAACTTGCCATGACATTTTGTGCATCCTCATGACATATAAGACAACTTAGGACATATTAGAATCATGTTTGGTCATTGCATCATTCATTTTCCATGTTATGCATCCATTGCATTTCATAAGTTTTCATAAACTTTCATGGTTTAAAGCATGCTTCATTTGCATCCACATCCTTGTATGATCATTCACAACTCTTGACATGTGTTTGTACCATCTCTTAGCATCATTGACATAATTCTTATGCTTATGACTTTGGTTTGCATCATTGCATTTCATCTCATTTTCACTCCATTTCATTTCTCTTTACTAACTTTTCAGGTGGTAAGTCCTCTGAGAAGTGGATTTGCCTTCACTTCTCATAATCTCTTCTCATCTCTCTTATGCATCATTGCTGCATTTGTATTAGAGTGGGCTTACTCACTCATGTTCCCTCCTCACTTTCTTTCTTCAAGTAACTTGTCTTCTTAAGTGAAGCAAGTTGTCTTGCTTCTCTTCCTTCATCCTGCTTCTTCCTTGGTGGCTCTTCCTGGAGATCTTCTTGCAAGCCTCATAAACCCTAGGAACAACCAAGCATGATCACAATTAGGGATTGATTAGTCCCCCATTTAGTTTTACCTTTGTGTCATCTTTGTGTCTCTCCTCTCATCTCATAACCAAGGATTAAACCTTAAAGGTTTTAATGCTTTGTGATTAAGTTTATGCCTGCATCCTTCTATTAGGATGTAGTGTATAACTTTAATCCTAAGTGTTAAACCCTTAATGTGTTTAAATCATTTAATCAATCCACTTAATAATCACAAAGACATCAAGCTTGTAACTTGGGCCTTGCATTAGGGTTCTAATTCTTCCTTAATTGGTTAAGAAGGACTAACCCTAGTGTTAATGGACAAGTCCCCCTCTAGTTGTCTTACAAACCATAAAATTCATTTCTTAATCTTACCATTAACTAAAATCCACTTTAATAAAGGTTTTGTTTTGTCATGAGGTTAATCCCTAATCATGGATTAAGTTGAGGAGCCTTCCTCAGCTTAAATGTTCTCATCTATTATCCTTCTATTAGGATGGTGTAATGGGTCTATTGAATCTTTGATTATGGCTTAAACTCATTACCTAACACTAAACTAAAACAACAAAAACATCTAAATAATCACAAGTAGGTTAATGATCTTAATCCTACACCATGGTGATTAAGTGTGAGGTGCTTACTTCATACTTAAGGTATCCTCATTACCCCTAATCAGAGGGAAGATGTGATGAGTTTACTAACCCTTGGTTTAGGCTTAAGCTCATTTTCTTATGACAAACTCCAAAAGCAATAAAAGATTGAAAACTCAAAAACAAACAATAATCGTCTCCTCCGGGATTCTTTTCTCATCTCATTCATTCACAAACGAGAACTTGCTTCCTCCGTCTAATGCAAGACAGTTTGCGCCTGAGCCAGACAGGTCATACACTTGAGCATAGACAAATAAGCAGTTCACAAGTCAATTTATCTTTCAGTTTCTTTGAGTCGAACTATGGTGTTCTGACTTCCTCATTGCACGAGAGGATACGTAGGCATAACTTAACAAGTTATCAAACAAAAGTCTCTGTATATTCCCCTTTCCTTCCAGCATTATTCCTTGAGCCTCATAATCTTGAGCATTTCACTCTTGTTCTTGCACTGACACTTCTCTTATACACTTCACCTTTCCTTTGCACTGACACTTGCATTCTTTCCAGCTTTGATACACACATTACACTGACACTACCCCTTTTAAACACAAATCTTTTAAGCGTGGATCCCGTCGAGTACGACGGACAATCTGGGTGCTAATACCTTCCCAGGTTGTAACCAACCCCCTTTCTCAGTTTCTCTGGTTCGCGGCCGTCTTGTCCATCTTTTCTTAGGTTTATGCAACATTACCTTTCCTTCGGGATAAAAATGCCTAGCTGGAGACTCTATTCATTCCCTCCTTTTCGCCGACCGTTCGCGTCTGTACCCCATTTGACCTAGCCTCATTTGGTGGGAGCGACAGCTTGGCGACTCTGCTGGGGACCATTATACTGTAACCAGGGCTTCTGGTTCTTTTTGTGGGTTCCTC
This sequence comes from Lathyrus aphaca, assembly GCA_963966055.1. NCBI lineage: Eukaryota > Viridiplantae > Streptophyta > Magnoliopsida > Fabales > Fabaceae > Lathyrus > Lathyrus aphaca. Next base: position 297,291,116 of record OZ014519.1, on the reverse strand, counting down.
CTAGCGCTTGTTTGATTTGTGTTTACTGGGGTGTTATGTGCTAATTGTGTCCATTTATTTGCTTTATTTACTGCTTTATGTACAACTTTATTTATTGCTTTCCTTTATAGTTTTTCATATTTCATACTGTCATTATCATTGCTGGATCTGGTCTCTGTTTTGGTGGGTGGGTTTTCATTGAGAGTTTGAAGGTCCTGTACCTGGGACCTGAGTGACACCTAGGCTAGAGTGGTTCATATTCTATCCCATTCCATTTCGGTCTGATCCAGGAATATGAAACACGGTTCAGATGTGGGTTTCTTCTTGAGAACTCTGTGCTACAGATTTCCTGTAGTGCTAGGGCTATCTGGGAAGCCTGCTAAGTCTGGATGACCTTTACTATGACCTTCAGAAGCTGAGGTGAATTAGAGGAGGATCTTTTATGGTTATTGTAAACACTTTGCCTCCGGGTTAGAAGTGTTTACACTTCTCATAACTGATCCAAGTCTGAGGATCTTTGTTTTAGAACATTACCTGTGAGGGGGTTGGGTTGTTTACATGTTTGCAGGTACCCTTGGCCACATCATACCCTGTTACTATTTGGTTTAAGAGTACCTCATTTTGGACATTTCTTGTGATTAACCCTGGACATGTGACTCTTTATTTGAGCCCCTCACCCTGGCTACTGGATTTCTGAACCTCCATCTGGACCTTCTTTGAACATACATGGACCTATATCCAGACAGATAATCAGATCCATCTTGATCACAAACCCTTAAATATCATTTGCATATTCATCATTTGCATCATTTAACATTTGTTTATTTGTTTTTCAGGGTATCCACATCGTATCTGGTTTGGTTTTGACCCCTTCTTTTGCATAGACCTCTGCTTCAGTTGTCTTCATCAGTTGTCTGCTTCAGCTATCTTCATCATCACCAGCATCAGCCTATCAGTGGCTCATCTCCAGTATCAGTCTTGATCTTCATCAACACTTATCTTCAGCTTCTTCAGCAGCATCCATGACCACTCCCAGGAAAAGCAACATATCCTACCATTTCTTTGAGCCTGTGTTGACTGGTATCAGGAAAGTCCAGTCACTTATCACACCAGATCATATCCCACTATTAAGGGAGCACTATGGAGGTATCCTGGATATGGTTATGGACCTTGACCCTTCTCAGAGGAGCATGATCCACACATGCTTACAGTTTTATGACCCTCCTTTGAGATGTTTCACCTTTCCAGACTTTCAGCTAGGGCCTCTGCTGTAAGAGTTTTCTACATTGATTGGGGTACCTATCAGGGGTGGCATTCCCTTCAATCCAGAAATGCCAGCTCCCAGCAATGGAGAAGTAGCAAAAGCACTGTACTTGGAGCCTGCTTTGATTGAGCAAAGTATGACAACAAAAGCTGGGATCCCTGGTTTGCACTTGGATTTCTTGATTTCTCAGGCCATCCTGAAGGCCTCTTTGGGAGAATGGAGGCCAGTCTGTGCACTGTTAGACCTCAGCATATATGGGGCTATACTGTTTGTAGATGAGCCCAAATTTGTCAGCAAGAATGCCATCCATCTGTTTCTTCTGAAGAACCCGGTACCCACACTGCTGGGAGATTTTTACTACTCCATTCATCAAAGGAATGAGAAGCAAAGAGGGAAGTTGGTAAGATGTTGTGCTCCTTTGTTTCACTCCTGGCTGCTCATACACCTGCCTAAGTCAGATGCCTTCCTGAACCCTCACCAACAGAAGAATTGGGCCAAGAGGCTCATTGCTTTGACTTCAGATGATATCAGATGGTGCACCCAGAGCACCAAAGGCAAGGACATTATCACCAACTGTGGACAATACCCAAATGTGCCTCTAATAGGAGTGAAGGGTTGCATCAACTACAATCCTTTGCTGTTTAAAAGACAACTGGGCTATGCTTTGGTTCACCCTCCTAGAGTGCAAGATTTAGCTGAGACCCTGTATTGTGAAGTGAAACCTAATTCAGCTGCTGTCAGACAAGCATCCTGGGCTTGGGACAACATCCAGACAAAAGGTATGGCTATACTTGGGAGGTGTAATAATGTTGCTTCAGCTCAGTACTATGACTGGTCCCGTACAAGAGCCCGGATTACTGGAATGCCTTTCACCTTAGAGGACATGCCTGGACCCTCAACAGTACAACCTGCAGCAACTGTCAGCCTAGAAGAATTTGAGAAACTGAAGGAAAGGAATGAGAACTTATCTCAAGCTTTGAAGAAGACTCTGTGGGAAAGAAGTGATGGTCGTTTGGACATTGAGAGGTTGGAGAAGCTTAGGGTAGAGCATCTTGCCAAAATTGAGAAGACAAAGGACTACATCAGGAAGGCAAGAGCCGGGGAACAAATATTGAAGAATGCCTGTAAAGAAGCCAAGATTCAGAAGGCTAGGACTGAGCTTTATCTGCAAGAGAGTCAAGCTAGGTGGTTCAGGATCACTGAAGCCCGTACTCAAGAAGACCAAAAGACTCAAGCTAAGATTGAACAACTAGAGGCCAATGAGAAGAAGCAGCAGGAAGCTTTGTTAGCAGCCCAGAAGGAGATTTCAGAGTTGAAGCTCAGAGCTGGATTGAAGAGATCAAAGGACCAGGACATGCATAAAAAGCTGACCACTGCCATTGCCACCAGGAACCTCCTCATTAGGACCATTACAGAGCACCCAGCTGGTCCAGTGACTGAGGCACTCCTGAAGGAGGTCAGAGAAGATGAGTTTCAACTAGATGTCTGATTGATTTGTTTGTTGATATTTCCATTTGATGTACTTTTCTTTTTGTTGTATTTTGACCCTCCAGGGGCATGTATTGTAAAACAAACTATGTATTGTTCACCTTTTGTAATATATTTTAGTTTGTTTCCATTTGGGCTTTTCTCTCAACAACATCAAAGCATCTTCCTCGAGGCCTGGAAAGGTCAAAACCAAGAACCAAACCGGATATACCTTGGAAAACAAATAGGCATACTACATTGCATACTAACTTTTGTTTGTTTTGTAGGATTTGTTATTATTTTTGTCTCTAACTTTGTTGTGTTCTCAGGAAACATTGCCCGTCGCCGAGTGTTCCCTGCTCGCAACAACCTTCTAGGTATTCAGATGGAACAAGTACAACAGGATCTGACTGAGGTCAGAAATCAGATGGCTAATGAAAGAGTGGAGATGAGAAATCAAATGACTCAATTCATGGCAGTAATGAATGGCTTGGCCCAGAGCCAAGAAAGGTTAAGGGAGCTGGTGGAAAGACAAACTCCCGAGGAACCTCATCTTGGAACTGGAGGGACTAGTAACAATGAACAAGGCCAGCCTCGTATTAATCCACCAGTATTTGGACCTCATCTTGATCCGGAAGTCAACATCCCGAGAAATGTACAAGGCAATACTGCTGGGGGAAGAATCTTGCAAGAGGATCCCCAAGAAGAGCAGTTTACTGTTATGGGAGCTGGGGATGAAGTCTATGACAGGAGATTGGATGAAATTGCTGAGAAGTTGAGATCCTTGGAGTCTCAGAATTCCTTAGGCTTTGATGTGATGGATATGGGGCTGGGGGATGGGGTGAGAATTCCCCACAAATTCAAACCCCCGTGCTTTGAGAAATACAATGGAACCTCTTGTCCACGAACTCACCTACAGTCTTTCCTAGGAAGACTTAAAGCTTATACTATGGATGAAAAGCTGTGGATGCTCTACTTTGAAGACAGCCTGACTGGGGCTTCGAGAGAGTGGTATTCACACTTGACCAGAGCTACCATTAGATGCTGGAAGGACTTAGCTGAAGCCTTCATCAGGCAATATCAGTACAATCTGGACATGGCTCCTAACAGGACCCTCCTAATGGGAATGTCTCAATTTTCCAGAGAAAGTTTCAGGGAATATGCCCAAAGGTGGAGACAGCTTACTGCTGCTGTCCAACCGCCCATGTCAGAAAGAGAAATGGCTGACATGTTCATGAATACTTTGCAAGGAACCTATATTGATAGATTGGCTGCCTTCTCGTCTACCAGCTTTGCAGATGTGGTTATAGACGGTGAAAGGATTGAAAGTCTATTAAAAATGGGCAAAATTTCTGACAATGGTGCAAGTTCGTCCAGTAATCCTAGGAAGCCTTTTGTGGGACCCCGAAGAGCCGGTGAAACTAATTCCATTCTGTCGCTCCCGGGATTTTCATCCTAGTACAAACGCGAAAGTGGCGCGGAAAGGTTAGAGTCGCCAGCCAGACATTTTTATCCCGAAAGAATGGGAAAGGTAATGTTGCACAAACCTGAGGAAGAAGGAAAAGGACGAGGCCTTGCGAACCAAAGATCGGGGTTCGGGAGTCGGTTACGACCTGGGAAGGTATTAGCACCCCAGATCGTCCGTCGTACCCGACGGGATCCACGCTTGCTTGCTTGTTTCAATGGGTGAGAAAAATAACTGCTGCTGAATAAAACCGCTACTGGAACTGGAATGGAAATGAGAAAGGAGACTGGAAATAAGAAAATGAAAAGAAAAGGAATAATGGGAAAATGTAGGGAAAATAAAGATTGTGCTCGAACGGGCCCTACCCCGCTGCCTACGTACCTCATCGGGATAATGAGGATCAGAGTCGACGTAGTTCGCCTAACCTAGGCGGGAACTATTTGGTTTGTGTTTTTTAGGATGACGTTGCCATAATTCTAGCTCAGGTGTTACCGGCTCTGACACGAGGGTGTTTACCGTATCGCTGTTTGAACTGTCGAGACAAGTCATGAAGAGTATGAGATGAGAAAGAAGACGTGACTTCTTGGTTTGTTGTGTTTTTAGAAGAAATGTTTTGAATTTGTTTGTGAACGGTCTTGTACTAAGACCTATCCATCGCGGGAAGTATTTATACCTCGCCCCGAAACAGGACGCGTATGAACACTCCGCAACAAAGTCTCGTGTCGTACAAGATTGTTCGGTTTTTATTAAATGTTTTATTGCTTTTCTTTTGAGATGAGAAAGAATGACTCAAATGGGAAAAGGGACAAACTAAGGGGGACTAAGACACAACCCTAAGGTATTATGTATTTACAAAGTGATCCTAGTGGTTAGTGAGGTTTTCTATTCCTAATGGAAAAAGGAAAAGAAACAAAGGAAAAAGGATGCAACTTACTTCCTAAGGAAGATAAGTTGGTCCTAACAATGGGGAATCCTACCAATCACAAACATGGAAGGAAAAATGAATTAAAAAGCCTAAAAGAAATGCATAAAAAATAAAGGATAAAGTGAAGTAAACTTACCTCAATCTTCCCCACTACAAAACAAATGGTTAGTGCACATTTTTATTAAAAAGAATAAGGCAAAACACACATTAATTAAATCCTAATTAAACTTGGACCTAAACTAGACTCTATTTAAATCCTAAAGGAACTAGAAAAATGCTAAACCAAAAATACAGCACCTATTACAGCCCCTATTACACAAACAGCCATGAAAACAACGCATGATGCAACTCAGCTTTTTTACAGCCAGCATGCAACATGAAAAAAGTAGGTGTAAAAGGTCAAATGCAGCATGCACACATAACAAACAGCATACATTTTACAGCACTTATGCAAAACAACAGCCATGAAATGCAAAATCCAGAATTGATTATTTTCATTTTTTAATGCACAAACTCAAATAAAAATGCACCAATATCAACATATACATGCCTTTGAACATGGATCAACATACATAAATGGAAGAACATGAACATTTAGGATTATTCAAGAATGCATCATGTGGATTATGCAACAAGTAATGCACAAAGTAGCATATAAACATGCATATGAACATGGCATATGAACATGATGATCATTTATTATGAACATGCAACATGATAGTTCAACAAACACATTAAACTCAATGCAAAATTCAGAATTGAATTGATATGAATGCTATGATCAAGTATGCAAACAAATGCAACCAAATGCACATATATACATGATTATGCAAAATGCAACATTATCTTGACATAATGGAAATGCAAAAATGATTTAATGCCATGCAAACATATAAAACAGAATGCAACATGATTATTACATGTCAAATAATGCACAAACATAGCAACATAATGCAAGAACTTAAGCCATACACCAAGAACACAAAAAATGCCTATTATGCGACATAAACGGAATCGTGTCGAAACGACTCGAAATGGGGGAACTAGCTACTGGAAATGGATTCAAAAATTCCCTAAAATCACTACCTAAACATGCATGAACATTAGGGGCACTAAGACTTAGGGCTAAGCAATCAAAGAAACCAAAAACACAAAAATTCACAGCGTTAACCGGTTAACCATATAGGTTAACCGGTTAACGGACCCAAAACAGAAGCAAACTGGCCAAAAACGCATGTGTTAACCGGTTAACCATATGCGTTAACCGGTTAACACTGACCAGAATTGAAAAAAACAGCTTTTAAAATAAGTGCTTTTGGCCACCAACTTGCTTCTAATGATCCCTAACACCTAAGAACACACTAACACTAATTTCGACTTATTCGGAGCTTTTTTTACACATGCTAGCCTACATCTATTAACACTTTAAAACTAATTCAACAAAAATCACAAAAATGCAAACAACACATAATCGACGGAATTAATTCAAGCAAAGCGAAAAGCACTTAAAGAATGCCGAAACGGCGAGATGAAGAGAATAACTTAAAGAAGAAGTGATTAAGATCACCAACCTACGAAGCGGAGGATTGCTTCGGTAATTGTTGCAAGTATCGAAGCTTGAATCGAAGAGAAAACCGAAAACCGAGAAACCGCAAAATAAATGCGTTCTTGAGCTTGAATCTTTGGTGCGCTTCCGATAATCCGAAATCTTCAACAAAATCACTAGCTTCTTCTTCTACGATCCACCATTAATGGAGGTTGGAGGCTTAAGCTTCAAGATCTTCAAGTTTCAATGTGAAACTTGAAGAGCTTATTTGAAAAAAGCTTTGGTGAAAGGGAGAGGAAAAGTGAGAGAGAAAAAGTGATTATGGAAGAAGTGAAAAATTTGGAAAAAAATGGTGGGAACCCTTTTCAATGAAGTGATTAATGGTTATATAGAGATTAGGCTAGGAGTTAGGTTTGGGTTTGGGGCCCAAAAATTAGGTTTGGGATCCAAAGTTAGGTTTGGAAGTTAGTTAGGGTTAGGGTTGGAAAAGGGAATATTCCTTGGAATATTCCTTGGAATATTCCTTGGAATACTCTAGAAGATGGTGGAAGGTGGTGGAAGTTTCCAAGGGAAATGGAGTGGAATTGAAGTGGAAAAATGAGATGGAAAGAATGAAAGGAAGTGTGGAAAGAAAGTGGAAGGAAAAGCGGAAAGAAAAGGGAGAGAAAGTGGTGAATTCTTCCTTTTTTTGGTTGGTTAGTTTGAAAGTGGTGCGGATTATATTTGGTACATCATTTTCTCTTGAACTCCCATGTTTGCCAAGCCTTGATCGACCATACACCTCATGCAAAGGACGATGAATGATTTATTTATTTTTCAAATGCGATGCGATGATATGCGGAATGATGCAAGAATGAAGCGTGAATCGCTCGAGGTTGATGATAAATAAGAGGGCAAATTTTGGGGTGTTACAGCTGCCCCTATTCAATCACTGTAGACTTGAATGGATGATAGCAGCTGCTTTCAGACATTTGAAGTATGCAGGGATTGAATACTAGAAACAACCAGAAAATTTGCACTCGGTGGAAGAGACCAGGGAAATAAACCCAACCCTCTAAACTCTGCTTGTGGAGAACTCGGACATGAAGAGTAGCGAATTGGTGAATGTTTTTGGAATATCACTGGGAGATTGTTGATTTGTCACGCTACGGGTGGACTTTGGAAATTGCCACGCTGCGGGTGGACTTGTGACATGATGCCACCCTGAGGGTGGACTTTCGCCAATCTGCGGTTGGACTTCAAAATACATTGCCACACTGCGGGTGGACTTTGGAAATTGCCACGCTGCGGGTGGACTTTGGAAATTGCCACGCTTCGGGTGGACTTTGGGAATGATGCCACCCTGAGGATGGACTTTCGCCAATCTGCGGTTGGACTTCAAAATACATTGCCACACTGCGGGTGGACTTTAAAGAGTTGCCACACTGCGGGTGGACTTTTGATATGATGCCACCCTGAGGATGGACTTTGGCCAGTCTGCGGCTGGACTTTTGCTCACTACGGGAGACCTTCGAGATTTGCCACCCGAAGATGGACTTTGGCCAGTCTACGGCTGGACTTTTGCTCGCTACGGGAGACCTTTGAGATTTGCCACCCGAAGATGGACTTTGGCCAGTCTGCGGCTGGACTTTTGCTCACTACGGGAGACTTTTTGCTCACTACGGGAGACTTTTGCTCACTACGGGAGACTTTTGCTCACTACGGGAGACTTTTGCCCACTGCGGGGGACTTTAGAGATTTGCCACCCGAAGATGGACTTTGGCCAGTCTGCGGCTGGACTTTTGCTCACTACGGGAGACTTTTTGCTCACTACGGGAGACTTTTGCTCACTACGGGAGACTTTTGCTCACTACGGGAGACTTTTGCCCACTGCGGGGGACTTTAGAGATTTGCCACACTGCGGGTGGACTTTTGAAGCTTGCCACCCGAAGATGGACTTTGGCCAGTCTGCGGCTGGACTTTTGCTCACTACGGGAGACTTTTGCTCACTACGGGAGACTTTTGCTCACTACGGGAGACTTTTGCTCACTACGGGAGACTTTTGCCCACTGCGGGGGACTTTTGCCCACTGCGGGGGACTTTAGAGATTTGCCACACTGCGGGTGGACTTTTGAAGCTTGCCACCCGAAGATGGACTTTGGCCAGTCTGCGGCTGGACTTTGAAATTTGCCACCCGAAGATGGACTTTGGCCAGTCTGCGGCTGGACTTTGAAGCTGTTGAATTGCACGGCATGTTGCCCCATGACACTGGGGATGTTATGTCTTGAGTATTGTCAATGAACTGGTATGAGTGTAAAAGAATTCCTGACGCGGAAGTGATAAGTCTCTGTTGACTCTGTGGGGAAACACAATGATCGCGAATTCGATATCAAGTAGTCCCTTGGGGATGACATCTCTGTTGGAGAAAAGCGTGAATAATTCATCTGTTTCGAATCATCACCTTTGCCAAAAATAAATTGGACTTTTAGATTTGAGGGTCGTGCCCCAGGATACTCGGACTATTGAGGAATATCCACTCTTATGGATCTGCTGGGGAGGAGAATGATTTATCTGAAATCTTCTAGGGGAATAGGAATTGCCTTAGACCTGTTGGTGATGACAACACCGAGACACGTCCTGCTGAGGAGGAAAGATTTCAAATTGTCTCGTGCTGGGGATCAGTTGCTTCTGTATGGATTTTACCTCAAGAGGATTTTACAAAAAGACTTGGCGTCTTTAAACTCTTAGGTATTGTAACGACTGCATGAATCAATGTGATGACCTCGCTGAGGAGGTAACCATTGCCAATGTGGATGAATTTGTATCTGTCAGAAGTACTGAACGAGATAGTTGACTTGACAAGTAACCACGGTATTCTAGACTCCGGGTAAATACTTCTGATCGTCTGTCTTCGGGAAAGAATGAATTCTCGTACTATTGGGGTGGCCTGCCCCAGGATGAGTACTTGAATAGTTTTGCTCTTGACTGACTAATCTTCGCTCTTGGAGAGATTTGAATCTCGAGGTGCTTGCCCCAGATTAGCTGAAATTTGAAGGGATTGCTCAACATAACTGCCCCAGATTAGCTGGCTCTTACCATGACTAACTGGGGAAATCTCTACTCAATGAAGCTTTATTCGGATAAGTGCACCTTGACGTGACAGTCTTTCAGAAATTTTGGTCTCCTCAACCTGGCAAGCTTGAGCTTCTGGATTGAATTTCCGTATGTGAACCATTTATGATGCTCAACAAATGTATGCAAGTGAGAAAATGTTTATTCTTAGAATGAAAAATCCTAATTCAACAAACATGTTAATCTTGAAGCTTTGAAAATGGATCGTTAACTTTTGTGAGCGAATCACTGGTTAAGATACGACCTTTATTTGAATGAAAGTATGTACACGCAATACCAACAAACGTCTTTTAGCACAACTCGTAGGAGTCAGGAACGCGGTCTCGTGGTAGTACGCTCTCGATTTAACCCTGTTTCAGTTAGGACTTTTAAGGGTTGTATCGTGGCCTGGTTCACGGTTATAGAAACAAAGGATATAGGCTCGAAATTTATTTGCGCCCACCCACTCTTCGTGATGTTCTTCATTCCTACATTCAGCTAGTTTTCACAAGCATTCACCTTTCATAAGGGTTTCGTGTTGATTGAGGAACCATTGCTGCTATCCGTTCAAGCACCAATCAAATTATTGTTGAGAATCAGTCACTCCTCTATCTTTTGTGTTTATGCCACACGACTTTGTTCTTATTTGAGGATCTTTCTTGTGTAATCCTTTCTGTCTTTCGCTTTTGCATTATTTTGCTTATCCCTAACTTTTGCCTGGACTGATTCTTGTGAATCTTTGATTGTGAAGTCCAGCGGGATGCCCTAACTTTTGCCTAAGTCGCTTGTTTTCAAGTTTCGACTTAGCGGGCCTTTTCTTTTCTTTTTCTTTTTTTGCATTTTGAACAAGTCGCGTGACATTGCTTGTCTTGATTGCTTCACGAGGGTTGTGACTGCCTCATTTTGCGGTCGACGAAGGATAACCATTGTGGTTGTCAATCTTTGGACCTTTTGACTTGGATAACCATTGTGGTTTCGGGTCTTTGGACCTCTCGATTAGCATAGTAGAATGCAACGGGTCTTCAAATACACTTCTTTATGAAAGTCTGAACGCTCGGTCTGACTAGCTGACGTCTACCCTGCCCCTGGGTTACATGTGAGGGTTTTTTATGTGAAAAGAAAACTCCTACTTCAAGGCTCGAAGGGGTTAGCAAGGGTTTATCTTCCTTATATCTCCAGTGTTTAGGATTTGAAACAATGCCTGTACATCGTCAACAGGGTCTCACTTGAGAGCACACAATTAGAGATTTTGCGTTTTTGTTTCGTCATCCTCCCTCATGGAATTTAAGCATGACAATTGGTATTGCGATATACATATGCAAAATTATAAGGGAATGCAAATGAATTTACTTCAAGAAAAACATGTGAGTTTTATTATTTCTAAACATTCAAAAGCAAACAAATTTCATACATGTAGACAAATGTTTAACACATAAAAGAAACTACAAACGGAAATGCAGTAAAGAAACTGAATATTGCCGTAGGTGAGGAGGCTTGGCTCCGTCTGGACCTGTCAGTCTTGGATACTTTCAAAGATCAATAGCTCTTTTCACAGACTTGTAATCTTCAATTTGCAGTTGCATGCCCAACCATGGCAGTAATGCTTCCTCTTCTAGCTATTCTGACTCTGACGCGAGACATCTGAAGGAAAGAGTGAAGCTGGGGAGTAAAGTTGCCCCAGAAGGTTGCTCGGAAAGACCTGACGATCTTCTGCCTACGTATCTCCATTGACTAGATGACCAATGAAGAATCAGAGCGACGTAGTTCCCCTCAATAGGGATGAAAAACGAACAATGAAGAAAGGCAATCACATAAATGCCATCACTGAGAGTATTTGAATACTGCTGGCTTTATTTGCTTCATGAATACCCTGGCGTCCTGGGTGATCAGCTTGAAGACTTCAGCTTAACGTGAACCATCTGGTTGAACGACCGCGACACCAGTTCCATTATGATTAGGCATCGGATTATGAAATACATTTGGGAGAGGAGCGAAATTGATCGCCTTGGAGTCAACTAGGTCCTGTACCTTGTTCTGAAAGGCCCAACATTTCTCAATACTGTGCCCCTGGGCACCTGAATGGAATTCGCACCTGGCGTTAGCATCAAAATTCGGAGGTAGATTGTCAGGAGCGGGAGGTCTCATGGTGCGAAGCTCAACCAAATTCAACTTTAGCAGCTCTGGAAGCAATACAGCATATGGGCATGGGACGGGGTCGAGTCTGCGGTTTCTCGCTCTTGTTCTTTCTTGGAACGGCCTCTGTACCTGTTGTTGCTGACCCTGTGGTCGTTGTTGTTGAAACTGTAGTTGTTGTTGTTGAACCTGTGGAGTAATAGTCACTGCAGCCGTTTGGTAGTAACCTTGAGAATAACTTCTGTCTCGGCCCCTATACACAGCATTCGTCTCGCCTTCTCTTCTTCTTTGGCCATTGCCAAAAGGTTTTCTCACACCAGAAGAACTAGCACTGCTTGCATCCTGGATCTTTCCCATTTTCAGAAAATTCTCTATCCTTTCTCCAGCAATGACGATATCAGAAAAACCAATGGACGGGCAGGCGGCCAGACGATCCAAGTAAACACCTTGCAAGGTGCCCATAAACATGTCTGCCATCTCCCGATCCAGCAAGGGAGGTTGAACCTGTGCGGCCAGCTCACGCCACCTCTGGGCATACTGCTTAAAACTCTCTTTAGGTCCTTGAGACAAGTTCTGCAACTGAGTGCGATTCGGAGCCATATCAATATTGTATTGATACTGCTTGAGGAATGCCTCTGCTAAATCTTTCCAACTTCGAATAGAGACCCGACTCAGCTTCATGTACCAGCTCAACGAAGCTCCAGATAAACTGTCTTGGAAGAAATGTATCCAAAGTTTCTCGTCATCAGTATGAGCCGAGATTTTTCCGAAGTACGCATGAATGTGAGTCCTAGGACACGTGCTGCCGTTGTACTTGTCAAACAATGGTGCTTTGAACTTTGGAGGGATTCTGACTCCTGGTACCAACCCGAGACTGGTTACATCGATACCCAAGGAATTCTGACATTCCATGGCCTTGATCTTCTCTGACAGCTCTTCGTACCTGCGATTGTTGATCTCATTCATGTTACCCATATCAGCATCCAGTAGAGTGAACTGGTCCTCTTGATTGTCTTCCAAACCTGCATTACGTGTTGCGGTCCTATTTGGATGAGGCTCTCCGTTACGGGCAGCGTTAGCATCCACGTTCTCAGCTGGTGTTCCCGTATTAACATTCCCATGAGGTTGCTCAACCATCAACCGGAGACGCTCCTGGTTCTGGGCCATGCCAGTCATCATTTCCATGAACTGATCCATCCTCTGTCGGAACTCATTGAGATCAGTCTGCACTCGATCAGCCATCCTTACTCGGTTTCTTTTGGTCGGATATCGGTGAATGCGTTGACCAGCTATATTGCCTACGATCAAATAAGTTAGAAACCCTGGGTAACCTGCAAAAATACAAGAATATGGTATGCAGGAAATGAATGCTATGGCATGTTGATTCATTTTTAGGGCATCCCATCCCCTGATTCCAGTTTTGTGAGTTTGATGAAGACAGGAGCTCTTTTGTTGTAAATAACACTTCTTGGGTTCCATGCTCATAGATCAATACCCACAACCGGAATCACGGATGTAATATGCAGCCCTGTAAATGAATAAACATGCGTTAGGAATGCAAGTATGCGGATGATGTGATGCAATGCACTGGTATGTGATCAATGATCTGATGTTGGTGTCGGTGCATGGTCTCAAAATCCAGATATCACAATAATCATCCCTCTGATCCGGGGTCCATAACTTAAGAACAGAAATCCAGATCACAAAACTGAATCAAAGGCAAAGTGGGTATGCTGAAGGTACCAGGGTTCCTGCAAACCTGTAAACCCCTCCCAATCTCACGGGTATTGCTACTCGGGTCAACATCACGGACTCTCAAAGCCGAATAGCAATAATACGTTCACCATCTCCGAGAAATGGCTCATGACCAGATCAGGGAATCGGTTTGGCATTATGTACTACTCAGGGAGGTCTCAGTTGAGTCCGGAAAAACAAGCATCCCTCATAAGTCTCCAGCTTCAAGCACTGAATCGAGAAACAATAGTACATTCATCCCGAAGGGTACAATACTATCGTCATACGAACAGTTTGCTTTAACTGAATTCCTATGAGAGAACCAGGCCATCCTATGCGAGTTCCCAATGGACCCTCGGATGCGAGTGGGTTTGCCAACAAATGTGGTCTGCCACTGTCATCACTGGAGAGGGGTGTTTCCATTAAGGTTCTCAATGATCGGTCACCAGATGCACATAACTATCAAGGTCGTACCCTGAAGTGAGGTAATCCCCACACAGAATAGTTCCAAGACGGTCGCAATCTGGGTGTGGAACACATCGCCACCCATCATGGTGAGATACCATAAGAGTACAATGTCTGTCCACGCTAATCCTATGGTGCACTCAAGCCGGGTATTTGGCTTATCTCACAGTAACTCCCACCCACAGAAAAAATGAAAACCAGCACAGCCAGACAGTCCAGTATAATATGATGCATGGAAAATAAAATACTGGAAGCGGTAAATAAATGCGATAGAGTAAAGCTGTAAATAAAACTGTAAATAAAAACAGTAAAGCTAAACTAAAGCACTCAGCATCAAACAGATAAACACCCAAAGAAACAAAACCAAACAGGCGCTAGGATTGACTCTACAAGGGAAACCAGAGATTCTGGGTCCGATCCCCAGCAGAGTCGCCAGCTGTCGCTCCCGGGATTTTCATCCTAGTACAAACGCGAAAGTGGCGCGGAAAGGTTAGAGTCGCCAGCCAGACATTTTTATCCCGAAAGAATGGGAAAGGTAATGTTGCACAAACCTGAGGAAGAAGGAAAAGGACGAGGCCTTGCGAACCAAAGATCGGGGTTCGGGAGTCGGTTACGACCTGGGAAGGTATTAGCACCCCAGATCGTCCGTCGTACCCGACGGGATCCACGCTTGCTTGCTTGTTTCAATGGGTGAGAAAAATAACTGCTGCTGAATAAAACCGCTACTGGAACTGGAATGGAAATGAGAAAGGAGACTGGAAATAAGAAAATGAAAAGAAAAGGAATAATGGGAAAATGTAGGGAAAATAAAGATTGTGCTCGAACGGGCCCTACCCCGCTGCCTACGTACCTCATCGGGATAATGAGGATCAGAGTCGACGTAGTTCGCCTAACCTAGGCGGGAACTATTTGGTTTGTGTTTTTTAGGATGACGTTGCCATAATTCTAGCTCAGGTGTTACCGGCTCTGACACGAGGGTGTTTACCGTATCGCTGTTTGAACTGTCGAGACAAGTCATGAAGAGTATGAGATGAGAAAGAAGACGTGACTTCTTGGTTTGTTGTGTTTTTAGAAGAAATGTTTTGAATTTGTTTGTGAACGGTCTTGTACTAAGACCTATCCATCGCGGGAAGTATTTATACCTCGCCCCGAAACAGGACGCGTATGAACACTCCGCAACAAAGTCTCGTGTCGTACAAGATTGTTCGGTTTTTATTAAATGTTTTATTGCTTTTCTTTTGAGATGAGAAAGAATGACTCAAATGGGAAAAGGGACAAACTAAGGGGGACTAAGACACAACCCTAAGGTATTATGTATTTACAAAGTGATCCTAGTGGTTAGTGAGGTTTTCTATTCCTAATGGAAAAAGGAAAAGAAACAAAGGAAAAAGGATGCAACTTACTTCCTAAGGAAGATAAGTTGGTCCTAACAATGGGGAATCCTACCAATCACAAACATGGAAGGAAAAATGAATTAAAAAGCCTAAAAGAAATGCATAAAAAATAAAGGATAAAGTGAAGTAAACTTACCTCAATCTTCCCCACTACAAAACAAATGGTTAGTGCACATTTTTATTAAAAAGAATAAGGCAAAACACACATTAATTAAATCCTAATTAAACTTGGACCTAAACTAGACTCTATTTAAATCCTAAAGGAACTAGAAAAATGCTAAACCAAAAATACAGCACCTATTACAGCCCCTATTACACAAACAGCCATGAAAACAACGCATGATGCAACTCAGCTTTTTTACAGCCAGCATGCAACATGAAAAAAGTAGGTGTAAAAGGTCAAATGCAGCATGCACACATAACAAACAGCATACATTTTACAGCACTTATGCAAAACAACAGCCATGAAATGCAAAATCCAGAATTGATTATTTTCATTTTTTAATGCACAAACTCAAATAAAAATGCACCAATATCAACATATACATGCCTTTGAACATGGATCAACATACATAAATGGAAGAACATGAACATTTAGGATTATTCAAGAATGCATCATGTGGATTATGCAACAAGTAATGCACAAAGTAGCATATAAACATGCATATGAACATGGCATATGAACATGATGATCATTTATTATGAACATGCAACATGATAGTTCAACAAACACATTAAACTCAATGCAAAATTCAGAATTGAATTGATATGAATGCTATGATCAAGTATGCAAACAAATGCAACCAAATGCACATATATACATGATTATGCAAAATGCAACATTATCTTGACATAATGGAAATGCAAAAATGATTTAATGCCATGCAAACATATAAAACAGAATGCAACATGATTATTACATGTCAAATAATGCACAAACATAGCAACATAATGCAAGAACTTAAGCCATACACCAAGAACACAAAAAATGCCTATTATGCGACATAAACGGAATCGTGTCGAAACGACTCGAAATGGGGGAACTAGCTACTGGAAATGGATTCAAAAATTCCCTAAAATCACTACCTAAACATGCATGAACATTAGGGGCACTAAGACTTAGGGCTAAGCAATCAAAGAAACCAAAAACACAAAAATTCACAGCGTTAACCGGTTAACCATATAGGTTAACCGGTTAACGGACCCAAAACAGAAGCAAACTGGCCAAAAACGCATGTGTTAACCGGTTAACCATATGCGTTAACCGGTTAACACTGACCAGAATTGAAAAAAACAGCTTTTAAAATAAGTGCTTTTGGCCACCAACTTGCTTCTAATGATCCCTAACACCTAAGAACACACTAACACTAATTTCGACTTATTCGGAGCTTTTTTTACACATGCTAGCCTACATCTATTAACACTTTAAAACTAATTCAACAAAAATCACAAAAATGCAAACAACACATAATCGACGGAATTAATTCAAGCAAAGCGAAAAGCACTTAAAGAATGCCGAAACGGCGAGATGAAGAGAATAACTTAAAGAAGAAGTGATTAAGATCACCAACCTACGAAGCGGAGGATTGCTTCGGTAATTGTTGCAAGTATCGAAGCTTGAATCGAAGAGAAAACCGAAAACCGAGAAACCGCAAAATAAATGCGTTCTTGAGCTTGAATCTTTGGTGCGCTTCCGATAATCCGAAATCTTCAACAAAATCACTAGCTTCTTCTTCTACGATCCACCATTAATGGAGGTTGGAGGCTTAAGCTTCAAGATCTTCAAGTTTCAATGTGAAACTTGAAGAGCTTATTTGAAAAAAGCTTTGGTGAAAGGGAGAGGAAAAGTGAGAGAGAAAAAGTGATTATGGAAGAAGTGAAAAATTTGGAAAAAAATGGTGGGAACCCTTTTCAATGAAGTGATTAATGGTTATATAGAGATTAGGCTAGGAGTTAGGTTTGGGTTTGGGGCCCAAAAATTAGGTTTGGGATCCAAAGTTAGGTTTGGAAGTTAGTTAGGGTTAGGGTTGGAAAAGGGAATATTCCTTGGAATATTCCTTGGAATATTCCTTGGAATACTCTAGAAGATGGTGGAAGGTGGTGGAAGTTTCCAAGGGAAATGGAGTGGAATTGAAGTGGAAAAATGAGATGGAAAGAATGAAAGGAAGTGTGGAAAGAAAGTGGAAGGAAAAGCGGAAAGAAAAGGGAGAGAAAGTGGTGAATTCTTCCTTTTTTTGGTTGGTTAGTTTGAAAGTGGTGCGGATTATATTTGGTACATCATTTTCTCTTGAACTCCCATGTTTGCCAAGCCTTGATCGACCATACACCTCATGCAAAGGACGATGAATGATTTATTTATTTTTCAAATGCGATGCGATGATATGCGGAATGATGCAAGAATGAAGCGTGAATCGCTCGAGGTTGATGATAAATAAGAGGGCAAATTTTGGGGTGTTACACATTCATACTAGTAGGGGCAGACCTAAGTATGTACACCGGTCAGTAGCACCAGTCACCATTCCAGCTCCAATTCCTCAGCATTCAGCATATCCTCAACAACAACAACCACAATATCAACAACAAGTTCAGTACCCGCAACAAAGAACCTACAACAACAGCAATAACAACCAACAACAGCGTCCCTTCCAACAGAGACCATCTCAGGAAAATAGGGTGATTGACCCAATCCATATGCCTTATGCCGCCTTATTGCCACAACTCCTGAAGCTTAACTTGGTTGAGTTAAGGACGTTGGCACCGCCAGATCCTCTCAATCTCCCAAAGAACTATGATGTCAACGCCAGGTGTGCCTTTCACTCCAACGCGCCTGGTCACAATACTGAGAAATGCAGAGCATTACAAATGAAAGTCCAAGATTTGGTGGATTCTAAAGCCCTCAACTTTGCACCTCCTCCGAATGTCAACAGAAATCCTATGCCTAATCATGGCGGGCCTAGGATTAATGCCATTGAGGAAGACAAACCATCCACCTTAATCATCAGTGTTGCACAAATTCGAACACCGTTGGTTGAAATTAAAGCTCAGCTTTTAGAGTGCCAAGTGTTCCCCGGGTGTGAACTCAACTGTGGGTATTGCAACATTGCAGTCAATGGGTGTGAAAGGCTAAGAAGCGGCATAGATGGTCTTATCAAGGGTGGTATCCTTCAGATTTCAACAACGGCGCCTACAAATCCAGCAATTCCTTTAACAACAATCCCAGATTCTCCTACAACATCAACAATCATTCCTTCAGCAACAAATTCTCCTACAACAGCAACAACAATCATTCCTACCGATTCATCAACATCACCAGCAATTACTCCGTCCATCATTTCAACAAGTCAAATTTCAACAATTGTTTCTTCTACAACATCAGCATCCACTTTATCAAAAGAATCTACTACAACGCCAGCAAAAATTAATGAAGACGTTTCAACAGTTACAATTTACTATGACCCATCAAATGTTCCTCCCAGCAGCAATTTCCAACAACAAACCGTGGCACCTCCTGCCAGATCACCAGTCACAATTTACTATGATCCGCACACCATTACAGTACCCTCCTCTGCAGCAATCAGTCCGGTCACCATTACGGTGCCTGGACCAGTTCCCTATGAAAGCAGTAATGCCATACCTTGGCATTATGGCTCTGATCTCTACTACAACAGGGAGAAAATCACTCTGGATTCATCGACCTTTTCACCACAAATTGATAACGTCGGGGGAGGCGGAGGCTTCACCAGAAGCGGACGCCTTTTCGCCTCACAAACACAAAGACCTAATGTTGAAGCAGAAGCTGCTACCAAAGCAAAAGGAAAGAGTGTGGTATCTGAAGAGACAACTGTCAAAGACACTCAGAAGGCATCTTTTGAACAAGATGTAGACGAGTTCATGAGAATCATAAAAAGGAGTGATTATAAGGTGGTGGACCAGCTTCACCAAACACCCTCCAAAATCTCCATATTATCATTGTTGATGTGTTCTGAAGCTCACAGGAACGCATTGTTGAAAGTCCTGCACGCAGCATACGTGCCGGAGGAGATTACTGTTAATCAGCTAGAAACTGTGGTTGCGAATGTTAACACCAGTCATGGACTGGGCTTCACCAATGCTGACTTAACAACGGAGGGACGCAACCATAACAAGGCTTTGCATATCACCTTGGAATGCAAGGGTGCTGTTTTGTCACATGTACTGGTGGACACTGGGTCATCACTCAATGTTTTACCAAAGAAAGCCTTAGTGAAGTTGGAGTATGATGGCTTGGCATTACGTCCGAGTAATTTGGTGGTGAGAGCATTTGATGGCTCTAAAAGATCAGTGCTTGGGGAGATTGATCTGCCTGTGATGATTGGCCCGCAGACCTTCAAAACTACCTTCTTTGTGATGGACATACAGCCGGCCTACAGCTGTCTGTTGGGTAGACCCTGGATCCACGCCGCTGGCGCTGTTACGTCTACCCTTCACCAGAAGCTGAAATTCGAGTGGGAAGGCCAGATCATCACCATCTGTGGGGAAGAAGACATCTTTGTTAGCCATCTGGCTACGTATAAGTACATAGAGATGGATGGGGAGATCCATGAAACCATGAGCCAAGGGTTTGAGGCCCTCAACATTAATGAAGCATCTGCTGTATTGGGAACTTCCATCACATCATATCAGCAAGCCCGAAAGGTTGTTGAGGAAGGTACCGCCCAAGGCTGGGGCAAGCTGCTGCCCGTGGAAAGGAAAGAAGACCGATTTGGGTTGGGTTACAGGCCAACTCAACAAGAACAACTAGAGGCTGCAAAAGAGTCCAATTTTGTCAGCGGGGGGATGCTCACCCCAGATGCTGTGAACAATTTGGAAGATGATTCAGAAGACGAGCGCAACCTGGAAAGCTGGATACGTCCAAGGACCCCGGGGAGCCATGTCTCAAACTGGTCTTCCCAGGAAATTATAAGGGTTACTCCTGCAGAGTAATTATTATTTCCTGTATTTTAAAGCATGCATCAAGTCTTGCATCTTGCCCAAGATGTCAAGACTCATTTTGTAATAGGGCCATCTTGTATTTTGTGCAAAGATCAATTAATGAATATCAGGACATCTTTTGCAAACGAGTCTTTTCTTTTTCGCTCACTGTTTTTCATTTTTCATTTTTTGTACAAAAATAAAATGGCAATGTTTTTTAAAATAAATAACTTCATTTTCACTTTTTCTAAATAAGATAAAACTGATCACTAATATAAACCAATCTAAACCCTTGCAGAAAGTGCCCTTCAGACTGCACCGACAACAACACTGCTATGACTTCGTATGACTTTGACAATCTAATAAATCAAGTTGGTGAAGGGGTTGAAGAAGATTATGAGCTACCTGAAGATCTAGCCAGGTTGTTGAGACAAGAGGAGAAGGTTATCACTCCTCATCAGGAGGAGGTCGAAACGGTTAATCTTGGTACAGAAGAAGACTTGAAAGAAGTTAAGATCGGGGCCTACCTGCGAGATTCAGTAAAAGAGCAACTGATCGACATGCTTCGGGAGTATGTGGATGTTTTTGCTTGGTCTTATCAGGATATGCCAGGGTTAGACACCGACATTGTCATGCACAAGCTACCACTGAAGGAAGATTTCCCACCAGTAAAACAGAAGCTGCGCCGTACTCGCCCAAATATGGCAATGAAGATTAAAGATGAGGCACAAAAGCAGTGGGACGCCGGTTTCCTTGCTGTGACTAGCTATCCGCCGTGGGTTGCTAATATTGTACCTGTTCCTAAGAAGGATGGCAAGGTGAGGATGTGTGTGGATTACCGGGACTTGAACAGAGCCAGCCCAAAAGATGACTTCCCTTTACCTCACATTGATGTATTGGTCGATAATACGGCTCAGTTCTCGGTGTTCTCCTTCATGGATGGATTTTCGGGATATAATCAGATCAAGATGTCACATGAAGACATGGAGATGACAACTTTCATCACACCCTGGGGCACATTCTGTTATAAGGTGATGCCATTCGGATTGAAGAATGCTGGTGCCACTTATCAACGGGCTATGGTAACATTATTCCATGACATGATCCACAAAGAAATTGAATGTTATGTGGATGACATGATTGCCAAGTCCCTCACAGAAGAAGACCACCTGGTAAATTTGTTGAAGTTATTCGAGCGTCTGAGGAAGTACCAATTGAAGCTAAACCCCAACAAGTGCACATTCGAGGTACGATCTGGTAAGCTGCTGGGATTTATTGTAAGTGAGAAAGGGATCGAAGTTGACCCTGACAAAGTTAAAGCCATTCAAGAAATGCCTGCACCAAAGACTGAGAAGGAAGTTCGGGGGTTTCTAGGTAGATTGAACTACATTTCACGGTTCATATCTCACCTTACGGAAACCTGTGACCCCTTGTTCAAGCTGTTAAGAAAAGAACAAACACTCAGGTGGAACGAAGACTGCCAAAGGGCTTTTGATAAAATCAAGGAATACTTACAAGAGCCTCCAATCCTTATGCCTCCAGTTGAAGGAAGACCTCTAATCATGTACCTGACAATATTAGAAGAGTCAATGGGGTGTGTGCTGGGCCAGCATGATGAGTCTGGTCGAAAAGAGTATGCAATATACTACCTAAGCAAAACGTTTACCGACTGTGAACAACGTTATTCACTGCTCGAGAAAACTTACTGTGCTTTAGCGTGGGCTGCTCGCCGACTGAGACAGTATATGTTGACCCACACTACTTTATTGATATCCAAGATGGACCCAGTTAAGTACATTTTTGAGAAGCCAGCACTTACCGGACGGGTTGCCAGATGGCAAATGATCCTCACAGAATATGACATTCAATACACATCTCAAAAGGCCATCAAAGGCAGTGTATTGTCCGACTATCTCGCTGAGCAACCCATTGATGATTACCAGCCTATGAGATTTGACTTCCCTGATGAAGACATCATGTTCATAAAAGCAAAATATCATGAAGAGCCTATTCACACTGAAGGGCCGAACCCGGAAGAAGAATGGACTATGATGTTTGATGGGGCTGTTAATATGAATGGTCGTGGTGTTGGTGCAGTACTCATTACACCTAAAGGAGTTCACATGCCTTTCTCGGCAAAACTCACCTTTAACTGCACTAACAACGAAGCTGAATACGAGGCTTGTATTATGGGTCTTGAGGAAGCCATTGACCTCAGGATCAAGACTTTGACTGTATTCGGAGATTCAGCTCTGGTAATTAATCAAACCAACGCCAAATGGTACACCCACCAAGATCATCTGATACCATATCGGGATTATACAAGGAGGTTATTGACTTTCTTCACAACAGTCAAGCTTGAGTATATCCCTCGAGATGAAAATCAGTTTGCAGATGCTCTGGCTACCATCTCATCCATGATCAAAGTTCAAGCTGCCAACTTTGTGCCTCGGATTTCAGTATCCAGACTTGACAGACCAACATACGTGTTTTCAGCAGATGTTGTCAAAGATGATAAGCCTTGGTTCCACGACATTAAGTGCTTCTTAGAGGATCAAACATACCCATTTGGGGCATCTTCCAACGACAAGAAGACATTAAGAAGGCTGGCTAGTAGTTTCTTCCTGAATGCTGATGGTTCCCTGTACAAGAGAAACTTTGATATGGTACTCCTCAGATATGTTGATAAGGCAGAAGCAAACTTGTTAATGCACGAGGTTCACGAAGGGTCTTTTGGTACCCATGCTGGAGGGCATGCAATGGCTAAAAAGTTGCTAAGATCAGGCTATTACTGGATCACAATGGATACATATTGTTGTGCCTATGCCAGAAAATACCATAAATGCCAGATCTATGCAGATAAAGTGCATGTGCCTCCCAATCCTTTGAATGTGATGTCTTCACCCTGGCCATTTTCCATGTGGGGCATTGATATGATTGGTAAGATTGAACCGACTGCTTCAAATGGCCACAGATTCATCCTGGTAGCCATTAATTACTTCACCAAGTGGGTTGAAGCAGCTTCTTATGCAAATGTCACCAGGCAAGTGGTAGCCCGATTCCTGAAAAGAGACATCATCTGTCGGTATGGAGTGCCCGAGCGAATCATTACTAATAATGGTTCCAACTTGAACAACAAAATGATGGCAGAACTGTGCCGGGACTTCAAGATCCAACACCACAATTCTTCTCCTTACAGGCCAAAGATGAATGGCGTTGTTGAGGCAGCTAACAAGAATATCAAGAAGATTGTGCAGAAGATGGTAGTTACCTACAAAGATTGGCATGAAATGCTACCATTTGCCTTGCATGGGTACCGTACATCAATCAGAACATCCACCGGGGCAACACCGTATCAGCTTGTATACGGTATGGAGGCAGTCCTACCTGTTGAAGTTGAATTACCCTCCCTACGGGTACTAATGGATGTCAAATTGAACGAAAAAGAATGGGTCTGATCCCGGTACGAACAACTGAACCTGATTGAAGAAAAGAGATTGGCTGCAATTTGTCATGGGCACCTGTATCAGAAAAGAATGAAGAAAGCCTTCGATCAGAAAGTCAGGCTTCGAGAGTACCAGGTAGGTGATCTTGTGCTGAAAAGACTCCTCCCTCCTCATACAGACCACAGGGGCAAGTGGAATCCGAATTACGATGGTCCGTTCATAGTAAAGAATGTTTTCTCTGGTGGAGCACTGATACTCAGTACTATGGATGGTGAAGACTTCCTGTCCCCTGTGAATTCAGATGCAGTTAAAAAATACTTCGCATAAAAATTACCCGCTGGACATAAAAACAGAATGTAAGTCCAGGCAAAAATAGGGCATCCCGGCGAGTCAAAAACAGAATAAAAGAGTCGGGCAAAAATAAGGGAAAATAAAAAATGTGCACCCGCTGAGTTGAAAAGCCACATCGGACAACTCAGGCAAAAAAAAGGGTATCCCGGTGGATTGAAAACCCGAAAGGGCGATCCACGCAAAATAAGGGAATAAGCGAACAACTGCACTTTGAATTCGTCTGTATCGCTTACAACATGACAAGCTTCGAAAGTATAAAGCGTCGGTCAGAATCAGCCTTCTTCAGAAAGCAGGATGAGAAGAATGTCAATGTCATACAAGTCATAGCAAGAAGAAGCACTGAAGCGTCATCGACATTGCCAACATCTTTTTGTTTCTCAATTTGTAACAATCTCCTCATTTCAGGGGATTTGTTTCTTTGACTGTACTTGCCAATTCAGAGCACACAAATTAATAAAATCAGATTTTCAGTCATGTTTTGTCTCGTACATTTTTTATTTGCAAAAAATGTCCGATATCCTTAATATAATGATTGCATAAATACAGATGCGTCTTTTCTAAATTGCATGCTTACAGGAAATACATTTGCTCCCGGGAGTGTCTAAACTCCTATGATGGAACCCAGTAAGGGATACCTCGGGATACTTGTGCGTTTTTTCGTCATAACAGGATTGCAGGTATTCAAAGCGC
This sequence comes from Lathyrus aphaca, assembly GCA_963966055.1. NCBI lineage: Eukaryota > Viridiplantae > Streptophyta > Magnoliopsida > Fabales > Fabaceae > Lathyrus > Lathyrus aphaca. The sequence continues at coordinate 297,266,217 of OZ014519.1, read as the reverse complement.
AACATGGGGCATGAAAGCTTCTCCCCAGCAAGCTGCCAAATCATTACTTACTCAGCACGTCTTCCAAAGTAGCACCAGAGATGCTGTATCCCCAGCGGAGTTGCCAGTCATCATTCCTCCTCAACCAAGTGTTAGACAGGGAACCATCTCCCCACAGAGTTTCAGCCTCTATCCAGAAGAGCAACTCTTGAAGATCTCACAACAGAGTGACGAAAGCTCCCATGGACCCTAGCTGGGCTCATCATCATTAGGATGGGTCTATCAGTGACCTATTCCTCAAGCAGAGTCATATATGTCAGATCTACCAATGGTCTCATCCCCAGCTAGGATATCCACTTCAAGCAGATTAGCCAGAGATCTCCATAGCAACGGGATCCGAATCCCGGATCGGTATCTTTGCATAATCATAGCATTCACATCATATTTTCCCCCCTAGAGCGTAGCATTCTGTCTAATACGGAGCATTACGACAAAAATCAAACATATTACATAAATTATAAGCCATGTGTCGAAATGAACACTTGTAAATACTGACGTTCCATCAACAAAATACAAAATACCTCTCAAACTCCCCTGCAGAATGTTAAAGCATTTCCTTTACCCTCACAAATACAGATACATACTCTTTGGCACTCGTCCGTGTCATCATTCCCCAGTAATTTCGCCAGAACATCCCCTACAAACAGATAATTATACATTATAGATGCTTCTTGACACTCGCCTGTGTCATATCCCCAGCAGAAAGCCAAAACGTCCCCTTTGCACTCCCAAGCACATGTTTACATATATTTACACTTCTTCAGACACCCGTCTGTGTCGTGCTCTCCCTAGCAAGTTTGAACACTCGTTTGTGTCTCACTCATGTTTACTCATTTCAGATACCCGTCCGTATCTCGTATATACCACTTAAATCCCCTCAGAGTCAAACACTCGTCCATGTTCTTTGTTAAACAGTTGATACTCGTCCGTATCATCATCTCTGAGCATGCGTCAACGTTTGTTTCTACCGATACTCGTCCGTATCAAAGTCTTAGGGATGCTCGTCCGCGTCTTTAATCTATACACAGTGTCAGACACTTATATCTTCTTGAATTTAGACACTCGTCTGTGTCTACTATTCCTCAGAAGAGTCCTTGACAAATCCCGAATAAACTATTTCCTTTCTATCTGATATTCGTCCTATGTCATGATACCTTCCGGCAGCCGTACCCTGCCAGGTGATCGTCCTTCACCTTTTTGATGATCGTCTTTCATCATCCCCAACGGAGTATCTATTCATTTGAACCCCTTCCTATCCGACATTCGTCCTATGTCGTGATATTTTTAGCAGCCGTCCCCTGCTAGGTGATCGTCCTTCACCTCTTGATGATCGTCTTTCATCATTTTATCTGATGGCCGTCCCCATCGTTGATTTTGTTATCTGACATTCGTCCTATGTCATGATAAACCCCGAGAGCAGCCGTCCCCTGCTAGGTGATCGTCCTTCACCTCTTGATGATCGTCCTTCATCATTTTATCCGATGGCCGTCCCCATCGTCGACCTTTTCATCCGACATTCGTCATATGTCGTGAAACTTTCGGCAGACGTACCCTGCCAGGTGATCGTCCTTCACCTTAGATGACCGTCCCTCACCCTTACCCCCAACAGAGCAGCCGTCCCCTGCCAGGTGATCGTCCTTCACCTTTGATGACCGTCCCTCATCATTTATTTCCTCAACCCGATGGTCGTCCCCATCATTTACCTTTAATCCCCAAAAAGTCTTATAACTTTATTTGATGGTCGTCCCCATCACGATCCATCTACTTCCCCCAGCATGATCGGCCGTCCCCGTCATTGTTTTATCCCCAGCAGTCGTCCTCTGCTCGACGGTTGTCCTCCGTTGCCCTCACTTTGAATCATACTTTACTTCCTTTTACAATCTATATCCCTTTTCTTCTTCATAACTAGTGAGTGCAAATTTTGGACTGTCTCTGGTATTCAACCACAAGTTATCTTGTTTGCCTGTTAAGCCGTCGCTTACATCCTGTACAGCTAACTCATGTTTGAATAGGGGCAGCTGTAAACACCCCAAATTTGCCCTCACTCATTTCACACCATGTCTTGTGATCTTTTCATTTGCATAAGTTCAACCATACCATCTCATATTGCATTTTTTGCCTCATTGCATTGATTCAAAGTCATCTGCATCTAGGGTTTGTGATCTGAGTCATCCATGAGCTATCTGAGCCACTCCAAAGGCCTTCAATCATCTCAAGAGGGTCCATGTATGTTCAAGCATCATATTATATCCTCCCAAGGTCAAGGAAGTCAAAGAATCACAAGAACTGAGAAAGGCATGGAAGCAGAGCCAGGCTTAACTGCACAGATGACCTAGAATTAGGGTTTTGGTTTCAGAGGCCATAACTCCAAGTTTTTTGGTCATTCTTGTTTCTATTGGTCTCTATATGTCATGAGGATCATGCATATCAATTTTCATGAAGAAATTCAATGGGGAAGGCATCTGATCAAGAGATGACTTCTTGAGCAAGTCAGTGCAAAATCAGGTCATCTGAGGCCCCCAATCCCACAACCAAAGGGTATTCTCCATCATTTTGAATGTGTATGATCTTTATTTGATCTTAGAAGATGTTAGAAGTTCACAAAATTGAAGAATTTCAAGCCATTTGCAAAGTTGCCATTTTGGGAAAGTGACTTGTAATGAAAACTTGCCATTTTGGGAAAGTTTTTCAACCTCCTCTTTTTGATTCAAAAATGCTTCAAATGAAAAATATTTGGTAATTAAATTTGTAGATTGGATCCTCCCATTTTCAAAAAGTACAAGAACTCATTCTAATTCATTTTAGAACAAAAGTTATGGCTTATCAAAGTTGGACAAAATCACAAAAATTCACTTATGTGCCAAAGAGGGAAACTTGCAAATTCTTGTACCAAGGAAAAATGTGACCTCTAATTGTTGTCTAAGAATTACATAAACATCATATAGGACCTAAACTTCAATAATCTCAAAAGGGGCCAAAGTTGGACAAAATTGCAAAATGCTCCATAACCCTTCATCCACTTGTGCCAGCTGCCAAATATGACTTCCATGGACCTCCTTGAAGCAAGCTGATTTGAACCATGCCCTTGTACCATGACTGAACCAGCCCATACCTTCACTTACACAAATGTTGACTTTATGCAACTTGAGCCATACCAATCAAACTGAGCCACACCAACTACTCTGACCAATCACAACTTCACATACATGCCTCAAGGATCACATTTCACACAATCTTGGAGCCTGAAACCAGAGCATCACCATAGTTCACAAAAAACCTCCCTCTTTGCATTTTCATTCGAATCTCATCATACAAGCCTCAAACCTCAAAACAAACTTCACAGAACAACTCACCATGATCCACTAATCATTTCCCAACCATCACTTTGCCCTAAAAAGCCAAGAATCAAAAACAAGATTTCTACATTTCACAAACTGAACCTCTGCCATTTTCATTTTGAGGCCATATAAACTCCAGCTAAGCATCACAAACATTTGGGGAGGATCATTGGAGCTTGTTTGAAGCAAAGAACTGGCCAGAAAGCACCATTTTCGAAAGCTTCAGTTCAGGTATCATCAAGAACATTTTTTCCAGAAACGTGTTTTTAAGTTGCTAATTGGTTCTCCATGATTCACTGATGATTCTGATGTGTTTAGTTTTGTAAATGGTCAAGTATTAAGCATGTATTGAATCTCTGAAACTTTCTGCGTTTTTTCCGTTTGGCTTTGATTCTTGATCTTGAGTGAAAATAAATGAGTTTTAGGGCTGGATTCATGTTTAGGGTTGTTAGATGTTTGATTCTGGAGAGTTAGAGAGCTTAAGATTGCGTTTTGAGTGAGATTGAAGGATTGGATGGCCGGAGAAGATGACCGGAACACTGTTCCGGTCATCTGAAAGTAATTAGGGTTCAGGATTAGGGTTTAATCATAATTAGTGAGATTTGAATTTCAGCCGTCCATTAGCGCGCGTGGTCAACTCCCGCCCCCTAGGTTTGAATCTGGGCCTTTAGATCAGCTGACTTTCTCAATTATTCATTTATTTCATTTTTATTTCATTTATTTTATAAAAATTTCCACGAATTTTTAAAAATAGTAAAATACATTAAAAAATTCTAAAATTTTTTATCAAATCTTTTATTAATTTTCAGAACCCAAAAATATTTTTATTTTTATTTTTTGCATCAAAAATTATTTTTAAATCATTTAAATGTTTATTTTTAATTAGTTAATGGAGATTAATTAATTAAAAATGCATTTAGGTATTTAAAAATCACAAAAAAATTCACATTGCATTTTAATACATTTAGAAACATTATCAAACTCTTCAAACAAATTTTTTTTGGTCCTTGACTTATTTTGACATTTTTCTTTGGAATTAAAGTTCTTAAAAGGCAATATTTTTGTTCCAACTTAGAAAATTTCATTCTGCCTAACCATGAAGAGTTTGATGGTGGTTCTTCTTGCATTGCATCCTTCATATCATGTAGTTTCTAGGGTAAAATTGGTTTGAATTTATCTTTCATTTTCAATTTAATGTGCATTTTTCCTTTTGAGGTGTCTTAAAACCCTAGCTAACTTGAGAAAATCATAACTTCCATTAGGTTAAGACTTAGGTCCCCTCCTTTGAGCAGTGAACTTATGTGGGGTTAGGTTTCCTTTGATCCCATTTTAATTTTTTTTATCTTGTCATTTGCTTCTGATTTTGAATTTTGCATTGCATATTGTATGTAAACCCTAATTCTTGCCTTCATTTGCATTCATCTCTCATTTGCTTGCATACATGAACTTGCCATGACATTTTTTGCATCCTCATGACATATAAGACATCTTAGGACATATTAGAATCATGTTTGGTCATTGCATCATTCATTTGCCATGTTATGCATCCATTGCATTTCATAAGTTTTCATAAACTTTCATGGTTTAAAGCATGCTTCATTTGCATCCACATCCTTGTATGATCATTCACAACTCTTGACATGTGTTTGTACCATCTCTTAGCATCATTGACATCATGTTTATGCTTCTGACTTTGGTTTGCATCATTGCATTTCATCTCATTTTCACTCCATTTCATTTCTCTTTACTAACTTTTCAGGTGGTAAGTCCTTTGAGAAGTGGATTTTCCTTCACTTCTCATAATCTCTTCTCATCTCTCTTATGCATCATTACTGCATTTGTATTAGAGTGGGCTTACTCACTCATGTTCCCTCCTCACTTTCTTTCTTCAAGTAACTTGTCTTCTTAAGTAAAGCAAGTTGTCTTGCTTCTCTTCCTTCATCCTGCTTCTTCCTTGGTGGCTCTTCCTGGAGATCTTCTTGCAAGCCTCATAAACCCTAGGAACAACCAAGCATGATCACAATTAGGGTTTGATTAGTTCCCCATTTAGTTTTACCTTTGTGTCATCTTTGTGTCTCTCCTCTCATCTCATAACCAAGGATTAAACCTTAAAGGTTTTAATGCTTTGTGATTAAGTTTATGCCTGCATCCTTCTATTAGGATGTAGTGTATAACTTTAATCCTAAGTGTTAAACCCTTAATGTGTTTAAATCCTTTAATCAATCCACTTAATAATCACTAAGACATCAAGCTTGTAACTTGGGCCTTGCATTAGGGTTCTAATTCTTCCTTAATTGGTTAAGAAGGACTAACCCTAGTGTTAATGGACAAGTACCCCTCTAGTTGTCTTACAAACCATAAAATTCATTTCTTAATCTTACCATTAACTAAAATCCACTTTAATAAAGGTTTTTTTTTGTCATGAGGTTAATCCCTAATCATGGATTAAGTTGAGGAGCCTTCCTCAGCTTAAATGTTCTCATCTATTATCCTTCTATTAGGATGGTGTAATGGGTCTATTGAATATTTGATTATGGCTTAAACTCATTACCTAACACTAAACTAAAACAACAAAAACATCTAAATAATCACAAGTAGGTTAATGATCTTAATCCTACACCATGGTGATTAAGTGTGAGGTGCTTACTTCATACTTAAGGTATCCTCATTACCCCTAATCAGAGGGAAGATGTGATGAGTTTACTAACCCTTGGTTTAGGCTTAAGCTCATTTTCTTATGACAAACTCCAAAAGCAATAAAAGATTGAAAACTCAAAAACAAACAATAATCGTCTCCTCCGGGATTCTTTTCTCATCTCATTCATTCACAAACGAGAACTTGCTTCCTCCGTCTAATGCAAGACAGTTTGCGCCTGAGCCAGACAGGTCATACACTTGAGCATAGACAAATAAGCAGTTCACAAGTCAATTTATCTTTCAGTCTCTTTGAGTCGAACTACGGTGTTCTGACTTCCTCATTGCACGAGAGGATACGTAGGCATAACTTAACAAGTTATCAAACAAAAGTCTCTGTATATTCCCCTTTCCTTCCAGCATTATTCCTTGAGCCTCATAATCTTGAGCATTTCACTCTTGTTCTTGCACTGACACTTCTCTTATACACTTCACCTTTCCTTTGCACTCAAACTTGCATTCTTTCCAGCTTTGATACACACATTACACTGACACTACCCCTTTTAAACACAAATCTTTTAAGCGTGGATCCCGTCGAGTACGACGGACAATCTGGGTGCTAATACCTTCCCAGGTTGTAACCAACCCCCTTTCTCAGTTTCTCTGGTTAGAGGCCGTCTTGTCCATCTTTTCTTAGGTTTATGCAGCATTACCTTTCCTTTGGGATAAAAATGCCTAGCTGGCGACTCTATTCATTCCCTCCTCTTCGCCGACCGTTCGCGTCTGTACCCCATTTGACCTAGCCTCATTTGGTGGGAGCGACAGCTTGGCGACTCTGCTGGGGACCCTTATACTGTAACCAGGGCTTCTGGTTCTTTTTGTGGGTTCCTCCTAGCGCTTGTTTGATTTGTGTTTACTGGGGTGTTATGTGCTAATTGTGTCCATTTATTTGCTTTATTTACTGCTTTATGTACAACTTTATTTATTGCTTTCCTTTATAGTTTTTCATATTTCATACTGTCATTATCATTGCTGGATCTGGTCTCTGTTTTGGTGGGTGGATTTTCATTGAGAGTTTGAAGGTCCTGTACCTGGGACCTGAGTGACACCTAGGCTAGAGTGGTTCATATTCTTTCCCATTCCATTTCGGTCTGATGCGGGACTATGAAACACGGTTCAAATGTGGGTTTCTTCTTGAGAACTCTGTGCTACAGATTTCCTGTAGTGCTAGGGCTATCTGGGAAGCCTGCTAAGTCTGGATGACCTTTACTATGACCTTCAGAAGCTGAGGTGAATTAGAGGATAATCTTTTATGGTTATTGTAAACACTGTGCCTCTGGGTTAGAAGTGTTTACACTTCTCATAACTGATCCAAGTCTGAGGATCTTTGTTTTAGAACATTACCTGTGAGGGGGTTGGGTTGTTTACAGGTTTGCAGGTACCCTTGGCCACATCATACCCTGTTACTATTTGGTTTAAGAGTACCTCATTTTGGACAGTTCTTGTGATTAACCCTGGACATGTGACTCTTTATTTGAGCCCCTCACCCTGGCTACTGGATTTCTGAACCTCCATCTGGACCTTCTTTGAACATACATGGACCTATATCCAGACAGATAATCAGATCCATCTTGATCACAAACCCTTGCATATCATTTGCATATTCATCATTTGCATCATTTAACATTTGTTTATTTGTTTTTCAGGGTATCCACATCGTATCTAGTTTGGTTTGGACCCCTTCTTTTGCATAGACCTCTGCTTCAGTTGTCTTCATCAGTTGTCTGCTTCAGCTATCTTCATCATCACCAGCATCAGCCTATCAGTGGCTCATCTCCAGTATCAGTCTTGATCTTCATCAGCACTTATCTTCAGCTTCTTCAGCAGCATCCATGACCACTCCCAGGAAAAGCAACATATCCTACCATTTCTTTGAGCCTGTGTTGACTAGTATCAGGCAAGTCCAGTCACTTATCACACCAGATCATATCCCATTGTTCAGGGAGCACTATGGAGGTATCCTGGATATGGTTATGGACCTTGACCCTTCTCAGAGGAGCATGATCCACACATGCTTACAGTTTTATGACCCTCCTTTGAGATGTTTCACCTTTCCAGACTTTCAGCTAGGGCCTCTGCTGGAAGAGTTTTCTTCATTGATTAGGGTACCTATCAGGGGTGGCATTCCCTTCAATCCAGAAATGCCAGCTCCCAGCAATGGAGAAGTAGCAAAAGCATTGTACTTGGAGCCTGCTTTGATTGAGCAAAGTATGAAAACAAAAGCTGGGATCCCTGGTTTGCACTTGGATTTCTTGATTTCTCAGGCCATCCTGAAGGCCTCTTTGGGAGAATGGAGGCCAGTCTGTGCACTGTTAGACCTCAGCATATATGGGGCTATACTGTTTGCAGATGAGCCCAAATTTGTCAGCAAGAATGCCATCCATCTGTTTCTTCTGAAGAACCCGGTACCCACACTGCTGGGAGATTTTTACTACTCCATTCATCAAAGGAATGAGAAACAAAGAGGGAAGTTGGTAAGATGTTGTGCTCCTTTGTTTCACTCCTGGATGCTCAGACACTTGCCTAAGTCAGATGCCTTCCTGAACCCTCACCAACAGAAGAATTGGGCCAAGAGGCTCATTGCTTTGACTTCAGATGATATCAAATGGTGCACCCAGAGCACCAAAGGCAAGGACATTATCACCAACTGTGGACAATACCCAAATGTGCCTCTAATAGGAGTGAAGGGTTGCATCAACTACAATCCTTTGCTGTTTAAAAGACAACTGGGCTATGCTTTGGTTCACCCTACTAGAGTGCAAGATTTAGCTGAGACCCTGTATTGTGAAGTGAAACCTAATTCAGCTGCTGTCAGACAAGAGGCCAGTACTAATGTTGCTTCAGCTCAGTACTATGACTGGTCCCGTACAAGATCTCAGATTACTGGAATGCATTTCACCTTAGAGGACATACCTGGACCCTCAACAGTACAACCTGCAGCAACTGTCAGCCTAGAAGAATTTGAGAAACTGAAGGAAAGGAATGAGAACTTATCTCAAGCTTTGAAGAAGACTCTGTGGGAAAGAAGTGATGGTCGTTTGGACATTGAGAGGTTGGAGAAGCTTAGGGTAGAGCATCTTGCCAAAATTGAGAAGACAAAGGACTACATCAGGAAGGCAAGAGTCGGGGAACAAATATTGAAGAATGCCTGTAAAGAAGCCAAGATTCAGAAGGCTAGGACTGAGCTTTATCTGCAAGAGAGTCAAGCTAGGTGGTTCAGGATCACTGAAGCCCGTACTCAAGAAGACCAAAAGACTCAAGCTAAGATTGAACAACTAGAGGCCAATGAGAAGAAGCAGCAGGAAGCTTTGTTAGCAGCCCAGAAGGAGATTTCAGAGTTGAAGCTCAGAGACGCATCGTCGAAGATCAAGTGTCGGGGAATCAAACCCTCCAACCACCCAAAGTCTAAACACCATTAGCAACTACCAGACCAAAAGTCCACCAAGCCGTCACCTTTCAATCGCTCATATTCATCATTATGCATCATTTACATCCATCATTTACAGTATGTGCATCATATGCATACCTAAATAAATCAACTTTTCATACTCCCAACATTTTAACTTTCAGCAAGTGCATAAACACTTGCATCGTATCTCCATCATTATTGAATACCATTTCAAAAACAAACAAACATAGTCGCATAATTCAGGATCCGGGATCAATCCAAGATTCTAGGCCTTCCCCTAACGGAATTCAGGATCTAGGGTCGATCGAGAATTCCTAAGATTCTCCAGGTGTTGTTCAGTGTGCATCCCCATTGGACATTTCTCTTCCGATTATTTTAATTTTCTGTCTTTCGGCATCCATATCGACCTAGCATCGAGTATTGGGGTCGCATTATCATCCTTGCGGTGGTAAGCGATTATTTAATTTTTCTATTACTCAGCATCGACCTAGCATCGAGTGTTGGGGTCGCATTATCATCCTTGCGGTGGTAAGCGATTATTTAATTTTTCTGTTACTCAGCATCGACCTAGCATCGAGTGTTGGGGTCACATTATCATCCTTGCGGTGGTAAGCGATTATTTTTTTTCTGTTACTCAGCATCGACCTAGCATCGAGTGTTGGGGTCGCATTATCATCCTTGCGATGGTAAGCAATTATTTAATTTTTCTATTACTCAGCATCGACCTAGCATCGAGTGTTGGGGTCGCATTATCATCCTTGCAGTGGTAAGCAATTATTTAATTTTTCTGTTACTCAGCATCGACCTAGCATCGAGTGCTGGGGTCGCATTATAATCCTTGCGGTGGTAAGCGATTATTTAATTTTTTTGTTACTCAGCATCGACCTATCATCGAGTGTTGGGGTCGCATTATCATCCTTGCGGTGGTAAGCGATTATTTTTTTCTGTTACTCAGCATCGACCTAGCATCGAGTGTTGGGGTCGCATTATCATCCTTGCGGTGGTAAGCGATTATTTAATTTTTCTATTACTCAGCATCGACCTAGCATCGAGTGTTGGGGTCGCATTATCATCCTTGCGGTGGTAAGCGATTATTTAATTTTTTTGTTACTCAGCATCGACCTAGCATCGAGTGTTGGGGTCGCATTATCATCCTTGCGGTGGTAAGCGATTATTTAATTTTTCTTGTTACTCAGCATCGACCTAGTATCGACTGTTGGGGTCGCATTATCATCCTTGCGGTGGTAAGCGATTATTTATTTTTCTTGTTACTCAGTATCGACCTAGTATCGACTGTTGGGGTCGCATTATCATCCTTGCGGTGGTAAGCGATTATTTATTTTTTTCTGTTACTCAGCATCGACCTAGCATCGAGTGTTGGGGTCGCATTATTATCCTTGCGGTGGTAAGCGATTATTTAATTTTTCTGTTACTCAGCATCGACCTAGCATCGAGTGTTGGGGTTGCATTATCATCCTTGCGGTGGTAAGCGATTATTTAATTTTTCTTGTTACTCAGCATCGACCTAGTATCGACCGTTGGGGTCGCATTATCTTCCTTGCGGTGGAAAGCGATTATTTATTTTTTTTGTTACTCAACATCGAGTGTTGGAGTCGCATTATAATCCTTGCGGGGATAAGCAATTATTCAATTTTCTGTCAACCCGTTTCTGTTTCGTATTGCCTTTATTTTCCAATTTTAATCATCGATTTACTGCATATTTTCTTTTGCGGACAAATTCGGAGTCTGTTAGTATCTAATTGTCTTATACCTTGAAAGTATGAATCCAGGCCAAATCATTTTACCCGGTCTAAGCCAATTCGATAGGGGCAACTGTCATACCCCAAATTTGTCCTACCATTTTAAAATTCTCAGTTATTCGATTTTATTTTCAATTTGCAACATAACATGTTTTTCATCATAAAGAATGTTTAAAATATCAACCAGAATGAAATCTCGGATATACAGACAGACCGGTTGAATTAATTTTTAATTGTGCGTAAAATTAGTAGACAGAAAATTTCAAAATCGAGCTTGCAGACGTCAGTATTCCTGATCTATGTTTCGCGTAGTCCAACCTGGCGTGCTCATTTTATTTTTTGTCAACTTTTTCAGTCGTATTTTCTTGATCAGCTGAGCCATCAACCGGTTTATTTATTTCAAAATTTGACAAAAAGCTGTATTTTTTTTTAGTCATATATTTTGCGCCGATCATTTTAATGCATTCATTTTATTTTTTCGGGAACTTTCGTATCCGAATTTTGTTTTTATTTTTAATTCTTTTAACCAAATTGATCATTTAATTTAAATATATTAATTACTTATTCTATTTGGATTAATTCATTTTTATTTTCATAATTCATTTTTAACTACTTGTTTCCATTCTTATGCACCAAGTTTTTAAAAGATTCCTCCCTATCAGCAACAGACACGCTTCCTTCATGTCATGGAAAAGAAAAATGGATTCCCACTACAATTCCACTCTCAATTTTGTTTTTCCAATCTGACAACTAACATAAAATTACCACTTACCATATTTGACAACGACACCTTTTTTTTCAGGACACAAAAAATGATATTCTCTCTTTCTTCTCTCTCCATGCTGCATAAAGGGACCCACTCAATAATATGGAAGGGGGAGAACACCCACATTTTATTTTTTTCCTCTCTTTCTCTTTCGTTACACACTCACCACCACATGAACTTTTTTTCTCTTTCATAAAGAGAGAAAAACAATAATCACTCCCACCCTCCAACGAGTTCTCTCACTCTCTGCATAAAATTCTTTTCATTCTCTACCATTAAACGATTCACCATGCGAGTATGAAAACTCAAGCTTCACCCACAACCATGTATCATCATCACCATTAGAACCATACACTCATACTCCATAGCTCACCTTTATTTTCTCATCCTTTCCTCTTTCTTTAAGTCTGCAACATAAGCACTTGTAGGACCTTTTAACACCACACACAGATCTCACACCCTTTCACCACCGTCTCATAAAAACCATTAAATTACCTCATTTCCCCCATCAAATATTCAAACAACAACACCAAGAACTGTAGTCTCCAACTATATTCCACCATTTCCGGACCATAACCGTCTTCTTATTTTTCTTCAGATTCTCACACAAACAACACAACCAAAACTTGCATCGAAATCGTAACCACTGTTGTGTTGACGATTATGCTTGTTCTTCGATCGCAACAAACTCCCCCACAGTACACCACGCTGACGAATTGCCTACAACAACATTAAAACTGCTGCATTGCTCACAGTTTGGTTACACGCTTTCGGTTCAAAATCAGAACGACACCAACAGTCACAGCTACAACTCAACAACAAATTTAGCACGACATCTACAACGGTTTGTCGACGGTAATAATTTCGTTTCGATGCTATATTGTTATTTGTTCTACCGTTGTTTCATGTTTGTTCATAGTTTCAATGTTATGTTGTTTGTTTTGATGGATTGTGTTGGTTCATTTATGCTATAATACATTTGTTTTGCATTGTTCCGTTATCTCGTTGCATTGTGATTTCGAGAGTTTGAACTGAGTTTTTCTCTTGAACACACATTGGACGCATACATTATGTCAAGTTGTGCGGAATCCTTTTTCGGTAATTTGCTTTGTAAGAATCGGTTGTTGTGAAAAATTTGAGTTTATGTCTTCGTTCGGAAACGTCGGCAAGTTGAGGGAGTAAATCGAAAACGATGATGTCTTGTTTGTCTCTTTGCTTTTCAATTCATAGTATGACATAAAGGAGGATTACTGTGAAGTTGTAGTTCTTCTTATTAGCATTCCATTTTGATTTGCATTACCATGCTAATGTAGGAAATTTATTTATTTTTTTAAAATAAAAAAAAGGCTGAAGTTGTGTTAGTGAAATATTTCTACTGTTGCGTGTTGGTTGTTGATGTGTTTATCATGAAAAAGTGGTTATATCTTTTATGTTGCTCGATCTTTGGTGTAGTTTGTTTTATTTACATTTTTCTGTCATGAAGATGATGAATAATGCCCATGGTACATGTTAGAGCACTTGTTTTAATTGACTGAATTTGGATTTAATCTGCAACATAAGTATGTGTTCTAGAATAATATAGGATGCATTCATTTGGAAAGAAGATAATTTTATGAAAATAATGAAATAACCATGTTTATAATTTGAAAATTGGAAATCATGTACTGTGTAGACAATTGAAGCCACATGATCCCACTTCTCACGTAGTTTTTTTTTCTCTTTGTTTAGTCATTTATGACCCTTTTTATTTATTTATTTATTTATTTTTTATATGTTATTTATATAGTTAGAATTTTATTGATTTGGTAATGGGTCTGTCCAATTAAAATAACACCTCTTTGTTCATGTACACACTATCTACGTTTATTTCTTTTTCATTATTATTTTCTTCACTTTCTTAATTTAAGTAGTAGTTAATTAGTTGGATTATTTAATTAATTAATTAATTTTAGTTGATTAAATTATTAAATGATTGTTTGGTTATTCACTCAGTCATTGCATTGCAATTTCGGAGTATAAATCGATTGTGCTTTCGACAACCGCATGGATGCATAAATTCTCGCTTGACTTCTCATAGAATGATTCTAACATTGAATCAGTTCTAAGGTAGTTAATGAACCAAATTTTGACGCATCCGAAATGCCTCCGAATAGTTGCCTCCGAATAAAAAGGTTGAACGCCTCCGAACAGTTCGAAAACACTGCACACACGATTTCTCTTGGGCAAATTACAACGAGACCCTTTTATTTCATGCAATCCCTTGTAATTTATTTTGTATCCCTCCCCCATTTTATGTACGCACTTTATCTTCCGCATTTTGTTGATTTTGTTTAGTTCGCGAACCCTTGGTCCAACGCCAAGTGGCTGCACTCTCACACACTCGCACTTTTTTTCCCAGTTATCGTTTCATTTATTAAGGATCCATTTCACCTTGCGAGCCGAGCGCATTGTGCCTCGCTAACAAACCACAAAATAAACCTCCATTTGCATTCACCCATAAACCTCAAAAAACCAAAATGTTTCGATTAAATCCAAACCCTTGATCCAACGTCAAGCGGTCATTAGGAAATAAAACACTTTAATAAAAACGAGAAGAATTGTATGCCACGAGCCTTAAGCGGTAGAAAGGAGGATAACGAGCTCTCGTTACTCGCTCTGATTATTTTGACGCAAGACGCTCGTCTTGTTGGACGGAATAAACTATCCCTAGTCTTTAGTGCAATTCGACTCCTAAACCCTTTCATCAAAGAAAGGTAATAAAATAAACAACCATCAACCGTAGTAGGTCAAACTACGAGGCTCTGACTTTCCCATTGCACGCGGGAGTACGTAGGCACGAGGATCTCAATCCTTTCCGAGCACCTAGGATCAATCTAACTTATAATTTAAACTCATTTCCCTCTAGCAAGTAATTCGTTTAAGCAGAGACATCCTTTCGCGCGTGACAACTTAGATGGTTCCCATCGAGTACGATGGATGTAGGGGGTGCTAATACCTTCCCCCTGTATAACCGACTTCCGAACCCAGGCAATGGTTCCGTTGACATTTGTCCTTATCTCTCTCTTCCCGGGTTGTATCTATATCTTCCCTTTTCCTCTTCGGGAATAAATAGAATTAGGTGGCGACTCTTCAGTCTGTCCAGCGCGCGGCTCTCGTCTTTTCGGATAGCGTGAGGTCGTATTTTTTCGGGGTGCGACATGTATCAGTGGCTGATATTCGTCTATATCATCACCTAAAGCGTTCGTCTGTGTTTCTTAGATCATCGTCTGATATTTTTTTGTATCATTGACTTATGGCGCTCGTCTGTGTTCTCTTGATGATCATCCAATACTTGTCTGTGTTGAAGAGGTTTAAAGTCCTGACTGTGGGATTAAACGTCAAAATGGTTACCGGTCCTGGCGTAACAGGCATATCCGAAGGAGGTTCGTCTGTCTCAAGCACCACTTGTCTACGCAAGATTTGTGAAGAGGGTTCGTCAAATCCTATTGTTGCACCTGGTATAACAGGTTATCTGAAGAAGACTCGTCTGTCTTAGACCATATATCCACAAATAATATATGAAGAGTGTTCGTCTATCCTAATTATGCATGTCTATCCCATAGACTTAAGTGCATCATCGGTCCTGGCGTAACAGGTTTATCCGAAGGAGGTTCGTCTGTCTCAGATCATATATTGCAAAATGTATGAAGAGGGCTCGTATGCCTATTTCCTGGCATAACAGGTTTAGTTGAAGAGGGCTCGTATGTCCATTTCCTGGTGTAACAGGGTTGCTTGAAGAGGGCTCGTATGTCCATTTCCTGGCATAACAGGTTTAGTTGAAGATGGCTCGTCTATCTGTTCCTGGCATAACAGGCTCGCTCGAAGAAGACTCGTCTGTCTAGGTTTTTTCTTATCCGGCGTAACAATTCAATTTGGAAGGAGCTCGTCTGCTTTGTCCCCACTTCAGTCACCAAAGCTTCATTTGGTTGGGTTTATTTCCCATTTCTTGCATTCTCCAGCAATGTGCAAATTTCAGGTCTTCTTGGTATTCAACCACAGTTTATCTTGAACGGTCAATAGCCGTGCTACCGTCCTTTTCAGATTAACAGTTGCTTGAATAGGGGCAGCTGTAACACCCCAAATTTTCCCTCTTATGTTTAGAATCATCATAATTATCATAAGCATATCATATCCTTAGCATTTTGCATAGAAAAATGAAGCATAACACTTGCATGTTCTAGCATAAGGCATGTGATCGACCATCCGAGAAATTTAAAGCACTACAAGTCAAAATCAAGAGCATGGTGACCTGGCAAGAAGCTCACAGGACCTCTTGTACAAACTCTGTATCATGGTCAAAGCATTACAAAGGATTGAGGGTCAAAATCAGATCAGAACGGTTGGCGCCGAGTTATTCTTGAAGTATCCCACCAAAAGGAGGGAGAATTCAAAATTCACTGGCGTTAACCGGTTAACGCTTTGGTTAACCGGTTAACGGCTGCGAATTTTGAATTCCAGCAGCAATTCAACATGTGTTTTTGGCTCCAAATTTCCAAATTTCTGATTTTTATTCATTTTGAATTAAGGAGAATGATCTAGATCATTTATCCAAGCCTAATTCCAATGCTAGGTCCTAATCACTTTCTAAGCCAATTCCAAACCATATTTTTTGGATCCCAAACCAAAATTTTGGGCCCCAAACCTAAACCATATTTATTCCATTTCCCTCCAAACCAAGAAGCCCTCTCTCATAATTCACTCCTCTTCATTTTTATGAATTTTGATCTCTCTGACCATTCTCTCACTTTTTTCTCTCAATTTTCCAAATCACTCAAAGTTCCTCTTTGAATATCACATAACTTTGCATTAAAGTGTGTAGATTTTGGAACTAGACCTCCATCCATAGCTTCTTTGCATCATTTTGCTGGTTTACTTGGTGGTTCAGATCTGGTTTGGAGATTAGAAGTGCTTTTGAAGCCAAAATTCTGCATCAAGACCATTTGCTTGCATTTATTTTGCATGGAGTGTGAAGCTTAGCACTGGATCTTCAAAGTTTTCCGTGAAATCTCTCATTTCCAGCTCAAACAACAATTACCAAAGCATACCTCAGCTTTGTAGGTTGGTTAAATTCAAATCTAGCTCTGTTTTAGCTTATTTGCATGCTTGTGCTTTAGATCCACCATGTGCTTGTGTATTTGCTTGTGTTGCTTGAATTGATTGGTTGATTTGTAGCCAGATCCGTGTGCTAATGTTCATGAGCTTAATGATGTTAATTAATGTGAATTGATCCATTTATTTCATGCTTAATTGATTGCTGGTCTGGTGTGGAATTATATGGATAAGCTGGTTTGAGCTGATTTTCTGTAGGAAATTGCTGCTGTTTTTACAGTGTTAACTGGTTAACGCTTTGGTTAACCGGTTAACGTACCTGTTTTCTGCGCATTTTACTGCAGGTTTGGACTGGTTAACCGGTTAACGCTTTGGTTAACCGGTTAACACTGATGCAAGATGCCATATTTGAGCTGTTTTGAGCTTGTTTGACCCCCTTACTTGTTTTAATTGCCATGTGTCATACCCCAAATTTGTCCTACCCGCGCCATTTTATTTTACTGTCTAGCCATTATTTAGAAATCCAAAAGTATGTACCATTTTATTTTTCAATCAAATATTCGAAAAATCCAAAAAATGCATTTATTTCTTTGCAAACTAAAATTCGAATTTCCTTTTATTTCAAGTCTTTTATTTCTATATTTATTGTTTAGTTTTTATCAAAAAAATATATATACAAAAAAGAGTCTATCATTATTATTGTTATTTTACATGAATTCATTTTCCAGCTTTAAATAAAAACCCTTTATCCAAAAATCACAAAAATATTACTATTATTATTCCCAATTTTATTTACTATTATTGTTATAGTTTTCATTATTATAATTGGTATTATTATTATTATTATTATTATTATTATATTTCTATTATTATTAGTAATTATTAGTATTATTATAGTTTTTTATTTTTCTATTACAATTATTATTCCCGTTTATTACTATTATTTATCTTTTGTCTTTCATTATAACTACTTTTCCATATTAATATTACTTTTTATTATTATCAGTATTATGTATTATTATAGTCTTTATTATTATTACTACTATTATATTATTATTGTTGTTTCTTTACACAAGATAATCAAACACCAAATTTTCACAAAAACCAATTCCAGCTAGCATCTTGCAACAATATTCTTTCCACCCAAAACAAAACTTTTACAGCTCACACAAGATCTTCACAAAATCAATACAAATCTTCACAATAAAATCCATTTTTCACCCTTACCTCACTCTATATAACATAATGATTTTTCACTCTTTAAAAAGGGAGGAGACCACAAAATAAGCACTTTTACAAATTTTGTTTTACCTGATAAACATTTCAATTTCCTTCAACCTTTAGTTAAACACATAAACACAAAAATTTCCATAAACTCATGTTTTCCCTTCATAAAACCCACCTTCAATATCCTTCATAAAAATCTGCAGAAAACCAAAATCTCTAACAATCTCCCTTCATCATAAATAAAAAAAACAATCACTACTCATCATTTCTTCAAGGTTAATCCTTTTACTCCTCATATCAGAACCGATCTAAAACTAGGAACTCACAACACCTTCTCTTCATCAAACCTTTCTTCAACCATTCTTCATCCCCCATTATAACAACTCACCGAAACCAGAAACCACCGATTCACGAAAATAGAACTGTGAGCAAACAAATGAGAGTTGATTCAAAACCGCACAAAACACACAAACCAAGAGCAACAAATTTGAGAACATATACCGCGAGTGACAACCGCACAAACCTAAACACAAACCTTCACCGCGAGCGACAAACCGCACCAAATCGTGGACCACCCGCCGACAACCTCAAACCGCCACCTCAACCCCGAAAACCAAATCCACAAACCCTGCACAAACACCAGCGAAACCAAAACCACTACCGCGATCTCAAACCAAACTTACCGATCCGACGACCGAACGCAACCGCTCCAATCGGACTTCATCCGCAAACGCGAACCAACACCGTTGCGAACCAAAACACACAAACCGTGCAAATTGAGAGAGGAGAGCAAACACCGTGAGAAACCTTGATAAGAATCGAAACCACTGCCGCAAGGAGTCGGAACCGCCGCTGTGAAACTTTTGAGGGTGGGTTTTGAATCTCTGATGCACGTTGGAACTGAATTCATTTTAATTTATTTTATAAGAACTTGACTTTCTTTTTTCTTTTTTTTAATTATTATTTATTTATTATTGTTGGTTTTTTTTAATGATACAAACCGAATATGTTTTTTTCTAAAACACACTCCCAGATTCAACATATACACACACTTTGTTTATGTATTTTGTTGCTTGTGAAATGGGCTTGGCCCATCTGAATTTCCTCTCTTCACACCCTGAACCAGTGGGTATACTCCCTTCTATTATTTACTTTTTTTTCTTTCTTTTTATTTTCTTTGTTGTTCTTTAGTTAAGGATTTTCATTTTTTTATATAATATTTGTTTTTCTTTGTTTTTTTTTTATTTCAACAATTGTTGATTTTATTTTATGAATCTCTAGTTCATTTTCTCTTTGATATTATAGTTTGTTTTATTATTTTTATTTTTGTTGTTTTATGGGCCAATGATATATCAAAAGATTAAATTATTTCTGATTTCATTAAATTGGGGAATTTAATCAATATGAGGCCCTTTATTTAATTTATTATATTATTCAATTTCGACAAAACAAATTTAATTTAGTTTTTTTATTTTATCATATTATTTCGATTATTCAATGTATTACTAAATTTATTATCAATTTAGTTTAATTATTTGTATTTATAACCTTATTGCAATTTAATTTTTACAATTCAATTTAATTCACTTATTTATGTTTCTCACAATTTGTTGCTTTAATCGAATCGCGAATTAATGAATTCGAGTACTGTGCCTCGCCACCAAATATTTCCAAACGCAAATTCTTCAAATATTTTCTTAATTAAATAACGGAAAAACTGAATTCTGGAGTCTAGCATTCCTCGAATTCTTGAATGAACGCTCCCGAGGCTCGCCCCGCAGGACGTTGTTCATTCGACTTTCCGTAATTAAAATACTTAATCAACACATCAAATTACGAAAGAATTGAATTCTGGAGTCTCGCATTCCTCAAATTCTTGAATGAACTCTCCTGAGGCTCGCCCCATGGGACGTGGTTCATTCGCCCTTTCGTTCATAAAACATTAATTAAATCGAACATTTTTTCAAACAAACATTATTTAAATACTTTCGATCTCGCACACAAGCTAGCGCTTTCGCCTCCAATCGCGAGCAGACAAGCCAACGCTTAGCAGTTAGAATGCGGTCTAAATAATCGTTCATTAAAACAACCAAACCGATCAACCTTAGAACCACAAACTACGAAGCTCTGACTTTCCCATTGTACAAGGGAATACGTAGGCACACAGATCTTACTCCTTGCCGAGCACCCTAGGAATAAAACCACCCATTTCTCCTATTACCCTTAGATTAGAATCATTCACATTTATTTTATTATTCGAAGAAAACATAAAGCATAAGTCAACATTAGATCACAAGTTAAACTAAGAGGTTCCCGTTGAGTACAACGGACGTAAGGGGTGCTAATACCTTCCCCTTACGGAATCGACTCCCGAACCTAGAATCTGGTTTCAAAGACCTTGTTCTATCCATCCATTTTTTCAAAAAGATTTCTCGATATTTTCCTTTTCCTTAATTGGAATAAAATACGTTCGGTGGCGACTCTGTTGTTTATTTTTTATCCGCGGTATCTTTTATCGCGAGGTCGTATTTTTTTCGAGGTACGACAGATGGCGACTCTGCTGGGGACAACTAGAGAGGCAAGCCTAACTTAGTTTACTTTGCAATCAATGTTGACTTTGCTTATATGTTTTCTTCACGCTTTTTATTTATGCTTGTTTATTTGCTCTTCTTATTATGATCATTATCATACTTTCTTGTTGGATCTTGGGATGACATCTGAGTTTTCAAAAAAGAAGAGGGAACACCTAGTTTAGAATTGGAAGTTATTAGTGTTAGTCTCCAAGGACTCCCTCCTTGATGGCCTAGAATGAAAGCTCCACCCAGAGAGTAAACCTATTCACAGATCTCATCATAACACAGCTAGCCTGTCGCATGACTTGATTCATGAAAGGGCTGTGACTCTGGGAGCACTTTTAGAACCGGTTTTAATGTTGGCAGTTACGTAGTGTTAGTCTCTGAGGACCCGCTTTTCATACGGCTAACATGAGAACTCCACTCAAGGTAGATCCTATCGTTATTATCATCATAATACAACTAGCCTGTGGTAGGATGTTAGTACGATCAGCGTCCGTGACCTTGAGTATCTTATCCATAACCGTAGAAGCTATCCTGTGAGTGGTTTTACGGGTAAAGAACTTAGAACAAACCTATAAAAGTCTACCTGTTAAGGTTACTTTTATCAGAGATACCAGTTTATTTACTCGTTACTATGGTTCACCTCAAAGCTGATTATACTCGTGATCCTGGATCTTGCATTGCATCCATGCGCATATTAATTTCATTTGCATTATTTGTTCATATTGCATCTCATTCCAAAGTCGTAAATGTATTCCATGTTCCTTCATCTTCAGTAAATCAAGCTGGTTTCCCGACGCCCGTATCGTGCTAGATGCCCGTATCTAACTAGAGCCAACACTAGAAGACTGATGGACGTGAATCAAGAAGAACAAGCTGCTATGAGGGAAGAGATTGACTCGGTCAAGAACAAGATTAGCCAGATTTATGAGACCATACAAGCTTTGGCTAGGATGGAAGAACATCGCGAAGCTGCTGCCGCAATGAGCAATGCTCTAGTGCAAGGATCTACCTCACGCGCAATGCCTTCAGTTCCAGTTCCAAATCCTTTGGTCTATGGTTTTCCTCCAGGCTTCACTCCTGCTGTTGAGGAAGTCACTTCCCAACCAATACCTACCTCTGGTGTTACTGTTGGTGCTATCCCTCAAGCTCAACCTATTCCAACTCAAGTCCAGTTTCCTCATGCTGAAGAGGATCATCAAGTTGAGTATGAGATGCATACTGCTGTTCCAATCACCAATCCTCATGCTGTCCAAGAATCCAAAGCTATGAAAATGTGTCGCGAGTTAGATGAAAAAATCCGAATCATGGAAGGACACAATTCAACTTCTCTGAGGGCCTCATACATGTGCTTAGTTCCAGATGTTGTGATCCCTGCTAAGTTCAAACTACTTGAATTCGAAAAATACAAAGGCCTCAGTTGTCCTGAGCTCCATCTGAGAATGTATTGCAGAAAAATGGTCGCTCATGCCAAAGATGACAAACTCATGATCCATTGCTTCCAAGGCAGCCTGCCTGGAGCTTCTCTAGAATGGTACATGCAGCTCGAACACAACAATTTTCGTACTTGGCTTGATCTATCTGATGCATTCAAAAAGCAATACAAGTACAACACTGACTTAGCTCCAAATCGTACTCAACTTCAGAGTATGACTCAAAAGGAGAACGAATCCTTTAAGGAGTACGCCCAACGCTGGAGGGAGCTAGCTGCCAGAGTTCATCCACCTTTGGTTGACCGTGAATTGATCGATATCTTCATGGGTACCTTACAAGGGTAATACTACGAAAAGCTGATCAGCAGCGTATCTTCTGAATTTTCAGACATGGTGATCGTCGGAGAAAGAATTGAAGAAGGTTTGAAGAGTGGAAATATTCAAGGAGGTTCTAGCAGCCAAACTGGAGCCAAGAAGCCTTTCAACGGATACAAAAAGGGTGAAACCAATGCCATTTCTACTGCAAGCGGGACACCTCAACAGAGTGCACCTACTTCAATCCCCTACTATCAGTATCCTTATGTTGCTGCTGCACAATATGCTCCTATGCCATATCAGCCGATTCCTCCAATGCCTTATCAGTAGTCCATTCAAGCTCCATTTCCGCCTCAGATGGCTTATCAACCACGTCCATATCCTATGATTACAGCTGCGCAGTATGCGCCTAATCCGTACCAGCAACCGGCCTACCCACAACGGCCTGGTCAACAACAACAACACGCTCCTCAACAGCACCCACCATATCAACAAAGAGGATCTGATAGGCACATTGATCCCCTGCCTATGTCATATTCCAAAATCTTTAATGGGCTGATGGCAAAAGGATCTCTTACTTTGAAAGATATGCCACCTCAGACTGGTAACGCCCGGAACTATGATGCCAATGCTCACTGTGAGTATCACAAAGGCGCTCCAGGTCACACAATCGAGAACTGCCATGCCTTCAAACACAAGGTTCAAGATATGATTAACTATAAGGATCTCACCTTCACTCCGAGAAATCCAAATGTCCAGAACAATCCAATGCATCCGGACGGTGCCAGCAAGTGAAGACATTTGAAGGGGTTGTTGAAGATCGAGCTGAATGGTCTCTAACTCTGAACAAGTCAAATCAAGAGAAGTTCAATTCCTCAAATCAAGGCAGTCGTCGCCATTTATCATTTTTGCATCTTCGTTATTTTGTACTGTTTGTTAAGTACTATTTGCTTTGAACATTATCGTTTGTACTTGGTTTTGTTAATATTATGTTTATGCATGTTTTGAATCAATCTATTCGCATTTGCTCATTATTTATCATTTATCACAAAATCACAAAAATATTTCCCTCACTTCACTTTAGCAAATATTTGAGGGAGGATGATGAAAACGAAATACCCATAACTGTTGCGGTATGCTTTCGGATAAAACCTCGTCAATGATGTATAGGCATTTTTTTCAAATCCCCAAACGCTGAATAGATAAGGAGTTAATCCCTAGTTAACCACTTCGAGCCTAGAAGTAGGAGTTTCTTTCGAATACAAACCCTTACATTTAACCTGGGGCAGGTTAGTTGTTCAGTTAACCTGACTACACTTCAAATCGTAAGATGAGACATCCTGTCGGAGGACCATCAACAAATGACCTGGAAGTCACGACATTCAAAATACAAAAAAAATAGAAAAGACCACTAAGTTGAGCACCCGAAGGGAGACTTAGTTGACAAAAAAATAGAACAAATCAAAAGAGGAGCTCAAATCCTCAGCAAAAGCAAAACAAATATCAGTGACCACCAAATCAAGAATCAAAGGGTCACAAACAACAAAATAAGATGACTGCCGTTTTCAAGCAAACTGTAAAGCTTCATCTTCACTCTTGCAAAGTCAAAACAAATGCATGTGTAGAGTTAACTGAACATAGGACTGGAGAACATCACGAAGAAGGGGTGGGTACAAATCAAACTTTGAGCCTTATACCTTTGTTTCTCAAAACCATTAACTAGACCACATTACAACCCTCAAAAGACCTAATTGAGGTAGGGTTTATTCTGAAAGCATGCTACCAACAAGGTCGCGTAAACTGACTCCCATATATTTGCTAATCTTCAATTGCGTTTGCACATTATTCTTGCCGCATCTTTCACGCACTTTCTAAATCAGCACCTCGTTTGGGCTAACGGCCCATTCGTCACATTATCACAATCATTCAAATAATTAACTTTTTCAAAACTTATATGAACGTTGCATTAACACTACCATTTGTGTATTAATAACTTAATTGCAATTCAGTACTTGACATCAGTACAATCCTAACAAGGGGCGATCAAAAGAGAAATTTGAACTTCATTGGTGCCAACGTGAATCAAGACTACCTCAACAGTCCAATCAGGGACAAAGCATCTTCAACAGCCCAATCAGGGGTAATTTATCTCAAAGTCCATTAATCAGGGGCAAAATTATTCTTGACGGCCCAATCAGGGGCAAATCATCTTCAAACAGCTCAATCAGGGGCAGGCACCTACCAAATCTAGATATAGGGGCAGATCATGCCATGGCCATTGTTAAAGCTTCCCCACTAGAACTTTTCAAATACCCTATAGGCAGGGGCAAGCAAATAAGGAGAAAATCCTCCTATCTCTTTTCCCCAGTTGAACAAGCAAACTTTGCGGGACCTTTGCAATCATTCAAAGCAAAATCAGTTCTTATGCGTCAACTAAGTCGCTTCACTCACCAGCAAATCGCCAAACTTGGAGCATACAGATCCATCTTCTGACCATACATCGTCGAAGATCGAGTGTCGGGGAATCAAACCCTCCACCCACCCAAAGTCCAATCATTATTGGCAACTACCAGACTAAGAGTCCACCAAGCTGGCACCTTTCAATCGCTCATATGCATCATTATGCATCATTAACGTCATAAGCATCATTTACATCAATCATTTACAACATGTGCATTATATGCATACCTAAATAAATCAGCTTTTCATATCTCCCAACACTTTAACTTTCAGCAGTGCATAAACACTTGCATTGTATCTCCATCATTATGGAATACCATTTCAAAAACAAACAAGCATAGTTGCAGAAGTCAGGATCCAGGATCAATCGAAGATTCCAGGCATCTCCTCAGCAATTCCAGTGGCCGTCTCCCATTGGATTTAATTCTCTTCAACCTTTTCTTCCCCAAGCATTTTACTCATTTTACCAGTATTTCTTAAACCAGATCGTTGTTTAATTTTCAGTCACCCGGTTTTCCCTTTGGTGGCGGGGTCGATTATTTAATTTTCTGTTACTCAACATCCTTTTGGTGTCAGGATCACCTTATCATTCTTTTGGTGATAAGTGATTTCAGTCGCCTTATCATTCTTCGGTGATAAGTGATTTTTTTTAGTCATTCACCTTATCATTCTTCGATGATAAGTGATTTTATTTTAGTCATTCGCCTTATCATTCTTCGGTGATAAGTGATTTTATTTTCAGTCTATTCACCTTATCATTCTTCAGTGATAAGTGATTTTATTTTCAGTCTTTCGCCTTATCATCCTTTGGTGATAAGTGATTTTATTTTCAATCTTTCACTTTATCATCCTTTGCTGATAATTGATTTTATTTTCAATCTGTCGCCTTATCATTCTTCGGTGATAAATGATTTTATTTTTATTCATTCGTCTTATCATCCTTTGGTGATAAGTGATTTTATTTTCAATCCCCTCGCCTTATCATCTTTTGGTGATAAGTGATTTTATTTTCAGTCATTCGCCTTATCATCCTTCGGTGATAAGTGCTTTTATTTTCAGTCACTCGCCTCATCATCCTTCGGTGATAAGTGATTTTATTTTCAGTCATTCGCCTTATCATTCTTCGGTGATAAGTGATTTTATTTTCAGTCATTCGCCTTATCATCCTTCGGTGATAAGTGATTTTATTTTCAGTCCCCCGCCTTATCGTCCTTTGGTGATAAGTGATTTTATTTTCAATCACTCGCCTTATCATCCTTTGTTGATAAGTGATTTTATTTTCAGTCACTCAGTTCACCCATTTAGTGACAGGTTCGCATTTAAATTTCAGTCGCCTTATCATCCTTCGGTGATGAGCGATTTTACTTTCGGTCAACTTGTTTCTTTATTGTGTCACCTGTTTTTCCACTTTTTAAATCATTTGCTTTTTACCATTATGCATTTTCTTTTGTCGGACAAATTCGGAGTCTGTTAGTATCTAATTGTCTTATACCTTGAAAATTTGAACGCGAGCCAGTTCATATTATTCGGTTTAAGCCAATTCGATAGGGGCAACTGTCATACCCCAAATTTGTCCTACCTGCGCCATTTTATTTTACTGTCTAGCCATTATTTAGAAATCCAAAAGTATGTACCATTTTATTTTACTGCCTAGCCATTATTTAGAAATCCAAAAGTATGTACCATTTTATTTTTCTGTCAAATATTCGAAAAATCCAAAAAATGCATTTATTTCTTTGCAAACTAAAATTCGAATTTCCTTTTATTTCAAGTCTTTTATTTCTATATTTATTTTTTAGTTTTTATCAAAAAAATATATATACAAAAAAGAGTCTATCGTTATTATTGTTATTTTACATGAATTCATTTTCCAGCTTTAAATAAAAATCCTTTATCCAAAAATCACAAAAATATTACTATTATTATTCCCAATTTTATTTACTATTATTGTTATAGTTTTCATTATTATAATTGGTATTATTTTTATTATTATTATTATTATTATTATTATTATTATTATATTTCTATTATTATTAGTAATTATTAGTATTATTATAGTTTTTTATTTTTCTATTACTATTATTATTCCCGTTTATTACTATTATTTATTTTCTGTCTTTCATTATAACTACTTTTCTATATTAATATTACTTTTTATTATTATCAGTATTATGTATTATTATAGTCTTTATTATTACTACTATTATATTATTATTGTTTTTTCTTTACACAAGATAATCAAACACCAAATTTTCACAAAAACCAATTCCAGCTAGCATCTTGCAACAATATTCTTTCCACCAAAAACATAATTTTTACAGCTCACACAAGATCTTCACAAAATCAATACAAATCTTCACAAAAAAATCCATTTTTCACCCTTACCTCACTCTATATAACATAATGATTTTTCACTCTTTTAAAAGGGAGGAGACCATAAAATAAGCACTTTTACAGATTTTTTTTCACCTGATAAACATTTCAATTGCCCTCAACCTTTTATTAAACACATAAACACAAAAATTTCCATAAACTCATGTTTTCCCTTCATAAAACCCACCTTCAATTTCCTTCATAAAAATCTACAGAAAACCAAAATCTCTAACAATCTCCCTTCATCATAAATAAAAAAAACAATCACTACACATCATTTCTTCAAGGTTAATCCTTTTACTCCTCATATTAGAACCAATCTAAAAATAGGAACTCACAACACCTTCTCTTCATAAAACCTTTCTTCAACCGATCTTCATCCCCCATTATAACAACTCACCGAAACCAGAAACCGCCGATTCACGAAAACAGAACTGTGAGCAAACAAATGAGAGTTGATTCGAAACCGCACAAAACACACAAACCAAGAGCAACAAATCTGAGAACATATACCGCGAGTGAGAACTGTACAAACCTAAACACAAACCTTCACCGCGAGTGACAAACCGCACCAAATAACAGACCACCCGCCGACAACCTCAAACTGCCACCTCACAACCAAAAACCAAATCCACAAACCCCGCACAAACACCAGCGAAACCAAAACCACAACCGCGATCTCAAACCAAACTTACCGATCCGACGACCCAACACAACCGCTCCAATCGGACTTCATCCGCAAACACGAACCAACACCGCTGCGAACCAAAACACACAAACCGTGCAAATCGAGAAAGGAGAGCAAATTCCGTGAGAAACCTTGATAAGAATCGAAACCACTGCCGCGAGGAGTCGGAACCGCCGCTGTGAAACTTTTGAGGGTGGGTTTCGAATCTCTGATGCACGTTGGAACTGAATTCATTTTAATTTATTTTATAAGAACCTGACTTGCATTTTTCTTTTTTTTAATTATTATTTATTTATTATTGTTGTTTTTTTAATGATACAAACCCAATATGTTTTTTTTAAATACACTCCCAGATTCAACATATACACACACTTTGTTTATGTATTTTGTTGCTTGTGAAATGGGCTTGGCCCATCTGAATTTCCTCTCTTCACACCCTGAACCAGCGAGTATACTCCCTTCTATTATTTACTTTTTTTTATTTCTTTTTCTTTTCTTTGTTGTTCTTTAGTTAACGGTTTTCATTTTTTTTTATATAATATTTGTTTTTCTTTGTTTTTTTTATATTTCAACAATTGTTGATTTTATTTTATGAATCTCTAGTTCATTTTCTCTTTGATATTATAGTTTGTTTTATTATTTTTATTTTTGTTGTTTTATGGGCCAATGATATATCAAAAGATTAAACTATTTCTGATTTCATTAAATTGGGGAATTTAATCAATATGAGGCCCTTTATTTAATTTATTATATTATTCAATTTCGACAAAACAAATTTAATTTAGTTTTTTTATTTTATCATATTATTTCGATTATTCAACGTATTACTAAATTTATTATCAATTTAGTTTAATTATTTGTATTTATAACCTTATTGCAATTTAATTTTTACAATTCAATTTAATTCACTTATTTATGTTTCTCACAATTTGTTGCTTTAATCGAATCGCGAATTAATGAAAGCCGAGTACCGTGCCTCGCCACCAAATATTTCCAAACGCAAATTCTTCAAATATTTTCTTAATTAAATAACGGAAAAACTGAATTCTGGAGTCTAGCATTCCTCGAATTCTTGAATGAACGCCCCCGAGGCTCGCGCCGCGGGACGTTGTTCATTCGACTTTCCGTAATTAAAACACTTAATCAACACATCAAATTACGAAAGAATTGAATTCTGGAGTCTCGCATTCCTCGAATTCTTGAATGAAATCTCCTGAGGCTCGCCCCATGGGACGTGGTTCATTCGCCCTTTCGTTCATAAAATATTAATTAAATCGAACATTTTTGCAAACAAACATTATTTAAATACATTCTATCTAGCACACAAGCTAGCGCTTCCGCCTCCAATCGCGAGCAGACAAGCCAATGCTTAGCAGTTAGAATGCGGTCTAAATAATCGTTCATTAAAACAACCAAACCGATCAACCTTAGAACCACGAACTACGAAGCTCTGACTTTCCCATTGCACAAGGGAATACGTAGGCACACATATCTTACTCCTTGCCGAACACCCTAGGAATAAAACCACCCATTTCTCCTATTACCCTTAGATTAGAATCATTCGCATTTATTTTATTATTCGAAGAAAACATAAAGCATAAGTCAACATTAGATCGCAAGTTAAACTAAGAGGTTCCTGTTGAGTACAACGGACATAAGGGGTCCTAATACCTTCCCCTTACGGAATCGACTTCCGAACCTAGAATCTGGTTTCAAAGACCTTGTTCTATCCATCCGTTTTTTCAAAAAGGTTTCTCGATATTTTCCGTTTCCTTAATTGGAATAAAATAAGTTCGGTGGCGACTCTATTGTTTATTTTTTATCCGCGGTATCTTTTATCGCGAGGTCGTATTTGTTTCGAGGTACGACACCATGGATCATTGAATGATTATTGAACATGCTAGTTTAGGGTGATTTTCTTACTAGTTGATGTATGCTTTCATGTTCTCGACGCATAAGTCATGTATTTGCAAATCTTGGCATGTTGTTTGATCTTTGTTGATTTGAACTTTGAGCATGCTAATTCCATGATTGTGTCGATAAGCATATGCTGGATTTTTTGCTAACACTTGCAGGGGCTCATGGTAAGAGAAGTGTGGATGTTTATCCACATTTAAACTCTTCATATTTTCTTTTTAAGTTGCTTTCTCTTGGTTGTTTTTGATGTGCCTTATGCCATCATGTGATTCTACTCTTTCCCCCCTTTAGGAGCAACTTATCTCCTTTAGAGGAGTAACTTGCTTGCTAGCTTTCTTCTCATCTTCTTTTCTTTTCCTTTGGTTCTTCTTTTCTCTTAGGATAGTTGAAACCTCACTAACCTTAGGACCACCTTTGCATGCTAATATTAGATTTAGTCTTTCCCCATTAGACTTTTGCCTTTTGCTCTTTTGGTTCTTTCTCTTCTCATCTCAAATCAAAAACCTAAAAAACATTAATAAAGAAAAAAGTGACTTCTTGTGTAATAGCCTTATTCCATGGGGCATATGTATTCATTCAATCTTGGAATAGTGCATTTGTCTAGCATGATGCACAAGTCGGATCATGAAGTCACATTCGTCAAGAAAACCATAAAAAAAATACTTCTTCATTTTTAATCACCAAAATACTTAATAAATACAACAAGTCAATGAATTTAGGCCCTTTCCCTTGGAAACAAGTCTTGGATAAATTCTCCTTACTTGGTGTACTTGTTCTATTATTCCATCTTGGAATGTAGTAGCAAGTACACATTCCATGGAAAAGAGTTTGAGTTCATTCTCTTGTGCCCCACCAATAAAAAACTCATAAAAAACACAAACAAATAATAAGCGTCTTCCTTCGGGACTTCTTTCTCATCTCCTTCGCTCCGTACGCGAACTTGCTCCTACTTGTCATTTTACAAGATGGTTACGCACTCGTCGTCTGAGCCTGCAACACCTGAGCATTGACATAGGCAGTTCAAGCGTTAATACACAAGCCACTTTTCCACCCCTAGTTAGGGGAACTACAGCGAATCTGATCCTCATGTCCAGTGAGGTACGTAGGCAGCGGGGTAAGGCCCGTTTGAGCACAGTCTTTTATTTTCCCTACATTTCCCTCATTTCTTTTCTTATCTAGTTTCAGTCCTTCTTTTGCAGCAGCTTTCATTTCTTCACCCTTTGAAGTGCTTTCTTTGCAAGCGTGGATCCCGTCGGGTACGACAGACGATCTTGGGTGCTAATACATTCCCAGGTCGTAACCGACTCCCGAACCCAGTCTCTTTGGTTCGCAGGACCCGTGTCCTTCCTTTTCTTTTCTCTGGTTTGTGCATCATTACCATTCCCGTTTCTTCGGGATAAAAATTCCTGGCTGGCGACTCTACCTCTTTTCGCGCCACTTTCACGTTTGTACCAGGATGGAAATCCAGGGAGCGAAAGCTTTTAAAATAATACATCTACATGTAGACATGAAACACAACACCTATTCGTACATGGTTGTGCAATTTTATTTTAAAATAACCGAAATTAACTCGATCACTAAAAATACACTAATGACACTAAAAACGAATAACGTTCTTGTCGCGGTGAGAATCGGATACCAAGCTATTGATTGAGCTTGAATCGCAAAACATTTATGTTCACCACCGACTTTAATTTAATCCAAAAGGAAAAGGGAAAAAGATCGTAAAAACCCTAAATGAGGAGAAACTAGGTTCGGGGGTTGATTATACCTAGGGAAGGTGTTAGCATCCTAAGCATCCGCAGTATCCTACAGGAACCTCTTGTTAATATTTGCGTTATTGTTGTTTATTGCTTGTTAAAAATAAGGGAACCTAAGGTTTTATTTCTAATGGTGCTCGCACAACATCGCATCGATGCCTACGTATCGGGTATAGAATCAGAGCACTCGTAGTTCTCCTAAGGATTAACGAACACTTGGGTACGCTCAAGGTTCGCGGGGGAAAGTAAGTGTTATGGCAAACACTCACGTGACTTTAGCAAAGTCACAAAAAGTTGTAAAATAAAACACTAAGGACCTAATGGCTAAGGACCTAAGGATGAGGGACCTAATTGCTAAGGTCAAAGAAAAAAGAAGGACCTAAATGCTAAGGTCAAAATGGTAACTAGGGATGGCTAAACTTCCTATGACATTGAGTCAACTGCAGGAGTCTTTCCCTTTTGGATTGAAAAGCATAAACAGAAATAAATAAAGGATGGTGCAAGCTCCTAAGTCTAAAGCATAGGTTGCTACTTGCAAAAATAAATTGGATAAAAATAAACAGGAAATGCAAAGACAGAGGCTTAGTAACTGGCTATGGCTCGATATATGGATCGAGAATGCGGGGGTGGAAAACAAACGCAGTGCGACAATTTGTTTAAGTTAGAAAGCTGTGCAGTGTAAGGAACTGTGCAGATGGCGGTCGTAAACGACCGACTTACGTGTGTGAGTGTATGTGAAGTGAACTTGGCGTTGGACCAAGGAATTATTATTTTTGAAATTAAATTAATATGGTGTAAAGACGCGAGAAATGAATAATTAATAAATAAAGTGAATTAAATTATGAAAATAGAATGAAACGGATAATTAAATGGAAAGAAAATAAATAAATATATGAAATAGAAATAAAATGCAA
This sequence comes from Lathyrus aphaca, assembly GCA_963966055.1. NCBI lineage: Eukaryota > Viridiplantae > Streptophyta > Magnoliopsida > Fabales > Fabaceae > Lathyrus > Lathyrus aphaca. The sequence continues at coordinate 297,233,460 of OZ014519.1, read as the reverse complement.
TGGCCTCATAGGGGTCACGATTAATCGGAAACGATTTATCGTGACCTTCGTCATATCATCGGCCCTTGAATCAGGTTACAAGTGTCAGAAACAAATAAAAGAGCACATTTTATCTAACATTTTGGGATTTTTAATATCTAAATTAAACGAAGTTACTGTTAAACTAAAAAAACTAAATTTAATTTAATCTGAACCAAAATTTTTTTTATATATTAAACTAAACATTTTTTGAATTAAAAAAATTAACTTACTAACTAAACTTAATTACTAAAACTTAGTAACTATGACTTATTTAACCAAAAAAATTAATCAAAACCTATCAAAATTGTTTAAATATATTTTGAAATGCCTAATAAAAACTAAATATCTCGGGTACTGGAAATTTCAAATAACTTAAATCTTCTCTCTGTTTGTTTTTTTTTTTAAAAAAATAATTTCTAAATCCTAAATTAAACCTAAACCTAACCTAAAGACATGATAAACAAATTTGTTAAAGTGTTAAACGGGCAAATGAGGTGCAAATAAGAAATTAGTAAACTCAGACCCAATACTATACCAACACCAGCAAGAAAAATCTGATTTAAACCTAGTCAACTAAAATATAAAAAATAAAATTTAATAAAACTAAAAAAAAAAAACTAGGTAAAAGGATGGAGATGCAAACCGTGTGTATATCATGGACTTATTTGATCCAAACATATATCTTATTGTTATAAAAGAAAATAAATTAATGAATTAATTAAAAGTAAAAGGGAGAGAAGATAAAGAACAGTCATCTGCTTCCTTCTTCTCTAAACACAACAAATAAAACTTTTATCCTAAAAACGTAACCCAAACTCAATCGCGAAGGATCCCGGATACACGCTCTCGCTCTCGGCTTCAACGAACGGCGATTCTCTCAACTCGGCTCTCACTTCACCATCTCAATCGCTCGCTCGAATATGGTTTGAATTTGATTCGGATTTTGCGGTTCCGTTTCGCGACGGCGGCTATGGCTTCGAAAAAGGGTGGTCGGCGCGATTGACTCGCGGTGAAGATGGACTGTGAGGGTTTAAGGGTGGCTCGCGATTTTTGATTCGGAGAAGGCGAGTCGGATTTTGAGATGAGGGTTTGCGGTAAAAGGGGTGGAATGACGGTGGTTGCCCGAGGTCTGTTTTTGCGTGGCTGTGTTTCAAGATGTGATTTTTGCGATGGCTGTTGTAAGGAGGAGGGAGGTCGTTGTTGTTGATGGTGGATTCCGGCGACTGGTTTGGTAGTTGGCCGGCTAGTTTGTGTTTCTCTCACAGATTTGGTGCGTTCTTGGTTTTTCTGGTGAGTTTGGTTACGATTTTTGATCCGTCTCTCTCATCTCATGTTTCTCTGTTTGGTCATTTGTGCTTTCAGTTGTGTGCTTCGGTGAAAGGTGTTTGTGATGGTTGGGGTTGCGGCTTAAGGTTCAGAGGTGGTGATTTGGATGTCTCGCGATGAAGGTGGTATGCGTTTGACAGGAAGAGTGTTTGCGGCCGCGGCGGTTTATGGTTTGTGAACGGGGTTGCGTTTGCGGTGGTTGTGAATGGTTGGCTTGTTAGTGTGAACAGTTTGATGATTTGTTTTTTTTGGTTTCGAGTGGTTCCTGGCTTGGACGGATTTATGCGTTTTCAGCATTTTTAGATTGAGGGTGTTTGGTCTCAGTGAGTTTGTGAAGTCAAATTCGGAAAAGTCGAAGGGTGGTTTGATTTTCAGTCTCTCAATCTCACGGTATTCTCATCTCGCTCGGATCCCTCTGTGTTCAGTTTATAAACGTTTTCATTTTTTTGTGACTTTGCAGATCTGGTTTTTTGAATGGTTTGAGTATGTTGGTGAAGGTTTCTGCGATTTTCAGTTTGGTTTAGATGGTGGTTTTTGAAGTTTCGGTGGTTCTCACTCTCGACCCGCGATGGCGATGGGTTTAGGCTTGGTGATAATGGATTTTGACAGTGATTGTTTTGGCTGTGAACGGGTTATGTTCGGTTCGCGAAAGGGATGGCGGCTGCGTTTTCGGTTTGAAGGTTTGGACTCTCTTCTCTTCTCACACTGTTTCTGATTTGATTTCTGAATCTGCCTCTGATTTGTCTGAGGAAATGAGTCTATAGAAGGTTGTTGTGGTGTTTGAACGGTTTGTGATGATGAGGATGTGGTTCCGATGGAAAGGGTGGTTGTTGCGATTTAGTTTCAGTGTGTATGAAGGTGGTGTTTTAAGGGTTGTTGTGTTACGATTCAGTGAAGGTGGGCGAGTTGATGGTTCAGATTTGGATTGAAGAGTTGTTGAAGAAAATTTTGGCTAAGAACGAGTCACGATGAAGGGGATTTGCTTAGGTTGTGAGAGCGTTGAGGGAAGGGTCTGTTTGTTGAGTAGTGTAGTTAAGGTGGCGTTAAAGGATGCAGGGGAAGGTGAGGGTATTGAAGAGTTTGGAAATTATGAGAGTTTTGTTTTGTTGAAGGAAGAATGGAAAAGGTGAGTAAGTATCATGGTTTTCTGTATTTTGAGTTTTGATAAGTTTTTTTTTGAAAGGTTTATAATGAGAGGTTAATGGTTGATTTGGCTTTGTGTATGCAGGTTTTCATGAAGATTGTGTTTAGATGATAAAAGGTTTGTGAGAGTGATGTCGGGTATCAATTTGCGGAAGAGTTTGGTAAAGGTGATAGGAATTATTTAACTGTGTTTGGTGAAGGTGAGTGAGGAGAGTCTATTTCTCTGAATTCTTCTTATTTACAAATGTGGTTATTGATTTAAAAAAAGTTTTAAGTATATTTTTCTTTGAAGTTTAACATACAGTTTACTTGATGAATGCAGGATGAGATATGATGAATAAAGTGCTGAAAAGAGGTGAAAGAGAAAAAGACAATACCGACCCGAAAGTTATCGGGGTGAAGAATCCTCACTGGTAAATCTCCTGTTCCTTGCTGCTACTGAATCTTTCTTGCTGCTGCTTGTTGTTTTTGTTTTTTTTTTTGAAGTTGTTTTTGGCTTGTTTTTTTTTGTTCCTGGCTTTTTTGTATGAGTTATGGGGCTGAGTTGAGTGAGTTTTTCTGGCTGTTTTCTGTGTTGCTTTGGTATGTTTTATGGGCTGTTTGTGATGTGGTTAGGGTGCTGAACTGGTGTATTTTTTGTGGCTGAACTGGTGTATTTTTTTGTGGCTGAACTGGTATGTTTTATGGGCTGTTTTTGAGTGTAAAAGTGCTGGATTTTTGTGTGTAGTTGTGCTTCCCCTTTTGAATGTAACAGTGTTGCTTATATGGTTGTTGCTGTGCTGAATTTTTGATATAACATTGTGTGTTTTATGCTTGTAGGTGAAGGGTTTCAAGAAAGGGAACAAGGCCTGAATTTGTAGCAGTGGGTGGAGAAGTGGAGCAGGAAATGGTTGGTGGCTGCATGCTGATTCTGTTTGATTTGGAGCAGGCTGAATTTTGTATTCTTGCTGAATTTCTTTGTACACTTTTTTTTCTATGCAATTGTAATATAAACAAAATAATATTTGGAATAAAGAGAAGTTGATTATTTACACTATGGTTTGAAATTGAAACTTAATATTGAGAATGAGAACTTTAAATTAAAATCTAAACATAAACTTAAATTAGAAGTGAATTAAAAAGAAATAAACTTAAAATTGAAAATAGCTCATAAACTTAAATAAATAAACTTGGAACTAAAATGAATAATAATAAAAAAAGAAATTGGAATCAAATTGAAAATGAAATCTTAAACTAAAAAATAAAAATTAGAAATTGAAATTAAATTAGAAATAGAAACTTGAAAATGGATTAAAAGAAATAAACAATTAGAGATTATAATTAAATTAGAAATGGAACTAAACTAACTAAAAAAATGATGAATTAAAAGTAAAAGTTAAAAAAAAATAAAAAAATCACATTAAGAAATAAAAACTTTGAAAATAGAAATGAAATTACATTTTTTTTTTAAAACCTTGAAATTGGAAATAAAATTACATTTTTATTTAACGAAACTTTGAGAATAAATAGATAGAAAATAAAATTAACATTAGAATTAAAACGCGAAAATAAATTAAAAGGTTAGAAATGAGAAGTAGAAATTAAATTAAAATGGAAGCTTATAAGTGAAAAGAAATTAAGAATTATAAACAGCTAGAAAAATGAGAAGAAAGCAACAGAGAATAAATCGGGAAAAATCCCTGCTGAATGCGATGAATGTATGATTATGATGCGAGCGATTAGGGGTAAAATTTGGGGTGTGACAGTTCTTAAACCCTATGACAAACCAATCCGAATCATGCTGTTATAGCTCAGCCTGATGCTCTTATATCTATTTCACCCGGTTTCATTCTGACATAATCACATTAAGCCTTTTACCTCTGCAGGCGCATAGTGAAATAGCCTATTAGTGAATTTGATCCTTCTTTTCAAACGGGGTCTGGTACACGAGTGCAGTAACCCTTTATCAAATCGAATGTAAGTCATGGGGGATCGAATAGTAATTTGCCCTACCGAGTTTAGAACCAGATTCCTCTGAACCGACTAACATCAGTCTTTTTTCTTTGACTTTTGTGCATCTTGATTATTTTACCAATGACTTGCATGATCTCAATGTTTTTCTTTTTCTTCCTTTTTTTTGGCATTTTTGAGATCAATCACTTATTTGCCTCAACTTTCCACGTAGCTTGTACTTCAGGTGGTGCTGACTGCTAATATAAACTACTCTCGGGCTAATTTACCCTTAAGGCATAGACTTTGGTATAATAGGTATCCAAATCGACATCGTTCTAAGGGTTCAAGGTGTCAAGACTGTATAAGTTTTATTAAGTCTTTCTCAGTTTCTCTAACATCACCTATTAACCTATATACTTGAAGGGTATGTTAAATGGAAACATTGTAAAGGAATATTTTTTTTGGTAATGCTAAAAATACTGGAGAGAATTTTGAAACTGAATACTTTGATTAATTTAGTTTGATTTCTTACAACTGAATAGGGAAATCTAATACTTTCTCCCACACTATCTCAAACATTGTCCTCAATGTTGTGAGATATAAGTACACTTTTAAGAATTACAAATGAAACATAAAAAAACTAAAAACTAAAAAAAGAAATAACTAAAAAGTAACTACTCCTGCTGTGGTGGTTGTCTTTGGCCTCTTCCTCTTGTTCTGCCTCTGCCTCTCATAGCTCTCTGTTTGTAGATTGCTACATAATATGGTATACCCTCTTCGTGGATGTACTCATGCAGCGCCAGGACTCTGCTTATCAGTCCTCCCAAAGCCTCGGTGTTGGCAGCTATCAGCCTTTCGTGCTCTGTCTGCGTCAACTCCATCCTCGTTATCCTTTGTGATAAATATTCACACTGCTTCTGTTGCACCTCTTGGTTCTGCATTATGGACGCCATAATGTCATCCATAGACGCGGGTTGTTGATTCCTAGTCCGACGCCTAGTGGATGTACTGGTGCTTTGAACTTAGTGACTATCTGTTGTGCTCTCTCCTCACCATCCAAAACCTGCTGGACTTCATCTACTGCGGCGCCTTGTTGAGCATCATGTGCCGCCGCACCTAGTGAAGTAGCTCGGAGGTCGAAGTGCCAGTTGGTTCTAACACTTTCATCCGTCCTTGTGTGACAGGGGCATGATGATGCTTCTGATAAGTTTCTCGTTGACGAGGAGGTTGTACCTGCCATATTTCCTTGCTCTGATCAAATGGCTTGATTTGCAGAACTCCATGTCAAGGAATAGGGCGGTTTCTCCATTCAACTGGTTTAGGTTTTCCTCTAAACCTAGCTTAAGCGCAATATCCGTGATCATACCTCCAAAACAGAAGGGATATTTCCCTATGTTACAGATATATCTGATATTTTCGAAGATGAAGGCGACGAGATTGACTTGCATGTCGAAGAAAGCACAGTAAAAAAAAACTCCTTTTGATTTACCTTGTGGTTGTTGGCTCTCCCGAAGATAACACCTCACACAACCCTCTGAAAATATTGGATGGATGGGTTCTGAATATGCGTTGCGTACAACTCCTCCCATCCATCCTTTATTTCTCTAGATAATTCCTCCCATAGATCAAAAGCTCTGATATGCCAGTCTCCTCCCTTCTGAATGGTTAGGTGAACACCTTCACCCTGTGGGAAACCGAACTAGTCACTGAATTGCTCTTGAGTTACAGAGAATTCCCTCGCGAACATACAAAAGGTGATGTTCCCCGTAAGGAATTTCGCATCTCCCCTAGGTGTGTTGTAATCGAACAAGCTAAGGAACTCCAGCACGAGAGGGGCGTAGATTGGCTGTTGCTTCGGAATAGCGCCGTGAGACGAGTCTTACCCAATTGAGTTAGGCAATCCTCGTCGGTGTAACATGTGATATTGACTCGCCTCTTGCGGAACTCCTGAAAGCGATCCCGTTGGAGAACTCCAGCGTCTCCTTCTCTTGAAACAAGTGGTGTTGGTCTATGCTCGACCATTTTTAGAAAGGTAAGAAGAATTTAAGATGAAATGTGGCTGATTTGATGAATTTGTGAGAAAGGGTGGTGGCTGGTGTTAAAAAAGAAATTATGTAACAATTGGAATTAAAAACGGAAGGTGGAAAAATTGAGAAACTATCCTAAGAAAATGTTATGATTGTTGTTGTGTGAAAATGAAATTTGAGAGGGGTGTATTTATAGGGAGAGGATCATAGCCGTTGAAGACAAAAGATGGTGGGGTTACAACGGCTCTGACGACCGTTGAAGGAAATGAACGTTGACATTGAAACGGTCGTCTAAATGGTGTGACGATCGTCTGAAGCATTTAGACGGTTGTCTCATGGCTCAGACGAGCGTTTGGCTTGAAAAATAAAACTCTCCTAAAAATTAACACCCACTCCTCTTCTCTATACTACTTCATACGTATTATACCTGTAACTTATTGCATGTATATAGGATATATAGCAGGTAACAAAATAAGGTAATTGGCAGTCATGCTATATATACCAGTACTGCAAATGAAACTTTGTCTAGCAGTAGGTAAAATTATGCAACATTATATCAACTAGCAGTGCATAAATAAATATATCAACTGATATATTTTAACATACATAACACATTATCCTTTTTAATACTAAGTTTATAATATTTCTCAACTTCAATAGAAAGAAAATTTTAGAACATATCAGATAAAAATTAAACCAAAGTACTTTATTAAAACTTAGCAAAATGCAAGAGTAATGATTCAAAATAAGCTGGAAATTTAAAATCAACTTAAAAACAAAATTTTGCTAAACTTAAAATTCTTAAATTGAATAAAAATGCGAGAAAATTATGATTAAATTGTCGAAGAAATTCAGCCATGACTTTTGCGGATTGAATCAACTGCATCCCTCAAATACTCAAACTGATCCATTGCCATATCTCTTAGAGTAATAATATCAATGCGCAAGTCGCGGATGTCGGATTTCATGGTTTGAATCTCAGTTTGTAGAATTTCTTAAGTGAGCTCGGGTTTTGTTGGAATTGGTGTAGGTATCTTAAGTTTAAGTCCTTCTTCCAATTTTGGTTTCGCTACATCTTCAATCATATCATCTGAATCATAATAATTTGATGGATTCTTAGGATCTATATCAGCTTCAGACCAAGCATCATCTGGTTCATAAATTGGTTCATCCAAATCAAATAGCCAGTTATCCCTCTTATGCATACTAGTGCGCTCATGATCAGGTAATATTAAATGTGGCACAACTTCGCCATTGATTAGAAGCGTGAAATAGTCAGGTCTGTGGTCATACAACATCGCTCTCTGAAAACAAAAGGTGATATTCATAGGCCTAAACTCTCCAAGTGGGGTAATGTTAGCAAGACGGGGTCTAAATCCCATTGCTTCAGCAATCTTAGTAACTAATCCTCCTATCATAATTTGACGGTGATCACTCTGAATAATTTTGCAAAAGTTAACAAACATAAAGGTGACTGCATTAACCTCCCTGGAAGTGAAAGCACAATACATGATAAAGAATTCATCTCTTGAAACTGTGTTATCACTTTCAGCCTTTCCGAACAGTGTGTAAGCTAGGATCATGTGAAAATAACTAATAGCTGAGTTATGTATTTCAGTGGACAACCTAGGGTATTGGTCATGATCAGGTTTTCCTGAGATACTACTCCAAAAATTATCTAGCTCACCATATGAAAACAAATTTCTCTCATGCTTCTAAGAAAATAGTAGGGCAATCTGGAAAGTCTAAAAGGTCAGCCATCTCGTGGATGTTGAACTCAAAGGGGTATCTAAATAGTCTAAATGTTATATTTCCTCTAGTCAATCCTTTTCCGCAGTTAGGATGGTAAATCAATGAACTCAGGAATTCTAAATTTATCTCATAGTAGTTTCTATGTTTCCTAAGTGCAAATCCGTGCCAACCTAGCTGGCTAAATAGGTTATCAATTCTAGCACCTATGCCTAAAGTTTTCATGGTAGGTCCATGGGAAAATTTGGTCAAGGAGATAGGTCTTAGGGCTAAAGCTTCATAACGGCGCCTCTGGATGCCATCTCTAAAATCCACAATCAGCTTGGAAGTCATGATCCGAGTCAGTGAAAAACAGAGAAAGATGAGTAGAAGGTAGATATCTTTAAAATCCTAGAATCACACAGTAAAACAAATCACACAAAAATAAGTGAATTTAAAAACATCAAAAAATCAAAAGTTTGAAAAACTAAATAAAATGTGAATTTTAAAGTAAGAAATTTAAAAACTAAAAGCACGGGTTGCCTCCCACTAAGCGCTTCATTTAATGTTGGGACTCGACACAGCTTAAGAGAAACTAATCTAAGGTTTTCGATGGCAATTATGGAAATTTCAGACCCATTGAATATTCTTTGTCTTCTATGCAATTGTAATGTTTAAGGCATTGCCCATTTACTATAAATGATGCACTAGACCTACCCTTAATGTTAGTAGCACCACTACTTAAAACTTTAGTTATTTTGAAAGGTCTGGACCATCTAGATCATAATTTTCTTGGGAACAACCTAAGTCTAGAATTGAATAACAGAACTACATCTCCCACACTGAATTCTTTCCTAGAAATTTGCTTGTCATGCCATTTCTTGGTTCTTTCCTTATAAATGTGGGCGTTCTTGTAAGCGTCTAGTCTTAGTTCTTCCAATTCATGTAAGTCTAGAATACGTTTCTCACTTGCATTAATGTAGTTAAAGTTAAGATTTTTAATCGCCCAATAGGATTTATTCTCTAATTCTACCGGCAAGTGGCAAGATTTTCCTTAGACTAATTTGAATGGCATGGTTCCGATGGGTGTCTTAAACGTTGTTCTATAGGCCCATAAAGCTTCTAGTACTTTAACAAACCAATCTTTCCTCGATGTAGCTACAGTCTTTTCTAAAATTTGTTTTATTTCTCTATTTGAGACTTCTACTTGTTCACTAGTTTGTGGGTGGTAAGGTGTAGCTATTCGATGTCTTACTCCATATTTTAATAAGAGTTTATCAATTATTCTAGATATGAAATGAGATCCTCCGCCACTTATGAAAATTCTTGGTACACCAAATCTTGGGAAGATAATGTTCTTAAAAAGCTTTATGACTACTCGAGTGTCATTTGTTGGGGCAGCTATAGTTTCTATCCATTTTGAAATGTAATCGACAACTACGAGTATTAATTTATTTCCAAAAGAAGATGGAAATGGTCCCATAAAATCAAATCCGCAAACATCGAAAATTTCTACTTCAAGAATGCCTTTTGTGGGGCATCTCATCGCGCCTCGAGATGTTACCAGTGTGTTGGCATCAGTCACAATTCAGAATGGCGAGGTGAACATGTTTCCAAAGAGTGAGTCAAAATAGGCCTGATTGAAGGATCTTCACACATGTCTTAGAAGTACTTGCATGTCCACCGTAAGGAGCAGAATGACAATGGGAAATTATGTTCTCTATTTCTTCATCAGGGATGCATCGACGGTGAATACTATCAAATCCTTGCTTGAAAAGAAATGGTTCTTCCCAGTAATACTGTTTTAAATCATGGAAGAATTTCTTCTTTTGCTGATAAGTAAGATCTGGCGGAAGTACTCCGGCAGCTAAGTAGTTGACTATGTCAGCATACCATGGCAAATTAGTTTGCGCATAGACTTATTCCATTGTTTCTTCTTTGTCTTGTTCATTTAGAGAAGATATCTCTTGTTCTAGTTTGGCTATAAGACATTCATCAGGTAAATCTTCATTTATTGGTATTGGGTCAGGTTTAGTTCCTTCCATACGTGATAAGTGGTCTGCTACTACATTGTCAGTTCCTTTCTTATCCTTGATTTCTAAATCAAACTCTTGTAGTAATAGGATCCATCTTAGTAATATGGGTTTTGCATCCTTTTTACTTAGAAGGTATCTGATCGCTGCGTGATCAATATAAATGATGATTTTGGTTCCTACTAGGTAAGAACGAAATTTATCAAGCGTGAATACTACGGCTAAGAGTTCTTTTTCTGTTGTAGCGTAATTCATCTGAGAGGGGTCTAATGTTCTACTTGCTTAATATATTGCGTGAAGTTTCTTATCTTTTCTTTGGCCTAAGACTGCGCCTACAATGTAATCACTTGCATCACACATAATCTCGAACGGTAGCGTCCTATCTGGTGGTTGCATGATGGGTGCAGTAATAAGAGCTATTTTAAGTGTTTCAAAAGCTTTTAAACAGTCTTCGTCAAAGGTAAATTCAGCATTTTTCATTAATAAATTTGTCAACGACTTAGTGATTTTAGAGAAGTCCTTAATGAATCGTCGGTAGAAACCAGCGTGTCCTAGGAAACTTCTTATATATTTCACAGTTTTAGGTGGTTGAAGGTCTTTAATTACTTCTATCTTTGCTTTATCTACCTCGATGCCTCTGTTGGATATCACATGTCCTAAAACAATTCCTTGTCTGACCATAAAGTGGCACTTTTCCCAATTTAGTACAAGGTTCAGTTTTGTGCATCTCTCTAGTACCATTTCCATGTTAGATAAATATCCTTCAAAACTTTGTTCACATACGGAGAAATCGTCCATAAACACTTCCATGATGTCATCTATGAAATCTGCAAAGATCGCCATCATGCATCTTTGAAATGTCGCCGGGGTGTTACATAAACCAAAAGACATACATCGATAAGCAAATGTTCCGTAGGGGCATGTGAATTTTTTTTTTTGGTCATAAGAGTGAATAGGTATTTGGAAAAATCCTGAGTAACCATCCAGGTAGAAAAAATAAGAATGATGGGCTAATCTTTCCGACATTTGATTAGTGAAGGGTAAAGTAAAATGATCTTTCAGGGTAGCTTTGTTCAGTTTTCGATAATCGATACACATTCTGTACCCGGTTGCTACTCTCTGTGTTATAGGCTCGCCTATGGCATTTTTAGTGACTGTAATGTCTCCCTTCTTTGGTATGACGTGCACCGAGATAACTCACTGACTGTCAGATATTGGGTATATAATCCCCGTGTCTAACAACTTCTTTACTTCATCCTTGAATACAATACTTAGAATCAGATTAATCCTTCTCTGAGGATCTCTATAGGTTTTACAATCTTCCTCCAGCATAATGCGGTGCATGCATATCGAAGGGCTTATTCCTTTCAGATCAAATATGTTATAACCTAACGCGGTTGGGTATTTTCTCAGGACGTCTAAAAGTATTTCTGTTTCGAGTTGTCCTAAGTATGCTTTTACTATAACAGGTCTTTTAAGTTCCGAATTAAGAAATTTGTATCTAAGATTGTTAGGCAATGTATTGAGTTCAATATCGGGTTTCTTTGGGCATGACATATGGTCAGGTGTAAGAGCTAAGCTTTCATTTTAGCCTTCATCTTTATAAGGTTCTTTCCAATTATCATATTCGAATATTAAAGGAGATGGGATCTTCATTATGTCAGAATAGGTAATCTATTCTTTCTCCATTTCTCGTATGCATTCGTCAATGACGTTTATGAAATAACATGTGTCGTCTATGGCTGGAGCATGGAGAAATTGGGTTAGAATGAATTCAACTTTTTCTTCTCCTACTTTGAATGTCAGTCTGCCTTTCTTTACATCTATAATTGCTTCGGTCGTGGCTAAGAATGGTCTTCCTAATATGATAGGGGTCGTAGCATCTTCTTTGATGTTCATGATTATGAAATCAGTCGGGATGCAGAACTGGCCTATTCGTACAGGAACATTTTCTAAAATACCAACCGGAAATTTGAATGAGCGATCAGCTAGCTAAACTGGCATCTTGGTCGGTCTAAGTTGTCCCATATCGAGTTTCTTACAAATAGATAACGACATAACGCTTATACTGGCTACTAGGCCGCATAGAGCTTTGTCTATGATGAACTTTCCTATTACACAAGGAGTATTGAAACTTCCTGGATCCTTCAGTTTAGGTGGCATATTGTTTTGGATAATAGCACTACACTTAGCAGTGAGTGTAACTGTTTCGTTTTCTTCGATTTTCTTCTTGTTAGATAGGACCTCCTTTAGAAATTTAGCATATGAAGGCATATGAGTTATATCTTCTGTAAAGGGTATAGTAATGTTTAATTGTTTTAGAAGCTCTACAAATTTCTTAAATTGTCCCATTGTTTTAGAGTTTGTTAACCGTTGAGGGTACGAAAATGGTGGTTTATATGATGGCGGAGGTACATAAGGTTTTTATTTCTCCCAGCCTCTCTTTCGTTGATTTCCTTTTCCTGTGGTTGCGGTTTATCGTTTTTCTCAGTTCATTTCTCAGGTTGAGGTTGTTGATACATGGCTGGGTTTTCGATTCTAGGGTCGGCAGGCCCGTCCAATTTTTTCCACTTCTTAGTATAACTGCATTTGCATTACCCTTGGGATTTGGTTGCGGTTGTCCAGGATATGTTCCAAATGGAGCAACAGTTGATGCTTGTTGTTGGGCTACTTGAGAAATTTGTGTTTCTAGCATCTTATTATGAGTAGTTAAGGCATCTACCTTGGTTACCAATTTCTTTATTTGTTCACTAGTATGGATGTTGTGATATAGGAAATCCTTGTTCGGTTGAGCTTGGGTAGATATGAAGTTTTCCATCATCAGTTCAAGGTTTGACTTTCTAGGAACCTTAGGATTGGGTGCAACAGCTTTCTGATATCCTGGTGGTGCATTTGGTGCTTGATTCGACGCATACAAGGCGTTGTTATTCTTGTAAGAGAAACTCAGGTGATTCTTCCATCCTGGGTTGTATGTGTTAGAATACAGGTTTCCTTGAGCATAGTTTACCTGATTTGTGGCTAATCCGGCAAGAAGATGACATTCAGGTGATGTGTGTCTTGGGATTCCACAAATCTCGCAATTTGGAGTTACAGAAGCCACGGTGGCTGGTGGTGTTATGGTCAAGTTATCGATCTTCTGAACTATGACATCCATCTTTGCATTTACGTGATCGAAACTGTTCACTTCATATATTCCTCCCTTAGTATGATTCTTATCTACAAGAATTCTTTCTCCTCCCCATTGGCAATGGTTCTGGGCCATGTTTTTAATGAGGTTATAGGCTTCTTCGTAATGTTTATCCATAAGAGTGCCGCCCGCGGCAGCGTCTATTTTCATCCTGGTATAGAAGTCCATTATAGAAGATTATGATGGTTACCCAGTTTTCAAACCCATGGTGTGGACATAATCTTAACATGTCCTTGTATCTTTCCCATGCTTCATAAAGTTATTCGGCATCTTTCTGTCAAAATCCGTTAATCTGGGCTCTCAACATAGCTTTTTTTCTTGGCAGGAAATAACGAGATAAGAAGAATTTCTTCAGTTCTGCCTATGTTGTGACAGAGTTGGCTGGTAACAATTATAACCAGGCCCATGCTCTGTCTCTTAAAGAGTGGAAAAAGTCTTAGTGTAACGCCCCAATTCGATATTGTCCAATTTTGTTGAGTATTTTATTTTATTTGAGTGATGATTGTCTTATTTGTGAAATTGACATGATAATATGATATGTTGATATGTTAATGTGATATGTTAATGTGATATGTTGGTATGATATGTGATTTTACTGTTTTGTGAATTTTCGAGTAAAACTTAGATTGAAGGGTATTTTAGACATTGGCTAATTAGTAATAAATTAGAATTTGTGTAGAATTATTATTTTGTGAGAAAATTATATTTGGTGGAAAAGAGAAGAAATGAGTTAAGTGTAGAAATAGTTAGTAAGGGTTATAAGAGAGAAAAATAGAAAGAAAGAAAGATAGAAATAAAAAGATATAAGAGGGAATAGAAAAAAAAAGAGGAGAAAGAAAAGGAAGAGAAGAGAAAAGAGGAAAAGTTGGAAAATCATCAAGATTGCACCTAGGAATCGAAACAATCGGGTAAGGGTGATAAACATTGTTATCTTAATCTTATATATGATTATGTATGTGTTAGATTGTATGGGTTTTGTTTTGGTGGAGTTTAGAGAGAATGAAATTTTAGGATTTTGATGAAAATGTGAGAAATTGGTAGATTAATCGGTTAGAACTTGTTATAATCGAAGTATGATGTTGATTATATGTTATTGATAATGTTTATGAAGTTTTATTTGAGTTTTGGTTGGCTTTGGACTGACTATTGCGCAACTGAGATTTCTGAAATCGCAGTTCTCGCTCAGAGATCAATCCCTCGCTCAGCGAGTTTTCCAGAGATTTTCTCGCTCAGCGAGCGAGAAGGTCGCTCACCGAGCCTGGAGGTTTTTGGAAGTTTGGTGTTTTTGTTTCGTAACTTTAGTTTCAGTTATCCGTTTTAGGCGTTCCTTATATCGATTCGAAGCTAAAAACGTGTAGAAACTAATGATGATAAGAAATGTAATTTTTAGCCGACTTTTGCCCGATTTTTCCGATAAAATGTAAATGATTTAATTATGAAAATGTGGGTTTGATGTAATGTTGTGGCCGTTTGGCAAATGGATACATTGCTTGAATTGAATGCAAATGTATGCTAGTTGAATGAGATGAGTGCATGATTATGTTGTGAATAAGTATGCATTTTCAAGAATGTTGTGTGTCATTTTGCATGTGAAGCATAATGTATGCATTCTTGTGTTGCGGGATTCCTTGTGAATACGTTGTAGCATCGTGCTCTCATGTGGAGTGTGAGCGATGACTACAACACGATCGTGTGCCCATGTGGGGTGTGAGCGATCGGACTGTGTGCCCGTGTGGGGTGTGAGAAATCCATAAACATTGTGTGCCCGTGTGGGGTGTGAACAATGGGTGATTTATTCACATTGATTGTGTGCCCGTGTGGGGTGTGAGCAATCGAGTTGTGTGCCCATTTAGGGTGTGAGCAATCCATAAACATTGTGTGCCCATGTGGGGTGTGAGCAATGGGTGAACATCGTATGCACGGCGGGGAGTTACTTTAGGTAACAAGTGATGATTCCAATTAGTTCCTGAGTGAACTTGATGATGATTGAGTCGGTACCATATTGCATTTGCATAGAGTCGTGAGTCGGTTTCTATGATTTGCATTTATCATCTGAATTGTGAATTGGTGAAATAAACATGAATATATATATGTTTATATGGAGATGAAAGTATGTATTCATGAAGACATACTTGAGTATATATGTATGTGTGGATATATATGTGTATATATACATTGTAGTGTATATGTGTGAATAAACATGAATGATGTATGTTTATGTGATGTGAATGAAGTGGTGAAAGTATGCATGATAAGTATGCTTAAGGTTATGTATGTTGGAGATGATTTGTGGTGAGAATAGTTTTTATGTGTATTTTATATGTTGAGATATATAATTATATACAATGTTATTATGATAATGCTTCTCACCCTTCTGCTATTTTATGAAGCTCTATGAGGCATTGCAGAGTAGATTGCTGAAGGTCTTTTTGTGAAGCTTGTCTTCATTCTTTTGGTCTGTCGGCTCTGATATGTAGCACCGGGTAGCTAGGGTCGGCCTGATGCCTTTTTGTGATACATTTTGTACATGTCTTTTGGTGATGAATGTTTTATGTAAACATGAATTATTTGGTGAATCAAACTTGATGATATATATAAGTATATAAGTTTGATATTGTTAAATGTTTAAGTTTCGTTGTTATTTGAATCTTTTGAATACGGGTGTAAGGAAGAAATCCTTCTGCTGCAAGTTACCCCGTTTGTTGCATATCTTTGAATGAGCAGGTGTTGTATGTTTTAATTTCACTGTTGATGTGACATGCCTATTTTATACCATGTTTAAACTATACTCTGATAAATTTGGATTATGTGCCTAAGTGATTTAATTGGTTATTTGGGGGGTATATAAAGGGGGTGTTACATTAAGTGGTATTAGAGCCAGTGTTCGAGTCAGTTGTGTCTGTCTTGTTGTTGTGATGATTGAACTTTTGTTTAATCTTGTTGTCGCCTTTGGGAATAATCAGAATATGGCTTGTAGAAATGACAATGCAATGGCTGCTTCTTTGGAAGCAATGACTAGGGTGGTGCAGGGAGCGCCGAATGTGAATGCTAATGATGAGTTCAGGAAGAATCAACCGTCGGTCTTCAAAGGAAGATTTGATCCTGATGGTGCTCAGAATTGGTTGAAAGAGATTGAAAGAATCTTCAGAGTCATGGACTGTGCTGAAGAGAGTAAGGTGAGACTTGGTTATCACATGCTAAAGGAAGAAGCCGATGATTGGTGGGTCGGTAGAAGTCAAGCTCTTGAGGAAGACGATGAAGAGATAACTTGGGAAGTTTTTCATACTGAGTTCTTAGGGAAGTATTACCCCGAGAGTGTGAAGGGGAATAAGGAGATGGAATTCCTTGAACTGAAGCAAGGTAGTATGTCTGTGGTGGACTATACTGCTAAGTTTGTGGAGTTGGTTCAGTTTCATCCTCATTATGCTGCTGCTATGACTGAGTTTTTGAAGTGTATTAAGTATGAGAATGGTTTGCGTCCTGAGATTAAGAAAGCTGTGGGATATTAGAGAATAAGGAGGTTTTCAGATTTGACGGAATGTTGTAGAATTTTTTAGGAAGATAGCAAATCTCGTTCTACACATTACAAGAGTTTGAATGAGAGGAAAGGAAAGCAACAAGCTAGAAGTGGACCTTATGTGACACCCGCTGATAAGGGCAAGAATAGGGGAAACTTTGATAAGAGATCTGGTGGAGGGAGTTCTGGTCCCGTTAAGTGTTACAAGTGTGGTGATTTGGGTCACAAGTCCTTTGAGTGTGGGAAGAACATAATGAAATGTTCAAACTGTGGAGGCCTTGGACATGCTACTACCGAGTGTATAAGGAATGTTGTGAAGTGCTTCAATTATGGAGAATTGGGTCACATTAGTACTAAGTGTACTAAGCCGAAGCAAGCTCAAGCGGGCGAAAAGGTGTTTGCATTAGCAGGGAAGGACACTACTAGTGCAGACCGTTTGAATAAAGGTACATGCTTTATTAATGGTATGCCTTTAGTTACTATTATTGATACGGGAGCGACTCATTCGTTCATTTCTCTTGAGTGTGCTAAGCGTTTGAATTTGTTTTTGACTTCTTGGGGTGGTGATATGGTTATTGAGACTCCTGCTTCAGGATCGGTAACTACTTCTTTGGTGTGTGTATGTTGTTCTTTGACCATGTATGGTAAAGATTTTGTTATGGATTTAGTTTGTTAGCTGTTAGAGGGTTTAGACATAATCTTGGGTATGAACTGGTTGCAATTTAATCGAGTTCATATAGATTGCTATCATAAGTTAGTAAGGTTTCCTTCTTTGGATGGTGATGAAGATGAGAGTTTCCTATCCACGAAAGAGTTGAAGAAACGTTTAGTGGACGAAGCTCAATTGTTTGGTTTGTTTGCATCGTTGTCAATGGAGAGCAAAGTGGAGCTCAGTGTGTTTCCAGTAGTGTGTGATTTTCCAGAAGTGTTTCCGGAGGATATTGAGGATGTACTTCCAGAAAGAGAAGTTGAGTTTTCTATTGATCTAGTTCCGGGTACTAGACTGATTTCGATGGCACCGTATCGTATGTCAGCTTCAGAGTTGGTAGAGTTGAAGAAGCAATTGAATGACTTGTTGGACAAGAGATTTGTTAGGCCAAGTGTTTCTCCTTGGGGTGCTCCGGTGTTGTTGGTAAAGAAAAAGGATGGAAGTATGCAGTTATGCATTGATTATCGAAAGTTGAATAAGGTGACAATTAATAACAAGTATCCGCTTCCGAGGATCGATGATTTGATGGACGAATTGGTTGGTGCGCGTGTTTTTAGTAAGATTGATTTGAGATTAGGATATCACCGGATTTGTGTGAAAGAGGAGGATATCCAGAAGACGGCTTTTAGGACACGGTATGGTCATTACGAGTATTCTGTGATGCCATTCGGAGTTTTTAATGCGCCGGGTGTGTTTATGGAATACATGAATCGTATTTTTCATGAACAGTTGGATCATTTTGTGGTTGTTTTCATCGACGACATTTTGATTTAAGTCTCAAGAGGAACATGAAGAGCATTTAAGGACTGTGTTACAGATTTTGAAAGAGAAGTAATTGTATGCTAAGTTGTCAAAGTGCGAGTTTTGGTTGTTGAAGGTAAGTTTTCTTGGACATGTTATTTCTGATGGTGGTATTAGTGTTGATCCATCCAAGATTGATGCGGTAATGCAATGGGAAGTTCCTAGACCGGTTACAGAGATTCGAAGCTTTTTAGGCTTGGCGGGTTATTATCGGAGGTTTATTGAAGGATTTTCAAAGTTGGCACTTCCGTTAACGCAATTGACTTGTAAGGGATAGGCTTTTATTTGGGATATTCATTGTGAAGAGAGTTTCACGGAACTTAAGAGAAGATTGACAACGACTCCGATCTTGATTTTTCCAAATCCGACAGAACCATTTGTGGTGTTTTGTGTTGCTTCATTGTTTGGGTTAGGTGGTGTTTTGATGCAAGATGGAAAAGTTGTGGCTTATGCTTCAATACAATTGAGGGTGCATGAAAATAATTATCCTACGCATGATTTAGAATTAGCGGCCGTGGTTTTTGCTCTAAACATTTGGAGGAATTATCTTTATGGTGCAAGATTTGAAGTTTTTAGTGATCACAAGAGTTTGAAATATTTATTTGATCAAAAGGAATTGAACATGAGACAAAGGAGGTGGTTAAAGCTTTTGAAGGATTATGATTTTGGTTTGAATTACCATCTGGGTAAGGCGAATGTGGTGGCCGACACTTTAAGTCGTAAGTTGTTACATATGTTCACATTGATGATAAGAGAATGGGAACGTTTGGAGGATTTTAGATACTTGAGTTTGGTTTGTGAAATGATGTCGAGAAGTGTGAGACTTGGTATGCTACGTGTTACGGATGATTTTCTTACAACCGTTTGTGAAAAGCAAAAGTTGGATTTGAAGTTTGTTGATTTGATGATGAATGAGAATGAGGATTTCAAGGTTGATAATTTTGGAGTTTTGAGATTCTGTGATCGTATTTGTATTCCCGATGATGTGGAGTTGAAAAAGATGATATTGGAAGAGGGACACCTAAGTAATTTAAGTATTCATCCGAGAGCGAATAAAATGTATCAATATTTGAAGAAGATCTTTTGGTGGTCCGGATTGAAGAAAGATGTAGCTCATTTAGTGTATACGTGTTTGACTTGTCAGAAGTCTAAGGTGGAACATCAGAAGCCTAGTGGTTTGATGCAACCGTTGGATATTCCAGAATGGAAATGGGATATTACATCGATGGATTTTGTTACGGGATTGCCGAATACGCAAAGAGGTCATAATGCTATTTGGGTGATTGTGGATAGGCTTACTAAATTTGCTCACTTTATTCTGATTGATATTAGTTATCCTTTGGAGAAGTTAGCCGAGATTTATGTTTCTGTGGTTGTGAAGTTGCATGGAATTCCTAAGAGTATTGTATCGGATAGAGATCCTAGATTTACATCGAGGTTTTGGGAAAGTTTGCAAAAGGCTTTAGGTTATAAGCTGAGATTGAGTTCGGCTTACCATCCGCAAACGGACGATCAAAACGAGAGGACAATTCAATCGTTGGTGGATTTGTTACGTGCTTGTGTGCTAGAGCAAGGTGGTGCTTGGGATAGTTATTTAGAGTTGATTGAGTTCACCCACAATAACAGTTTTCATTCGAGTATAAGTATGGCACCATTTGAGGCTTTGAATGGTCGGCGATGTCGAACACCTTTGTGTTGGCATGAAACCGGAGAGAGAACGGTAGTTGGACCAGATATGGTACAATAGACGACGGAAATGGTGAAGTTTATTCGGGAGAAGATGAGAGCTTCTCAAAGTAGGCAAAATAGTTATCATGACAAGAGAAGGAAAGATCTTGAGTTTTAGGAAGGCGACCATGTGTTTTTGAGAGTTACACCGGTTACGGGTGTGGGCCGTGCTTTGAAGTCGAAGAAGTTGACTTCTCGTTTTATTGGTCCGTATCAGATTACTGCACGAGTTGGTGTTGTGGCTTACCGTGTGGCGTTGCCTCCGAACCTTTCGAAATTGCATGATGTGTTCCATGTTTCACAACTTCGGAAGTATGTTCCGGATCCATCACATGTTATTCCTATGGACGAGGTTGAAGTAAGAGATAACCTTACGGTGGAAGCTTTGCCGATTAAGATTTTGGATCGTGAAATCAAGAAGCTAAGAGGCAAGGATATTGCGCTTGTGAAAGTAGTGTGGGGAGGCGATGCGGAAGGCAATATGACTTGGGAATTAGAGAGTGGGATGCGAGAGTCGTATCCGGAGTTGTTTGAATCAAGTAATATTTTCGAGGACGAAAATTTCTAAAGTAGGGGAGAGTTGTAATGCCTCGATTCGATATTTCCCAATTTTGTTGAGTCTTTTATTTTATTTGAGTGATGATTGTCTTATTTGCGAAATTGACATGATAATATGATATGTTGATATGTTAATGTGATATGTTGGTATGATATGTGATTATACCGTTTTGTGAATTTTCGGGTAAAAATTAGATTGGAGGGTATTTTAGACATTGGCTAATTAGTAATAAATTAGAATTTGTGTAGAATTATTATTTTGTGAGAAAATGATATTTGGTGGAAAAGAGAAGAAATGAGTTAAGTGTAGAAATAGTTAGTAAGGGTTATAAGAGAGAAAAATAGAAAGAAAGAAAGATAGAAAGAAAAAGATATAAGAGGGAATAGAAAGAAAAATATGAGAAAGAAAAGGAAGAGAAAAGAAAAGAAGAGAAAAAAGGAAAAGTTGGAAAATCTTTAAGATTGCTCCAAAGAATCGAAACAATCGGGTAATGGTGATAAACATTGTTATCTTAATCTTGTATATGATTATGTATGTGTTAGATTGTATGGGTTTTGTTTTGGTGGAGTTTAGAGAGAATGAAATGTTAGGTTTTTGATGAAAATGTGAGAAATTGGTAGATTAATCGGTTAGAACTTGTTATAATCGAAGTATGATGTTGAATATATGTTATTGATAATGTTTATGAAGTTTTATTTGAGTTTTGGTTGGCTTTCGACTGATTGTTGCGCAACTGAGATTTCTGAAATCGCAGCTCTCACTCAGCGAGTTTTCCAGAGATTTTCTCGCTCAGCGAGCGAGAAGGTCGCTCAACGAGCTTGGAGGTTTTTGGGAGTTTGGTGTTTTTGTTTCGTAACTTTAGTTTCGGTTATCCGTTTTAGGCGTTCCTTATATCGATTTGAACCTAAAAACGTGTAGAAATTAATGATGCTAAGAAATGTAATTTTTAGTTGACTTTTGCCAGATTTTTCCGATAAAACGTAAATGAGTTAATTATGGAAATGTGGGTTTGATGAGATGTTGTGGCCGTTTGGAAAATGAATACATTGCTTGAATTGAATTAAATATATGCTAATTGAATGAGATGAGTGCATAAATTATGTTGTGAATAAGTATGCATTTTCAAGAATTTTGTGTGTCATTTATCATGTGAAGCATAATGTATGCATTCTTGTGTTTCGGGAATCTTTGTGAATCTGTTGTAGCATCGTGTGCTCATGTGGAGTGTGAGCGATGACTAAAACACGATCGTGTGCCCATGTGGGGTGTGAGTGATTAGATTGTGTGCCCGTGTGGGGTGTGAGAAATCCATAAACATTGTGTGCCCGTGTTAGGTGTGAGCAATGGGTGATTTATTCACATTGATTGTGTGCCCGTGTGGGGTGTGAGCAATCGGGTTGTGTACCCATGTGGGGTGTGAGCAATCCATAAACATTGTGTGCCCATATGGGGTGTGAGCAATGGGTGAACATCATATGCCCGATGGGGAGTTACTTTAGGTAACGAGCGATGGTTCCAATTAGTTACTGAGTGAACTTGATGATGATTGAGTCGGTACCGTATTGCATTTGCATAGAGTCGTGAGTCGATCTCTATGATTTGCATTTATCATCTGAATTGTGAATTGGTGAATGAAACATGAATATATATATATATATATATATATATATATATATATATATATATATATGTGTGTGTGTGTGTGTGTTTATATGGAGTTGAAAGTATGTATTGATGAAGACATACTTGAGTATATATGTATGTGTGTGTGTGTGTATACATTATAGTGTATATGTGTGAATAAACATGAATGATTTATGTTTATGTGATGTGAATGAAGTGGTGAAAATATGCATGATAAGTATGCTTGAGGTTATGTATGTTGGAGATGATTTGTGGTGAGAACATGTTTTATGTGTATTTTATATGTTGAGATATATAATTATATACAATGTTATTATGATAATGTTTCTCACTCTTCTGTTGTTTTATGATGATCTATGAGGCATTGCAGAGTAGGTTGCTGAAGGTCTTTTTATAAAGCTTGTCTTCATTCTTTTGGTGGGCCGGCTCTGATATGTAGCACCGGGTAGCTAAGGCCGGCTTGATGCCTTTTTGTGATACATTTTGTACATGTATTTTTGTGATGAATGTTTTATGTAAACATGAATTATTTGGTGAATCAAACTTGATGATATATATAAGTATATAAGTTTGATATTGTTAAATGTTTAAGTTCCGCTGTTATTTGAATCTTTTAAATACGGGTGTATGGATGAAATCCTTCTACTGCAAGTTACCCTGTTTGTTGCATATCTTTGAATGAGCAGGTGTTATTGTTTTAATTTCACTATTGATGTGATATGCCTCTTTTATACCATGTTTAAACTATACTCTGATGAATTTGGATTATGTGCCTAAGTGATTTAATTGGTTATTTGGGGGTATAGAAAGGGGGTGTTACACTTAGTATGATTGCGTCTTGGGTTATACCATTTGCTTTCACAGTATCTGGGTATTGCACAAACTTCGTCAGGTGTTCATTCAGGTCGTTTGTCAGACTTCCAGAAAACTAGTTCTATTATACAACTTGTAGCAGTGAAAGTTTGATTTCAAAATCATTTCGGGCTATGGCTGGTGCGACAATATTGTTGTGTGGTTCTAGTTGGCTAGGAGTTGCATAAGACCTTTTGTGAACGAGGTGGTCCTCTGTTTTCTTCGGCCATGATTGTTTCTTCAATTGGTTCTGGTATAGTAATTTCAGGAATAAGGGTTTCGTTGGGTTCGGTTTGGCGTCTCAAACTTAAGAAATGTTCTACTTCGTCGATCAGGAGTTCTAAGACTTCGCCTCGAGAGCGAGTATTGGGCATACAATCGACAAAGGAAAGGTAAATTTGTTGCCCTACTCTAGACGGTGCAATAAATTAATACACTATTGACTAAATCTAAGTCCCCAATAACGGCGCCAAAAACATGGTCACGAATTTCTGATTCTAACGGTTACTAACTGCAAGTGCACAGTTTATCAGGTAGTAATAAAAGATATCGATCCCACAGAGACTCGATAATTAACCTAGTGTAGTCGGGTGTTGCTATGTTTAGCTAAGGCGATCGATGTTTTAGGTTTTAAAGGGTTAAGAATTAACTAAATTAAATTAATGATATAAATTATTGGTACGTAATTGATTTTGCATTCACGAATTCAATAGAGGGTCGGCTTGTTAAGGTTTATCAAGTTATCTCTCTGTAGAAACTCTCGGTTTAAAAGTCCTCGACTCACACTCTTGTGGTCTTGTCTAATACTATACTCCTAAGTTCAATTAAGCGCTCTCGCTGTGTCAATTCAAGTTAGAAATACTTTTTGGAAACCTAAAGGTTCTAATCAGTTTTAAAGCGCTCTCGTTGTATTTAAAACTAATGCCCGATTTCAGCTATCTGACTAGAATCTCACACTCCCGTGGTCTTAATCCTAATATTTAAGACTCTCTTACTCTCATAACAAAAGTTAATTAAAACAAGAAATCCAAACCAGATTATAACTTAATTTAAGGTTTTAGCCTAATTATATCGAATTCGTTCCGGTTTACACAATTACATACTGATTAACGGTTTAAGTTAATAGACTAAATAAAGAAAGGTAGAAGGAGAGAAATTGCATAATGTAAATAAATGCGATAATATATAAATAAAATAACATTAAAATAAGAAACCTGGTTGTAATATCTTGATCAACCAAACTTTGAAACTTGAACGGTAAACAAAAATTGCGGTGGCTAGAAACAATAAAAATGGTGATAGTTCCCTAATGGCGGAAACTATCACTAAGGTTCGGTAAAGAAATAAAAAAGGCGAATGAATAATAAAAGTAAAAGGAGAACTTTGAAATAAAAGGGAAGAAATTGGATGTAAATTGAAGCTCCCTCGGTGCAGTGGCGGAGAGCTCTATTTATAGATGTTGTGATACAGTTTGTTGAGAAAATTACGACTTAGACTTCAATGGGCTTTTGACTGAGTTTGTTGGACTATGTGGACTAGGGTTGAGAAAACTTCTCAGGCTTCGAACGAAAATCTCTATTGGGTTAGCTTTGTGTCGCTTCTGTTACAAAATTTTGCGTTACTGAGTCATTAATAAGAAGCGAGCGTCTTATAAGTGAAACGACCAACTAAGGTGTCAAATGACCAACTCATTTCCAAGTTGGGCGTCTCATCAAGTGAGATGACTATCTGGATGTTGAGACACTGTTTCACAACAAAAATGTAGAAATGCTTTTTTGTCATTTTCCTTGTGTTTTCCTTGGTTTCTTGGCTTAAAAGCTTCCTTTTCGCATTCTTGCCTCCAAACGACGTGTCCGATCGAATATTTGTTAAACAAATATAATTTGCGCGTAAAATTGTCCAAAACAAATAAATAAATATGTTAAATAATCGGAAATCGTATTAAATAATCGATATGAATTCGAGTTATCAAATAGGAACTTCAACATAGTCCTACTCATATGCGTGGATAGACACGAAATGGACATGTTGATGCAAGAAGTTCATAAGGGCTCTTTTGTTACCCATGTCGGAGGGCATGCCATTACAAATAAATTGTTAAGATCGGGGTATTACTGGATGACTATGGAGTCTGATTGTTGCAAATACGTCTGTAAATGCCATAAGTGCCAAATTTATGATGATAAGGTGCATATGCCTCCAAATCCTTTGAGCGCCATGTATTCTCCTTGGCCTTTTCCAGTGTGGGGCATCAATATGATCAGAAAGATTGAGCCTACTGCTTCCAATGGCCATCACTTCATCTTGGTCGCCATTAATTACTTCACCAAATTGGTGGGAGCGACATCTTATGCCAATGTTACAAAATAAGTTGTAGCCTGATTCCTGAAGAAGGAAATTATTTGTCGCTATGGAATGCCTGAAAGAATCATTATTGATAATGATTTTAATCTCAACAACAAAATAATGGCTGAATTATGTCGGGACTTCAAGATCAAGCATCACAATTCTTCTTCTTACCGCCTGAAGATGAATGGCATTATTGAGGCGGCCAATAAAAACATCAAGAAGATTCTACAAAAGATGGTAGTGACTTACAAATATTTGCATGAGATGTTGCCATTCGCATTGCGTAAGTATCAAATGGCTGTGCTCACATCAATTAGGGCAACCCCATTCTCGCTAGTATATAGTATGAAGTGAAGGGAAATCTGCGATCTAAATGTTGCGGAAAATAAAAATTTCCCTTTAGTGAACCTTACGAAAGATCATGATCAGTGATAAAAAGGTTACCTCTTGTGGAAATGAAACCTTTGATTCCAAATCGATGGAATAATCACAAGCGTTGTACAATGAACAATGCCTCTACTCAGTCCACACAAACAATTTCCTTCAGTCACAGTGCTAGCTGATTACGGTTGAAGGTTTTGAGTGAGGGAGAGAAAAATAGAGTACAACTAGGGTTTTCAACAACTTTTTTGCTTCTGCACAAGGGTTCTATTTATAGAACTACTTGTGAGGGCTATAAGCTAAAAATACCACTTAAGTGTATGTACACCATATCTTATGATGTATCGTTTATCACTTAAGAACATGGTACCTTACTATATTTTGTATTCCACTTAAGTGCACCGTACCTTACGGTGTTGCATATTTACTTAAATGCACCGTACCTTACGGTGTTCCTTATTTACTTTACCTCTTCTCTAATTGTCCTTATGTGTGTGACCCTATAGGATTTCGCAACGTTGACAATTATATTAAATTATGTATTTAACATAATAAATAGTGAGCGGTATCTAGAAACACATCACTGCCACCCAAGTCACAAAATTGTCAAGTGATATGACAAAACCTTTTGTGCTAGTACTTTTGTGTACAATTACCCTTTTGCCCTTATGTTTATATTGAACACAAGACATATACCATGTCATCCTTGTCCAATTCAATATTGGGCCCTTAGACATCTATCCCGTTAGGAAGGATGAGCAAATTCCATCTAGGTTACTCATATCCCTCATCATGCTTTGTGAAGCACCTATCAACTGTCTTTATGATCATCCAATTACAGACAATGTTGGATCAACAATAAAGTACTTGAATCTACATCTAGGGTCCATAGTAGTTTCAGGTTGAAGGGTGGTATACACCACTATCACCATGAGAGTAACTTATGACACTTTACATAACATTTTATGTAGTACTCTCATAATGGGTCAATCATGTAAAAATATTACTCCTAATATTCATACATATGTTAATATTTGATAGCTCCTTATCCATAATCCATGAGATGTGATCATCAATCTATCTACATAATAGTCTTAATGCTTTAAAGCTATCCCATTTCACATTAAAGCTCGACTATGGATACTTTAAGAATAATGTACTTATGTTTAATGGAATCTCATGGTTAAGTTACACTAAATATTTCATTAAACGAACTAGCTATTCTAGGGACTTTATCATTTTGGAAAAACAAACATAATAAATAAATGCCTTTTATAATTAATAAATAATTCGATACAAGTACCAAAAGTATTGGCCTCTAGGGCTTACACCAACAATCTACCACTGGCACTATAGCTAATCAGGCATACCCCTAATACCCATAGATCTAGTATGACCATCATGCTTCTGCTGCTCAAGAGGTTTTGTTAGTGGATCAAAAATATTGTCAAGTGTAGGTACTCTGCATATCTTCACATCTCCACGATCTATTATCTTTCGAATGAGATGATAACGCCTAGGTATGTGTATGGATCGTTGGTGAGATATAGGCTCTTTAGCTTGTGCAATGGCACCATTGTTATCACAATAGAGATCAATGGGATCCACAGTGCTAGGGACTATGCCAAGTTCACTAATGAACTTCTTGATCCAAACAACTTCCTTTGCTACATTTGAGGCAGCAATGTACTCAGCCTCTGTTGTAGAATCAACAATTGTTTCTTGCTTTGAACTTTTCCAGCTCACAATGCCACCATTTAGGCAAAACACATAACCATATTACGATCTAAAGTCATCCTTATCTGTTTGGAAGCTAGCATCGGTTTAACCAATTAACGCGAGCTCTTTTTGACCTCCATATATCAAGAATGAGTCCTTAGTCCTTCTTAAGTACTTAAGGATTTCTTGACATCTACCCAATGAGTATCACCAGGATCAGATTGGTACCTATTTGTCGCACTTAAAACATACGAGACATTTGGTCGAGAACATAACATGGTCGAGTACATAACATGGCATACTTGCTAACATTGCAAGGGCTCATGGTAAGTGAAATGTGGATGTTTATCCACATTCCAACTCTTCATCCGTTCTTTTTTAAGTTGCTTTCTCTTTGTGTTTTTTTGATGTGCCTTATGCCATCATGTGAGGTAACTCTTTTCTTCCCCCTTTAGGAGTAACTTATCTCCTTTAGAGGAGTAAGTTTCTTGCTAGCTTTCTTCTCCTCTCTTTGCTCCTCTTTGGTTCTTCTTTTCTCTTAGGATAGTTGAAACCTCACTAACCTTAGGACCACTTTTGCATGACAACTTTAGGTTTAGTCTTCCCCCATTTTAGACTTTTGCCTTTTTTGCTCCTTTGGTTCTTTCTATTCTCATCTCAAAACAAAACTAAAAAAAACATTAATAAAGAAAGAAGTGACTTCTTGTGTAATAGCCTTATTCCATGGGGCATATGTATTCATTCCATCTTAGAATAGTGCATTTGTCTAGCATGATGTACAAGTCGGATCACAAAGTCATCTTCATCAAGAAAAACCCTAAAAACCACTTCTTCATTTTTAATCACTAAAACACCTAATAAACTCAACAAGTCAATGAATTTGGGCCCTTGCCTTTGGAAACAAGTCTTGGATAAGTTCTCCTTACTTGGTGTGCTTGTTCTATTATTCCATCTTGGAATGTAGTAACAAATACAAATTCCATAGAAAAGAGCTTGAGTTCATTCTCTTGTGCCACACCAATAAAAAAAGCTCTAAAAAACACAAACAAACAATAAGCGTCTTTCCTTCGGGAATTCTTTTCTCATCTCCTTTGCTCCGTATGCGAACTTGCTCCTACTTGTCATTTTGCAAGACGGTTACACACTCATCGTCCGAGCCTGCAACACCTGAGCATTGACATAGGCAGTTCAAGCCTTAATTCACAAGCAATCTTTTCTACCCCTAGTTAGGGGAACTATGGCGACTCTGATCCTCATTGTCCAGATGAGGTACGTAGGCAGCGGGGTAGGGCCCGTTCGAGCACAATCTTTATTTTCCCTACATTTTTCCTCTTTGTTTTCTTTTCAGTTCTTTTCTCATTCCAATTCATTTTCTTTTTTGCAGTAGCTTTCATTCCTTCACCCTTTGAAACAATTTCTTTGCAAGCGTGCATCCCGTCGGATACAACGGACGATCTGGGATGCTAATACCTTCCCAAGTCGTAACCGACTCCCGAGCTCAGTCTCTTTGGTTCGCAGGACCTTTGTCCTTCCTTTTCTTTTCTTTTGGTTTGTGCAGCATTATCATTCCCGTTTCTTCGGGATAAAAATGCCTGGCTGGCGACTCTACCTCTTTTCCGCGCCACTTTCGCGTTTGTACTAGGATGGAAATCTAGGGAGCGACAGCTGGCGACTCTGCTGGGGACAGGTCTAACTAGAGTATCTCTAGTTCCCCTTGAGAGTCAATCCTAGTGCTTGCGTGTTTCTGTTTCTTTAGGTGTTGATTGTTTGCTGTTGCGTGTTTATTTTACTGTTGTTTATTTACAGTTTTATTTACAGCTTTATTTATTGCTTTCAATATTTATATTCATGCATCATATATATTATACTGGACTGTCTGGCTGTGCTGGTTTCCTTTTTTTCCTGTGGGATTGGGAGCTGTTACTGAGAGATGAGCTCGTAACCAGGGCTCGAGTGCACCCTAGGACTTAGAGTGGATAGTCACTTTGGATTCATGGCATCTTGCTATGTTGGTAGTAGTGAGTTCCACACCCAGACTTGCGACCGTCTTGGAAATGTATTTATGCCGGAATCTTTCCGGGGTGATACATGACCTCGATAGTTATGTGCATCTGGGGACCGATTATTGAGGACCTTTGTGGAAACATCCCTCTCCAGTGGTGACAGTGGCAGACCACATTTCGTGGCAAACTCATTCGCACCCGAGGGCCCACTGGGAACTCGCATAGGATGGCCTGGTTCTTTTATAGGAACTCAGTTAAAGCATCTGGTCATATGATGATATTGTTGTACCCTTCGGGATGAATGTACTATTGTTTCTCGATTCCAGCGCTTGAAGCTGGGAACTTATAAAGGATGCTTGTTTTTCCAGGACTCACGCTGAGACCTCCCTGAGTAGTACATAAATCCAAACCGATTCCTTGATCTGGTCATGAGCCATTTCTCGGAAATGGTGAACCTATTATTGCTATTCGGCTTTGAGAGTCCGTGATGTTTGACCCGGAGCACACCCGTGAGATTGGGAGGGGTTTGCAGGAACCCTCGACCTCATCATACCTCATTGCCAGTACAATTCTATGATTTGATAAGGATACATGGATTTGGATCTTTGATTTGGGGCTTATTTAAGACTGAATTCTTGTTCATGGGGCTTTATTCAGAGGATCTTGGTTCTTGGTCACTTGGGTCCAGTGTTCCATATCCAAACAGTCCCACTTGTTGATCATGTGCCTGTATTGCATTTGCATCACATCATACTTGCATTAACTGTTTGTGTTTCCATTTCAGGTTAGCATTTAGCCTCTGTACCCAGTTCTGGTATTCATTGTTTCTCCAAATGAAAGAAGCCCAAGAGATACCCAGAAAAAGGAATGCTCATTACACTTTCCCGCAACCAGAAATTGAGGAGATTCAGAAACTGGTGGGCTTGATGAGTGACAAGGTTTCAGATGATTTCAGAAACCGGTATGGGAAGATTTTGGGTTACATGAACAAACCTACTGTCTATCAGAGAGATAGTCTTCATTATTTGTTGTAGTTTTATGACCCTCAGTTGAGAATTTTTGTGTTTGCTCCCCCTATGGAA
The DNA here is from genome assembly GCA_963966055.1 of Lathyrus aphaca. NCBI lineage: Eukaryota > Viridiplantae > Streptophyta > Magnoliopsida > Fabales > Fabaceae > Lathyrus > Lathyrus aphaca. The sequence goes on along the minus strand of OZ014519.1, from coordinate 297,202,719 downwards.
GAGATTTCTGACATCCTGGAGATTCCTATCAAGAATGGTGTTCCCTATTATGCTGCGGAAAAGTGTCCCCCGTACAAGGACATTGCAGGTGCTTGTCATTTGAGTATGCTTAGAGTGAAGATGGAGTTAGAAGCCAGTAAATGGAAGGGATTTAATCTAGATTTTCTTATCACATAAGCCCATGTGTTTGCTTTGGGAGGGAAATGGTTAGAGTTCAGTGCGCTATTAGCATTAATGGTCTACGGGATAAGTCTTTTCCCAGGAGAGAAAGGATGGGTAAGCTTGGAGGCTATCACCCTTTTCATTAAAGGAAACCCGGTACCTACGTTGTTGGGAGGCTTTTACTTCGGCGTCCATCACAGAAATGAGAAGAGAAAGGGGTATGTAAATTGTTGTGCTCCCGTGTTTGCTGAGTGGTTTGCTAAGAAGCTTCCGAAGTCGGGACCATTCAAAGATCTTAAGCAAGATTGGAAGTGGGCTAGAAGATTAATGGGGTTAAAATCTGACGACATAGCCTGGGGATGTAGCAGAAACTTAGTAGGGAGGAAGTTTATTACAAGGTGTGGTGAGTTTCCGTATGTGCCTTTGTTAGGTAGAAAAGGAGTGATAAGTCATAACCCTGTGCTGTCTAGAAAACAGTTTGGCTATCCACTGAAGGATCCTTCATCAGATGAAGAAATAGATAAGACTTTGTATTTTCCAGCTGAAGATCATGAGCAGTTGGTGGTCCAAGTATCTCAAGCTTGGGAAACGAAGGTTAGGGAAGGTAAGAAAGAATTTGGGAAGGCAGACCCTAAGACTTATCCCTCTTTTGCTGCCTGGATACAAGGGAGGGTTGATACCTTCTTCCTTCTGTTTTCAGTTGAGGCTCCACTATATCCAAAGGAGGTACCGGTGTGAACCTCTGTTTTTCTTGAAGATTACAAGAAGTTGGAAGCTCAGTTGCACGAGGTTCGGGTAGAGAATTCTGAAATGACTAGTTTGTATCACCGTGCCAACCATGCTAAGCAAGAAGCAGAAGAAAAGCTACAGTTGATGCAGGCTACTTTAGAAGCTAAAGAAAAGGAGTTTGCTAGGAGAGAAGCTCATTTTCAGAGATTAGGTTTAACAGAGTCAAAGAGAGAAGCGGAGCATAAGAAGATTGTGAAGACTCTAAGAGAAGCTCGTCAATCCATTACTTGGTTACAGGGCCAAAGAGAACAGGAGCAGAAGAAGTACAAAGAAAAGGAAGAGTTCTTTGAAGCGCAGATGGCATTCAAGAAGGAAGAGTTTGAAAATGTTCACAAGGTACGAAGGGAAAAAACTCAGCAATTAGAGCAGAGCCAACTAGCCTTGAAGGAAGCCATGAAGGAGATTGCAGATCTTAAGCTGAGAGCAAGCATCAAGAAGAACCGGACGGAGGTGGCGACTGTAGAAGTGGAGCCTGGATCTTCTTTTAGCCTAGGGTTTTAGTTTATTGTTGATTGTATCCATACTACCTACAAGCTTGTTGTGGGAGTCTTGCTTTATCTTTCTGTCATTTAATTGTACTCCTTTCTGGGAATTCTGTTTATGACTATGACTCTGGTTGTTGGTGGTTTGTTCCTGCTATGCAATGATACTTTCTAGTTACCGTTTCTGAATGAGCAAAGTTGGTTGTCCTAAGCCATCATGGTCTTAATACTCCTCAAAAGAGTTTGAAAAGTTAGTTTCCGAAAAAGGTCATCTGGAATATTTTCTGCCAACATACCAGACTGGAGCATATTAATGCCTAAACATGGAAACATGAACAATTACATTGCATGCATATAACGTGTTTATTGTTTTGCAAGAATTTCTCCAGTGTTCTAACATTCATATCACTTTTAGGAACTATAGCTCCCAAGAAGGTTCAGAGACAGTCAACGGTGCACAGATACCCTACGAAGGTGAACAGAGAGAGAGAAATGGAAAAGATGTAGGCAGATCTGGATGACTTTAGGACGAGAATGGACAACTTCATGACCCTCATGGCTGGGATGGGTCAAAATCAAGAGAGTTTGCGTGAGGTAGTAGAGAACAATCAAGTTAGGAACAATGGGACAACAGATGGAGGTAATCGCAACGGGGCTGGCGCCCGTCATGTTGAAATCCCCGTGGTGCACCCCGAGGTCACTATTATCAATGATGGAGTGAATAAACTGCAGATGGATGCGCAAGACGAGCAGTTTACTTTTCTGGATGAGGCGGAAGGCCAAGGGGTTGACATGAATAAAATATTTGAAGAAATGGCTGAGCAGATTCGTGCCATTCAATCTCAGAGTTCTCTAGGGTTTGACATCACTGATCTAGGCTTGGTTCTAGGGGTGAGGATTCCCTACAAATTCAAGGTCCCTACTTTTGATAAGTACAACGACACAGCTTACCCGGAAACTCACCTTCAGTCATTTGTACGAAGGATTGCTGCGCATACAGATGATGAAAAGCTGTGGATGTATTACTTCCAGGATAGTCTTGTAGGAGCTTCCTTGGAATGGTATATGAAGCTGAGCAAAGTCAATATTCGAAGCTGGAAGTATTTAGTTGAGGAATTTGTGAAGCAGTATCAGTATAATTTGGATATGGCTCCAAATCGTACCCAATTGCAGACGATGTCTCAGAATGCTAAAGAAGGGTTCAAAGAGTACGCCCAAAGGTGGCGTCAGCTTGCTGCTCAGGTGCAACCTCCCTTGTTGGAGAATGAAATAGCAGATATGTTCATGGGAACACTACAAGGGGTGTTTATTGAGAGATTGGCATCTTGTTCGGCGACAAAGTTCAATGACATCGTGATAGCTGGAGAAAGGGTTGAAACTCTGCTAAAAATGGGGAAGATCCAAGACAGTGGTGCAAGTAGCTCAAGAGGTGTGAGAAAGGCTTTTAATGGACCTCCAAGAAGAAGGGAGGGAGAGACTAATGCTGTGTACGGTCGAGGTCAGGGCCGCGGATACAGAGGATCTTACGAGCAGGTGGCAGCTGTCACCATACCCACAGGACCTGTACAACAACAGCAGCAACAACAACAGCCGCAACGCAATAGCTATCAGCCAAGACCCTATCAACAGAGGCAAGCTCGTCCAACTAATAGGGTGCTTGAAGCCATCCCAATGACGTACACGACACTACTTCAGAGATTGTTAGATTTGAACTTGGTTCAGTTGAGGACATTAGCACCACCTCCACCTAGAGAGCTTCCAGTGGGGTATGATGCTAGTGCAAGATGCGCATTTCATTCAGGATCTCCTGGGCACTCAACGGAGAAGTGCAGGGCATTACATCATAAAGTCCAGGACTTGATTGATTCAAAGGCAATTAATTTTGCACCGCCTCCAAATGTTACATCAAACCCCATTCCAAATCATGGAGGGGCCAGGATAAACACTATTGACGGTAGCTAGAGGGTGAAATTGATCTTGAATGTGGATGAAGCGAAGACTTCCTTGTTAGTCGTGAAATACAAATTGTTGAAAGAGCAGGTTTTCCCGGGGTGTGATTATGACTGCGAGGGTTGCATGAATTCCGTTAATGGTTGTGGGGATTTGAAAGCCATGCTGCAGTGTTTGATTGACGAGGGGTCGCTAAAGTTCGATAGAGTCGACAATAGAAGTGATTGTGTGTCTACAATGACAATTTATTTTGATCCTGCTGAGGTTCCTGTTCGGAGAGAACCTGTGACTATCTATGTTCTAGAAGTGAGTCCTGTTACCATTACTGTTCCGGGACCAGTCCCTTATGCTGATGATAAGGACATCCCTTAGAACTATGGCTCGGACGTGTATGTAGATGGTCATAAGGTAGAGAATAAAGCGGTGACAATTGACCCGACTGTTGTGAATGTCGAAGGAGTCGGTGGGTTTACTCGGAGTGGGCATATCTTTTCTCCTCAAGATCTTAGAAGTGATCCTGAAGCTGAAGCTGCTGCAAAGGATAGGGGTAAACAAATAGCAACTGAAGAGGTGAATAATCCTGCTTCCAGTCAAGGCACTTTTGAAAAGGAAGTCGAAGAGTTCATGAGAATAATTAAGAAAAGCGACTATAAGGTGGTTGAACAGCTGAATCAGACTCCGTCCAAGATATCCATTATGTCATTGTTAATGTGTTCTCAAACTCATCGAGAGGCTTTGCTAAAAGTTTTGCAAATGGCATATGTACCATAAGAGATAACTGTCAACCAGTTGGAGGTTGTGGTAGGTAGCGTAAACGCCATCCATGGGTTGGGATTCACAGATAGAGATCTCACTTCTGAAGGACGCAATCACAACAAAGCCTTGCATATCACCGTGGAGTGTAAGGGCGTTGTCCTATCCCACGTCCTGGTAGATACACAATCTTCTCTCAACGTGCTCCTTAAGAAGGCCCTTATGAAGTTGAATGTTGATGGAATTGTTTTGCGACCTAGTGATTTGATTGTAAAAGCCTTTGATGGGTTCCGAAGATCTGTATTTGGGGAGGTGGAGCTACCAGTGAAGATTGGGTCTCAGGTGTTCAAGAGTACTTTCTATGTTATGGATATTCAACCCGCTTATAGTTGTCTGCTAGGTCGTCCTTGGATTCACGCTGCTGGCACAGTAACATCCACGTTGCATCAGAAGTTGAAGTATGTGGTAGACGACCAGGTTGTTACTGTATGCGGAGAAGAGGATATTTTCGTGAGCCATCTGTCAACCTTCAAGTACGTGGAAATGGACGGGGAGATCCATGAGACACTTTGCCAAGATTTTGAGACGGTTAACGTCAATACGTTGTCTCCAGCATTTCAGAGCAGTGAGAAGGAAGGGACTCCTATTTACTCCTACAAGCAAGCTAAGGAAGTAGTCCAGTCCAAAAATGCCATGGGCTGGGGCAAGTTGTTAGAGATGGAAAAGAAGGATGACAAGTTCGGTCTCGGATATCAACCTGGTCAGTCCAGCTGGTCTCATGGCAGTAAGCCCATAACATTCACAAGCGCTGGAATGCTGGACTACAACAATATTTGTGCAACAGATGCAGATGGGGATAGTGACTGTGACTTGGATATCTGGATTCACCCATGCGTACCTGGGGAGGAGCTCTAGAACTGGTCTACTGAAGATTTCGTTCAAGTTACTTGGCAGTCAAAGTAATTTTCTTTGTTTCCATTTTTATCATACAGCATGTCAAATCCTGCACTCTGCCCAAGGTGTATGGATCCATCTGTAGGGCCACCATGTTTTTAATGCATTTACTTTTTCCATGAAATAAAGGACATTTTTTCAAGCAAATTGTGTTCTCTTTCTTTCATTTTTAAATTTTTCACAGAAATAAAATGGCAATGTTTTTCTTTTTTCTGTGTTTTTATGTGTTTGTGTCTCCATTGGAAAAAACCATGATTCTGAAATAAGCACATCACTTGTGGAATATTAATCATTTGGATTCCTGTGACAATGTTCCTGCTATGACTATGCATGACTTCGACAATCCTATCTACCAAGATGAGGAAGGGGTTGAGGAAGACTGTGAACTCCCGGAAGAATTGGTCAGGTTGTTGAAACAAGAGGAAAAGGTCATTCAACCTCATCAGGAAGAAATAAAGATCATCAACATCGGATCTGAAGATGTAAGGAAAGAGGTAAGGATTGGGGCCAGTCTGCAAGCCGAGGTAAAGAAAGAGTTGATCGGTATGCTACTTGAATATGTGGATATCTTCGCCTGGTCGTATCAAGATATGCCAGGGCTGGATACTGACATCGTTGTGCACAAGCTGCCACTAAGAGAAGACTGTCCTTCGGTGAAACAAAAGTTGAGAAGAACTAGCTCTGATATGGCTATGAAGATCAATGAGGATGTTCAAAAGCAGTGGGATGCCGTGTTCCTTGCTGTGACTAGTTACCCACCTTGGGTAGCTAACATTGTGCATGTACCAAAGAAAGATGGCAAGGTCCGGATGTGCGTCGATTATCGGGACCAAAACAGAGCAAGTCCAAAGGATGACTTTCCATTACCTCACATTGATGTGCTGGTAGATAACACCGCTCAGTTCTCGGTATTTTCTTTGATGGATGGCTTCTTCGGGTATAATCAGATCAAGATGGCATTAGAAGACATGGAGAAAACGACATTCATTACCCCGTGGGGTACATTCTGTTACAAGGTTATGCCCTTTGGATTGAAGAACACTGGGGAAACGTATCAACGAGCTATGGTAACTCTGTTCCACGACATGATACACAAGGAAATTGAGTGTTATGTGGATGACATGATTGCCAAGTCCCAGGACGAAGAAGGGCATCTGGTCAATCTCAAAAAGTTGTTTGATAGGTTGATAAAGTACAGATTGAGGTTGAATCCTAACAAGTGCACTTTCGGAGTGCGGTCCGGTAAATTGTTGGGTTTCATTGTTAGTCAGAGGGGGATCGAGATAGATCCTGCAAAAGTAAAAGCAATACAAGATATGCCTGCACCGAAAACAGAAAAAGAAGTGTGTGTGTTTTTAGGGAGATTGAACTACATTTCACGGTTTACATCTCATCTAACTTCCACGTGCGAGCTGATCTTCAAATTATTAAGAAAAGAGAAAATGGTCAGGTGGAATGAGGACTATCAAATAGCCGTTGAAAAGATAAAAGAATATTTGTAGGAGCCTCCGATTCTAATGCCTCCAGTTCCAGGACGGCCACTTATCATCCACTTGACTATGTTAGAAGGGTCGATGGGGTGTGTGCTAGGCCAACATGACGAGTCTGGTCGAAAAAAGCATGCTATTTACTACCTTAGCAAAATGTTTACCGACTGTGAATCCCGTTATTCACTGCTCGAGAAAACTTGTTGCGATTTGGTATGGGCTGCTCGTCGACTGAGACAGTACATGTTGACCCATACCACATTGCTAATCTCAAAAATGGACCCCGTCATGTATATTTTTGACAAACCAGCATTAACCAGAAGGGTTGCAAGGTGGAAAATGATCTTAACAGAGTATGACATACAATATACTTCCCAGAAAGCCATCAAGGGAAGTGTATTGTCAGATTATCTTGCACAGCAACCACTTGAAGACGATTATCAGCCAATGAAGTTTGATTTCCCTGATGAGGACATCGTGTACCTCAAAGCAAGAGATTGCGAGGAACCACTCCAGGAGGAGGGGCGAGACCCTGAATCCAAATGGAAGTTGATGTTTGACGGGGCAGTCAATATCAACGGACGTGGAGTTGGTGTCGTTCTTATCACTCCCGAAGGTGTTCATTTTCCCTTCGCTGTCAGAAATACTTTTGGCTGCACCAACAATGAAGCGGAATACGAGGCGTGCATAATGGGAATAGAGGAGGCTATTAATCTTCGGATTAAGACCCTCGATATATTCGGAGATTCAGCTCTCGTTATCAATCAGATTACCGGCAAGTGGTATACACATCAAGAACACTTAATTCCTTATAAGGATTATGCCAGAAGACTATTGACGTTCTTCACAACAGTTAAGCTGCAGTATATACCACGAGATGAGAATCCGTTTGCCGATGCATTGGCTACTCTTTCTTCATTCATCAAAGTCTAGTGTTGGAACTATGTGCCCAGGATTGACATTTCCTGGATTGACGCACCAGCTTATGCTTTCTCGGTAGACGCAGTGTCTGATGAGAAACCTTGGTACTTTGATATTAAGCTTTTCCTAGAAAAACAAGAATAGCCAGCCGGGGCATCATCCAATGACAATAAGACCTTGAGACGACTTGCTGCTAGCTTCTTCTTGAATACAAATGGGGTTTTGTATAAGAGGAACTTTGACATGGTTTTGCTCAGATGTGTGGATAAAGACGAAGCAGGCATGTTAATGCAAGAAGTCCACGAGGGATCTTTCGGTACTCATGCAGGAGGACATGTTATGGCTAAGAAGTTGTTGAGATCAGGGTACTATTGGCTAACAATGGATGCAGACTGTTGTTCGTACGCCCGTAAGTGCCATAAGTGCCTGATATATGCAGACAAGGTGCATGTTCCTCCAAGCCCGCTCAACGTCATATCATCTCCTTGGCCCTTTTCTATGTGGGGCATTGACATGATCAGGAAGATATAGCCTACTACTTCAAACGGTCATCGTTTCATCTTGGTTGCGATTGATTACTTCACCAAATGGGTTGAAGCAGCGTCTTATGCCAATGTCACTCGCCAGGTGGTAGCCAAATTTCTGAAAAGAGACATCATTTGCAGATACGGAGTGCTCGAGCGAATCGTTACTGATAACGGTTCCGATTTAAACAACAAGATGATGGCAGAACTCTATCGGGACTTCAAGATTCAGCATCACAATTCTTCTCCTTACCGACCAAAGATGAATGGTGCGGTAAAGGCAGCTAATAAAAACATTAAGCAGATTATACAGAAGATGGTTGTCACTTACAAAGATTGGCACGAGATGTTACCATTTGCGCTGCATGCATATCGAACGTCAGTCAGGACGTCAATCGGGGCAAGTCCTTTCTCCTTAGTATATGGCATGGAAGCTGTCTTGCCGGTTGAGGTGGAAATTCCTTCTTTACGTGTGATGATGGACGTGAAGCTGGATGAGGCTGAGTGGGTACGTGCCCGATATAATCAGTTGTACCTAATTAAGGAAAAGAGATTAACGGCTATCTGTCATGGTCAGCTTTATCAGAGGAGAATGAAGCGAGCATTCGACCAACGAGTACGTACTCGAGAGTATCAAGTAGGCGAGCTTGTGCTCAAGAGGATCATTCCTCCAGGTTCAGATCACAGGGGCAAGTGGACCCCAAACTACGAAGGCCCATTCATACTAAAGAAAGTTTTCTCAGGTGGGGTGTTGATGCTCACTACTATGGATGGAGAAGATTTCTAGTCTCCTGTTAACTCAGACGTAGTTAAAAAATACTTCGCATAAACAAACCCGCTGGACATAAAAACAGAATTAAAGTCCTGGCAAGAAAAGGGCATCCCGGCGAGCTAAAAACAGAATAAAAAGCTCGGGCAAAAGTTAGGGAAATAAATGAAAAGATGTACACCCGCTGAGTTGAAAAGCCACACTGGACAGCTCAGGCAAAACGGGGTATCCCGGTGGATTGAAAACCCGAAAGGGTGATCCACGCAAAACAAGGGAATAAGCGAAAAATTACGATCCGGGTAATCTGAACCAAGTCACAGTTTCGTGCAGTCTGACAATATCAGAAGGATAGGAATCAGTCCCCTCATCTTCTTCAAAAAGCAAAGGCAAGAACAGAAAGTCTTGAAGACATGCTGGTCATAGCAAGAAGGAAATTCATTGGAATGCCGTGTGCATTGCCATTAGGATAGTTTCTTTTCTCAATTTTATGGTAGCTACCTCTTTCCAGGTAGTTTCTTCCTGATGTAAAGCTTTGCCTATTCATAGGCCATTCAATGAATGAATATTCAATCATAAAGCCGTGTTGTGTTGTGTTTACTTTGTTTGCAAAAATGTCCTGAATTTTTTGCAAAAAAGAGCATTGCATATGAAACATGTTGATTTTTTTGGAAAAAAAAATTGACATTGCAGGGAAACAGTTAAAATTATCTTTGGGTGTCGGGTGACAATGGATGAGCAGATCATACAATGCAAGTCCCCGAGGCACATGTCTATATAGCGTTGTTGCAGGTTTTGCAAGGCATGTTGTATTTCCCCAAGTGGAGAGTGCTCCCCAGCCGAGCTAGAGCAAGGGGAATCCTCGGCGAGACTCCAAACCTAATCAAATAGGTGTCATCCCCAAGTGGTGGTTGTTCTTCACGAGAAAAACGTGGTAATCCCAGTAGAGTTCAGATGGAACCTTCCTCAGCTGAGTCAGAGTAGGTTGGTATCCCCATCAGAACTTCAAAACCCGATCGAAGAGGTTTGTCACCAATCAGAGTCTTTGTGTCAGAATGGGCTATCCCCAACGAGCAACGGAATGCCTGTTTCCCCGCCGAGTTAGAATTTTCTGAATTCGCTCCCCAGCCGGAGTCTTGACCAAGCCTTTTCCTCAGCCGAGTCTAAGGATGGTTATCCTTTATAGAGTTCATGATCGAGATTCACTCTCGTCATTGAAGTATTCCCCAGAGAAGTTTCCAGTCTATTGTGGCCATGTGATGATACAAACCGTCATTCATCTCCCCAGTCAGAGTTAGGCATCGTCAAAGCCTCTTGACCAGGTTCCCCTGCAGAGTCGGGATTATTATTGCCAACCAGAGAAATTCGTTTGATGTTCGTATGCATTTCCTAACATGTGTCTGTGCTCGCCTTTTGCTCGTCTGCACCCCCAACACTCGTCTGTGTTTGGTATCTGCGGGATGTTCGTCTGTATTCCCAGTACTCGCTCGGTCGTGAATTTTCTCCCCGGCAGAATTGTGTTTCTTACCAGGCATTTGATGCTCGTCTGCAATTCTCAACACCCGTCCGTGTTTGATGTTTGTTGATTTCTCGTCTGCACTCTCCAACGCTTGTCCGTGTTTGGCATCTATTTATTGCTCGTCTGCATCGCCCCAACACTTGTCTGTGTTCACACTTTGTCGTTGCTTGTATGCTTTCCTCAGCAGTCGCCTATGGTTGGTAGATGTTGATGCTCGTCTGCACTTCCCAGCACTCGTCTGTGTTCACACTTTGTCGTTGCTCGTATGCTTTCCCCAGAACTCGTCTGTGTTTGATATCTGTTGATGCTCGTCCGCATTCCTCAGCACTCGTCTGTGTGTGTCATCTGTTTGATGCTCGTCCGCATTCCTCGGCACTCGTCCATGTTTGAAAATTTGTTTGATGCTCGTATGCATTCTCCAGCACTCGTCTATGTTTGTTATTTGTTTGAAGCTTGTCTGCATTGTTGGATACTCGTCTGTATCATCCTTCCCACTCGTCTGTGTTGACTTATATCCATATGAATGCTGATTTGGTAATTGTTCTGGTACTCGTCTATATTGCTACCCGAAATGCTCGTCTGTGTTGGATTTCTGGTATTTGTCTGTATCAGTGGCTGATATTCGTCAATATCATCGCCTGAAGCATTTGTTTGTGTTTCTTAGATAATCGTCTGATATTCGTTTGTATCATTGACTTCTGGCACTCGTCTGTGTTCTCTTGATGATCATTTGATACTCGTCTGTATTGAAGAGGTTTGAAGTCTCGACGGTGGGATTTAACGCCAAAATGGTCACCGGTCCTGGCGTAACAGGTTTATCCGAAAGAGGTTCGTCTGTCTCAGATCATATATTGCAAAATGTATGAGGGCTCGTATGTCCAGTCCCTGGCGTAACATGTTTGCCTGAAGAGGGCTCGTATGTCCAGCACCTGGCGTAACAGGTTTGTTTGAGGAAGACTCGTCTGTCTGGGTTTTTCTATCCAAAGTAACGATTCAGGTTGGAAGGAGCTTGTCTGCTTTTTCCTCGCTTCAGTCGCCAAAGTGTCATTTGGTTGGGTTTATTTCCCATTGCTTTCGTTCTCCAGCAGAGTGCAAATTTCCGATCTTCTTGGTATTCAATCACAGTTCATCTTGAATGGTCGATAGCCGTGCTATCGTCCTCTTCAGATTAACGAATGCTTGAATAGGGGCAGTTGTAACACCCCAAATTTTCCCTCTCCTGTTTGGCATCATCATCATATCATAATCATCATAAGCATGTCATGTACTTAACATTTTTGCATAGAAAGATAAGCATAGCACTGGCATGTTCAAGCATAAGGCATATGATTAGTCATCCGGGAATTTGAAGCACTACAAGGCGAAATCAAGAGCATGATGACCTGGCAAGAAGATCACATGATCTTTTATACAAACTATGTATCATGGTCAAAGCCTTAAAAGGGATTGAGGATCAAAATCAGGTCAAAATGGTTGGTGTCGGGTTATTCCTGAGGTTTCCCACCAAAAGGAGGGAAAATTCAAAATTGACTGGCGTTAACCGGTTAACGCTTTGGTTAACCAGTTAACGACTGCGAAATTTGAATTCCAGCAGCAAATTCAGCATGTGATTTGGCTCCAAATTTCCAAATTTCTGATTTTTTATTCATTTGAATTATTGAGAAGGATCTAGATCATTAATCCAATCCTAATTCCATTGCTAAATCCCAATCACTTTACCAAACCATATTTTTTGGATCCCAAACCTAAACCATATTTAATCCATTTCTCTCCAAACCAAGAGGGAGCTCTCTCATTTTTCACTTCTCATTCTGAATTTTCACTCTTCTCTCTCACTATTCTCTCATTTTCTCTCCCACATTTTCCAAATTCACTAAGAGTTCCTCTTTGAAGATCACATAACCTTGCCTTAAGGTGTGTAGATCTTGGAACTAGACCTCCATCCATAGCTCATTTGCATCATTTTTGCTGGTTTAATTGGTGATTTAGATCTGGTTTGGGAATTGGAAGTGCTTTTGGATCCAAAATTCTGCATCAAGATCCTTTGCTTGCATTTATTTTAAATGGAGTGTGAAGCTTAGCACCAGATCTTCAAAGTTCTCCGCGAAATCTCTCATTTCCAGCTCAATCAACAACTACCAAAGTATACCTCAGCTTTGTAGGTTGGTTAATTTCAGATCTAGCTCTGTTTTAGCTTATTTGCATGCTTGTGCTTTAGATCCACCACGTTTTTTATTAGGGATTTTGGAGTTGAGTGAATTTGGGTGAACGATCATATTCGGTTGTGGATATTGATGTTTGTGTGATAACTATGTTATTAGAGGGTTAGAGATGAAAACTCTGTGTTTGATTGTCTGGAAATTGGTTTTTGGATGATGTTTTCTGTATCAGGTTGTGACTGAACGTAGAAGGGAGAACTGCGAAAATCACAGAGCTCACTTAACGAGCAGGTGGAAAAATTGGAGAGTGGATTACAGAGAGTTACTCGCTCAGCGAGCAGCGAGCAAGCCCATCGCTTAGCGAAACCTGGAGTGAAAAATAAAATATTTTAATTCTGAAAAATTCTCTAAAATTACTTAAATTAATATAGTAATGGATAGTGATCGAAGTGGTGTGGTTAGAAGTAGTTAGAGTTGAGTTATGAGCATAATTAGAGTGATAATTAACATAGCTTGAAAATAAACATGAATTGATATGTTTATTAGTTGTTGTTGCTGCTATGTGTTGTAGTTGTTGTGATAGTTGTATGAAATTTTTGTTGATATATGTTGGTGTAACATGTGGAAGTATGTTGTGTTATTGTATGTATTCTCATTGAGGTTGATATATATTGTTGTATGTGAAGATGCGTGATGTTATTGATATTCGTTGTTGTATGATAGTTGTTGATGTTGATTTGTAAAATGTAGTTGTTGTATATATGCATGAATTTCATTGATGTTGCATGAGATGTGTATGGTTGGAACAATATACCAAGGTAGGGTATATTCGTTGGATCCTAGTAGGGATCAATGTGATGTTGGTGCAGCCATGAAATAAGGATTGTACGTTGCCATGAAATAAGGGTCGAGGGTGTGATCATGAAATAGGGATCATACTGGACCACGAAAGAGGGGTCGAGAGTTTCGACGGGGACTGGATCTTGAAATAGAGATCGAATTATGGTACCACATTTATAGAGTTAGTAGAGTCTCATGGCATAAGTTTTATTGATGTGATTGTTATTGATATGTGTTGTGGTGGGTTTGTCTAATCATTGTTGTTGAGAACTGGTGATTTAATCATCGATACTTGCTTATTTCTTATTATTTTTCTCTTTTGTGATGTAAGTATCTGACCCATTCTGTTTGAATGTTACCCTTATGTTGGTAACGTGCAGGTGATCAGGATAAGTCGAGTGGAGGTCAGTGAAGTCAATGTACTTCACGTTCTTAGGAGTCGACTCTGATACGCGCTTTGGGTGTCAGGACAACCTTTGTGCTTGTTTATTTATTTTAAGAAAATATTTTGTAACATAATACTACTTTATGTTTTTTTCGAAGTTTTTCCGCTGCACGTTGAATTATTTTAATATAAAACGTATCTTTTGAGTCGTGTGATTTGATGAATTGTGACACTCAAATATTTTTGGTGTATTTTATTACTCTGATTTTCAAGATAAATTCGTGGGGGTATTTTGGGTGTTACAACCTAACCATCCATGCCAGTCTTCTTTTTGAAGACCCACTTGCATCCTATAGGATTAACTCCTATAGGAGGCTTTACCAAGGTCCAAACCTGGTTTGTGTACATGGAATCCATTTCATATTTCATGGCTTCTAGCCACTTCTCAGACTCAGGACCAGTTATGGCCTCTTGGTAGGTCACAAGCTCATCTTGATCCATGAGTAATACATCACCTTGATCAGTTATGAGTTATCCATATCTCTCTGGTTGGTGACGTATCTTGCTCGACCTATGCTGGTCTTGTTCTATTTGAGCATGTTGCTCTTCCACAACTGTTTATGATTCTTGCTCTTATTCCTCCATAGGTGCATCAATGCTTTGTGATTCTTGAATTTGTTCAAGCTCTACTTTCCTCCCACTGATTCCATTGGAAATAAAGTCCTTTTCCAAGAAGACTCCAGTTTGAGCGACAAACACTTTTCCCTTCGAAGGATTGTAGAAGTAATATCCTCTTATTTCTGTAGGATACCCCACAAATAAGCATTTGTCAGATTTAGGCTCAAGCTTAGTTGAAATTTGTCATTTCACATAAACTTCACTATCCCAAATCTTCATGTAAGACATATGTAGTTTCTTACCACTCCATATCTTATATGACATATTTTATACCTTTTTGGAGGAAACACAGTTAAGTGTATAAGCTATTGTCAATAGTGCATCTCCCCAAAAGGAGTTTGGAAGATCGACGTGACTCATCATGGATCAGACCATGTCTAACAAGGTTCAATTTCTTCTCTCAGATACAATATTGCATTATGGTGTTCCAGGAGGAGTGAGTTGGGATAGAATCCCACACTCTTTTAGATGGTCAGTAAACTCTAGGCTTAAATATTCACCACCTTGATCTGATCGAAGAGTTTTAATATTCTTACCTAATTGGTTTTGAACTTCATTCTTGAACTCCTTGGACTTTTCAAAGGATTAAAATTTGTGTTTCATTAAATATACATAACCATATCTACTGAAATCATCAGTAAATGTGATGAAGTATTGAAAACCTCCTCTTGCTGGTATGTTTAGTGTTCCACATACATCAGTATGTATGAGGGCCAAAAGATCATTAGCCCTTTCACCTTTTCTTGTGAATTGGGACTTTGTCATCTTTCAAATTAAACAAGATCTGCATGTATCATATGATTCATAATTAAAATAATCCAAGAGTCCATCTTTATGGATTTTGGAGATGCGTCTCTCATTTATATGGCCTAAGCGACAATGCTAGAGGTAACTTGGATTTAACGCGTTAGGTTTCATCATTTTAGTATTAATGTTATAAATTGGCATTTCAAGATCAAGAACATACAATCCAATGTTCATTTGTGCAGTAACATAGAATATATTATTTAAATAAATAGAACATCAATTTTTCTTTATTATAAATGAAAAACCAAACTTTTCCAAACAAGAAATGGAAATAATATTCCTTCTAATTGTAGGTACATAATAAAAGTTCTCTAACTGAATTATTAAACCACAAGGTAAAATCAAAATATAAGTTCCTACGGCTAAAGCAACAACCTTTGCTCCATTTCCATCTTGTAGGTCAACTTCACCTTTTTCCAAATCTCTACTCCTTTTTAGTTCATGCATATTGGTACAAATGTGAGAACTAGATCCAATATCTAATATCCATGATGTTGAAGTAGATAAATTTATTTCTATACAAAAAATACCCAAAGTTGAAGTCTTCACTCCATTCTTCTTATCTTCCAGGTACTTTGGGCAGTTTCTCTTCTAGTGCCTGATCTTACCGCAATAGAAGCAAGTTCCCTCATTTGATATGCCTCCATTAGACTTCAAAGTAGGTGCAATATGTTTAGGTTTGGCAACTTCCTTGCCTTTCCATTTATCACCCTGCTTGGTGGGCCTTTTGTTCCGTTTCTTTCCATTACTGACCATCAAAATAGATTTCCCTTTTGACTTCAGATTTTGCTCATCAGTTCTTAACATGCTTAAAAATTAAGGAAGAGAATTATCCATATCATTCATTTTGAAATTAAGGACAAATTTACCAAAACTCTTCAGCAACGATTGCATGATCAAATCAGTTGCAAGCTCCTTTTTGAGGGGAAACCCTAATCTTTCAAGATTCTCCATATACCCAATCATCTTGAGTACATGGGGACCTACAAGGCTTCCCTCGGCTAGATTTTCTTGAAAAAAGGCTTTTGAAACTTCAAACCTTTTATGCCTTGTTTGCTCTTGATAGAGCATCTTCATATGTTCAATCATATCGAATGCTGCCATCTTTTCATGTTGCTTTTGCAATTTAGAATTCATGGTAGCCATCATGAGGCAAGAAATTTCATTAGTATCATCGACATGCTTCTTATAAGTATCTCTTTCAGCCTTAGGAGAAGAACTAGGAGGCTCCTCATCGGGAACACGTGTCACTAAGACATACAACTTATTTTCATGTTTGAGGACAATCCTCAGATTTCAGTGCCAATCCAGAAAATTTGTCCTAGAAAACTTTTCCTTATCAAGGATTGATCTCAAAAGGATGTTAGAGGTGTTTGTTGTCATGGTAATCTACAAAAATTGAAAATATAAGTATAATTAAAACAACAAATTCAATTAGGCCTTTAATTAAATATGCTCCCATTATTTTACTCAAAACAAATGACCCTCACCATTTGATTCGGAAAATCCAGTTGGAAGATTTTCTAGTGGATTGAGATCCATATTTTACTTTGTTTTAAGTCAGCGTTAGGCTGATTACACAAAGCTCAACTATTTTAAGTAGGAACTCCTTCCAATTGTATCTAATACAATTCTCGAATATTTCAGTTGGGTGAAAACTCCTTATTCCAATCCATCACATAAACTATTCCCAACTCTTGCTTCTAAACATATAATCTTATTATATTTTGTTTAGTTAAGTTTGCCCCATTATTATAGAAATTGGATATTATATTTATCCCATCACACCTTACTAATATAGAACATGCACCTCGCGTTAGAAAAAACCTACATTATTTGATACTAGTCTTGATGAATTATAAAACATGGAAAGCAAAAACTTAATATTCAGTTTTGAGGGAATTTTAATTTGTTTGATCTAACCGGCTTAATTATCATATAAATTGTTTCTCACAAATGCATCAACATACATACAAATGAAACAATTATGGCCCCTAGCACAATTGTTCTCCCAAGCCAATGAGAGAACCTAAGCTAAACCTAATAACGATTTAAACTTCTCCAAGCAAGATCTCCAAGGTTGTCCTCCTTTGTTTGTGTAGTCTTCTCTTTATTCATAATAATACCATACATAAAGAAAACTCGTTTTATATACGAGGGAGTGAGATGAGAAAAGAAGTTACATGATGAGAATAATAGAGAGGCACGTCTCGCGTGTTATATTTTAAATCTCAAAACAAAGTAAAATTAAACTAAGGCCATAACTGATCACCACAAGAAAAATAATAAACAATTTTTATTAGTATTAATTTAAATCCCGTTAATTAAATAAATCAAATTATATTTCGGCGAATGATCACACTACGTAGAGTAGCATGGGTTTCGATGCCCTCTTATAAGAAAAGAAGAGAGATAATAGAAAGAAGAAGAGATTTCGCGCATAAGCAGTGTGGCGACCGTCACATTTCCTATGGCAACCGTCACCCTTTCTATAGTGACTGTTGTAACGCCCTAAAGTTCATAATGTTAATTATTGATAATTATTTATGAATATATGTCATGTTGTGATATGTTTTGGTGTTGTTATGATGAAATTGATATTTTATAAGATCAAATGGATATTATGAGTTTATTTAGTTGAATATTATTATTTAATTTAATAAAAGGAGAATTAGAGGTATGAAGGATATAGTGGTCTTTTGTGGAGATTTAGTAAGGGTAGAATGAGGAAGGCATATTTGGGGTCCTAGAGGTAAGATTGACAAAAAGAAGTTGAGGGTTTTGGGATACGATCAGTTTTCAAGATCGTGTTTGAAGGAGAAGAGAAAAAACTCTGAGGAATAAGGAGAAGAGGCTAGGGCTTGAAGAATCTCCGGCGAAGTTTGAAGAAAAACCGTAAGAAGCGACATTTTAAGGTATGGGGAGTATCGCCTTTCAATGTTCTTAATGTAGATTTTAGGTAATGAGGATAATTGGGGTTTTAGGGAAAAACCTAGGATTTGATGACCAGAATTGAGGGATTATTGATGAATTGATGTGTGTTATGTGTTGTAAATGATGCATGTGTATTAGTTATGGAGACTGAAATTGCATTGCTCTCTTAGCGGGTAGATGCTTGCTTAGCGAGGTCTTGAAAAATATAGCCTTCTCAAGGCAGTAAGTAGCTCTCTTAGCGCAAAGCGTAGCTCGCTTAGCGATACATGGAAGTGAAAAATTAATGATTTAATTGCAGAAAATTCTCTAATGATGTATGTTATTATGTATTGATGTCGTGATGTATTATACTTGTTGACATGATTTATATTGATGTTTTAGTGATAATTTTGTGATAGAAATGATGTTAAGATGTAAGTTGATTATATGTTGATAATTAACATCAATGCTGATGCACTTGTTGAATTTGTTGATTGTGTTGGATTGTTGTATCATTGCATTCATGGTATACCTAATGTTGTTGGAGGCTTTGATCCCATAGTGTGGATCGGGGTTATGTTGTTTATGATGTTCTCCTTTGTGGAGGGTAGATGGCCCAACATCCATCACATGTTGAATTCGATACCACATGCATTTATGAAGTTGTATTCATTCTTGGTGGCATACCATGATGCATATGTGTCGAGTAGATGTTTGATGAGTTTTATGATGTGATGGGTGGGAATTATGATGTATTGCTACATGATGAATGTCACATGATTATCTTTATTTTAAGTCATTTATATTGATTCGTGATTACTCACCCTGCCTGCCTTTGGTTATGGTCTATTATGTCATCCTGCAAATACTCAAGAATAAGCTTGGTGCATAGATGTAACTTGAAGTTTTGTTTTCTTTTTGTCGTTTATTTAGTTAGGCCTGGTGTCATGCATTGTGTCATGTAACATTAAGATGGAAACACTTGAGAACCATTGTATTCATTTTATTTTACTTTTAAGTTGATACTAGCCATTAAGGATTGTTTGAGTTAATGATGTTTTTGAATAAAATTTGAATTTTCTTTATTTAGTTGATGAAGTTGATGACTATTATCTCCTGCATAATATCGATGGTAATTAATGTGTTTACATGTTGTAACCCGTGTTACAAGACAAGACAAAATGATGATGTTTTTGATGTTTGTTAAAAGAAGAAATGTGATACCCTTTTTGATGATACTCTGATTTTATTGAATATTCATGTTATATTTTGATGTGGGGTTAAAGGGTGTTACATTAGTGGTATCAAAGTAGGTCGGTCTTGTAACGCCCGTTTATTTAATTAATTATTTAATTAAATATAAGTGTATTGTGTTGTGTTGATTTGCAGTGATTTATGTATTTAAGTTGATTTCCGAAATATCAGAATAAGTTGGTTTAAGTCGAATTTAATTAATTAAGTTGATTTAAGTTGTGGAAAATAATATTAGATATTCTGCGTTTATAGTTGAATATGTTGATTTGGTAGTTTGGACGATTTATTTGATAGTCGGTAATTAGTCGATTTAGTCATGAGAAATAATATTAGAATTAATATTATGGAATTATAAGAGTATTTATTTAAGTGGGCTTAGTTGTGGCGTTGATGGTAGAAGTCGCAGCGGTGCGGATTAGAAAGCGCAATTAAGATTTGAATTATTATAATAATGATTAGAATAAAAAGAAATAATAATAATAAGTGGAGGTTAATTTTTTAGAAGTAGCAGTAAAAAGAGGAACGAAGGAAAGTCGTGAAAATTGGAGAACGAGGAAAAGTGGAGAAAGCGGTTACGAGAAGATGTCGTCGGATGCCAAATCAGAATGTCAATCAGAGATTGGAAGCGGCCAGTGATTAAGGTAAGGGTGGGGTTCGAACTCTATTACCGGGAATACGATGATTGATATGTGGATTGGGGTTATATGAATTTCAGGCTGTCAGACGTTAGGTTTGTATTGATCATGTCAGTTTTAATTGTTGTGAATAATATTATTTTCTGTGATAATTGAGAAAGCAATTTGTCGTGATTTATGAATGGATTAATGGTTGAGAAATTGTTGTTGATAAATCAGTACTGTTAAAAGTTGATCTGTTGCTTTTGTTGTGATGAGTATGCATAAGGAAATTGATCGGATGATATTGAATTTTGTTGATCCTAACATGTATTAATTATATTGGTGGTAGCTGGGAATATCGTGTTGAAAAAAATATTTTTGAAATATGCTGATTCAGGATGATGACAAAACCGGTAGGATAATTTGTGGATGTGGCACAATGTGAGTGGGACATGGCGCATGCCATGCCCACTTTAACCAATTATGGTGCAGGCCATATGGAACTTAGGAGACAAGCATGGCGCAGGCCATAAGCATGTCCCTTGGTTGCCACTCTAAACATGGCGAAGGCCATGTAGTCTGAAGGTACAAGGGTGGTACAGACCACCCTGTTTTATGTGGGGAGAATCAATTTTTCTTTATTAAATCCAATTCTGATTAATCCATTAAACATTTCTAAATAATTCTCATGGACTTAAAATATAAACTTATATATTTTCTAGATTATGAATTTGCAGACTTAAGAATAAATATGATTGGTAATTGTCATACCCCAAATTTGTCCTACCTTTTCTGTTTTTATATATGAAAGATCATTTGGTTATGGCCATGATATTTTAGGAGATAGGTCGTATAATTAGTATGTACATGTTCTTTGTGACTAATAAGTGTGTAGGTGTCGCTCCCTGGATTTCCATCCTGGTACAAACGCGAAAGTGGCGCGGAAAAGAATAGAGTCGCCAGCCAGGCATATTTATCCCGAAGGAACGAGAATGGTAATACTGCACAAACCAGAAGAAAATAAGAGGAAGGACACTGGTCGTGCGAACCAAAGAGACTGAGTTCGGGAGTCGGTTACAACCTGGGAAGGTATTAGCACCTAGATCGTCTGTCGTACCCGACGGGATCCACGCTTGCAAAGAAAATGTTTCAAAGGGTGAAGAAATGAAAGTTGCTGCAAAGAAAGTGAACTGAACAGGATAAAAGAAACGAATAGGGAAACTGAAAAAAAGAAATGAACAGGAAAAATGTAGGGAAAATAAAGATTGTGCTCGAACGGGCCCTACCCCGCTGCCTACGTACCTCATCTGGATAATGAGGATCAGAGACGCCGTAGTTCCCCTAACTAGGGGTGGAAAGGATTGCTTGTGTCTTAAGGCTTGAACTGCCTATGTCAATGCTCAGGTATTGCAGGATCGAACGACGAGTGTGTTACCGTCTTGAAAAGTGACAAGTAGTAGCAAGTTCGCGTACGGAGCGAAGGATATGAGAAAAGACTTCCCGAAGGAAAGACGCTTATTGTTTGTTCATGTTTTTATGAGTTTTCTGTTTTGAAGTTTGCATAGGTAAGTGTACCTAAGTCTTACTCACTGGGATGTGTACGTCTCACATCATCCCGAAACGGAATGCACAAGAGGCCCACCTATCTATGGAGGAAATCCCCAAATCTAGTCCCACAAGTGAAGGCTCAGACACACTGACCTATTAACATTTATTAAGTATTTTTTTGTGATTTTTTGGTTAAGAAGTATTTTTTATGCTTTTCTTTGTGAGGTAATCTCGTGATAAGACCTATCCACCACGAGGGATAACTTAAACCTCGCCCCGAAACGAAACGCGTGCAAGTATCTCATAGCAAAGTCTCATGTCTCATGAGAAGACTCAACCTTTATTAGAGAGGATTAAAATTAAGTTTGAAGATGAGAAGAGAGAGCACCAAAAGGATCTCAAAGGTGAAGAATCTAAGGGAGACTAGAATCCTAAATGTTTTCATGCATGGATGAACCTAGGTTAGTGAGGTTTGAATTCCATCCTAATGAAGAAGAAGGAAAGAAAAGAAGAAGAAGAAGAAGAAGAAGAAGAAGAAGAAGAGGAGAGGTAAGGCCTAAGCCCAACAAACACAAAGTTAGAACAAATAAGAATAAGAAGAGAAGAGATGAGATTTGGAGATGTGGGAATCACATCCACATCTCTCACTTACCATAGCTCCTGAAATGGTTAGCGAACCGCAATAAGCATACAATGAAAATAAGAACATTTAAACATTACGCAAAAAATGACAATCACAAATCAATCATCATCAACAAAGTAAGTACCTAACCCTACAAGCGACCTAAAACAAAGCCCAAGCAAACCTAATAGGATGGCATAAATGCCTTCCTCAAACTATGTTAGGAAGAGGGAAGAAAGAGGCACGAAACGCTACCTAAGAAACAAAACTCCAAACAAATATCAAATGACATGAGAAAAATATGAAATTAAAACTCTAAAGTCAACAACCAGCAACAAACAATATGCCAAAATGACTCACAAAAATTCACAATGAAACTCTATCAAATAATCACACGAAGTCGCTTAAGAACAAATAACGAAAACGCGCAAACACAATTCCTAAAACTATGGATAAAATGGAATTAAAAATAAAAGAAAAATGTTTTTATGAACTTTTATGAGTCTATGAAATAATGCAAAAAATAACGGAGTTAAAATAAAGAACGAGAGAGGATAAACAAATTTTACAAGATGATGCGTTAATTATGGAAACTAAATGAAAAAGAAATTAAAGGAAATTCGAAATAAAAATGAAAATTAATAAAATCAGGAAATAAAAAATATGACAAAATTCTAAAATGGATTATGATACTAAATATATTTTTGTAGAATTTTTGATGAGTTTTTGTATTTTAAATGAATTAAAATTGAAACCAATATGAAAAAGAAAATAAAAAAAAAGAAATACGGAGGGGGGTGTATCTAGCAAGAAAAAATGGTTAAGAAAAAGATGTGGGCTGAACTGGGGGTGCGAAAAACATGCGGAGGAAGGCCCAATGCAAAAAGGGCTGAAAGTGCATGGGTGTGGGAGCGGTCAACAACGTTGACCAGGGCAAGAACGTTGGATCTGAAGACTACCAAAAGTAATCCAATCACAAGGTCAAAACGCGAGGGAGCATGATGGTGTTGTGGACATGCACGCGCGGAAGCGAAACAGAGGGGCCCTACCAGACGATGAAAGGTGTCACCGCTGGTGAGGAGGAAATCACAAAAGCACATCCAAATCCTTATCTCTTCCCCTCGGTTTCCTCAATTTATTCAACAAATCCTTATTCTTCTTAAAATCTTTTAAAGAAATTTCTTAATACCCTTACAAATCTTATTAACCTTTTATAAAAAGAAAAAAAGAAATAAACGAAAAAAAACTCAGTCACGACTCTCTCTCTGCGAGACTCATCCGTCCCCAACTTCTCCTCTTCCAATTTGACCTAGCCGCGCCGCACCTTCATCTTCTATCCGCCGACCATCCCTAGCCTCCTCCGATCAACAACATACAACACACATCCTCTAATCTTCGTCCTTAAAAAAAATTCAAATGCAAAACATAAACCGCACTCAAGTTCTCTTCACAAATCCATAAACGCTTTCCTCTCGCAAACCGAACGACAGACAGATCACAACAATAACATGAAGAAATCAAAAGAGCAAATATAATCACTATATCCATACGAAAATCAGGTAGAGAGGTAAGAAAATTCGCCAACCTACGACGTTGTGGCTCGCGTCGGTTGTGTGTTGAAGGTGAAGTCATTGACGTCTTGGATGAGGAAGCGTGATGAAATTGGCTCCCGTGTGATTTGAGCGTGCAGGATATTGACGAAGAAGAACGATTAACTCTCTATTTGTTGAAGGATCTTGACCAGAAGCTCGATGCAAATTTGATCACTGA
This sequence comes from Lathyrus aphaca, assembly GCA_963966055.1. Taxonomy (NCBI): domain Eukaryota; kingdom Viridiplantae; phylum Streptophyta; class Magnoliopsida; order Fabales; family Fabaceae; genus Lathyrus; species Lathyrus aphaca. The sequence goes on along the minus strand of OZ014519.1, from coordinate 297,178,819 downwards.
TAACGATTGGTGAATCTCGATTACACTATTCGAGATGAGGATTTAGCTTCATCAGCGACGAAGACGATGAACTTAGTTTCATTGTTGATGATGATTGATGAGCAGAATTTGTTTCTGTTGTTGATGATGGAGAGTAATGATTCCGTTTTTTGTTGATGATGAAGAGAAATTCTGTTATGGTCATGATAAAGAGATGTTGAGATTTTGTTTTTTTCTTTTCATGAAGAATAGTGATTCTTTCTGTGTGTATGAAAAATATCCTGAAATTGTTATTGATTTTCTTTCTTTTTGTGTGATTTCAATCCATTGTGTTTTTGTTAAATCTGCTGCGTTTTTGGTGAAGAAAGTGTGTGATGATAATTGGAGAGAAAAAACAACCTCTGGCCAATGAGAAAAGAGCACGAATGGGCAATAGAGTGAGAAAGAGAATACAACGTGTGGCTTGTGAAATTGGCTGATTTTCATTCTTCCCCATGTGCCTTGCATGATTCTTGTACCAACCTACTACTTTTTCATGAATAAAACAAAACCACATATACTTCTTTTTGTATCACTTTAATTCAACATTTCCACTAAAACCCAAAATAACATGAGTTGATATTGAGAGGGGAAACGCGTGGACTGTGCCAAATTGAATTTTTCTCATATGTACCACTTGCCCACTTTATGTGCCATTCTTTTAATCTTCACATTAAACCAGTAACAAGATGACAAGTATTCTCCTCTTCATATTAGGTCATGTGAAAGTGTAGGTGGGCATCAAAAAGGTGTAATAAAAATGTACCACAAAATGTAATACAAATAAAGGAGCAATGATATAATGACACTTATGTACCAAGAAACCTAAAATGCACCAAAACTTCAAAAAATTCATATCTCGAGTTCTAAAAATGTTATGAAGGTGTTCTTGGACTTTCTGTAAAGGGAAAGTCATGCTCTACAACTTTCATCTTCAAGGAAAAAATAACCTGGAGTTTTTTTGCACATGAAATAAAAGCTTGAAGATTTAGGATTAAAATTTCTAAAAATAGAAACTTCTAAATTTCCAAATTTAGCGACTTTCCGCATATTCCCGATTTTTGTCATTTTAGCTCATCCATGCTATTCCTTGATATGATATGACCTCAAAAGATAGATGACCATGATCAAAACCCAAGAAATCCTTCAGTTGACTTTCTGAACTGTCAGTTGACTTTCTTGCTTCACCAACAAATAACTGCTCAAATACTTGACTTTCTCAGTGAATTTATGTCTCAAATTTCATACATCAGCCTTGCAGATCATATGAGAGTCTTTGACCACAAGAATTGGTCAAAGCTGTGAGAATTCCCTTATTTGAAGCAAAACCCTAGTTAGGGTTTATCTGCGCATGAGAAAATATACTACTGAGCTTCTGATGAAATTCCAACCTTCCAAGGCTCCATGACAGGCCTTGGGCATGTATAAGACATGATGAGACCTTGTGAGCTTCTTGTAATATCATCTGGCTTTTGGCTTGACTTGTAGAACCAAGAATCTTCAGTTGATTAATCATATGTCTTATGTTTGTGACCATGGATGCTTATGTTTCATTTTTCTATGCAGATGATGCAGTGGCGAAGTATGAAAATGATATGCTAAATGCTAAGAAAAGGAGAGGGCAAATTTGGGGTGTTACAGCTGCCCCTATTCAAGCATCTATTAATCTAAAAAGGACAAAAGCTTCGGCTTTCGACCGTTCGAGATGAACCGTGGTTGAATACCAAAAATAACCCTGAAATTTGCAATCTACTTGAGAAGAAAAGAGATGGGAAATAAACCCCTCCAAATGACGCTTTGGTGATTGAAGTGGAGAGAAAGCAGACGAGCTCCTTCCAAATTGAAACTATTATACCAGGAAGAGAGGTAACTTAGACAAACGAGTCTTCCTCCAATAAACTTATTATGCCAAGTGAGAAATAATTAGGATGGACGAGCCCTCTTCACAAATCTTGCGTAGACATGGGAGGCTTAAGACATACGAGTCTTCTTCAGGAAAACTGTTACGCCAGGACCGGTAAAAATTTTGACGTTTAATTCCACCGTCAGGGCTTCAAACCTCTTCAACACAGATGAGTATTGGATAAAATCAAGCGATCTGCTGAGGAAATGGTATCGAGCGATCCATCCGCAATAGATCCGTTGACACGGGACGACGCAATCAATACCAGATTGGTTGATTTGAGAAAAGAGTAACAACCCTGTCGGGGAATATCACTTAGTGACATCTTGTATTTTCTGGACTATTGACTGCTTGAAGATCAATCCAAGAGGATTTTACAGAAGACATGACATCCAAAATGCCCAAGTGTCTTCAAACTCTTAGAGATTCATCGAATCTTGACATAACTGCCCCAGACTGCACAGACTGTGGAAGAATTTGTCTCGCGAGGATTCCTGAAAAACCTCGTATCACTGCGAAATACCGTGCCCTGTAAGCACAAAGATATGCATACCTGCCCCGGGCATAAATGAATCCAGTGTGGTTGAACTTTGGTGATATGATGTTGAATTTTCTTTGCTTTTATGACAGACTCTCTAGGTATCAACTCAAAGGTTAAAGAAGTGAAGACTATGATATCGACTCAAGGGTCCTAAGAAACGGAAATATCGACTCAATGGTCGAGGAGAACACAACAACATCAACTCGAGGGTTGAGAAATAGAGCGACAACAACATCGACTCGAGGGTCAAAATAAAAATAGCAACATCGACTCGAGGGTCGAGGAAACAAAGGCAGTAGTATCGACCCGAGGGTCGAGAAAAATAAAGCAACATCAACTCGAGGGTTGAGGAAACGACGGCAACAATATCGACTCGAGGGTCGAGGAAAATAAAGCAACATCAACTCGAGGGTTGAGGAAACAAGATGACAATATCGACTCGAGGGTCGAAGAGAACAAAACAACATCAACTCGAGGGTTGAGGGAACGAAGGAAGCAACATCGACTCGAGGGTCGAGAAATAGAAGCGATGATATCGACTCGAGGGTCGAAGCAAACACCAATATCGACTTACAGGTTGAAGAAAACCAAAGTGAAGATTGCCACACTCAACTGAAGTGAGAGGCTGAATGCATATAGATGCCAACTAGTCATAGTTGATGAGATGCCAACAAAGATTGGACTTTAACCTTGAAGATGCCAATGACTACTGGACTTTAGCCGTGTATGATGATCAGATGAAGAAACCATAGCGACTGAGGAAAAATTCTCTGATCAGGGAAACACGCTTCTCGCGCCCTACTGGGATCAATCATCAGACATTCATTCTGGGAACTGCCTTGCATACTGTAAGATTGCCTCAAGAGGATTTTACAGAAAATCTAGCATCTGAAATGCTTCAGTGTTTTCAAACTCTTGAATATCTCGAAGTAACCACCTCAAACTATATGGTCCATGAAGGAAATTGCCCCAAGATCTTGTATCATCATGAGGTGTTCTGCCCCAGAATTATGAACCTTGGGTAGGGTGCCTCTAATTAACCGTCTTCCGGAGAGAGTAACTTCTAGTGCTTCTAGGGTGACCTGCCCCAGTACAAACCTGCTTTGGAGAAAACACCCATGTTAACTGCTCTGTGAGAGATTTAAATCTCGAAGTGATTGCCCCAGATTGACTAGAATTTGAAGAGATTGATCGACGTTATTACCCCAGAATGGCTGCATTTAACCACACTAGTTGTAAAAGTCCCTATTCAATGGAGCTTCTTGGAAAAAGCCCCTTGACATGAATATCCTTCAGAAGTTTCCGCCTCAACTTGGCAAGATTAAGCTTCTATACTAGGGTTCCATATGTGAACTTCTTTGATGCCAAACAAATGTATGTAAGCAGAAAATGCGTTATTCAGAGAATGATTATTTCGATGCAGCACACATGTTAATCTTGAAGTTTTTATTGAAATGATGTCGCAAACCTTTGTGAGCAACTCACTGGTTAAGATACAACATATATATATATATATATATATATATATATATATATATATATATATAAATATTTTGAAAGAAAACATGCACACGCAATACCAACAGGGATCTTTTAGCATAACTCGTAGGAGTCATGAACGCTATCTTGTGGTAGTACACTCTCGAATTAACCCTGTTTCAGTTAGGACTTTTAAGGGTTGTATCGTGGCTTGGCTCACGGTTATAGAAACAAAGATATAGGCTCAAAGTTAATATGTTCCCACCCATCTTCGTGATGTCCTTCCATTCTTATGTTCAACTAGTTTTCACAAGCGCACACCTCTCAAAAGGGTTTTGTGATGGTTGAGGAACCATTACTACTAACGGTTTAAGCACCACTGAGGTTGTTGTTGGTATAACAATCACCACCCCTATTGTCTTTTGTGCTTGTATCACACGACTTGTTCTTGCTTAAGGATCTTTCTTGTGCAATCCTTTTCATCTTTCACTTTTTCATTATTTTGCTTATTCCTAACTTTTGCCTGAACTGATTCTTTTGAATCTTTTGCAATCGGAGTCCAGCGAGATGCCCTAATTTTTGCCTAAGTCGCTTGTTTTCAAGTTTCGACTTAGCGGGCTTTTCATATTCCTTTTTTTTTTGAACAAATCGTACGACACAGGTTGTCTTGGTTGTTTTGCAAGGGTTTGTGACTGTCTCACTCTTCAGTTGATGAAGGATAACCGTTGTGGTTTCCTGTCTTTAGACCTCTTGATTTGGTACACTGAAAGGTAATGGATCCTTAAATGCGCACTCCTTTGTGAAAGTCTGAACGCTTGGTCCAACTAGCTGACACCTACCCTGCCCCGGGTTAAATGTTATAGTTTTTTTTATGTGAAAAGAAACTCCTACTTCAAGGCTCAAAGGGGTTAACGAAGGTTAATCTCCCTTATATCTCCGGTGTTTGGGGATTTGAAACAAAGCCTGTACATCGTCAACAAGGTCTTATTCCAGAGCACATAATTGGAGATTTTTGCATTTTCATTTCGTCATCCCCCTTCACAGAGTTTAAGAGCAACAGTTGGTATTGCAATGCACACACAAAATTATAAGTAAAATACGAATGAATTACTTCAAGAAAAACATGTGCATTTCATTATGATTAACATTCGAAAAGAAAACAAGTTTCATGCAAGCATACAAATGTTCCAACAAACATATAAAAGCTACACATGAAAATGCAGTAAAGAAACTTAACAATGCCATTGTTGAGGAGACTTGACTCCGTCTGGACCTGTTGACCTTGAATACTTTCAGTAGTCAGCATCTTTTTCCTGATGAGATTTGCAGTCTTCAATACACTGGCCACGTGTCCAACACCATACTTCATTCTTAATTATTCTTACCTGAAGCTCTAGACGTTCAAACAACGACATGAGACGTCTGAAGAAAAGAGTGACACTGAGATGAAATTGCCACATAAGTTTGCTCGGAAAGACTTGACGATCTTCTGCCTACGTATCTCCATTGACCAAAGACCAATGAAGAATCAGAGCGACGTAGTTCCCCTAAATAGAGATGACAATGAGGTACATAAACTAACCATCCTCATAGACGCTCTTAAAAATCAAACTGAGAATCACCTTCACGTGTATCCTCAATAATTTCCTTCATAATATGAGCTGACGAACCCGTATGACCAAGCAAAGAATTGTTAACTTGAATGCCTTGAGGCGTTACTGAAATCAACCCATACTCAATCAAATCCTGAACCTTATCCCTGAGCGGTTTGCATTCTTCAGCTGAATGTCCTGGTGCGTTGCCATGGAATCCACATCGAACACTGGGATCAAAACTTGGTGGATATGGAAAAGGTACCGGACCCGGTTTCTCCGGCACTATCAATCCACTATCGATCAGGCATGGAAGTATCTGACTGTATGGTACTGGCAATGGATCAAAATACCTTTTGGATCTCTTAGTGTAGTAACGACGCCTTTGCGAAGTATGCTTCTGTTGGCATGGTCGCTGTTGATACTGGAGAGGTTCATTGTTAACTGACATTTGGCATACGAATTCAGAATGCTGCTGACTCTGAGCAGTTGAAATGCATGGGTAATGTGAATAAGTCAATGGAGTTTGGGGATCTTCCCATATTGCATCAATCACATCCTTTTCTTGAGAACTGATAAAAGATTCATTCTCTTCAGCTGAGATATCTGAAATGCCTTGGATCTTTCCCATCTTGATAAAACTCTCAATGCGTTCTCCAACTATCACCAAGTCCGAGAAACTCGAAGTTCCACTGCCACTCAACCTCTCCAAGTACGGTCCATGTAAGGTCTCTATGAAAAGATCAACCGATTCTCTGTCTGATAGTGGGGGTTGCACTCGAGCACCTACTTCTCCCCACCTCTGGGCATACTCTCTGAAAGATTCACCATCTCCTTGGGATAAAACTTGCAAATCCATGCGGCTAAAAGCCCTGTCAAGATTGTAGTCATACTGCTTCACAAAGGCATTGGCTAGGTCTGACCATGATTGGATACGACTGCTCTCTAACTGCATATACCAACTCGATGATTCCTTACTCAGACTATATTGAAAACAATGAATCATTAATTTGTCATTATGCTCATGTGAGGTCATCCTTCTGCAAAATCTCACCAAATGCTACCTTGGACAACTATCCCCTTTGTATTTTTCAAACTTCGATACTTTGAACTTTAGAGGTATTACAAGGCCGTGCACCAGACACATGCTTGCAACACTTAGATCAATGACATTACGACTTTGAAGGGCTTTGATCTCTTCCTCCAACACACGGAATCTTTCCTCCCTCTCCACAACTCGTGGATCTTGGATTCTCACCACAAAGATTGCCTCCTGGGAACCTGGCATAGTGAAAGCAAAACTGTGATAATCTACAGCATCAACAGAAGAAGAAGAATGTCCACTTCGGGCAACCTGGCGCTCTTGAACATCTAGGTTCTCAACAGGGATCCGTGCAGGTTGAGGTTGAGCTTGAGCGGAATTACGGCCATCTTGCCTTGCCAAAGTTGTCATAGCCTCCAAAAGTTGGTCCCACTGATCTCTTGTCAACCCAACACTTGCAAAGTGGCCTTGCTCTCCAGGGTCCATGATCTTTCCAAAAAGTTGCTTCAAGTCCGATACAAGAGCTGGAACCTCAATTGCGGATGGTGAACAAAGAACGGATGAGCCCTGCTTGCGGAAAAAAAATGCAATGCAAATGCTATGAGATGCCATGTTCGGTTACTTCCAAAGAGTCTATCTGCTTTGATCCACATTTTGATACAAAAAAAACCAACAACAAAAATTCAGATATGAGATCCTTGGAAATAACTGAACATGTATGCTAGAATGCTATGATGGCATGTATGCAGCTGGCAAGTGATCGGGAACCAGTGCTTGTCTGGATACAACACACTGAGTTGAGAACCAAGTATCTGATGATATATGTCCTCTGAATAATAACCATCTGATAAGAAATCAAAACCAGGTATCAAGAACACTAGGATTATAATAACCGGACCAGAACATAAGATCACACTGATGATGAAGGGTATGTTGAGGCCAAGGGTTCCTGCAAACCTGTAAACCCCTCCCAATCTCACAGGTGTGCTCCGGGTCAAACATCACGGACTCTCAAAGACGAATAGCAATAATACTTTCACCATTTCCGAGAAATGGCTCATGACCAAATCAGGGAATCGGTTTGGCATTATATACTACACAGGGAGGCCTCAGCTGAGTCCGGGAAAAACAAGCATCCCTTATAATTCCCAGCTTCGAGCGTTGAAATCGAGAAACAATAGTACATTCAGCCCGTAGGATACAGTACTATTGTCATATGACCAGATGCTTTGACTGAGTTCCTATAAGAGAACCAGGCCATCCTATACGAGTCCCCAGTGGACCCTCGAGTGCGAATGGGTTTGCCACGAAATGTGGTCTGCCACTGTCACCACTGGAGAGGGTTGTTTCCACAAAGGTTCTCAATGATCGGTTCCCAGATACACATAACTATCAAGGTCCTATCTCGAAGTGGAGGAAATCCCCACACAAGATATTTCCAAGACGGTCGCAGTCTGGGTGTGAAACACATCGCCACTCATCATGCCACATGTGAGTACAACGTGTCCACGCTAATCCTAGGGTGCACTCAAGCCGGGTATTTAACTTATCTCTCAGAAACAGTATCACCCAAGCCCACCAATCAGAAAACCAGTCCAAACAGTCCAGTATGATATATGATGCGGAAAATAAATACTGAAAACTGTAAATAAAGCTGTAAATAAAATTGTAAATAAACAACAGTAAAATACAACACATAACAACAAACAATCAACACCCCAAAGAAACAGAAACACGCAAGCGCTAGGAGAGACTCTCAAGGGAACCAGAGATCCTCTGGTTAGGCAGTCCCCAGCAGAGTCTCCAGCTGTCGCTCCCTGGATTTCCATCCTGGTACAAACGCGAAAGTGGCGTGGAAAAGAATAGAGTCGCCAGCCAGGAATTTTTATCCCGAAGGAACGGGAATGCTAATGCTGCACAAACTAGAAGAAAAGAAGAGGAAGGACACGGGTCCTGCGAACCAAAGAGACTGAGTTTGGGAGTCGGTTACGACCTGGGAAGGTATTAGCACCCAGATTGTCTGTCGTACCCGACGGGATCCACGCTTGCAAAGAAAATGTTTCAAAGGGTGGAGAAATGAAAGTTGCTGCAAAGAAAATGAACTGAACAGGATAAAAGAAACGAACAGGGAAACTGAAAAAAAGAAATGAATAGGAAAAATGTATGGAAAATAAAGATTGTGCTCGAACGGGCCCTACCCCGCTGCCTACGTACCTCATCTGGATAATGAGGATCAGAGACGTCGTAGTTCCCCTAACTAGGGGTGGAAAGGATTGCTTGTGTCTTAAGGCTTGAACTGCCTATGTCAATGCTCAGGTGTTGCAGGCTCGGAAGACGAGTGCGTTACCGTCTTGCAAAGTGACAAGTAGTAACAAGTTCGCGTACAAAGCGAAGGAGATGAGAAAAGAACTCCCGAAGGAAAGACGCTTATTTTTTGTTTGTGTTTTTATGAGTTTTCTGTTTTGAAGTTTGCATAGGTAAGTGTACCTAAGTCTTACTCACTGGGATGTGTATGTCTCACATCATCCCGAAACAGAATGCGCAAGAGGCCCACCTATCTATGGAGGAAATCCCCAAATCTAGTCCCACAAGTGAAGGCTCAGACACACTGACCTATTAACATTTATTAAGTATTTTTTTGTGATTTTTTGGTTAAGAAGTATTTTTTATGTTTTTCTTTATGAGGTAATCTCGTGCTAAGACCTATCCACCATGAGGGATAACTTACACCTCGCCCCGAAACAGAACGCGTGCAAGTATCTCATAGCAAAGTCTCATGTCACATGAGAAGACTCACCTTTATTACAGTGGATTAAAATTAAGTTTGAAGATGAGAAGAGAGAGCACCAAAAGGATCTCAAAGGTGAATAATCTAAGGGAGACTAGAATCCTAAATGTTGTCATGCATGGATGAACCTAGGTTAGTGAGGTTTGAATTCTATCCTAATGAAGAAGAAGGAAAGAAAAGAAGAAGAAGAAGAAGAAGAAGAAGAAGAAGAAGAGGAGGAGAGGTAAGGCCTAAGCCCAACAAACACAAAGTTAGAACAAATAAGAATAAGAAGAGAAGAGATGAGATTTGGAGATGTGGGAATCACATCCACATCTCTCACTTACCATAGCTCCTGAAATGGTTAGCGAACCGCAATAAGCATACAATGAAAATAAGAACATTTAAACATTACGCAAAAAATGACAATCACAAATCAATCATCATCAACAAAGTAAGTACCTAACCCTACAAGCGACCTAAAACAAAGCCCAAGCAAACCTAATAGGATGGCATAAATGCCTTCCTCAAACTATGTTAGGAAGAGGGAAGAAAGAGGCACGAAACGCTACCTAAGAAACAAAACTCCAAACAAATATCAAATGACATGAGAAAAATATGAAATTAAAACTCTAAAGTCAACAACCAGCAACAAACAATATGCCAAAATGACTCACAAAAATTCACAATGAAACTCTATCAAATAATCACACGAAGTCGCTTAAGAACAAATAACGAAAACGCGCAAACACGATTCCTTAAACTATGGATAAAATGGAATTAAAAATAAAAGAAAAATGTTTTTTGAACTTTTATGAGGCTATGAAATAATGCAAAAATAACGGAGTTAAAATAAAGAACGAGAGAGGAGAAACAAATTTTACAAGATGATGCGTTAATTATGGAAACTAAATCAAAAAGAAATTAAAGGAAATTCGAAATAAAAATGAAAATTAATAAAATCAGGAAATAAAAAATATGACAAAATTGTAAAATGGATTATGATACTAAATATATATTTTGTGGAATTTTTGATGTGTTTTTGTATTTTAAATGAATTAAAATTGAAACCAATATGAAAAAGAAAATAAAAAAAAAAAAAAGAAATAGGGAGGGGGTGTATCTAGCAAGAAGAAATGGTTAAGAAAAAGATGTGGGCTGAACTGGGGGTGCGAAAAGCATGCGGAGGTAGGCCCAATGCAAAAAGGGCTGAAAGTGCATGGGTGTGGGAGCGGTCAACAACGTTGACCAGGGCAAGAACGTTGGATCTGGAGACTACCAAAAGTAATCCAATCACACGGTCAAAACATGAGGGAGCATGATGGTGTTGTGGACATGCACGCGCGGAAGTGAAACAGAGGGGCCCTACCGGACGGTGACAAGTGTCACCGCCGGTGAGGAGGAAATCACAAAAGCACATTCAAATCCTTATCTCTTCCCCTCGGTTTCCTCAATTTATTCAACAAATCCTTATTCTTCTTAAAATCTTTTAAAGAAATTTCTTAATACCCTTACAAATCTTATTAACCTTTTATAAAAAGCAAAAAAGAAACAAACGAAAAAAAACTCATTCACGACTCTCTCTCTCTCTGCGAGACTCATCCGTCCCCAACTTCTCCTCTTCCAATTTGACCTAGCCGCGCCGCACCTTCATCTTCTATCCGCTGGCCATCCCTAGCCTCCTCTGATCAACAACACACAACACACATCCTCTAATATTCGTCCTCAAACCGAATCCAAACGCAAAACATAAACCGCACTTAAGTTCTCTTCACAAATCCAGAAACGCTTTCCTCTCGCAAACCGAACGACAAATAGATCATAACAACAGCATGAAGAAATCAAAAGAGCAAATACAATCACTATATCCATACGAAAATCAGGTAGAGAGGTAAGAAAATTCGCCAACCTACGACGCTGTGGCTCGCGTCGGTTGTGTGTTGAAGTTGAAGTCATTGACATCTCTGATGAGGAAGCGTGACGAAATTGGCTCCCGTGTGATTTGAGCGTGCGGGATATTGATGAAGAAGAACGATTAACTCTCTGTTTGTTGAAGGATCTTGACCAGAAGCTTGATGCAAATTTGATCACTGATAACGATTGGTGAATCTCGATTACGCTATTCGAGATGAGGATTCAGCTTCGTCAACGACGAAGACGATGAACTCAGTTTCATTGTTGATGATGATTGATGAGCAGAATTTGTTTCTGTTGTTGATGATGGAGAGTAATGATTCCGTTTTTTGTTGATGATGAAGAGGAATTCTGTTATGGTCATGATAAAGAGATGGTGAGATTTTGTTTTTTTTCTTTTCATGAAGAAGAGTGATTCTTTCTGTGTGTATGAAAAATATCCTAAAATTGTTATTGATTTTCTTTCTTTTTCTGCTAACAGAATTCTATTATATCTCCCGTTACTCTCAACTCTGTTTTGTTTTTGTCCATTTTGTATGATTTCAATCCATTGCGTTTTTGTTAAATCTGTCGCGTTTTGGTTGGTGAATAAAGTGTGTGATTATAATTGGAGAGAAAAAACAACCTCTGGCCAATGAGAAAAGAGCACGAATGGGCAATAGAGTGAGAAAGAGAATACAACGTGTGTCTTGTGAAATTGGCTGATTTTCATTCTTCCCCATGTGCCTTGCATGATTCTTGTACCAACCTACTACTTTTTCATGAATAAAACAAAACCACATATACTTCTTTTTGTATCACTTTAATTCAACATATCCACTAAAACCCAAAATAACATGAGTTGATATTGAGAGGGGAAACGCGTGGACTGTGCCAAATTGAATTTTTCTCATATGTACCACTTGCCCACTTTATGTGCCATTCTTTTAATCTTCACATTAAACCAGTAACAAGATGACAAGTGATCTCCTCTTTATATTAGGTCATGTGAAAGTGTAGGTGGACATCAAAAAGGTGTAATAAAAATGTACCACAAAATGTAATATAAATAAAGGAGCAATGATATAATGACACTTATGTACCAAGAAACCTAAAATGCACCAAAACATCAAAAAAATCATATCTCGAGTGCTAAAAATGTTATGAAGGTGTTCTTGGACTTTCTATAAAGGGAAAGTCATGATCTACAACTTTCATCTTCAAGGAAAAAATCACCTGGAGTTTTTTTTGCACATGAAATAAAACTTGAAGATTTAGGATAAAAATTTCTAAAAATAGAAACTTCTAAATTTCCAAATTTAGCGACTTTTTGCATATTCCCGATTTTTGACATTTTAGCTCATCCAAGCTATTCCTTGATATGATATAGCCTCAAAAGATAGATGACCATGATCAAAACCCAAGAAATCCTTCAGTTGACTTTCTGAACTGTCAGTTGACTTTCTTGCTTCACCAACAAATAACTGCTCAAATACTTGACTTTCTCAGTGAATTTATGTCTCAAATTTCATACATCAGCCTTGCAGATCATATGAGAGTTTTTGACCACAAGAATTGGTCAAAGATGTGAGAATTCCCTTATTTGAAGCAAAACCCTAGTTAGGGTTTGTCTGCGCATGAGAAAATATACTACTGAGCTTCTGATGAAATTCCAACCTTCCAAGGCTCCATGACAAGCCTTGGGCTTGTATGAGGCATGATGAGACCTTGTGAGCTTCTTGTAATATCATCTGGCTTTTGGCTTGACTTGTAGAACCAAGAATCTTCAGTTGATTAATCATATGCCTTATGTTTGTGACCATGGATGCTTATGCTTCATCTTTCTATGCAGATGATGCAGTGACGAAGTATGAAAATGATATGTGTTATACTCCAAATTTGTCCTACCTTTGTTGTTTTCATTATTATCAAGCTTTGTTGAGGTTTATTAATCTCTCTTTAGGTGATCATTGGACCTTTGGTCATGATGTTCCAAATTGGACTCATAGGTGTCATTCAATGGCCTTGGATTTGGATTGTTTGACTTTATAATTCTTAATAATCATCTCCTGCTAATTGGTCAAGTATAAGGTGAGTCAAGTAAATTTTTGAATTAGCAAATGACATTTGGAAGAAGGAGAAGAACATTAGAAGGAATGAGCATGTTTGGTTTCTCTTGTTTGGAGTGGGAAGAGAAGGTTCATGCAAGTCTAATCTTTGCATACAAAGCTAAAATTAAAACTTATTGTTTTGAGTTCAAGTGGTACAAGTTGAAATAACGTTTGTCACTAATTGGGATTCAAATATTGTACAAGCTTTGAAGTACAAGTTTAAGATTTGACGAATGTGCCAAAACATACTATCACCAAGAGTAAGGGCAAAAAAATTGTTTTAAGTGTAACTTTTGTTTTTTTGTTTTCATCCAGGAAAATACCATCACTTGATTCTTTAAGTTTGTGCTGGGTTGATTATTAACTTGAAAATCCCAAATTTCTTGTTTATTATTCAATTCAAAGCAAAGTTATATGGTGAAAGCTGCCACCATTTATTTGTGATAAAGTCAAATTATTGGTGATAAGTTCAGGTCCTAAAGGATGGAACGGTACAAAAGTTGAAAACCTCACATGTTACGTGCCATACATGCTTTACCAAGAGTCTTTGGTTCAAGGTTTATTTGAATATCACAAACCAGAATTCAAACATACAAATTATATTTCAAGGTGCAAGTCTTATTGTGATGATTCAATTACAAGCACATATTGAATTGATTTCAAAAGCACACAAAATAACAGCAAAGAAAAATGGTTTAATTGGTAGGAAAACTCCAAGGTTTCTTGAGCCATTACATGGGTCGTAATTTACGCAGAGGTTTAAGAGGAAGGCAGCTCACGTTGATTTGCATTTATTCTCATCATGAAATCTCATCTGAAATGCAATAAAGAGAGATGGCCAAAGTGAGCAACAGATTGAGAACACGGATTTAAAAGTGCATTATGTGAGATTGATCAATGCTAAAGCTACCTTTTCATCCAAGTAAGTTCAGGTTTACGAAGAAGTTCTGAGCCTGTTCGAATTTCAAACCAAAGAATATCCCCTTTATGCCAAGTTTCCTTATCATCACATCAAACAAAAGAAGCTGTTAGAAAGTTACTGTCATCAAAGAATACACCAATATCTCACACAAATTCAGGATAATTGTAGATAGTTTACTTATTGATTCCTAAACCAAAACAGAAATGTACAAGTGTTTATGAAGCAAACAAGGCTTATCAAAAGTAGAAAAATGTAATATGCTCTAAGAACAACAAGCCATTACAAGTAGCGGGGTTAATCAATACAAGTGCAAGTGAAGATAAAACTCAGAGTTTGATGTATCACCTCTAAGGTATGATCAAGCAAGGCTTCCAAGAAATATTCAGAGCTTCCATTAGTCGGTTATCACGCTGCAATATTTAGAAATCAGAAGATGCTATAGAATCAAGTAGAAGAATATTATGTCGAAAAATTGATTAACAGCAAAATCTCACAATCCTAAAGCAGCTCTGCAACAAACAAAGCCATGCTCCATAATCAAACCCTTTTTGTTATTTATAACATACCCAATACAAGCCATACACACCTGTAACATATGGTGATGAAAGGTTAACATTCACAATAGAGTTCTCTATTAAAAATAATAATGAGAACAAGTTGTACCATAACAAAAGTCAATATTACATCAGGTTGTGTTTACAATGAAGACATGATTCCAAGACTCATGGAAATTCCAAAGCTCATGTGCTCATCACTCATTCTCCATGTTGTGGCTTGCTAAAAAAAAACAATCTGAATTAGAGCCAATACAATTATGCATCCTAATAACTAGGGGTGCGTAAGAGAAGACGAGGCTTAATTTGAGAGGAGTACAAGAATTGAAAAAGCTTAAGGTTTACAAGACTGAAATAATTTGTATTCGAAAATTTACCTAGTGGCTATCTTGCAGAAATTCAAGTACACAGATCCCAAGTTTGTCTTGTACAAATACCTATGGTCTATTTTGTTGCAGAGCCAAAGTCACATGGTCCTTAATCTTCATGAGAAAAGATGTTAGATTACATGTCAGATTCCTAATGAGACCCTCAAAAGTCCCAACTTCTACATTGACCTTCAGTCCAAGCTCTTTAAAGACTATCTCCATCATCAATATACCAATGGATCCTTCATCAATTACATGCTCCAAATGTGCACATGAAAAAAGAAAGACATGAACACATACATTAGTATTTTGACCAAAATAAAAAAAAAAAACAGTATTCACAATCACCAGCAAGCTTGAATTCAAAAGAAAAGAAGGGAGTCAAAACATGGAATACATAAAAGCGGATAGGGTCAGGGCACAAATTGAACCAAAGTCAGCAAAGAATTCATCAAATATCATGTTGGGACTAAAATAATACAGCAGGGTATTTTCGTACAAAAATCACAAGAAATTGGAAATTTCACATGGGACCACATCCATTTCACTATAGACAAAATCAAGTCACCAATTTTCGGTCCCCACAAAGATCACGCAGAAAAATCCAGCCTAACAGATTCCCAATTTCACACGGTTTTGCAAAAATTCCCAAGACTCACACATACCTCACACTATATAATCATCATCCAATCATTGAAAAAGGGAGAAGAGGCCAATACCTGCAAAAAGACCTAGCCGCTGCTCCCAATACAACGCCACAACCGCCTGCAAAAACCCTAGCCATCAGAGAAAAACCTACACACAAAAATACACTACTGAAACGCTGTAGAAATCATCCCCAAGAATCCTAATCACAAAAAGGCTCAGACCCATTTAAAATTCTGATTTCCACCCTTAAAACCAGAGAGCTAAACTTCATCTTGTCAAAATAGCCACTCACAAATAACAAAGAATGAAGAACGAGATCGTAGCTAAGAAGAATGGGAACAATACCTTGAAGTAGATCTGAATCCTTGGTGAGGTGTTTTTCTTGCCTTCGTTTGCTTGCCTCGTGAATCCACTTGGTATCATGTAAATCTCTAAACTTAATGAAATTGGGGTTTATTGGGTTCGATTGGGTATTAGGGTTTTTATTTTGTTGTTTTGTTTGATGTATGATTGATGAATGTTCATGTTTTCCGGGTGAAAGTGGTAATGACCATGATGCGATGAGGATAGCTTTCGCTCAAACACCATAGCTGGTTTGGTTTTGAGTTTAGGTCTTTGTGAATGACGTTTGTGAGCTACTGGAGAGGACGGTTGCGCTACCGGCGACCGCATTCTCTCTCCGGCGAGTGTGATTGAGGAGAGGCGATTTGAAGTGAGAGAGAGACCTGTGAGAGAATGCGAAAGGTGCTGAAGAAAATGATTAAGTTTTATAAATTCGTTTTCTTAAACCTTTTATTTTTATGACCATTATTGATTGGCTGGTGGCGTCAAACGGCGGTGGCAGGTGTCCTCATTGGACACTTGTCACCATTTCAATTCAAACACTCTTCCTCATGATAATATATGTGTCTTTCGTTTTTTTTACCATGTGCCTGCTATCCGTGTCCTTTGGATGAGTAAACTTTTTGTCTGATTGCTTGATCTAACGGCCCTTTGGTTTTCCGTTAGTCAAACTTTGACCTGAAGATTTATCATAAAACCCTTCCTGCAGCGTGGGCCTTAACCCATGGGTCTTGCTCTGACATACCATCAACACCCTCCTGATTTCTGAGAAGATTTTACCCCGCACCCCCCACCTATACCTGTACCCCCACATTTTTTTAAAAATGCCCATTTTAACCTTAGATTATTTTATAATATTATTATTTTATTATTTTTTTTTTTTTACCATTTGTGTCAGACCGTCAGATAAAAGTAAAAATTTGTCAAAAATTACACGTTCCGGAAGACTTTAGGAATGAGTTCCGGTACGTAAATTTACATACCGGAAGACTTTATGTAAGTCTTCCGGTATTATGATGTTTGTACACCGGAAGACTTAATAATAGTGTTCCGGTACGGAAGACTTTTATGAACTCTTCCGGTAGCAATGAATATGTGTACCGGAAGACTTTATGTAAGTGTTCCGGTATTGTAAGAGTACAATACCGGAAGACTTGCATAAAGTCTTCCGGTTTGAATTTTTTTTTTATTATTTAATTTTTTTTAATTCGTTTTTAAAAAAAAAAAATTATTTTGTAGGTGCAGTACCTTTACACGAAAAAGAACCGATATGTGTGAATACATCAGATGTATTTACAACGACAGAGATATTTGGTACACGAGAAGAGGTGATAAGATGGGTCAAAGACACCGGATTACGAAATAAAGTGACGGTCGTCATCATTCGTTCAGATACACAAACAGGCAAGAGAGGAAGAAAGAACAAAATAATATTTGGTTGCGATAAAGGTGGGAAATACAAGGATATTCGTAGTGGAATAGAAAGTGCGACGAAGAAATGTGGATGTCCATTTAAGATCAGGTCGATTCCGACAAAAGATGGATCTGGATGGAAGATTGATGTAAAATGCGGCGTTCATAACCATGATTTACCCGATAGATTAGAAGGTCACTCATTTGTTGGTAGGTTGACAGCGGATCAGAAGCAACATGTTGCTGATTTAACAAAGAGAAAGGTTGCACCCAGAAATATATTGCATTCCTTGTACGAGATTGATCTAGATTGTGTCACTCGTATCACACAAATATACAAGCAAAAGAGTAGGATGGAAAAAGAGATAAGAGGTCCTAGAAGTGAGATACAACATTTGTTTAAGCTTATCGAGGCTGCAGGTTATGTTTATTGGAGTAGAAAAAGAGATGACTCTGAAGTTATTAAAGATATATTTTGGGCACATCCAGATTCAGTTAAGTTGTTGAATATGTTTCCTATTGTGTTAGTTATGGATAGCACTTATAAGACAAAAAATACAGACAACCTTTGTTTGAAATTGTTGGAATGACATCTACCGAGTTGACTTTTGCTGTCGCATTTGCGTATATTGAGTCTGAGGAGACTGAGACTTTTTGTTGGGTGTTAGATAAGCTTAAAAAATTGTTTGTGAAAAAAGATTTATTTCCACAAGTTATGATGACAGATAGAGATCTTGCTTTGATGAAAGCCATTGAAACTGTGTTTCCGAAGACAAATAATTTGCTATGTCAGTTTCACATTAACAAAAATGTTGGTGCAAAAAGGAAACTATTAGTGGATCCTGATAAGCAGGAGTCAATTGGCAAATTATGGACGGATGTTGTATGGGCTAGTGATGAGGTTGAGTATGCACAGCATTTAAAAGAACTTGAGCAAGAGTGTGTTGATTGTCCTAAATTTTTTGAGTACGTGAACGACACATGGTTGACACCACATAGACAAAGGTTTGTTTGCGCATGGATTAATCGAGTCCTACATATGGGTAACACGACGACTAATCGGTATGTTTTGTTTTAGATCCCAAAATATACTTTTTGTGAATTTTTTATTTTTCTTACTTAGTTTAAATATGTATTATTATAGGGTTGAGTCTGCTCATTGGAAGTTAAAGCAGATGTTGGGTAACAGTATTGGTGACATGGTCAAATGTTGGGAGGCCATGAATGACAACTTAAAGATACAAATTAGCAACATTCGAGCTTCTTTTCAAAAGAGTGTGTATGAAGTTGCACATGTCCATTCAAGTCCATTTTACACATATTTACGTACTTCAGTGTCGCGAGCTGCATTGAGGCGCGTTGCTGAAGAGTTAAAGAGAGTTGATTATATTGGAACTAACAAAGACAGATGCCGATGTACTCTTAGATCCACCTATGGATTACCTTGCGCGTGTGAGTTGGCAGGGTATAGAATTAGTGGTATTCCGATACCAATTGAGGCTGTGCATGTACCAGCATCATCTGCGCGTGATCTACTCGTCTCGCCCCGTCCCATCGATCGCACTGGAATCCTCCCATCTCTGCCGCGTGATCGAACCACTGAAAAAAACAGAAAAACAATTATTTAATAAAAAAAAATAAAAAAATTTAAATTTCCGGAAGACTTTCTTCAAGTCTTCCGGTACACACGAAAGCATTCCGGATGACTTCAACAAAGTCTTTCGGTAGGCATTTTTTTAAAAAATATTCCGGAAGACTTTGATGAAGTGTTCCGGTAGTCATCCAAACCATACCGGAAGACATTCATAAAGTCTTCCGGTACCGGAAGACTTTCACAAACTCTTCCGGTACATAATTTTTCATTCCGGAAGACTTACTTGTAGTCTTCCGGTAAACACGTGCGAAAATCCAAAATTTTTTTCTCTCTGTAACTTTTGGACGGACGGTGAAAATGGAAAGTGAATTTGAATTAGTAACTATTTATATGAGGGCATTTTGGTCAAAAAAAAATTATTGGGGGGGTACAGGTATAATTGGGGGGGTGCGGGGTAAACTCTTCGATTTCTGATCCAAACCAGCCCATTTCATTTAATTTCATTTTGATTTTGTTTAGTTTTCTTTTATAAAAATCTAAAAAAAAACATAAAAACATTTTTATTAATTAGTTATTTTTAAATAATTTAATTTAATCAATTAAATTATTAATTAATTTTATTAAATATCTTAATTTAATTTAATTAATTAATTGTTTCTCTTTAAACCTTCATAAAAAATTCAAAAAAGCATTTTCTTAACTTTATTTTCAATTTTTAATTTCTCTATTTTCTTATGATTAATTTCTCATTTGAATATTTCAAAATCAAAAAACAATTTTATTGATTAATTCAATTAAATAATTTTATCTAATTCGATTAATTAATTCATTAATTAATCGAATTAAATATTTCTATTTAAATTGATTAATTAATCTTTTCACCTTTGCTCGATTATGTGTGTGATGAATGTTTGCGTATGCTCGATCCTCCTTGCTTGTGATATGATGATATGACTGCTTGTGTGATTACTTTTGCATTTTTGACGATAAATTGCTAAGTAAAAAACGAACGCACACTAAGACTAATCATTTCAAAGATAAACGAAATCTTTGGTCCAACGCCAAGTAAATATCCATACGCACTTCACTTCATACACACACGTAAGTCGATCGTTCCTTGATCGCCATCTGCACTACTTTGCACCTTACACCTTTCTCAACATTTCTTTAACTTAATCGAATCAACACATCGCGCTTGTTTTCTATAGCTAGTCTTTAGTTTAGTTTCCAAACCCTGCGAGCCGAGCGCATTGTGCCTCGCTTACCAACCAGATAAATAAACTTCCATTTGCATTCACCTCAAACTTCAAAAGCCGAAATGTTACTTTTTAGATCCAAACCCTTGATCCAACATCAAGCGATCTTAGGAAACAAAATACTTCAATAAATACGAGGAAAATTGCACGCCACGAGCCTTAAGCGGTAGAAAGGAGGATAACGAGCTCTCGTTACTCGCTACGATTATTTCGGCGCAAGACATTTGTCTTGTTTGGACGAAATAAACTATCCATAGTATTTAGTGCAAATGGTCTCTTAAATCCTTTTATCGAAGAAAGGTAATAAAATCAACAACCAATACCTGTATCAGGCCGAACTACGAAGCTCTGACTTTCCCATTGCACAAGGGAATACGTAGGCACGAGGATCTCAATCCTTGCCGAGCCCCTAGGATCAATAAACCCTTTAGTTCAACAAGTAATCATAAGTATAGATATCCCTTCGCGTGTGACAATCTAGATGGTTCCCATCGAGTACGATGGATGTAGGAGGTGCTAATACCTTCCTCCTACATAACCGACTTCCGAACCCCGACAATGGTTTGCGATGACCTTGATTTATCCTTTCTTGGTGGTTTTATCTATATTTACCATTTCCCTCTTTGGGAATAAATAAAATTAGGTGGCGACTCTCAAGTTAGCCCAGCCGCGACCGCGTTCGCGAGGAATCGTATTTTTCGAGGTACGACAATATGCTAAATGCTAAGAAAAGGAGAGGGCAAATTTGGGGTGTTACAGTAGGTACATTAGATTCCAGAAGAAATGGTGTTCATTTTATGGCCAAACATTCTAAGTATTAATCAATTGTGGTTTTATTCAAGAACAATGCAGATTGAGTTATTCAATTAGGCATTTATAAAGAAGACTCATCATCCATTGTCATATGTGGAAGATGAACTCATTAGCATCCTTTAAGCAAGAAATGGGATTAGCATAATGTTATTTGGTACAAAGATAAGTTACAAAGTTCAAATACCCATTTGCTAAAGACTTGAGATTATACATGAGAAAGTCATTTTTATCATTTGCGCTTTAAGTTACAAGGGTAGGCAAGTGTGGCTCAATTTAAATGTCCAATGTCATTCCATTAATAGGAATTTTGTCTTGACTCTTGATACCAAAATACCCAAAGACTAGACTTCAAGTTAGAAGGCTCGAAGATTCACAAGAGAAATAAAAGAAGTGGTTGTTGGGATTGCCAAATTTACAAATTTTGGTGACAATTTCTTTGAACTAAAATAATTACAGTCAGAATGAACAAAGGAGATGCTCCGTTAGCAAAGGCAATCTGGTTTGATGAACACAATGTCATTACAAGGCTGCTGGAAATTCTAAAGTTACATAATGCTAAGTTTCTACAAAAGGGAAGGCAAGCAATTGTTCATGAAGATTTGTAACCCATGTGAATCAGATTTTATCCAACATCTCAATTTGTCATATTGCGAGTTTCAAGTAATTACAGAATTCAAGTTGCATTCTAGCATCAAATACCAACTGAAAAGTCATGGTGAAAGTGAAAAATGGCAAGTACAAAGTATTCATGCTCTTCATCATCGGTGTTTTCATTGTCCACCTGCAAGAATGATAGGAATAAATTCAGCGATTAATTTATTAAGCTCAAATAACTATTTTTTATTAGAATTATACCATTACAATCACCTAAACTAAGATATGGTACAGTACCTGAAGGTGGCTCCAAACTGCAACTTTAAAATCAATCAATGTTATCCAGAAGTAATGTTTGTTGTTGACGAAAAGCTTATTTCACCTCTAGATACTTCAAGACGGAGAAAATTTATATCTAACATAAGTTCATTTAAAGAACGGGCATATCACAGTCGAAGAGCTACACAAAGCTATAAACAAAAAAAAGCTAAATACAACCAGGGATTCGACGAATTCATAACAAATCCAAGCTCAACCTGCCGCGGACAACATGCCACCATGTAAGCCCCGCCTTTTGTACCTACATGGACAATATGGAAGGTAATTTGAAGGCAAGATAAACCAAGGGTAAACTCAAATTACTGCAGTTGAATAAAAGAGGAGTAAAAAAACAACATACTCATAATTGAGTCAGAAAAGTATACATCTCATCTAAGCCTCCTTATCATTCCACTTTGTATCATAAAACCAAGATGATCTTGAAGTCAGGGCAGAAGTTTTGTAGACAGACAGCTTTAATTGAGACCTAATGCTGGCGGTGATCGAAAATAGTGTGCAGAATTACAATTAGTAAACAATGCATTAGTTCTCGAAGTATACTAATGAAATCAACAGAACACAAGGTTTCTAGATGGTCATACCAGGTGGTTATTCGTCATGCCCGTGTTCTCAACTTGCAGGGAACATACAAGGATTAGTTTATAGGCATACAAAAATGTCAAGTTTTATGTATTTGAGTTCAAGCTATAAGAGGGATGAGTTAAGTAGCAAGGTGTAAACTATCACAGAACTTCAGTTCGTAGAAGTACGAAGCAAGTACCTAGAAGCAGAGGAAGCAAAAAAAAAATGGTATAAATAGGATTCATGCTAGGTCACCATGGAAGTCTTTCTCACGATTCCTGTGCAATTAGTTTGTCTAAAGTCTCATATCCTCATCTGAGCTTTCCATCAATGATTCATCTTCATGCTAAACTGGTGTTTTCACCCTCTTGCCCCTTAAACTGGTCTTGCTCTATATGAAATCCATCATCCTGTTTGTTGAACATCCACAAAGATAGTATGTACAAAAAAGAAAGGTGAGTGTTGCCAAGATAAGGAGAAATAATATTAGTAGTAAGGCAAGTGGTATCAATAATGGATTTCCAATTGTGAAAGGAGAAATAAAATGCAAAGTTTGCAATGCATCAAACTATACCTCAAGCATCTTCGTTCCTCAAAAGCACTCCAAGTCTTAAGCCAAGGACACGATTTCACCTGCAGAATACCAAAACCAGGGGATCAATTCAACACCATCAAATCATGAGTAAATTTCAGCAGGGCAAAAGAGTATTTTTAGACAACAAGGAATCAAGAAAAAAATGTTTTGGCTAGAGGGAAAGTTGATTTATCAATATTTAAAAAATACACAATAATAGAAAAATGTTTTGTGGAAGTAAAAACTGTGTTTCTCGGTCAGTAAAAATCACCAGTGAAATCTCAAAGGAAAATTCATAGGACCACAAGCCAGCTCACTCTTAGTTGGTCCCTACAAATCCAATTCCAAATCTTCTCTAACGGATTCAGACAGCTCACCATGCTCTCACGTATCACAATTTCAGAGTTTCACATGATTCACAAAATCTCACGATTTTCTCACACATATTTCCTCACTCAGATTCCTATAAAAACCACCAATCATTGGCACAAAGGAAGGCGGGGGGCACAAAAAAAAACCTATCTACTCAGAGAGAGGCGCAAAAAAAAACCTAATACCCTAATGCTCAGAGCTCAATTAAAAAAACCACAAATCTTCTCAGAATTTCGAGTTGAAATTATGAGTAAGAAGAGTTTACTAATCAAACAAACCTCAACAAATGACTATAATATTCAATAGGAAAAGGAATCAGAGAATAAGAATGACAAGCAAAAATCATAATAACGAAGAAGAGGTAGAAGTAAATTTGAGAAAACTCATAGAGTAGAGGAGTGAACCCTGAGTTGAAGTGTTGCCATCTCTGTCGTTTGGTATATCTTTTTTTCCCTTTTCATTGTTTTTTCGTTGATATTCAAGCGTGTACCATGTAACCATCTCTGAACGCAATGAAAATCGGGTACAGGGATTGTGGGGATTGAGGGTTTGATTCTGATTGTGTGTTTTGTTATGCTTTCTCATTGAATATTCGTCGATATGTGATCTGTGATTCAAGTTTTAGGGTTTTTTTATTTAGGGTTAGGTATTTTAGTTGGTGTGTGTTGTTTCATGTGATGTTGGTGATTGACACACTAATGCTGGTTTTCTTTCTTTATTAAAAGCACAATTGATTTGAAACGGAGGAAACGGAGAAGAGAGATTGCGTTGTTGTCTATTGAAAAAAAGAGAGTTTTCAGAGTATTTTTGCTTATCCTTTTAAAGCTATACCTGTTTAAATATTAAATTTGAGTTTTAATGTCTTTAATGGATAATTTCTTGACTCATTCAATTATCCTCGTTTCACTCTCTTAGTATGGCCATTTGTCAGATCATTAATAATTTGGTATTATGGATCAAAGCGGCTAGGGTTTCCTAGCGTCATCGCCATGTTCTTTCTTGAGTGGACTGTGAGGCAAACCGAGTTTTATGATCCAGGCTCATGTGTTTGGGCTTTGCGCCTTTTTTTCCAGGACCATCCGTCTTTAGTCCATGGTTCTGATTTCACTACACACACTCACCATATCATCAACACACCCCCATTTCCTTTTATATATTTATTTCTTGTTAGTTTTAGTTTAATCTCATATTTATTCTTACTTTAATTAAATTTATTTTCAATTTTGGGTTTCTGAGTGTTATTCTCATTATATGTTTATATTTCATTCTATGTGAATCTTTTAAATTTAGGGTCTATGATATTATTATCCGATTTGCGACATTCAATTTATCGACGTTGTCCGAATTGATATGAGATCCTTTTATTATTATTTTTTACGGTTTCTAATCTATTATTAGACCTATTTTTGTTATTAATGTCTTTATTAGTATTATTTTGGGCCAATGATATAATACAAGGTATTGATATTCGATCATTTCGATGCGACGTTATCTATACCGATATGAGGCCACTTTTATTTTTCGCTATTATTTAATCGATTATTCGATTTATTCGGTTAATGATAAAATGAGATATTCGATTATTTAATCGACGTTATCCATTAAATTGAGACCGGCTTTATTATTTTATTCACTATTGTATTTTATTATTCGGTTAATGATAAAATGAGATATTCGATTATTTAATCGACATTATCCATTAAATTGAGACCGATTTCATTATTTTTATCCGTTATTTTATTATTCGGTTAATGATAAAATGAGATATTCGATTATTTAATCGACGTTATCCATTAAATTGATACCGATTTCATTATTTTCTCATTATTTTATTTTATTATCTGGCCTATGATAAAAGGTGATATTCGATTTCTAATAAATCGACGTTATCCCCTAATTTGAGGCCACACCTTTATTTTCCTTATTATTTCACATTGTCCCGATTTACTATTATTTTGGCCGATTGATAAATATTTAAATATTCGATTTCGAATAAATCGACGTTATTTAAATTAAATATGAGGCCAATTCTTTTATTTACTATTATTTTTCTACTTTAATTTTTTTTTATGGTCAATGATATAATAAACGATTTAAATATTCGATCCTAAGAAATCGAAGTTATTTAAATCAATATGAGACCGCTTTATTTACTTCTTAGAAATTCGACTTTTATTTACTATATTTTATTCCCATATTTATCACTTTTTATCTCGTTCATAAATTAATCGATTAATCTCCATTAGAACTTTTCCTTATAAATTGTTCGCATCGTGCACCGCTATCAAACTAATATAATATTTTTAATCTGAATAATCAAACTATTTTTCTTAATTAAAACGGAAGAACTGAATTCTGGAGTCTAGCATTCCTCGAATTCTTGAGTGAACGCTCCTGAGGCTCGGCCCACGGGACGTGGTTCATTCACCCTTCTGTTCCTAAAACATTTAATTTATCAAACATTCTTCTTTAAAACGAACTTTGTTTAAACTCTTTCTTTCTCGCAAATAAGCTAGCGCTTCCGCCTCCTATTGCGAGCAGATAAGCCAACGCTTAGCAGTTAGAACGCGGTTCAAACAACTGTTCATTAAAACAAACCAATCAACGAACCTTAGTACCATGAACTACGAGGCTCTGACTTTCCCATTGCACAATGGAATACATAGGCACACGGATCTTACTCCCTGCCGAGCACCCTAGGAATAAAACCATTAATTTCTCGTAATCTTAAATTAGAATCATTCACATTTATTTTAGTCGAAGAAAACAGAAATCATAAGTTAACATTAAATCGCAAGTTAAACTAAGAGGTTCCCGTTGAGTACAACGGACGTAAGGGGTGCTAATACCTTCCCCTTATGTAACCGACTCCCAAACGTAGAATTTGGTTTCGATGACCTTGTTCTATCCATCTTTCTTTATTAGGTTTTATCTATATCTTCCTATTCTTTCATTAGAATAAATAGAATTAGGTGGTGACTCTGTTATTTCCATCTGTTCCGCGGTTGGCGCGAGGATCGTATTTTTCGAGGTACGATAGTTGGCGACTCTACTGGGGACGAGTCAAACCTAACTTAGTTAATTTCTCGATTATTGTTGACTTTGCTTATATGTTTTCTTTACGCTTTCTCTTTTTTTTACGCCCTTATTGCTCCCTCTTTATTATGCTCATTACTTTTCCATTGGATCTTGGCCTGGTATCATGTGTAAAGTTTTACACCTGAGATTTGGAAAAAAGAAGAGGGAACATCTAAGTTAGAATTGGAAGTTATTAGTGTTAGTCTCTGAGGACTCTCTCCTTGCAATCCTAACATGAAAGCTCCCCCCGAGAGTAGACTTATTCGTAGATCATGTCGTAACGCAGCTAGCCTGTTGCATGACTTGATTTGTGAAAGGTCTGTGACTCGGGGAACTCTTAGAACCAGTTTCATTATTGGTAGTTGTGTAGTGTTAGTCTCCGGGGACCCGCTCCTTGTGTGCCTAACATGAGAACTCCACTCAAGGTAGACCTTATCGTCACTATCGTTATAATACAGCTAGCCTGTGGCAGGACGTTATTTCGATTAGCGTCCGCGACCTTGAGTATCTTAATCCATCACCGTAGAAACTATCATGTGAGAGGTTTGTATGGGTAAAGAACTTAGAACTATCCTTCTAGTGCCTACTTGTAAAGTTCCTTTTATCATAAATATTGGTTACTCTTTCGTTTTGGTGATCAACTTTGGAATTTGATTTATCATCCTTTGAATTACAACTACTCATGCATCTTTTTCTCATGGTATTGCATTCATATTTTCATTCATTTTGCATACATCATAGTCGCTCATGTTCATTCGTTCTCTTCTTCAGAGTTGTTGAGTATCCGTCAAGCTGATTCCTCCACGCAGATACAGAATGAGGGCCCACGAAAGAAGAATAATGGCTGAACAAGAAGAACACAACAAGCGAGTCAGGGAAGACATTGATGACCTGAAAAGTAGTGTGAACAAGATCATGGAAATGCTCCAAGTCTTGGCTACTAAGGACGCTCAACCTCAGAGGACCGTCACCTCTGAAGTTAGTAGTTTCGTCATTAACGCAGAGTCTTCAAGACCCGCTAGCACATGGCCAGAATTTGGATTGCCATCGGGTTACACTCCGCCATTTGCAACTACTCAGATGACTGGTACATCCACTTTTTTCGAACTTAGAGTATTCGCCGACTCTCAACCTAATGTGCATACTGTTGCCCAAACTACTTATGTGAATCCTCCCTTCGTGCATAATCCACCATCTTCAGTACAAGGAGAAGCCGGAAATATAGAGAATGTTAGGGAACAATGTATGACTTTGGAGAAAAGGATAAGAGCTGTTGAGGGATTTGATGTTTTCAATGCTGCCGCATCACACATGTGTTTGGTTTCGAATTTGGTTATGCCAGACAAGTTCAAAATTCCAGTATTTGAAAAATACAAGGGAGACACTTGCCCAAAAAGCCACATGATCATGTACAGCCGCAAAATGGCCGCCCAAGCTGATAAAGACAAACTGCTCATCCATTGCTTCCAAGATATCTTAAGTGGGGCATCTTTGAAATGGTATATGGGACTCAAGAAAAGTCGTATCCAATGCTGTCAGGATTTGCTTGATGCATTCCTGAGACAATACAAATACAATCTAGACATGGCACCTGACCACCGTCAGCTTCAAAACATGTCTCAGAAAGAAAGGGAATCATTCAAAGAGTATGCTCAGCGCTGGAGAGAGCTAGCTGCTCAGGTTGAGCCTCCCTTGGCGGAGAAAGAACTAACTAGTCTGTTCATGGAAACTCTTCAACCTCTTTATTGGGAAAGGATGATAGGTAATGTATCATCTAGCTTTGCTGACCTAGTCACTATTGGAGAAAGGCTAGAGGAAGGAATCAGAAAAGGAAATTTTGGTAATACTGAAGCTTCTAATGCTACGAGAAATTCTCTGGGAACTTTCAAAAGAAGAAAGAGGGTGATACTCATGCTGTCAACACTGAAAGAAGACCCTACTACAGGCAACAACAGTATGGTGAAGCCCAAGTAGCCGCAATTTCTCCTATGGTTAATGCTCCACCAGCTCGAGCTCATCCACAAAGGAATGTTGGTCAGAATCAGACTCGCAATCCCAGGCCCAGGGCTCCTATTGATCCTATTCCCATGAAGTATGTTGAGATTTTCCCCGCCTTGTGCCAAAAAGGTCTTGTTACCACTAGACCTCTCAACCCTCCAAATCCTCTTCCACCTGGATTTAGGACCGATCTTCATTGCCCATTCCATGAAGGAGCTGCAGGTTATGATATTGAGAACTGTTATGCTTTCCAAGCTCGAGTTCAGGACTTGGTCAGGGGAGACTTGCTCACCTTCGCACCGAGAAAGGCTCCCAAGGTTGAAATTAATCCCATGCCAAAACAAAGTGGCTGAAGATTTGGTCGAAGAATCACAAGTTACTACCTAAAGCCAGTGGGTCAGACGAGAAAGCTCATCCTTGCTAACTAATTAAACACTAGGCCTTGTTTCTTTTCAGTTTTTATTTTCCTTGTTGGTATTAAGTGAACTTGCTTTAAGACTTGGTTGTTTTCTTTAATGTTAATGTTAATGAAATGAGCATCACATATTTTGAATCAATTCATTTATTTGTATATGTACGCGCTTTTCCCTTTTCAAAAATTTAAAAGTAAATATCATTAGTTCTCTTATTCATCTTTTTGATCGGAGGGAGGATGACAAATAAATACCCAAATTGCTGAACGATATGCTTTCAAAATAAAACCTTGCTGATGAAATAAATGCACTGTTTTAACTCCCAAACACTGGAGAAATAAGGAAGTTAATCCCTTGTCAACCCCTTTGAGCCTTGAAGTTGGAGTTTCTTTCTACACGAAAAAACCTGTAATCTTAACCCGGGTCAGGGTAGTTCTCAATTAATTCTAATATGCATTCAATTTTAGGAAAATCCTTCCCTAAATCTTTCAATAAGGGTTTTCAGGCCCAAATTTTCCTTCACACACATTAAAGAATTGTCGAAGAAGTTGATGGCAGTCATTGTCTTTCAAAATCCAAGAATGAAAAAGCCGCTAAGTCAATACCCAAAAGGCAAATTAGGCAAAAATAAAAGCATCCCGCTGGACGGAAAATGTCAAAGATACAGTCCAAGCAAAAGTTAGGGATAATAAGAATTTCAAATTATGAGAGGTCACCAAAATTCCTCAACAAATACAAAGATGAGTTAACCCAAAGTCCTCATCAAATAAAAATGTTGTGAATAAGCAATGATTGTTATCCATTAATCCCTTGGCTCTTGAGCCAACATTGTTAGTACAAATCCAAATAACCTGAATGCATAGGTTGAGTTAGTTGAGCATAGGACCGGAGATCATCACGGAGTTTGGGTTGGGTAAAAATTAAATTTTTTTAGCCTTATATCCTTTTGTTTCATAAACCGTGAACCAGACCACGTTACAACCTTTTAAAGACCTAATTGAAGTTTGGTTTGTTTTGAAAGAATATCTCGACAAGGTTGCATAAGCTGACTCCCAATAGATTTGTCAGTCATTTGCTTTGGTATCTTATCCTTTTGCATTATCTTTCACTTGACATTATCCTTTCACATTGAGTGTTTGGATAAACATTGCATTTTTACCATTGTTTCATCTTCTTTACACCAATATCATTCCAATAATGATTTTGATTTCAAAATTTTGCTTGAGCATTGCATTAAAATTAACATTTTTGAAGGGATATTTTATTTGCAAGTAAGCACTCATCATCAAGGAATTCTAAACAGTTGAGAAACTTGACTAGTGATCCTATCAGGGGCATATCACAGTCAAAGATCTTGCTACTCAAAGAATTTCTCTTTCAGGACTCAGGCTGGGGCAAGTATTCCAAGCGACCAATCTGGAAGTCAATCAAGAATCAGTCAACATGGGGAAGTCTGTTGCAAACAATCCCCAAGAAAAGCTTATCAATCCTTCCCAACAGGATCATTATCTTGGTACTTCTAACAAATGTGATAGAAGTCGTATTCAGGACATCTTTCAAGGGGCATAGTTGGAAAAGTTCACTGCATTGTGGAATCAGCTGTTTCAGCCGCACCTTTCCAAAAGAGTCTTATCCCTTTGGTCTCATCGTTTGCATTTGCATTGCAAGCATTGACCATTTGCATCATACGATTTCATATCCAGCATAGTTCGGAGTATGCTCCGTGCTCATTTACATTTCCCGAAGGCCTTGTCACCATACCTTGCAGTCAGAGTCCAATTTCGTCTGGCATCCTTAAAGTCCAAATCCCATTGGCAATCACCAAAAGTCTAAGTCCAACTCACTTGGCACCTACCAAAACAATCGTGTCTGTCACCCTATCTTTCATGTATTTATTTTCTATTCTTTCAAACTTTGGTAAGTTTGACGTGGATCCCTTTCTTTCAAAGGTCTCTCTTCGGATAATTCCCATTGATAAATTTGATGTGGATATTTTCTATTCCTTCAAACTTTGTTAAGTTTGACGTGGACCCCTTCCTTCAAATTTGTCTTACTTAGAAATTTGACGTGAATATGACGAGAAATTTGAAGTGGATATTTTATCTTCCTTCAAACTTTGGTAAGTTTGACGTGGATCCCTTTCCTTCAAAGGTCTCTCTTCGGATAATTCCCATTGAGAAATTTGACGTGGATATTTTCTCCTCCTTCAAACTTTGTGAAGTTTGACGTGGACCTTTTTTCTTTCAATCTCCTCACTCCGGTTAATCCCATTGAGAAGTTTTTATTTCTTTCAATCTTCTCACTCCGGTTAATCCCATTGAGAAGTTCTTATTTCCTTCAACTTTCTCACTCCGGTTGTTCCCATTGAGAAGTTATTTGTTTCCTTCTAATTCCTCTCTCCGATTAATCCCATTGAGGAATTTTAAAGTGTGTTCTTCTAACAACCTAATTAAGAGTTTCATTATATTTTATTCCAATTTCTCTCTTCGGTTAATCCCATTAAGAATTTGGAAAGAATATCTATTTCAAGTTGAAAAGTTTGATGTCTCCCTTGGTATACCTTCATAATTTGGTTTCATTCCACATCTAAAATTCTTCTAGATGTTTCGGGCGTTGATTTCCAAGTTTGGCTTAGACATCTAAAGCCTTGCTAGATGTCATCAATTCTTCTTCCAGGGTTTACACTTTTTAATCCGAGTATTCCTGATTATCCTCTGTTGTTCAGACAGGTTTTCAGAAGTATCTTTTTCTCTCCAACCAATTTTCTTACTGTACTATTTTCATTCATTCCAATCATCCCCACTGACTTGGTGTCTCTTATCACATCGCATTCATATTCAAAATCCCCAACAATTGTATCCATACATACATCTCATGTTTCACCATTGCATTTCATTTTGTATCGGAAAAATTTGGGGTTTTCTATATCTAATTGACTTTTACCCTAAAAATATCAGACGCCTTGCGGTAATTCAATTTTTCGGGTTCAAGACAATTAGATAGGGGCATCTGTCATACCCCAAATTTGTCCTACCTTTTCTGTTTTTATATATGAAAGATCATCTGGTTATGGCCATGATATTTTAGGAGATAGGTTGTATAATTAGTATGTACATGTTCTTTGTGACTAACAAGTGTGTAGGTACATTAGATTCCAGAAGAAATGGTGTTCATTTTATGGCCAAATATTCTAAGTCGTAATCAATTGTGGTTTTATTCAAGAATAATGCAGATTGAGTTATTTGGTTAGGCATTTATAATGAAGATTCGTCATCCATGGTCATACGTGGAAGATGAACTCATTAGCATCCTTTAAGCAAGAAACAGGATTAGTATAATGTCATTTGGTACAAAGATAAGTTACAAAGTTCAAATACCCATTTGCTAAAGACTTGAGATTATACATGAGAAAGTCATTTTTATCATTTGCGCTTTAAGTTACAAGGGTAGGCAAGTGTGGCTCAATTTAAAGGTCCAATGCCATTTCATTAATAGGAATTTTGTCTTGACTCTTGATACCAAAATACCCAAAGACTAGACTTCAAGTTAGAAGGCTCGAAGATTCACAAGAGAAATAAAAGAAGTGGCTGCTGGGATTGCCAAATTTACAAATTTTGGTGACAATTTCTTTGAACTGAAATAATTACATTCAGAATGAACAAAGGAGATGCTCCGTTAGCAAAGGCAATCTAGTTTGATGAACACAATGTCATTACAAGGCTGCTGGAAATTCTAAAGTTACATAATGCTAAGTTTCTACAAAAGGGAAGGCAAGCAATTGTTCATGAAGATTTGTAACCCATGTGAATCAGATTTTATCCAACATCTCAATTTGTCATATTGCGAGTTTCAAGTAATTACAAAATTCAAGTTGCATTTTAGCATCAAATACCAACTGAAAAGTCATGGTGCAAGTGAAAAATGGCAAGTCCAAAGTATTCATGCTCTTTATCATCGGCTTTTTCATTGTCCACCTGCAAGAATGATAGGAATAAATTCAGCAATTAAGTTATTAAGCTCAAATAACTATTTTTTATTAGAATTATACCATTACAATCACCTAAACTAAGATCTGGTACAGTACTTGAAGGTGGCTCCAAACTGCAACTTTAAAATCAATCAATGTTATCCAGAAGCAATGTTTGTTGTTGACAAAAAGCTTATTTCACCTCTAGATACTTCAAGACGGAGAAAATCTATATCTAACATAAGTTCATTTAAAGAACGGGCATATCACAGTCGAAGAGATACACAAAGCTGTAAACAAAATAAAGCTAAATACAACCACGGATTCGACGAATTCACAACAATTCCAAGCTCAACCTGCCGCGGGCAACATGCCACCATGTAAGCCCCGTCTTTTTTACCTACAGGGACAATATGGAAGGTAATTTGAATGCAAGGTAAACCAAGGGTAAACTCAAATTACTGCAGTTGAATAAAAGAGGAGTAAAAAAACAACATACTCATAATTGAGTCAGCAAAGTATACATCTCATCCAAGCATCCTTATCATTCCACTTTGTATCATAAAACCAAGATGATCTTGAAGTCAGGACAGAAGTTTTGTAGACAGACAACTTTAATTGAGACCTAATGCTGGCGGTGATCAAAAATAGTGTGCAGAGTTACAATTAGTAAACAATGCATTAGTTCTCGAAGTATACTAATGAAATCAACAAAACACAAGGTTTCTAGATGGTCATACCAGGTGGTTATTCGTCATGCCCGAGTTCTCAACTTGTAGGGAACATACAAGGATTAGTTTACAGACATACAAAAATGTCAAGTTTTTTGTATTTGAGTTCAAGCTATAAGAGGGATGAGTTAAGTAGTAAGGTGTAAACTATCACAGAACTTCAGTTCGTAGAAGTACGAAGCAAGTACCTAGAAGCAGAGGAAGCCAAAAAAAATGGTATAAATAGGATTCATGCTAGGTCACCATGGAAGTCTTTCTCATGATTCTTGTGCAATTAGTTTGTCTAAAGTCTCATATCCTCATTTGAGCTTTCAATCAAATGATTCATCTTCATGCTAAACTAGTGTTTTCACCCTCTTGCTCCTTAAACTGGTCTTGCTCTATATGAAATCCACCATCCTGTTTGTTGAACATCCACATAGATAGTATGTACAAAAAAGAAAGGTGAGTGTTGCCAAGATAAGGAGAAATAGCATTAGCAGCAAGGCAAGTGGTATCAATAATGGATGTCCAATTGTGAAAGGAGAAATAAAATGAAAAGTTTGCAATGCATCAAACTATACCTCAAGCATCTCCGTTCCTCAAAAGCACTCCAAGTCTTAAGCCAAGGACACGATTTCACCTGCAGAATACCAAAACCAGGGGATCAATTCAACACCATCAAATCATGAGTAAAGTTCAGCAGGGCAAAAGAGTTTGTTTAGACAACAAGGAATCAAGAAAAAAGTGTTTTGGCAAGAGGGAAAGTTGATTTATCAATATTTAAAAAAGAAACCCTATCTACTCAGAGAGAGGCGCAAAAAAAAACCTAATACCTTAATGCTCAGAGCTCAATTAAAAAAACCACAAATCTTCTCAGAATTTCGAGTTGAAATTCTGAGTAAGAAGAGTTTAGCTATCAAACAAACCTCAACAAATGACGATATTATTCAGTAGGAAAAGGAATCATAGAAGAAGAATGACAAGCAAAAATCATAATAACGAAGAAGAGGTAGAAGTAAATTTAAGAAAACTCATAAAGTAGAGGAGCGAACCCTGAGTTGAAGTGTTGCCATCTCTGTCGTTTGGTATATATTTTTTTCCCGTTTCATTGTTTTTTCGTTGATATTCAAGCGTGTATCATGTAACCATCTATGAATGCAATGAAAATCAGGTACATGGATTGTGGGGATTGAGGGTTTGATTCTGATTGTGTGTTTTGTTATGCTTACTTATTGAATATTCGTCGATGTGTGATCTGTGATTCAGGTTTTAGGGTTTTTTGATTTGGGGTTAGGGATTTTAGTTGGTGTGTGTTGTTTCATGTGATGTTGGTGATTGAGACACTAATGCTGGTTTTCTTTCTTTATTAAAAGCACAATTGATTTGAAACGGCGGAAACGGAGAAGAGAGATTGCGTTGTTATCTATTGAAAAAAAGAGAGTTTTCAGAGTCTTTTTGCTTATCCTTTTAAAGTTATACCTGTTTAAATATTAAATTTGAGTTTTAATGTCTTTAAGGGATAATTTCTTGACTCATTCAATTTGCCTCATTTCACTCTCTTAGTATGGCAATTTGTCAGATGATTAATAATTTGGTATTATGGATCAAAGCGGCCAGGGTTTCCTAGCGTCATCGCCATGTTCTTTCTTGAGTGGACTGTGAGGCAAACCGGGTTTTATGATCTAGGTTCATGTGTTGCGGCTTTGCGCCCTTTTTCCAGGACCATCCGTCTTTAGTCCATGGTTCTGATTTCACTACACACACTCACCATATCATCAACACACCCCCATTTCCTTTTATATATTTATTTCTTGTTAGTTTTAGTTTAATCTCATATTTATTCTTACTTTAATTAAATTTATTTTCAATTTTGGGTTTCTGAGTTTTATTCTCATTATATTTTTATATTTCATTCTACGTGAGTCTTTTAAATTTAGGGTCTATGATATTATTATCCGATTTGCGACATTCAATTTATCGACGTTGTCCGAATTGATATGAGATCCTTTTTTTATTTTCTTTACGGTTTCTAATTTATTATTAGACCTATTTTTGTTATTAATGACTTTATTAGTATTATTTTGGGCCAATGATATAATACAAGGTATTGATATTCGATTATTTCGATCCGACATTATCTATACCGATATGAGGCCACTTTTAATTTTCGCTATTATTTAATCGATTATTTGATTTATTCGGTTAATGATAAAATGAGATATTCGATTATTTAATCGACGTTATCCATTAAATTGAGACCGACTTTTTTATTTTATTCACTATTGTATTTTATTATGGTCGATGATATAATAAACGATTTAAATATTCGATTCTAACAAATCGAAGTTATTTAAATCTATATGAGACCGCTTTATTTACTTCTTAGAAATTCGACTTTTATTTACTATATTTTATTCCCATATTTATCACTTTTTATCTCGTTCATAAATTAATCGATTAATCTCCATTAGAACTTTTCCTTATAAATTGATCGCATCGTGCACCGCTATCAAACTAATATAATATTTTTTAATCCGAATAATCAAACTATTTTTCTTAATTAAAACGGAAGAACTGAATTCTGGAGTCTAGCATTCCTCGAATTCTTGAGTGAACGCTCCTGAGGCTCACCCCACGGGACGTGGTTCATTCGCCCTTCCGTTTCTAAAACATTTAATTTATAAAACATTCTTCTTTAAAACGAACTTTGTTTAAACTCTTTTTTTCTCACAAACAAGCTAGCACTTACGCCTCCTATTGCGAGCAGATAAGCCAACGCTTAGCAGTTAGAACACGGTTCAAACAACTGTTCATTAAAAAAAACCAATAAACGAACCTTAGTACCATGAACTACGAGGCTCTGACTTTCCCATTGCACAACGGAATACGTAGGCACACAAATCTTACTCCCTGCCGAGCACCCTAGGAATAAAACCATCCATTTCTCGTAATTTTAAATTAGAATCGTTCACATTTATTTTAGTCGAAGAAACCAAAAAGCATAAGTTAACATTAAATCGCAAGTTAAACTAAGAGGTTCCCGTTGATTACAACAGACGTAAAGGGTGCTAATACCTTCCCCTTATGTAATTGACTCCCGAACGTAGAATTTGGTTTCGATGACCTTGTTCTATCCATCTTTCTTTATTAGATTTTATCTATATCTTCCTATTCTTTCATTAGAATAAATAGAATTAGGTGGCGACTCTGTTATTTCCATCTGTTCCACGGTCGACGCAAGGATCATATTTTTCGAGGTACGACAGTAATGAAGCTTAGAATTTAATCACGTATAGCACGGAGAATAAGAAGACAGTTTTTTGAAATAGCAATGTATTATGTTGCTTAGAAGAAAGTGGTGGTTTAATTTGAAGACAATATAAATTAATAGGAGAAACAAGTGAATATCAGTAAGTTGAATGTAACAGATGCAGTGGGAATGATTAGCATGAGTTGTTGGTGCAAAATAGTGATAATTTAGTCGACCGGGTGGAATTACGCGAAAACATAGTTGTCCTGAATTTAACGAAAATTTGCGAGGTAGTTTGTAATAATAGTAGGTGATTTTAATCAGTGTATTTTGTTGAGTTGTGTTGAATGAGTGTATATTTCTAGTACTGTTGTGTATGTTGATTTGCTCCGCTTAATGGGAATTGCTAAGTTGAAGGTCGAAGGACCAACATTGATTAAAGTTGTAGGTCGTATGACCAGCGTTGAAAGTTGAAGGCCTATGGCCAAAGTTGAATCACATTAAATTTAAGTTGCTTTGTTGGTTGTATGTTGTTTTGAGTTGTTCGTTGTTTATGTGTTGCGTTGTTGGTTGCATGTTATACATTGCATTTCTAAGTTCGAGCG
Source organism: Lathyrus aphaca (assembly GCA_963966055.1). Classification (NCBI taxonomy): domain Eukaryota; kingdom Viridiplantae; phylum Streptophyta; class Magnoliopsida; order Fabales; family Fabaceae; genus Lathyrus; species Lathyrus aphaca. The sequence goes on along the minus strand of OZ014519.1, from coordinate 297,141,099 downwards.
GATGCTCACCATGTTGGCCTGGACTGGCAAAAATTATTAAGTTGAAGGCTTATACCTTGCAAATACCTCGATAATCTGGTATATTTTAAGTTGGGAGTTTTACTCCAATGGTACCACATGCATATGCACAATCGAGTCGCATCACTTGTCGCATTAATTATGTCGTTTAAGTTGTTTATGTTGCCAAGTTGATAAACTTGTTCATGTTGCTTAAATTGATAAAGTTGTTTAAGTTGCTCAATTTGAATAAGTCGTTTATGTAGATTTAAGCTGATTAAGTGGTTTATGTTGATTACGTTGGGTAAGTGGTCCATGTTGGATAAGTCGATTATGTTGTTGAGTTAATTATATTATGATGTTACTAAGTTGATTAATATGTGGGAATACGATGATTAATATGTGGGATTGGGGTTATATGAATTTCAGGCTGTCAGACGTTAGGTTTGTATTGATCATGTCAGTTTTAATTGTTGTGAATAATATTATTTTCTGTGATAATTGAGTAAGCAATTTTTCGTGATTTATGAATGGATTAATGGTTGAGAAATTGCTGTTGATAAATCAAGACTGTTAAAAGTTGATCTGTTGCTTTTGTTGTGATGAGTATGCGTAAGGAAATTGATCGGATGATATTGAATTTTGTTGATCCTAACATGTATTAATTATATTGGTGGTAGCTGGGAATATCGTGTTGAAAAAAATATTTTCGAAATATGCTGATTCGGGATGATAAATAGGTCCGGTAGGATAATTTGTGGATGTGGCTCAATGTGAGTGGGACATGGCGCATGCCATGACCACTTTAACCAATTATGGTGCAGGCCATATGGAACTTAGGAGACAAGCATGGCGCAGGCCATAAGCATGTCCCTTGGTTGCCACTCTAAACATGGCGAAGCCCATGTGGTCTGAAGGAACAAGGGTGGTACAGACCACCCTGTTTTATGTGGGGAGAATTAATTTTTCTTTATTAAATCCAATTTTGATTAATCCATTAAACATTTCTAAGTAATTATTATGGACTTAAAATATAAACTTATATATTTTCTAGATTATGAATTTGCAGACTTAAGAATAAATATGATTGGTAATGAAGATTAGAATTTAATTACGTATAGCACGAACAATAAGACAATTTTTTAAAATAGCAATGTATTATGTTGTTTAGAAGAAAGTGGTGGTTTAATTTAAAGACAATATAAATTAATAGGAGAAACAAGTGAATATCAGTAAGTTGAATGTAACAGATGCAGTGGGAATGATTAGTAGGAGTTGTAAGGTGCAAAATAGTGATGATTTAGTCGACCGGGTGGAATTACGCGAAAAATTAGTTGTCCTGAATTTAACGAAAATTGGCGAGGTAATTTGTAATAATAGTAGGTGATTTGAATCAGTGTATTCTGTTGAGTTGTGTTGAACGAGTGTATTTTTCCAGTACTGTTGTGTATGTTGATTTGCTCCGCTTAATGGGAATTACTAAGTTGAAGGTCGAAGGACCTACGTTAATTATTAAAGCTGTAGGTCGTATGACCAACGTTGAAAGTTGAAGGCCTATGGACAAAGTTAAATCACATTGAATTTAAGTTGCTCCATTGGTTGTATGTTGTTTTAAGTTGTTCATTGTTTATGTGTTGTGTTGTTGGTTGTATGTCATACATTGCATTTCTAAGTTCGAGCGGATGCTCAGCATGTTGGCCTGGACTGGCAAAAATTATTAAGTTGAAGGCTTATGCCTTGCATATACCTCGATAATCTGGTATATTTTAAGTTGGGAGTTTTACTCTAATGGTACCACATGCATATGCACAATCGAATCGCGTCTCTCGTCGCATTAATTATGTCGTTTATATTGTTTATGTTGATAAACTTGTTCATGTTGCTTAAATTGATAAAGTTGTTTAAGTTGCTCAAGTTGAATAAGTCATTTATGTAGATTTAAGTTGATTAAGTGGTTTATGTTGATTACGTTGAGTAAGTGGTCCATGTTGGATAAGTCGATTATGTTGCTGAGTTAATTATATTATGATGTTACTAAGTTGATTAATATGTGGGAATACGATGATTAATATGTGGGATTGAGGTTATATGAATTTCTGGTTGTCAGAAGTTAGGTTTGTGTTGATCATGTCAGTTTTAATTGTTGTGAATAATATTATTTTCTGTGATAATTGAGTAAGCAATTAGTAGTGATTTATGAATGGATTAATGGTTGAGAAATTGTTGTTGATAAATCAGTATTGTTAAAAGATGATATGTTGTTTTTTTTGTGATGAGTATGCGTAAGGAAATTGATCGAATGATATTGACTTTTGTTGTTCCTAACATGTATTAATTATATTGGTGGTAGCTGGGAATATAGTGTTGAAAAAATATTTTTGAAATATGCTGATTCAGGATGATAAACAGGACCAGTAGGATAATTTGTGGATGTGGCACAATGTGAGTGGGACATGGCGCATGCCATGCCCACTTTAACCAATTATGGCGCAGGCCATATGGCACTTAGGAGACAAACATGGCGCAGGCCATAAGCATGTCCCTTGGTTGCCACACTAAACATGGCGAAGGCCATGTGGTCTTAAGGAACAAGGGTGGTACATACCACCCTGTTTTATGTGGGTAGAATCAATTTTTCTTTATTAAATCCAATTCTGATTAATCCATTAAACATTTCTAAATAATTCTTATGGACTTAAAATCTAAACTTATATATTTTCTAGTTTATGAATTTGCAAACTTAAGAATAAATATGATTGGTAATGAAGCTTAGAATTTAATTACGTATAACACGAACAATAAGAAGACAGTTTTTTGTAATAGTAGTGTATTATGTTGTTTAGAAGAAAGTGTTGGTTAAATTTAAAGACAATATAAATTTATAGGAGAAACAGGTGAATATCAGTAAGTTGAATGTAACAGATGTAGTGGGAATGATTAGCAGGAGTTGTAAGGTGCAAAATAGTGATGATTTAGTCGACCGCGTGGAATTACAAGAAAAATTAGTTGTCCTGAATTTAACGAAAATTGGCGAGGTAGTTTGTAATAATAGTAGGTGATTTTAAGCAGTGTATTTTGTTGAGTTGGGTTGAACGAGTGTATTTTTCTAGTACTGTTGTGTTTGTTGATTTTCTCCGCTTAATGGGAATTGCTAAGTTGAAGGTCGAAGGACCAACGTTGATTATTAAAGTTATAGGTCGTATGACCAGCGTTGAAAGTTGAAGGCCTATGGCCAAAGTTGAATCACCTTGAATTTAAGTTGCTCCGTTGGTTGTATGTTGTTTTGAGTTGTTAGTTATTTATGTCTTGCGCTGTTGGTTGCATGTCATACATTGCATTTCTAAGTTCGAGCGGATGCTCACCATGTGGGCCTGGACTGGCAAAAATTATTAAGTTGAAGGCTTATGCCTTGCAGATACCTCGATAATCTGGTATATTTTAAGTTGGGAGTCTTACTCCAATGGTACCACATACATATGCACAATCGAGTCAAATCTCTTGTCGCATTAATTATATCGTTTATGTTGTTTATGTTGCCAAGTTGATAAAGTTGTTCATGTTGCTTAAATTGATAAAGTTGTTTAAGTTGCTCAAGTTGAATAAGTCGTTTATGTAGATTTAAGTTGATTAAGTGGTTTATGTTGATTACGTTGAGTAAGTGGTCCATGTTGGATAAGTCGATTATGTTGCTGAGTTAATTATATGATGATGTTACTAAGTTGATTATACGATTATGTTGAATAAGTTGATTGTATAATTATGCTGTATGAGTTGTTTATGTGTTATGTTTATAAAGTTGATTATGCTAATATTGAAGAAGTTGAATATGTTGTATGTGATTGTTGAAGTTAATGAAGGTGTCTATGCTGATTTTATAGTTGCAATTGATTATGCTGACATGTGAATTAAGTTGATAGAGTATGTTGATAAGTTGTGTGTGATTGGTAAGATGTTGTTGTTGGATAGTATGAAATTGTATGATTCTATCTAGCATATTAATTATCATATTCTTGTTTATATGGTTCGACATCTCACCCCTTCTGTTTGAATGTTACCCCTATGTTGGTAACGTGCAGGTAGTTTACAGGAAGATATATATCTTCATTAGTCGAGTCAGTGTCGGTGCTCTGATACGTAACACTCGGGGGGGGGGGGGGGGATGAACGCTTAGTTGTTATATTAAGTTGTTGTTTTTTTAAGTTGTTTCGATTAAAAACATGTTATTACTAAGTTGTTAAGTTGAACAAGTTGTTACACAATGTATAGTTGAATATTAGTGAATCCGCTGCATGTTGTAAAAGTTGCTTTATTTCAAAGAATGGAATAAAAGTTGTTGTTATGGTTTCATCCTAAATGAAAGTGTTATGTATCGATGTTCATTAAATTAAATGATTTTTTTAATAAGTCGAAAATGTGGCATCCTATATAAGTTGTTGAATTTTTTTGAAACTCTGATTTATGAATTTTTGTCGGGTAGATTTGGGGTGTTACTGTAAACACCCCAAATTTGCCCTCACCCGTTTCACGCCATGGCTTGTGATCATTTCATATCATCTCACATCTCATTTTCGATTCACTGCATAGTTTCTAAGTCATCTGCATCTAGGGTTTGCGATCTGAGCAATCCAAGAGCTTTTTGAGCTACTCCAGAGGTCATCAATCACTTCAAAGGGGTCCATGTGTGTTCAAGCATCATGTTATACCCTCTCAAAGCCAAGAATGTCAGAGAAGCACAAGGATTGAGAATGGCATGGAAGCAAGAAACCAGCCAGAAAGTACCAGAAACCAAAGCTTCAGTTCAAGATGGTCTTTACTTTTCAAGCATCTGGATATGGTTCGCCCGAATCGTCAGGTTGAGGTTGTGTAACCTGGGATCATGGGGAGATTGATCGGTAATAGAAGAAATGGTTTGAAGACGCATTATGGCCGGGACTATCACCTCTCTGATCATTTAGCATGCAAATTTATGATCAAACTGAGGAGAATGAACTGTGGATTAGGGCACTTTGAATGGAGAAATCGTTTTTTAGGTCTTAAGAGACCGAATTTTTGCCTCCTCATTCAAGTTATTACAGTCTTGGGATTATTATTATTTTCAAGGTCATGTTGAAGTTTCTTTTTTTTCATGAGAGATTTCTTTGGTCTTGGGATTATTATTATTTTCAAGGTCTTTTTGAAGTTTCTCCTTTTGTCATGAGAGGTTTCTTTTGTTGGTCATTTTCAAGTTGATATCTGTTGCTTTCAAGTCACGTTCTTTTGAGGTTTGATTTGGAAGAACCATGATTATTCAAGTTTTACAAGTTATCTTTAAGCTCAATGTATCATACAAAGAATTGGAGTGGCGTTAGGATTTAAGTGTTGTCAAAATGTTTGCATTCAAAACTGCAATTTCAATAATGCCAAAAGATTATGTCATCAGTTTCAAGGAACAAGTCTGATTGTTGAACAGGCAAGTGACTAATCAAGATTACTTCATGAATATATTGCTACTCATCCAAAAAAATTCAAATCCATGAAGCAATATTCAGTTGTGTCAAGCAGTGAACGGCGGAATTTCCAAGAGCACATCATAAATATTACAAAAGCAATTCCAGAATTATTAGTTACATTGCTACAAGGTTAAAATTCATAGTTACATTGCTAACTTGCTACAAAAGCTGTTACAGTTACAAGAATAAAATTCAAAGTTCCAAAGTTTTTCAGCCTATGCTATCTTTTAATCAAGACAGAGGAACGCCTTTGCTGCTACCATATTTGCTTGTTGCCCGAAACGGTTTGCAAACGTTGCCTTTGCATCAATTCATCCGTCGTGCGAAGCTCAACCCCATTGGATTTGCAGCAGTGGAGGATATGTTGCAAATTCAGTACGGTAAAGAAAGGTGTTTCTGCTACTTTGTAACCGGCAACAGGGAGTGGCTCTCCAAAACCACGCAATTGCGTCCGAGCGTTTTGATAATTGAGGAGAAAGTCATGGCATTGGTGGCAGTCACAGCAAGCTCAATAATATTTGTTTTCCTTTGAAGGAAGGATGCCGATCCTTTTAGAGATGTTGTTGCCGTAGTTTCTTCCAAATCCACCCGAAGGGATTGACGACCTAGGAACTCGAAAATGCCTTCACGGAATCCCAGTTCACCACGGAATGGTACCTGCGGCCAAATCAACACTGATGTTAGGGTGCGGTTTGAGAAAAAAAACTGATTGATGCAAACATGTTTTACATTGAAAATATGTTGAAGTATTCAGGAGTAACCAAATGCTTTTCAGAAGATTACAGCAAGCCAATTCATGGTAGCAAACATGGGAAGATCAGAGTCTTACCTTGTCAACAATCCAACCCCAAGAGAAAGCAAAGACAGGCTTGGTTTGCTACAGCCACCTTGTCATCAATTCGGCGTGTTTACATGAGGTAAATCATACGCACGAATGTACCAAGACTCGTTCTCACATGTTTACATACAAAAAGGATAACGGTTAATTCAGACACTTCATGATGAATAGAAACAAATACAAATGAAGACGACGCAAATACGTTCAGAGGCCGGGAATTACAAAGCTGGCAACAAAAAGAATAAACAACAATGCATTTGTCCATGATAATCAGTTGTTTACCAGTAGAAGTCGAAGCAGGACGGCACCGCAGTTTGTCATGGCAATTTTCAGTTTAAGTTATGACTTTCCTTTGTTGATTATCTCTAAGGCTTTGTTATGTCCATTCCATTTTGAAACTTTTGGGGTCTGACCTGCAAACAGAAGAGAGAGTTGTCAAAGTCGTAGATTTCGGACGACTTATCGAAAGGACATTACCAATTCAATTCCAACACAAAGATTGATGTCACATCACAGTAAAATAGGGGATAAATGGTGAAAACAGAGAGTTCATGAAGAAAGAAAAACACAAAGATCAAACCATTTGAAAATCACTTTTAATCCAATCCTAATACAACTTATTTGTTTCATTTCAAACCAAATAGAACTAAAGCAGACTGTCACAACAACAAGGACAAATGTTTTGACATAAAGTAGAAGGTACATGGATAGCTTTTGTTGTTCTCTCACAAGCAGCTGAAAGTTTGAAAAGAAGCAGACCTATACCTGTTGTATCTGACTCGGCTGCGCCCTGCTGCTCTCAACAACACCCTGCAGGCTGATGGGATTATGGATTCAAAACCTGCACCAGAAGGGCAACAATTGAGAAAAGCAAACATCAGATCATTGCTTTTGGGAAAAAGCAGTGGGATTGAAACAGGATGGATTGATATAAAGGGGGAGAAAAAAGGAGAACAAGAATATATGACATACTCACCACTTGACAGAATAACAACTGACTCTCCCCCCCCCCTCATCTTCATCAGCTTCATCATAGCAACCCTCACCACACTCTTCGGCTCCAGACCAAGCGCCCTTCCTCACGACTTTCATCCTCAAACTCACAAGTTGTAACCTCCACAAATCCATAAACCAAAGCCAAAACGATTCGTCCCTTTGAGGTAATTCTGAACCTGAGAGAATCTGCAAAACAGAGAACATCAACAACTCAAAAAGGGAGAGACTTCAGTAATCTTCCTTCTCAGAAGCCGCGACAATTCATCAGCATCATCACGGCCGCTCTCATCACCGTCTCGAATCGCTGGCCGCAGGTTTGAAGATACGAGCAAGGGAATACCTGCGACACCACAAGGTCAACCTAAAGCACGAAAATTGCAAGCTTAAGGACACGTAAGAGAAGAAATACATCACCTGTTGAAAAGCGCTTCGAATCGGTAGTTTTACCTTTGCTGTTCGTGTTTTTTTGAAATTATGATTGATGATTGTTGTGTTCTTCCTTTGAATTCGTCTTCGTGCTTGATTAAATGTTGATTTTTGCTAGCAATGAACGAATTTGGGATTGGAAGGGAGGGGTTTTTCTTTTTCGGTTCTGAGAAGAACTTCTGAGAGCGTAACTTCCTCTTTGTGAAACTAGGTTTAGCCGCTGGTGTTCTGTTGTTGCCTTAAGCTGATCCATCCCCTTTGATGAACCGGGTCTGAACCGACCCGCATCCAACAGCCGCATGGGCTTCCCTCTTCTATAGGCCTGACCCGCCCAACCCATCAGCCTGCTCCATTCCACTCTTCAGCATCCCCCTTTTATTCCTGGCCCATCGCCCCCCCTTTCTTTTCTTTCTTTTATTTTATTAATTATATTTTCTTTTCATACTTAATATCTTTATTAATAATAACCATAGTTTTTTTTAAAATATTATTATTCTGATTATATTTTCTATAACTTTGTTAAGACATTTAGTTTATTATTTTTTTTTTTTTAGTTAATATTTTTTTTGTTAAAAAAGGGGGGGTTTAGAGATATTATCTTAGCAATTTATTTTAATTATTAATGTAGTTTAGATTTTAATTCCGTGTACTAGAATTTGTGTTTAATCTTGGTTCTAGTTTGCGCTCGATTTTGTATGTTCATTGTCCAATTTCAAGGATGGCAGACGTAGTTTGACGTTGACCTTATGATTAATCCTTTCTTGTGATCTTGTTGCACTTTTGTATGTGTATTGGAGTGAGCTTGCTCCTCCCTGTTTATTTCACCTTTATTTCCTCAAGTGACTTGACTTCTTGAATGAAGCAAGTCACTTTGCTTCTCTTGGTCTTGTTCATCTGCTTCCTGGTGGCTCCTTTGAAGATTGTTCTTGTTTAACCTCACAAACTTTAGGGACAACCAAGCATGACAATGAATTAGGGTTTTGATTAGTCTCCCCTCATTAGTTTTACCTTTGTGTCTCTCCTTGAGTCTTCTCTTCTCATCTCATAATCAGGGACTAAACCCTAAAGGCTTTAAGGCTTTGTGATTAAGTTTATGCCTGCATCCTTCTCTTAGGATGGAGTGTATAACTTTAATCCTAAGTGTTAAACCCTTAATGTGTTTAAATCTCTTAATCAATTCATTTAATAAATATCAAGACATCACACTTGTAACTTGGGCCTTGCATTAGGGTTCTAATTCTTCCTTAAGTGGTTAAGAAGGACTAACCCTAGTGTTAATGGACAAGTCCCCCTCAAGTTGTCTTACAAACCATAAAATTCACTTCATCATCATACCATTAACTAAAATCCACTTAATAAAGGCTTGTTTTGTCATGGGTTTAATCCCTAATCATGGATTAAGTTGAGGAGTCTTCCTCAGCTTAAACACTCTCATCTATCATCCTTCTTTTAGGATGGTGTAATGGGTCTGTTTAATCCATGATTATGGCTTAACCTCATTACTCAACACTAAACAAAATCACAAAAACATCTAAATAATCACAAGTAGGTTAATGATCTTAATCCTACACCAAAGGTGATTAAGTGTGAGAATCTGACTTCACACTTAAGGTATTCTCATTACCCCTAATCAGAGGGAAGATGTGATGAGTTTACTAACCCATTGGTTTAGGCTTAAGCTCATTAACTTATGACAAAATCCAAAAAGCAATAAAAGACTGAAAACTCCAAAACACACAATAATCGTCTCCTCCGGGATTCTTTTCTCATCTCATTCACTCACAACCGAGAACTTGCTTCTTCCGTCTAATGCAAGACAGTTTGCATCTGTGCCAGACAGATCATACACTTGAGCATAGACAAGTAAGCAGTTCACAAGTCAATTCATCTTTCAGTCTCTTTGGGTCGAACTACGGTGTTCTGACTTCCTCATTGCACGAGAGGATACGTAGGCATAACTTAACAGTTATCGAACAAAAGTCTCTGTCCATTCCCCCTCTTTCAGCTTCATTCTTTTAAGCCTCATTATCTTGAGCAATTCATTCTCATTCTTTCACTGACACATCATTATACACTTCACTTCCTTCACACTGACACCTGTACACATTCTTTTCCAGCTATTTTACACACAGATTGCACTGACACTACCCCTTTATAACACAAATCTTTTAAGCGTGGATCCCGTCGAGTACGACGGACAATCTGGGTGCTAATACCTTCCCAGGTTGTAACCAACCCCCTTTCTCAGTCTCTCTGGTTCGCAACCGTCTTATCCATCTTTTTCTAGGCTTATGCAGCATTGCCTTTCCTCCGGGATAAAAATGCCTAGCTGGCGACTCTATTCATCTCCAGTGAGTTCACGGCTGTGTGTTCTCACTGTCCCTCTCGCCGACCGTTCGCGTCTGTACCTTCATCTGATCCAGTTTCATTTGTCGGGAGCGACAGCTTGGCGACTCTGCTGGGGATGCCTTATACTGCGACCAGGGCTTCTGGTTCTTTTTGTGGGTTCCTCCTAGCGCTTGATTGATTTGTGTTTACTGGGGTGTTATGTGCTTGTTTGTGCTTGTATTTATTTTTGTTTTTGCTTTATGTACAGTTACTTTACTGCTTTCTTTATTTGCATTTATATATCATACTGTCATTGTTGCTGGCTGGATTTGGTTTTTGTTTTGGTGGGTGGGTGTTCCATTGAGAGTTAAGGTCCTATACCTGGGACCTGAGTGACACCTAAGCTAGAGTGAATCATATTCTTTCCCATTCCATTTCGGTCTGGTGCGGGAATATGAAACACGGTTCAGATATGGGTTTCTTCTTGAGAACTCTGTGTTGCAGATTTCCTGCAATGCTAGGGCTATCTGGGAAGCCTGCTAAGTCTGGATGACCTTTTAGTATTGACCTTCAGAAACTGAGGTGAATTAGAGGAGGAATTGTTATGGTTATTGTAAACACTGTACCTCCGGGTTAGAAGTGTTTACACTTCTCATAACTGATCCAAGTCTGAGGATCCTTGTTCTAGATCATCACCTGTGAGGGGGGTTGGGCTGTTTACAGGTTTGCAGGTACCTTGACCTCAGAATACCCTGTTACTTTGACTTTGTTAAGAATGCTCCATGTTGGATAGTTCTTGTGATTCTAAACCCTGGACATGTGGCTCTTTATTTGAGTCCCCCCACCTTGGTTACCGGATTTATAGACCTCCATCTGGAATTCTTGGACACACATGGATCTATATCAAGGCAGTTAATCAGATCCAGCTCAGTCACAAACCCTTGCATTTCATTTGCATACATACCCATTGCATCATATTAACATTTGCTTATTTGTGTTTCAGGGTATCCACCTTCATCTAGGTTTTGGTTTTGACCCCATCTGCTATATTGACCTATCTCCACCAGCACTTGCTTCAGTTTTGTCAGCCATATACTTCAGTTACTTGCACTAGCCAGCCAGTGGCCCACTCCTCAGCATCTTCATCAGCACTCTACTCAGTCTCAGCACTTATGGCTCCAAAGAAAAGCAACATCACCTATCATTTCTTCCAACCAGACTTGTCAGACATCAGGAGGATCCAAACCCTGATCACTCCAGATCACATATCCCTGTTCAGGGAGAATTATGGAGATATACTGGACATGGTTATGGATCTGGACCCTTCACAGAGGAGCCTCATCCACACCTGTATTCAGTTTTATGACCCCCCATTGAGATGTTTCACCTTTCAAGACTTTCAGTTGGGTCCTCTTTTGGAAGAATACTCATCTTTGGTTGGTTTGCCTATCAAGAGGGAAATCCCTTTCAACCCTGAAATGGTCTTTCCCAGCAATGGAGAGGTGGCAAAGGCTTTGCATCTAGAGCCTGTTTTGGTTGAGCAACACATGACCTCTAAAGCTGGGATCCCTGGATTTCATCTGGACTTCCTGATTTCTCAAGCTAGTCTGAAGGCCTCTTTGGGGGAGTGGAAAGCTGTTTGTGCTCTGTTGGCCTTAAGTGTATATGGAATTGTGTTGTTTGCAGATGAGCCTCGATTCATCAGCAAGAATGCAATCCATTTGTTCATCCTGAAGAACCCAGTGCCAACTTTGTTGGGTGATCTCTATTACTCAGTACATCAGAGAAATGAGAAGCAGAGGGGAAGGTTAGTAAGGTGTTGTGCTCCATTATTCCATGCTTGGCTTCTCAGGCATCTACCCAGGACAGATGCATTTCTAAATCCTCATCAGCAAAGCAACTGGGCTAAGAGACTCACTGTCCTAACTTCAGCAGACATCAGATGGTGTACTCAAAGCACCAAGGGCAGAGATATAATCACAAGCTGTGGGCACTTTCCCAATGTGCCTTTGATAGGAGTTAAGGGAAGTATCAATTACAACCCTCTGCTGTTCAGGAGGCAATTGGGCTATGCACTGGTCCACACTCCTAGGGTACAGGACCTGATTGAGACCCTCTACTGTGAAAACAAGGTTAGTCTGGAAACTGTTAGGCAGGCTGCTTGGGCCTGGGATCATGTTCAAACCAAGGGAGTCACCATTCTAGGGAAGTGCAATAATGTAGCATCAGTCCAATATTATGAGTGGTCCCATGCTAGGGCCCAATTCTCTGGAATGCCCTTTACCATAGAAGACATGCCTGAGTCATCTTCAGCACCACCCCCTGCCACCATCAGTTTGGAGGAGTTTGAGAGCTTGAAGGAAAGGAATGAGAAGTTAACCCAAGCCTTGCAGAAGACCCTCAGGGAGAGGAGTGAAGGTGTGAGGGAGATTGAGAGATTGGAGAAATTGAGAGTGGAACACTTGACCAAGATTGAGAAGTCTGGAGATTATATCAACAAGTCTAAGGCTGGTGAACAGATTCTGAAGAATGCTTGTAAAGAAGCCCAGTTCCAGAGAGCAAGAACAGACTTGTACCTGAAAGAGAGTCAGGCCAGGTGGGTCCGGATCACTGAGGCCCGTACTCTAGAAGACAAGAGAGTTCAAGACAAGATGGAGCAGATGGAAAAAGCCCTGACAGCAGCCCAGAAGGAAATATCAGAGCTAGAAATCAGAGCTGGAGTGAAGAGGTCTAAGGACCAAAGTCAGAACAAGAAGTTGACTGCAGCTGTTGCAACAAGAAACCTTCTCATCAGAGGTCTCACGGAGCGTCCGGCTGATCCTGTGACCGAAGCACTTCTTAAGGAAGTTCGTGAGGATGAGTTTGGCCTTGGAGTTTGATTATTCGCTTGTTGTTGTTCCTTTTCATGTACTTTTGCTTTTTTTTGTGATGTATTTTGACCCTTCGAGGGCTTGTGTTGTAACTTGAACAAATTGTATTATTTCACTTTTGTAATATATCTGTGTTGGTTTCTATCTGGGTTCACATCAAAAGCAACTTCAACAGCAGCATCTTCAAGGGTCTGGAAGGGTCAAAACTGAAGGCCAAACCGGATACCCTGAGAGCAAATAAGCATAACTGCATTGCATGCTAACCCTTTTGTTTGTTTTGTAGGTTTTTGTTTTGTTGTTGCTAACCTCTGTTGTGATATTCAGGAATTATTGCGCGCCGCCGGGTGTTTCCTCTCAACAGGCCACACAGGTACCCAACTAGAAACAACCTTCCGGGAATTCAGATGGATCAGATGCAACAAGACCTTACAGAGGTCAGAAATCAGATGGCAAATGAAAGGTTAGAGATGAGAACGCAGATGACGCAGTTCATGGAAGTTATGAACAACATGGCCCAGAGCCAGGAGAGACTGAGGGCCATGGTGGAGAGGCAAAATCAAGAGGAGCCTCATGTAGGAACTGCAGGCACCAGTAATAATGAAAGGGTGCAACCCCATATTAATCCCCCTGTGTTTGGCCCACATCTCCATCCTGAGATTAATATTCCTGCAAACATTCAAGGAACAGCTACTGCGGCCAGGGTACTTCAGGAAGATCCTCAGGAGGACCAATTTACAGTAATGGGTGCTGGAGAGGAAACTTATGATAGACGATTGGAAGAGATAGCTGAGAAGTTGAGGTCCTTAGAATCTCAAAATTCTTTGGGGTTCGACGTCATGGACATGGGTTTGGTAGAAGGGGTCAGGATCCCCCATAAGTTCAAGCCTCCTTGTTTCGAAAAGTATAATGGGACTTCATGCCCCCGGACTCATCTGCAATCATTTCTGGGAAGGCTGAAGGCCTATACAATGGATGAGAAATTGTGGATGTTCTATTTTGAAGATAGCTTGACTGGAGCTTCGAGGGAGTGGTATTCCCATCTGACAAGAGCAACAATTAGATGCTGGAAGGACCTGGCAGAGGCCTTCATCAGACAGTATCAATATAATCTAGATATGGCACCCAACAGGACCCTCCTAATGGGAATGTCACAGTCATCTAGGGAGAGCTTCAGAGAATATGCTCAAAGATGGAGGCAATTGGCTGCTGCCGTTCAACCACCGATGTCTGAAAGGGAAATGGCAGATATGTTCATGAATACTCTTCAGGGAACCTATATTGACAGGTTAGCTGCTTTCTCTTCCACTAGCTTTGCGGATGTTGTTATAGCTGGGGAGAGAATTGAAAGCCTGTTAAAGATGGGAAAGATCTCAGACAACGGTGCAAGCTCGTCCAGTAATACAAGAAAGCCTTTTGCAGGCCCGAGAAGAACTGGCGAGACCAATGCCATTCACACCAACAGGGGTAGGCCCCAATATGTTCCAAGGACAATAGCAGCAGTCACTATCCCTGCTCCAGCTCATCCTCAGCCAGTCTATCAACCTCCTCAACAAAACTTCCAACAACAACCTCAATATCATCAGAATCAATATCCTCCAAGAAACTTCAACAACAGCAACTCCAACAACAACAATCAACAGAGGCCATTCCAACAAAGGCCATCCCAAGCTAACCGAGTGATCGACCCGATCCCAATGCCGTATGCTGCCTTGCTGCCACAACTTCTGAAACTCAACCTAGTTGAGCTAAGAACGTTGGCACCTCCGGATCCCAACAGTCTACCAAGAAACTATGACTCTAATGCTAGGTGTGCTTTTCATTCAAACGCACCTGGTCACAGTACAGAAAAATGCAGGGCTCTGCATATGAAGGTACAAGACTTGGTAGACTCCAAGGCTCTGAATTTTGCACCGCCGCCCAATGTCAATAAAAACCCAATGCCAAACCATGGTGGTCCCCGAATTAATGCTATTGAAGAAGACCAACCGTCTTATTTAATAACTAGTGTGGATCAGATCCGGACACCATTGGTGGAAATCAAAGCTCAACTCCGTGAAAACCAAATATTTCCGGGGTGTGAACTAGGGTGTCCCTATTGCAATATTTCATGGAATGGGTGTGAGGACTTGAGAAATGGCATTGACAGCCTTATTCGGAGTGGCCTACTCCAGATCACTACATCATTTCCGGCAAATCCGACAACTTCATCAACAGCGGTTTCAGACCCTCCTACAACTGCAGCAACTATTGTTCCCGACAATTCATCAGCAACATCAACAAGTACTTCATCAGTTCTCCCAAATGATCAGTTTTCAACAGTTCCTCCTGCTACAACTTCAGCTTCATTCCATTTCGAATCTCCGTCAACAACAACAACAGTCCTTCCAACAGTACCTCCTACAACACCAGCAATCAATCACGAAGATGTCTCCACTGTTACCATATTCTACGATCCTGAAAATAACTCCGCCTACCATTCAGAAGGTGCTGCTCCCACCAGAGCACCAGTTACAATCTTTTATGATCCACAAACAATAACAGTCCCTTCAGCAGCAGCAATCAGTCCAGTCACTGTCACGGTGCCTGGACCAGTACCATATGAAAGCAATAGGGCCATCCCTTGGCACTATGGCTCTGACGTGTACTGTGAAGGGAAAAGAATCACTCTTGAAACATCAGCACCTGCACCACAAGTAGATAATGTGGGGGGAGGCGGAGGCTTCACTCGAAGCGGACGTCTCTTTGCTTCACAAGTTCAAAAACCTACTGCCGAAGCAGAAGCTGCTGCCAAGGCAAAAGGAAAAGGCCTGGTACAGGAAGATTCAGCCGCCAAAGAAACCCTGAAGACTCCATTCGATCAGGAAGTTGATGAGTTTATGCGAATCATCAAAAAGAGTGACTACAAAATTGTGGATCAACTTCACCAGACGCCATCCAAAATCTCCATCCTCTCACTACTTATGTGCTCCGAAGCCCATCGGAATGCACTACTTAAAGTCCTGCACGCAGCTTACGTGCCTGAGGAGATTACTGTCAACCAATTGGAAACCGTGGTTGGAAACGTTACTGCTAGCAATGGGCTAGGGTTTACCAATTCTGACTTGACAGCGGATGGCCGTAATCACAACAAAGCCTTGCACATAACCATGGAATGCAAAGGAGCTGTCCTTTCTCATGTGCTGGTGGACACAGGTTCTTCCCTGAATGTCTTACCAAAGAAGGCTCTGGTGAAGCTTGAATATGATGGATTGGCATTGAGACCCAGCAACCTGGTAGTAAGAGCCTTTGATGGTTCTAAGAGGTCGGTTCTGGGAGAGATTGAGCTGCCTGTGACAATTGGCCCACAGACCTTTAAAACTATCTTTTATGTGATGGACATTCAGCCCGCCTACAGCTGTTTGTTGGGTAGACCCTGGATTCACGCCGCTGGCGCAATAACGTCTACCCTTCACCAAAAGTTAAAATTCGAGTGGGAAGGTCAAGTTGTCACAATCTGTGGGGAAGAGGATATCTTTGTTAGCCATCTGGCTACCTATAAATACATTGAGATGGATGGGGAGATCCATGAAACAATGAGCCAAGGTTTTGAGGCCTTGAACGTCAATGAAGCATATGCTGTGTCAGGAACCTCCATGTCATCTTATCAACAAGCCCGGAAGGTTGTTGAAGAAGGAACTGCCCTAGGCTGGGGCAAGGTCTTAGCTGTGGAGGAGAAGAAGGACAAATTTGGGTTGGGTTACAGACCAACTCAACATCAAGCAAAGGCTGCTGAGAAGCCTGGTTTTGTCAGTGGGGGGATGCTTACCCCCGATGCTATCAACTGTCTGGAAGACGAGCTGGAAGAGGAGCGCAATCTGGAGAATTGGATTCGTCCGAAGATCCCGGGGAGCAGTGTCTCGAACTGGTCTTCCCAGGAAATTATAAGAGTTACTCATGCAGAGTAATTATTATTTCCTGTATTTTTATAGCATGCATCCAAGTCTTGCATCTTGCCCAAGATGACAAGACTCATTTTGTAACCAGGGCCATCTGTACTTTTGTGCAAACAAGATTAAATTAATGAAATATCAGACATCTTTTTGCAAACAAGTCTTTTTCTTTTCTGCTCACTGTTTTTCCATTTCTCTTTTTGTACAAAAAAATAAATGGCGGTGTTTTCAAAATGATAACTTCATTTCACTTTTTTCTAAAGCAAGATTAAAATCAATCACTAAAATGAACAAACTCAACCCTTGCAGAGAGTGCCTTCCAGACAGCACCGACAACAGCACGGCTATGACATCGTATGACTTTGACAATCCAATCAATCAAGCTGATGAAGGGGTTGATGAAGAGTATGAGCTTCCTGAAGAGCTAGCCAGGTTGTTGAGACAAGAGGAAAAGGTTATTACTCCTCACCAGGAGGAGATTGAAGTGATTAATCTTGGTACGGAGGAAGACGTGAAAGAGGTTAAAATAGGGGCCTGCCTGCAAGACTCAGTGAAGAGACAACTGATAGATCTGCTTCAAGAGTATGTTGATGTGTTTGCTTGGTCGTATCAAGATATGCCAGGGTTGGATACCGATATAGTTGTGCACAAGCTGCCTTTGAGAGAGGAATGCCCACCAGTCAAACAGAAGCTGCGCCGAACTCGCCCGGACATGGCTATGAAAATCAAGGAAGAGGTACAAAAGCAATGGGACGCCGGGTTCCTTGCTGTGACTAGCTATCCGCCGTGGGTTGCTAATATAGTACCTGTGCCTAAGAAAGATGGCAAAGTAAGAATGTGTGTTGATTATCGGGATCTGAACAGAGCCAGCCCGAAAGATGATTTCCCATTACCTCACATTGACGTATTGGTGGATAACACGGCTCAGTTCTCGGTATTCTCCTTCATGGATGGATTTTCAGGATATAATCAGATCAAGATGTCACCTGAAGACATGGAGAAGACAACATTAATCACACCTTGGGGCATGTTCTGTTACAAAGTGATGCCATTCGGACTGAAGAATGCTGGTGCCACATATCAACGGGCTATGGTGACATTATTCCACGATATGATCCATAAGGAAATAGAATGTTATGTGGATGATATGATCGCCAAGTCCCTTACAGAGGAAGACCACCTGGTGAATCTGCTCAAATTATTCAAGCGTCTGAGGAAATACCAGTTGAAGCTGAACCCCAACAAATGCACATTCGGGGTGCGATCCGGTAAGCTGCTGGGTTTTATTGTAAGCGAGAAAGGGATTGAAGTGGACCCTGATAAAGTCAAAGCCATCCAAGAGATGCCTGCACCGAAAACTGAGAAAGAAGTTCGAGGGTTCTTAGGCCGATTGAACTATATCTCACGGTTCATATCCCACCTTACAGCAACCTGTGAACCCTTGTTCAAGCTGTTAAGAAAAGAACAAACGGTCAGGTGGAACGAAGATTGCCAGAAGGCTTTTGACAAGATCAAGGATATTTACAAGAACCTCCAATCCTCATGCCGCCAGTTGAAGGAAGACCTCTGATTATGTACTTGACAGTGCTAGAAGAGTCAATGGGGTGTGTACTAGGTCAGCATGACGAGTCTGGTCGAAAAGAGTATGCAATATACTACCTAAGCAAAAAGTTTACCGACTGTGAACAACGTTATTCACTGCTCGAGAAAACTTGCTGTGCTTTAGCGTGGGCTGCTCGCCGACTGAGACAGTATATGTTGACCCACACTACTTTATTGATATCAAAAACGGACCCAGTTAAGTACATTTTCGAGAAGCCAGCTCTTACCGGACGGGTTGCAAGATGGCAGATGATTCTCACAGAATACGACATACAGTACACATCTCAGAAAGCCATCAAGGGCAGTGTACTATCTGAATATCTGGCTGAGCAACCTATTGAGGACTACCAGCCTATGAGGTTTGACTTCCCTGATGAAGACATCATGTTCATTAAAGCAAAAGATCACGAAGAGCCTATTCACACTGAAGGGCCTGACCCGAAGCAAGAATGGACTATGATGTTTGATGGGGCCGTTAACATGAATGGCCGTGGTGTTGGTGCAGTACTCATTACACCTAAAGGAGTGCACATGCCTTTCTCGGCAAAACTCACTTTCAACTGCACTAACAACGAAGCTGAATACGAAGCTTGCATTATGGGTCTTGAGGAAGCCATTGACCTCAGGATCAAGACATTGACCGTATTCGGAGATTCAGCTTTGGTAGTCAATCAAACCAACGGAAAATGGTACACCCACCAAGATCATCTGATACCTTACAGGGATTATACAAGAAGGTTATTGACCTTCTTCACCAAAGTCAAGCTTGAGTATATCCCTCGGGACGAGAATCAGTTTGCAGATGCTCTTGCTACCATTTCATCCATGATCAAAGTTCAAGCTGCTAACTTTGTACCTCAGATTTCAGTGTCTAGACTTGATAGACCAGCATATGTATTTGCAGCAGATGTTGTAAAAGATGACAAGCCTTGGTTCCATGACATTAAGTGCTTCTTGGAGGATCAGACATACCCACCGGGGGCATCTTCCAATGATAAGAAGACTTTGAGAAGGCTTGCTGGAAGTTTCTTTCTGAACGCTGATGGATCTTTATATAAGAGGAACTTTGACATGGTACTCCTCAGATGTGTTGACAAGACGGAAGCAGATTTGCTGATGCATGAAGTGCACGAAGGATCTTTTGGTACCCATGCAGGAGGGCATGCCATGGCAAAGAAATTGTTAAGATCAGGCTATTACTGGATCACGATGGATGCAGACTGTTGTGCTTACGCCAGGAAATGTCATAAATGCCAGATTTACGCAGATAAGGTGCATGTACCTCCCAATCCTTTGAACATCATGTCTTCACCTTGGCCCTTTGCTATGTGGGGCATTGATATGATTGGAAAAATTGAGCCAACTGCTTCAAACGGCCACAGATTCATCCTGGTTGCCATTGATTATTTCACCAAGTGGGTCGAAGCAGCTTCCTATGCCAATGTTACAAGACAAGTGGTAGCCCGATTTCTGAAAAGAGATATCATTTGTCGGTACGGAGTTCCCGAGCGAATCATTACTGATAATGGTTCCAACTTGAACAACAAAATGATGGCAGAACTGTGCCGGGACTTCAAGATTCAACATCACAATTCTTCTCCTTACAGGCCAAAGATGAATGGCGCTGTTGAGGCGGCAAATAAGAATATCAAGAAGATTGTGCAGAAGATGGTAGTCACCTACAAAGACTGGCACGAAATGCTACCGTTTGCCTTGCATGGGTACCGCACATCAATCAGAACGTCCACTGGGGCAACACCGTATCAACTTGTGTATGGTATGGAGGCAGTCCTACCTGTTGAAGTTGAATTACCCTCCTTACGGGTATTGATGGATGTTAAACTGAGTGAAGCAGAATGGGTTCGGGCCCGATTCGAGCAACTGAGTCTGATCGAAGAGAAAAGATTGGCTGCGATCTGTCATGGGCAGCTATATCAGAAGAGAATGAAGAGAGCCTTCGATCAGAAAGTCAGGCACCGAGAGTACCAAGTGGGAGATCTTGTGCTGAAAAGAATCCTCCCTCCTCATACAGACCACAGGGGCAAATGGACTCCAAATTATGAAGGACCATTCGTGGTAAAGAAAGTTTTCTCTGGTGCAGCGCTGATGCTCAGCACCATGGATGGTGAAGATTTCCCGTCCCCTGTGAATTCAGATGCAGTTAAAAAATACTTCGCATAAAATGACCCGCTGGACATAAAAACAGAATGTAAGTCCAGGCAAAAATAGGGCATCCCGGCGAGTCAAAAACAGAATAAAAGACTCGGGCAAAAGTAAGGGAAATAAATAAAAAATGTACACCCGCTGAGTTGAAAAGCCGCATTGGACAGCTCAGGCAAAAATGGGTATCCCGATGGATTGAAAACCCGAAAGGGCGATCCATGCAAAATAAGGGAATAAGCGAACAACTGCATTCTGAATTCGTCTGTATCACCTACAATTTGGTAAGCTACGAAGGATCAGACTTCAATCAGAATCAACTCTCTCCAGAAAGCAAGACGAGAAGAACGTCATTGTCATACGAGTCATAGCAGAAGAGGAAGCTCCCTCAAAGCGTCGTCAACACTGCCAGCATTTTGTTTCTCAATTTGTAACAATCTCCTCATTTCAGGAGATATGTTTCTTTGACTGTATCTTGCCAATTCAGGGCACATGAATTAATAAAATCAGATTTTCGGTCATGTTTCGTTTTACATTTATGTTTTGCAAAGAGTCGTCTGATATCTCTAAAAATACAATTGCATAAGTACAGGTGCCTTTCTCTAAAAATAAAAACACATGCTTACAGGGAATCTGATTATTCTCGAAAGTACTTAACTCCTATGACGGAATCCGGTAAGGGATACCTCGAGACCTTTTGTACGTTTCCTTACCTTTGCAGGTTTGCAGGTATCCAGAACGCAACCTGGGGCATGCAAGTTACGTCTTAGCAAGATGGCGAATCGTTATCAACTCGGTCTATCTTCCACGTAGCACTGGGAGGTGCCCATTTCCCCAGCAAAGTTGTCAAATCAACATAAACTCAATCTCAGCATCGGAAATGCTCTATCCCCAGCTGAGTTGCCTCTTGTTGCTCTCCCCAGCTGAGTTGCCTCTCACACCTCCCCAGCTGAGTTGCCTCTTGTTGCTCTCCCCAGCTGAGTTGCCTCTCACAATTCCCCAGCCGAGTTGCCATTCTTCCTCAACAGAATACAGAAGTCAGGGGATCATATCCCCCACAGAATCTTCAGCCTCTATCCAGAAGAGCGACGCATGAAGAGATCACAATAGAGTACGGAAAGCTTCTACAAACCCCAGCTGGGTCCCATATTATAAGGATATGTCAATCAGTGACATATATCCCCAAGCAGATGCATCATTAGATCTACCAGTGATCTCATCCCCAGCTGGGAGGTCCATTTCCAGCAGATCATCCAGAGATCTTCGCCGCAATAGGATCCGAATTCCGGATCGGTGCCTCTTTGCATAATCATAGCATTCGCATCATATTATACCCTCAGAGCGTAGCATTCCGTCTAATACGGAGCATTACGGCAAAAATCAAATACATAGCATAATCATAAGTCATGTTGTGAATTGAACACTTGTAAATATTGACAATCTGTCATTATACAGAATACAATACACAAAAATCTCCACCAGAGTCCCAGCAAAAGCAGCTGCCCTTTCAAATCACAAACACCAGTATATACACCTTTTGGCACCCGTCCGTGTCATCACTCCCCAGTAAAGTCGCCTGAACATCTTTACGAACAAGATCACCCGTATTACAGATACGTCCTGACACCCGTCCGTGTCATACCCCAGCAGAAAGCCAAAGACATCTTCTTTGCACTCACATATACCTATATATACATTTTCTTGACACCCGTCCGTGTCATATCCCCAGCACAGTCGCTTACACCTTTCATCACCCATACACTTGTTAATATTATACTTTTCTCTCTTGACACTCGTCCGTGTCACTCTCCCCAGCAGATAAACACTCATATTTATATACTCATACTACTCATGGTACACTTATACAGATACTCGTCCGTATCTTGTATACATCATCACTCATATCCCCACAGATTCGACAATAGTCCTTGTTCTTTGTTAACCAGTTGGTACTCGTCCGTACCATCATCTCAGAACATTGCGTCTAATGTTTGTTTCTACATGATACTCGTCCGTATCATAGTCTTAAGGATGCTCGTCCGCATCTTTAATCCATACACTGTGTCAAACACTTATGTCTTCTGGAATATAGATACTCGTCTGTGTCTACTATTCCCCAGAAGAGTCCTTTCAGAATCAACACTCGTCCGTGTTCCTTGTTAACCAGTTGATACTCGTCCGTATCATCGTCTCTGAGCACGTGTCAGTTTGTTTCTACCCGATACTCGTCCGTATCGTAGTCTTAGGGATGCTCGTCCGCATCTTTAATCTATACACAACATCTAAACACTTATACTTTCTTTTCTTGGTTGTAAACACTCGTCCGTGTTTGCTATATCCCCAGTAGATCGCCTACAAATTTTTCTTTTTTATCTAACACTCGTCCTGTGTTATGATACCCCTGAGAGCAGCCGTACCCTGCTGAGTGGTCGTCCTCCACTTCCTGATGGTCGTCCTCCATCATGCTCATCCGATGGCCGTCCCCATCGTTGATTTTTAGCAGCCGTCCCCTGCTAGGTGGTCGTCCTCCACCTTTTGATGATCGTCCTTCATCATTTTTATCCAATGGTCGTCCCCATTGTTGATTTTGGTTATCCGGCACTCGTCCTGTGTTGCGATAAACCTTGAGAGCAGCCGTCCCCTGCTGAGTGGTCGTCCTCCACTTCTTGATGGTCGTCCTCCATCATGCTCGTCCGATGGTCGTCC
This sequence comes from Lathyrus aphaca, assembly GCA_963966055.1. Lineage (NCBI taxonomy): Eukaryota > Viridiplantae > Streptophyta > Magnoliopsida > Fabales > Fabaceae > Lathyrus > Lathyrus aphaca. Next base: position 297,117,758 of record OZ014519.1, on the reverse strand, counting down.
CCATCGTTGACCCTTTCTATCCGGCATTCGTCCTATGTCGCGATATTTTCGGCAGCCGTACCCTGCCAGGTGGTCGTCCTCCACCTTTGATGGCCGTCCCCATCATATTTCTTTTATTCCCAACAGAGCAGCCGTCCCCTGCTAGGTGATCGTCCTTCACCTTTGATGGCCGTACCCCATCATCTGTTTATTTCATTTATTCTTTAACCCGATGGCCGTCCCCGTCGTGGTCCCTTTTCCTTTTCAGCCCGATGGCCGTCCCCATCGTTGGTTACTTTGCTTTATGAACTTGATGGCCGTCCCCGTCATGTTTCATTAATCCCCAGAGAATGCTACAACTTTTATCTTGATGGCCGTCCCCATCATAATTTCACTCTTTCCAGCTAGTCGGCCGTCCCCGTCTTAGCTTTTGCCTTTTATCCCCAGCATGTCGGCCGTCCCCGTCATCGCTTCACGCACTTTTCCCAGCATGTCGGCCGTCCCCGTCATTGCTATTTACCCAGCAGTCGTCCTCTGCTCGACGGTCGTCCTCCGTCGCCCACACTTTACAATATACTTTATTTACTTTTACAATCTATATCCCTGTTCTTCTTCACTTCTGTGAGTGCAAATTTTGGAATGTCTTTGGTATTCAACCACAAGTTATCTTGTTTGCCTGTTAAGCCATTGCTTACGTCCTGCACAGCTAACTCATGTTTGAATAGGGGCAGCTGTAAACACCCCAAATTTTCCCTCACCCGTTTCACGCCATGGCTTGTGATCATTTCATATCATCTCACATCTCATTTTCGATTCACTGCATAGTTTCTAAGTCATCTGCATCTAGGGTTTGCGATCTGAGCAATCCAAGAGCTTTTTGAGCTACTCCAGAGGTCATCAATCACTTCAAAGGGGTCCATGTGTGTTCAAGCATCATGTTATACCCTCTCAAAGCCAAGAATGTCAGAGAAGCACAAGGATTGAGAATGGCATGGAAGCAAGAAACCAGCCAGAAAGTACCAGAAACCAAAGCTTCAGTTCAAGATGGTCTTTACTTTTCAAGCATCTGGATATGGTTCGCCCGAATCGTCAGGTTGAGGTTGTGTAACCTGGGATCATGGGGAGATTGATCGGTAATAGAAGAAATGGTTTGAAGACGCATTATGGCCGGGACTATCACCTCTCTGATCATTTAGCATGCAAATTTATGATCAAACTGAGGAGAATGAACTGTGGATTAGGGCACTTTGAATGGAGAAATCGTTTTTTAGGTCTTAAGAGACCGAATTTTTGCCTCCTCATTCAAGTTATTACAGTCTTGGGATTATTATTATTTTCAAGGTCATGTTGAAGTTTCTTTTTTTTCATGAGAGATTTCTTTGGTCTTGGGATTATTATTATTTTCAAGGTCTTTTTGAAGTTTCTCCTTTTGTCATGAGAGGTTTCTTTTGTTGGTCATTTTCAAGTTGATATCTGTTGCTTTCAAGTCACGTTCTTTTGAGGTTTGATTTGGAAGAACCATGATTATTCAAGTTTTACAAGTTATCTTTAAGCTCAATGTATCATACAAAGAATTGGAGTGGCGTTAGGATTTAAGTGTTGTCAAAATGTTTGCATTCAAAACTGCAATTTCAATAATGCCAAAAGATTATGTCATCAGTTTCAAGGAACAAGTCTGATTGTTGAACAGGCAAGTGACTAATCAAGATTACTTCATGAATATATTGCTACTCATCCAAAAAAATTCAAATCCAGGAAGCAATATTCAGTTGTGTCAAGCAGTGAACGGCGGAATTTCCAAGAGCACATCATAAATATTACAAAAGCAATTCCAGAATTATTAGTTACATTGCTACAAGGTTAAAATTCATAGTTACATTGCTAACTTGCTACAAAAGCTGTTACAGTTACAAGAATGAAATTCAAAGTTCCAAAGTTTTTCAGCCTATGCTATCTTTTAATCAAGACAGAGGAACGCCTTTGCTGCTACCATATTTGCTTGTTGCCCGAAACGGTTTGCAAACGTTGCCTTTGCATCAACTCATCCGTCGTGCGAAGCTCAACCCCATTGGATTTGCAGCAGTGGAGGATATGTTGCAAATTCAGTACGGTAAAGAAAGGTGTTTCTGCTACTTTGTAACCGGCAACAGGGAGTGGCTCTCCAAAACCACGCAATTGCGTCCGAGCGTTTTGATAATTGAGGAGAAAGTCATGGCATTGGTGGCAGTCACAGCAAGCTCAATAATTTTTGTTTTCCTTTGAAGGAAGGATGCCGATCCTTTTAGAGATGTTGTTGCCGTAGTTTCTTCCAAATCCACCCGAAGGGATTGACGACCTAGGAACTCGAAAATGCCTTCACGGAATCCCAGTTCACCACGGAATGGTACCTGCGGCCAAATCAACACTGATGTTAGGGTGCGGTTTGAGAAAAAAAACTGATTGATGCAAACATGTTTTACATTGAAAATATGTTGAAGTATTCAGGAGTAACCAAATGCTTTTCAGAAGATTACAGCAAGCCAATTCATGGTAGCAAACATGGGAAGATCAGAGTCTTACCTTGTCAACAATCCAGCCCCAAGAGAAAGCAAAGACAGGCTTGGTTTGCTGCAGCCACCTTGTCATCAATTCGGCGTGTTTACATGAGGTAAATCATACGCACGAATGTACCAAGACTCGTTCTCACATGTTTACATACAAAAAGGATAACGGTTAATTCAGACACTTCATGATGAATAGAAACAAATACAAATGAAGACGACGCAAATACGTTCAGAGGCCGGGAATTACAAAGCTGGCAACAAAAAGAATAAACAACAATGCATTTGTCCATGATAATCAGTTGTTTACCAGTAGAAGTCGAAGCAGGACGGCACCGCAGTTTGTCATGGCAATTTTCAGTTTAAGTTATGACTTTCCTTTGTTGATTATCTCTAAGGCTTTGTTATGTCCATTCCATTTTGAAACTTTTGGGGTCTGACCTGCAAACAGAAGAGAGAGTTGTCAAAGTCGTAGATTTTGGACGACTTATCGAAAGGACATTACCAATTCAATTCCAACACAAAGATTGATGTCACATCACAGTAAAATAGGGGATAAATGGTGAAAACAGAGAGTTCATGAAGAAAGAAAAACACAAAGATCAAACCATTTGAAAATCACTTTTAATCCAATCCTAATACAACTTATTTGTTTCATTTCAAACCAAATAGAACTAAAGCAGACTGTCACAACAACAAGGACAAATGTTTTGACATAAAGTAGAAGGTACATGGATAGCTTTTGTTGTTCTCTCACAAGCAGCTGAAAGTTTGAAAAGAAGCAGACCTATACCTGTTGTATCTGACTCGGCTGCGCCCTGCTGCTCTCAACAACACCCTGCAGGCTGATGGGATTATGGATTCAAAACCTGCACCAGAAGGACAACAATTGAGAAAAGCAAACATCAGATCATTGCTTTTGGGAAAAAGCAGTGGGATTGAAACAGGATGGATTGATATAAAGGGGGAGAAAAAAGGAGAACAAGAATATATGACATACTCACCACTTGACAGAATAACAACTGACTCTCCCCCCCCCCTCATCTTCATCAGCTTCATCATAGCAACCCTCACCACACTCTTCGGCTCCAGACCAAGCGCCCTTCCTCACGACTTTCATCCTCAAACTCACAAGTTGTAACCTCCACAAATCCATAAACCAAAGCCAAAACGATTCGTCCCTTTGAGGTAATTCTGAACCTGAGAGAATCTGCAAAACAGAGAACATCAACAACTCAAAAAGGGAGAGACTTCAGTAATCTTCCTTCTCAGAAGCCGCGACAATTCATCAGCATCATCACGGCCGCTCTCATCACCGTCTCGAATCGCTGGCCGCAGGTTTGAAGATACGAGCAAGGGAATACCTGCGACACCACAAGGTCAACCTAAAGCACGAAAATTGCAAGCTTAAGGACACGTAAGAGAAGAAATACATCACCTGTTGAAAAGCGCTTCGAATCGGTAGTTTTACCTTTGCTGTTCGTGTTTTTTTGAAATTATGATTGATGATTGTTGTGTTCTTCCTTTGAATTCGTCTTCGTGCTTGATTAAATGTTGATTTTTGCTAGCAATGAACGAATTTGGGATTGGAAGGGAGGGGTTTTTCTTTTTCGGTTCTGAGAAGAACTTCTGAGAGCGTAACTTCCTCTTTGTGAAACTAGGTTTAGCCGCTGGTGTTCTGTTGTTGCCTTAAGCTGATCCATCCCCTTTGATGAACCGGGTCTGAACCGACCCGCATCCAACAGCCGCATGGGCTTCCCTCTTCTATAGGCCTGACCCGCCCAACCCATCAGCCTGCTCCATTCCACTCTTCAGCATCCCCCTTTTATTCCTGGCCCATCGCCCCCCCTTTCTTTTCTTTCTTTTATTTTATTAATTATATTTTCTTTTCATACTTAATATCTTTATTAATAATAACCATAGTTTTTTTTAAAATATTATTATTCTGATTATATTTTCTATAACTTTGTTAAGACATTTAGTTTATTTATTTATTTTTTTTAGTTAATATTTTTTTTGTTAAAAAAGGGGGGGTTTAGAGATATTATCTTAGCAATTTATTTTAATTATTAATGTAGTTTAGATTTTAATTCCGTGTACTAGAATTTGTGTTTAATCTTGGTTCTAGTTTGCGCTCGATTTTGTATGTTCATTGTCCAATTTCAAGGATGGCAGACGTAGTTTGACGTTGACCTTATGATTAATCCTTTCTTGTGATCTTGTTGCACTTTTGTATGTGTATTGGAGTGAGCTTGCTCCTCCCTGTTTATTTCACCTTTATTTCCTCAAGTGACTTGACTTCTTGAATGAAGCAAGTCACTTTGCTTCTCTTGGTCTTGTTCATCTGCTTCCTGGTGGCTCCTTTGAAGATTGTTCTTGTTTAACCTCACAAACTTTAGGGACAACCAAGCATGACAATGAATTAGGGTTTTGATTAGTCTCCCCTCATTAGTTTTACCTTTGTGTCTCTCCTTGAGTCTTCTCTTCTCATCTCATAATCAGGGACTAAACCCTAAAGGCTTTAAGGCTTTGTGATTAAGTTTATGCCTGCATCCTTCTCTTAGGATGGAGTGTATAACTTTAATCCTAAGTGTTAAACCCTTAATGTGTTTAAATCTCTTAATCAATTCATTTAATAAATATCAAGACATCACACTTGTAACTTGGGCCTTGCATTAGGGTTCTAATTCTTCCTTAAGTGGTTAAGAAGGACTAACCCTAGTGTTAATGGACAAGTCCCCCTCAAGTTGTCTTACAAACCATAAAATTCACTTCATCATCATACCATTAACTAAAATCCACTTAATAAAGGCTTGTTTTGTCATGGGTTTAATCCCTAATCATGGATTAAGTTGAGGAGTCTTCCTCAGCTTAAACACTCTCATCTATCATCCTTCTTTTAGGATGGTGTAATGGGTCTGTTTAATCCATGATTATGGCTTAACCTCATTACTCAACACTAAACAAAATCACAAAAACATCTAAATAATCACAAGTAGGTTAATGATCTTAATCCTACACCAAAGGTGATTAAGTGTGAGAATCTGACTTCACACTTAAGGTATTCTCATTACCCCTAATCAGAGGGAAGATGTGATGAGTTTACTAACCCATTGGTTTAGGCTTAAGCTCATTAACTTATGACAAAATCCAAAAAGCAATAAAAGACTGAAAACTCCAAAACACACAATAATCGTCTCCTCCGGGATTCTTTTCTCATCTCATTCACTCACAACCGAGAACTTGCTTCTTCCGTCTAATGCAAGACAGTTTGCATCTGTGCCAGACAGATCATACACTTGAGCATAGACAAGTAAGCAGTTCACAAGTCAATTCATCTTTCAGTCTCTTTGGGTCGAACTACGGTGTTCTGACTTCCTCATTGCACGAGAGGATACGTAGGCATAACTTAACAGTTATCGAACAAAAGTCTCTGTCCATTCCCCCTCTTTCAGCTTCATTCTTTTAAGCCTCATTATCTTGAGCAATTCATTCTCATTCTTTCACTGACACATCATTATACACTTCACTTCCTTCACACTGACACCTGTACACATTCTTTTCCAGCTATTTTACACACAGATTGCACTGACACTACCCCTTTATAACACAAATCTTTTAAGCGTGGATCCCGTCGAGTACGACGGACAATCTGGGTGCTAATACCTTCCCAGGTTGTAACCAACCCCCTTTCTCAGTCTCTCTGGTTCGCAACCGTCTTATCCATCTTTTTCTAGGCTTATGCAGCATTGCCTTTCCTCCGGGATAAAAATGCCTAGCTGACGACTCTATTCATCTCCAGTGAGTTCACGGCTGTGTGTTCTCATTGTCCCTCTCGCCGACCGTTCGCGTCTGTACCTTCATCTGATCCAGTTTCATTTGTCGGGAGCGACAGTTACATTAAGTGGTATCAGAGCAGGTCGATTAGTCCGGCCAATATTGTTTAATGTTGTTAATTCCTTAGTACGCGACATGTGTTTGAAATATTGTCGGTACTTGTTGTTAGTTTCTATTCGTTGTTTGCATGTGTTGGTTAGAATTAAGTGGGGAAGAAGCTTGACTCCCAGACTGTTGTTGGACTGTCGAAGATTGGTTCAATGTTGATGATGATTGCAAGAGTGAAAAGTTGTCGAAGAGATGTTGTTGAGGACCGACGAGAGCATGGATTCATGAATTCGTATCGGTCGGGTTGAGGAGTGCATGGATTTATGGATGGAGATTGTTTAAGAAAGAAGGATTTACTCCTAATAAAAAGACAAGTTGATGAATTAAGTTGAAGGATCAAGTTAGTAGATTTCTATGCATTGAGTGTAGTTGGATTAAAGTCGAGTAATTTCTAAGTCAGATGTTGAGGAAGATTTTTGGTAGAACTTGGGAGCAAGATGGAGAGAGGTGGAGTTTATATTCATCAATCTCAAAAATTCTGGTTTTTGCAATCTTGGAGCAGTTGTCATGAGAAGTGGCATAACCTTTTAACCGTGATTCGGATTGAAGTGGTTCTGGACTTTTTGGAAGGCTTACAGAATTCCCTACAGTTTACATATAATATTTGTATTCAAGAGGTTTATGATGAGGGAGATAAGCGCATTTTAATAGTTGGGTCTGCTGCTGAAGTTTAGAAAATTCTGCATACGGGAATTGTTGACTAGTCCCATTGTAAGGAGGGTAAATTTTTACTCGTGAGTCAGATTTAAGCAATTCTTGAAGTTCTGGAATCTGCACAAAATTACCTTCATGTTAGAATATAACTTCGTGAGTTGGAGGTTTTTATTGGAAGAGAAAATTGTGTTTGAAGTTGAACGTTTATTGCTAAATATTTGGAAAGATGAAGATGAGTGTGAAATGTTGATTGGGAATAAAATGTTGGTATTAGAAGGAATGAGAAAGTATCGGAGAACGAATAGGGATGCAATTTATGTCGAGTAGGGACGATTAAAAGTACCGATGTTAGATGATGGTAATGTCGAAAAGAAGACGGATGTTTGATTAGTGTTGTTAAGATTGTAACTTGATTGGAAGTTGTAATTGGAGCAGACCGCTTGGAATGGTACTTGTTGTAGTGATTTTGGTGTTAGAGGGATATTGAAAGTCGTGTGTTACTATGTGTGTACATAAGAGAATATGTACTGGATTTTTGGATGTTTCGTATCATTGATGAAGTTGAAATTTAGGAGACTAAGGAGGAGTTGATAAGCCGAAGAGAGTTGGCAGAGCATTATGCTTACAGACTCTGAGCACAAGTTAAAGTACTCTATGGCGTTGGTTAATGATGATTTATGCCACTATTATGTTTGTCGGACGTCTATTGACAAATTGAAGAACTAATCACCCTTAATCTATTATTGATAGTAGATGGAATCATAATTGATGGATAGATGTGTCATTCAAACTAGTATGGTATGTACGTTGAATTGGTTGAAGTCAAGCCGGGTGCTTGAGTACTGTTTGTTTTGTCGATGTAGGTTATTAATGAGAGTATTAGTTGGATTTAAAGATGATAATATTAAGTTGCGCTTGGATTGAATTGTAATAAGAAAATTCATAGTTGAACTCTGAAGGATTTGAATGTTGTTTTGGTGATGAATTAAGTAGCTTAAGACTTGAAGCTTTCTCAAGGTTATTAGAGAGGAAAGTATATGGAATGTAGAACCATAATTGACAAGGATGTCAGATAGAGTTAAGTTACAAAGTATTACAAGTGAAATTATAAGTTGGTTTATTAAGGTGCGATTTATGGTTAGAACAAGAAGAATCGGTTGGTTATGTCGATTTAGATAAAAAATTATGAAGAGTTGTGTCGGTATGAGTACGAATCGAGGATTCAGTATGTTGAATTAGTTAGAAGCGAAGAATATGAGTTATATATGGGAATTCGTTAGACCCATGTACCATATGTTGTTGTAATGATGCTTCACGTTTAAGATGATTTTCGAAGGACGTGTTGTTAAAAATAGTAAAGTTGTATTTATGTTGAGGATAATTGGGAAGTATAAATATATTTCATCCAAGGATTTGGAAGTGGTCGCAATTGTAATTGCGTTGAATGTTCAAAGGCGTTATCTCGTGGATCTAAGTTGGAACTATTTTGTAACTACGAGAGTTAGAATACCTATTGGAACAAAATTCCAAAGGAATAAGTCGGAGGCTTTGTTGATATGTCAATTTTGGTGATTATAAGCTGATAGACTCAGTAAACTTTGTAAGTTGCAAGTAATCAGAGTGCGCAACGAGCGCGTGGTGTGGTGTCTTCGTTCTTACGTGAATGACAACAATGTTGGAAGTTTGGTTGTATTAACGTTGTGATTAAGTTGTATGTTCTTGTGTTGATGTGTTCTAAGTTGTAAGTTGGTTACTCGTTGTGTTGTGTTGATGGTTGACAAGTGTATTGCTTGACTATTGTTTGTGTTGTTGTTAACATTGATGTTATGAATTGTTGTCTGTATTATAAGTGGAGTTGCCTTTCGAGGATGAGAGTTGATTAGTCGGAATAAATAAGTAGTTTGAGTAGTTGAATCGGATAAATTTTCGAGGACGAAAATATTCTAAGTGGGGGAGAGTTGTAACGCCCGTTTATTTAATTAATTATTTAATTAAATATAAGCGTATTATGTTGTGTTGATTTGCGGTGATTTGTGTATTTAAGTTGATTTTCGAAATATCGGAATATTTTGTTGATAATTATAAGTTGGTTTAAGTCGAATTTAATTAATTAAGTTGATTTAAGTTGTGGAAAATAATATTGGATATTCTGCGTTTATAGTTGAATATGTTGATTTGGTAGTTTGGAAGATTTATTTGATAGTCGGTAATTAGTCAATTTAGTCGGGAGAAATAATATTATAATTAATATTATGGAATTATAAGAGTATTTATTTAAGTGGGCTTAGTTGTGGCGTTGATGGTAGAAGTCGTGGGGATGCGGATTAGAAAGCCCAATTAAGATTTGAATTATAATAATAATGATTATAATAAAAAGAAATAATAATAAGTGGAGGTTAGTTTTTGAGAAGTAGCAGTAAAAAGAGGAACAAAGGAAAGTCGTGAAAATTGGAGAACGGGGAAAAGTGGAGAAAGCGGTAATGAGAAGTTGTCGTCGGAAGCAAATTGGAACGTCAATCAGAGATTTGAAGCAGCCACCGATTAAGGTAAGGGTGGGGTTCTAACTCTATAACCGGGAATACGATGATTAATATGTGGGATTGGGGTTATTGAATTTCAGGCTATTGGACGTTAGGTTTGTGTTGTTCATGTCGGTTTTAGTTGTTGTGAATAATATTATTTTCTATGATAATCGAGTAAGCAATTTGTCTTGATTTATTAATGGATTAATGGTTGAGAAATAGTTGTTGATTAATCAGTACTGTTAAAAGTCGATCAGTGTCGCTCCCGAAGATTTGCATCCCGGTGCAGTTGCGAACGGTCAGCGAAAGGAGAAAATGAAATGAAATGAATAGAGTCGCCAGCTAGGCATTTTTATCCCGAAGGAGAGGTAATGCTGCATAAACCTAGAAAAGATGGATAAGACGGTTGCGAACCAGAGAAACTGAGAAAGGGGGTTGGTTACAACCTGGGAAGGTATTAGCACCCAGATTGTCCGTCGTACTCGACGGGATCCACGCTTAAAAGATTGTGTTTAAAGGGGTAGTGTATGTGCTATTTGTGTGCAAAGGCTGGAAAAGAATATACAAGTGTTAGTGAAAAATGTGAATGCTCAGGAGCTGAGGCTTAAAAGAGAATGCTGAAAGAGGGGGGGGGAGACACATAGACTTTTGTTTGATAACCGTTAAGTTATGCCTACGTATCCTCGCGTGCAATGAGGAAGTCAGAACACCGTAGTTTGACTCAAAGAGACTGAAAAGATAAATTGACTGTGAACTGCTTGCTTGCCTATGCTCAAATGTATGACTCGTCTGGCTCGAGTGCTAATTGTCTTGCATTAGACGGAAGAAGCAAGTTCTCGTTTGTTAGTGAAGGTGATGAGAAAACAATCCCGAAGGAGACGATTATTGTTTGTTTTTGTGTTTTCAGTTTTTGTTATTGTTTTTGGTGTTTTGCATAGGATTATGAGCTTAAGCCTAAATCAAGGGTTGTAAACTCATTATATCCTCCCTGATTAGGGATAATGAGCTTACTTAAGTATGAAATAAGCATCTCAACTTAATTACCATGATAATGTAGGATTAAGATCATTAACCTACTTGTGATTATTTAGATGTTTTTGGGTTTTTGTTTAGTGTTAAGTAATGAGTTTAATCTCTAATCACAAATTAGTGGGCTCATTACACCATCCTAATAGAAGGATAATAGATGAGAACACTTAAGCTGAGGAAGATACCTGAACTTAATCCATTATTAGGGATTAAATTCATTATATAACAAAGCCTTTATTAAGTGGATTTTAATTAAGGGATGAGGTTAAGAAATGGATTTTATGGTTTGTAAGACAACTTGAGGGGGACTTGTCCATTAAACACTAGGGTTAGTCCTTCTTAACCATAAAGGAAGAATTAGAACCCTAATGTAAGGCCCAAGTTACAAGATAATGTCTTAGTGATTATTATATGGATTGATTAAGAGGTTTAAACAGATTAAGGGTTTAACACTTAGGATTAAATTTATACACTTCATCCTAAGATAAGGATGCATGCATAACCCTAATTCCAAAGTCCTAAAACCTTACAGGTTTAGTCTCTAATGGTGAGATGAGAATAGAGAGACAAAGAAGACTCAAAGGAAAAAGTCTAAGGGAAACTATCAATCCTAGAAGGTTATCATGCTTGGAAGTCCTAGGGCTTGTGAGGCTTAAGAGAAGAAGTCTTCAAGGAAGCCACCAAGGAGAAGCAAGATAGGAAAGAGATGAGATGAGAAAAGAAAGAAAGGAAGAGAAACACAAGTGAGCAAGCTCACTCAAAGAAAAACAAAAATTCAGTAAGAATACAATATGAAGAGATGAGAAGAGGTGGGAGGTGAAGGCAAATCCACCTCCCAAATAACTTACCATTAACCCTGAAAATTTAGTACAAGATGCAATATGAAAGGAATGAATTGAAATGAAGCAAATGCAAGTGAAAATACCAAGACCAGAAGCATGTACATGATGCAAATGATGCTATGATATGATGCAAAGGCATACAAGATGAATGTGTGTGTTCATACAAGAGGATGAATGCAAATGAAGCATGTAGGAAGCATGTAAACACATGGATGTTTGTGAAATGAAATGGATGCAAAGCATAGAAAATGTATGAATAAATGATCAAGCAATGTTAGAGCAATGTTTTAAGATGTCTAATATGGCATACAAATGCTTAGAATGGCATGGCAAGTTCATATGTTCATGCAATGCAATGGAAGATGCAAGTAAAGATTCAAAATAAGGGTTACATGGCAACATGAGATGCAAATGACCAAAATAGAAGCAAATGCCATTATAAAAAATTGAAAATGCATTCAAAGAAACCCTAAACCTACACTAGGTTACCATCCAAAGGAGGAGTTCAGAAGCTAAACCTAGGTGGAGTTATGAATTTCCTAAGTTTCTAGAGTTTTTTGGGTGATCTTCAATGTAAAATGCCAAACAATTTGAAAATGCAATATAAAAATGAAACAAAATTGTTTTTGGATGCTAGAAGACATGCATAGAACAATGCAAAAAGAACCATTCACAAACTCAACTTTGTTTAAAAGTTATGAATTTTTGAAGTTATGGTTAGAAAATGAATATTTTTAAGAACCCTAATTCATTGAAAAATCTCAAAGTATGATCAAAACCAAAAAGAAATTTGTGTGGTGAGTTTGTAAATGCTTCTAAATGTCTAAGAATGCTCTATGAATTTTTTTGTGATTTTTAAATACTTAAATGTATTTTTAATTAATTAATTAAATAAAACATTTAAATGATTTAAAAAAAATTTTTAAAGCAAAAAATAAAAAATAAAAAGATTTTTGGTTTCTGAAAATTAATAAAAGTCATGATAAAAAATTTCAGATTTTTTTTAATGATTTTTGCTATTTTAAATAATCATATGAAAAGAAATGGATAAAAAATGAATAAAAATGAATAAAAGGAAAAGTATGTCAATCCAATGGTCCAGATTTGAATTCAGGGGGAAGCGGCTGACTGTGCATGCAGATGGAGGGTCCAGATCACTCCTAGTTAATTAATCTGATTTAAATTAATTAATCACATTTAGGGTTTAATGACCTAATCCTGGTCGTACACTCACTAACCCTAATCTCAATCATACGACCCGCATTCAAACTGGGGAGATTAGCCCTAATTAAACTCAGGTGACCGAAGCTAAGCTCCGGTCATCTTCTCCGGCCACACCTTCAAACCAACTTCTTCCCTATGCCAAATTAGGAGCTCTAACTCTCCAGATTCACTCCCCTAACAATCCTAAGCAAGAATCAACCCTCAAACCACATTTATATTGCATCAAACACAAGATTCAAATCAAAACATAAAAACTGCAAATGTTTCAGAAGCACGATACAAACTCAATACTCAACCATTTTCAAAAATAAAAGGTGCAGTGTGATCAGTGAAGCATGAAGAACATTTCTATAACCTAAAGAGAGATTTCTGGAAAATTTGTTCTTGATGATACCTGAGATGAAGCTTTCTCAATCTGAGCTATATGGACCTCTCCTTGGTGCAAACCAACTCCCTTGAATCCCTTGATGCTATTGAGAAGCTTGGAACAAGTTTATATGGCTGTTTTTTGAGGTTTCAATTCAGAGGGGGTGAAATCGTGTTTTTGTTTTAGGAGATTTCAGGCCAATGTGAGGGGTGGGAAATGATCTGGAGGATGTATGAAGATGATTGGTGAAGTTTGTTTGAAGTTTTGATGCTTGAGCAGGGAGAATCGAAGAAGAGAAGTTTTGAGGGATTTTTGTTGTTCTTAGCTATGGGATTATTCAGGGCAATGTGTTATGTGATATGGCTTGCATAATGTCCACATATCATGCCTTGAAAGGTCATAAGAGTGGTTGTGGCCTATGCGGATTGGTATGGGTCATTTTGCAAAAAGTCAAGCTTGGTTATACTTGAGGTATGGGCACGGGCCAGGGCTGGATTTGGGCATGGCTGGGCTCAGCTGAGATCAAGGAAAGCTTATGGATCAGATTTGATGAGCTGGAACACATGGAACTAGGGTTTGTATGAGTTTTGCATATTCCCCCTTTGGTGTATCTTGTGATGCAAGGCATGAAATGTTGTGGTTCCTTGGGCAATTCTGAGCAAAATGAGTCATGTGATGTTGTTATGATGTTTAGAGGTCAATTAGAGGTCACTTAGAAGCTTGGCAAGTGAATTTTCAAAAATCCCTCTTTGGCATGAATGTGAAAATTATGTGATTTTAGCCAACTTTGAAGGATCATAACTTGAGTTCCATAATGAATTAGAACATGTTCTTGTACTTTTTGAAAAGGGAAAGACCTAATCTACAACTTTCATGACCAAGAATTTTTCATTTGAAGCATTTTTGGTTAAGAAAGAGGAGGTTGAAAAACTTTCCCAAAATGGAAAGTTTCCATTACAAGTCATTTCCATTTTTGGCAACTTTTGTTTTAGCTCAAATTTCTTCAATTTTGTGAACTTACAAGCACTCAAATTATCAAATAAAGATTATAGAGCTTCAATTTGATGAAAATACCCCTTTGGTTGGGGGCCTCAGATGCCCTGATTTTGACTTAACTTGCTCAAGAAGTTACCCTGTGAACAAATGACTTCCACAATGAATTTCTTCATCAAACTTGGTACATATAACCCTTATAACATATTAAGAACATTAGAAACAAGAGTGGCCCAAAAATTTGGAGTTGAGGCCTCTGAAACCAAAACCCTAATTTCAGGTCATTTGTGTAATGAAACCCTAGCTCTGCTTCCATGCTTTTCCAATTCTTGTTATTTCTTGACTTCCATGAACTTTGAGGGATATAATATGATGATAGAACACACATGGACCCTATTGGAACACTTTGAGGCCTTTGGGATGGCTCAGATGTGTCTTGGATTGCTCAGATCACAAACCCTAGATGCTGATGAACTTGAACTATGCAGATGAAATAAAAAATGCAATGTGAGATAGTATGCCTATGCTTATGCAAAAATGAAAGATCACAACCCATGGTGTGAAATGAGTGAGGGAAAATTTGAGGTGTTTACAGCTGTCCCTATTCAAGCATGAGTTAGCTGTGCAGGGTGTAAGCACCTGGCTTATCAGACAAACAAGATAACTTGTGGTTGAATACCAAAGACAGTCCAAAATTTGCACTCACTAGGGGGGTGAAGAAAAGGGATATAAATTGTAAAAGATAGTATAGTATGATTATCAAATGAAGGCGATGGACGACGACCATCGAGCAGAGGATGACTGCTGGGGATAAATTGGTGAGTAAAGCAATGACGGGTACGGCCGACAAGCTGGGAAAATAAAGAGACCACGATGGGGATGGCCATCGGGTAAAGAAATAAGATTCTCTGGGGATTAAAGTAAAGATAATGATGGGGACGACCATCAGGTTTGCCAAGTAAAGTAAATAACGATGGGGATGGCCATCAGTTTAAAGAATAAATGAAATAATGATGAGGGACGGTCATCAAAGGTGAAGGACGATCACCTAGCAGGGGACGACTGCTCTTTATCACGACATAGGACGAATGCCGGATAGAAAAGGTCGACGATGGGGACGGCCGTCGGATAAGCATGATGAAGGACGATCATCAAGAGGTGAAGGACGATCACCTAGAAGGGTACGACTACTCTCGGGGTTTATCACGACATAGGACGAATGTCGGATAACAAGATCAACAATGGGGACGACCATCGGATAAAAATGATGAAGGAAGATCATCAAAAGGTGAAGGACGATCACCTAGCAGGGGACGACTGCTAAAAATATCACGATATAGGACGAATGTCTGATAGAAAATGCTAGTTTAGGGTGATTTGCTTGCTGGTTGGTGTATGCTTCCATGTTCTCGACGCGTAAATGCTTGTATGTGCAAAGCTTGGCATGTTTTTTGATCTTTGTTTGCTTGAACTTTGAGCATGCTAACTCCATGATTGTATTGATGAACATATGCTGGATTTTTTGCTAACACTTGCAGGGGCTCATGGTAAGAGAAGTGTGGATGTTTATCCACATTTCAACTCTTCTCCTTTATTTTTAAGTTGCTTTCTCTTTGTGGTTTGATGTGCCTTATGCCATCATGTGAGGCAACTCTTTTCTTTCCCCTTTAGGAGCAACTTATCTCCTTTAGAGGAGTTAGTTGCTTGCTAGCTTTATTCTCCTCTCTTTGCTCCTCTTTGGTTCTTCTTTTCTCTTAGGATAGTTGGAACCTCACTAACCTTTAGGACCACTTTTTGCATGCTAATATTAGGATTAGTCTTTCCCCATTAGAATTTTGCCTTTTTCTCCTTTGGTTCTTTCTCTTCTCATCTCAAAACAAAACCTAAAAAACATTAATAAAGAAAGAAGTAAATTCTTGTGTAATAGCCGTATTCCATGGGGCATATGCATTCATTCCATCTTGGAATAGTGCATTTGTCTAGCATGATGCACAAGTCGGATCATGAGGTCATCTTCATCAAGAAAAACCCTAAAAACACTTCTTCATTTTTAATCACTAAAACATCTAATAAATTCAACAAGTCAATGAATTTAGGCCCTTGCCCTTGGAAAAAAGTCTTGGATAAATTCTCCTTACTTGGTGTGCTTGTTCTATTATTCCATCTTGGAATGTAGTAACAAGTACACATTCCATGGAAAAGAGCTTGAGTTCATTCCCTTGTGCCACACCAATAAAGAAACTCATAAAAAACACAAACAAACAATAAGCGTCTTTCCTTCGGGAATTATTTTCTCATCACCTTCGCTCTATACGCGAACTTGCTCCTACTTGTCATTTTGCAAGACGGTTACGCACTCGTCATCCGAGCCTGCAACACCTGAGCATTGACATAGGCAATTCAAGCCTTAAGACACAAGCAATCTTTTCCACCCCTAGTTAGGGGAACTACGTCGTCTCTGATCCTCATGTCTAGATGAGGTACGTAGGAAGAGGGGTAGGGCCCGTTCGAGCACACTCTTTTATTTTCCCTACATTTTTCCTCTTTGTTTCCTTTTTCAATTCTTTTCTCATTCCAGTTTCCTTTTCAGTTTTGTAACAACTTTCGTTTTCTCACCCCTTTGAAATAGTTTTTCTTTGCAAGCGTGGATTCCGTTGAGTACGGCAGACGATCTGGGGGGCTAATACCTTCCCAGGTCGTAACCGACTCCCGAACTCAGTTTCTTTGGTTCGTAGGACCTTTGTCCTTCCTCTTCTTTCTTCTGGTTTGTGCAGAATTACCATTCCCGTTCCTTCGGGATAAAAATGCCTGGCTTGCGACTCTACCTCTTTCCGCGCCACTTTCGCGTTTGTACCAGGATGGAAATCCAGGGAGCGACAACTGGCGACTCTACTGGGGACAGAAACCAGAATCTCTGGTTTCCCTTTGAGAGTCTCTCCTAGCGCTTGCGTGTTTCTGTTTCGTTGGGGTGTTGATTGTTTGTTGTTGCGTGTTTATTTTACTATTGTTTATTTACTGTTTTATTTATAGCTTTATTTATTGCTTTCAGTATTTATATTCATGCATCATATATTATACTGGACTGTCTGGCTGTGCTGGTTTCCTTTTTTCTGTGGGGTTGGGAACTGTTACTGAGAGATGAGCTCGTAACCGAGGCTCGAGTGAACCATAGGACTTAGAGTGGATAGTCACTTTGGCTTCATGGCATCTTGATATGTTTGTAGTAGTGAGTTCCACACCCAGACTTGCGACTGTCTTGGAAGTGTATTGATGCCGGAATCTTTCTAGGGTCATACACAACCTCGATAGTTATGTGCATTTGGGGACCGATCATTGAGGACCTTTGTGGAAACATCCCTCTCCAGTGGTGACAGTGGCAGACCACATTTTGTGGCAAACCCATTCGCACCCGAGGGCCCACTGAGAACTCACATAGGATGGCCTGGTTCTTTTATAGGAACTCAGTCAAAGAATTTGATCGTATGACGATAGTATTGTACCCTTCGGGATGAATGTACTATTGTTTCTCGATTCCAGCGCTTGAAGTTGGGAACTTATAAAGGATGCTTGTTTTCCCGGACTCACGCTGAGACCTCCCTAAGTAGTACATAATGCCAAACCAATTCCCTGATTTGGTCATGAGCCATTTCTCGAAAATGGTGAACGTATTATTGTTATTCGGCTTTGAGAGTCCGTGATGTTTGACCTGGAGCACACCCGTGAGATTGGGAGGGGTTTACATGTTTGTAGGAACCCTTGACCTCATCATACTTCATTGCCAGTACAATTCTATGATTTGATAAGGCTACACGGATTTTGGAGTTCTTAAGTCATCTGATATTTGATTTTGGGGCTTCTAAGACTGAATTCTTGTTCATGGGGCTTTATTCAGAGGATCTTGGTTCTTGGTCACTTGGGTCCAGTGTTCCGTATCCAGAAAGTCCCGGTCGTTGATCATATCCATGCATTGCATTTTGCATTGCATCATACTCACATTAACTATTTGTGTTTCCATTCCAGGTTACCATTTATCCATCATATACTGTTTTTTGGTATTCCGAATGAGCAAAGTTGTTTGTCCTAAGACACCAGGGTCTGAATACTCCTCAAAAGAGTTTGAAAATCTAGTTTCCGAAAGGACATCTGGAGTATTTTATATCCTAAATACCAGAACTGGGGCATATTAATGCCTGAACATGGAAACATGAATAGTTACATTGCATGCATATAACATGTTTGTTGTTTTGCAAGTATTTCTCCAGTGTTCTAATCTTCATGTCACTTTCAGGCACTATAGCTCCCAAGAAGGTTCAGAGACAGTCAACGGTGCACAGATACCCTACGAAGGTGAACAGAGAGAGAGCAATGGAGCAAATGCAAGCAAATCTGGCTGATTTAAGGACAAGGATGGACAATTTCATGACCCTCATGGCTGGGATGGGTCAAACTCAAGATCGTTTCCGCGAAATGGTAGAGAACAATCAAGCCAGGAACAATGGGACATCAGATGGAGGTAATCGCAATGGGGCTGGCGCCCGTCATGTTGAAATCCCTGTGGTGCAACCAGGGGTCACTATTATCAATGATGGAGTGAATAAAATGCAGATGGATGGGCAAGACGAGCAATTCACTTTGCTGGATGAGACAGAAGGCCAAGGGGTTGATATGAATAGGAGGTTTGAAGAAATGGCTGAGCAGATTCGTGCCATTCAGTCTCAGAGTTCTCTAGGGTTTGACATCACTGATCTGGGCTTGGTGCCAGGGGTGAGAATTCCCTACAAGTTCAAGGTCCCTACTTTTGATAAGTACAACGGCACAGCGTGCCTGAAAACTCACCTTCAGTCTTTTGTGGGAAGGATTGTTGCGCATAGATATGATGAAAAGTTGTGGATGTATTACTTCCAGGATAGTCTTGTAGGAGATTCTTTGGAATGCTACATGAAGCTGAGCCGAGTCAATATTCGAAGCTGGAAGGATTTAGCCGAAGCATTTGTGAAGCAATATCAATATAATTTGGATATGGCTCCAAATCATACCCAGTTGCAGACAATGTCTCAGAGTGCTAAAGAAGGGTTCAAAGAGTACGCCCAGAGGTGGCGTCAGCTTGCTGCTCGAGTACAACCTCCCTTGCTAGAGAATGAAATGGCAGACATGTTTATGGGAATGCTGCAGGGGGTGCTTATTGAGAGACTGGCGTCTTGTTCAGTGGCAAAGTTCAACGACATTGTGATAGCTGGAGAAAGGGTTGAAACTCTTCTGAAAATGGGGAAGATCCAAGACAGTGGTGTAGGTAGCTTAAGCGGTGTTCAAAAAGCTTTCAGTGGACCTCCAAGAAGGAGGGAGGGAGAGACTAATGATGTGTATGGTCGAGGTCGGGGCCGCAGATATAGAGGATCTTACGAGCAGGTGGAAACTATCACCATCCCCACAGGTCCTGTGCAACAACAGTCGTATCGCAATAACTATCAGCAAAGACTGTATCAGTAGAGACAAGCTCGTCCGGCTAATTGGGTGCTTGAGGCAATCTCGATGACGTACACAACTCTGCTCCAGAGACTGTTAGACTTGAATTTAATTCATTTGAGGAAATTGGCACCACCTCCACCTGGAGAGCTTCCAGTGGGGTATGATGCTAATGCAAGATGCACATTTCATTCAGGAGCTCCCGGGAACTCAACAGAGAAGTGCAGGGCATTACAGCATAAAGTCCAAGACTTGATTGATTCAAAAGCAATCAACTTCGCACCGCCTCCAAATGTTACATCAAACCCCATTCCAAACCATAGAGGGGCCTGGATAAACGCTATCGATAGTGGCGAGAGGTTGAACCTAATTCTGAATGTGGATGAAGTGAAGACTTCGTTGTTAGTGGTAAGAGACATATTGTTGAAAGGGCAGGTTTTTCCAGGTTGTGATTTTGACTATGAGAGTTGTTCGAATTCAGCCAATGGTTGTGGGGACTTGAAAGCGGGGCTACAATGTTTGATTGACGAGAGGTCTTTAATATTCGACAGAGTTGGTGATAGAGGCGATTGTGTGTCTATAGTGACAATTTATTTTGATCCTGCCGAAGTTCCTTCTTGGAGAGAACCGGTGACTATCTATGTTCCAGAGGTGAGTCCAGTTACCCTTACTGTTCCGGGACCAGTCCCATATGTTGATGACAAAGCCATCCCTTGGCACTATGGATCAGACGTGTACGCAGAAGGCCAGAAGGTGGAAAGTAAAGCGATGACAATTGCCCCACTGTTGTGAAAGTCGGAGGAGTTAGTGGATTTACACGGAGTGGGCGTCTCTTTGCTCCTTAAGCTCTTAGAGGTGATCCCGAAGCTGAAGCTGTTGCAAAGGCTAAGGGTAAACAAATAACAATTGAAGATGTGACAACTCTTGCTGCTAGTCAGAGCACTTTTGAAAGGTAAGTCGAGGAATTCATGAGAATAATTAAGAAAAGTGACTATAAGGTGGTTGAACAGCTGAATCAGACCCCGTCCAAGATATCCATTTTGTCGTTGCTGATGTGTTCTCAAGCTCACCGAGAAGCTTTGCTAAAATTTTTGCAAATGGCATATGTACCATAGGTGATAATTGTCAACCAGTTGGAGGTTGTGGTAGGCAGCGTAAACACCAACCATGGGTTGGGATTCACAGATAGAGATCTCACTTCTGAGGGACGTAATCACAATAAGGCCTTACACATAACCATGGTGTGTAAGGGTGTTGTTCTATCACACGTCCTGGTAGATACATGCTCTTCTCTCAATGTGCTCCCTAAGAAGGCCTTAATGAAGCTGAATGTGGATGGCATTGTTTTGTGACCCAGTAATTTGATTGTGAAAGCCTTTGATAGATCCTGAAGATCTGTGTTTAGGGAGGTGGAGCTACCGGTGAAGATTGGGTCTCAGGTGTTCAAGAGCACATTCTATGTTATGGATATTCAACCCGCTTATAGTTGTCTGTTGGGACGTCCTTGGATTCATGCTGTTGGCGCAGTGACATCCAAGTTGCATCAGAAGTTGAAGTATGTGGTAGACAGCCAAGTTGTTACTGTGTGCGGAGAAGAGGATATTTTCGTAAGCCATCTGTCGAACTTCAAGTATGTAGAAATGGACGGGGAGATCCATGAGACACTTTTCTAGGCTTTTGAGACAGTCAATGTCAGTACTTTGTCTCTAGTTGCTGCAGTTCAGAGTAATGAGAAGGAAGGGATTCCTATCTACTCCTACAAGCAAGCTAAAGAGGTAGTTCAATCCGGAAACACCCAGGGCTGGGGAAAGCTGTTAGAAATGGAAAGGAAGGATGACAAGTTTAGTCTCGGATATCAACCTGGTAAGTCCAGTTGGCCTCAAGGCCATAAGCCCATAGCATTCACAAGCGCTGGAATGCTCGACTACAACAATGTTTGTGCAACAGATGCAGACGGGGATAGTGACTGCGACTTGGACAACTGGATTCACCCATGCGTACTTGGGGAGGAGCTCCGGAACTGGTCTGCTGAAGATTTTGTTCAAGTTACTTGGCAGTCAAAGTAATTTTCTTTGTTTCCATTTTTATCATACTGCATGTGAAATCCTACACTCTGCCCAAGGTACATGGATCCATATGTAGGGCCACCATGTTTTAATGCATTTTGCTTTTTCCATGAAATAAAGGACATTTTTCAAGCAAATTTTGTTCTCTTTCTTTCGTTTTAAAATTTTTCACAAAAAAAAATTAAAAAAATAAAATGGCAATGTTTTCTTTCAGTATTTTTGTGTGTTTGTGTCTCCTTTGAAAGAACAGATTCTGAAATAAGCACATCATTTGTGCAGTGTTGATCATTCAGATTCCTGTGATAACATTCCTGATATGACTATGCATGACTTCGACAATACTATCTACCAAGCCGATGAAGAGGTTGAGGAAGACTGTGAACTCCCAGAAGAATTGGTTAGGTTGTTGAAATAAGAGGAAAGGGCCATTCAGCCTCATCAGGAAGAAATAGAGATCATCAACATTGGAGCTGAAGATGTAAAGAGAGAGATAAAGATTGGGGCCAGTCTGCAGGCCGAGATAAAAAAGGAGTTAATTGGTATGCTACGTGAATATGTGGATATCTTCGCCTGGTCATATCAAGATATGTCAGGGTTGGACACCGACATCGTTGTACACAAGCTACCACTAAAGGAAGACTGTCCTCCGGTGAAACAAAAGCTGAGAAGAACTAGCCCTGATATGGCGATGAAGATCAAGGAGGAAGTTCAAAAGCAGTGGGATGCCAGGTTCCTTGTTGTGACTAGTTACCCACCTTGGGTAGCTAACATTGTGCCTGTACCAAAGAAAGATGGAAAGGTCCGGATGTGTGTTGATTATTGGGATCTAAACAAAGCAAGTCCAAAGGATGACTTTCCATTACCTCACATTGATGTGCTGGTAGATAACATCGCTCCGTTCTCGGTATTTTCTTTCATGGGTGACTTCTCCGGGTATAATCAGATCAAGATGGCACCGAAAGGCATGGAGAAAACGACGTTCATTACCCTGTGGGGTACATTCTGTTATAAAGTTATGCCCTTTGGATTGAAGAATGTCGGGGAAACGTATCAACGGGCTATGGTAACCTTGTTCCATGATATGATACACAAAGAAATTGAATGCTATGTGGATGATATGATTGCCAAGTCCCGGGACGAAGAGGAGCATCTGGTCAATCTCAAAACGTTGTTTGATAGATTGATAAAGTATAAATTGAGGTTGAATCCAAACAAGTGTACATTCGGAGTGCGTTCCGGTAAATTGTTGGGTTTCATTGTGAGCCAGAGGGGGATCGAGGTAGATCCTGCAAAAGTAAAAGCAATACTAGATATGCCTGCACCGAAAACAGAAAAAGAAATGTGTGAGTTTTTAGGGAGATTGAACTACATTTCACGGTTTATATCTCATCTAACTGCCACATGCGAGCCAATATTCAAATTGTTAAGAAAAGAACAAACGGTCAGGTGGAATGAAGGTTGTCAGAGAGCCTTTGAAAAGATAAAAGAATATTTGCAGGAGCCTCCAATCCTAATGCCTCCAGTTCTAGGACGACCACTTATCATGTACTTGACTGTGTTAGAAGGGTCGATGGGGTGTGTTCTAGGCCAACATGACGAGTCTGGTCGAAAAGAGCATGCTATTTACTACCTTAGCAAAACGTCTACAGACTGTGAATCCCGTTACTCACTGCTTGAGAAACTACATGTTGACCCACACCACATTGCTAATCTCAAAAATGGACCCCGTCAAGTATATTTTTGAGAAACTAGCGTTAACCGGAAGGGTTGCAAGGTGGCAAATGATTTTAACAGAATATGACATACATTATACTTCCCAGAAAGCCATCAAGGGATGTGTATTGTTAGATTATCTTGCACATCAACCGCTTAAGGATGACTATCAGCCAATGAAGTTTGATTTCCCTGATAAGGACATCATGTACCTCAAGGCAAAAGATTGCGAGGAACCTCTTCCGGAGGAGGGGCCTGAACCTGAATCCAAATGGAAGTTGATGTTTGATGGGGCAGTCAATATCAACGGACGTGGAGTTGGTGTTGTTCTTATCACTCCTGATGGTGTTCACTTTCCATTCGCTGCCAGAATTACTTTTGGTTGTACCAACAATGAAGCGGAATACGAGGCGTTTATAATGGAAATAGAGGAGGCTATTAATCTTCGGATTAAGACCCTCGATATATTCGGAGATTCAGTCCTCGTCATCAACCAGATTACCGACAAATGGTATACACATCAAGAACACTTAATTCATTATAAGGATTATGCTAGAAGACTGTTGACGTTCTTCACAATGGTTAAGCTTCATTATATACCACGAGATGAGAATCAGTTTACCGATGCATTGGCTACTCTTTCTTCGTCCATCAAAGTCTTGTGTTGGAACTATGTGCCCATGATTGACATTTCCAGGCTTGACACACCAGCTTATGCTTTCTCTGTAGACGTAGTGTCTGATAAGAAACCTTGGTACTCTGATATCAAGCTTTTCCTGAAAAAACAAGAATACCCAGCTGGGGCATCATCCAATGACAAGAAGACCTTGAGACGACTTGCTGCTAGTTTCTTCTTGAATGCAGACGGAGTTTTGTATAAGAGGAACTTTGACAAGGTCTTGCTCAGATGCATGGATAGACAGGAAGCAAACTTGTTAGTGCAGGAAGTCCACGAGGGATCTTTCGGCACTCATGCAGGAGGGCATGCAATGGCTAAGAAGTTATTGAGATCAGGGTATTATTGGGTAAGAATGGATGCAGACTATTGTTCGTACGCCCGTAAGTGCCACAAGTTCCAGATTTATGCAGACAAGGTGCATGTTCCTCCAAGCCCGCTCAACGTCATGTCATCTCCTTGGCCCTTTTCTATGTGGGGCATTGACATGATCGAGAAGATAGAGCCTACCGCTTTGAATGGTCATCTTTTCATCTTGGTTGCGATTGATTACTTCACCAAATGGGTTGAAGCAGCATCTTATGCCAATGTCACTCGTCAAGTGGTAGCCAGGTTTCTGAAAAGAGACATCATTTGCATATACGGAGTGCCTGAGTGAATCATTATTGATAATGGTTCCAATTTAAACAACAAGATGATGGCAGAACTGTGTCGGGACTTCAAGATTCAACATCACAATTCTTCTCCTTACAGGCCAAAGATGAATGACGCGGTAGAGGCAGCTAACAAGAATATTAAGAAGATTATGCAGAAGATGGTTGTCACTTACAAAGATTGGCATGAGATGTTACCATTCACGCTACATGGGTACCGAACGTCAGTCAGGACGTCAACTAGGGAAACTCCTTTCTCCTTGGTGTATGGCATGGAGACAGTCTTTCCTGTTGAGTTAAAAATTCCTTCATTAAGTGTGATGATGGATGTGAAGCTTGATGAGGCTGAGTGGGTATGTGCCCAATATAATCAGTTGTGCCTAATTGAGGAAAAAATATTAGCGGCTATCTGTCATGGTCAGCTTTATCTGAGGAGAATGAAGTGAGCATTCGACCAACGAGTACGTACTCGAGAGTATCAAGCAGGCGAGCTTGTACTCAAGAGGATCATTCCTCCAGGTTCATATCACAGGGGCAAGTGGACTCTGAATTACGAAGGCCCATTCATAGTAAAGAAAGTTTTTTCAGGTGGGGCACTAATGCTCACTACTATGGATGGAGAAGATTTCCAGTTTCCTGTTAACTCGGACGCAGTTAAATAATACTTCGCATAAAAGACCCGCTGGACACAAAAACAGAATTAAAGTCCAGGAAAGAAAAGGGCATCCCGGTGAGCTAAAAATAGAATAAATAGCTCGGGAAAAAGTTAGGGAAAATAAATAAAAGACGTACACCCGCTGAGTTGAAAAGCCACATCGGACAATTCAGGCAAAAAAGGGTATCCCGGTGGATTGAAAACCCGAAAGGGCGATCTACGCAAAACAAGGGAATAAGCGAACAACTGCGATCCAGGTAATCTGAACCAAATCACCGTTTCATGCAGTCTGACAATATCAGAAGGATAGGAATTAGTCCCCTCATCTTCTTCAGAAAGCAAAGGCAAGAACAAAAAGTCTTGAAGACATGCTGGTCATAGCAGGAAGGAAACTCATTGGAATGCCGTGTAAATTGCCATTAGGATAGTTTCTTTTCTCAATTTTATGGTAGCCACCTCTTTCCAGGTAGTTGCTTCCTGATGTAAAACTTTGCCTATTTAGAGGTCGTTCAATGAATGAATATTCAGCCAAAAAGTCGTGTTGTGTTGTGTTTACTTTATTTGCAAAAATGTCCTGAGTTTTTGGCTAAAAGAGCATTGCATATGAAACATGTTGATTTTTCTATAAAAAAATTTTGACATGGTAGATGTCGCTCCCTCGAAAAGACACCGGGGTCAGATAGGGTATAGACGCGAACAGTCGGCGAGAGAGAGGATGAAATGAACTGAAAAGAGTCACCAGCTAGGCATTTTTATCCCGAAGGAAAGGTAATGCTACATAAACCTGGAAAGATATGGATAAGACGGTCGCGAACCAGAGAAACTGAGAAAGGGGGTTGGTTACAACCTGGGAAGGTATTAGCACCCAAATTGTCTGTCGTACTCGACGGGATCCACGCTTGAAAGTTTGTGTTTAAAGGGGTAGTGTCGTGCAATCTGTGTGCAAAAGCTGGAAAAGAATGTACAGGTGTCAGTGCAAGAAAGTGAAGTGAAATGCTGAGGAATGAGGCTTAAAAGAATAATGCTGAAAGAGGGGGAAGACACAAAGACTTTTGTTCGATAACAGTTAAGTTATGCCTGTGTATTCTCTCGTGCAATGAGGGAGTCAGAACACCGTAGTTCGACTCAAAGAGACTAAAAGATAAATTGACTGATGAACTGCTTGCTTGTCTATGCTCAAGTGTATGACTTGTCTAGCTCGAGTGCTAACTGTCTTGCATTAGATGGAAGAAGCAAGTTCTCGTTTGTGAATGAAGGTGATAAGAAAAGAATACCGAAGGAGACGATTATTGTTTGTTTTTTTTGTTTTCAATCTTTTATTTCTTTTTGGTGTTTGTCATTAGTTGATGAGCTTAAGCCTAAACCAAGGGTTAGTAAACTCATCATATCCTCCCTTTGATTAGGGATAATGAGAATACATTAATAAAGAGATAAACATCTCAAACTTAATTACCATAATGATGTAGGATTAAGATCATTAACCTACTGGTGATTATTTAGATGTTTTCGAGTTTTTGTTTAGTGTTAAGTAATGAGTTTAAGCCATAATCAAAGATTTAGTGAACCCATTACACCATCCTAATAGAAGGATAATAGATGAGCACACTTAAGTTGAGGAAGATACCTCATGACAAAACAAACCTTTATTAAAGTGGATTTTAATTAAGGATGAGATTAAGAAGTGAATTTTATGGTTTGTAAGACAACTTGAGGAGGACTTGTCCATTAACATTAGGGTTAGTCCTTCTTAACCAATGAAGGAAGAATTAGAACCCAAATGCAAGGCCCAAGTTACAAGCTATTGTCTTAGTGATTATTAAGATGGATTTATTAAGAGGTTTAACCAAATTAAGGGTTTAACACTTAGGATTAAAGTTGTACACTCCATCCTAAGAGAAGGATGCAGGCATAACCCTAATCACAAAGTCTTAAAACCTTAAAGGTTTTGTCTCTGATTATGAGATTAGGAGAGAGACACAAAGGAAGACGCAAAGGTAAAACTAAATGGGGACTAATCAAAACCCTAATTATTGTCATGCTTGGGTGTTCCTATGGTTTATGAGGCTTGCAAGAGATCTTCAGAGAAGCCACCAATGGAAGAAGCAGATGAAAGGAGGAGAAACAGAAGAAACAAGTTACTTACTTCACTGAAGAAGATAAGTAACTTGGAGAAAGAAAGTGAGAGATAAACATGAATAAGCAAGCTCACTCTAAAGCAAATTAAAATTCAGCAAAGATGCATAAGAGAAATGAGAAGTGAAGGCAAATTCACTTCTCAAGGTACTTACCACCTGAAATGGTTAGCATAAAGAAAGGAATGAAATGAAAATGAAATATATGAAAAGATGAAAACCAAAACCAGAAGCATAAACATGATGTAAATGGTGCTATGAGATGATGCAAAGACATATCAAGTGTTATGAATGTTCATACAAGAGATGAGAATGCAATGGAGCATGTTTGATGTATGAAAACACATGAAAGTTCATGGAATGAAATGAATGCATATCATGGCAAATGGATGAAGAAATGATCAATCATGATTCTAATGTGTCCTATGATGTCTTAGATGTTATGTGAATGCAAGAAATGTCATGGCAAGTTCATGTATGGATGCATATGCAAGATGTATGTAAATGAACATGAGAAATTAGGGTTTTAAAGCAACATGAGATGCAAAAGTCAAAAACAAAAGCAAATCACAAGATAAAAAATTGCAAATGAACTCAAAGGAACCCTAACCCCATATGATATCACACCCCAAAGGAGGAAGTCTAACTCTTAACCTAAAGAAAGTTGTGAATTTTCTAAGTTATCTAGGGTTTTAAGGTACCTTATGAGGGAAAATGCACATCAAATGGAAAAAACAAGATAAATTTGTGAAAAAAATATGCTAGATACTACATGCTATATGAAGATCAATGCAAAAATAACCAATGTCAAACCCTTCACGGTTAGGCAGAAAAGAATTCTTGAAGTTAGGGTTCAAAAATGAGATTTTTATGAACCCTAAATTCAAGAAAATTGTCAAGATTGAATCAAAACCAAAACGAAATTTGTATGAATGGTTTGACAATGTTTCTAAATGTCCTAAGATGCAATGTGATTTTTTTTTGGAATTTTTAGAAACCTAAATGATATTTTAATTAATTAATTTCCATTAATTAATTAAAATAAACATTAAATTATTTTTAAAATGGTTTTTAAATGCAAAAAATAAAAATAAAAATGTTTTTGGGTGAAGAAAAATATTTGAATTAAAACTGCAGAAGGAAAATAGTTTTGGAAATTTTTAAGTATTTTAAA
This sequence comes from Lathyrus aphaca, assembly GCA_963966055.1. NCBI lineage: Eukaryota > Viridiplantae > Streptophyta > Magnoliopsida > Fabales > Fabaceae > Lathyrus > Lathyrus aphaca. Next base: position 297,089,131 of record OZ014519.1, on the reverse strand, counting down.
TAAATTATGCAAGAAAAATGATAAAAAATGAAATAAAAATTAAATTAAAGGGAAAGTTAGCTGATCCAAAGGTTATGGTTTAAATCTGGTTTGACTGCGCACGCAGATGAAGGGACAGGATTGAATCTGACTTAATTATATAATTAACCTAATTAATTAATAATTAATCTTAAGTGGAATGATCTGGACCATCCACACGCGCGCGAAACTTGATCCTATGGCTGACATTCAAACCTGGCCACTAAACCCTAATTAGGGTTCTAATCACTCTCAAGTGACCGGAGCTTGCTCCGATCATCTTCTCCGGCCATCCATTCTTGCTATCTCACTCAAAACGTAAAATAAACTCACCAAACTCTCCAGAAATGATCCCCACCTCATTCTAAACAAGAATCAACCAAAAAATTTCATTTATTTCACCTGAACATCAAGATTCGAAGCAAAACGGAAAATCACACAAAAATTTCAGAAGCTTCATACATGCTTATTTCTTATTCATTTTCAAAACAAAATAGATCATGATGATCAGCAACGCATACAAAACATTTCTATAACCTAAAATCACATTTCTAGAAAATTTGTTCTTGATGTTACCTGAAGTGAAGCTTTCTCAAACTGAGCTGTTTGGCCTCCTCTTTGGTTCAAAACGACTCCAATGATCTTCCTGGTGATGCTTTGATGCTTGGAGGAAGTTTGTAATGGATGAAATGAAAGCTTACACTCTTACTGGCCAGAAATCGTGTTTCAGTTTTGGGGGGTTTTTGGTTGCAATGAAGGGTGGGAAATGATCCTTTGATGAAGCTGAGGTGATTGATGAAAAAAGTTTGGAGTTTGAGTGTGTGAGCAGAGAGTTTCGAATGCTTTTGCAAATGGGGTGATTTTTGAGAGCTTGATGATTCTGAAGTGTTAGGCTTGTGTGTTATGTGTTATGAGCTATGTTTGATCCACATAACAAGCTTTGATAGGTCAGAGAAGTTGTTGTGGCCTATGGTGATTGGTATGAGCTTTCTTGCAAAATGTCAACAAAACTTGTACTTGAGGTATGGGCTGGTTTTGCAGCTGGCTTTTGGCTTGTCCTGGCTCAGCAGAGATCAAGGAGAGCCATTGAATTGGTTTTGTGGTGATTCAGCAAGTGGAAGCATAGTTGTGTATCATTTTGCAATTTTCATGAAGTTTGGCCCCTTTGTGATTTCTTGATGGGCAAGGCATAAAAACTTGAGATTCTTGGGCCAATTCTGACTTTTAGGCAATGCACTATGTTGGTATGATGCATAGAAGTGTATTAGAAGTCACAAAATGACTTGGCAAGTGGTTTTGCAAAAATCCCTCTTTGGTGTATTCTTGAAAATTATAGGATTTTTGCCAACTTTGAAAGGCCATAACTTGAGTTCCATAATGAATTAGAAATTGTTCTTGTACTTTTTGAAAAGGGAATGATCCAATCTACAACTTTCATGACCAACAATTTTTCATTTGAAGCATTTTTGGTTGAAAAAGAGGAGGCTGAAATACTTTCCCAAAATGGAAAGTTTCCATTACAAGTCATTTCCATTTTTGGCAACTTTTGGTTTAGCTCAATTTTCTTCAATTTTGTGAACTTCCAAGAACTTCAATGATCAACTAAAGATCATATAACTTCAATTTTGATGAAAAATCCACTTTGGTTCCATTGTTGGGGGCCTCAGATGCCCTGATTTTGCTCTGACTTGCTCAAGAAGTTATCCAGTGAACAAATGACTTCCACAATGAATTTCTTCATCAAACTTGGTACACATGATCCTTATAACATATTGAGACCATTAGAAACAAGAATGACCAAAAAATTTGGAGTTATGGCCTCTGAAACCAAAACCCTAATTTCAGGTCATCTGTGCAGTGAAACCCTAGCTCTGCTTCCATGCTTTGTCAGTTCTTGTGATTTCTTTGACATCCTTGATCTTTGAGGGATATAAAATGATGATAGAACACACATGGACCCTCTTGGAATGATTGGAGACCTTTGGAGTGGCTCAGATGGATCCTTGGATTGCTCAGATCACAAACCCTAGATGCAGATGAACTTGAACTATGCAGATGAAACAAAAATGCAATATGAAATGATATGCTTAAACTAATGCAAAGATGAAAGATCACAAGCCATGGTGTGAACTTAGTGAGGGAAAATTTGGGGTGTTTACAGCTGCCCCTATTCAAGCATGAGTTAGTTGTGCAGGATGTAAGGGCCTGACTTAACAGGCAAACAAGATAACTTGTGGTTGAATACCAAAGACAGTCCAAAATTTGCACTCACTGGGGAGAAGAAGAAAAGGGATATAAATTGTAAAAGAAAGTATAATATAAGTATCAAATGAAGGCGATGGAGGACGACCATCGAGCAGAGGACGACTGCTGGGGATAAAGCAATGATGGGGACGGCCGACAAGCTGGGGAAATAAAGAGACCACGACGGGGACGACCATCGGGTAAAGAAACAAAATTCTCTGAGGATTAAAGTAAAGGCAATGATGGGGACGACCATCAGATTTGAAAAGTAAATTAAACATCGATGGGGACGGCCATCAGTTCAAAGAATAAATGAAATAATGATGAGGGGAGGTCATCAAAGATGAAGGACGATCACCTAGCAGAGGATGGATGCTCTTTATCACGACATAGGACAAATGTCGGATAGAAAAGGTCAACGATGGGGACGGCCATTGGATAAGCATGATGAAGGACGATCATCAAGAGGTGAAGGACGATCACCTAGCAGGGTATGACTGCTCTCAGAGTTTATCATGACATAAGACGGATGTCAGATAACAAGATCAACGATGGGGACGACCATCAGATAAAATGATGAAGGACGATCATCAAAAGGTGAAGGACGATATCCTAGCAGGGGACGGCTGCTAAATATCACGACATAGGACGAATGGCGGATAGAAAAGGGGTCCAATTACGGAGACTTCGCTGGGGAAAGGATGAGGGACGTCATCTGAAGGTGAAGGACGATCACCTGGCAGGGTACAGCTGCCGAAAGTATCACGACATAGGACGAATGTCGGATAGGAGAAAAGTTGCTTTTACTGGGGAACGGTAAACACGGACGAGTGCTTACGCTTAAGGAATTAAAGGTATAAGTGTTTTGACGCTGTGTATAGATTAAATATGCGAACGAGCATCCTTACAACCATGATACGGACGAGTATCGGTAGAAACAAACGCTGACGCGTGTTCAGAGATGATGATACGGACGGGTACCAACTGGTTAACAAAGAACACAGATGAGTGTCGAATCTGTAGGGAATAATATATATATATATATATATATATATATATATATATATATATATATATAAGATACAGACGAGTATCTGTATATGTATATACAAGTATTCTGAAGTATGAGCAAGACTTGGACGAGTGTTTGACTTGCTGGGGAAAAGTGTGACACGAACGAGTGCCAGAAGAGAAAGTGTATAAGTTATGAACTTATATGTATATGAGGGTGTGAAAGGTGTTTCGGCGACCTGTAGGGGTAGAATGACATGGACGGGTGTCAATGAGAGTGTATTATAAAAAAGTATTTGGTTTGCAACAAGTGACTTAGCAACCATGCTGGGGAAGGTGACACGGACGAGTGTACAAGGGTATATAGATATATCTGCAGTGGAAAGAAATGACACGGACGAGTGTCGAAAGGTATATAAACAGGAATTTGTGTTGGAGAGTACAAAGGGGACGCTTTGGCTTTCTGTGGGGAGATTGAGATGACACGGACGAGTGTCGAGAAGAACATGTTATGGGCAAGTATTTGTGTTGGGGAGTGCAAAGGGGACGCTTTGGCTTTTATTATATATATTGCTGATGAAATACTGATGGTATCTGCAGGTGACTGGCTCGAACCTGACTTGTGATCATGCAAATGTTTGATTTTTGCCGTAATGCTCCGTATTAGATGAAATGCTACGCTTTATGGGGAAAGATGATGTGAATGCCATGATTATGAAAAAGATACCGATCTGGGATTTTGGATCCCGCTGCTGTGGAGATCTCTGGTTGATCTGCTTGGAAGGGTATCCCAGCTGGGGATGAGATCATTGGTAGATCTGATAACACATATGGCTCTGCTTGGGGAAATAGATCATTGATAGATCTATCTAGAAAGGGGACAACCCAGCTGGGGATGCTCCTGTTGAGTAGACCTATGCTAGGGATGAGTAAGCTTTGACAACTCCGTTGGGGAAAAAGCATTTCAGATGCTGCTTGGAGAAGATGTGCTGGGGAAGTGATGCTGGCATGCCCCACGTTTGATACAACCTGTTAAGACAAAGAAACGCACAAGTGTCCCGAGGTATCCCTTATTGGATTCTGTCATAGGAGTTAGATATTCCTGAGAGTATATACATTTCCTACAAGCATTTAAATAGAAAGGCACATCTGTTTTATGCAAATATTATATCATGGATATTGGACATTTTGCAAACGAAACAAAAATGTACAAGATGAAGTGTGACTGAAAACTCTGATTTTATTAATCTGGGTGCCCTGAGTTGGCAAATACAGTCAAAGAAACAGATCCCCTGAAATGAGGAGATTGTTACAAATTGAGAAAAGTAAAGGTGCTGGAAATGTTGACGATGCTCCGATGAGCCTCCTTTGTTATGACCGGTATGACCTTGACGTTCTTCTCATCTTGCTTTCTAAAGAAGGTTGATTCTGACCGATGCTTTAACCTTTCGAAGCATGCCATGTTGTAAGTGATACAGACGAATTCAGAATGCAGTTGTTCGCTTATTCCCTTATTTTGCGTGGATCGCCCTTTCGGGTTTTCAATCCACCGAGATACCCATTTTTGCCTGAGCTGTCCAATGCGGCTTTTCAACTCAGCGGGTGTACATTTTTTTAATTTTCCATTATTTTTGCCCGAGTCTTTTATTCTGTTTTTGACTCGCCGGGATGCCCTATTTTTGCCTGGACTTACATTCTGTTTTTATGTCCAGCGGGTCATTTTATACGAAGTATTTTTTAACTGCATCTGAATTCACAGGGGATAAGAAATCTTCACCATCCATAGTAGTGAGCATCAGTGATCCACCAGAGAAAACCTTCTTTACTATGAATGGACCATCGTAATTTGGAGACCACTTGCCCCTGTAGTTTGTATGAGGAGGAAGGAGTCTTTTTAGTACAAGATCTCCTACTTGGTATTCCCGAAGTCTGACTTTCTGATCGAAGGCTTTCTTCATTCTTTTTTGATATAACTGCCCATGGCAGATTGCAGCGAATCTCTTTTCTTCAATCAGATTCAATTGATTGTACCGAGATCGGACCCATTCTGCTTCATTCAATTTGACATCCATTAGTACCCGTAAGGAGGGTAATTCAACTTCAACAGGTAGGACTGCCTCCATACTGTACACAAGCTGATAAGGTGTTTCCCCAGTAGACGTTCTGATTGAGGTACGGTACCCATGCAAGGCAAATGGTAGCATCTCATGTCAGTCTTTATATGTAACCACCATCTTCTACACAATCTTCTTAATGTTCTTGTTAGCTGCCTCAACAACGCCATTCATCTTTGGCCTGTAAGGAGAAGAGTTGTGATGTTAGATTTTGAAGTCCCAACACAGTTCGGCCATCATTTTGTTGTTCAAATTGGAACCATTGTCAATAATGATTCGTCCGGGTACTCCGTATCGACAGATGATGTCCCTTTTCAGAAATCTGGCTACAACTTGTCTGGTGACGTTCGCATACGAAGCTGCTTCAACCCACTTGGTGAAATAATCAATGGCTACCAGGATGAACCTGTGACCATTTGAAGCAGTCGGCTCAATTTTTCCAATCATGTCAATGCCCCACATGGCAAAGGGCCAAGGTGAAGACATTACGTTCAAAGGATTTGGAGGCACATGCACTTTGTCTGAGTATATCTGGCATTTATGACACTTTCTAGCATAGGCACAACAGTCTGCATCCATTGTGATCCAGTAGTAACCTGATCTTAACAATTTATTAGCCATTGCATGTCCTCCAGCATGGGTACCGAAAGATCCTTCATGCACCTCATGCATCAGCAAGTCTACTTCCTTCATATCAACACATCTGAGAAGAACCATATCAAAGTTTCTCTTTTATAATGAACCATCAGCATTGAGGAAGAAACTACCAGCCAACCTTCTTAATGTCTTCTTATCATTGGATGATGCCCTAGGTGGGTATGTTTGATCCTCTAAGAAGATTTTGATATCATGGAACCAAGGCATGTCATCTTTTGCAACGTCCACGGAGAATACGTATGCTGGTCGGTCCAGTCTGGATACCGAAATCCGAGGCACATAATTGGCAGTTTGAACCTTGATCATGGAGGGAATGGTAGCCAAAGCATATGCGAACTGATTTTCGTCTCGAGGGATGTACTCAAGTTTGACTGTTGTGAAGAAAGTCAATAATCTCCTCGTATAGTCACGGTATGGAATCAGATGCTCTTGGTGAGTGTACCATTTGCCGTTGGTTTGATTGATTACCAAAGCTGAATCCCTGGATACAGTTATAGTCTTGATCCTGAGGTCAATGGCTTCCTCAAGACCCATGATACATGCCTCATATTCAGCTTCATTGTTAGTGCATGCAAAGTTGAGTTTTTCCGAGAAAGGCATGTGAACTCCTTTAGGTGTAATGAGCACTGCACCAACTCCACGACCATTCATATTGACAGCCCCATCAAACATCATTGTCCATTCTTCTTCTGGGTCAGGCCCTTCAGTGTGAACAGGCTCTTCGTGATATTTTGCTTCCAGGAACATGATGTCTTCGTCAGGGAAGTCAAATCTCATTGGTTAGTAATCATCAATGGGTTGCTCAGCTAGATAGTCAGACAGTACACTGCCCTTGATGGCCTTTTGAGATGTGTACTGAATGTCATACTCTGTCAGAATCATTTGCCATCTTGCAACCCTTCCGGTAATTGCTGGCTTCTCAAATATGTACTTAACTTGATCCATCTTGGAGATTAACAAGGTAGTGTGAGTCAACATATACTGTCTTAGTCGGCGAGCAGCCCACGCTAAAGCACAACAAGTTTTCTCGAGCAGTGAATAACGTTGTTCACAGTCGGTAAACTTTTTTCTTAGGTAGTATATTGCATACTCTTTTTGACTAGACTCGTCATGCTGGCCCAGTACACACCCCATTGACCCTTCTAATACTGTCAGGTACATTATCAGAGGTCTTCCTTCAATTGGAGGCATGAGAATTGGAGGTTCTTGCAGGTACTCCTTGATCTTGTCAAAAGCCTTCTGACAGTCATCATTCCACCTGACCGTTTGTTCCTTTCTTATTAGTTTGAACAGGGGCTCACAGGTTGCAGTAAGATGAGATATGAACCTTGATATGTAGTTCAATCTACCTAAGAAACCCCGAACTTCCTTTTCAGTCCTAGGTGCAGGAATCTCCTGAATGGCCCTGACTTTGTCAGGATCAACTTCAATTCCTTTTTCACTTACAATGAACCCCAACAGTTTACGGGAACGTATCCCGAATGTGCATTTGTTGGGGTTTAGCTTCAGTTGATACTTTCTCAGATGCTTGAACAACTTCAGCAGATTTACCAGATGATCATCTTTAGTGAGGGACTTGGAAATCATGTCATCCACGTAGCATTCAATTTCTTTGTGGATCATGTCGTGGAATAACGTTACCATAGCCCGTTGATAAGTAGCACCGGCGTTCTTCAATCCATATGGCATTACCTTATAACAGAATGTGCCCCAAGGTGTGATGAAAGTAGTATTCTCCATGTCTTCGGGTGACTTCCTGATCTGATTATACCCAGAAAATCCATCCATGAAGGAAAATACCGAGAACTGAGCTGTGTTGTCGGCCAATACATCAATGTGAGGTAAATGGAAGTCATCCTTCGGGCTAGCTCTGTTCAGATCCCGGTAATCCACACACATCCGTACTTTTCCATCCTTCTTAGGCACTGGTACAATATTAGCGACCCACGGCGGGTAACTAGTTACAGCAAGGAAACCGGCGCCCCACTGTTTTTGTACCTCTTCTTTAATCTTCATTGCCATATTCGGACGAGTGCGGCGTAGCTTCTGCTTTACTGGAGGACAATCTTCTTTCAAAGGCAGCTTGTGCATAACAATATCGGTGTCCAACCCTGGCATGTCTTGATATGACCAAGCAAAGACGTCAACGTACCCTCCAAGCATGTCGGTAATTTGTTCCTTCACTGAATCTTGCAGACTGGCCCCAATCTTCACTTCTTTCAAGTCTTCTTCGGTACCAAGATTAACTGTTTCAACCTCCTCCTGATGAGGAGTAATCACTTTCTCTTCTTGCCTTAACAACCTGGCTAACTCTTCCGGTAACTCATAATCTTCTTCAACCCCTTTATCAGTTTGATTAATCGGATTGTCGAAGTCATACAAGGTCATAGCAGTGTTGTTGTCGGTGCAATCTGGAGGATAATCTCTGCAAGGGTTGATATTGGTTCGTTTTAGTGATCAGTTTTAATCTTGTTTAGAAAAAGTGAAAATGAAGTTATTTATTTTGAAAACATTGCCATTTTATTGTTTTGTACAAAAGTGAAAAATGAAAAGACAGTGAGCGGAAAAGAGACTCGTTTGCAAAAGATGTCTGATATTCATTGATTATTCATTTGCACAAAATTACAATATGGCCCTACTACAAAATGAGTCCGGACATCTTGGGCAAGAGGCAGAACTTGATGCATGCTAAAAAGACAGGAAATAATAATTACTCTGCAGGAGTAACCCTTATAATTTCCTGGGAAGACCAGTTAAGGACTTGGCTCCTCGGGATCCTTGGACGTATCCAGCTCTCCAGGTTGTGGTCGCTTTCCTCCTTGTCTTCCAGATTATTAACAGCATCTGGGGTGAGCATTCCCCCATTGATGAATTTGGGCTCTTTTGCAGTCTCTGATTGATCTTGTTGGAATGGTCTGTAACCCAAACCGAATTTATCTTCCTTCTTTTCCACTGGAAGCAGCTTACCCCAGCCTTGAGCAGTACCTTCTTCAACAACCTTCCGGGCTTGCTGATAAGAGATGATTGAAGTACCCATCCTGTCTTCCTGGGATGCAGCCAATACTCCAGTAGCCTCATTAACATTTAGGGCCTCAAACCCTTGGTTCATTATCTCATGGATTTCACCATCCATCTCAATATACTTGTACGTAGCCAGCTGGCTAACAAATATGTCTTCTTCACCATAGATTATATAATCTGCCCTTCCCATTCGTACTTCAGTTTCTGGTGAAGAGTCAACGTTACTGCGCCTGCAGCGTGAATCTAGGGTCGAACTAGCAAACAGTTGTAAGCAGGCTGTATGTCCATCACATAGAAAATAGTCTTGAAGACTTGTGGACCGATTATCACTAGCAGCTCCACCTCTCCAAGAACAAATCTTTTGGAGCCATCAAAAGCCCTGACCACAAGGTTACTTGGCCGGAGAGCTATCCCATCGTACTCTAGCTTGACAAGGGCTTTCTTGGGTAAGACATTGAGTGAGGACCCAGTGTCTACAAGAACATGAGATAGCACAACTCGTTTGCACTCCAGGGTTATATGCAAGGCTTTGTTGTGGAGGCGTCCTTCTGAAGTTAAATCAGCATCAGTGAACCCTAGCCCATGGCTAGTATTGACATTTGATACCACTGTTTCCAGCTGATTTACAGTGATCTCTTCTGGCACGTAGGCAGCATGCAGAACTTTGAGTAGTGCATCCCGATGGGCTTCGAAACACAACATCAGAGATAGGATTGGGATCTTTGAAGGAGTCTGGTGGAGCTGGTCCACAACTTTATAGTCACTTCTTTTAATAATCCTCATAAACTCATTCACATCTTGATCGAAGGATGACTTATGAGTTTCTTTAGGTGCAGATTCTTCTGGTATCACACTCTTTCCCTTGGCTCTGGTAGCAGCCTCTGCTTCAGTGTTGGTTCTAGGGACTTGTAAAGCAAGAGACGTCCGCTTGGGGTGAAGCCTCCGCCTCCCCCAACATTATCCACTTGGGAGTGAGAATTGGAGAATCAAGAAGGACTTTCTCTCCATTGCAGTATAGATCAGCACCATAATGCCATGGTATAGCACTGTCTTTTTCATATGGGATTGGCCCGGGCACCGTGATAGTGACTGGACTCACTGCAGCAGATGTTGGGACTGTAATAGTCTGTGGGTCATAGAAAATTGTAACAGGACCTCTGGTGGATGTTGGTGAAGGTGAATTGAAGCTTTGTTGAGACTGTTGTTGAGATTGTTGAAAGTTGCTGGAGTTCGGGACCGTTGTCGGATCATAGTAAATTGTGACAGTGGAAACATCATTGTTGGTTGTTGAAGTTGTAGTAGCCAGTGCAAATGAATTGTTGTATGTTGAAGTGACATATGGAACGATTTTTGAAGTTGTAGCTGAATCAGTTGGAACAATGGTTGTTGCAGTTGTAGAAGAAACAGTAGGAAAGATGGTTGTTGCATTTGTAGAAGATTCACTTGTTGTTGATAAAAGTGATGTTGGTGTTGTAGAAGCGGTGGTTGTAATTTGCAGGATGCCTTCTCTGATCAAATCATTGATGCCTTTCCTCAAGTTGGCAGACCCATTCTCAGAAAGTTTGCATGATTCGCAACAGGCCTCACAACCTGGAGACACTTGGCACTTTAAAAGCTGGGCTTTAACCTCTGCCAGAGGTGTTTTAATACATGCAATGTCTTCTATTAAACTCAGGGGTGAGCCATCCTCAACAACATTAATCCTTGGCTCACTATGGCTTGGCATAGGATTCTTCATTACATTGGGAGGAGGTGCAAAGTTCAGGGCTTTTGAATCTACCAGATCCTGAACCTTCATATGCAGAGCTCTGCATTTTTCCGTAGACTGACCAAGTGCGTTGGAATGAAAAGCACACCTAGAATTGACATTATAGTTTCTAAGAATGTTTTGAGGATCAGGTGGAGCCAATGTCCTCAACTCAACCAGATTGAGCTTTAGGAGTTGTGGCAGCTATCGCTCCCAGGATTTTCATCCTAGTACAAACGCGAAAGTGGCGCGGAAAAGGTAGAGTCTCAAGCCATGCATTTTTATCCCGAAAGAATGGGAAACGTAATGTTGCATAAACCTGAGGAAGAAGGAAAGGACAAGGTCCTGCGAACCAAAGATCTGGGTTCGGGAGTCGGTTACGACCTGAGAAGATATTAGCACCCCAGATCGTCCGCCGTACCCGACTGGATCCACGCTTGTTAGTTTGTTTCAAAGGGTGAGAAAAATATAACTGCTGCTGAATAAATGATCTGCTAACTAGGATGAGAATGGAAATGAGAAAGGAATAAGAAAAGAGAATGGAAAGAAAGAGGGAAATGTAGGGAAAATAAAGAATGTGCTCGAACAGGTCCTACCCCGCTGCCTACGTACCTCATCGGGATAATGAGGATCAGAGTCGACGTAGTTCGCCTAACTAAGGCAGGAACTATTTGTTTATGTTTTTTACAGTTGGAACTGTGTATGTCTATGCTCAGGTGTTGCAGGCTCGTCTGGTACGAGTGCGTTTACGGTCTTGCATGCGAGACAAGTCGTCGCGAGTTCGCGTTGAGAATGAATGAGGTGAGAAAAGAAGTTCCCGCGAGATAGTCGCTTATTATTTGTTTTTGTCTTTTATAAGAAGTGTTTTGAATTTGTTTGTAAACATTCTTGTACTAAGACCTATCCATCGCGGGAAGTATTTACACCTCGCCCCGAAACAGGACGCGTATAAAGACTCCGCAACAAAGTCTCGTGTCGTACAAGAATATTCGATTTTCATTAAATGTTTTATTGTTTTCTTTGTGAGATGGGAAAGAATGACTCAAATTGCAAAAGGCAAAATCTAATGGGGAACTAAGACACAACCCTAATTTTGTTGATTTATTTACAAGTGAGATCCTATGGTTAATGAGGTATTCTAAACCTAATGGAGAAAGAACTTAGAAACTACTAGAATACAACTTACTTCCTAAGGAAGTTAAGTTGATTCTAAAACCAAGGGGAGACCTATACAAGTGAAATATCAATCAATATAACAAAGTAACAAAAATTGAATATAAGAAATAAAATTCAAAACAAAACATTTAAAGGTATAAACCTAAAATAGTCTAAATTTATTCTAAGTCTAATTAATAGCAACATTAAGTCTAAGTTCTAAACTAAGGGCATTACCTAACATTTTCATTCTAAAAAATCAGAAACTAAACTAATCTAATTCAACATTAAATCCTAAGATTAAATCTAATTAAACTATTTTTTAATGAAACTTAATATCCTAGCCTAACTAATGGAATTTTTATGTGTAACAAAGCCTAAAGAATTGATATCCTAAAAATAGTAAAAGCTCTAGAAAAAAATTATGAGATTAATTCTATAGGGTCCTAAAACTATCTATAATATTGTGTTAAAATATCTCCTAAAAACTCAGAATTTTGCTATGCCTAAAAATCATTTAATTCTACCTAAGGATTAACCATTATTTTCTAAGGATTAAGCCACTAAAACCTGAGATAAAATTCCCTAAAAAACTACTAAAATTATACTAAGTACTATTATGAGTCCTCTAACTAGGATAAAAATATTGGGCCAAAAAAGTTACTGGAAGACTAAAAAATAAAATCAATAAATTTAAGTACAGTTGAAGGAAATTCACTAAAACTACTTACATGAAAAAATCAGAATTAATTCAAAAATAATGCAAATCCAGAAAAATAAAATGCCAAACATTTCTAAAATGACTTAAAAGCCTACTATATTTTTTGGGAATTTTCCTAAGCATTTTCCTATTTTTATTGAATTATTTTCTAAACTATGGTAAAACAAAATAAAATTCTAAAATGAAATGAAAGGGGGTTTGGAAAGCATTTTTCTAGTTGATTTCTTTATGATGGGCCTAAAACAGGGGTGCAGATAGAAACATGACAAGGTCTAATGCGCTGGATGAGGGGGAGAGGCGCATTCAGCAATTTTTTAAGTTGTTTGTTTCTATGGGCTTAGAATGGGGAGGTGTTAACAACAACAACTAAGCCCAGAATGCAGGAAATGAGGAGAGGGGTGTAGGAAGAAGTTATTTTATTGTAGTTTTTTCTATGGGCCTAACACGGGTATGTGAATAGCAAAACAAGTAGAGCCCATTCGCAGGATTGAGGGAGGTGCATTAAGTGACTTTTTTATGTTGTTTTTCATGATGGGCTTAGGATGGGGGGTCTGAACAGCAAAACTGCTAAGCCCAGAATGCAGGAAATTGAGGAGCATGGTTACTATGGTGTATGAGCATGCGGGTGATTATGGAAGGGTGGCCCAACCGGACGGTGACAAGTGTCACCTCCGGATTGGACCCCAAAACTCAGTCTTATCCTCTTCAGATTCTAACAGTACTCTTTTGGGGAATATGGATGAGAATCAAAGCTCTTAATTATCTTTAATTTCATAAGATATTAATAATAATAATTCTCTTAATCTCCCTTGATGATTCTATTAATTACAATTAGGAAAAAGTAAAATAAAATAAAATTATGAACGGAGAAACAAAAGTGATGAAGAACCCTAATCCTCTTCTTCTCCACATCTCACGCCGCAACCTCCCTTTTCTCTTCCTCACTTCGCTCCGCCTTCTCTCTTTCCCGCTACCACCTTCTTATTCTTCAACCGCACCTCATCACCTCCATGAAACCAAACTCTTCAATTCGAACAAAACCTAAAAATGACCTAATCCTAATCTCCCTCAAATCCGAAACAAAAATTGAGCGGAAACAAACAGCTTCACCGAATTAACGCTATGAGCGCAACGAATCAACAACAAACAATGATCTTACGTCTAAAGGTCGTCCAGATTCATACCTGGATTGGAGAAATTTGATGGTGATTACGAGCGATTAAAAGCTCCGCTTGAGGGGATGACAATGAAGGATACTCAGACGGATGAAGCACAATCCGAGACGGTCGTTTGCCGACGAAATAACTCGAGTCAGAACTTTGAAGAAATTGATTGAGAGCTCGATGAAGATGTTGTTCGATGGAAAAGATGAAGACACCGGGAGTCCAAATTTGTGATGGCGACGGTGAACTCCTTAATGAGGGTCGAATTCGGCGCTTAGGTATGATTATCTCAAATCCCCTTTCTCTTTTCGGTCGCGATCCTGCTTCTCAATTCATGGAGTTTTCTATGAATTCGTTATTGTGTATGCTCCTGCTTCTTCTTCTGTATGAATCTGAACCATTGTTAATTCGTGTTCTTGCAGATTAATGTTTGAAGAAGATACTACAGTTGTTGATGGTGAAGGATTGCAGGGAGCTATGGAGACAGAGGAGGATGTGAGAGAGAGATTGAGATTGATGAGGCTGAAGGATTGAAGTTCCTGGTGATGCTTTGATGCTTGGAGGAAGTTTGTAATGGCTGAAATGAAAGCTTACACTCTTGCTGGCCAGAAATCGTGTTTCAGTTTTGGGGGGTTTTTGGTTGCAATGAAGGGTGGGAAATGATCCTTTGATGAAGCTGAGGTGATTGATGAAATTTTTTTGGAGTTTGAGTAAATGAGTAGAGAGTTTCGAATGCTTTTGCAAATGGGGTGATTTTTGAGAGCTTGATGATTCTGAAGTGTTAGGCTTGTGTGTTGTGTGTTATGAGCTGTGTTTGATCCACATAACAAGCTTTGATAGGTCAGAGAAGTTGTTGTGGTCTATGGTGATTGGTATGGGCTTTCTTGCAAAAAGTCAACAAAACTTGTACTTGAGATATGGGTTGGTTTTGCCGCTGGCTTTTGGCTTGTCCTGGCTCAGCAGAGATCAAGGAGAGCCATGTAATTGGTTTTGTGGTGATTCAGCAAGTGGAAGCATAGTTGTGTATCATTTTGCAATTTTCATGAAGTTTGCCCCCTTTGTGATTTCTTGATGGGAAAGGCATAGAAACTTGAGATTCTTGGGCCAATTCTGACTTTTAGGCAATGCACTATGTTGGTATGATGCATATAAGTGTATTAGAAGTCACAAAATGACTTGGCAAGTGGTTTTGCAAAAATCCCTCTTTGGTGTATTCTTGAAAATTATAGATTTTTGCCAACTTTGAAAGGCAATAACTTGAGTTCCATAATGAATTAGAACTTGATCTTTTACTTTTTGAAAAGGGAATGATCCAATCTACAACTTTCATTACCAACAATTTTTCATTTGAAGCATTTTTGGTTGAAAAAGAGGAGGTTGAAATACTTTCCCAAAATGGAAAGTTTCCATTACAAGTCATTTCCATTTTTTGCAACTTTTTGGTTTAGGTCAATTTTATTCAATTTTTTGAACTTCCAAGCACTTCAATGATCAACTAAAGATCATATAACTTCAATTTTGATGAAAAATCCACTTTGGTTCCATTGTTGGGGGCCTCAGATGCCCTAATTTTGCTCTGACTTGCTCAAGAAGTTATCCAGTGAACAAATGACTTCCACAATGAATTTCTTCATCAAACTTGGTACACATGATCCTTATAACATATTTAGACCATTATAAACAAGAATTACCAAAAAAATTGGAGTTATGGCCTCTGAAACCAAAACCCTAATTTCAGGTCATCTGTGCAATGAAACCCTAGCTCTGCTTCCATGCTTTGTCAGTTCTTGTGATTTCTTTGACTTCCTTGATCTTTGAGGGATATAAAATGATGATAGAACACACATGGACCCTATTGGAATGATTGGAGACCTTTGGAGTGGCTCAAATGGATCCTAGGATTGCTCGGATCACAAACCCTAGATGTAGATGAACTTGAACTATGCAGATGAAACAAAAATGCAATATGAAACGATATGCTTAAACTAATGCAAATATGAAAGATCACAAGCCATGGTGTGAACTTAGTGAGGGAAAATTTAGGGTATTTACAGCAGAGAAACAATTAAAACTCTCTTTGAGTGTCGGGTGACAATGGATGAACAGATCATACCATGCAAGTCCCCGTGGCATATGTGTGTATACTGTTGTCGCAGGTTTTGCAGGGCGATATTGTATTTTCCCATGTAGAGAGTGCTCCCCAGCTGAGCTAGAGCAAGTGGGATCCCTAGCCGAACTTCAAACCTAATCAAAGAGGTGTTCTCCCCAAGTGGTGGTTGTTCTTCACAAGAAAGACATGGTTATCCCCAGTAGAGTTCAGATGGAACCTTCCCCAGCTGAGTCAGAGTAGGGTGGTATCACTGGCAGAACTTCAAACTCGATCGAAGAGGTTTGTCCCCAATCGGAGTCTTAGTGTCAGAATGGGCTATTCCCAACGAGCAACTGAATGCCTATTTCCCCACCGAGTCAGAATTTTCAGAATTCTCGCCCCAGCCGGAGTCTTGACCAAGCCTATTCCTCAGCCAAGTATGAGGACAGTTATCCTCCGCAGAGTTCATGATCGAGATTCACTCCCATCATTGGAGTATACCCCAGAGAAGTCGCCAATTTTTGGCCATGTGATGATACAAACAGTCATTCATCTCCCCAGTCAGAGTTAATCATCGTCAAAGCCTCTTGACCAGGCTCCCCTGCAGAGTCGTGATTGTTGTTGCCAATCAGGGAACTTTGTTCATTGCTTGTATGCACCCCCGACACTTGTCTGTGTTTGAACCCTGTTCATTGCTCGTCTGCATCCCCCTAGCATTCGTCCGTGTTTGATGTTTGATATTGGCTGGATGTTCGTTTGCATTCCCAGCACTCGCTCGTTTATGAATTATTCTTCGGTCGATTCTCCCCGGCAGGGTTGTGTTTCTTACTGGGCATTTGATGCTCGTCTGCATTCCTCGACGCTCGTCTGTGTTTGATATCTGTTTGATGCCCGTCTGCATTCCTCGACGCTCGTCTGTGTTTGATATCTGTTTGATGCTCGTCTGCATTCCTCGACGCTCATCTGTGTTTGATATCTATTTGATGCTCGTCTGCATTCCTCGACGCTCGTATGTATTTGATATTTGGTTGATGCTCGTCTGCAATCCTCAGCATTCGTCCGTGTTTGGAATTTTTTTGATGCTCGTCTGTATTCCTCGATGCTTGTCTGTGTTTGATATCTGTTTGATGCTCGTCTACATCCCTCACACTCATCTGTGTTAGCTCATATCCATATATATATATATATATATATATATATATATATATATATATATGCCGATGTGTTGGATTTCTGATACTCGTCTGTATTGCTACTCTAAATAATCGTCTGTATCAGTGGTTGGTATTCGTCTATATCATCGCCTGAAGCGCTCATCTGCGTTTCTTAGATCATCGTCTGATATTCGTTTGTATCATGGACTTATGGCACTCGTCTGTGTTCTTTTGATTATCATCCAATGCTCGTATGTATTGAAGAGGTTTGAAGTCCTGACGGTGGGATTAAACGTCAAAATGGTTACTGGTCCTGGCATAACAGGTTATCCGAAGGAGGTTCGTCTATCTCAGAGACCACTTATCTACGTAAGATCTGTGAAGAGGGTTCGTCAAATCCTAATGTTACACCTGGCGTAACAGGTTTGCTCAAAGAAGACTCGTCTATCTTAGACCATATATCTAAGAATAATATATGAAGAGGGTTCGTCTATCCTGATTATGCATGTCTATCCCACATACTTAACTGCATCACCAGTCCTGGCATAACAGGTTTATCCGAAGGAGGTTCATCTGTCTCAAATCATATATTGCAAAATGTATGAGGGCTCGTATGTCCAGTCCCTGGCGTAACAAGTTTGTTTGAAGAGGGCTCGTATGTCCAGTTCCCGGCGTAACAGGTTTTCTTTGAGGGAGACTCGTTTGTCTAAGTTTTTCTATCCGAAGTAACAATTCATTTGGAAGGAGCTCGTCCGCTTTGTACCCGCTTCAGTCGCCAAAGCGTCATTTGGTTGGGTTTATCTCCCATTGCTTGCATTCTCCAGCAGAGTGCAAACTTCAGGTCTTCTTGTTATTCAATCACAGTTTATCTTGAACGGTCGACAGCCGTGCTACCGTCCTTTTCAGATTAACAATTGCTTGAATAGGGGTAGTTGTAACACCCCAAATTTTCCCTCTTTTGTCTAGCATCATCATCATATCATAATCATCATCAATATGTCATATCCTTAGCATCTTGCATAGAAAGATGAAGCATAACACTTGCATGTTCTAGCATAAGGCATATGTCAGTCTATCCGGAAAATTTAAAGCTCACAAGGCATCCTACAAGTTTGGTATCATAGTCAAAGCCTTAAAAGGGATTGAGGATCAAGATCGGATCAGAACGGTTGGCGCCGGGTTATTCTTGAGGTTCCCCACCAAAAGGAGGGAAAATTCAAAATTCATTGGCGTTAACCGGTTAACGCTTTGGTTAACCGGTTAACGGCTGCGAATTTTCAATTCCAGCAGCAAATTTAGCATGTGTTTTGGCTCCAAATTTTCAAATTTCTGATTTCTTATTCATTTGAATTATGGAGAAGGATCTAGAGCATTAATCCAAGCCTAATTCCAATGCTAAATCCTAATCACTTTCCCAAACCATATTTTTTGGATCCCAAGCCTAAATTTTGGGCCCCAAACCTAAACCATATTTAATCCATTTCCCTCCAAACCAAGAAAAAACTCTCATTTTTTTCACTCTTCATTCTGAATTTTCACTTTCCTCTCTCACCATTCTCTCATTTTCTCTCCCAATTTTCCAAATTCACTCAAAGTTACTCTTTGAAGATCACATAACTTTGCATTAAAGTGTGTAGATCTTGGAACTAGACCTCCATCCATAGCTTCTTTGCATCATTTTGATGTTTTAATTGGTGGTTCAGATCTGGTTTGGAGATTAGAAGTGCTTTTGGAGCCAAAATTCTGCATCAAGACCCTTTGCTTGCATTTATTTTGCATGATGTGTGAGGATAAGCACCAGATCTTCAAAGTTTTCCGCGAGATCTCTCATTTCCAGCTCAAACAACAATTACCAAAGCATACCTCAGCTTTGTAGGTTGGTTAAGTTCAGATCTAGCTCTGTTTTAGCTTATTTGCATGCTTGTGCTTTAGATCCACCATGTGCTTGTGTATTTGCTTGTGTTGCTTGAGTTGATTGGTTGATTTGTGACCGGATCCGTGTTCTAATGTTCATGAGCTTAATGATGTTAACTAATGTGAATTGATCCATTTATTTCATGCATAATTGATTGCTGGTCCGTGGTGGAATTATTTGGATAAGCTGGTTTGAGCTGATTTTCATGCAGGAATTGTTGCTGTTTTGATAGTGTTAACCGGTTAATGCTTTGGTTAACCGGTTAACGCTTCTGTTTTCTATGTTGTTTTCTGCAGGTTTGAATTGGTTAACCGGAGAACGCTTTGGTTAACCGGTTAACACTGATGCAGAATGCCATTTTGGAGCTGTTTTGAGCTTGTTTGATCCCCTTACATGTTTTAATTGCCATGGATCATTGTATGATCATTAAATATGCTAGTTTAGGGTGATTTTCTTGCTGGTTAGTGTATGCTTCCATGTTCTCGACGCGTAAATGCTTGTATGTGCAAAGCTTGGCATGTTGTTTGATCTTTGTTTTCTTGAATTTTGAGCATGCTAACTCCATGATTGTATTGATGAACATATGCTGGAATTTTTGCTAACACTTTCAGGGGCTCATGGTAAGAGAAGTGTGGATGTTTATCCACATTTCAACTCTTCCCCTTTCTTTTTAAGTTGCTTTCTATTTGTGGTTTGATGTGCCTTATGCCATCATGTGAGGCAACTCTTTTCTTCCCCCTTTAGGAGCAACTTATCTCCTTTAGAGGAGTAAGTTGCTTGCTAGCTTTCTTCTCCTCTCTTTGCTCCTCTTTGGTTCTTTTTTTCTCTTAGGATAGTTGAAACCTCACTAACCTTTAGGACCACTTTTTGCATGCTAATATTAGGATTAGTCTTTCCCCATTAGACGTTTGCCTTTTTCTCCTTTGATTCTTTCTCTTCTCATCTCAAAACAAAACCTAAAAAACATTAATAAAGAAAGAAGTGACTTCTTGTGTAATAGCCTTATTCCATGGGGCATATGCATTCATTCCATCTTGGAATAGTGCATTTGTCTAGCATGATGCACAAGTCGGATCGTGAGGTCATCTTCATCAAGAAAAACCCTAAAAAATACTTCTTCATTTTTAATCACTAAAACATCTAATAAATTCAACAAGTCAATGAATTTAGGACCTTTCCCTTAGAAACAAGTCTTGGATAAATTCTCCTTACTTGGTGTGCTTGTTCTATTATTCCATCTTGGAATGTAGTAACAAGTACACATTCCTTGGAAAAGAGCTTGAGTTCATTCCCTTGTGCCACACCAATAAAAAACTCATAAAAAACACAAACAAACAATAAGCGTCTTTCCTTCGGGAATTATTTTCTCATCACCTTCGCTCCGTACGCGAACTTGCTCCTCCTTGTCATTTTGCAAGACGGTTACGCACTCGTTATCCGAGCCTGCAACACCTGAGCATTGACATAGGCAGTTCAAGCCTTAAGACACAAGCAATCTTTTTCACCCCTAGTTAGGGGAACCACAGTGTCTCTAATCCTCATGTCCAGATGAGGTACGTAGGCAGCGGGATAGGGCCCGTTCGAGCACACTCTTTTACTTTCCCTACAGTTTTCCTCTTTGTTTCCTTTTTCAATTCTTTTCTCATTTCAGTTTCCTTTTCATTTTTGCAGCATCTTTCGTTTTCTCACCCCTTTGAAACAATATTTCTTTGCAAGCGTGGATCCCGTCGGGTACGACAGACGATCTGGGGTGCTAATACCTTCCTAGGTTGTAACCGACTCCCGAACTTAGTTTCTTTGGTTCGCAGGACCTTTGTCCTTCCTCTTCTTTCTTCTGGTTTGTGCAGCATTACCATTCCCGTTCCTTCGGGATAAAAATGCCTAGCTGGCGACTCTACCTCTTTTCGCGCCACTTTCGTGTCTGTACTAGGATGGAAATCCAGGGAGCGACACCTTTGTTCGCTAGTATCAATACAACTTGGACATGGCACCTAACAGGACTCTCCTAATAGGAATGTCTCAATCTTCGAGGGAAAGTTTTTGTGAGTACGCTCAGAGGTGGAGACAGCTGGTTGCTGCTGTCCAACCTCCAATGTCAGAAAGGGAGATGGTTGACATGTTCATGAATACCCTGCAAGGAAATTATATTGATAGACTTGTTGTTTTCTCATCCACTAGCTTTGTTGATGTGGTCATAGCGGGAGAGAGAATTGAAAGTTTGTTGAAGATGGGCAAGATTTCTGATAATGACGCTAGCTCCAACAACACAAAGAAACCATTCTCCGGACCCCGAAGGACAGGAGAAACTAATTCAGTGTTGTCGCTCCTGGGATTTTCATCCTGGTATAAACGCGAAAGTGGGGCGGAAAAGGTAGAGTCGCCAGCCAGAAATTTTTATCCCGAAAGAATGGGAAAGGTAATGTTGCACAAACCTAAGGAAGAAGGAAAGGACAAGGTCCTGCGAACCAAAGATCTGGGTTCGGGAATCGGTTACGACCTGGGAAGGTATTAGCACCCCAGATCGTCTGCCGTACCCGACGGGATCCATGCTTGTTTGTTTGTTTCAAAGGGTGAGAAAAATATAACTGTTGTTGAACAAATGAACTGCTAACTGGAATGGGAATGAGAAATGAGAAAGGAAATGGAAAAAGAGATGAAAAGAAGGAGGAAAATATAGGGAAAATAAAGAATGTGCTCGAACGGGCCCTACCCCGCTGCCTACGTACCTCATCGGGAAAATGAGGATCAGAGTCGACGTAGTTCGCTTAACCAGGAGGGAACTTTGTTTTTGTTTTTTATAGCTGGAACTACGTATGTCTTTGCTCAGGTGTTGCAGGCTCGTCTGGTACGAGTGCGTTTATCGTCTTGCATGTGAGACAAGTCGTCGCGAGTTCGCGTTGAGAGGGAGTGAGATGAGAAGATAATTCCCGCAGGAAATTCGCTTATTGTTTAATTTTGCCTTTTAAGAGTTTTGCATGAATTTGGCACAAGGAAGTGAATTCAAAGTCTTTTCCATGGAATGTGTACTTGCTACTACATCCCAAGATGGAATAATAGAACAAGCACACCAAGTAAGGAGGATTTATTCAAGACTTGTTTCCTAGGATTAGGGTTTGAGTTCACTAGCTTGTTGAACTTTATTAAGTGTTTTGTAGCTTTGTGAAGAAATATCTTTTATGTTTTCTTTGTGAAACAACCCCTTGATGAGACTTGTACATCATGCTAGACAAGCTTACACTATTCCAAGATGGAATGAATGCAAGTGCCCAGTGGAATAAGGCTATACATAAGGGATCCTTTCATGTGTTTACTAAGTCTTTTTGGATTTTGTTTGGAGATGAGAAAGAAGACTCAAATCGGAAAAGAACAAAAATTAAGGGGGACTAGGACACAACCCTAGGTTATTTATTAAAATTGTGGTCCTAATGGTGAGTGAGGCTTTTCTAATCCTAAAGAGCAAAAGGAAAAGAGAGAAGAAAGATGATGCAACTTACTTCCTAAGGAAGATAAGTTGGTCCTAACAATGGGAATCCTACCAATCAAAAATATGAAAGGAAAAGTGAATTAAATGCATAAAGAAATGCATAAAAAAATAAAAGGATAAGGTGTAAGGAAACATACCTTTCCCTCCCTACAAAACAAAGGTTAGTGTACATTTTTTATTTAAAATAATAAAGCAAACATACACTAATTAAATCCTAATGACTCTAGGACTTAATCTAAACTCTATTTTAATTCTAGAGAACTAAAGAATGCTAAAACAAAAATACAGCACCTACTGCAGCCCCTAATACACAAACAACTATGAAAACAATGCATAACACAAAGCAACTTTTTACAGCCAGCATGCAGCATGAAAAGGTAGGTGTAAAAATCAACATACAACATGCATGCATAACAAAAAACATGTATTTTACAACACCTATATGCAAAGTCAGCTATGAAATGTAAAATCCAGATTTGATTATTTTCATTTTTTAATGCACAAACGCAATGAAACATGTAACAACTTCATCATGAACATGCATTTGAACCTAAATTAACATACACAAATGAAAGAACATTTACATTTTTGAGGGATTATGCAAGAATGCATCACATGGTTGATTATGCAACAAGTATGCAAAATGTGGCATATGAATATAGCATATGAACATGATGATCATTGATTATGAACATGCAATATGATAGATCAACAAGAATGCCAAGCTCAATGCAAAATTCGGAATTTGAATTGACGTAAATAATATGATCAAGCATGCAACTAAATGCAACCAACTGCACATACATACATGATTATGTGAAATGCAACATATCTTGATACAATGAAATGCAAAATGACTTAATGCAATGCGAAAGATGTAAAAACATAATGCAACATGATTATTCACATGCCAATTGATGCATAAACATGACAAAAAAATGCAAGAAATCAAATTATACCCAAAGGAATACAAAAACATATAATATGAAATATGAACGGAAACGCGTCGAAACGACTCGAAATTGGGAAATGAGATGTCGAAACTAACCTAGAAAATTCCCTAAAATCAATACCTAAACATATATGAACATTAAAGGCACTAGAAATCAAGAATAAGCTATCAAATAAGCCAAGATTCTAAAAATTAACAACGTTAACCGGTTAACCAAATGATTAACCGGTTAACACTGAACCAGAATGTGAAAAAAGTTTAGAAATAAGTGCTTTTGGCCAAAAACTCACTTCTAATGAGCCCTTACCTACACATAGACATGCTAATACGAATTTCTACTCAATCAGGGCTTATTTTCACATGCTAAAACCTATAACTATCTACACCTTAACTCCTAATCCTTTATAAATCATAAATCGCAAGCAACACATAACGAAAACGGAATCGATCACAAGCAAAGCGAAAAAGAAATCAAAGAACGCCAAAAGTGGCAAGATGATGAGAATAACATAAAGGAGAAGAGATTTAGATCACCAACCTACGAAGCAGAGAAGTGCTTTGGTGGATGTTGCAAGAATCAGAGTTTGATCGAAGAGAAAACCACGAAAATCGCGAACCCGCAAAATAAATGCCTTATTGATTCTTGAACCTTCGTGCACTTCCGATAAGCCGAAATCCTCACAAAAATCAGTAGCTTCTTATTCCATAATTCACAAAATCAATGGAGGTTAAAGGCTAAGCTTCAAGATCTTCAAGTTTCAATGTGAAACTCGAAGAGCTTCTTCAAAAAGCTTTAGTGAAAGGGGAAAATGGAGGAAAAGTGAGAGAGAAAAAGTGATTGTGAGAGAGTGAAAAATTTGGAAAAATTGGGAACCAAAACTTGGGAAGTGATTGATGATTATATAGGGACTAGGCTAGGATCTAAGTATGGGAATGGAGTTAGGTTTAGGAATGGAGCTAGGTTAGTAGTTAGTTAGGGTTAGGGTTGGAGAAGGAATATTCCTCGGAATATTCCTTGGAACACTCTAGAAGGTGGTAGAACATGGTAGAAGAATCCAAGGGAAATGGAGTGGAATTGGAATGGAAACACAAGAGGGAAATAGTGAAAGGAAGTGTGGAAGGAAAATGGAAGGAAAAGTGGAGGGAAATGTGAAATTAACCATTTTTCAAATGATGTTTTTTCCCTTGATTTTTTTTAAAATGATTCCTCCATCATTTCTTGACCAAATTTAAACCATAGGATCATTGTAAACCTAATTTCATGATCTTGGTCTTAAAAGTCAGGAGTCGGCCCTTTTTTACCTAGCTCGGTTGTCTTTTCCCCGATTCCTCGATTTTTAGTCATCTGGCCAATTGAACCTCTTCTGAAATTATTTTGTGGACGATATTTGAACCCGGGGCACTTGACATCATATACAAGAAAAAGGAATCCACTTTGAATCAAAACTTCATGCAGAAGCCCAATAGAAGTGAAACCCTAATTTGGCCCTTTTCATCAGGAAATGTTGCACTGCTTGCCTCCTCTAATCAAATCAAATATTTCCATGGCTCGTGGCTTCAAGTGAAGACTTGTGGGATGTTGTGAACCCTTCGCACACAGTTGAGAAGCCTTGTGGCCCTGTGATTGCCTTTGTATAGCCTCAGTTGCTCCATCCATTGATCACATACCCCTGCCTCAGCTATGTTATATATGATGCAATGTTTTTGGTTATTTTATGAATCTATGTATGCAAAATGCTATGCAAAATGTTGGGGAAATGAGAGGGCAAATTTTGAGGTATTACAGCTACCCCTATTCAATCATCTGCAGGCCTGAACGAATAATTGCGAGAGCTTTTAGACGTTCAAGGTATGAAGTGATTGAATACTCGAATAAAAACCTGGAAATTTGAACTCGGTGGATAGTAGAAATTCCATCTGCTTCTTATTTGTTTTTTTTTTGTTTTTTGTTTTTTTGTTTTTTGTTTTTTTTTGTTTTGACCTCTGAATAGGTAGCGGAAATAGAACCAGGTGGAATAGAACCAATGCCAAAAACCTGCACTGTGAATGCTGAGCGAAACAAGCCACAACAAGGGTGCTTGTTGGCGAAACAGGACTTAACGAGACTGTTTGCAAAACAGAACTCGACAATGTGACTGTTGGGTAGGACCAAACCACAAAGAAAACACGCGACTGCTGGGCAGGACCATGCCACGGAAGGTGCCGGTTGGCGAAACAAGGCTTAATGAGACCATTAGCGGAATGGAACTCGACAATGTGACTGCTGGGCAGGACCAAGCCACAAAGAAAACATACGACTTCTGGGCAGGACCAAGCCACGGAAGGTGCCTGTTGGCGAAACAGGGCTTAACAAGACCATTAGCGGAATGGAACTCAACAATATGACTGCTGAGCAGGACCAAGCCATAAAGAAAACACGCGACTGCTAGGCAGGACCAAGCCACGGAAGGTGGCGGTTGGCGAACCAGGGCTTAACGAGACCATTAGCAGAATGGAACTCCACAATGTGACTACTGGGCAGGACCAAGCCTAAAACGAAAACACGCGACTGCTGGGCAGGACCAAGCCACGGAAGGGGAGCCTGTTGTACAAAACAGGGCTTAACGCAACATCAACCGATTAGCGACTCAAATAATATTAACCGATCTATCATGGAGATAGTATCAACCGATCCATACCCAGGAAAGCGAGAATGTAATATCATCTGATTTACAAATCGAAGAGAAATGATATCAACCAATTCATAACTCAAATAAGATCAACCGATCCAACCAGGAAATGGTATCAACCGATCCATAACCCAGAAAACGAGAACGTAATATCATCCGATTTACGGCTCAAAGAGAAGTAATATCAACCGATTTATAACTCAAATAAGATCAACATATCTAACATGGAGATGGTATCAACCGATCCATAACCAGGAAATGCGAGAATGTAATATCATCCGATTTACAACTTGAAGAGAAATGATATCAACTGATTCATAACTCAAATAAGATCAACCGATCCAACCAGTAAATGGTATCAACCGATCCATAACCCGAAAAACGAGAACGTAATATCATCCGATTTATGTCTCGAAGAGAAGTAATATCAACCGATTTACAACTCAAAAAGATCAACCGATCTAACATGGAGATGGTATCAACCAATCCATAATCATCGTACTGAGACGAGACCAAAAGGAATGGGATCATTGTACTTAAATGATAACCCGACATGAAACTGCTGTACTGAAACGGGGACGCGAAAAAATGAGACTGTTGTTCTAAAACAAGACCTAAAGACGAGACTATTGTACTTAAATGGAGACTCAAAAGGAACGGGATCTTTGTACTTAAACGAGATCCTGAGACGCGACCATTGTACTTAAATAGAGACGCGAAAAAATGAGATTGTTGTACTGAAACAAGACTGAACTGGGGATAACAAAAGGACTTGCTAGACAGAGATGCCTGGAAAAGGTATAAGTATCTTCTGTGGGGAGTATTTTAGTTTGAAAAGATGTTACGGGTTTTATGTTATATACCTCAAAATTGGCCCATGTTGGTATGCATATGTTTGGATTTATGGCGTAATGCTCTATGGCAATGGAAATGCTACGCTTTGGAGGATGCAAATGTAATGATGATCACTAAATGCAAATGCAAAGAGATCTCCTGATATGGAGACTACAAGTATCCCAGGTGGCTTGACTGGGGATAATTGGTGATCAATGCACTGATCTGATCCATCCCGATGAGGAGGAGACAACTCTGCAAGGAAAGCTGCCAACGATACACCGACTCTGAACAGCCGCCATTGCCAAAAATAAATTGGACTTTAAGATTGGAGAAGACCCTGCTGGAGATGGGCTCTTCTCGAACTCTGATGGGGACATGAAGACACTTCTGACTTGGCTGGGAACCATATGTATGATATTGCTGAAGTAGCAAATTGCTGGGGAGGACAAACACTCCTTGCACTGCTGGGGATAACCCCTATATTGAAGGGAAGTCTCTGCTTGGGGAGGACACCAACCTTCTGTTGCCTTGCTAGGGGAGATTTCAACTTCCAACTCTACTGGGGATTATGGATGATGTCAATGATAAAGCTTCCCGCTGAAGATAAGAGCTTAAGTTTCCCCTCGCTGGGGATGAGAGGTGTAGAGTGTCTCATGTTGGGAATGAGAGATGTAAGGCGCTCCATGTTGGGGATGAGAGACGATGATACCCTTTTGCTCAAGAAGTAACCTTCCCTTTGCTACACTGCTAGAGAAGGGATTGTCTAACGAGACTTGCTAATGATTTCTGATCAATGAAGCCCGCAGATGAAACAACTCTTGAAGAACTGTGCTGACAATGGCTTTGCCCCTAGACTCTGGGTTGATAGATTTCCAACTAATCATGAGAGAATAAAGGTTCTTTTCAATTTTCAACTCGCCTCCTACTAGGATCTATCTAAAGATAATGTCTCAAGAGGATTTTACATAAAACTGGCATACGAGATGCCTCAGTGTCTTCAAACTCTTGGAGTGATTCATCGGATCTCGAAATAACTGCCCCAGACTGCATGGTCTATGAAAGAAATTTGCCTCGCGAGGATTCATGAAAACCTCATATCACTGTGAGATATTCTGCCCTGGTATTTTGAACTTTGGATATGTGCTTTGATTGACTGTCTTCGGGAGAGAGTGACTTCTCATGCTCTTGGGGTGGCCTACCCCAGTACGAGCCTTGAAGTGATCACCTATGACTGACTGTGTTTTGAAGAAAACACCCATACCAATTGTTCTTTGAGAGATTGGATCTCAAAGTAATTGCCCCGGTTTGGCTAAAATTTGCATGCATGCCTCAGACTAATTGCTCTTTGAGAGATTTGAATCTCGAAGCGATTGCCCCAGTTTGGTGGAATTTTGAAGAGAGTGCTCGACGTAATTTCCCCATATTAGTTGGCTCTTACCACAACTATTGGGAACGTCCCCACTCAATGGAGTTTCTTGAAAAATCGCATCTCAATAGATTAACCTTCGGAAGTTTCAGACTTCTCAACTTGGCAAGATTAAGCTTCTGGATTGAGATTCCATATGTGAACTTTTATAATGCCAAACAAATGTATGCAAGCAGAAAATGTTCATTTTGAGAATGAAAATTCTAATGCAACACACATGTTAATCTTGAAGTTTTACTGTAAAAGATGTCGCAAACCTTTGTGAGCGAATCACTGGTTAAGATACGACATTAATTTTTTTGAATAATAGAAAGCATGCATATGCAACACCAACAAAGATCTTTCAACACCACTCATAGGAATCAGGAACGCGGTCTCATGGTAGTACGCTCTCAAAAATAACCCTGTTTCAGTTAGGACTTTTGAGGGTTGTAACGTGGCCTGGTTCACGGTTATAGAAACAAAGGATATAGGCTCGAAATTTATTTGTGCCCACCTATCTTCGTGATGTTCTCCATTCCTATTTTCAGCTAGCTTTCACAAGCGCTCACTTCTCAAAAAAGGTTGTGTGATGGTTAAGGAACCAATTACACTAACGGTTTAAGCACCAATCAGGTTGTTGTTGGGAGTCAGTCACCCTTTTGTCTTTTGTGTCTGTGCCACACGACTTTGTTCTTGTTTAAGGATCTTTCTTGTGTAATCCTCTTTGTCTTTTGCCTTTGCATTCTCTTGCTTATCCCTAACTTCTTCCTGGACTGATTCTTGTGAATCTTTGATTGTGAAGTCCAGCGGGATGCCCTAATTTTTGCCTAAGTCGCTTGTTTTCAACTTTCGACTTAGCGAGCTTTTTCATTCATTTTTTTTCTTTTATTTTTTTGAACAAATCGTGTGACACTGCTTGTCTTGATTTCTTTGAAAGGGTTGTGACTGCCTCACTTCTCAATTGATGAAGGATAATCATTTGTTTCCGGTCTTTGGACCTTTTGATTGGGATAACCTTAGTGGTTTCCGGTCTTTGGACCTCCTGATTTGGTACAACAAAAGGCACTGGATCCTCAGATGTGCACTCCTTTTTGAAATTTGAACGCTCGGTCAAATTAACTGACGCCTACCCTGCCCCTGGGTTACATGCAAAGGTTTTTTCATGTGAAAAGAAACTCTTACTTCAAGGCTCAAATGGGTTTGCGAGGGTCTATCTCCCTTATATCTCCAGTGTTTAGGATTTGAAACAATGTATGTACATCGTCAACATGATTTTTTCTCAAAAGCACACAATTAGAGTTTTTTGCATTTTCATTTCGTCATCCTCCCTCACAGAGTTTAAGAACAACAGTTGGTATTGCAATGCACATATGCAAAATCATGAGTGAATATGAATGGATTACTTCAAGAAAAATATGTGCATTTTATTATGGTTAACATTCAAAAACAAATAATTGCATGCATGCATACAAATGTTTAAACAAACAACAGAAACCACAAATGAAAATGCAGTAAAGAAGTTGAACATAGCCATTGTTGAGGAGGCTTGACTCCTTCTGGACTAATGGACTTATGGTCCAATGGTTGCATATCTGACATGGCAATCATACATCTTCTAGTTATTCTGACTTTGATACGAGACATCTGAAAGAAGAAGTAAAGTCGAGGAACGAAGTTTCCCAATAAGGTTGTTCGGAAAGACCTGACGATCTTCTGCCTACGTATCTCCATTGACCCCAGACCAATGAAGAATTAGAGCGATGTAGTTCCCCTCAATATGGATGAAAATGCCCTGAAAAGACGCACCATTGCCAAAAATAAGAGTATCTGGAATACTTCTGGATTTATTGCTTTAACTCTTCCCGACAAACTTTGATAAGAAGACTTCAAATCAAGAAAAGTTGACAGCTTTCGAGTCAATTAAGTCCTGCACCGTGTGGTGAAAAGCTTTACACCTATCAATATGATGCCCTGGCACCCCAGAATGAACATCACAGCGGGCATTGGCATCCCATCCATCCGGTAGTGGAAAAGGAGGTGGGGACAGCTTGAAAAGCCCAACAAACTTCAACTGAAGAAAATGTTGAAGAAGATCAGTGTGAGACATTGGCAAAGGGTCAAAAAATCTTTCTCTCCTTTGCTGATGACCCTGTTGTGGATTACGTTGGCGGCGATTTTGCTGTTGTGAACATGTGGCACTTGGGATGATCACGGATGTTGTCTGGTAACGTGAACCTTGATTTATCCTCTTTTGCTGAACACAAACTGCCCACGCTTCTTCATACTGTCTCTTTTTCTCATTTGAAAACGGCTTCTTGGTCCCAGAAGTAGAGGCATCGTTGCCCTGGATCTTTCCTCGCTTCATCCATTTTTCAATTCTTTCACCAGTCAAGACGATATCAGAAAAATCGTTAGCTGAACAGCCTGCTAAACGTTCTATGAAGTGCTCCGGGAGGGTATCCATGAATAGGTCTACCATTTCTCTCTCCAGCAATGATGGTTGTACTCTGGCTGTGACCTCGCGCCATCTCTGAGCGTACTCCTTAAAGCTCTCGGAGTTCTTTTGTGACATGCTCTAAAGCTGGGTTCGGCTGGGAGCCATGTCAATGTTATACTGGTACTGCTTGAGAAAGGCTTCCCCAAGTTCCTTCCAGTTACGAACAGAGTTCTTTTCCAGTTTCGTGTACCACTCCAGTGAGCCCCCGGACAGGCTGTCCTGGAAGTGGTACATCCAAAGCTTCTCATCTTTGGTATGTGCAGCGATTTTGCAATAGAAGGCCTGCAAGTGAGTTTTCGGGAAAGATCTGCCACTGTACTTGTCGAAAACAGGAGGTCTGAACTTTGGAGGGATGACCACCTCTGAAACCATCCCTATATCATCAACATCAATTCCAAGGGTATCTCTGCATTCTAGAGCCTTTACCTTCTCGGCTAGCATCTGGAAGTCCTGGTTATTGGCCCTAGAACCGAATCCCATATCTTCATTGAGAAACGTAAATTGATCCTCCTGTCAGTCTGCTACACGAACATGAATTGGACCAACGCCTTCTGGAGTAGGAGGCCTATTCTTCGTAGGTAGAATGACAGTGTTGTTGATCGGATTGTCTTGGGCGTCCAAGGTAATCATTGGAGGATCAGCTTGTGGGAGATTAAGCCTCTGCGTGGCGGTTCTCATTTCTTGTTGTCCCTATACTATACCCTGCATTGCTGCCATGAACTCCCCCATCTGAGTGCGAAACTCGTTTAACTCAGTCTATACTGTATTCATGATTTGACTCGGGGAGCATACTGGTATGGTCGATACTTCTCCTGAAATGGTCAAATAAGTTAGGAAATCCAGATAACTCGTTAGTATGCAAAAATGATATGCATGAAAATGCCATGTCACTGATCCCACTTCATTCAGATTGGGGACAGATACCCCACGGAGTGCCACATCATAAGATAAATTTTTTGAATGTGTGCGGAGAAAGTGCAGAGCATCGGGAATTCAATATCAAAATAAAATTGCCAGGATAGAAAAGTTGAAACAATGGCACCTGAAAACATCCATAAAGAAAAAAATACGCCAACGTGCGAAAACTTATACAATCACTTGCCAATAATACTGAAATACAGGAAAATGTCACAATCCACAACAGAAAAACAAGAGATTCCTTCAACAACTCTGAAGGTAATCTCGAAATACAATAAAGCAATTTACATGCATCAAAGAAATCTATATCTCCTGACTTGAGCTTCGTGCAGTCTGCATGGCCAGCTGGATCAAGAGGCTTCAGCTCTTGAGGTACCCTTCTGGTGTAATGATCCTTGAATCAATTAGACATTGGACATTGTGCCTGAAGGCTTTGCACTCGTCAATGGTATGTCCGAATGTTCCGGAGTGGAATCCACACGTAACATCCATATTGTAATCTGGGGGAATGGGGTAGGGCATTGGCAAGGCATTCCTTGGCTGAATCAGAGAACTCTCGAGCAAACGGGAAAACACTTGACTAGGAAGGCTGGGACTTGGAATAAACACTTCTTCAGTCTGCTTGAGTTTGAGTCTCCCCTGTTGTTGATAGTTCTGATGCTGAGATGAATTAGAACACCCGAAGTTCTTCTGCACTTTCTTTCTTATGTTGGATCGGTGGATGGGTAGAGGTGACTGGCGCGATGTATTTACGACCCAGAGTGGAGGCACACACCCCTGATTGGGGATAATTTTTGCGGTAAGGAAAGGAGGGGTACCTTCCATTGATATGAAATCCCTTGACACTTCCCGCTGATCGGTGCAAACTCGATCACCTTTGAATCAATGAGCTCTTGAACTTGATATTTGAACCTCTTACAGTTCTCCACATGATGATCGGGTGCCCCAGAATGGAAAACACACCTGGAACGGGCGTCTAAATCTAGAGGAAGATTTTTGGGCGTGGCTGTCACAGTGACAAGTTCAACCAGATTAAGCTCGAGCAAATAAAGAAGCAATTACGCATATGACACCGGAATCAAATCATACTTGGCTTCAGGCGTTTTCGGCCTTTGTTCGCATTTTTTGCCTTTACCCTCCCTTTGATGAACTGGGAGAGTCTGCAAATTGAGAGGCTTAGGATCCCAAAGTTCAGGAGAGTTTCCGCGAAATGTTTACCGATATTGGAACAAAACCACTGAATGGGGAGGACCAACAACTTCTGCAGCAGTAAAGGGGACACGGTGCCCTTCTTGGAGCTCTGGGGCTTCCCTGGTCTGGTTCTCTTATTTCTTCAGTTGGTAAACTTTCTCTATCACTAGCATGTGGCCATGGCACAAGGTCTGCATGTCCACCAAGAGTTGTTCCATTCGGATTTTCATTTCGGCTATTTCTGCTCGGCATTGTTCCATGTCCATCTCTTGATGACTGTGATTCAAATTGGCCATTCTGAAGAGTAACCAAATCAGGATAAGAATCTGTCCCCAGACACCTGTAATGAGAGTAAGGATGCATGAAAATTCCATGTTCGATTATTTCCAAGGAATCCATATTCTTTGATTCCAGTTTGGATATAGGAACATATAATGACATGGTTCAAACATGGGATCTTTGGAAATAACCGAACATGTATGATAAAATGCCATGATGTTATGTGTGCAACAAGCATGTGATCAAGGATCTGATGCTGGTGTTGGGCGGTGAAACAAATGTGGATAGTCACTTTTGTCTTTGTATAGATACTTCAGAACATAGAACCAGATCATACTACTGAACAATACTGGAAAAGTGGGTATGTTGAAGTTTAGGGTTCCTTCAAACCTGTAAACCCTCCCAATCTCACGGGTGTGCTACTCGGGTCAAACATCACGGACTCTCAAAGCAGAATAGCAATAATACGTTCACCATCTCCGAGAAATGGCTCATGACCAAATCAGGGAATCGGTTTGGCATTATGTACTACTCAGGTAGGTCTCAGCTGAGTCCAAGGAAACAAGCATCCCTCATAAGTCCTCAGCTTCAAGCACTGAATCGAGAAACAATAGTACATTCATCCCGAAGGGTACAATACTATTGTCATACAAACAGTCTGCCTTAACTGGATTCCTATGAGAGAACCAGGCCATCCTATGCGAGTTCCCAGTGGGCCCTCGGATGTGAGTGGGTTTTCCAACAAATGTGGTCTGCCACTGTCATCATTGGAGAGGGATATTTCCACAAAGGTTCTCAATGATCGGTCCCTTGACTGCACATAACTATCAAGGTAGTGTATTAACCCAGAAAGATTCCGGTATCAATGCATTCCCGAGAAGGTCGCAAGTCAAGGCGTGGAACTCACTAATACCAACATAGCAAGATGCCATGAAGCCAAAGTGGAACCATTCTAAGTCCTAGGGTGCACTCGAGCCCCGATTACGAGCTTATCTCACAGTAACCCCATCCCACAGAAAAAATGAAAACCATCACAGCCAGACAATCCAATATAATATGATGCATGGAAAATAAATACTAAAAGCAGTAAATAAAGCTGTAAAGTAAACTGTAAACAAAAACAGTAAATAAACACAACAACACACACACATAAACACCCAAAGAAACAAAAACAAACAAACTCTAGGATTGACTCTACAAGGGAAACCAAAGATTCTGGGTTCGGTCCCCAGCAGAGTCGCCAGCTGTCGCTCCCGGGGTTTTCATCCTGGTACAAACGCGAAAGTGGCGCGGAAAACGTAGAGTCGCCAGCCAGACATTTTTATCCTGAAGGAATGGGAAAGGTAATGTTTCACAAACCTAAGGAAGAAGGAAAGGACAAGGTCCTACGAACCAAAGATCTGGGTTCGGGAGTTGGTTACGACCTGGGAAGGTATTAGCACCCCAGATCGTCCGCCGTACCCGACAGGATCCATGCTTGTTTGTTTGTTTCAAAGGGTGAGAAAAATATAATTGTTGTTGAACAAATGAACTTCTAACTGGAATGGAATGAGAAATGAGAAAGGAACTAGAAAAAGAGATGAAAAGAAGGAGGAAATGTAGGGAAAATAAAGAATGTGCTTGAACAGGCCCTACCCCACTGCCTACGTACCTCATCGGGAAAATGAGGATCAGAGTCGACGTAGTTCGCCTAACCAGGCGGGAATTTGTTTGTGCTTTTTTTAGCTGGAATTGCGTATGTCTATGCTCAGGTGTTGCAGGCTCATTTGGTATGAGTGCGTTTACCGTCTTGCATGCGAGAAAAGTCATCGCGAGTTCGCGTTGAGAGTGAGTGAGATGAGAAGAGAATTCCTGCAAGAAAGTCGCTTATTGTTTGTTTTTTCCTTTTAAGAGTTTTGCATGAATTTGGCATAAGGAAGTGAATTCAAACTCTTTTCAATGGAATGTGTACTTGCTACTACATTCCAAGATGGAATAATAGAACAAGCACACCAAGTAAGGAGAATTTATCCAAGACTTGTTTCCTAGGATTAGGGTTTGAGTTCACTAGCTTGTTGATCTTTATTAAGTGTTTTGTAGCTTTTGTGAAGAAATATCTTTTATGTTTTCTTTGTGAAACAACCCCTTGATGAGACTTGTACATCATGCTAGACAAGCTTACACTATTCCCAGATGGAATGAATGCAAGTGACCCATGGAATAAGGCTATACATAAGGGATCCTTTCATGCGTTTACTAAGTCTTTTTGGATTTTGTTTGGAGATGAGAAAGAAGACTCAAATCGGAAAAGGAAAAAAATTAAGGGGGACTAAGACACAACCCTAGGTTATTTATTAAAATAGTGGTCCTAATGGTGAGTGATGCTTTTCTAATCCTAAAGAGCAAAAGGAAAAGAGAGAAGAAAGAGGATGCAACTTACTTCCTAAGGAAGATAAGTTGGTCCTAACAATGGGATTCCTACCAATCAAAAATATGAAAGGAAAAGTGAATTAAATGCCTAAAGAAATGCATATAAAAAATAAAAGGATAAGGTGTAAGGAAACATACCTTTCCCTCCCTACAAAACAAAGGTTAGTGTACATTTTTTATTTAAAATAATAAAGCAAACATACACTAATTAAATCCTAATGACTCTAGGACTTAATCTAAACTCTATTTTAATTCTAGAGAACTAAAGAATGCTAAAACAAAAATACAACACCTACCGCTGCCCCTAATACACAAACAACTATGAAAATAATGCATAACACAAAGCAACTTTTTACAGCCAGCATGCAACATGAAAAGGTAGGTGTAAAAAGTCAAATACAGCATGCAAGCATAACAAACAACATGTATTTTACAGCACCTATATGCAAAGTCAGCTATGAAATGTAAAATCCAGATTTGATTATTTTCATTTTTTAATGCACAAACTAAATGAAACATGTACCAACTTCATCATGAACATGCATTTGAACTTGAATTAACATACACAAGTGAAAGAACATGAACATTTTTGAGGGATTATGCAAGAATGCATCACATGGTTGATTATGCAACAAGTATGCAAAATGTGGCACATGAATATGGCATATGAACATGATGATCATTGATTATGAACATGCAATATGATAGATCAACAAGAATGCCAAGCTCAATGCAAAATTAAGAATTTGAATTGACGTAAATGATATCATCAAGCATGCAACCAAATGCACATACATACATGATTATGTGAAATGCAACATATCTTGATACAATGAAATGCAAAATGACTTAATGCAATGCGAAGGATGTAAAAACAGAATGCAACATGATTATTCACATGCCAAATGATGCATAAACATGGCGACAAAATGCAAGAAATCAAATTATACAAAAAGGAATACAAAAATGCATAATATGTAATATGAATGGAAATGCGTCGAAACGACCCAAAATAGGGGAATGAGATGTCGAAACTAACCTAGAAAATTCCCTAAAATCAATACCTAAACATGTATGAACATTAAAGGCACTAGAAATCAAGACTAAGCTATCAAATAAGCCAAGATTCCAAAAATTAACAGCGTTAACCGGTTAACCAAATGGTTAACCGGTTAACAGACCTAAAACTGCACTGATTTGTGGCTAAAACGCATGCGTTAACCGGTAAACCAAATGGTTAACCGGTTAACACTGAACCAGAATGTGAAAAAAGTTTAGAAATAAGTGTTTTGGCTACAAAGTCACTTCTAATGACCCCTTACCTCCACATGGACATGCTAATACGAATTTCTACGTAATTGGGGCTTATTTACACATGCTAAAACCTATAACTATCTACACCTTAACTCCTAATCCATTATAAATCATAAATCACAAGCAACACATAACGAAAACAGAATCGATCACAAGCAAAGCGAAAAAGCAATCAAAGAACGCCAAAAGTGGCAAGATAAAGAGAATTATATAAAGGAGAAGTGATTTAGATCAATAACCTACAAAGCAGAGAAGTGCTTCGGTGGATGTTGCAAGAATCGGAGTTTGATCAAAGAAAAAACCATGAAAACCGCGAACCTGCAAAATAAATGCGTTCTTGATGCTTGAACCTTCGTGCACTTTTGATAAGCCGAAATCCTCATAAAAATCAGTAGCTTCTTCTTCCACAATTCACAAAACCAATGGAGGTTGGAGGCTAAGCTTCAAGATCTTCAAGTTTCAATGTGAAACTTGAAGAGCTTCTTCAAAAAGCTTTAGTTAAAAGGGAAAATGGAGGAAAAGTGAGAGAGAAAAAGTGATTGTGAGAGAGTGAAAATTTTGGAAAACTTGGGAACCAAAACTTGGGAAGTGATTGATGATTATATAGGGACTAGGCTAGGAGCTAGGTATGGGAATGAAGTTAGGTTTAGGAATGGAGTTAGGTTAGTAGTTAGTTAAGGTTAGGGTTGGAGAAGGAATATTCCTTGGAATATTCCTTGGAACACTCTAGAAGGTGATAGAACATGGTAGAAGAATCCAAGGGAAATGGAGTGGAATTGGAATGGAAAAACAAGAGGGAAAGAGTGAAAGGAAGTGTGGAAGGAAAGTGGAAGGAAAAGTGGAGGGAAATGTGAAATTAACCACTTTTCAAATGATGTTTTTTCCCTTGATTTTTTTTAAAATGATTCCTCCATCATTTCTTGATCAAATTTGAACCATAGGATCATTGTAACCCTAATTTCATGATCTTGGTCTTAAAAGTTAGGAGTCAACCCTTTTTTACCTAGCTCGGTTGCCTTTTCCCTGATTCCTCGATTTTCAATCATCTGGCCAATTGAACCTCTTCCGAAATGATTTTGTGGACGAAATTTGAACCCGAGGCACTTGACATCATATACAAGACAAGCGAATCCACTTTGAATCAAAACTTCATGCAGAAGCCCAGTAGATGTGAAACCCTAATTTGGCCCTTTTCATCAGGAAACGTTGCACTACTTGCCTCCTCTGATCAAATCAAATCTTTCCATGGCTCGTGGCTTCAAGTGAAGACTTGTGGGATGTTGTGAACCCTTCGCACACAGTTGAGAAGCCTTGTGGCCTTGTGATTGCCTTTGTATAGCCTTCAGTTGCTCCATCCATTGATCATATACCCCTGCCTCAACTATGCTATACATGATGCAATTTTTTTGGTTATTTTATGAATCAATGTATGCAAAATGCTATGAAAAATGTTGGGGAAATGAGAGGGCAAATTTTGAGGTATTACAAGTGCATATTGGCATAGGTAGGCCTTAGTACCTGCAAAGGTCAGTGGCTGCTGTCACCATTCCTACTCCAGCACCTCAATAACAACAGTTCCGACAACAACAACAGAGACCCTACAACAACAATGATCAATAACAGCGTCCATTTCAACAAAGGACTTCTCAGAGCAACATGGTAATCGATCCCATTCCGATGCCCTATGTAGTGTTACTCCCACAACTGTTGAAACTTAACTTGATTGAACTGAGGACTTTGGCTCCACCAGATCCTCTAAACCTTCCAAGAAATTATGATGTCAACGCAAGATGTGCCTTCCACTCAAATTCTCCCGGCCATGCCACAAAAACGTGTAGGGTCCTACATATGAAGGTCCAAAACCTGATTGATTCGAAAGCCGTAAACTTCACACCTCCTCTGAGTGTCACCAAAAATCCAATACCTAACCACGGTGGGCCAAGGATTAATGTTATCGAGGAAGACCAACCAACAATCCTGATTGATGATATTGAAAGTATTCGAACACCTCTGGCCGAGGTGAAAGCTCAACTTTTAAAATGCCAAGTGTTTCCAGGTTGTGAAGCCTACTGTGAAGCTTGTAAGGTTACTACTACTGGTTGCGCAAGTTTGAAGAATGCTATCAACAGTCTAATTAAGGAAGGCATCCTGCGGATAACATCAACAGTTCAAGATTCTACAACTGCATTAGAAATAACTTCTACAAATACATCAAAAATCATTTCAACAGAATCGGCTACAAGAACAACAAACACCGGCAATGATATTTCAACAGTTACTATCTACTACGACCTGGTAACGGTCCCTATTCCAGAATCACACAACAACATTTTCCAGCAACATTCTCACCAACATTATCATCAACAACGTCCCAGCAACACTCTCTCATCATTTTGTCAGCTTCCTGCACTTGTGCCACCTTCAGTCAGACTCCCTTTTACTATATACTACGATCAGCAGACAATCATGACTCCTTCTTCTGCTACAATTAGTCTGGTGACCATCACGGTGCCTGGACCAATTCCTTATGTAAACAACAGTGCCATTCCTTGGCATTATGGTTCAGATATTTACTGCCACGGAAGAAAAGTCACTATTGACTCCTCAACATCTGCATCATAGGTAGACAATGTAGGGGGAGGCGGAGGCTTCACTAGAAGCGGACGTCTCTTCGCTTCACAAATTCCCAGAACTAATGCCGAAGCGGAAGCGACTGTCAAAGCTAAAGGTAAAATTGTGGTGCCATAAGAACCTGCTGCAAAAGAAACTCAGAAGACGCCCTTTGATCAGGATGTAGACGAGTTTATGAGGATTATCAAAAGAAGTGACTACAAAATCATGGATCAGCTCGACCAAACACCCTCCTAGATCTCCATATTATAACTGCTTATGTGTTCCGAGGCTCACTGGAATGCACTAATCAAAGTCCTGCACGCAGCTTGTGTGCCTGAAGAGATCATTGTCAATAAGTTAAAATCAGTAGTCGCAAATGTCAATACTAGTCATGGACTAGGCTTTACCGATGCTGATTTGACTACAGAGGAGCGTAACCACAACAAGGCATTACACATCACTCTGGAATGTAAAGGGGTTGTGCTCTCGCACGTCCTTGTTGACACTGGATCATCACTCAACGTCCTGCCAAAGAAAGCCTTAGTCAAACTGGAGTATGATGGTCTAGCCCTCTATCCAAGCAATCTAGTTGTAAGAGCTTTTGGTGGTTCTAAGAGATCAGTTCTCAGAGAGGTGGAGCTACCCGTGGTAATTGGCCCAGATGTTTTCAAAACTATCTTCTACGTAATGGACATACAACCTTCCTACAGTTGTTTGTTGGGTCGACCATGGATCCATGCCGCCGGCGCGGTAACATTAACCCTTCACCAGAAGTTAAAATATGAGTGGAAAGGTCAGATTATCAGTATTTGTGGAGAAGAAGATATCTTTGTCAGTCACTTGGCTACGTACAAGTACATAGAAATGAATGGAGAAATCCATGAAACCATGAGCCAAGGTTTTGAAGCTTTGAATGTCAACGAAGTTACAACTAAGGTGTTTGTTGTATCCCAAGAGTAGAGGATGGGTACCTCAATTGCTTCCTACAAGCAAGCTCGGAAGGTTGTGGAAGAAGGGAATGCCCAAGGATGGGACAAGCTGCTGAAGGTGGAAATGAAAGAAGACAAATTCCATTTGGGTTACAGACCATCCCGACAAGTTCAAGAGGAGGCTGCTGGAGGGCCAAAGTTCATAAGTGGGGGAATGTTGACCCCTGATGCTGTCAACACTCTGGAAGACGAGGCTGAGAGCGACTACAACCTGGAAAACTGGATCCGTCCAAGAATCCTGGGCCGACAAGTCCTCAACTGGTCTTCCCAGGAAATTATAAGGGTTACTGCTGCAGAGTAATTATTATTTCCTATTTTAAGCATGCATCAAAGTCCTGCATCTTGCCCAAGATGTCGGGACTCATTTTGTAATAGGGCCATATGTGTTTGTGCAAATTGAATATTAATGAACAATGGACATCTTTTTGCAAACAACCTTTTCGCTCACTGTCTTTTCATTTTTGTTATTTTCGCACAAAGCAATAAATGGCAATGTTTTTCTAAATAAAAACTTCATTTACTTACTTTTTCTAAAACAAAATAAAACCAATCACTAAAATGAACCAAATCTCAACCCTTGCAGAAATAGCCCTCCATATTGCATTGACAACGAAACTGCTATGACCTTGTATTACTTTGACAATCCGATTAATCAAGCAGATGAAATGGTTGAAGAAGACTATGATTTATCTGAAGAGTTAGCCAGGTTATTGAGACAAGAGGAAAAGGTGATTTCTCCTCATCAGGAGGATGTTGAGACTATTAATCTTGGTACCGAGGAAGTTGTGAAAGAAGTGAAGATTGGAGCCAGTCTGCAAACTCCGGTAAAAGAACAACTTATCAGTATGCTGCGAGAATATGTCGATGTGTTTGCTTGGTCCTACCAAGATATGCCGGGTTTGTATATAGATATTGTCATACACAGGTTGCCATTAAAAGAGGATTGCCCGTCGGTCAAACAAAACTTGTGTCGTACTTGCCCGGATATGGCCATGAAAATCAAAGAGGAAGTACAAAAGCAGTGGGACGCCGATTTTCTTGCTGTAACTAGTTACCCGCCGTGGGTTGCTAACATTGTACCCGTACCTAAGAAGGATGGCAAGGTACATATGTGTGTCGATTACCGGGATCTGAACAGAGCAAGCCCGAAAGATGACTTCCCATTACCTCACATTGATGTATTTGTAGACAACACAACTCAATTCTCGGTATTTTCCTTCATGGACGTATTTTCTAGATACAATCAGATCAAGATGTCACCTGAAGACATGGAGAAGACAACCTTCATCACACCATGGGGCACGTTCTGCTACAAAGTAATGTCATTTTGTTTGAAGAATGCCGGTGCAACATATCAATGGGCTATGGTAACATTATTCCACGACATGATCCATAAAGAAATTGAGTGCTACGTGGATGACATGATTTCCAAGTCCCTCAAGAAGGAAGAACATTTGGTAAATCTATTGAAACTTTTCAAGCATCTGAGGAAATATCCGTTAAGGTTAAACCCCAACAAGTGCACATTCAGGGCACGTTCTGGTAAGCTGCTGGGGTTTATTGTGAGCGAGAGAGGA
Source organism: Lathyrus aphaca (assembly GCA_963966055.1). NCBI lineage: Eukaryota > Viridiplantae > Streptophyta > Magnoliopsida > Fabales > Fabaceae > Lathyrus > Lathyrus aphaca. Next base: position 297,046,985 of record OZ014519.1, on the reverse strand, counting down.
ATTGAGGTTGACCCCGACAAAGTTAAAGCAATTCAAGAAATGCCTGCACCTAAGACTGAGAAAGAAGTTCGAGGGTTCTTGGGTAGATTGAACTACATTTCAAGGTTCATATCTCACCTCACTGCAACCTGCGAGCCCTTGTTCAAACTGCTAAGAAAGGAACAAACAGTCAGGTGGAACAATGATTGTCAGAAAGCTTTTGACAAGATCAAGGAGCATATGCAAGAACCTCCGATTCTCATGCCTCCAGTTGAAGGAAGACCTCTAATAATGTACCTGACAGTATTAGATAAATCGATGGGTGTGTGTTGGGCTAGCATGACGAGTCTGGTCGAAAAGAGTATGCATTATACTACCTAAGAAAAAAGTTTACCGACTGTGAACAACGTTATTCACTGCTCGAGAAAACTTGTTGTGCTTTAGCGTGGGCTGCTCACCGACTAAGACAGTATATGTTGACTCATACTACCTTGTTAATCTCAAAGATGGACCCAGTCAAGTACATATTTGAGAAGCCAACACTTACCGTAAGGGTTGCAAGGTGGCAAATGATTCTGACAGAATATGATATTCAATACTCCTCTTAAAAAGCCATCAAAGGCAGTGTATTGTCTGACTATCAGGATGAGCAACCCATTAATGATTAACAGCCTATGAGATTTGATTTCCCCGATGAAGACATCATGTTCTTAAAATCAAAAGATTGTGAAGAGCCTATTCACATTGAAGGGCCGGATCCAGAAGGAGCATGGACTATGATGTTCGATGAGGTAGTTAATTGTAACGGTCGTGGGGTTGGTGCAGTGCTTATTACACCCGAAGGAGTCCATCTTCCTTTCTCAGCAAGGCTCGCCTTTGACTGCACTAACAATGAAGTAGAGTATGAAGCTTGTATCATGGGTCTTGAGGAAGCCATTGACCTCATCAAGAGCATCTGGTCCCCTACCGTGACTATACGAGGAAATTGTTGACTTTCTTTACAACAGTCAAGCTTGAATACATCCCTCAAGATGAAAATCAGTTTGCATACGCCTTGGCCACTATTTCATCTATGATCAAAGTACAGACTGCCAACTGTGTACCTCGGATTTTAGTATCCAGACTAAACCGACCGGCATACATCTTCTCTGTGGACACTGTCATTGACGACAAACCTTGGCTCCACGACATCAAATGCTTTTTGGAGACTCACACATACCCTCCTGGGGCATCATCTAATGATAAGAAGACATTAAGGCTAGCTAGCAGTTTCTTCCTCAATACTGATGGCTCCTTATACAAGCGAAACTTCGACAAGGTCTTACTCAGATGTGTTGACAAAAAGGAAGCAGACCTACTGATGCACGAAGTACACGAGGGTTCTTTCAGTACCCATGTTGGAGGACATGCAATGGCGAAGAAATTGTTGAGATCAGGTTAATATTGGATCACAATGGATGCAGATTGTTGTGCCTATGCCAAAACATGCCATAAATGCCAGATCTACGCACATAAAGTGCATGTGCCTCCAAATACTTTGAATGTATTGACTTCACCCTGGCCCTTCGCCATGTGGGGCATTGATATGATTGGAAAGATCGAACCAACTGCTTCAGATGGTCACATATTCATCCTGGTAACCATTGATTACTTCACTAAATGGGTCGAAGTAGCTTCGTATGCAAACGTCACCAAGCAAGTGGTAGCCCGATTTCTGAAAAAGGATATCATTTGTCGATATGGAGTTCCCGAGCGAATCATTACTGATAATGGTTCAAACCTTAACAACAAAATGATGACAGAACTATGCCGGGATTTCAAGATTCAACATCACAACTCTTCTCCTTATAGGCCAAAGATGAATGGCGTTGTTGAGGCAGCTAACAAGAACATTAAGAAGATTGTGCAAAAGATGGTAGTCACATATAGAGACTGGCACGAAATGTTACCATTCACCTTACATGGGTACCGAACTTCCATCAGAACATCTACTGGGGAAACTCCTTATCAACTTGTGTATGGTATGGAAGTCATTCTACCTGTTGAAGTTGAATTTCCCTCCTTGCGGGTAATAATGGATGTGAAATTGGACGAAGCAAAATGGGTCCGATCTCGTTATAATCAACTGAGCCTGATTGAAGAAAAGAGATTAGAATCTATTTGTCATGGTCAGTTATATCAAAAACGGATGAAAAGTGCCTTCGATCAAAAGGTGAGACCTCGGGAATATCAAGTGGGAGAGCTTGTACTGAAAAGACTCCTTCCTCCTCATACAGACCACAGGGGAAGGTCCCTAAGTGATAACTAAAGTCTTCTCAGGAAGAGCACTGATGCTCGCAACCATGGATGGCGAAAATTTCCTATCTCCTGTGAATTCAGATGCAGTTAAAAAATACTTCGCATAAATGACCCGCTGGACATAAAAACAGAATGTAAGTCCAGGTAAAAACAGGGCATCCCGGCGAGTCAAAAACAAAATAAAAGACTCGAGAAAAAATAAGGGAAACTTAAAAAAAATGTGTACACCCGCTGAGTTGAAAAGCCACATCGGACAAATCAGGCAAAAATGGGTATCCCGGTGGATTGAAAACCCGAAAGGGCGATCCACGCAAAATCAGGGAACAAGCGAACAACTGCATTCTGAATTCGTCTGTATTACACTTACATAACTTGGCAAGTTTCGAAAGGACAGAGCGTTGATCAGAATCAACTTTCCTCAGAAAGCAAGATAAGAAGAGCGTTTGAGGTCATACAGGTCATAGCCAGAGGAAGCTCATTGGAGCGTCAACTCCAGCATTGCCAAATAGGACATTGTTATATTTCTCTATTTTACAGCAATCTCCTCATTTCAGGGATTAGCTTCTTCACTGTACTTGCCTATTCAGGGAACATAAATCAATAAAGTCAAATGTTCATTCACACTTTGTTTTGTACCTTTTCGTTTTTTGTTTGCAAAATGTCCAAAATTCGTAATACAACATTTGCAAGGAAGACATATAGGCCATTTTAATAAATGCTTGCAGGAAATATGCGCTCTTAAGCGAATCTAACTCCTATGATGGAATCCATTTGAGGATTCCTTAGGACGTTTGTATGTTTCCTCTATTTAACAGGTTGCAGGTACTCAAGGCAAATAATCTTTTACAGCATGGGGCATATCAATCACTGTATCCCCCAACCAAGTCAGTAGTCACATCCTCAGCAGAACTACTTGACGAGAGTAATCCCCGTGAAGTTAATCATTCCCCCAGGATACAGCCTAGACGAAAGAATTACAACAAATTACTTCCCAGAAGTTCTCTTTTCCCAAAGCAGTACCTCTCGAGCAATGACTGAAATTTGTTCTTCTCCAACGAAGACAACTGCCAACAACTTGGGGCTTTCCTCACCCCCAACTTAAGTATCCCCACAAATTTATGCAGAAAGATCGCCCAGTGATCCTTTCTCCCTGCAGAGTTCAGATCCCGGATCGGCTCTCTCATTTTCATAATTATAGCATTCGCATCATCCTCCCCAAACAAAGTGTAGCATTCCGTCTAATACGGAGCATTACGGTAAAAATCAAACATACATTTGCATAATCATAAGTCAGGTTCAAGCCTTTCACCTGTGGATACCAAAATTACTCCTCCAGCAGTATACAAGAGCATCTCCCCTGCAGATAAAGCCATAATACCTTTTGCACTCTCAATACAAATACTTGTTCATACTTGTACATAGTTCTTTTGGTACCCGTCCGTATCATCATCCTTAAAACATGCGTCGGCGTTTGTTTCTATCGATACTCTTCTATATCGTGGTCCTAAAGATGCTCGTCCGTATCTTTAGTCTATACACACTGTCGAAACACTTATACTATTTTATTTTAGGGCTTAAACACTCGTCTGTGTTTATCTCTTCCCACAGCAAAACTACTTTCTATCCGGCATTCGTCCTATGTCGTGATATTTTCAGCAGTCGTACCCTGCTAGGTTATCGTCCTTCACCTTATGATATCCGTCCCTCATCATTTATCTGATGGCCATCCCCATCGTTGATCTTTCTATCCAACATTCGTCCTATGTCGTGATATTTTCAGCAGTCGTACACTACTAGGTGATCGTCCTTCACCTTATGATGATCGTCCCTCATCATTTATCTGATGGCCGTCCCCATCGTTGATCTTTCTATCCGACATCCGTCATATGTCGTGATATTTTCAACAGCTGTACCCTGCTAGGTGATCGTCCTTTACCTTATGATGACCGTCCATCATCATTTATCTGATGGCCGTCCCCATCGTTGATCTTTCTATCCGACATCCGTCCTATGTCGTGATATTTTCAGCAGTCGTCCCCTGCCAGGTGATCGTCCTTCACCTTATGATGATCGTCCCTCATCATTTATCCGATGGCCATCCCCATCGTTGATCTTTCTATCCGACATTCGTCCTATGTCGTGATATTTTTAGCAACCGTCCCCTTCCAGGTGATCGTCCTTCACCTTATGATAACCGTCCCTCATCATTATTTCATTTATTCTTTACCCGATGGCCATCCCCGTCGTGGATTCTTGATTCTTTAGCCTGATGGCCGTCCTCGTCAGTGAATTTCTCACCTTTTAACCCCTAGCAGTCGTCCTCTGCTCGATAGTCGTCCTCCATCTCTATCATTTGATGTTCACTCTACATCGTCTTGTTTTGTGAATAACAATTTATATCCCTTTTCTTCTTATACCAGAGAGCGCAAAATTTGGACTATCTTGGTATTCAACTACAAGTTATTTTGTTTGCCTGATAAGCCTAGCGCTTACATCCTGCACAACTAACTCATGCTTGAATAGGGTCAGTTGTAAGCACCCCAAATTTTCCATCTCACTTTCTCATGCCTTGGCTTATGATCACACATATTACATAGGATATCATTACATCTCACATTGCATAATTATCCTTTAGCAACTCACTGCATAGCTACATAACTAGGGTTTGTGATCAGGTGAACCCAAGAAGTGATTTGAGCAATCTCAGAGGCCTTGAAGCATGCCAGGAGGGTCCTTGAGTGTTCTATGGTTTTTTATACCCCCAAGGTTTCTTTGAAGTCAAGAAATCTCATGGGATTGCAGAGCTATCCAGGCAAGCTTGAAGCTCCTACACAGATGACTTGAAAATTAGGGTTTTGGGTTTGAGGCCCTTACACCCAAATTGTTTTGTCATTCTTGATTCCATTGGTCTTTATATGATATAGGGAGTTTGTGTATGAATTTTGATGCAAAATTTCACTGAGGAAGTCATTTGATCAAGTTGTAACTTGTTGTGCAAGAAAAGTCAAGATTAAGGCATCTGAGGCCTCAACCTAGGGTTCCAAAGGTTCATTTCCATCATTTTGAAATCATATGACCTTTATTTGGTCTTAGGAGAGGTTGGATGATCACAAGATTGAAGAATTTTGAGCCAAGTCAAAAGTTGCCAAAAATTGACATTACTTGAAATGCAAACTTTCCATTTTGGGAAAGATTTTCAACCTCCTCTTTCTTGATTAAAAATGCTTCAAATGAAATTTTGTTAAACATGAAAGTTGTAGATTGGATCTTCCCATTTTCAAAAAGTACAAGAACTCCTCTTGATTCATCCTACAACTCAAGATATGGTAAGTTAAAGTTGGGAAAAATATTGTAATTTTCAAGTTTAGGTCAAAGAGGGAAATGTGAAAAAATGAATTTCAGGCCTCTATATGACTTCTAATCCACTCAAATGCATCATGGCATGATCAAACAACATCTCAAAATCAGATTTGGGCTTTGAACCAAGGGATTTCATGACTTGTTTCTCAAGAAATCACAAAGTTGCAAAATTGCAAAACCTATGCAAACTCGTGATCCAAGCCTCACAGCTCATAACAATTGATCCTAGGGCTCTCCTTGAAGCCAGCTGAAGCAGTTCAAGCCCTCAAATCAGCTCATCCATGGTCCATACCTCAAGTACACAAAATTTGACTTTTTTGCCAAATGAACCATACCAATCCCACAATGCATAACAACTCTTCTGACCTATCTCAATTTTTTATACAATGCCTAAGGATCATAAAAGACATCTCACAAGAGCTCAGAACCAACCCATGCTCAGTTTTCACATAAATCCTTCAAAACTTCCTATTTTTGATTCTCCTAATCCAGCCATCAAACTTCACAAATTCCTTCACCAATCAACCACATATCACTCATAGAACAAGAATCAACCACTGAAATGGCCTGAAACATCACATATCAAAACCTCCATTTCTACTACATCAGAACTGGACATCCCAAACCAGCCATTTTCAAAGCATTCCAAGCATTCCATTAGCCTCACGAGGTTCATAGGAAGATATTTGCACAAGAGGGAGGCTTTGAAAGCTTATATTTTCAGGTCACCAACTCGGGTATACTCAAGAACTTGTTGTCTCAAAGCTTCAATTTCTTGTCATAGAATGAAAATACATGCTCTAGGGATCACATAGATGTCTTTAGAATTGAAAATGATGAAGAAATAAGTATGTTATGTGTTTCTGAAATTTTGCCCGTGTTTTTAATTTGCTTCGATTCAGCTTGTTCATGTGTTATAAATCATGTTTGATGGTTGATTTGAGTTCCTTGGAGTATGAGGACGTAGAAGCACACCTTCAACTTCGAAGTTTTTGATGAAGACAACACGGCGCATGTTTTTCAGATCTGCAAAAAGTCAAGAGCTCCAACTGATCAAGCTTCAAGCAACCGGCTTTGCGATCAAGCTTCGTATGCATCATCGTTCTACTTCATGCTTGGACGCTTTTGTTTAGGTATATCAATCCCTATTTTAAATTGATGTACAAGTGTTCACGCATTCAATCATATGTTAGCATATTGCATAAAATACTTTGATATTTTTTCAAAACCGTTTAACACTTTTTAAAAAACTTTCTGTTTCTGTTTTTAACAGTGTTAACCGGTTAACCATTTGGTTAACTGGTTAACGGGTTCAAATTTTCAGTAATCTAGTTAACGTTTATAGGCGTTAACCGGTTAACCATTTGGTTAACCGGTTAACACTGTAATATTTTCTGAAAAATATTTTCTTTGAATTTCAAGTTACACCTTTTGATTATATCTCTTCATAAATTATTTTGTTTCATAATTTTCATACCTTTTCAAAAGGGTGTCTTGTATAATATAAAATCTGAATTTTTTCAAATTCAAAAACACCTCCTACAATCTTTTATGAAAATCACTTAAATCAAATTCATCAACATTCAAATATTTTCATATTTCCAAAAGTGTTCATAAGATATTCATCTTTCATACTGCATGTTTGAACACTTGTATTGATATTTGAAAAGTGAATTGTGTGCATAGGAGAAGATCATTATTGATATTAAATCTTTGTATTACTCACTCAAAATTACAAAAAGTATAGAAAGGTATTTCTATTTGTGACTTGTGTTCCAAGGATTGTTTGGACATAAGGGTAAGTGTGGCAAGACGATTGTTCTTGCACACTTGTTTGTATAGTTTGTTAGAAAGTAAACCTCACCATTGAAGGTGTGATAGGTTGTACTTTTTCTAAAAACTAGTGGAAATCTCTTTCAATTTGAAAGGGGACTGGATATACCTTCAGACTGTGAAGGGAACAAGGATAATTCTCTGTGTCACTTTTATTTTCTGCCTTACTGCTTTCCTTCCATACAAACTTACAAGAAAAATTCTATCCATCAAAGAAAAAGAATCGAGAAAGATTATAAACACCTAATTCACCCCCCTCTTAGGCGCATTCTGATCCTACAATTGGCATCAGAGCAGGTTTAGGTAACCTGTTCCTATAAGATCCTTATGGCTTCCGCAAACTCGAATCCTGTTTTCAAAGATGGTGGAAGTAGCAACAAGCCTCCACTCTTCTCCGGAGAATACTTCTATTTTTGGAAAATCAGAATGAGGGCACATCTTGAAGCCCAAGGAGAAGGCATATGGGAAGCAATCGAAGAAGGTCCGCATAATCCCGTCAATGTGATCAACGGTGTTGGAACCGTGAAGTTGAAGAATATGTATGAAGAAGATGATAAAAGGAAGATCCTAAATGAGAAGAAAGCAATCAACATACTTTAAAGCGCTCTTAGCATGGACAAATTCTTTCATGTATCACAATGCAAATCGGCGAAGGAGATCTGGGATACTTTGGTAGAAACACATGAAGGAACAACAGAAGTTAAAAGATCAAGGCTTAACACGTTGAGTCAAGAATATGAAATGTTCCGCATGCAGCCTGGAGAATCTATTGTGGCTTTACAAAAAATATTTGTTCATCAAACCAACCATTTGATTGCACTCGGAATAACCTTCACCAACGATGATCTTAATTTGAAAGTTCTAAGGTCTTTGACAAGGGAATGGCAACCGAAAGTGACCGCAATCTCGGAGAAGAAGAGTCTCTCAACAATGACATTTGCATCTCTATTCGGCAAACTTCAAGAGCACGAGTTGGAACTTGGAAGGCTCGAGAAGCATGAAAGTCAAGAGAAAAAGTCCAAAGGAATTGTGTCGCTCCCACCAAAATGACACCTGGTCAAACGGGGTACAGACGCGAACGGTCGGCGAAAGAGAGAGAACACACAAGGGTGAACTCAGAAGACAAGAGTCGCCAGCTAGGCATTTTTATCCCGGAGGAAAGGTAATGCTGCATAGACCTGAGAAAAGATGGATAAGACGGTTGCGAACCAGAGAGACTGAGAAAGGGGGTTGGTTACAACCTGAGAAGGTATTAGCACCCAGATTGTGCGCCGTACTCGACGGGATCCACGCTTAAAAGATTTGTGTTTTAAAGGGGTAGTGTCAGTGCAATTTGTGTATCAAAGCTGGAAAGAATGCAAGTGTCAGTGTAAAAGAAATGTGAGGTGTATAAGAGAAGTGTCAGTATAAGAACAGGAGTATAAAGCTCAAGACTATGAGGCTTAAAGAAAGAAACTGGAAGGAGGGGGAATATACAGAGACTTTTGTTCGATAACTGTTAAGTTATGCCTAGGTATCCTCTCGTGCAATGAGGAAGTCAGAACACTGTAGTTCGACTCAAAGAGACTAAAAGATAAATTGACTTGTGAACTGCCTACTTGTCTATGCTCAAGTGTACGACCTGTATGGCTCAGATGCAAACTGTCTTGCATTAGACGGAAGAAGCAAGTTCTCGTTTGTGAGTGAATGAGGTGAGAAAAGAATCCCGGAGGAGACGATTATTGTTTGTTTTTGTTTTTTCAGTCTTTTATTGCTTTTTGGTATTTGTCATAAGATAATAAGCTTAAGCCTAAACCAAGGGTTAATAAACTCATCACATCTTCCCTCTGATTAGGGGTAATGAGAATACCTTAAGTATGAAGTAAACACCTCACACTTAATCACCATGATGTAGGATTAAGATCATTAACCTACTTATATTTATTTAGATGTTTTTGGTGTTTTTGTTTAGTGTTGAGTAATGAGATTAAGCCATAATCAGAGATTTAATGGACCCATTACACCATCCTAATAGAAGGATAATAAATGAGAACATTTAAGCTGAGAAAGACTCCTCAACTTAATCCATGATTAGGGATTAACCTCATGACAAAACAAAACCTTTATTAAAGTGGGTTTTAGTTAATGATAAGATGAAGAAGTGATTTTTATGGTTTGTAAGACAACTTGAGGAGGACTTGTCCATTAACACTAGGGTTAGTCCTTCTTAACCAATTAAGGAAGAATTAGAACCCTAATGCAATGCCCAAGTTACAAGCTTAATGTCTTTGTGATTATTAAGTGGATTGATTAAAGGATTTAAACACATTAAGGGTTTAACACTTAGGATTAAAGTTATACACTCCATCCTAATAGAAGGATGCATGCATAAGCTTAATCACAAAGCCTTAAAACCTTTAGGGTTTAGTACTTGATTATGGGATGAGAAGAGAAGACTCAATGATGACACAAAGGTAAAAGCTAAATGGGGGACTAATGAAACCCTAATTGTGATCATGCTTGGAAGTCCTAGGGTTTGTGAGCTTAAGAGGAGAAATCATCAAAGAGCCACCAAGGAGAGAAACAGATGAAAGGAGGAGAAGCAGGAAGAAGCAAGTCAACTTACTTCACTTAAGAAGATAAGTTGCTTGAAGAAAGAAGGTAGGAGAGAACATGAATGAGCAAGCTCACTCTAATACACATAAAAAACGCAGCAAAGGAGGCATAAAAGAGATGAAAAGAGATTGTGAGAAGTGAAGGCAAATTCACTTCTCAAAACAACTTACCACCTGAAAAGTTAGCAAAGAAAAGGAAATGAAATGAAAATTCAAAGGATGCAAACCAAAACCAGAAGCATAAACATGATGTTAATGATGCTAAGAGATGATGCAAACACATGTCAAGAGTTGTGGATGATCATACAAGGATGTGGATGCAAATGAAGCAAACTTTGAACCATGGAAGTTCATGAAAGTCTATGAAATGTAATGGACATATAACATGGCAAATGAAAGATGCAATGATCAAACATGATTATAATATGTCCTAAGATGTCTTATGAATCATGTGGATGCACAAAATGTCATGGTAAGTTATTGGATGCAAGCAAATGAGAGATGGATGCAAAGGAAGGCACAAATTAGGGTTTACATACAACATGTAATGCAAAAATTCAAAACCAGAAGCAAATGATGTGATAAAAAATTGAAAATGGGATCAAAGGAACCCTAACCCTACACAAGTTCACTGCCCAAAGGAGGGGACCTAACTCTTAACCTAGTGCAAGTTATGAATTTCTCAAGTCAATTAGGGTTTTGGGATACCTCACAATGAAAAATGCAAAACAAATTGAAAATGAAAGATAAATTCAAACCAATTTTATCCTATAAACTACATGCTATGAAAGATGCAATGCAAGAAGAACCATCATCAAACTCTCAAGGGTTAGGCAGAATGGATTTTTCCAAGTTTGAACAAAATAATTGCCTTTAAAAGAATTTAATTCCAATGAAAATTGTCAAAATGCATCAAGAACCAAAAAGAAATTTGTTTTGAGATTTGGATAATGTTTCTAAATGTCTTAAAATGCAATATGAATTTTTTGGTGATTTTTAAATACCTAAATGCATTTTTAATTAATTAATTTTCATTAACTAATTAAAAATAAACATTTAAATGATTTAAAAATAATTTTTAATGCAAAAAATAAAAATAAAAATATTTTTGGGTTCTGAAAAATAATGAAATGTTTGACAAAAATTTTCAGAATTTTTAAACATGATTTGCTATTTTTAACAATTCGTAAAATATAAATCAAATAAAATGAAATAAAAATTGAATTAAAGAGAAAGTATGCAGATCCAATGGCTGGCATTTAAATGAAAAAGGAGGGAATTGACTGGCGCCAGATCCTGTGGCCCAGATTCAAACTGGCTGGATTAAATTAAACTTAATTAATTAATTCAATTAATTATGATTAGGGTTTTAATGAAAGATCTGGTCCATCCAAACGCGCGGGAGTCAACACAAGTCAAATAGATCCATGGTCCAAATTCAAACTAAGCCCTAAACGCAATTAATACACTAATGACTTTCAGGTGGCCGGAAATGACCTCCGGTCATCTTCTCCGGCTACACCTCTCCCTGAAAATTGCTATCTTCTTCCCTAGGCTTCTAAAATCCAATCTCTCTGCCCAGAAATGACCCCCATACATCATACATCAAGAATCAACAAACAAACAACATTTAAAACACATCAAAAGTGAGAATCGAATCAAAACAGTTTTAGGTCAAAAAAATTCAGAACATGAATACATACTTATTTCTCAACCATTTTCAAAACAAAACACATCAACATGATCAGTGAAGCATAAAGAACCATTTAATAACTTAAAAACAAGTTTATGGAAAAATTGTTCTTGAGCTCACCTGAACTGGAGCTTTGATCTTTGGAAGTTTCTGGCTGCTTCTTTGATCCAAAACGCCTCTAATGAACCTCCTGAGAAGCTTGCAATGCTTGGTTGGAGTTTAATGTGGCTGGTTTAAGAGTTTGATGAAGTTTTGTTCAAGAGGGGTGAAAAATCGTGTTTCTCCTTGGGGTGATTTCAGGGCAAACTGATGGTTGGGAAATGATCAGAGGGTCATGGTGAATGGTTTTGTGAAGTTTATTTTGATGTTTTTGGCTTGTGTATTGAGATTCGAAGCAAAATGCATAAGAGGTGAGTTTTGAGGATGCTGACTTGTGGGAGAGATTAGGTTGTGTTATGTTATGTGTTGAGTCCCATTTTGTCCATGTATCAAGTTTGGATAGGTCAGAGAGTTGTTGCTGGCCTAGCTTGATTGGTATGGGCCATTTTGCATAAAGTCAACTTTTTATGTAAGAGAAGGTATGGGCTATTTCAGTCAAGGTACAAGGGCATGTCTGTTGCAGCTTGAATCAAGGCTGTCCATGGAAATGAGTTTGAGGCAATGCAGCAAGTGGATTAGGGTTTATGTGAGTTTTTGCAATTTCACAAAGTTTTGGCCCTTTTGAAGTTTCTTAAAGATCAAGGCATGAAAATGAACAATTCCTTGGTGCATTCTGATTTTTAGGTCATGGTTCATGTTTGTGTAATGTATAGAAGTCCATTTGAAGTCACATTTTGCCTTGGCATGAGGTTTTGCAACTTTGCCTCTTTGGTACAAAACTTGAAATTATGTGATTTTGTCCAACTTTGACAAGCCATAACTTTTGATCCAAAATGAATTAGAATGAGTTCTTGTACTTTTTGAAAATGGGAAGATCCATTCTACAAATTTCATGACCAAAGTTTCCTCATTTGAAGCATTTTTGAATCAAAAAGAGGAGGTTGAAAAACTTTCCCAAAATGGCAAGTTTTCATTACAAGTCACTTTCCCAAAATGGCAACTTTGCAAATGACTTGAAATTCTTCAATTTTGTGAACTTCTAACATCTTCTATGATCAAATAAAGACCATACACATTCAAAATGATGGAGAACACCCTTTGGCCGGGTCATTGGGGGCCTCAGATGCCCTGATTTTCCACTGACTTGCTCAAGAAGTCATCCCTTGACCAGATGCCTTCCCCATGGAATTTCTTCATGAAAATTGATATGCATGATACTAATAACATATAGAGACCAATAGAAACAAGAATGACCAAAAAAATTGGAGTTATGGCCTCTGAAACCAAAACCCTAATTTTAGGTCATCTGTGCAGTTAAACCTGGCTCTGCTTCCATGCCTTTCTCAGTTCTTGTGATTCTATGACTTTCTTGACATTGATAGGATATAGTATGATGCTTGAACATACATGGACCCCTTTGAAGTGATTGAAGACCTTTGGAGTGGCTCAAATGGCTCTTGGATGGCTCAGATCACAAACCCTAGATGCAGATGACTTTGAATCAATGCAGTGAAACAAAAATGCAATATGAGATGCTATGATTGAACTTATGCACATGAAAAGATCACAAGCCATGGTGAAAAGGGTGAGGGAAAATTTGGGGTGTTTACAGCTGCCCCTATTCAAGCATGAGTTAGCTGTGCAGGATGTAAGCAACGACTTAACAGGCAAACAAGATAACTTGTGGTTGAATACCAAAGACAGTCCAGAATTTGCACTCACAGAATGAAGAAGAAAAGGGATATAGATTGTAAAAGAAAATAAAGTATAATTATAAAGTGCGAGTGACGGAGGACGACCGTCGAGCAGAGGACGACTGTTGGGGATGGAGCAATGACGGGGACGACCGACATGCTAGGGAAAATGCGGGCAATAAAGCAATGACGGGGACGACCGACAAGCTGGGACATAAGAGATTATGATGGGGACGGCCATCAGGTAAAACTATAAGACTCTCTGGGGATTTCAAGGTATGAATGAAATAAAATGATGAGGTACGGTCATCAAAGGTGAAGGACGATCACCTAGCAGGGGACGGCTGCTCTGTCGGGGATAAGATGAGGGACAGTCATCTAAGGTGAAGGAAGATCACCTGGCAAGGTACGGTTGCCAAAAGTATCACGACATAGGACGAATGCCGGATAGAAAAGGTCGACGATGGGGACGGCCATCGGATGAACATGATGAAGGACGATCATCAAGAGGTGAAGGACGATCACCTAGCAGGGGACGACTACTCTGTCGGGGATAAGATGAGGGACAGTCATCTAAGGTGAAAGACGATCACCTGGCAAGGTACGGTTGCCAAAAGTATCACGACATAGGACGAATGCCGGATAGAAAAGGTCGACGATGGGGACGGCCATCGGATGAACATGATGAAGGACGATCATCAAGAGGTGAAGGACGATCACCTAGCAGGGTACGGTTGCTCTCAGGGTTTATCATGACATAGGATGAATGCCAGATAACAAGATCAATGATGGGGACGTCCATCAGATAGAATGATGAAGGACGATCATCAAGAGGTGAAGGACGATCACCTAGCAGGGGACGGCTGCTGAAAATATCACGACATAGGACGAATGTTGGATAGGAAGGGGTTCTAATAAATAGAGACTCTACTAGGGGTGATGAAGGACGATCATCAAAAAGGTGAAGGACAATCACCTGACAGGGTACGGCTGCCGAAAGGTATCATGACATAAGACGAATGTCAGATAGAAAGAAAATAGTTTAACAAGTTTTGTTGGGGACTCTCCTGGGGAAGGGTAGACACAGATGAGTGTCTAAATTTAAGAAAATATAAGTGTTTGACACGGTGTATAGATTAAAGATGCGGACGAGCATCCTTAAGACTGTGATACGGACGAGTATCGGTAGAAACAAACGCTTGATGCATGTTCAGAGATGATGATATGGACGAGTACCATCTGGTTAACAAAGAACACGGACGAGTGTCGAATCTGAGGGGATATAAGTGATTTATACAAGATACGAACGAGTATCTGTATGAGTGAAAAAGTGATGAGTGAGACACAGACGAGTGTTTAACTTGCTGGGGAGAGTGCGACATGGACGGGTGTCGGAAAGAGTGTATTATAAACAAGTATTTGGTTTACAAAGTATTTAGGGAACTATGCTGGGGGAGGTGACACGGACGAGTGTCAAGGAAGTTGTATATATATATATGTATCTGTGTTAGTGAGTGCAAAGGGGACGCTTTGGCTTTCTGCTAGGATATGACACAGACGAGTGTCAAGAAGCATCTGTTTGCTCGGGCAATTTCCTGGGGAATGATGACACGGACGAGTGTCCAAAGGAGTGTGTATATATGTATCTGCAAGGGAAATGCTTTGGCTTTCTGGTGGGGAAATGGGAAATATTCTGTATATTGTTGATGAATTGTCAGTATTTACAAGTGTTTGATTTACACATGGCTTATGATTATGCAATATGTTTGATTTTTGCCATAATGCTCCGTATTAGACGGAATGCTACGCTTTGGGGGGGGGGGGAAATATGATGCGAATGCTATGATTATGCAAAGATAACGATCCGGGATTCGGATCCCATTGCTGCAAAGATCCCTGGCTGATCTGCTTGAAGTGGATATCCCAGCTGGGGACGAGATCATTGGTAGATCTGACATATACGACTCTGCATGGGGAAATAGATCACTGATAGACCTATCTCAGTAATGAGGGACCCAGCTGGGGTTTGTAGAAGCTTTCGTCACTCTGTTGTGAGATCTTCAAGCGTTGCTCTTCTGGATAGAGTCTGGAGCTCTGTGGGGATATGATTCCCGGTCTAGCACTCGGCTGGGGGAGAAGAAGGATCACTGAAAGATTCTTCTCAGAGATTTCTGTGGGGATCCCGCTGAGGATGATACTTGACAACTCAGCTGGGGATATGAACACTTTTAGGTGCTGCTCTTTGAGGGAAAGCATCTCTGGTGCTGTTTGGAAAGTGTGCTGGGGAAACAATGACTTGGCAGTCTATTGGGGAGAAGCTTTCATCCCCCATGTTGCGCTTTGAAAACCTGCAATCCTGTAAAGACAAAGAAACGCACAAGTACTCCGAGGTATCCCTTACTGGATTCCATCATAGGAGTTTAGACACTCCCGGGAGTAAGTATATTTCCTGCAAGCACGTATTTTTAGAAGGGAAGCACCTGTATTTATACAATCAATATCTCAAGGGCATCGGACATTTTTCAAATGAAAATAAAACGTACGAGACGAAACATGACTGAAAATATGATTTTATTAATTCGTGTGCCCTGAATTGGCAAGGTACAGTCAAAGAAACGGATCCCCTGAAAAGAGGAAATCGTTACAAATTGAGAAACAAAAAGACGCTGACAATGTTGATGACGCTTCAAGGAGCTTCCCTTTTGCTATGACTCGTATGACTTTTGACGTTCTTCTCACCTTGCTTTTTTTTTGAAGAAGGTTGATTCTGAATGAAGCTCGACCCTTTCGGAGTTTACCATGTTGTAAGTGATACAAACAAATTCAGAATGCAGTTGTTCGCTTATTCCCTTATTTTGCATGGATTGCCCTTTCGGGTTTTCAATCCATCGGGATACCCTTTTTTGCATGAGTCGTCCAATGCGGCTTTTCAACTCAGCGGGTGTACATTTTTATTTTAATTTCCCTTATTTTTGCCCGAGTCTTTTTATTCTGTTTTTGGCTCGCCGGGATACCCTACTTTTGCCTAGACTTACATTCTATTTTTATGACCAGCGGGTCATTTATGCGAAGTATTTTTTAACCGCATCTGAATTTACAGGGGACAGGAAGTCTTCACCATCCATAGTACTGAGCATCAGTGCTCCACCAGAGAAAACATTCTTTACTACGAATGGCCCTTCATAGTTCGGAGTCCACTTGCCCATGTGGTCTGTATGAGGAGGGAGGAGTCTTTTCAACACAAGATCTCCTACTTGGTACTCTCGGAGCCTGACTTTCTAATCGAAGGCTTTCTTCATTCTTTTCTGATATAGCTGCCCATGACAGATTGCAGCCAATCTCTTCTCTTCAATCAGATTCAGTTGTTCGTATCAGGACTAGACCCATTCTGCTTCGTTCAGCTTAACATCCATCAGTACCCGCAGGGAGGGTAATTCAACTTCAACAGGTAGGACTGCCTCCATAGCATACACGAGCTGATACGGTGTTGCCCCAGTGGATGTTCTGATTGACATACGGTACCCATGCAAGGCAAATGGTAGCATTTCATGCCAATCTTTATAGGTAACTACCATCTTCTGCACAATCTTCTTGATATTCTTGTTAGCTGCCTCAACAGCATCATTCATCTTTGGCCTGTAAGGAGAAGAATTGTGGTGTTGGATCTTGAAGTCCCGACACAGTTCTGCCATCATTTTGTTGTTCAAGTTGGAACCATTATTAGTAATGATTCGCTCGGGAACCCCATACCGACATATGATATCTCTCTTCAGAAATCGGGCTACCACTTGCCTAGTAACATTTGCATATGAAGCTGCTTCAACCCACTTGGTAAAATAGTCAATGGCTACCAGGATGAATCTGTGGCCATTTGAATCAGTCGGTTCAATCTTGCCAATCATATCAATGCCCCACATGGCAAAGGGCCAGGGTGAAGACATCACATTCAAAGGATTGGGAGGCACATTCACTTTATCCGCATAAATCTGGCATTTATGGCATTTCCTGGCATAAGCACAACAGTCTGCGTCCATTGTGATCCAATAATAGCCTGATCTCAGCAACTTTTTAGCCATTGCATGCCCTCCTGCATGGGTACCAAAGGATCCTTCGTGCACTTCGTGCATCAACAAGTCTGCTTCTGTTTTACCAACGCATCTGAGAAGTACCATATCAAAGTTTCTCTTGTACAGGGAACCGTCAGTATTCAGGAAGAAACTACCAGCTAGCCTTCTTAATGTCTTCTTATCATTGGAAGATGCCCCAGGTGGGTATGTTTGATCCTCCAAGAAGCACTTAATGTCATGGAACCAAGGCTTATCATCTTTAACAACATCTGCTGAGAACACATATGCTGGTCTGTCAAGTCTGGACACTGAAATTCGAGGCACAAAGTTGGCAGCTTGAACTTTGATCATGGAGGAAATGGTAGCTAGAGCATCTGCAAACTGATTTTCGTCCCGAGGGATATACTCAAGCTTGACCGTTGTGAAGAAAGTCAATAACCTCCTTGTATAATCCCTGTAAGGCATCAGATGATCTTGGTGGGTGTACCATTTGCCATTGGTTTGATTAACTACCAGAGCTGAATCTCCGAACACAGTCAAAGTCTTGATCCTGGATCAATGGCTTCCTCAAGACCCATAATGCAGGCTTCATATTCAGCTTCGTTGTTAGTGCAGTTGAAGGTGATTTTTGCCGAGAAAGGCATGTGAACTCCCTTAGGTGTAATGAGTACTGCACCAACACCACGACCATTCATATTAACAGCCCCATCAAACATCATAGTCCATTCTTCTTCAGGGTCAGGCCCTTCAGTGTGAACAGACTCTTCATGATCTTTTGCTTTTATGAACATGATGTCTTCATCAGGGAAGTCAAATCTCATAGGCTGGTAGTCATCAATGGGTTGCTCAGCAAGATAATCAGACAATACACTGCCCTTGATGGCCTTTTGAGATGTGTACTGAATGTCGTATTCAGTGAGGATCATTTGCCATCTCGCAACCCGTCTGGTAAGTGTTGGCTTCTTAAAAAAGTACTTAACTGGATCCATCTTTGAGTTCAATAAAGTAGTGTGGGTCAACATATACTGTCTCAGTCGGCGAGCAGCCCACGCTAAAGCACAGCAAGTTTTCTCGAGCAGTGAATAACGTTGTTCAGAGTCGGTAAACTTTTTGCTTAGGTAGTATATTGCATACTCTTTTCAACCAGACTCGTCATGCTGGCCCAGCACACACCCCATTGACTCTTCTAATACTGTCAAGTACATGATTAGAGGTCTTCCTTCAACTGGAGGCTTAAGGATTGGAGGCTCTTGTAAGTATTCCTTTATTTTGTCAAAAGCCCTCTGGCAGTCTTCATTCCACCTGACCGTTTGTTATTTTCTTAACAACTTGAACAAAGGCTCACAGGTTGCTGTAAGGTGAGATATGAATCTTGAAATGTAGTTCAATCTACCTAGAAATCCCCGAACTTCTTTTTCTGACTTCGGTGCAGGCATTTCTTGAATGGCTTTGACTTTATCAGGGTCAACTTCAATCCATTTCTCACTTACAATAAATCCCAGCAGCTTACCGGATCGCACCCCGAATGTGCACTTGTTGGGGTTTAACTTCAGTTGGTACTTCCTCAGACGCTTGAATAACTTCAACAGATTCACCAGGTGGTCTTCTTCTGTGAGGGACTTGGCAATCATGTCATCCACATAACATTCAATTTCTTTATGGATCATGTCATGGAATAATGTTACCATAGCCCGTTGGTAAGTCGCACCAGCATTCTTTAGTCCGAATGGCATCACCTTATAACAGAACGTGCCCCAGGGTGTGATGAAAGTTGTCTTCTCCATGTATTCAGGTGACATTTTGATCTGATTGTATCCTGAAAATCCATCCATGAAGGAGAACACTGAGAACTGAGCCGTATTATCAACCAGTACATCAATGTGAGGTAAAGGGAAGTCATCTTTCGGGCTGGATCTGTTCAGATCCCGGTAATCCACACACATCCTTACCTTGCCGTATTTCTTAGGTACAGGTACAATATTAGCAACCCACGGCGGATAGCTAGTCACATCAAGGAACCCGGCGTCCCACTGCTTTTGTACCTCTTCTTTTATCTTCATTGCCATATCTGGGCGAGTACGGCGCAACTTCTGTTTTACTGGCGGGCAGTCTTCTTTTAAAGGCAGCTTGTGCATGACAATATCGGTGTCCAACCCTGGCATATCCTGATAAGACCAAGCAAAGACATCCACATATTCCCGAAGCATATCAATCAGTTGCTCTTTCACTGAGTCTTGCAGGCAGGCCCCGATCTTAAATTCTTTCACGTCTTCTTCCGTACCAAGATTAATCGTTTCAATCTCCTCCTGATGAGGAGTGATAACCTTCTCCTCTTGCCTTAACAACCTGGATAGCTCTTCAGGTAGCTCATAATCTTCTTCAACCCCTTCATCAGCTTGATTGATTGGATTGTCAAAATCATACGATGCCATAGCAGTATTGTTGTCGGTGCAGTCTGAAAGGCACTCTCTGCAAGGGTTTAGATTGGTTTATTTTAGTGATCAATTTTAATCTTGTTTAGAAAAAGTGAAATGAAGTTATCATTTTGAAAAACATTGCGATTTTATTTTTTGTACAAAAAGAAAAAAAATGAAAAACAGTGAGCGGAAAAGGAAAAGACTCATTTGCAAAAGATGTCCGATATTCATTGATTAATCCATTTGCACAAAATTACAAGATGGCCCGATTACAAAATGAGTCTTGTCATCTTGGGCAAGATGCAAGACTTGATGCATGCTTTAAAATACAGGAAATAATAATTACTCTGCAGGAGTAACCCTTATAATTTCCTGGGAAGACCAGTTAAGGACTTGGCTCCCCGGGATCCTTGGACGTATCCAGCTTTCCAGGTTGCGGTCGCTTTCCTCCTCGTCTTCCAAGTTGTTCACAACATCCGGGGTGAGCATTCCTCCGCTGACAAAATTGGGCTTCTTCGCAGCCTCTGATTGATCTTGTTGAGTTGGTTTGTAACCCAACCCAAATCTGTCTTCTTTCTTTTCCACGGGCAACAGCTTGCCCCAGCCTTGGGCAGTACCCTCTTCAACAACCCTCTGGGCTTGCTGATAAGACGTCATGGAAGTTCCCAGTACAGCAGATGCTTCATTAATGTTCAGGGCTTCAAACCCCTGGCTCATGGTTTCATGGATCTCTCCATCCATTTCTATGTACTTGTACGTAGCCAGATGGCTAACAAAGATGTCTTCTTCCCCACAGATGGTGATGATCTGGCCTTCCCACTCGAATTTCAGCTTCTGGTGAAGGGTAGACGTAACAGCGCCAACGGCGTGGATCCAGGGTCTACCCAATAAACAGCTATAGGCCGACTGAATGTCCATCACATAGAAGGTAGTTTTAAAAGTTTGTGGGCCAATCATCACAGGCAGATCAATCTCTCCAAGCACTGATCTTTTGGAGCCATCAAATACTCTCACCACCAAATTACTTGGACGCAGTGCCAAGCCATCATACTCCAGCTTCACCAAGGCTTTCTTTGGTAGAACATTGAGTGACGACCCAGTGTCTACCAGTACATGGGTTGCTAATATTGTACCTGTGCCTAAGAAATATGGAAAGGTGAGGATGTGTGTAGACTACCGGGATCTGAACAGAGCCAGCCCGAAAGATGACTTCCCTTTAACTCACATCGATGTATTGGTTGATAATAAGGCTCAGTTCTCAGTGTTCTCCTTCATGGACGGATTTTCGGGATATAACCAAATCAAGATGTCACCTGAAGACATGGAGAAGACAACTTTCATCACACCCTGGGGCACGTTCTGTTATAAGGTGATGCCTTTCAGACTGAAGAATGTTGGTGCAACTTATCAACGGGCTATGGTAACATTATTCCATGACATGATCCATAAAGAAATTGAATGTTATGTGGATGACATGATTGCCAAATCCCTCACAGAAGAAGACCACCTGGTAAATCTGCTGAAGTTATTCAAGCGTCTGAGGAAGTACCAACTGAAGTTAAACCCCAACAAATGCACATTCGAGGTGCGATCCGGTAAGCTGCTGGGATTTATTGTAAGTGATAAAGGGATTGAAGTTGACCCTGATAAAGTTAAAGCCATTCAAGAAATGCCTGCACCGAAGACTGAGAAAGAGGTTCAGGGGTATCTAGGTAGATTGAACTACATTTCAAGGTTCATATCTCACCTTACTGCGACCTGTGAACCCTTGTTCAAGTTGTTAAGAAAAGAACAAACGGTCAGGTGGAATGAAGACTGTCAAAGGGCGTTTGACAAAATCAAGGAATACTTACAAGAGCCTCCAATCCTTATGCCTCCAGTCGAAGGAAGACCTCTAATCATGTACTTGACAGTATTAGAAGAGTCAATGGGGTGTGTGCTGGGCCAGCATGACGAGTCTGATCGAAAAGAGTATGCAATATACTACCTAAGCAAATAGTTTACCGACTATGAACAACGTTATTCACTGCTCGAGAAAACTTGTTGTGCTTTAGCGTGGGCTGCTCGCCGACTAAGGCAGTATATGTTGACCCATACTACTTTATTGATCTCAAAGATGGATCCAGTTAAGTACATTTTTGAGAAGACAGCACTTACCGGACGGGTTGCAAGATGGCAAATGATCCTCACAAAATACGACATTCAGTACACATCTCAAAAAGCCATCAAGGGCAGTGTATTGTCTGATTATCTTGCTGAGCAACCTATTGATGATTACCATCCTATGAGATTTGACTTCCCTGATGAAGACATCATGTTCATAAAAGCAAAAGATCATGAAGAGCCAGTTCACACTGAAGGGCCTGACCCAGAAGAAGAATGGACTATGATGTTTGATGGGGCTGTTAATATGAATGGTCGTGGTGTTGGTGCAGTACTCATTACACCTAAAGGAGTTCACATGCCTTTCTCGGCAAAACTCACCTTCAACTGCACTAACAACGAAGCTGAATACGAAGCTTGTATTATGGGTCTTGAGGAAGCCATTGACCTCAGGATCAAGACTTTGACTGTGTTCGGAGATTCAGCTCTGGTAATCAATCAAACCAATGGCAAATGGTACACTCACCAAGACCATCTGATACCTTACCGGGATTATACAAGAAGGTTATTGACTTTCTTCACAACGGTCAAGCTTGAGTATATCCCTTGAGACGAGAATCAATTTGCAGATGCCCTGGCTACCATTTCATCTATGATCAAAGTTCAAGCTACCAACTTTGTACCTCAAATTGCAGTATCCAGACTTGACAGACCAGCATACGTGTTCTCAGCGGAGGTTGTTAAAGATGATAAGCCTTGGTTCCATGACATTAAGTGCTTCTTGGAGGATCAAACATACCCACCCGGGGCATCTTCCAATGATAAGAAGACATTAAGAAGGCTAGCTGGTAGTTTCTTCCTGAATACTGATGGTTCCCTGTATAAGAGAAACTTTGATATTGTACTTCTCAGATGTGTTGATAGGGCAGAAGCAGACTTGTTGATGCACGAGGTGCATGAAGGATCTTTTGGTACCCATGCTGGAGGGCATGCTATGGCTAAAAAGTTGTTGAGATCAGGATATTACTGGATCACAATGGATGCAGACTGTTGTACCTACGCCAGAAAATGTCATAAATGCCAGATTTATGCGGATAAAGTGCATGTGCCTCCCAATCCTTTGAATGTGATATCTTCACCCTGGCCCTTTGCCATGTGGGGCATTGATATGATCGGCAAGATTGAACCGACTGCTTCGAATGGCCACAGATTCATCCTGGTAGCCATTGATTATTTTACCAAGTGGGTTGAAGCAGCTTCATATGCCAATGTTACAAGACAAGTGGTAGCCCGATTCCTGAAGAGAGATATCATCTGTCGGTATGGAGTTCCCGAGCGAATCATTACTGATAATGGTTCCAACTTGAATAACAAAATGATGGCAGAACTATGCCGGGACTTCAAGATCCAACACCACAATTCTTCTCCTTACAGGCCAAAGATGAATGGCGCTGTTGAGGCAGCTAACAAGAATATCAAGAAGATTATGCAGAAGATGGTGGTTACCTACAAAGACTGGCATGAAATGCTTTCGTTTGCCTTGCATGGGTACCGCACGTCAATTAGAACATCCACTGGGGAAACGCCGTATCAGCTTGTGTATGGTATGGAGGCAGTCCTACCTGTTGAAGTTGAATTACCCTCCCTGCAAGTACTGATGGATGTTAAGATGAACGAAGAAGAATGGGTCCGGTCCCGATACGAACAACTGAATCTGATTGAAGAGAAGAGATTGGCTGCAATCTGTCATGGACATCTATATCAGAAAAGAATGGAGAAAGCCTTCGATCAGAAAGTCAGACTTCGAGAATATCAAGTAGGAGATCTTGTGCTGAAAAGACTCTTCCCTCCTCATACAGACCACGGGGGCAAGTGGACCCCGAATTATGATGGCCCATTCATAGTAAAGAAAGTTTTCTCCGGTGGAGCACTGATGCTCAGCACTATGGATGGTGAAGACTTCCTATCCCCTGTGAATTCAGATGCAGTTAAAAAATACTTCGCATAAAAATGACCCGCTGGACATAAAAACAGAATGTAAGTCCAGGCAAAAATAGGGCATCCCGGTGAGTCAAAAACAGAATAAAAGACTCGGGCAAAAATAAGGGAAAATAAATAAATAAAAAATGTACACCTGTTGAGTTGAAAAGCCACATCGGACAACGCAGGCAAAAAATGGGTATCCCGGTGGATTGAAAACCTGAAAGGGCGATCCACGCAAAATAAGGGAATAAGCGAACAACTGCATTCTGAATTCATCTGTATCTCTCACAACATGGTAAGCTTCGAAAGGTTCGAACATCGGTCAGAATCAGCTTTCTTCAAAAGCAAGATGAGAAGAACGACAAAAGTCATACGAGTCATAGAAAAAGGGAAGCTCCTTGAAGCGTCATCAGCATTGCCAGCATCTTTTTATTTCTCAATTTGTAACGATTTCCTCATTTCGGGGGATCCGTTTCTCTGACTGTATCTTGCCAATTCAGGGCACACGAATTAATAAAATCAGATTTCCAGTCATGTTTCGTCTCGTACATTTATTTTCATTTGCAAAAATGTCCGATGTCCTTAAGATATTGATTGCATAAATACAGATGCTTCTAACAATACGTGCTTACAGGAAATATACTTACTCCCGGGAGTGTCTAAACTCCTATGATGGAATCCATTAAGGGATACCTCGGGGTACTTGTGCGTTTCTTGGTCTTTGCAGGATTGCAGGTATCCAAAGCGCAACATGGGGCATGAAAGCTTATCCCCAGTAGGCTACCAAATCATTGTTTCCTCAACACACCTTCCAAACAGCACCAGAGATGCTTTCTCCCCATCAGAGTTGCCAGGCATCACTTCTCCAACATTTCCTTCAAAGGGCAGCACCTGAAGGTTTTCATATCCCCAGCTGAGTTGTCAAGTATCATCCTCAGCAGGAGCCCCACGGAAATATCTAGGAAGATCTTTCAGTGATTTTTCTCTTTCCTCAGCCAAGCGCTAGACAGGGAACCAGCTCCCCCACAGATTTTCAGCCTCTATCCAGAAGAGCAACGCCTGAAGATCTCACAACAGAATGGCGAAAGCTTCTACAAACCCCAGCTGGGTCTCTCATTACCAAGACAGGTTTATTAAGGACCTACTTCCCCATACAGAGTCATAAATGTCAGGTTTATTAAGGACCTACTTCCCCATACAGAGTCATAAATGTCAGATCTATTAAGGACCTTATCCCCAGCTGGGATATCCACTTCAAGCAGATCAGCCAGAGATCTTCACAGCAACGAGATCCGAAGCCCGGATCGGTATCTTTACATAATCATAGCATTCGCATCATATTTCCCACAGAGCGTAACATTCCGTCTAATACAGAGCATTACGACAAAAATCAAACATATTTCATAAATCATAAGCCATGTGTCCAACTGAACATTTGTAAATTCTGACAATCCATCAACAATATACAGAATATTTCCCAATTCTCCACCAGAGAGCCAAAGCATTTCCCTTACAAATACAGATACTTCTTGACACTCGTCTGTGTCATACCCCCAGCAGAAGGCCAAAGCGTCCCCTTCGCACTCACTATACAGATACATATATATATACACACAGTTCCTTGACACTCGTCCGTGTCACCTTCCCCAGCATAGTTGCCTAAACACTTTAGGAATCAAATACCTGGTTATAATACACTTTTTCCGACACACGTCCGTGTCACACTCTCCCTAGCAAGTTAAACACTCGTCTATGTATCACTCATACTTGTTACTCATGTTTACTTATACAGATACCCATCCGTATCTTGTATAAACCACTTATATCCCCGCAGATCCGACACTCGTCTGTGTTCTTTGTTAACCAGTTGGTACTCGTCCGTATCATCATCTCTGAACATGCGTCAAGCATTTGTTTCTACCGATACTCGTCCATATCATAGTCTTAAGGATGCTCGTCCGCATCTTTAGTCTATACACCGTGTCAAACACTTATACCTTTATCTTTTGAATTTAGACACTCGTCTGTGTCTACCCTTCTCCAGAAGAGTCCTCAACAAAACTTGTTAAACTATTTTTCTTTCTGTCTGACATTCGTCCTATGTCATGATACCTTTCGGCAGCCGTATCCTGCCAGGTGATCGTCCTTCACCTCTTTGATGATCGTCCTTCATCACCCCCAGTGGAGTCTCTATTCATTAAAACCCCTTCCTATCTGACATTCGTCCTATGTCGTGATATTTTCGGCAGTCGTCCCCTACTAGGTGATCGTCCTTCACCTCCTGATGATCGTCCTTCATCATTTTATCTGATGGCCGTCCCCATCGTTGATCTTGTTATCTGGCATTCGTCCTATGTCATGATAAATCCTCGGAGCAGCCGTACCCTGCCAGGTGATCGTCCTTCACCTCTTGATGACCGTCCTTCATCATGCTTATCCGATGGCCGTCCCCATCGTCGACCTTTTTATCCGGCATTCGTCCTATGTCGCGATACGTTTGGCAACCGTACCTTTCCAGGTGATCGTCCTTCGCCTTAGATGACCGTCCATCATCTTATCCCTAACATATCAGCCTTCCCCTGCTAGGTGATCGTCCTTCACCTTTGATGACCGTACCTCATCATCTGATTCGTTTATTTCCTCGACCCGATGGCCGTCCCCATCATTTATCTTTAATCCCCAGAGAGTCTTATAGCTTTACTTGGTGGTCGTTCCCATCATAATCTCTTATATCCCCAGCTTGTCGGCCGTTCCAGTCATTGCTTTATTTCCCGCATCTTCCCCAGCATGTCGGCCGTCCCCGTCATCGTTTTATCCCCAGCAGTCGTCCTCTGCTCGACGGTCGTCCTCCGTCGCCTACACTGTATAAATACTTTATTTTCTTTTTACAATCTATATCCCTTTTCTTCTTCATTCTGTGAGTGCAAATTTTGGACTGTCTTTGGTATTCAACCACAAGTTATCTTGTTTAGATGTTAAGCCACTGCTTACACCTTGCACAGCTAACTCATGCTTGAATAGGGGCAGCTGTAGACACCCCAAATTTGCCCTCACCCATTTCACCATGGCTTGTGATCTTTTCATATGCATAAATTCAATCATAGCATCTCATACCACATTTTTGATTCACTGCATTGCTTCTAAGTCATCTGCATCTAGGGTTTGTGATCTGAGCCATCCCTGAGCCATTTGAGCCACTTCAAAGGTCTTCAATCACTTCAAAGGGGTCCATGTATGTTCAAGCATCATATTATATCCTCACAAAGTCAAGGAAGTCAAAGAATCACATGAACTGAGAAAGGCATGGAAGCAGAGCCAGGTTTAACTACACAGATGACCTAGAATTAGGGTTTTGGTTTCAGAGGCCATAACTCCATTTTGTTTGGTCATTCTTGTTTCTATTGGTCTCTATATGTTATAAGGATCATGCATATCAATTTTCATGAAGAAACTCCATGGGGAAGGCATCTAATCAAGAGTTGACTTCTTGAGCAAGTCAGTGCAAAATCAGGGCATCTGAGGCCCCCAATGACCCAACCAAAGGGCATTCTCCATCATTTTGAATGTGTATGATCTTTATTTGATCATAGAAGATGTTATAAGTTCACAAAATTGAAGAATTTCAAGCCATTTGCAAAGTTGCCTTTTTGGGAAAAGTGACTTGTAATGGTGTAACACGGTGGGAGAACTGACTTTAGATATGTTGCGGATAGCAAGAGTCGCCACCGACTTTTATTTTATCCAAAGGAAAGGCATAAAAGAACAGGAAAGACCTTTTAAAAGATTTTTGGGTCCGGGGGGTAGGTTATGTAAAGGGAAGGTGTTAGCACCCTTTACATCCATGGTTATCCATGGGCTCTTAGTTACTTAGTTCACTTTAAAATGCTTTTGAAATGTGAAGTGTGTGAATAGAAATTTTCTTAAGAGTTTGATAATGATCCATGTACGGATGCGTAAAAAACCTTTGTTTGGAAAATTGTTTGAAATGTGTGAAGTATTTGAAATGTTTTTGAAAAGTGAGCAAGTATCTAAGAGGAACCTACCCTAAGTTTAAGTCTTTTCTGTTCTTGAATCCTTTAAATGGTAAGACTATCCCTATTATTAAGGAATAGGTAGTCATTACCTTGGATGTGAGGGACAAGTGAAGGGTCATCTGTTATTTAGGCAACTGTGGGGTGTATAAGCAATTTGAAGGGACTTATCATCTTTATTCGAAAGGGACAAGATCATTACGAAGGCAACATTCGAAAGGGACTTGATCTTTTATTTGTTAAGGGACTAGATGATGTGAAATTGAGGGACTTTGCTTTATACACCCTACTTGACCTTTTTGTAATAGGCAACATGAGAGGTATCCCTAAGGAAGTGAGATGGCGATCAAAGATCGACTTACGTGTGTGAGTGTACAATTTTAATATTTATCTTTAAATTAAATGACCTAATTCCAATTTTTAAATACAAACATGTTTTTGCACTCCCTATTTACTAACCATAGCATAAAATAAATAATTAAACATTATTGCTAAATATTACATCCAAGGAACAATTACATAATAATAATAATCAAAGCAAATTAAATATAATAAGCAAAAATAAATAATAATAATAATTGGGTTAGTAGAAAATAATAAAAAATAATACAAAGTTAAATGGGGTTAGTAATAATAAAATATCATATAAACATAATTAATAATAATAACAATGAAATAAGCAAGAATATTATAATAATTAAAAGATCAAATTTTTATATAAACAATTATTTAAGATTAATAAGAAAATATGAACAATTAATTATTATAAAGTTTTAAGTTATATGCAAATTATAAAAATTAAATTAATTATAAACATAAAATTATAATTACAAAATTAAATTAGCAATTTTAAACATATATTAAAAAATTATTTATATACAAAAATTAAGTTATAAACAATTTATGTCATATTATTATATTAACAAAATTAAATTAAGAATTTTAATTTTAAACATATTTATATACAAGATTTAAATTATAAACAAATTATAGACTATATGCATATTATGAAAATAAAATTAATTATAATTATATTTACAAAATTAAGTTAAGAATTTTATTGTTTTAAACATAATTTAAAATTATTTACATTATTATAACTACATAATGATAATTTGTAAATAAATAATATTAATAAAAATATAGAAACATAATTAACATTTATATAAACAATTAGGGTTTTAGAAAGATATATTTTTAGGGTTATAGTTTTAATTAGAATTAATAATAATAATAAACAAACAAAACAAATAATAGAGAAAAAAGAGAAAAAAACTTACCTTGGCTGGGAATTGAACCCAACCCCTCTGCTTTTCACAACCTCCAGCCAACAAGATCAACCACTGGGCCAGCGCGCGCTTGGTGATAAGGAAAGGGGTCCAATTGGTTTTGTTGTTTAATCCTGAAAATCATGAAAAAAGAAACAAAACAAAAGGCCTGGGGGGGATCGAACCCAGGACCTTTGCACTGCACACAAACACACTTACCATTCCAGCCGGGAGGGCGCTTCTGATATTATAGTGACTATAATTCATAATATATTAAGTCTAATAGTTCAAATGGAAAAATAAGAAAAATTGTGGAAGCCAGGATTCGAACCCAGGCCTGCAAGCAATATACACGCGCTTCTCACCACCAGACCAACTGCACATTGGTGATACAAAACAGAAACAAATACAAAAAATATAATATCAAACATTTGAATTTCCAGACGCGCGCAAACTTCATCTTCTTCCCCAGGGTTCCTGCGAATTTTGCTGCGTTTTTAACTATGAACTTTCCTGCGAATTTCAAAACACAAGAACCTACGAAAATTGGAAGAGCATCAAGACAGTGAAATTTCTCAAAAATAATTAGTGCGTTATGATCCCCAAGGTCCATAGAATTGTTCTATGTTCTTAGAACTTATTTATATTAGGTTTAAAGCAAAGCCCCAATCTCATGGCCGAAACCCTAGCCATGGTGATTCTTTAATCCTGCATCGAAAATCAAATTGAATTGCCCAGAAACATTCACAAGCTTATCACAAACACAAAACCAGAATCAAATTCAATTTATATTGCATGTATATATAAGAACGAAAAAATCATAAAGATGTCAATATTTGGATTCGGTTTGAGTTGTTCATGAGGTTATGGATGCATATGAGTATTGGGAATGATTCAAAGATGTCCAATGAACATGTCTCAACCTTCAAATCTCTCTGAAACAGCCTCTATTGAAGAATCCGAATTTCAAATTTTGGATGATTTTTGAAAGTTGCAACTTACTCTTTGAGGCCAGAAATTCGTGTCCAATGAATAGGGTTATGTTGTATACTTATAGTGTAATAGAACTAGGTCAAAACAATTGATTGTTGTGTGAAGAATTTGATTGAAAAAGATTGAAAAAGATTAAGATTTAAAACTCAAATATTTGTGAATTCAACCTTTCTATTTCAAGCCAATCTTCATAATTCTCATATCAATTTGATCTAAATCACTTTTATGACTTTCTAGAAACAAAATCTCATTTAAATATTTAATTTTTCTATTTTATTTTAATTTAAAATGATTTTAAATGAATAAAATCAAAATAAATAAAATAAAATGATGAAAAATCTGAATTTTAGAGATTTGGGTCGTGCATGAAGTATTGGTATGGATTGGATCATCATATGGCAAGCCCATTTAGAAAAAATTGGTTTTAAACCTCCATTTTCTTCATAAACCAACCAAAAATTTCCCAACTTTGCAAGGGCACACATCCTTCAATTTTAATGCTATGAGGATATTCTTGGACATTTTGGAAAGCTTGAAGAGTCCTCTAACCAACCCCACTGGTTTCATGTCCATATCATTTACCATTCTCAAGTTATGCCCTTTTGAAGTTGTTGACTTTTTGTTGACTTTCTAAAGGACCTATAATGTCTTAGCTCATACCTTCCAAATGAAGCATTTTTGGGCTTGGCTTGTGAGACACAAAGTTGTAGAGAATTAAATTTCCTTCAAAATGAGCTTTGGATGGAAAATTGGTGATGAAGCATGTGAAAGTTATGGCTGGTCAAAGTTCAGTTGACTTTTCCTGAAGAAACCCTAATTTAGAAACCTCTGATTCTTGATGTTCTGAAATCTCCTTGATGAATCATGATCAACCCTTGATCAAATGATTAATTTTACTTCATATACTTGATGTTGGTAAAAAATCATGAATTTTGACTTTGGTTTGACCACAGTTGACCTCAGTTTGACTTTTTAACTACTTTGACTGATTTTGACTTATCTGATCATCTGACTGAGCAAACCTTTGAGAAAAGTCTTGAAACTTGTCATGGGGATTCTTAGACACATATAAGATGTTATGAAGCTCACTTTAAGTCTTGGAAGTTCATTTAGCCTGATTAAAGTCAAAACCCTAGTTTTGGATGCACTGCTTAGGAGGATGCATTGTCTGAGGGAATTGTCAAACTTTCTGACTATTTGTGAACTTTGTGAACCTTGTGAACCTCATAAGATCTCTTGTGAACCTTATGAACCTAATGGAAGGTCTTGTGAACCTTGTGAACCTCATAAAGTGTCTTGTAAACTTCATGAACCTCATGAAAGGTCTTGTGAACCTTGTGAACCTCATAAAGTGTCTTGTAAACTTCATGAACCTCATGAAAGGTCTTGTGAACCTTGTGAACCTCTTAGTACACAAGCATTGTATTGTGAGGGCAAATGTTGGGGTGCAACAGCTGCCCCTGTTCAATTTTCTGAAACCCGAGGGGTTAGATTGGTATATTTGCCAGTCGTGACCTGGAAGGTTGAAGGGGATTGAACACAAAAGCCCAAAAATTTGCACTCACCGGTGCGTAGAGTGATACTGATGACTAGTTGAATATGCTTGAGTGGGCTTAAAGATGCCACTTGGAGAAACATTCTTCAGATACAATTTCTTGGAGGATATAGCAGTCCAAAATATGAATATATAATGATAGCTTTCAGGAGGATAAACAACGTCCCGAGGTAGTGGTGATAGCTTTCAGGAAGATAAACAACGTCCCGAGGTAGTAGTATGCTTTCAGAAGGATAAACAACATTCTGAGGAAATGATATGCTTTCAGGAGGATAAACAACGTCCTGAGGTAGTGGTGATAGCTTTCAGGAAGATAAACAACGTCCCGAGGTAGTAGTATGCTTTCAGAAGGATAAACAACATTCTGAGGAAATGATATGCTTTCAGGAGGATAAACAACGTCCTGAGGTGATGATATGCTTTCAGAAGGATGAACAACGTTCTGAGGTATAAGTATAACTTTTGAGAGGATAAACAATGGCCCAATAGTCATGATATGCTTTCAGGAGGATAAACAACATCCTGAGGAAATGGTAACCTTTGGGAAGATAAACAACGGCCCAAGGTCATGATATGCTTTCAGGAGGATAAACAACGTCCTGAGGAAATGGTAACCTTTGGGAAGATAAACAACGGCCCAAGGTCATGATATGCTTTCAGGAGGATAAACAACGTCCTGAGGAAATGGTAACCTTTGGGAAGATAAACAACGGCCCAAGGTCATGATATGCTTTCAGGAGGATAAACAACGTCCCGAGGAAATGGTAACCTTTGGGAAGATAAACAACGGCCCAAGGTCATGATAGCTTTCAGGAAGATAAACAACGTCCCGAGGAAATAATATGCCTTCAGAAGGATAAACAACGTTCTGAGGAAATGATATGGTTTCAGGAGGATAAACAACGTCCTGAGTAAATGATATGCTTTCAGGAAGATAAACAACATCCTGAGGTATAAGAAGCTTTCAGGAGGATAAACAACGTCCTGAGGAAATGATAACTTTTGGGAAGATAAACAACGGCCCAATAGTCACAATTTGTTGATGAAATTTGTCTGCTGGAGAATTAACCTGAAAACAAGGTAGCATTCTGTATGATAATATTAGTTTATGCATTATGCATGTTTAATATGATGCACTTAAGTAATGTATTATGTATCTATGTATATGTATGTTATGATGTAAATGATGTATGTATGTATCATGCAGCCTGAAGCGTCTGGATATCTTCGTATAACAACTGCTGGCCAGGGAAAATAAATCCCGATTTGTTGCTGAAGAATATGAGGAACTCGTTCCCGTCTCGTTTGATAATATAGTATTCATAACCTCTCGTCTTCGTTTGATAGTAAGGTATCCATAACCTCCCGTCTTCGTTCGTCGTACTCCTATTGGAAGAATAAATTCCCGATTATCCGTATGAGGATAAAAGAGATGGATATAAATTCCAGGGGAGATGTGACTCGAAGTATTTATGAAGATGAATTTGCCTTACTGAGGGATTTGTAGCTGTCTGGTAGGGATGAACTGGCGAAGCTTCGTTGAATTCCTTCCCTCGTTCGTCTTTAGTAAATACTATTACTGCATTTTCATGCATTTCTGGTAAACATCAATCATATTAAGCATTTATGCATTTCTGGTAAACATCAATCATATTCAAAAGCATACATACATTCAAACACAACCAATGGACGTTTCGCTTATGGTAAAAGTAAATCTGGATTCAGAGGGAAAAGTAAAGCTGAACTTGAAAACAGAATCATTTCAACTTCGAGAGTGTATAACCAATTGGATTTGGAGCTCCTGAAATTTTTAACTTTCCTGAATATCTTCCCAGAAATCCTCATAGCTGTATCTGAAGACCTGATACTGACACCATCTGATACTACTGGCGTAAACAATTAATTTCCATCATGGTTTCAGCTGAGGATCCAATATCAAGGTAATACAATGAGAGGAATGTGTCTTCAAATTGTGATGGACCATATACGCTCCGGGTATTAGATTTGGAAAGAGAGAGTTGCCCCTTGGTTGAGGATGAATTGTCCCATAATGGAAGTATCTGAATAGAGCTACCTCAAACAGAATGCCCCACAATAATATGCCCCTGGCATCATGAATTTTGTAATGTTACCCTTGGCAATTCAGATAGATGGGGAGATCTGCCCCTGGCTACCATTAAGCATTGTTGAATCTTGACATGACTGCCCCAAATGTGTTAGGCAGTATCATGGCATGCCCCCTTGATTGGGATACAATGACTATACCTCTTTGCATACATGGGCTTTGATCCAGGAAGCAACTTTGTTTATCGGAAGGACTTTGGTTCATTGAACATTCATCCTGTAAGTTTCTCCATTTGTCAAACACTCAGGTATATGCAAACAAATATATTCAAAAATGCAATGCTTATGTCTGTCTTGAAGTTTTTGAAAAAGAATTATTTTAAATTTTTTTTTTTTTAGGAAACTGTGATATTAACTCAAGTTTTATAACAAGCCCTAAAGGAGTCAGGATACCTTTTTGTAGCAGTACACTTTCAAACTAACCATGCTTCAGTTAGGACTTTTAAATGGTTGTAACGTGGCCTGGTTCACGGTTTAAGAAACAAAGGATAAAGGCTCAAATTTTATTTGTACCCAACCCAATCTCCATGATGTTCTTCAGTCCTATGCTCAGTTAACTTATGCATTGAGGCTCAAAGGAGTTTGAAATTGTAACACTGACATTTATGATGGTTCAGAAACCGAAAATTTATTTGAACATTCAGTCATCTTTCTTTGTTGAGGATTCATAGTGACCTCTTTTTTTTTCTCTTTTGACTTTATTATCCCTTGTTTTTGCCTGAACTGCTTATTTCAAGGTTACAGTCAGCGGGATGTCTTAATGTTTTACTAAGTCTCCTTCATAGGTTTTGACTTAGTAAGCTTTTCTTTTGCTGGATATTGATTGTCAGGTTTAATGATTACAGAGAACCATCATTAGTTGTGTACAACACA
The DNA here is from genome assembly GCA_963966055.1 of Lathyrus aphaca. Lineage (NCBI taxonomy): Eukaryota > Viridiplantae > Streptophyta > Magnoliopsida > Fabales > Fabaceae > Lathyrus > Lathyrus aphaca. The sequence goes on along the minus strand of OZ014519.1, from coordinate 297,012,021 downwards.
GGTAATTGGCATATTTGAGTTAACCGAGTAACTACCCTGCCCCGGGTTATGAATAAGGGTTTTAATTTGCGAGAATAAAAACTCCTACTTCATAGGCTCAAAAGGGTTGACTAGGGATTAACTTCCTTATATCTCCATTGTTTAGGAATTGAAATAATGCCTGTACATCGTCAGCATAATCTGTTCAAAAGCATACTGCCTAATATTATGGTATTGTTTTCGTCATCCTCCCTCTACAGGCTTATAGTTTTATCAGGAGTTAAATATCACAAGATAAAAATATGAAACATACTTCAAAACATAGTGAAACGAATGGATTAATTCAAGACAAACATATGCAATGCATTAATGAAAACAAAAGTTTTAACATAATAGTAAGTGTTTAAACAAATAAAAGAAATTACAAATGAAAATTCATATGTTGTCCCATCCAGTTGGTTGAATGTCTTCAATTGCAATCTGTGAACTTTGAGGAGCAGTATACTTCACCATGAAATCAAATTTACCACTTGGATGTCCCAAGGTGCCCCATATCTCAACAGGCATATGTACTCTTCCTTTCTTGTTATTTTGGGCCACTTGTCTTGCAGCTTCGGTGTTTGATGGATGATAGTAAAATTCAACTTGACCTTCTGGAGTAACCTCTAGGGTTCCTTCGTCAATCAGGTCTTGAATCTTTTTCTTCAATGCCCAATAGTTATTAGTATCATGTCCAGGACTGTTGGAGTGATACTCACACCTTGCCTTGGGATTATAGCGAGGAGAGGAAGTTTTAGGATTTTGAGGAGGATTTTTCAAGGGAATTAGCTTCATCTCCAACAAGCATTGCAGAACTTGTGACATTGGAGTGATGAACTTGATAAACTGCCTTCTACGTTCCTTGTGTTGAGGTGGATTAACCTTATCAGGTCCTTCTTCTTCAATTGAGGAACAATCAATGGCAACCTGTCTCTTACCTTCTTTTATCCTCATCTTCCTTTCAATCAGATCAGCTTGTTTTAATGGAGGTTGACTAACACTTAGATTTCTAACTCCATTACTTTGAAGTTTGTGGACAAGGGTTCTTGGACCTTCTTGCCCCTGAGCTAAACTTTGAATAAGAGTCACCTGGTCCTTCATTTGGGTCCTCATTTTTGTCATCTCAGCTTGTAGTTGCTCCAGTTGATCATCCTTGTTGTCCTCCGGATTCTTCTTCTTAGTCAGCAGTGCCTTCAACTCATCTTGTCCCTTGGACAAATTCATAATCAACTCTTGGAACTGTGCATTTTGTGCCTGGAGATCCTTAACTGTTTGCTCAAGAGCCATTGCTGAAATAAACAGCGAGAAGATGAGAAACCTGTGCACAATAAACCTGTGATGCAATGATATGATATGTGAATGCGTATGTAATGTTTTCAAGGACCGCAGGATTTAAATTTGCTTAAACAAACAAGAAGGTAAACTCTTTATTAGTAATAAACTTGTTTTGCCTCTTGGGCTTACATAAAATGAAATGAAGTAAATACAAGAGATGGGGTTTTAAGTCTCCCATGGACGTTTCCTCTTTATGTTGAGGTATGAGTTGAGATTCCGCTCCTCGTGAAGTTGCTTTGTTAGTTCCAGGATTCTTTCTTGGCTTGTTTTGTAATGAGCCTCGAAAGTATCCCTTTGCTCCTTCAACTGGATCCAGGATCTCTGTAAGTCTTCCATGTCAGTAGGCATGTCTGGGTGAAGGATGGTATAAGATGTATCTCCTTCAGCAACAGGTTCCATGGTAACTGGCAGGATAGCAGGATATGGCATCATGAGGGTCTGAGCACGAGATCGCACCCACCTGAGATAAGCTTCCATAGGAATAGTGTACTTAGGCTCCAGAGTCTTGCTGTCAACTTTTTTCACTTTTCCCCATGCTCGTATGAATCTCTGACGGTAACCTTGAAGATCGTTGTCGTAGTAAAATACAATGCCTTGAATCAACATCTCATGTGGACCATCACTCCGAGCGTAACCAAACTGTCATAAAGCTAGAGAGGGGTTGTAGGTGATGCCTCCTCTTATGCCTAGAAGTGGCACATTAGGAAACTCCCCACAACGGTCAATGATAGTGATATTCTCCATAGATCTGGAGCACCAATGAATATCTGAATACGAGAGTGACATAATCCTTTTGGACCATCTGAACCCTTGCTCATTCTTCATTACTGAGCGAGGCAGGTGAGAAATAAACCACCTGGATAGCAAAGGTATGCAACACATCAAAGTTCCTCTTGCCCTTGTAGTACGAGTATGAAGAGAATGTAGGATGTCTCCAAGCAATGTAGGTACTGGATTGTGACTCAGGAATATGTTGATGGCATGAACATCTATGAACTGATCAGGATTGGGGAACAACACTAAGCCATAGATCAACAAGGCTAAGATCTCCTCAAAAGCATCATAGCTCATGGCGTTCAAGAACATTTGAGCCTTCTCTATCAACACCTTAGCAAGAATACCCTTGACTCCGCTTCTCGTTTCTAGGACAATGTCAGACTTCTTCAGATGTAGAGCTGCAGCAATAACCTCAGGTTTAGGCTCTTTTTCCAAGCCTGTGAATGGTTTCTGATCAAGTACAGGTATACCCAGAAGTTTAGAGAATTCCTCCATGGTAGGAACCAGCTGGTAGTCGGGGAATGTAAAGCAATGGTGTTTGGGGTCAAAGAACTAAAACAGAACACTCATCATGTCTTCATTGAACCCTGAAGTGACTAGATCCAGTAGGTGACCATGTCTCTTGATGAACTGGGAGTGATCAGACACTTGAGAAACCAACTCTTTAAGCTTAGCAGGTATGCCCACAAAGTTGATCCTGATAGTGTTTCTACGAGCAGAAGCCATGACCTGCAACAAAGAACAAAGATAAATCCCTTGGTCCTTGAAATGGTTAGGGAAAATGCTATGCTTATGATGCATGATGATGTCATGATGTTATGCTCAATCACAAACATGTGGCACACACAAGCAAGTCACACAATAGCCCTAGGTTTAAAGGCTTGCATGAGGTTCAAAGGTAAGTACCCTCCCCTGAAGTTAGATGGTTCATCCTGTCCTACAAAAGTAACCATGTTCTAAGGGATCTCAATATCATTGATCCTTCACAAGGGTGGTTGTTCAGTGGGCAACTTACTTGCCAACCAAAACCCTCCAAGTTTAGAATCTCAATGAGTGTAGCATCGAGTATCAACCAACTTCAGTCTGCACCAAAGCCGGCTATCTCACTACTTTTCTAAAGGCCAAGATGGGATAACTAGGGTTCTAAAAGTTAGTTAGTGCATTGACAACATATGGCAGCCTCATATTATCCTCAACTTGACTTAAGGAACATAAGCACCAACCAAGAAGTCACACTAACTATGGCCACCAGATCAACCATATCGGTATACGCCGTACAGTTTCCTTGGTCTATTGCCATTTACCTAAGGTACACTAGATCCGGGTTAGGATCTTTCACACATAAGAGCACCCCAACAGATAAGTATAAAGCAAACAAGGCAAAAAATTTTAAAGTGATCTAATTCCTAAGGGTACCCCTCTTTAATTTAAAATCCACAGCAGAGTCGCCAGTTCTGTAACACGGTGGGAGAACTGACTTTAGTTATGTTGCGGATAGCAAGAGTCGCCACCGACTTTTATTTTATCCAAAGGAAAGGCATAAAAGAACAGGAAAGACCTTTTAAAAGATTTTTGGGTCCGGGGGGTAGGTTATGTAAAGGGAAGGTGTTAGCACCCTTTACATCCATGGTTATCCATGGGCTCTTAGTTACTTAGCTCACTTTAAAATGCTTTTGAAATATGAAGTGTGTGAATAGAAATTTTCTTAAGAGTTTGATAATGATCCATGTACGGATGCGTAAAAAACCTTTCTTTGGAAAATTGTTTGAAATGTGTGAAGTATTTGAAATGTTTTTGAAAAGTGAGCAAGTATCTAAGAGGAACCTACCCTAAGTTTAAGTCTTTTCTGTTCTTGAATCCTTTAAATGGTAAGACTATCCCTATTATTAAGGAATAGGTAGTCATTACCTTGGATGTGAGGGACAAGTGAAGGGTCATCTGTTATTTAGGCAACTGTGGGGTGTATAAGCAATTTGAAGGGACTTATCATCTTTATTCGAAAGGGACAAGATCATTACGAAGGCAACATTCGAAAGGGACTTGATCTTTTATTTGTTAAGGGACTAGATGATGTGAAATTGAGGGACTTTGCTTTATACACCCTACTTGACCTTTTTGTAATAGGCAACATGAGAGGTATCCCTAAGGAAGTGAGATGGCGATCAAAGATCGACTTACGTGTGTGAGTGTACAATTTTAATATTTATCTTTAAATTAAATGACCTAATTCCAATTTTTAAATACAAACATGTTTTTGCACTCCCTATTTACTAACCATAGCATAAAATAAATAATTAAACATTATTGCTAAATATTACATCCAAGGAACAATTACATAATAATAATAATCAAAGCAAATTAAATATAATAAGCAAAAATAAATAATAATAATAATTGGGTTAGTAGAAAATAATAAAAAATAATACAAAGTTAAATGGGGTTAGTAATAATAAAATATCATATAAACATAATTAATAATAATAACAATGAAATAAGCAAGAATATTATAATAATTAAAAGATCAAATTTTTATATAAACAATTATTTAAGATTAATAAGAAAATATGAACAATTAATTATTATAAAGTTTTAAGTTATATGCAAATTATAAAAATTAAATTAATTATAAACATAAAATTATAATTACAAAATTAAATTAGCAATTTTAAACATATATTAAAAAATTATTTATATACAAAAATTAAGTTATAAACAATTTATGTCATATTATTATATTAACAAAATTAAATTAAGAATTTTAATTTTAAACATATTTATATACAAGATTTAAATTATAAACAAATTATAGACTATATGCATATTATGAAAATAAAATTAATTATAATTATATTTACAAAATTAAGTTAAGAATTTTATTGTTTTAAACATAATTTAAAATTATTTACATTATTAAAACTACATAATGATAATTTGTAAATAAATAATATTAATAAAAATATAGAAACATAATTAACATTTATATAAACAATTAGGGTTTTAGAAAGATATATTTTTAGGGTTATAGTTTTAATTAGAATTAATAATAATAATAAACAAACAAAACAAATAATAGAGAAAAAAGAGAAAAAAAACTTACCTTGGCTGGGAATTGAACCCAACCCCTCTGCTTTTCACAACCTCCAGCCAACAAGATCAACCACTGGGCCAGCGCACGCTTGGTGATAAGGAAAGGGGTCCAATTGGTTTTGTTGTTTAATCCTGAAAATCATGAAAAAAGAAACAAAACAAAAGGCCTGGGGGGGATCGAACCCAGGACCTTTGCACTGCACACAAACACACTTACCATTCCAGCCGGGAGGGTGCTTCTGATATTATAGTGACTATAATTCATAATATATTAAGTCTAATAGTTCAAATGGAAAAATAAGAAAAATTGTGGAAGCCAGGATTCGAACCCAGGCCTGCAAGCAATATACACGCGCTTCTCACCACCAGACCAACTGCACATTGGTGATACAAAACAGAAACAAATACAAAAAATATAATATCAAACATTTGAATTTCCAGAAGCGCGCAAACTTCATCTTCTTCCCCAGGGTTCCTGCGAATTTTGCTGCGTTTTTAACTATGAACTTTCCTGCGAATTTCAAAACACAAGAACCTACGAAAATTGGAAGAGCATCAAGACAGTGAAATTTCTCAAAAATAATTAGTGCGTTATGATCCCCAAGGTCCATAGAATTGTTCTATGTTCTTAGAACTTATTTATATTAGGTTTAAAGCAAAGCCCCAATCTCATGGCCGAAACCCTAGCCATGGTGATTCTTTAATCCTGCATCGAAAATCAAATTGAATTGCCCAGAAACATTCACAAGCTTATCACAAACACAAAACCAGAATCAAATTCAATTTATATTGCATGTATATATAAGAACGAAAAAATCATAAAGATGTCAATATTTGGATTCGGTTTGAGTTGTTCATGAGGTTATGGATGCATATGAGTATTGGGAATGATTCAAAGATGTCCAATGAACATGTCTCAACCTTCAAATCTCTCTGAAACAGCCTCTATTGAAGAATCCGAATTTCAAATTTTGGATGATTTTTGAAAGTTGCAACTTACTCTTTGAGGCCAGAAATTCGTGTCCAATGAATAGGGTTATGTTGTATACTTATAGTGTAATAGAACTAGGTCAAAACAATTGATTGTTGTGTGAAGAATTTGATTGAAAAAGATTGAAAAAGATTAAGATTTAAAACTCAAATATTTGTGAATTCAACCTTTCTATTTCAAGCCAATCTTCATAATTCTCATATCAATTTGATCTAAATCACTTTTATGACTTTCTAGAAACAAAATCTCATTTAAATATTTAATTTTTCTATTTTATTTTAATTTAAAATGATTTTAAATGAATAAAATCAAAATAAATAAAATAAAATGATGAAAAATCTGAATTTTAGAGATTTGGGTCGTGCATGAAGTATTGGTATGGATTGGATCATCATATGGCAAGCCCATTTAGAAAAAATTGGTTTTAAACCTCCATTTTCTTCATAAACCAACCAAAAATTTCCCAACTTTGCAAGGGCACACATCCTTCAATTTTAATGCTATGAGGATATTATTGGACATTTTGGAAAGCTTGAAGAGTCCTCTAACCAACCCCACTGGATTCATGTCCATATCATTTACCATTCTCAAGTTATGCCCTTTTGAAGTTGTTGACTTTTTGTTGACTTTCTAAAGGACCTATAATGTCTTAGCTCATACCTTCCAAATGAAGCATTTTTGGGCTTGGCTTGTGAGACACAAAGTTGTAGAGAATTAAATTTCCTTCAAAATGAGCTTTGGATGGAAAATTGGTGATGAAGCATGTGAAAGTTATGGCTGGTCAAAGTTCAGTTGACTTTTCCTGAAGAAACCCTAATTTAGAAACCTCTGATTCTTGATGTTCTGAAATCTCCTTGATGAATCATGATCAACCCTTGATCAAATGATTAATTTTACTTCATATACTTGATGTTGGTAAAAAATCATGAAGTTTGACTTTGGTTTGACCACAGTTGACCTCAGTTTGACTTTTTAACTACTTTGACTGATTTTGACTTATCTGATCATCTGACTGAGCAAACCTTTGAGAAAAGTCTTGAAACTTGTCATGGGGATTCTTAGACACATATAAGATGTTATGAATCTCACTTGAAGTCTTGGAAGTTCATTTATCCTGATTAAAGTCAAAACCCTAGTTTTGGATGCACTGCTTAGGAGGATGCATTGTCTGAGGGAATTGTCAAACTTTCTGACTATTTGTGAACTTTGTGAACCTTGTGAACCTCATAAGATCTCTTGTGAACCTTATGAACCTCATGGAAGGTCTTGTGAACCTTGTGAACCTCATAAAGTGTCTTTTAAACTTCATGAACCTCATGAAAGGTCTTGTGAACCTTGTGAACCTCATAAAGTGTCTTGTAAACTTCATGAACCTCATGAAAGGTCTTGTGAACCTTGTGAACCTCTTAGTACACAAAGCCTTGTATTGTGAGGGCAAATTTTGGGGTGCAACAAATGGAAACTTGCCATTTTGGGAAATTTTTTCAACCTCCTCTTTTTGATTCAAAAATGCTTCAAATGAGAAAACTTTGGTCATGAATGTTGTAGAATGGATCATTCCCTTTTCAAAAAGTACAAGAAATTTTTCTAATTCATTTTGGATCAAAAGTTATGGCTTTGCAAAGTTGGGAAAAATCATGAAATTTCCACTTTTGGCACCAAAGAGGGATTGTTGCAAATTCAAATTCCAAGCATTTTCAAGACCTCTAAGTGACTTCTTTGCATCATTATAACATGTTATAACTTAGAAAAGTCAAGTTTGTGCCAAGATTTTTTTCATTTCCATGCCTTGGATCACAATTTGCATAAGGCATTTTTCATAAAGGCTACAAAATTGAAACTTTGCAAAAGGGACCTCTCATGTTTGAATTGAACTCCAATTGGTATCAAAGCATCATAACAATATTACAAGACTCATTTTGTCACATTTTGGCCCAAAAAATCACAAGTTTCTTTGCCTTGGTTCATGAGAAAATTCAAAGAGGGAAATGTGCAAGAACCTTGGAAACCCTTGATCAAGGCTAGCCAGCTCACAAAGTTAGATCCAAAGGCCTTCCTTGACTCAAGCTGAGGCAGGACAAGCCCTAAGATCTCCTCTAACCCGAGCCATACTCATAGTACACAAGATCTTGACTTTTTGCATTTTGCCCATGCCAATCCCACTGTGCCACCACCAACTCTCTGCCCAATCAGAGTATGATATATGGACATCAAGCAACCCTAAACACAACACACATAAGCCAGAAAGCTCCCACATTGCAGCATACACAAAAATTGTCAAAAAACTTTCCCTCTTCGAATCTCTCAACACAGCCTTCAAACATCCAAAATTTCTTCACCCACAAACCACAAATCACTCATAGAACAAGAAGCACCCTCTGAAACAACCTGAAATATCACATACCCAACTCTCCAAATCTGCTACACCAGAACCAAAACCTTCAAACCAGGCCATACAAACTCATTCTAAGCTTCATTTCATCATCCAGAGGTTCATAGGAGGGGATTTGCAACAAAGGAGAGTCCAGAAAGCCCAGAACCAGAAGGTTCAATCTCAGGTATACCTCATGAACTTTTTTCTCAGAAGCTTGTTTTTAAGTTCATTTATGATTCCTTGAGTTTCCCTGGTCATGAGGATATGATTATTATTGAAAATGGTTGAGAAACCACCATGTATGCAAGCTCTGAAATTTTGCCCGTGAAAGTGTTTGGCTTCGATTCTCTTTACTCATGCTTGATAAATGATGTTTGATGATGGATTTAGGTTTAGTTTAGATAGGAGAACGTTTCTGGGCAGTTAATTTAGGTTGGGGTGGCCTGTAGAGGAAGCTAGGATTTTTGGTTCGCCGGAGAAGACGACCGGAACACTGTTCTGGCCGTCTGAGTTTGATTAGCCCTAATTAGGTTTAACAGGTGTAATTAAGGGAGTTTGAATATAGGCCGTGCGATTAGTTGTTCCCGCGTGTGTTGGATGGCTGGGATTTCATGATTAGCCCTAATCAGTAATTAATTAACTTAAACTAGGTTTAATTAGTTATTAAATAAATATTAGCCAGGTTTGACCCTGGGCCCTTGGATGTGGCGCCAAGTCAACCCTCACAAGCCCAGATCAAATCCTGGCCTCTCCTTTAGATTACTTTCAATCATTTTTATTTTATTTCATTTTCTTGTCATTTAATTTGCACGAATTATTTAAGGGTTAAATATGTTATTGGTCCCTCTAAATATCTCATTTTTTGAATTAGGTCCCTCTAAATATTTTCTTCAAACATTGGTCCTCCAAAACTTTTCCGTTTCGAAATTTAGTCCCTACCGTTAGTTTGAACTAACGGATGCTGAGTTGGCATGCCATGTGTGAAAACTGTGTGAAAACTGTTCATCATCATTGCCATCATTCTGCTGCTTCCTAAATGTTCACCACAAACTACTATAACAACTCAACAAAATACCAATGGTCCAAATCAACACATACAAAAGTAGAATCCAATCCAGAAAATACTCAACAATTTTCAATCAGAAAGATATAAAGCTAACGAATAATCATTTATCTCTCCAAATTACAAAAATCCAAATTTCAGTAGAATTAATCTAAAACTTCATTTGGGAATCAAGAAGAAGCAATTTCATCACTAAAAAAACTAAAATGTTTCCAATCACTGTAGAATTAATCTCAGCACATTGTAGAATTCACATATGTATCAAACCATTCTAGTTTTTATCCAAGGAAATCCATTAGCAGTAATCAAACAAGTAAAAAGAAAAATTTAATATGAGAAAGGGTGAAAAATTCAATATTATGGAATATTAAAAGAAAATAGTTGTTGAAGTAAAATATAAAAAGAAAAACAAGAAAAATATGTGTTGAACCTGTGGCCTATGCAATTGAAAATAAAAAATTGCAAGTTAACATAGGGTTTACAGAAACAAAATTGAGAATGAAAAGATTTAGAACCAAACAGAAAGTGAAGATTTATTACAAATAACAATGCAAAATAGAGAAAGTGAAGGTGATAGAGAGAGGAAGAAATTACCATCAGGCTTGGACTGAGAGGATCCAGCACAACCCATTGAAGAGGGAGAGGAGAGAGAAAGAAGAGAGAGAAAGAGGTGAAAGTAGAGAGTGAGAAGTGAGAAATGAGGTTATTGAAAAGAGTCAATGACGTAGCTTTTTCATAAGGTGTGTGTACACACACTCTCAACACAAGCGAGTTTTTTTTTCATTTATTAATCAATTATCACACTACCCTCTAAAAATTAAAATTTAATTGGAATTTATATTTTATAATTATTTAAAATATTTTTTATTTTACATTATAAATAATATTTTCAATTTATAATTAATCTGTTTTAATATTATTTTTTAATTTAATTAAATCTAGTTATTTTTTATTATTTTCTTTATTTTAAATATTATCAATTGTTTTATTTTACAATATTAATTTTTAATATATTATCAAACTTATTATTAATAGTATTTTTAAATATTAATATTAATAAAATTATATAATTTTTAATTTAAATATTTAAAATTTGATTTAAAATTTGATAATATTTAATCAAATTAGATCAGATTTTTCTAACTATATTCAAAATAAAATTGAGCATTAAATAATTTTATCTTTAAATTATATGATTTTCTTAATCTTAAATTTGATTTTCCACACATATCAAGATAGGTAAAATAAATATTTTTATAAGTGTTTTTTTTACCTTAAAGTCTTCCCCACCTTGAAATGATGCACCACCCTTCTATAAGTTAGTATATGATTTGACTACGTATCCACTGCTGCATTCACACGTGGGTTCTTTCAGTTACAACATGGTATTCCAACTCAGCATCCGTTAGTTCAAACTAACGTGAGGGACTAAATTTCGAAACGGAAAAGTTCTGGAGGACCAATGTTTGAAGAAAATATTTAGAGGGACTTAATTCAAAAAATGAGATATTTAGAGGGACCAATAACATATTTAACCCATTATTTAAAATAGTAAAAAACATTTAAAAATTCTGAAATTTTTTGTCAAGCATTTCATTAATTTTTAGGACCCAAAAATATTTTTATTTTTATTTTTTGCATTAAAAATTATTTTTAAATCATTTAAATGTTTATTTTTAATTAGTTAATGAGAATTAATTAATTAAAAATGCATTTAGGTATTTAAAAATCACAAAAAAATTCACATTGCATTTTAAAACATTTAGAAACATTATCAAACTCTAAAAATAAATTTCTTTTTGGTTCTTGAACTATTTTGACAATTTTCATTGGAATTAAATTCATTTAAAGGCAATATTTTTGTTCAAACTTTGAAAAATCCATTCTGCCTAACCCTTGAGGGTTTGATGATGGTTCTTCTTGCATTGCATCCTTCATAGCATGTAGTTTATAGGATAAAATTGGTTTGAATTTATCTTTCATTTTCAATTTGTTTTGCATTTTTCATTGTGAGGTATCCCAAAACCCTAATTGACTAGAAATTCATAACTTGCACTAGGTTAAGAGTTAGGTCCCCTCCTTTGGGCAGTAAACTTGTGTAGGGTTAAGGTTCCTTTGATCCCATTTTCAATTTTTTGTCATGTCATTTGCTTCTGGTTTTGAATTTTTGCATTGCATGTTGTATGTAAACCTTAATTCTTGCCTTTATTTGCATCCATCTCTCATTTGCTTGCATTTAAGAACTTTCCATGACATTTTGTGCATCCACATGATTTATAAGACATCTTAGGACATCTTAGAATCATGTTTGATCATTGCATCTTTCATTTGCCATGTTATATGTTCATTTCATTTCATAAACATTCATGAATCTTTATGGTTCAAAGCATGCCTCATTTGCATCCTTATGCTTGTTTGATCACTCTCATCTCTTGTCATGTGTTTGCATCATCTCTTAGCATCATTAATATCATGTTTATGCTTCTAGTTTTGGTTTGCACCATGGCATTTCATCTCATTTGCATTGCACTTCATTTCTTTTGCTAACTTTTCAGGTGGTAAGTTGTTTTGAGAAGTGAATTTGCCTTCACTTCTCAGAATCTCTTCTCATCCCTCTCTTGCATTATTGTTTCATTTTATCTTGTCTTTGTGTGAGCTTGCTCATTCTTGCTCTTTCTTACTTTCTTTCTTCAAGCAACTTGTCTTCTTAAGTGAAGCAAGTTGTCTTGCTTCTCTCTGCTTCTTGCTCCTTTCATCTGCTTCCTTCCTGGTGGTTTCTCTGAAGATCTTCTTGAAAACCTCATTAACCCTAGGAACAACTAAGCATGATAACAATTAGGATTTTTATTAGTTCCCCATTTAGCTTTTGCCTTTGTGTCATCATTGAGTCTTCTCTTCTCATCTCATAATCAAGGACTAAACCCTAAAGGTTTTAAGGCTTTGTGATTAAGCTTATGCCTGCATCCTTCTATTAGGATGAAGTGTATAACTTTAATCCTAAGTGTTAAACCCTTAGTGTGTTTAAATCCTTTAATAAATCCATCTAATAATCATCAAGACATCAAACTTGTAACTTGGGCCTTGCATTAGGGTTCTAATTCTTCCTTAATTGGTTAAGAAGGACTAACCCTAGTGTTAATGGACAAGTCCCCCTCAAGTTGTCTTACAAACCATAAAAATCACTTCTTCATCTTATCATTAACTAAAATCCATTTAATAAAGGTTTTGTTTTGTCATGAGGTTAATCCCTAATCATGGATTAAGTTGAGGAGCCTTCCTCAGCTTAAATGTTCTCATCTATCATCCTTCTATTAGGATGGTGTAATGGGTCCATTAAATCCTTGATTATGGCTTAAAATCATTACTTAACACTAAACAAAAACAACAAAAACATCTAAATAAATGCAAGTAGGTTAATGATCTTAATCCTACATCATGGTGATTAAGTGTGAGGTGCTTACTTCATGCTTAAGGTATTCTCATTACCCCTAATCAGAGGGAAGATGTGATGAGTTTGCTAACCCTTGGTTTAGGCTTAAGCTCATTTTCTTATGACAACTTCAAAAGAAATAAAAGACTGAAAACACCAAAAACAAACAATAATCGTCTCCTCCGGGATTCTTTTCTCACCTCATTCACTCACAAACGAGAACTCGCTTCTTCCGTCTAATGCAAGACAGTTTGCACCTGAGCCAGACAGGTCATACACTTGAGCATAGACAAGTAAGCAGTTCACAAGTCAATTTATCTTTCAGTCTCTTCGAGTCGAACTACGGTGTTTTGACTTCCTCATTGCACGAGAGGATACGTAGGCATAACTTAACAGTTATCGAACAAAGTCTCTGTATATTCCCCCTCTTCCAGCATTATCCCCTAAGCCTCATAGTCTTGAGCATTGTATTCTTTCTTTACACTGACACTTCTCTTATACACTTCACTTTTCTTTTACACTGACACTTGCATTCTTTTCCAGCTTTGATACACAAATTGCACTGACACTACCCCTTTAAAACACAAATCTTTTAAGCGTGGATCCCGTCGAGTACGACGGACAATCTGGGTGCTAATACCTTCCCAGGTTGTAACCAACCCCCTTTCTCAGTCTCTCTGGTTCGCGACCATCTTATCCATATCTTTCTAGGTCTATGCAACATTACCTTTCCTCCGGGATAAAAATGCCTAGTTGGCGACTCTTTTCCCTTGAGTTCACCCTTGTGTGTTCTCTCCCCTTTCGCCGACCGTTCGCGTCTGTACCCCTTCTGACCAGGTGTCATTTGGTGGGAGCGACACCCTTCACCAGAAGTTAAAATATGAATGGGAGGGCCAAGTTATCACAATCTGTGGGGAGGAGGACATCTTCGTCAGTCATCTAGCTACTTATAAGTACATTGAGATGGATGGAGAGATCCATGAGACAATGAGCCAAGGGTTTGAGGCCCTCAATGTCAATGAAGCAACATCTGAAGTATCTGGAACTTCAATCTATTCTTACAGGCATGCTCGGAAGGTTGTCGAAGACGGGAATGCCCAAGGCTGGGGTAAGCTGCTGCAAGTTCAGGTTAAGGAAGACAAGTTCGGGTTGGGTTACAAACCATCCCGACAGGTCCAAGAGGAGGTTGTTGAAGCTCCCAAGTTTATCAGTGGGGGAATGTTGATCCCGGATGCAATCAACAATGTGGATGACGAGGTTGAAAGTGACTTCAACCTGGAAAGATGGATTCGTCCAAGAGTCCCAGGCCAGCAAGTCCTCAACTGGTCTTCCCAGGAAATTATAAGGATTACTTCTGCAGAGTAATTATTATTTCCTGTTTATGCATCTTTCTAAAGGTGTCAGGACTCATTTTGTAATAGGTCCATATATGTATTTTGTGCAAATGAATGGTTAATGAACAATGTACATATTTTGCAAACAATCTTTTTCGCTCACTGTCTTTCATTTTTATTATTTTCGCATAAAACAATAAATAGCAATGTTTTTCCTAATAAACTTTATTCACTTTTTTCCTAAATAAGATAAAATGAATCACTAAAATAAAAAATCTCAACCCTTGCAGAGATAATCCTCCAGATTGCACTGACAACGACATTGCTATGACCTTGTATGACTTCGACAATCCGATTAATCAAGCAAATGAAGGGGTTGATGAAGACTATGATTTGCCTGAGGAATTGGCCAGGTTGTTAAGACAAGAGGAAAAAGTGATTGCTCCTCATCAGGAGGAGGTTGAAACTGTCAATCTTGGTACCGAGGAAGATGTGAAAGAGGTGAAGATCGGGACCAGTCTGCAAGCTCCAATGAAGGAACAACTCATCAGTATGCTTCGAAAGTATGTCGATATGTTCTCTTGGTCTTATCAGGATATGCCGGGTTTGGATACAGACATCGTCATGCATATGTTGCCATTGAAAGAAGATTGTCCGCCAGTTAAACAGAAATTACGCCGTACTCGCCCAGATATGGCCATGAAAATTAAAGAAGAAGTACAAAAGCAGTGGGACGCCGATTTTTTTTCCTGTAACTAGTTACTCGCCGTGGGTTGCTAACATTGTACCCATACCTAAGAAAGATGGCAAGGTGCATATATGTGTCGATTATCGGGATCTGAACAGAGCTAGCCCGAAATATGATTTCCTATTACCTCACATTGATGTATTGGTGGATAACACAACTCAGTTCTCGGTATTTTCTTTTATGGATGGATTTTCTGGATACAATCAGATTAAGATGTCACCTGAAGACATGGAGAAGACAAATTTCATTACACCATGGGGCACGTTCTGCTACAAAGTAATGTCGTTTGGTCTGAAGAATGCCGGTGCAACATATCAACGGGCTATGGTAACATTATTCCACGATATGATCCATAAGGAAATCGAGTGCTATGTGGATGATATGATTGCCAAGTCCCTTACAGAAGAAGATCATTTGGTAAATCTACTGAAACTGTTCAAGCATCTGAGAAAGTATCAGTTGAAGTTGAACCCCAACAAGTGCACATTCGGGGTACGTTCTGGTAAACTGCTGGGTTTTATTGTAAGTGAAAAGGGAATCGAGGTTGATCCCGATAAAGTAAAAGCTATTCAGGAAATGCCTGCACCTAAGACTGAGAAAGAAGTTTGAGGGTTATTAGGTAGATTGAACTACATCTCACGATTCATATCGCATCTCACTGCAACCTGCGAACCCTTGTTCAAGCTGTTAAGAAAAGAGCAAACAGTCAGGTGGAACGATGACTGTCAGAGAGCTTTTGACAAGATCAAAGAATATCTGCAAGAACCTCTAATTCTCGTGCCTCCAGTCGAAGGAAGACCTCTAATCATGTACCTGATAGTATTAGAAGAGTCGATGGGGTGTGTGTTGGGCCAGCATGACGAGTATGGTCGAAAAGAGTATGCAATATACTACCTAAGCAAAAAGTTTACCGACTCCGAACAACGTTATTCACTGCTTGAGAAAACTTATTGTGCTTTAGCGTGGGCTGCTCGCCTACAAAGACAATATATGTTGACTCATACTACCTTATTGATCTCAAAGATGGATCCAGTCAAATACATATTTGAGAAGCCAGCACTAACTGTCGCTCCCAAAGATTTGCATCCCGGTACAAGCGCGAACGGTCGGTGAAGAGAGGAATGAAATGAAGTGAAAAGAGTCGCCAACTAGGCATTTTTATCCCGAAGGAAAGGTAATGCTGCATAAACCTGGAAAGATATGGATAAGACGGTTGCGAACCAGACAAACTAAGAAAGGAGGTTGGTTACAACCTGGGAAGGTATTAGCATCCAGATTGTCTATCGTACTCGACGGAATCCACGCTTGAAAGTTTGTGTTTAAAGGGGTAGTGTCTGTGTTATCTGTGTGCAATAGCTGGAAAAGAATGTACAAGTGTCAGTGCAAGAAAGTGAAGTGAAGTGCTCAGGAATGAGGCTTAAAAGAGAATGCTGAAAAAGGGGGAAGACATAGAGACTTTTGTTCGATAACAGTTAAGTTATGCCTACGTATCCTCTCGTGCAATGAGGAAGTCAGAACACCATAGTTCGACTCAAAGAGACTGAAAGATAAATTGACTGATGAACTGCTTTCTTGTCTATGCTCAAGTGTATGACTTGTCTGGCTCAACTGCTAACTATCTTGCATTAGACGGAAGAAGCAAGTTCTCGCTTGTGAGTGAAGATGATGAGAAAAGAATCCCGAAGGAGACGATTATTGCTTTGTATTTGTGTTTTCAATCTTTTTATTGCTTTTTGGTGTTTGTCATAAGTTAATGAGCTTAAGCCTAAACCAAGGGTTAGTAAACTCATCATATCCTCCCTTTGATTAGGGATAATGAGAATACCTTAAGTAGGAGATAAGCACCTCACACTTAATTACCATGATGATGTAGGATTAAGATCATTAACCTACTTGTGATTATTTAGATGTTTTTGAGTGTTTGTTTAGTGTTAAGTAATGAGTTTAAGCCATAATCAAGGATTTATTGGACTCATTACACCATCCTAATAGAAGGATAATAGATGAGAGCACTTAAGCTGAGGAAGATACCTCAACTTAATCCATGGTTAGGGATTAACCTCATGACAAAATAAACCTTTATTAAAGTGGATTTTAATTAAGGGTGAGATTAAGAAGTGAATTTTATGGTTTGTAAGACAACTTGAGGAGGACTTGTCCATTAACACTAGGGTTAGTCCTTCTTAACCAATAAAGGAAGAAACATAACCCTAATGCAAGGCCCAAGTTACTAGCTATTATCTTAGTGATTACTAGGATGGATTGATTAAGAGGTTTAAAAAAATTAAGGGTTTAACACTTGGGATTAAAGTTATACACTCCATCCTAAGAGAAGGATATAGGCATAACCCTAATCACAAAGTCTTAAAACCTTAAAGGTTTATTTTCTGATTATGAGATGAGAAAAGATACACAAAGAAGACACAAAGGTAAAACTAAAGGGGGACTAATCAAAAACCTAATTATTGTCATGCTTGGATGTTCTTATGGTTTGTGAGGCTTGCAAGAGATCTTCAGAGAAGCCACCAATGGAAGGAGCAGATGAGAGGATGAAAAGCAGAAGAAACAAGTTAACTTACTTCATTGAAGAAGATAAGTTACTTGAAGAAAGAAAGTGAATGAGGAACATGAATGAGCAAGCTCACTCTAAAGCAAAGTAACAATGCAGCAATGATGCATAAGAAGAATGAGAAGAGAAGTGAGAAGTGAAGGCAAATTCACTTCTCAAGTTACTTACCACCTGAAATGGTTAGCATAAAGGAAAGGAATGTAATGAAAATGTAATGTATGCAAAGATGCAAACCAAAACCAGAAGCATAAACATGATGTAAATGATTCTAAGAGATTATGCAAAGACATGTCAAGTGCTATGAAAGATCATACAAGAGATGAGAATGCAAAGGAGCATGTTTTGAAACATGAAAGCACATGAAAGTTCATGGAATGAAATGAATGCATATCATGGCAAATGGATGAAGAAATGATCAAGCATGATTCTAATGTGTCCTAAGATGTCTAAGATGACATGTGAATGCATGAAATGTCATGGCAAGTTCATGTATGGATGCATATGCAAGATGTATGTAAATGAACATGAGAAATTGGGGTTTTAAGGCAACATGAGATGCAAAAGTCAAAAACAGAATCAAATCATAAGATAAAAAATTGCAGATGAACTCAAAGGAACCCTAACCCCATGTGATATCACACCTCAAAGGAGGAGGTCTAACTCTTATCCTAAAGAAAGTTATGAATTTCCCAAGTTATCTAGGGTTTTAAGGTACCTCAAAAGGAAAAATGCAAATCAAAAGGAAAATGCAAGATAAATTTATGACAAAAATATGCTAGATACTACATGCTATATTAAGATCAATGCAAAAATAACCAATGTCAAACCCTTCATGGTTAGGCAGAAAAGAATTCTTGAAGTTAGGGTTCAAAAATGAGATTTTTATGAACCCTAAATTCAAAGAAAAATGTCAAAGTTGAATCAAAACCAAAAAGAACTTTGTATAAATGGTTTGACAATGTTTCTAAATGTCCTAAGATGCAATGTGATTTTTTTTAGGATTTTTAGAAACCTAAATGGTATTTTAATTAATTAAAATAAACATTTAAATGTTTTTAAAATGATTTTTTAATGCAAAAATAAAAAATAAAAATGTTTTTGGATGGAGAAAAATATTTGAATTGAAAATGCAGAAGGAAAATATTTTTGGAAATTTTTAAGTATTTTAAATAAATTATGCAAAACAAATGAAATAAAATGAATTAAAAATGAAATAAAACAAAAGTATGCTGATCTGAAGGTTCACATTTAAACTGGGAAGATGGAGGGAAGACCACGCGCGCATCTGGACGACTCTCATTCAAACTTATTAAATCCTGATTAATCAATTAATTAATCCTAATTAAATCTAATCCGAACTGATCCTAGCCATCCATTTCAAATTAAACCTAATCCAATGGCCCAGAACACGCCTGACTCACTAAACCCTAAAATTAAACCTAATCTGTTTCAGGTGACCGGAACAGTGTTCCAGTCATCTTCTCCGGCAGCACCCCAAGAAAAAAATCTTCCCTATGCCATTTCTGGAGCTCTAAAGCTCCAGATCAAGTCCTCTCACCTTTCTAAACTCAAATCTACCCTCAAAACAAATTTCCCATGGCTCAAGAACAAGATACGAATCAAAACTCAAAAACTAGAAAAGTTTCAGAAGCTCAGTACATGCTTATTTTCCACTCATTTTCAAAACTAAATATATCATGATGGTCAGCAAAGCATAAAGAACAATCTAAGTACTTAAAATTGCATTTCTGGAAAAAGGTTTGAAGGTGGCTACCTGAGTTGGAGCTTTGCAATCTGAGCTATCTGGCCTCCCCTTTTGTGCAATCCTGCTCCAATGGATTCCTTGATGATGTTGAGAAGCTTTGCAAGAGTTTATATGGCTTGGTTTGGGAGGTAGCAACTTAACTGGTCCAAAATCGTATTTGTGTTTGACTGGCTTTTAGGGCTTAGCAATGGTTGCTTTGTGTTCTATAGATGATTTTGAGATGAATGGTGAAAGTTTTTTGGAGTTTTTGTGGCTGAGTAGGGAGAATCGAAGGCTTGAAGGTCTTTTTGAGGATTTTGTGAAACTTGAGCAATCTAAGTATTCAGGCTTGTGTCTGTTGTATTATGAGTTGCATAAGGTCCACATATCATGTGTTGATAGGCCAGGGAGTGGGTTGTGGCCTCAATTGATTGATATGGCTTGTTTTGCAAAAAAAAAGTCAAAAGTATGTGTACCACAAGCATGGGCTGGAACAGAAGTGGTTCAATGGGGTGTCTTGCTTCAGCATGGTTTATGGTGAGCCCTAGGATCAGAAGAATGCAGCTGGATGGCTTGGATAGCAAGATGACATAGATTTTTCATTTTGCCTTCTTTGAAGTTTCTTGTGAACCAAGGCATGAAATCTTGTGAATTCTTGTGCAATTATGATCACAATGAGTCATGTGATGTTGTTATGATGCTTTGAGACAAATTAGAAGTCATACCAATCCTTAGAAATCACTGTTGCAAGAATCCCTCTCTTGAGAATTTTGTGAAAAATGGCTTATGGAAACTTGTGATCCAAGGAATGATTTTGGGTTTGCAATGTTGCATTGTCATGTAATGAAGTTAAGAAGTGAATTATAGGTCACTTGAATGCTTGAAATGTGAAATTGCAAAAAATCCTCTTTGGTGTGAAACTTGAATTTTTAGGATTTTTGCCAACTTTGCCAAGCCATAACTTGAGTTCCATAATGAATTAGAACTTGTTCTTGTAATTTTTGGAAAGGGAATGATCCAATCTACAACTTTCATGACCAACAATTTTTCATTTGAAGCATTTTTGGTTGAGAAAGAGGAGGTTGAAAAACTTTCCCAAAATGGAAAGTTTACATTACAAGTCATTTCCATTTTTGGCAACTTTTGGTTTAGCTTCCTTTTCTTCAATTTTGTGAACTTCCAAGAACTTCATTGATCAAATAAAGATCATATAACTTCAATTTGATGAAAAATCCACTTTGGTTCCATTGTTGGGGGCCTCAGATGCCCTGATTTTGCTCTGACTTGCTCAAGAAGTTACCCAGTGAACAGATGACTTCCACAATGAATTTATTCATTAAACTTGGTACACATGACCCTTATAACATATTGAAACTATTAGAAACAAGAATAACTAAAAAATTTGGAGTTATGGCCTCTGAAACCAAAACCCTAATTTCAGGTCATCTATGTAGTGAAACCCTAGCTCTGCTTCCATGCTTCCCAAGTTCTTGTGATTCTTTGACTTTCTTAATCTTTGAGGGATATAAAATGATGATTGAACACACATGGGCCCTCTTGGAATGATTGGAGACCTTTGAAGTGGCTCAGATGGATCCTTGGATTGCTCAGATCACAAACCCTAGATGCAGATGAATTGGAACTATGCAGATGAAACAAATATGCAATGTGAAATGGTATGTTTATGCTTATGCAAAAATGAAAGATCACAAGCCATGGTGTGAACTTAGTGAGGGCAAATTTGGGGTTGTTATAGCTGCCCCTATTCAAGCATGAGTTAGTTGTGCAGGGTGTAAGTGCCTGGCTTAACAGACAAACAAGATAACTTGTGGTTGAATACCAAAGACAGTCCAAAATTTGCACTCACTGGGGAGAAGGAGAAAAAGGATATAAATTGTAAAAGAAAGCATAGTATGATTATAAAGTGCGGGCGATGGAGGACGACCATCGAGCAGAGGACGACTTCTGGGGATAAAGCAATGACGGGGACGGGCGACATGCTGGGGAAATAAAGATACCATGATGGGGACTGCCATCATGTAAGGAAATAAAACTCTCTAGGGATTAAAGTAAAGGTAATGATGGGGACGTCCATCAGGTTTGCAAAGTAAAGATAAACAACGATGGGGACGACCATTGGTTCAAAGAATAAATGAAATATTGGTGAGGGGCGGCCATCAAAAGGTGAAGGACGATCACCTAGCAGGGGACGGCTGCTCTTTATCACGACATAGGACGAATGTAGGATAGAAAAAAGTCGACGATGGGGACGGCCATCGGATAAGCATGATGAAGGACAATCATCAAGAGGTGAAGGACGATCACCTAGCAGGGTACGGCTGCTCTCGGGGATTATCACGACATAGGACAAATGTCGGATAACAAGATCAACGATGGGGACGGCCATCGGATAAAATGATGAAGGACGATCATCAAAAGGTGAAGGACGATCACCTAGCAGGGAACGACTGCTCTGTTGGGGATAAGGATAAGGGACGGTCATCCGAGGTGAAGGACGATCACCTGGCAGGGGACGGATGCCGAAAGATATCACGACATGGGATGAATGTCGGATAGAAAAGGGTTCTAATAATGGAGACTCCGTTGGGGAAAGGATGAGGGACGGTCATCCATAGGTGAAGGACGATCACCTGGTAGGGTACGGATGTCGAAAGTATCACGACATAGGACGAATGTCAGATAGAAGAAAAGTTGTTTTGCTGGGGAATGGTAAACACGAACGAGTGCTTACGTTCAAGAAATAAAAGATATAAGTGTTTTGACGCTGTGTATAGATTAAAGATGCGGACGAGCATCCTTAAGACTATGATACGGACGAGTATCAGTAGAAACAAATGCTGACGCATGTTCAGAGATGATGGTACGGACGAGTACCAACTGGTTAACAAAGAACACGGACGAGTGTCAAATCTGTGGGGAAGGATATATACAAGATACGGACTAGTATCTGTATAAGTAAAAACAAGTATTGTGAAGTAAGAGCAAGACACGGACGAGTGTTCAACTTGCTGGGAAAAGTATGACACGGATGGGTGTCAGAAGGGAAAATGTATAATTTATAGACTTATGATTGTGAAAAGGTATTATGGCAACCTGTGGGGATAAGATGACACGGACGGGTGTCAACAAGATTGTATTATAAACAAGTGTTTGGTTTGCGACAAGTGTTTGGGAAACCATGACGGGGAGTGGTGACACGGACGGGTGCCAAGAGAGTGTATAGGTATTTGTAAGTACAGGGGATATTTGTGGTTTATATCTGAAGGGGGATAATATGACACAGACGAGTGTCGGAAGAGTATATATGAACATGTATCTGTGTTGGAGAGTGCAAAGGGGACGCTTTGGCTTTCTGTGGGGAGATGTATTTTGTATATTGCTGATGAGGTATTGTTGGTATTTGCAGGTGACTAGTTTGAACCTGACTTGTTATCATGCATATGTTTGATTTTTGCCATAATGCTCCGTATTAGACGGAATGCTACGCTTTGTGGGGAAAGATGATGCGGATGTTATGATTATGCAAAAGAAAACTATCCGGGATTCGGATCCCACTGTTGTGGAGATCTCTGGCTGATTTGCTTGGGAGGATATCCCAGCTGGGGATGAAGAAGCTTCTGTCACTTTGTTGTGTAAGAATTTCAAACATTACTCTTCCGGGTAGAGGCTGGAACTCTGTGGGGAGATATGCTGGAGATGCTCCTGTTGAGTAAACCCGTGCTAGGGATGAGGAGGCTTTGACAACTCTGTTGGGGAAAAAGCATTTCAGATGCTGCTTGGAGAAGATGTGTTGGGGAAATGATGTTGGCATACCCCATGCTACGCATTGAATACCTACAATCTGTTAAGACAAAGAAACACACAAGCATCCCGAGGTATCCCTTATCGGATTCCGTCATAGGAGTTAGATATTCCTGAGAGTAAATACATTTCTTGCAAGCATTTAATTATAAAGGCACATCTGTTTTATGCAAATATTATATCATGGAATACTGGACATATTTCAAACGAAACAAAAATGTACAAGACGAAGTGTGACTGAAAACTCTGATTTTATTAATCGGGGTGCCCTGAACTGGCAAATACAGTCAAAGAAACAAATCCCCCAGAATGAGGAGATTGTTATAAATTGAAAAAGTAAAGGTGTTGGCAATGTTGACGACACTTCGGTGAGCTTCCTTTGCTATGACCCGTATGACCTTAACATTCTTCTCATCTTGCTTTCTGAAGAAGGTTGATTCTGACCGATGCTTTATCCTTTCGAAGCTTGTCGTGTTGTGAGTGATACAAACGAATTCAGAATGCAGTTGTTCGCTTATTCCCTGATTTTGCGTGGATCGCCCTTTCGGGTTTTCAATCCACCGGGATACCCATTTTTGCCTGAGCTGTCCAATGCGGCTTTTCAACTAAGCGGGTGTACACATTTTTTTCCTTCAATTTTCCCTTATTTTTGCCCGAGTCTTTTATTCTGTTTTTGACTCGCCGGGATGCCCTATTTTTGCCTAGACTTACATTCTGTTTTTATGTCCAGCGGGTCATTTTATGCGAAGTATTTTTTAACTGCATCTGAATTCACAGGGGATAAGAAATCTTCACCATCCATAGTAGTGAGCATCAGTGCCCCACCAAAGAAAACTATCTTCACTATGAATGGACCAACGTAGTTTGGAGTCCACTTGCCCATGTTGTCTGTATGAGGAGGAATGAGTCTTTTCAGCACAAGATCTTCTACTCGGTATTCCCAAAGCTTGACTTTCTAATCGAATGCTTTCTTCATTCTTTTCTGATATAGCTGCCCATGATAAATTGTAGCTAATCTCTTTTCTTTGATCAGATTCAATTGATTGTAACGAGATCGGACCCATAATGCTTCATTCAACTTCACATCCATCAGTACCCATAAGGAGTGTAGTTCAACTTCAACAGGTAGGACTGCCTCCATACCATACACAAGTTGATAAGGTGTTGCCCCAGTGGATGTTCTGATTGAGGTCCGGTACCCATGCAAGGCAAATGGTATCATCTCATGCCAGTCTTTGTAAGTAACCACCATCTTCTGCACAATCTTCTTGATGTTCTTATTAGCTTCCTAAACAGCGTCGTTCATCTTTGGCCTGTAAGGATAAGAGTTGTGATGTTGGAATTTAAAGTCCCGGCACAGTTCTGCCATCATTTTGTTGTTCAAATTGGAACCATTATCAGTAATGATTCGCTCGGGTACTCCATATCGACAGATGCCTCTCTTCAGGAATCAGGCTACCACTTGTCTGGTGACGTTTGCATATGAAGCTGCTTCAACCCACTTGTTGTAGTAATCAATGGCTACCAGGATGAATTTGTGGCCATTTGAAGCAGTCGGCTCAATCTTTCCAATCATGTCAATGCCCCACATGGCAAAGGGCCAAGGTGAAGACATTATATTCAAAGGATTCGGAGGCACATGCACTTTATCTGCATAAATCTAGCATTTGTGGAACTTTCTGGCATAGGCACAACAGTCTTCATCCATTGTATTCCAGTAGTAACCTGATCTTTAAAATTTCTTAGCCATTGCATGTCCTCCAGCATGGGTACCGAAAGATCCTTCATGCACCTCGTGCATCAGCAAGTCTTCTTCTTTCTTGTCAACATATCTGAGCAAAACCATATCAAAGTTTCGCTTGTATAATGAACCATCAGCGTTAAGGAAGAAACTACCAGCCAGCCTTCTTAATGTCTTCTTATCATTAGATGATGCCCCAAGTGGGTATGTTTGATCCTCCAAGAAGCATTTGATTTCATGGAACCAAGGCTTGTCATCTTTAACAATGTCCACGGAGAATACATATGCTAGTCGGTCAAGTCTGGATATCGAAATCTGAGGCACATAATTGGCAGTCTGAACCTTGATCATGGAGGAAATGGTAGCTAGAGCATCTGCGAACTTATTTTCGTCTCGAGGGATATACTCAAGTTTGACTGTTGTGAAGAAAGTCAATAATCTCCTCGTGTAGTCACGGTATGGAATCAGATGCTCTTGGTGAGTGTACCATTTTCCGTTGGTCTGATTGATTACCAAAGCTGAATCTCCGAATACATTTATTGTCTTGATCCTGAGGTCAATGGCTTCCTCAAGACCCATGATACATGCTTTGTATTAAGCTTCGTTGTTGGTGCATGCAAAGGTGAGTTTTGCCGAGAAAGGCATATGAACTCCTTTAGGTGTAATGAGCACTGCACCAACTCCACGACCATTCATATTGACAGCCACATCAAACATCATTGTCCATTCTTCTTCTGGGTCAGGCCCTTCAGTGTGAACAGGCTCTTCATGATCTTTTACTTTCAGGAACATGATGTCTTCATCAGGGAAGTCAAATCTCATTGGCTGGTAATCATAAATGGGTTACTCGGCTAGATAGTCAAACAGTACACTGCCTTTGATGGCCTTTTGGGATGTGTATTGAATGTCATACTCTGTCAGAATAATTTGCCATCTTGCAACCCTTCCGGTAAGTGCTGGCTTCTCGAGTACTGTCTTAGTCGGCGAGCAGCCCACGCTAAAGCACAACAAGTTTTCTCGAGCACTGAATAACGTTGTTCACATTCGGTAAACGTTTTGCTTAGGTAGTATATTACATACTCATTTCGACCAGACTCGTCATGCTGGCCCAACACACACCCCATTGATCTTTCTAATACTGTCAGGTACATTATTAGAGGTCTTCCTTCAACTAGAGGCATAAGAATTAGAGGTTCTTGTAAGTACTCCTTGATTTTGTCAAAAGCCTTCTGACAATCTTCGTTCCACCTGACCGTTTGTTCCTTTCTCAATAATTTGAACAAGGGCTCACAGGTTGCAGTAAGATGAGATATGAACCTTGATATGTAGTTCAATCTACCTAAGAACCCCCAAACTTCCTTTTCAGTCCTAGGTGCAGGCATCTCCTGAATGGCTTTGACTTTGTCAGGATCAACTTCAATTCCTTTTTCGCTTACAATGAACCCCATCAGTTTACCGGAACGTACCCCGAATGTGCATTTGTTGGGTTTTATCTTCAGTTGATACTTTCTTAGACGCTTGAACAACTTCAGAAGATTTATCAGATGGTTTTCTTCAGTGAGGGACTTGGCAATCATGTCATCCATGTAGCATTCAATTTATTTGTGGATCATGTCATGGAATAACGTTACCATAGCCCATTGATAAGTAGCACCGGCGTTCTTCATTCCAAAAGGCATTACCTTGTAACAGAATGTGCCTCAAGGTATAATGAAGGTGGTCTTCTCCATGTCCTCGGGTGACATTCTGATCTGATTATACCCGGAAAATCCATCCATGAAAGAGAATACCGAGAACTGAGCTGTGTTGTCAACAAATACATCGATGTGAGGTAATGGGAAGTCATCCTTCAGGCTAGCTCTGTTCAGATCCCGGTAATCCACACACATCCGTACTTTGCCATCCTTCTTAGGCACTGGTACAATGTTAGCAACCCACGGCGGGTAACTAGTTACAGCAAGGAAACCGGCGTCCCACTGTTTTTGTACTTCTTCTTTAATCTTCATTGCCATATCTGAACGAGTACGGCGTAGCTTCTGCTTCACTGGAGAGCAATCTTCATTTAAAGGCAGCTTGTGCATAACAATGTCAGTATCAAGACCTGGCATGTCTTGATAGGACCAAGCAAAGACGTCAACATATTCTCGAAGCATATCAATAAGTTGTTCCTTCACTGAATCTTGCAGACTGGCCCCAATCTTCACTTCTTTCAAATCCTCTTTGGTACCAAGATTAACTGTTTCAACTTCCTCCTGATGAGGAGTGATCACTTTTTCTTCTTGCCTCAACAACCTGGATAACTCCTCAGGTAACTCATAGTCTTCTTCAACCCCTTCATCAACTTGATTAATCGGATTGTCGAAGTCATACTAGGTCATAGCAGTGTTGTTGTCGGTGCATTCTGGAGGATAATCTCTGCAAGGGTTGAGATTGGTTCGTTTTAGTGATTAGTTTTAATCTTGTTTAGAAAAGTGAAAATGAAGTTATTTATTTTGAAAACATTTCCATTTTATTGTTTTGTACAAAAGTGAAAAATGAAAAGATAGTGAGCGAAAAAGAGACTTGTTTGCAAAAGATGTCCGATATTCATTGATTAATCATTTGCACAAAATTATAATATGGCCCTATTACAAAATGAGTCCTGACACCTTGGGCAAGATGCAGGACTTGATGCATGCTAAAAAGACAGGAAATAATAATTACTCTGCAGGAGTAACCCTTATAATTTCCTGGAAAGACCAGTTAAGGACTCGGTTCCCCGGGATCCTTGGACGTATCCAGCTCTCCAGGTTGCGGTCTCTTTCCTCCTCGTCTTCCAGATTGTTAATAGCATCTGGGGTGAGCATCCCCCTACTGACAAATTTGGGCTCTTTGGCAGCCTTTGATTGATCTTGTCGGATTGGTCTGTAACCCAACCTGAATCTATCTTTCTTCTTCTCCACTGGCAGCAGCTTGCCCTATCCTTGAGCAGTACCTTCTTCAACAACCTTTCGGGCTTGCTGATAAGAGATGATTGAAGTACCCATCTTGTCTTCCTGGGATGCAGCCAAAACTCCAGTAGCCTCATTAACATTTAGGGCCTCAAACCCTTGGCTCATTGTCTCATGGATTTCACCATCCATCTCTATATACTTGTACGTAGACAGCTGGCTAACAAATATGTCTTCCTCACCACAGATGGTGATAATCTGTCCTTCCCATTCATACTTCAGTTTCTGGTGAAGGGTCGACGTTACTGCACCTGCGGCGTGAATCCAGGGTCGACCTAGCAGACAACTGTAAGCAGGCTGTATGTCCATCACATAGAAAATGGTCTTGAAGACTTGTGGACCGATCATCACTGGCAACTCCACCTCTCCAAGGACTGATCTTTTAGAGCCATCAAAAGCCCGGACCACAAGATTACTTGGCCGAAGAGCTATCCCATCATACTCGAGCTTGACAAGGGCTTTCTTGGGTAAGACATTGAGTGAGGACCCAATGTCTACAAGAACATGAGATAATACAGCTCCTTTGCACTCCAGGGTTATGTGCAAGGCTTTGTTATGGAGACGTCCTTCTGTTGTCAAATCAGCATCAGTGAAAACTAGCCCATGGATAGTATTGACATTTGATACTACTGTTTCCAGCTGATTTACAGTGATCTCTTCTGGCACGTAGGCAGCGTGCAAAACTTTGAGTAGTGCATCCCGATGAGCTTCGGAACACAACAACAGTGATAAGATTGAGATCTTTGAAGGAGTCTGGTGGAGCTGGTCCACAACTTTATAGTCACTTCTTTTAATGATTCTCATAAACTCATCCATATCTTGGTCGAAGGATGACTTATGAGTTTCTTTCTGTGCAGATTCTTCCGGTATCACACTCTTCCCTTTGGCTCTGGTAGCAGCCTCTGCCTCAGTGTTGGTTCTAGGGACTTGTGATGCGAAGAGACGTCTGCTTCGGGTGAAGCCTCCGCCTCCCCCAACATTATCCACTTGGGGAGTGAGAACAGGAGAATCAAGAAGGACTTTCTCTCCATTGCAGTATAGATCAGCACCATAATGCCATGGTATAGCACTGTCTTTGTCATATGGGATCGGCCCAGGCACTGTGATAGTGACTGGGTTTACTGCAGTTTTTGTTGGGACTACAATGGTCTGTGGATCATAGAAAATTGTAACGGGACCTCTGGTGGATGTTGGTGAAGGTGAATTGAAGCTTTGTTGAGACTGTTGTTGATTTTGCTGAAAGTTGCTAGAGTTCGGGACCGTTGCCGGGTCATAGTAAATTGTGACTGTAGAAACATCATTGTTGGTTTCTGAAGTTGTAGTAGCCGGTGCGAATGAATTGTTGTGTGTTGAAGTGACAAATGGAATGATTGCAGAAGTTGTAGCTAAATCGGTTGGAACAATGGTTGTTGCAGTTGTAGAAAATTCACTTGTTGTTGATAAAAGTGATGTTGGAGTTGTAGAAGTTGTGGTTGTAATTTGCAGAACACCTTTTCTGATCAAATCATTGATGCCTTTCCTCAAGTTGGCACACCCATTCTCAGAACGTTTGCATGATTCGCAACAGGCCTCACAACCCGGAAACACTTGGCATTTTAAAAGTTGGGCTTTAACCTCTGCCAGAGGTGTTTGAATACATGCAATGTCTTCTATCAAACTCAAGGGTGAACCATCCTCTACAGCATTAATCCTTGGACCACTGTGGCTTGGCATAGGATTCTTCATCACATTGGGAGGAGGCGCAAAGTTCAGGGCTTTTGAATCTACCAGATCCTGAACCTTCATATGCAGAGCTCTGCATTTTTCCGTAGAGTGACCAGGTGCGTTTGAATGAAAAGCAAACCTAGCATTGACATCATAGTTCCTAAGAAGGTTTTGAGGATCAGGTGGAGCCAATGTCCTCAACTCAACCAGATTGAGCTTTAGGAGTTGTGGCAATAGTGTAGCATACGACATTGGAATGGGGTCAATTACCCGGTTGACCTGAGATGGCCGTTGTTGAAATGGGCATTGTTGTTGATTGTTGTTATTGTTGTTGTAAGATCTCTGTTGTGGAAATTGTTGTTGTCGCGGAAAGTGTTGTGGTTGTTGAGCATACTGAGGAGATGGAGTAGGGATAGTAACAACAACAACTGTTCTGGGCAAGTATTGGGGTCTCCCTCTTCCCATGTGCACAGAGTTTGTCTCACCAGATCTACGGGGCCCAACGAATGGTTTTCTCGTACTGCTGGAACTGGCACCGTTATCGGAGACCTTTCCCATCTTCAATAGGCTCTCTATTCTTTCCCCATCTATCACCACATCTGCAAAGCTGGTGGAAGAGAATGCAGCCAATCGGTCAATATATGTCCCTTGAAGAGTATTCATGACCATGTCTGCCATTTCTCTCTCAGACATGGGAGGTTGTACTGCAGCAGCAAGTTGCCTCCACCTTTGGGCATACTCCCTGAAGCTCTCATGGGAAGATTGAGACATCCCCATTAAAAGGGTCTTATTTGGAGCCATGTCCAAGTTATACTGATACTGACGGATAAAAGCTTCAGCCAAGTCTTTCCAGTTTCTTATTGTGGCTCTGGTCAGGTGGGAATACCATTCTCGGGATGCCCCTGTTAGACTATCCTCGAAGTAAAACATCCATGGCTTTTCGTCCATGGTGTATGCTTTTAATCTTCCCAAGAATCATTGAAGGTGGGTGTGTGGGCAGGACATGCCATTATACTTTTCAAAGCAGGGGGTTTGAACTTGTGAGGAATTCTCACCCCTTCCACCAATCCCATGTCCATTACATCAAACCCTAGGGAATTCTGGGATTCAAGAGACCTCAGCTTCTCTGCAATTTCATCGAGCCTATGGTCGTAAACTTAATCCCCAGCTTCAACAACTGTGAACTGCTCTTCTTGAGGATATTCTTGCAAGATCCTTCCTCCAGCAGTGTTACCCTGAGTATTCCTTATGGAATTGACTTATGGGTTTAGATGAGGCCCAAACTCTGGTGGATCAGTGCGAGGCTGCACGTGATCATTGTTACTGGTACCTCCTGTACCTGGATGCTGTTCTTCAGGAGTCTGCCTTTCAACCAACTCCCTTAGTCTTTCTTGGCTCTGAGCTAAGCCAGTCATTACAATCATGAATTAGGTCATCTGATTCCTCATCTCAACCCTCTCATTTGCCATTTGGGTCCTAACTTCATTCAAGTCTTGATGAACTTGATCCATCTGTAAGCTCGGAAGGTTATTTCTTGTAGGATACCGGTGAACTCTGTTGATGGGGAAGACCCTCCTACGAGCAATGTTTCCTGAAACCACAACAAAGTGAGAAACAACAATAAAACAAAAACCTACAAAACAAAGAAAATGTTAGTATGCAATGCAATATGCCTATTTGTCTTCCAAGGGTATCCGGTTTGGTTCTTTGGTTTTGACCTTCCCAGACCTCGAGGAAATGCTGATGATGTTGTAGAGATAGATAAAGCCCACCCATAATATAAACTGATATATTACAAAAGATGAAAGTACATAGTCTGATTACAATACATCCCCGTGGTGGGTCAAAATACATAAGAAAAAGTACAACAAAGAAAAAGTTTAAGCAAAAGAAATCAGACATCCAATCCAAAGTCATCCTCCCTGACTTCCTTCAGGGGGGCCTCAGTCACTGGCCCTACTGGGTGCTCTTTGATGGTCTTGATGAGGAGGTTCCTAGTAGCAATGGCATTAGTTAACTTCTTATGCTTGTCATTATCCTTTGATCTCTTCAACCCCGCCCGGAGTTTCAATTACGATATCTCTCTCTGAGCTACCAACAAAGCCTCCTGATGCTTCTTTTCACTAGCCTCCAACTGCTTTATCTTAGCCTGAGTCCTTTGGTCTTCCTATGCACGGGATTCAGTGATCCTGATCCACCTAGCCTGACTCTCCTCTAGATAATGCTCTGCCCTAGCCTTCTGTGTCTTTGCTTCCTTGCAAGCATTCTTCAGTACTAACTCCCCTGCTCTTTCCTTCTTGATGTAGTCATCCGTCTTCTCAATCTTGGTTAAATGCTTAGTCTTGAGCCTTTCCAATCTCTCATTATCTAGACGACTATCATTTCTCTCCCAGAGAGTCTTCTTCAAGGCTTCAGATAGCTGATTATTCCTCTCTTTCAGCTTTTCAAACTCTTCCATACTGACAGTAGCTGCAGGTTGCACTGTAGAAGGTCCAGGTACATATTCCAAAGTAAATGGCATCCGGGTGATCTGAGCTCTGGTACGGGACCAATCAGAATATTATGCTGAAGCAATGTTGTTGCACTTGCCAAGGATGGTTGTTCCCTTGGTCTGAATGTTATCTCAAGCCCAGGCAGCTTGTCTAACAACAGCAGAGTTGGGTTGGATTTCACAGTAAAGAGTTTCAGCCACATCTTGTCCTCTGGGCGGATGAACCAAAACATATCCCAATTGTCTCTTAAATAGTAAAGGGTTGTAGTTGATGCAACCCTTTCACTCCTATCAAAGGCACATTAGGATACTGCCCACAGCTAGTAATGATGTCCTTGCCCTTGGTGCTCTGAGTGCACCATCTGATGTCATCTGATATCAAGGCAATGAACCTCTTAGCCCAATTCTTCTGCTGATGTGGGTTCAGGAAAGTATCTGATTTTGGCAAGTGTCTTAGCAGCCAAGAGTAATAAAGAGGAGCACAACATCTGACCAGTCTTCCTCTTTGCTTTTCATTCCTCTGGTGTACTGAGTAGTAGAAGTCCCCCCAGCAATGTAGGAACTGGGTTCCTCTGTAAGAATAAGTGAATGGCATTCTTGCTCACAAACTTGGGCTCGTCTGCAAACAAGATAACCCCATATATACTGAGGGATATGAGTGCATAGACATCCTTCCATTATCCTATTGCAGCATGCAGGGTGGCCTGGGAGATCAAGAAGTCTAGGTGGAGGCCTGGAACCCCGACCTTGGTTGTCATGTTCTGATCAATGAGGGCAGACTCTAAATGCAATGCCCTGGCTATGTCTTCATTTCTGGGAGCAGTCATCTCAGAGTTGAAAGGAATCCCTTTCTTGATAGGGACTCCTAGCAGCAGGGAAAACTCTTCTAGCAAAAGTCCCAACTGGAAATCAGGGAATGTGAAGCATCTGAGTGGAGGGTCATAAAACTGCAAGCAAGTGTGGATCATGCTCCTATGAGATGCATCTAAGTCCATGACCATGTCTAATATGCCTCCATAATGTTCTCTGAATAGTGGGATATGGTCTGGAGTAATGAGGCACTGGATCTGCCTGATGCCAGTCTGGGTGGGCTCAAAGAAGTGGTAAGTGATGTTGCTCTTTCTTGAAGTGTCCATACTGATAATGGGTGCTGGTGAAGAAGCTGAGAGCAACTGCTGATGAAGGTCACTGAATGAGATGCTGGAGATGGATCTCTGATGAAGATAGCTGGAGAAGAAATCACTGACAAGCTGATGGAGATGCTGGAGAAGAAAACTGAAGTAGTCTGAGCAGCAGAAGGGGTCAAAACCAAACCAAAGATAAAGATGGATAACCTGTAAAACAAATAAGCAAATGTTAAATGATGCAGAAATGATGTATGCAAATGATATGCAAAGGGTTTGTGATCAAGTGCTGGATCAGTTTATCTGCCTTTGTAAAAGTCCATGTATGTTCATAGGTCCGAATGGAGGCTTAAAAATCCAGTAACCAGGTGGGGGACTCAAATAAAGAGTCACAAGTCCAGGGTAATTACAAGAACTATCCAAATAATACAACCTTAACAAATCTAGTAACAAAGGGTATGATGAGGCCAAGGGTTCCTGCAAACCTGCAAATATCCCAACCCCCTCACATGTAATGTTCTAGAACAAGGATCCTCAGACTTGGATCAGTTATGAGAAGTGTAAACACTTATAACCCGGAGATAGAGTGTTTACACTAATCATAAAAGATCCTCCTCTAATTCACCTCAGATGCTGAAGGTCATAAAAAGGTCATCCAGACTTAGCAGGCTTCCCAGATAGCCCTAGTACTACAGGAAATCTGTAGCACAGAGTTCTCAAGAAGAAACCCATGTCTGAACCGTGTTTCATATTCCCGCACCAGACCGAAATGGAATGGGAAAGAATATGAAACCACTCTAGCCTATGTGTCACCCAAGTCCTAGGTATAGGACCTTAATCACTCAATGAACCCCACCCACCAAAGAAACAGCATATCCAACACAAAATGATAATGACAATATGAAATGCATAAAGAATTGTAAATGAAAGCAATAAATAAAGTTGTACATAAAGCAATAAATAAAGCAATAAATAAGCACAAGTAACACATAACACCCTCGTAAACACAAATCAAACAAGCGCTAGGAGGAACCCACAAAAAGAACAAGAAGCCCTGGTTGCAGTATAAGGGTCCCCAGCAGAGTCGCCAAGCTGTCGCTCCCGAAGATTTGCATCCCGGTACAAGCGCGAACGGTCGACGAAGAGAGGAATGAAATGAAGTGAAAAGAGTTGCCAGCTAGGCATTTTTATCTCGAAGGAAAGGTAATGCTGCATAAACCTGGAAAGATATGGATAAGACGGTTGCGAACCAGAGAAACTGAGAAAGGGGGTTGGTTACAACCTAGGAAGGTATTAGCACCCAGATTGTCCGTCGTACTCGACGAGATCCACGCTTGAAAGTTTGTGTTTAAAGGGGTAGTGTCTGTGTTATCTGTGTGCAAAAGCTGGAAAATAATGTACAAGTGTCAGTGCAAGAAAGTGAAGTGAAGTGCTCAGGAATGAGGCTTAAAAGAGAATGCTGAAAGAGGGGGAAGACACAGAGACTTTTGTTCGATAACAGTTAAGTTATGCCTACGTATCCTCTTGTGCAATGAGGAAGTCAGAACACCGTAATTCGACTCAAAGAGACTGAAAGATAAATTGACTGATGAACTGCTTGCTTGTCTATGCTCAAGTGTATGACTTGTCTGGCTCAAGTGCTAACTGTCTTGCATTAGACGGAAGAAGCAAGTTCTAACTTGTGAGTGAAGATGATGAGAAAAGAATCCCGAAGGAAATGATTATTGCTTTGTTTTTGTGTTTTCAATCTTTTTATTGTTTTTTGGTTTTTGTCATAAGTTAATGAGCTTAAGCCTAAACCAATGGTTAGTAAGCTCATCATATGCTCCCTTTAATTAGGGATAATGAGAATACCTTAAGTAGGAGATAAGCACCTCACACTTAATTACCATGATGATGTAGGATTAAGATCATTAACCTACTTGTGATTATTTAGATGTTTTTGAGTTTTTATTTAGTGTTAAGTAATGAGTTTAAGCCATAATCATGGATTTAGTGGACTCATTACACCATCCTAATAGAAGGATAATAGATGAGAGCACTTAAGCTGAGGAAGATACCTCAACTTAATCCATGGTTAGGGATTAACCTCATGACAAAAAAACCTTTATTAAAGTGGATTTTAATTAAGGGTGAGATTAAGAAGTGAATTTTATGGTTTGTAAGACAACTTGAGGAGGACTTGTCCATTAACACTAGGGTTAGTCCTTCTTAACCAATAAAGGAAGAAATAGAAACCTAATGCAAGGCCCAAGTTACAAGCTATTGTCTTAGTGATTACTAGGATGGATTGATTAAGAGGTTTAAACAAATTAAGGGTTTAACACTTGGGATTAAAGTTATACACTCCATCGTAAGAGAAGGATATAGGCATAACCCTAATCACAAAGTCTTAAAACCTTAAAGGTTTAGTCTCTGATTATGAGATGAGAAAAGAGACACAAAGAAGACACAAAGGTAAAACTAAAGGGGGACTAATAAAAACCATAATTATTGTCATGATTGGATGTTCCTATGGTTTGTGAGGCTTGCAAGAGTTCTTCAGAGAAGCCAACAATTGAAGGAGCAGATGAGAGGAGGAGAAGCAGAAGAAACAAGTTAACTTACTTCATTGAAGAAGATAAGTTACTTGAAGAAAGAAAGTGAATGAGGAACATGAATGAGAAAGCTCACTCTAAAGCAAAGTAAATGCAGCAATGATGCATAAGAAGAATGAGAAGAGAAGTGAGAAGTGAAGGCAAATTCATTTCTCAAGTTACTTACCACCTGAAATGGTTAGCATAAAGGAAAGGAATGAAATGAAAATGTAATGTGTGCAAAGATGCAAACCAAAAACAGAAGCATAAACATGATGTAAATGATGCTAAGAGATGATGCAAATACATGTCAAGTGCTATGAAAGATCATACAAGAGATGAGAATGCAAAGGAGCATGTTTTGAAACATGAAAGCACATGAAAGTTCATGGAATGAAATGAATGCATATCATGGAAAATGGATGAAGAAATGATCAAGCATGATTCTAATGTGTCCTAAGATGTCTAAGATGACATGTGAATGCATGAAATGTCATGGCAAGTTCATGTATGGATGCATATGCAAGATGTATGTAAATGAACATGAGAAATTAGGGTTTTAAGGCAACATGAGATGCAAAAGTCAAAAATAGAAGCAAATCATAAGATAAATAATTGCAAATGAACTCAAAGGAACCCTAACCCCATATGATATCACACCCCAAAGGAGGAGGTCTAACTCTTATCCTAAAGAAAGTTATGAATTTCCTAAGTTATCTAGGGTTTTAAGGTACCTCAAAAGGAAAAAGGCAAATCAAATGGAAAATGCAATATAAATTTATGACAAAAATATGCTAGATACTACATGCTATATGAAGATCAATGCACAAAGAACTAATGTCAACCTCTTCATGGTTAGGCAGAAAAGAATTCCTGAATTAGGGTTCAAAATTGGGATTTTTATGAACCCTAAATTCAAAGAAAAATGTCAAAGTTGAATCAAAACCAAAACGAAATTTGTATGAATGGTTTGACAATGTTTCTAAATGTCCTAAGATGCAATGTGAATTTTTTTGGGATTTTTAGAAACCTAAATGGTATTTTAATTAATTAATTTCCATTAATTAATTAAAATAAAAATTTAAATGTTTTTAAAATTATTTTTTAATGCAAAAAAATAAAAATAAAAATGTTTTTGGATGGAGAAAAATATTTGAATTGAAAATGCAGAAGGAAAATATTTTTGGAAATTTTTAAGTATTTTAAATAAATTATGCAAAACAAATGCAATAAAATGAATTAAAAATGAAATAAAACAAAAGTATGTTGATCTGAAGGTTCACATTTAAACTGGGAAGATGGAGGGAAGACCACGCGCGCATCTGGATGGCTCTCATTCAAACTTATTAAATCCTGATTAATCAATTAATTAATCCTAATTAAATCTAATCCGAAGTGATCCTAGCCATCCATTTCAAATTAAACCTAATCCAATGGCCCAGAACACGCCTGACTCACTAAACCCTAAAATTAAACCTAATCCGTTTCAGGTGACCGGAACAGTGATCTGGTCATCTTCTCCGGTAGCACCCAAAGAACAAAATCTTCCCTAGGCCATTTCGAGCTCTAAAGCTCTAGTTCAACTCCTCTCACTTTCCTAAACTCAAATCTACCCTTAAAACAAATTTCCCATGGCTCAAGAACAAGATACAAATCAAAACTCAAAAACTGGAAAAGTTTCAGAAGCTCAATACATGCTTATTTTCCACTCATTTTCAAAACTAAATATATCATGATGATCAGCAAAGCATAAAGAACAATCTAAGAACTTAAAATTGCATTTCTGGAAAAAAGTTTGAAGGTGGCTACCTGAGCTGGAGCTTTGCAATCTGAGCTATCTGGCCTCCCCTTTTGTGCAATCCTGCTCCAATGGACTCCTTGATGATGTTGAGAAGCTTTGCAAGAGTTTATATGGCTTGGTTTGGGAGGTAGCAACTCAACAGGTCCAAAATCGTATTTGTGTTTGGCTGGCTTTTAGGGCTTAGCAATGGTTGCTCTGTGTTCTATAGATGATTTTGAGATGAATGGTGAAATTTGTATGGTGTTTTTGTGGCTGAGTAGGGAGAATCGAAGGCTTGAAGGTCTTTTTGAGGATTTTGTGAAACTTGAGCAATCTGAGTATTCAGGCTTGTGTCTATTGTATTATGAGTTGCATAAGAAGGTCCACATATCATGCTTTGATAGGTCAGGGAGTGGGTGGTGGCCTCAGTTGATTGGTATGGCTTGTTTTGCAAAAAGTCAAAAGTATGTGTACCACAAGCATTGGCTGGAACAAAAGTGGTTCAATGGGGTGTCTTGCTTCAACATGGTTTATGGTGAGCCCTAGGATCAAAAGAATGCAGCTAGATGGCTTGGATAGCATGATGACATAGATTTTGCATTTTGCCTTCTTTGAAGTTTCTTGTGAACCAAGGCATGAAATCTTGTGAATTCTTGTGCAATTCTGATCACAATGAGTCATGTGATGTTGTTATGATGCTGATAACGAGAAAAAGTATCGATTATATTGCTATGTTTCAATACCGTTTTATCGCATAATTGTCGTTTTAACACCCGATTCCTCGAGTTTTCTTTGCCATTTTGCAGGTACATCATATACAGAGCCAAATCATGAGCCACAAGTGAAATGAGCAAAATCAACCATTAAAAGATGAAGAAAGGAGGAATTCTGCATAAACCTGCATTTTTTGTAACAGTCACGGTCGTCACCTAGGAGTCACGACCGTGACACTCTAAAAGGAGCAGTCACGGTCGTCACAAGTCCCTCACGACCGTGACGCGCATCAAACAAGGAAGACGAACGTGACACCCTTGTCACGACCGTGACAAGGGGAAGTTAGGGTATTTGACTGAGACTTGGTCCTGAACGTTACGCTACGTGAAATCCAACATGCCTATTTTCCAACAGACCAAGTATTCCAACGTTCCCTATATTCTCTCAACACCTACGAGGCCCAAGCACAAATTCCAACTGCCAAGCCCATTTAGCTTTCTATAAATAGCTTAACTTCAAGAAACAATTTACAAAGTTTTAGTTTTAAATTTTCTTGCGGAAGCTCTGCCGTTTTTATTTGCACCCTTTTATTTTTCCAACATTAATTTTCTTGCTTTAATTTTCTGTATCCCAACCAACCATATAACAATTTCCAACATTAGGAAATTGTTATAATTTAATTTGTTTCAAAGCCTTCATATTCTTTTAGAAAATTTATTTCCGATTCCGGTCAGAACTCCGAGCTTTCCAGCCTGTGGAAGAAGGAGTCTACTACTTTTATTGTTATCCAGGTTTTTATATTAAATTGCATTTATATTAATGTTGAGTATTTATTTTTCTGCCATGCATATTTTATTTTATATTTCTCTTCCTCTGTCTGGTTCAACAATAATGAGTAGCTAAACACCTTAGGGCGGTATGTAATTAAAACAAACTAAATCGGTAGAATCAACTCTAGGCTTTAAATAATTAAGAACTTAAAATTCTGGCTGAGACTTTTTATTATAAAATCAACCTTTTTGTTACGAGAGTAAGGAAAGTGTATTAGGTTAGGTCAAGACCACGAGAGTGTGAGATTTTAACCAGATAGCTAAAGTTAGACATTTAATTTAAACACAGCGAGAGCGCTTTAAAATGAATTAGAATTACTAAGTTTCCAAAAATTATCTCTAAACACTTATGGGCTAGCGAGAGCAGGCATAGGGCTTTAGGGGTAAGATCTGAGATAAGACCACGAGAGTGTGAGTTAAAGATATTCAAACTGGTAACCTCTACAGAATAGATTAAGTGAACCATCTTTATAAGCCTAGGGTAGATTGACCCGCCTAAGTTAGCATAATTACATACCGACCGCCTTAGTATTATTTTATTAAACCTAAATTTAATTCCCGCCTTTAAATCTTTAAAAACAACCAAAACAATCGTGACAACCCTTCACCTTAGCTAAACTAGAGAATCCTCTAGCACTAAGTAATCATAGAGTCCCTGTGGATCGATAATCTTAAATATTACTTCGATAGGCTGTGCACTTGCAGTTAAGATACCGCTAGACACATAATTAGATACGTCTTTAGCCCATCAAGTTTTTTGGCGCCGTTGTCGGGGACCTTAATTTAGTTACTAGTGCACTTTAGGGTAGCATTGTCTAGACTAAGGTAACAACTATTTTCTATTTACTTTCTAAATTCCCGAGTGTATGCCAAGTACTCGCTCTCGAGGCGAAGACTTGCAACCTCTAATCCCAGAATCGGAACGCTTCTTACACGTAAAAAGACGGATATTCGATTACGAACAATATTACAACATTCCAGATCTTCAAATAGATCCACCTAAACCAGTCGTAACATCAAAGGACGCAGAGATGGCTGAAGAACAGAATCACCCACTCAAATATTACGCTAGTCCTTCGCAAGCTGAACCGCATTCCAGCATTGCCGCACCGACTATCAACCGAAACGATTTCGAACTAAAACCTTCGCTGATATCAGCCGTGCAACAAAATCAATTCGCCGGAAATCCTATCGAGGATCCGAATCTTCATCTTTCGATCTTTGTGCAATACGCAGATACCGTAAAAGCCAATGGAGTTACCCAAGAAGCTATTAGACTACGTCTTTTTCCTTTTTCACTTCGAGACAGAGCGAGAGCCTGGCTTCAATCTCTGCCTTCGAACTCAGTAACTACGTGGGAGGAACTAAAGAGAGTTTTCTTGACCAGATATTTCCCACCTAGCAAGACAGCTATGCTGAGAGCTCAGATCAACGGATTTAAGCAAAAGGAAAACGAATCACTTTTCGAAGCTTGGGAACGCTATAAGGATATGCTGAGACTTTGTCCACATCACGGATTAGTAGAATGGATGGTCATCCATACCTTATACAATGGACTCTTGTACAATACAAGAATGACAATTGACGTTGCCGCAGGCGGTGCACTAATGGACAAAGAATATAACGATGCTTATGCACTTATCGAGAGTATGGCTCAAAACCATTACCAATGGGGAAGCGAGAGAGTCGCAACTGAGAAACCAACAAAATGAGGTATGTACGAAGTGAGTAGTATGGACCAAGTCAATGCAAAGTTTGACCAACTAAACTAAAAGATCGACAACTTGGCCATAACACCAACAGCCACCGTGGCTGCAGTAACACCTAACTGTGAGTTATGTGGAGTTCTAGGACATGAAGTTCCTGATTGTCAACTATTAACAGGAATTCCCACAGATCAAGTGAATTATGCTCAAGGAAACCCATACTCAAACACATACAACCCAGGTTGGAAGAATCATCCGAACTTCTCCTATAAGAATAACAATGCTTTATACGCACCAGCTACACCACCAGGATATCAAAAGACTGCTCCTAATGTCCCTAGAAAATCAAACCTTGAATTGATGATGGAGAACTTTATAGCTAACCAATATCAAACAAACAAGGACTTCTTAAACCAAAAAATACACACTAGTGAGCAGATTAAGCAATTAGTGAGCAAAGTAGATGCATTAGCTACACATAACAAAATGCTTGAAACTCAGATTTCACAAGTAGCCAACAACAAGCACCTACTGCTGCACCAGCTGGAGTATTTCCTGGACAACCTCAACCTAATCCGAAAGGACAAGCCAATGTTGTGATATTAAGAAGTGGCAAGGAACTTGACGGACCTACCGATCCAAGACTTGACAATCCAGCCATGTACCAAAAACCAGATAAACCGACTGAAATGGTGAATGATCCAGAAGAAAAGGAAGATGATAATCAAGAGGCAGTGGAGAAAGAAAAGCCTTATGTACCTCCACCACCCTATAAACCACCATTTCCGTACCCTCAGAGATTAACCAATTCCAAGACGATGGGCCAGTTTAAGAAATTTGTCGAACTTCT
The DNA here is from genome assembly GCA_963966055.1 of Lathyrus aphaca. Lineage (NCBI taxonomy): Eukaryota > Viridiplantae > Streptophyta > Magnoliopsida > Fabales > Fabaceae > Lathyrus > Lathyrus aphaca. The sequence continues at coordinate 296,970,223 of OZ014519.1, read as the reverse complement.
GAAACAGTTGAATATTACTATTCCGTTTACAGAAGCTATCACTCAAATGCCCTCGTATGCTAAGTTTTTAAAAGAAATCTTATCCAATAAGAAAAAGATAGAGGATAACGGAATCGTTACACTTACTGCTGAGTGTAGCACCATAGTTCAGAATAATATGCCTCCTAAGCTAAAAGATCCAGGAAGTTTCTCTATACCCTGTGTAATAGGAAAATTCGTCATTGACAAAGCTCTATGCGATTTAGGAGCCAGTATCAGTGTTATGCCCTTAACGATTTGCAAAAGGCTAGACATGGGAGACCTAAGACCAACTAAAATGTCTGTTCAACTAGCCGATCGCTCTGTTAAATATCCTGTAGGCATACTAGAAAACTTCCCAGTACGTATAGGACAATTCTACATCCCTACTGATTTCATAATCATGGACATCTCTGAAGACTCCACTACACCTATCATACTAGGAAGACCATTCTTAGCTACAGCCGGAGCTATAATAGACGTAAAGAGAGGAAAGCTAACCTTTGAAGTAGGTGAAGAGAAAGTTGAATTTATTTTAACACAATTCTTACAATCACCAGCTATAGAGGATACATGCTATCTATTGGACGTAATTGACGAATGTGTAAGAGAAATGGAAATGAAAGAAACTACCTATTCTGAAATTATGAAAATTCAAATCCCTCCGATTTTCGAAGATGATAATTGGCGTAAACCATATCAGGATGATAGTCTAAGCGAAAGTTTAGCACTTACACCGGATCCCATGCCAAGTAAGGATAAACCTACATTAGGGTTAAAAACTTTACCTAAGAACCTAAGATACGAATTCTTAGACATTGAATGTACAAGACCAGTTATAATAAATTCCAGTTTAGGAACAATCGAAACAAAGAAACTTTTAGATGTCTTAAAGAAATATCCAACTGCATTAGGATATAACATATCTGATCTCAAAGGAATATGCCCTTCAATCTGTATGCATCGTATTCTGCTCGAAGAAGATTGCAAAACCTCCAGAGAATCTCAAAGAAGACTTAACCCAATCCTTAGCACTGTAGTAAAGGAAGAAGTTAAGAAACTACTAGATGCCGGAATAATATATCCAATCTCTGATAGTAAATGGGTTAGTCCAGTACATGTAGTACCAAAGAAAGGAGGTATCACTGTTGTGAAAAACGCTAAAGGCGAATCGATATTGCAAAGAGTAGTGACGGGACATAGAGTGTGCATCGATTATCGTAAACTAAACAAAGCCACTCGAAAAGATCATTTCCCGCTACCTTTTATAGATCAAATGTTAGAACGATTAGCCAAGCATTCATATTTCTGTTATCTTGATGGTTACTCAGGATTTTTCCAAATCCCTATCCACCCAGATGATCAAGAGAAGACTACATTCACATGCCCTTATGGAACGTTCGCTTATAGATGAATGCCCTTTGGATTATGCAACGCTCCTGCAACCTTTCAAAGATGTATGATGTCAATCTTCGCAGATTTTATAGACAACATCATGGAAGTGTTCATGGACGACTTCTCTGTATGCGGGCAAAGTTTTGAAGGATGCCTATCAAATTTAGAAATGGTGTTAGAAAGATGTGTAAAAGTAAACCTCGTGCTTAACTGGGAGAAGTGTCATTTTATGGTCAGAGAAGGAATCGTATTAGGACACGTTATATCCGATAAGGGTATTGAAGTTGATAAAGCTAAGATAGAAGTCATAAAAGATCTTCAACCCCCTAAAATCATTCGAGAAATACGAAGCTTTTTAGGACACGTCGGTTTCTACCGACGATTCATCAAAGATTTCTCGAAAATCACTAAACCTCTTACCGGTTTATTAATGAAAGACGCTGAGTTCATATTCAATGAAGATTGTCTTAAAGCATTCGAAACTCTAAAAACAGCCCTCATCACCGCACCAATCATGCAACCCCCTGACTGGAGATTACCTTTCGAAATCATGTGCGATGCGAGTGACTATGCTGTAGGCGCATTTCTAGGCCAGAGGAAGGACAAGAAACTTCATGCGATTTACTATGCCAGTGGAACCTTAGATTCTGCTCAGATGAACTACGCCACTACTGAAAAAGAATTGTTAGCAGTTGTCTTTGCGCTTGACAAATTTCGTTCTTACCTAGTAGGAGCAAAAATAATCGTTTACACAGACCATGCTGCTATCAGATATCTATTGACTAAGAAAGATGCTAAACCAAGACTCTTGAGATGGATTTTACTCTTACAAGAGTTTGATCTCGAAATAAAAGATAAGAAAGGTACTGAAAACGTCATAGCGGACCATTTATCTAGAATAGAAGGTATTAAACCCGAACAAGTGCCGATTAACGATGACTTTCCGTATGAACAGCTGATAGCACAAATAGGAAGCGACCCAGTTCAGTTAGACATAGATGAACCAGAACCCGTGGAAACAATCCAAAAAACTGTAGAACTGCCATGGTACGCTGACATTGTCAACTACCTAGCTGCAGGAGCTCTTCCACCTGATTTAACCTATCAGCATAAAAAGAAATTCTTTCACAATCTCAAACATTACTATTGGGATGAACCATTATTGTTCAAAAGAGGACCCGATGGAATCTTTCGTCGATGTATTCCCGAAGAAGAAATAGAAGATGTCATTGCTCACTGCCATTCATCTCCTTATGGTGGACATGCAAGCACTTCCAAGACTTGTGCAAAAATCTTACAAGCCGGCCTATTCTGGCCTAATCTATGGAAAGATGTCCACATCGCTGTTATAAATTGCGATCGGTGTCAACGCACCGACAATATTTCAAGAAGAGATGAAATGCCTCAAAAAGGAATATTAGAAGTAGAAATCTTTGACGTCTGGGGAATAGATTTCATGGGACCATTCCCATCATCTTTCGGTAATAATTAAATACTCGTAGCTGTTGATTATGTTTCAAAGTGGATTGAAGCTATAGCTTCTCCTACAAATGACACACGAGTAGTAATAAAGCTTTTCAAAAATATAATCTTTCCCAGATTTGGTGTGCCTAGACTCGTCATAAATGACGGTGGCTCACACTTCATTTCAAAAATCTTTGACAAATTACTATCTAAGTATGGAGTAAGACACCGTGTGGCAACACCATATCATCCACAAACAAGTGGACAAGTCGAAGTCTCAAACAGAGAAATCAAACAAATCTTAGAAAAGACTATCGCCATATCTCGGAAAGGTTGGTCATCTAAACTTAATGAAGCTTTATGGGCTTATAGGACAGCTTACAAGACACCCATAGGAACTACACCTTTCAAATTAGTTTATGGAAAATCTTGTCATCTCCCGGTAGAACTAGAACACAAAGCTTATTGGGCGATAAAAACTCTCAATATAAACTATAATGCTGCAGGAGAAAAACGAATCCTAGATATTAACGAATTAGAAGAGTTAAGGTTAGATGCTTATGAGAATGCTAAGATATATAAAGAAAGAACTAAGCGATGGCATGATAAACGCCTATCTAGGAAAGAATTTAGTGTGGGAGACGTTGTACTCCTCTTTAATTCAAGACTTAGACTCTTTGCTGGAAAACTAAAATCTAGATGGTCAGGACCCTTTGAAATAACTAGAGTGTTCCCAAGTGAAGCGATAGAAATTAAGGGTAGGAATAGCGAACCATTCACAGTAAACGGACAACGTTTAAAACATTATCATAAAGTTGAAAATAGAGATTATGCAAATAATCTAAGGCTTTTAGAGTTGTCCACTAATTTCCCTGATTAATCTAACCTAAGTATTACGTCAGGCTTTTGACGATAAAAACAGCGCTTAGTGGGAGGCCATTTAATCATTTAAATCATTTTGATCATTTTATTATTTTATCATTTTATTATTCGTTTATTTTTTTTTGCCATTTTATAGTTTTATTTCATTATTACTATTATTGCTTTTATTTATGCATTTTATTTTCTTATTTTTCCTTATTTTAATTTTAAATCACTTTTACAGATTTTCTAAAGTCTTTTCCACTTTCCTTCTCCCCCTGATTTGTTTCCTCCGTATTTACACTAACTATGGCTAACCAACCGATAAACCTCATGGAAACCAAATTTAGAGGTAGGAACCAAAGAATGAAATTTGAAGAGTTATCACAGAGACCAATGGATTTGACTCTGTACCCGGATGATCTGACTATGGAAACCTTAGGTATACATGATAGCATCCTATACTTGTTTAATCGACTTGGATGGGAGAATGCACTGATTCAACAAAAGTTTGTGACTTACCGCGAGCTCACCCTTGAGTTCCTCAGCTCCTTAGTTTACCTACCCGAGCGCGGTTTTGGATTCAGGAAAGGATTTATCAGTTTCCGCCTATTTGGAATAGAATATGACTTTAACCATAGAGAACTAGCTGACTTATTAGGATTCCCTGGTGGACCCTTTGCTTTTACTACCACACAGGTAGAATTGATGGACATTGAGCTGGATTTCTTTTGGGGAACTTTAACCGGAAATTACCATCCTGAACCAAATAACATGAACAATGATGAGATACATAACCCTACTATCCGTTACTTCCATAAGATCCTTGCCCATACCTTCTTTGGGAAAGAAGAAAACCTTACTGGAGTATCTAAAGATGAGATATTCATTATGTCATGTGTGACTAATGGACAGCCAGTCAATGGTGTGCCTTTCATGATGCAAACCTTCACCCGAATCCAAAAAGAACCTGATCTACCCATATTAGTAGGAGGTCTTGTCACCATGATTGCTGATGCCTTAGGACTTAGATACCAATTACACAGGTGTAACCGTTTAGGTACCATCCGTCCTATGAATCTTAACTTTTGCTTTAACCGTCATATTATAAGGAATTTAGGACAACCACCTTTCGAGTACCTAATCAGGAATGAAGTAGTAACCCTGTTCACACTACCAAACCATGCTAGAGTCAGTGTTCACAATAAGGATAATTGGCTTTATGAGCTTACCCCTCCTGACTATCCATCTACTCCTGAAACACCTCAATCTTACAAGATAAAGGATGATATAATGACCGATGTAGAAAGTGACCCTGAGACACCTCCTGGTTACCATGACATTGACCACACTGACGAAGTGATTGAAACCCCTGAAGTGAATCAAGTAGAATATGCTGACAACTTAAATAAAATCATGAACACCCTTGAAGCTTACCAAGCCGATATAAATACTGTTAAGGATGAGATTAAGAGCATGTGATTGGACATTATAGGTTTAACTGACATAACATGTGAGCAATTCTACCACCTGAACTCTGCAATCGAAGATTTGAAGAAGCACTTTTGAAAATGCTGTAGTGATCTAGCTTATTTTACTTATTGTTTTCGTTTCTAGTTAGTTTAACATTTCGCAAATATTTTCGTACCGTATTTTTATTAATGTAATTTCCCTTCAAGTATCAAAAGCAAAGCACTTCTAGTTTTACAAATTTTTCCAATTTAATCAATTTATATGCTTTCAATTCATTTACTATTATGCTTAATTTGCAGTTAAATTGATTAATGTTTGATATAATTTCTCGTGTGATGCAATTTACAAGTACTATGTTGGTATTATATATTGTTTGTGTTTAAAATAAGTGAGAAGTGATCATAAAAAAATATATTGAGTGTGAGAGAGATAATGCATTCTGGAAAATATTCTAAGTTTTAAGCCCTCACGGTCGTCATCATCCTCTAACGATCGTGACAAGCTAATTAGTGCGTCACGACCGTCATCCCCCCTTCACGATCGTGACGACCTTAGTTGTAGGAATCGTGAGAAACATAACTGTTCTTCTTCGAAACCTCTTCCTCTTTCAACTTCCATAACTTTCAAAATCCCCCATTATCTCTTCCAACTCCCGTAACCTCCCATTACCCAAATTAAACTCCATTAACCTCCCAATTTACTCCACACTTATCACATTCTCACCTTGCATTATAATCCGAACCAATTTCCTCTCATTTTATCACTTTTCTCACAAACCTCAAAAACCTCTTATCTCCCACTCTTGTTCTTGCATGCAATGGAAGCAATTCAGTTTAGAGATGGTGAGCATGGAGAAAATCAGAGACAGAGGTTCATCAGATTCCAGAACCGTGGTGTTCAACCCACGCGATATATCGATACTGAATGTTTGAGAGAATTGGGAATGCTCAACAGTGTCAAGAACCTGCTTCAGAAGGTTGGTCTATGGGATCTATGCAGTCAGCCCCAGCCCACATTCGAGCTTCTGACATTGGAATTTCTAAGCTCATTTCATTACATCACTCCTACCGGTTCACAGAGTCAACTCACCGGCGTTGCTAAGTTCAGATTGCTCGGCCGGGAGTTCGAAGTTATGCAAACAAGGATCGCCGAGCTGCTAGGTTTCGATCACGGGAATGAAGCTCACCTCCGCGTGCCGGACAATTTCAGTGAAACCGCTTTCACCTTATGGCACGACATCACCAACACCCGTGCCTCAGCCTTTCAGAGCCTGAATGCTACGCATATCCAGAACCCGGCGATCAGATACTTTCATCGCGTCATATGCAACACCATCTTTGCACGAGAGAGTAACCACAAGCTCAACTCCAAGGAGCTTTTGTTCTTGCACTGCGCCTTAAATGACGAGCCCATCAATGCTGCCCCGTTCATGCTGTCCCATATCCAGTCCATTGCGCAAAGAGGCGCAACCCCCTTCTACATAGGCGGCATTGTCACTACCCTCGCCATTCAGCTGGAGCTTGGTGACTTGGTCATCAATTTTCCTAGCAGAGCCGCAAAATTCCTAACGAAGAATTATTGCAGGTCCGCCCACTTGATTGCTCAGAGAGAGGATGGCAGGTTTAGCCCTGTTATCCAAGGCACTGTTTATCACCACATCATCTTGCCATGTCGTGACCGCATCGATCCGTCTAGCCGAGCCAACTGGCTCTTTGCTTTACCGGATGCTGCCGGCCACGCCCCCATTATTGATGAGCAGGCCGATCCACCAGCGGACGAGATGCAAGACACCATGGATGCAGCTGAGCCTGTCCAGGACATTCCTGAGTCATCCACCCGACAGCCTCCTGCACAAGAATTCACACTTGAGGACGTCCTCCGTGCGATTCATCAGCAGAACCAGATGAATGCCGCACTGGAGCGAAGGCAAAAGGAGCAATATGATGCATTACTTTCAGCTGTTGCCGCTAACCAGAGGACTACTGATGAGAAGCTCGGAGAGATCTTTAGCGAGCTAGACGCTTTGCGCATTGATATCACTGCTATCACCGGTACCGGTTCTGATCCTGAAGTGACTCCGACCAGACGCTCCCGCACCAGAAGCCGAGGCCGTGGTCATCAGCAGCCTTAATTTTAGTTTTTGTTTATGTTTTTCCATTTCCGTTGTTTATACTGTACTTTAACCGCTATTATATCACAACATTGAGGACAATGTCTGATATAGTGTGGGAGAGGTACCTTTAATTTTCCGCATTTTTCCCTTTCCTCACTTTTCCATTCCGTTGTATTTCCTTTTCGTAAGTTAATGAAACAGAGCAATACTTGTGCTATTTTCTTTAATTTCGAACTTTCCCCGTTTATTTAGCCATACCGAAAAAAATCTTTAATTAATTCTTCGCATTACCCGACTTACCTACAAAATCATAATCAGGAAGCTGAGAACGATTCAACAAGATCAATACAGTCTTGACACCTTAGACTTCCCACTTAGGCAATTCCGTTCCGATAATTGTTATGACTACACCTTAAGTTTCAGTTCAAAAGTAACCCCTAGTAGTTTATACTAGCAGTCAGCACCGTCTGAACACAAACCACGTGGGGAGCCGATGAATATAAGTGTTTGATGCCTAATCTATAATGATCCTTCATACCTCGATGCAAATGAAGTGTGAGCCACCATCACTTATGACTAGTCTAGGCACACCAAATATGGGAAAGATTATATTTTTGAAAAGCTTTATTACTACTCGTGTGTCATTTGTAGGAGAAGCTATAGCTTCAATCCACTTTGAAACATAATCAACAGCTACGAGTATGTAATTATTACTGAAAGATGATGGGAATGGTCCCATGAAATCTATTCCCCAGACGTCAAAGATTTCTACTTCTAATATTCCTTTTTGAGGCATTTCATCTCTTCTTGAAATATTGTCGGTGCGTTGACACCGATCACAATTTATAACAGCGATGTGGACATCTTTCCATAGATTAGGCCAGAATAGGCCGGCTTGTAAGAAACGGTCGGTTCAGAGTACACGGTCGCATATAAGAAACGAGAAATATGAGAAGGAGTCCATTGCGGGTTGGTTCAGAGGTACTGGTTCTGAACTTGGTAGGGCGTGCTACGGCTCGATCCCCCACAACCTCCAAATTGGATAATGTATGTAGGGTTACCACATTCGTGTACCTGACCCCGTGCTTATAAAGGATCAAAGTCGCTAACCGGCTACTCCACTACGTGCGTGCTAAGGCAAAGGGCTTAATGTGATTGCGCTAGAATGAAACCGGGCGAAATAAGATCGAAAGACTCTAGGTGAAATCGTAAAGCAATTACCGAATGTTTCGTTTAACGGGAAGTCGACGACTTAGCTTGTTGCTTGTGTCATTAGTGTATCGTTAGTGTTTCATCAAAGTACCGGTTTACCTGACAAAACGATCCTTCGTACGGTTTTGTTATGTGTGTGCGTCGATAAAAACTTGTCCGACAATTTTCAACCGACTATTTTCTTGAGGACAAGCAAAGGTTTAAGTTTGTGGAAGTTTGATAACGAGAAAAGTATCGATTATATTGCTATGTTTCAATACCATTTTATCGCATAATTGTCGTTTTAACACCCGATTCCTCGAGTTTTCTTTGCCATTTTGCAGGTACATCATATACAGAGCCAAATCATGAGCCACAAGTGAAATGAGCAAAATCAACCATTAAAAGATGAAGAAAGGAGGAATTCTGCATAAACCTGCATTTTTTGTAACAGTCACGGTCGTCACCTAGGAGTCACGACCGTGACACGCTGAAAGGAGCAGTCACGGTCGTCACAAGTCCCTCACGACCGTGACGCGCATCAAACAAGGAAGACGAACGTGACACCCTTGTCACGACCGTGACAAGGGGAAATTAGGGTATTTGACTAAGACTTGGTCCTGAACGTTACGCTACGTGAAATCCAACATGCCTATTTTCCAGCAGACCAAGTATTCCAACATTCCCTGGATTCTCTCAACACCTACGAGGCCCAAGCACAAATTCCAACCGCCAAGCCCATTTAGCTTTCTATAAATAGCTTAACTTCAAGAAACAATTTACAGAGTTTTAGTTTTAAATTTTCTTGCGGAAGCTCTGCCGTTTTTATTTGCACCCTTTTATTTTTCTAGCATTAATTTTCTTGCTTTAATTTTCTGTATCCCAACCAACCATATAACAATTTCCAACATTAGGAAATTGTTATAATTTAATTTGTTTCAAAGCCTTCAGATTCTTTTAGAAAATTTATTTCCGATTCCGGTCAGAACTCCGAGCTTTCCAGCCTATGGAAGAAGGAGTCTACTACTTTTATTGTTATCCAGGTTTTTATATTAAATTGCATTTATATTAATGTTGAGTATTTATTTTTCTGCCATGCATATTTTATTTTATATTTCTCTGCCTCTGTCTGGTTCAACAATAATGAATAGCTAAACACCTTAGGGCGGTATGTAATTAAAACAAACTAAATCGGTAGAATCAACTCTAGGCTTTAAATAATTAAGAACTTAAAATTCTGGCTGAGACTTTTTATTATAAAAATCAACCTTTTTGTTACGAGAGTAAGGAAAGTGTATTAGGTTAGGTCAAGACCACGAGAGTGTGAGATTTTAACCAGATAGCTAAAGTTAGGCATTTAATTTAAACACAGCGAGAGCGTTTTAAAATGAATTAGAATTACTAAGTTTCCAAAAATTATCTCTAAACACTTATGGGCTAGCGAGAGCAGGCATAGGGCTTTAGGGGTAAGATCTGAGATAAGACCACGAGAGTGTGAGTTAAAGATATTCAAACTGGTAACCTCTACAGAATAGATTAAGTGAACCATCTTTATAAGCCTAGGGTAGATTGACCCGCCTAAGTTAGCATAATTACATACCGACCGCCTTAGTATTATTTTATTAAACTTAAATTTAATTCCCGCCTTTAAATCTTTAAAAACAACCAAAACAATCGTGACAACCCTTCACCTTAGCTAAACTAGAGAATCCTTTAGCACTAAGTAATCATAGAGTCCCTGTGAATCGATAATCTTAAATATTACTTCGATAGGCTGTGCACTTGCAGTTAAGATACCGCTAGACACATAATTAGATACGTCTTTAGCCCATCAAATGCTTTGAGACAAATTAGAAGTCATACCAATCCTTAGAAATCACTCTTGCAAGAATCCCTCTCTTGAGAATTTTGTGAAAAATGGCTTATGGAAACTTGTGATCCAAGGCATGATTTTGGGCTTGCAATGTTGCATTGTCATGTAATGAAGTTCAGAAGTGAATTAGAGGTCACTTGAATGCTTGAAATGTGAAATTGCAAAAAATCCTCTTTGGTGTGAAACTTGAATTTTTAGGATTTTTGCCAACTTTGCCAAGCCATAAATTGAGTTCCATAATGAATTAGAACTTGTTCTTGTACTTTTTGGAAAGGGAATGATCCAATCTACAACTTTCATGACCAACAATTTTTCATTTGAAGCATTTTTGGTTGAGAAAGAGGAGGTTGAAAAACATTCCCAAAATGGAAAGTTTACATTACAAGTCATTTCCATTTTTGGCAACTTTTGGTTTAGCTCCCTTTTCTTCAATTTTGTTAACTTCCAAGCACTTAAATGATCAAATAAAGATCATATAACTTCAATTTGATGCAAAATCCACTTTGGTTCCATTTTTGGGGGCCTCAGATGCCCTGATTCTGCTTTGACTTGCTCAAGAAGTTACCCAATGAACATATGACTTCCACAATGAATTTCTTCATCAAACTTGGTACACATGACCCTTATAACATATTGAGACTATTAGAAACAAGAATGGCCAAAACATTTGGATTTATAGCCTCTGAAACCAAAACCTTAATTTCAGGTCATATGTGTAGGGAAACCCTAGCTCTTCTTCCATGCTTCCCAAGTTCTTGTGATTCTTTGACTTCCTTGATCTTTGAGGGATATAAAATGATGATTGAACACACATGGACCCTCTTGGAATGATTGGAGACCTTTGAAGTGGCTCAGATGGATCCTTGGATTGCTCAGATCACAAACCCTAGATGCAAATGAATTGGAACTATGCAGATGAAACAAATATGCAATGTGAGATGGTATGTTTATGCTTATGCAAAAATGAAAGATCACAAGCCATGGTGTGAACTTAGTGAGGGAAAATTTGGGGTGCTTACACTTATCGGAAGGGTTCCCAGGTGGCAAATGATTCTAACAGAATTTGAAATTTAGTACACCTCTCAGAAAGCCATCAAAGGCAGTGTATTGTCTGACTATCTGGCCGAACAACCCATTGATGATTACCAGCCTATGACATTTGACTTCCCTGATGAAGACATCGTGTTCTTAAAGTCAAAAGGTTGTGAAGAGCCTATTCACAATGAAGGGCCTGATCCAAAAGAAGCATGGACTATGATGTTTGATGGGCAGTTAATTGCAACGGTCGTGGGGTTGGTGCAGTGCTTATTACACCTAAAGGGGTTCATATGCCTTTCTCAGCAAGGCTCGCCTTTGTCTGCACTAACAATGAAGCAGAATACAAAGCTTGTATCATGGGTCTTGAGGAAGCCGTTGACCTCAGGATTAAAACCTTGAATGTATTCAGAGATCCAACTTTGGTAATCAACCAGACCAACGGCTAGTGGTACACTCATCAGGAGCATATGATTCCCTACTGTGACTATACGAGGAGATTGTTGACCTTCTTCACAATAGTTAAGCTTGAATACATCCCTTGAGATGAGAATCAGTTTGTAGACGCTTTGGCTACCCTTTCATCCATGATCAAAGTACAAGTCGCCAATTATGTACCTCGGATTTTGGTATCCATACTGGACAGACCGACATATGTATTCTCTGTGGACATTGTCCCTGATAACAAACCTTGGTACCATGACATCAAATGCTTCTTGGAAACTCATACATACCCACCTGGGGCATCATTAAACGATAAGAAGACATTAAGAAGGCTAGCCGGTAGTTTCTTCCTCAATACTGATGGTTCTTTATACAAGCGAAACTTCGACATGGTCTTGCTCAGATGTGTTGACAAGAAGGAAGCAGACCTACTGATGCACGAAGTACATGAAGGTTCTTTCGGTACCCATGCCGGAGGACATGCAATGGTAAAGAAGTTATTAAGATCAGGTTACTACTGGATCACAATGGATGCACATTGTTGTGCTTATGCCAGAAAATACCACAAGTGCCAGATCTACGCAGATAAAGTGCATGTGCCTCCGAATCCTTTGAATGTAATGTCTTCACCTTGGCCCTTCGCCATGTGGGGAATTGATATGATTGGAAAGATTGAACCGACTGCTTCAAATGGTCACAGATTCATTCTGGTAGCCATGGATTACTTCACCAAATGGGTTGAAGCAGCTTCGTATGCAAACGTCACCATACAAGTGGTAGCTCGATTTCTGAAAAGCGATATAATTTGTAGATATGGAATTCCCGAGCGAATCATTACTGATAATTGTTCCAATTTGAACAACAAGATGATGGCAGAACTTTGTCGGGACTTCAAAATTCAATATCACAACTCCTCTCCTTACAGACCAAAGATGAACGGAGTTGTTGAGGAAGCCAACAAGAATATCGAGAAGATTGTGCAGAAGATGGTAGTCACCTATAAAGACTGGCACGAAATGCTACCGTTTGCCTTGCATGGGTACCGAACCTCTATCTGAACATCTACTGGGGAAACACCCTATCAGCTTGTGTATGGATGGAAGTTGGCCTGCCTGTTGAAGTTGAACTACCCTCCTTACGGGTAATGACGGATGTGAAATTAAATGAAGCAGAATGGGTCCGATCTCGATACAATAAACTGAGCCTAATTGAAGAGAAAAAATTAGCAGCTATCTGTCATGGGCAGTTGTATCAGAAACGAATGAAGAAAGCCTTCGATCAGAAAGTCAAACCTCGGGAATACCAGGTGGGAGAGCTTGTTCTGAAGAGGCTTCTTCCTCCTCATACAGACCACATGGGAAAATGGACGCCAAACTATGAAGGCCCATTCATAGTAAAGAAAGTTTTCTCTGGTGGAGCGTTGATGCTCACTACAATGGATGGCGAGGACTTCTTATCTCCTATGAATTCAGATGCGGTTAAAAAATACTTCGCATAAAATGAACCGCTGGACATAAAAACAGAATGTAAGTCCAGGAAAAAATAGGGCATCCCGGCGAGTCAAAAACAAAATAAAAGACTCGGGCAAAAATAAGGGAAAAACTAAAAAAATGTACACCCGCTGAGTTGAAATGCCACATCGGACAGCTCAGGCAAAAATGGGTATCCCGGTGGATTGAAAACCCGAAAGGGCAATCCACGCAAAATCAGGGAATAAGCGAACAACTGAATTTCTGAATTCGTCTGTATCACTCACAACATGGCAAGCTTCGAAAGGACAAAGCGTTGGTCAGAATCAACCTTCTTCAGAAAGCAAGATAAATAGAACGTCAAGGTCATACATGTCATAGCAAAGGAAGCTCACTAGAGCGTAATCTTCAACATTGCCAACACTTTTATTTTCTCAAATTTACAGCAATCTCCTCCTATGATGGAATCCGGTTGAGGATACCTCGGGACACTTGTGTGTTTCTGTTTAACGAGTTGCAGGTACTCAAGGAAGACAATCTTTCACAGCATGGGGCATATCAAGCATTATTCCCTAGCCAAGTCATCAATCACCTCATCAGCAGGATTACTTGACACGAGTTTTTCCCCCACGAAGCTGTCATCCCCTCAAAGGATCCTTGAAGAATTCATCAATCCCCAGCGTATTGCTTGGACGAAGGAGTGGCAACAGATTACTTCCCAGAAGTTATCTCCTCCCCAAGCAGGATCTCCCGAGAAATTCCTGACGGCTTTTCCCCAGCAAAGTATCCGGGAACTTTCTATTCCCCATCAGAGTTACCATTTTCTCCCCAGTAAAGCAACGTCTGAAATACTTCCCCAGCGGAGTTGCTGAAACTTCCTCATCCCCAGCGGAGTTCTCCCTCCGGACAGATAGACTAGAAATTTTTTTTCTCGCAGGATCTGGATCTCGGATCGGGTTTCTCATTTGCATAATCATAGCATTCACGTCATTTTCTCCCAAACTAAGCGTAGCATTCCGTCTAATACGGAGCATTACGGCAAAAAAATCAAACATTTGCATAGTCATAAGCCAGGTTCGAGCCAGTAACCTGCAAACATCAGAATCACTTCACCAACAATATATAAAACTCATATCCCCTGTAGATAAAAGCCAAAACATCCCCTTTGCACTCTCAAATATAGATGCCTGTTCATATTTATAGATGCTCTTTTCGACACTCGTCTCTGTCATCTTTCCCTGGTGAAGTCGCCATAATCCTTGTGATATTCGTCCGTATCTTACTTATACAGAATTCTCAAACACTTGTTCATACCTGTACATATTCTTTGTTGATACTCGCTAGTGTCATACTTCCTTGGCAAGTCAAAACACTCGTCAGTGTCCCTTGCTCAATCTTTTGGCACTCGTCCGTGTCTTGCACATATTTCCCCAGTAGATCAATACTTGTACATACTTATACATAAGTCTTTGATACTCATCTGTATCTTGTATATATCACCTCCTCAGCAGATCAACACTCGTCTGTGTTCCTTGCTTACCCGATTGATACTCATCCGTGTCATCATCCTTAAACATGTGTCAGCGTTTGTTTCTACCGATACTCCACTGTATCATGGTTCTAAGGATGCTCGTCTGCATTGTTAGACGTTGTGGCGAGTGATCTAGAGGGGGGGTGAATGGATCACCTCCTTGTTTTCTAGGATTTAAATTTTTTTCAGAGTTTTCAAAGAATTACGGAAACGAAGGTCCCGAATAAACACGCGTCTATTCTGAACCGGCCACTAGAAGACCAGACAAGCGATAACGTGTTGGATTTTACGATTGCTATGATAAGGATTAAACACACAATATGAAAAACAGTTGAATGCACTTATCACTAAAGCAATTTCCAATGAATCGAAAAACAAATTAACACGAAAGTAAAGATAGAGAGGAGAAACAATACGCCGAGATTTGGTAAGGAAGTTCCCCACGTCCGTCCTCGCGTGTGGGTACGTCTCCCTCTCAATTTCAAATCGAAATTGAGAATTCTTATATCAAAGTTGTTGAATCCGTTGATTACAAGGTTCGAATACAAATACCAGAATTCTAAACTCCTAGAATTTCCTATTGTATCAACCTCCACTCGATTTGAGCCCAATCAAGATTTCCTGCAAGTTATACAATCAATCCACCGGTTCCACGACTCTCGCTGCGGCTGAATCTGACTTGTAAAACGTGACTCACAAAACCCTCAAGAACACGCCCGTTCTTGAAGGAAAACCCAGCTGGTTTTTCCAAAAAAACCTTCTATCAATCTTCAACTCAGCTGGATCACCGATCGTACCACTGAACGTTATCTCGAAAGCCTTCAATTCACAGGACAACAAACACTTCCTTGTTGATGTTCCTGAATTAAGATCTTTGAGAAGATGATGAAGATGTCTTTGATTCTAGGTTACAAACTTGCTCAACATTGAAGTTCCAACACTCCAAAAACCCTATCTTGATGTGTTCTTCAATGCTTAATCACTACAAAATTCGTCTCTCAAATTTCTGTATTATGTGATCTGTATCTTGAAAATGAAACAAAAGCACATATATGTATGCAGAGTCTGTTAGACAAATAACAAAAGAATGAATCGATTCAAGCTTGGATGAATCGATACATACTGATCAATTTTGAGAAAACAGGATTATTTAAATAGCATGAATCGATACATCAAAGGATGAATCGATTCATTTTGCGAAATCCAGAAACCTCTCAACAGCATGAATCGATTCAAGCTAGAATGAATCAATTCATTATGCGTGATTTTCCAAAAATTCATAAACATTGAGAAACAAGAGAACCAAAATAAAACAAGCATATTTCTTCATATGATACAAACACAAAACACTTAAAATTTATAATCGATCAAAAACTAAGGTTGCTCACAAACTCCCCCTTTTTGATGATGACAAAATTTTGAAGTGTGAGAGAGTACTCCCCCTGAGTTTGTACCTGTCATTGTCTTTTCACACTTGCCTTTTTCTCCCCTTTTGTCAACAGCAAGAAAGAGTTATAGATGATGAACCAGAAACAGCAAAACAAAGATACAAAGGCAAAATTCACTCACAAAGAATGAAATGGAAAGCGCAAACAATTTAAACAAAAGCAAATAACATAATCAAGGCAGTGAAATTGTCAAAGAAGGTTGCGAATTACATAGCCAAACCAAAACATAAATTGTTCAAACATGAAAAAACAAAAGAAACTCAAGCAACACACAATGATGAAATGCAATATTAAATGCGTCAATGAGGGAAATGGCCACCACACGACTCCGCATCAGCACGATCAGGGTCACGAAAGCTTGGAGGAGGTGGAGGAGGCATTTCATCTGGATTCTGCCCCATGAACGCATAACGCCGGAAACGCCTCTGGACTACGGTACTTTGAAACCTTTCCATAATGCCCGGGTGCGAACGGCAATCATCCATAAATCCAGACATCTCATTATAAAACACTTGATGCCACTTAACTAGTTCAGTATGCCAGGAATGTTGATTATGGTACATGCGAGTATGGTCATCATGCCATTCACGATGCTCCTTATGCCATTCCGTTTGCTGGACATGCCATGCACGAGCTTCCTCATGACGGGCATTGTTTGCAACTTCCAATTTTGCAAACATGTCAGTGAGATAAGCTGGAGCAGCAGTAGAGGAAGTCGGTGCATCCGAAGAGGGAGCATGATCATAGTTTGTGGGAGACCACCTTTGTGGTATCCACTCACCCCATCCGGTGTTGGCAGGCGCATCAGGAGCAGGATTTTCAGCTTCTTCCATATCTTCATCCCTGTTTTCTTCAACATATATGTGTTCAGCCGGGTTGTCAAAGTTGTAAATGCGAGTACGTGTGATGCGTTC
The DNA here is from genome assembly GCA_963966055.1 of Lathyrus aphaca. Classification (NCBI taxonomy): domain Eukaryota; kingdom Viridiplantae; phylum Streptophyta; class Magnoliopsida; order Fabales; family Fabaceae; genus Lathyrus; species Lathyrus aphaca. Next base: position 296,952,994 of record OZ014519.1, on the reverse strand, counting down.
AAAGAAGTAGTAACAACGGCGCTCGATGTCCCATCGATACCCCATATGAGAAAGTGTGGCATTGTTGAATTCTTGCACACTAGAGACTGATACGAGAGGCACAGGAGGAAAAGTGACTTTCCAAAACTTGAGAATCCGCATGATTTGAGAAGCATAGGCAAGGGTAATGTTTTTGGAACTGTTTCGCGTAAGGAAGATGCGCTTGACAAAGTAATTTGCCCAATTTAAGGGAATCTTTTTCTGCAAAATGTACAGCAAATGGATATCCGGCTTGTCCAAACGAGAATGTCCACCGGACCTTGGACGCAAGATATGCGAAAAGGATCCAGTGCAGAATTCTTGGTACACTTTTGATCATACCTGAAGTTAGTGGCTCATCATCAACAAGGGGTCTATCCAACTTAGAAATGGATGCACAGAATTCCTTCAAATTAAACTGAGTTTCGAAACTCTGGTCATGCCACATCTGCAAATCATCAACTTCAGATGGCATACGGAACACTGTGTCCCAGTCAACAGCCTCAAACCGATATGTTCTTGTTCCAATTAAACATTTAAACATATATCCTCTTGCAGTTTTCACACCAGCATAGAAAGCACGAATAAAATCTCCATGATACTCATCTTTAACATATAAAAAGAATCCAAGACTTTGTGCGTCGATTAAAGCCGCAACTTCTTCCAAACCTAGAGTACGAGCATCACTAGGATCAAACATATGAGGTTTCATTACTAACCTTGATTTAAAGGAAGTTTCGAATTCTTCAATGATGGCCAGATGAAGGATTGCAGTCCCGGATGGAGGAATTTCAGGAATAGGAGGAGCCTGAGAAGAAGACCCAACAGGTTCCTTGCCTTTTCGTTTACTTCTTTCTCTTGGGAGCATAACTTTTGGAGACATGGTGGAAGATTAGGGTTTGAGAGAAGAAGAGGGGTTTTTGGAACAGTTAGGTTTTGATGCTAATGATGTAAATGAGATAATGAGAGAGATATAATGGAGATAATGGGGTTTTTCAACTGATACAAATGTCATGGCAGTTGCTGATGTGTCGATTCATTAAAAAAACCGAATTTTTGTCAGGATGAATCGATTCATCCCTGTTTGTATCGATTCATTTCACGAAGAATTTTAAAAGTGAAACTACTATGTATCGATTCAAGGAACTATGAATCAATACATACTGTAACTGACTTTTGAAAGAAATTGTAAAATTAAATCATGAATCGATTCAAGCAAAGTGGGATCGATTCATTATGCGAATTTTTGATTTTGTAGAAGAAAATGAATCGATACAAGGATTTATGAATCAATACATACTGTAATTGATTTAACAGAAATTAAAATAAAACAAACATGAATCGATTCATGAATGTTGGGATCGATTCATTATGCGAAAATTTGAATATTTCAGTGATTTTTAGGAATTGACACATTTATGAAGAAGCAAAACAACCATTATGCAGTTAAATGAAATGCAACAAAGTATGCATGCTTAAGAATAACTAAAATCAATGTTCAAACATTTATATGAAAAGAAGTTCATGTAAACAAAAGATCATTACTCAAACATACATTGATCATACAATATTACCAATGGTGAAGAGAGGAACGATATTACCTCCATCGTAGTATTCTCATGAGGCACTAGTGAAGACTACAATCAAAACTTAGCAAATATGATGAGATAAATAGAAACAATATCAATCAAACTTAAGGCACCAATGAGGAGAGATCAAGAATTCCTAACTCACGACGAATGTTGAAAAATGGTTCAGTCGCCAAAGGTTTAGTGAAAATGTCAGCAAGCTGATTTTTAGTATCAACATGCTCAAAAACAACATCGCCTTTTTCAACATGATCGCGAAGAAAGTGATGTCGAATCTCAATATGTTTTGTGCGCGAGTGTAAAATAGGATTCTTAGTGAGGTTAATGGCACTAGTGTTGTCACACTTAATTGGAATACGTTTAAGTTCAATATCAAAGTCTTGTAGTTGTTGTCTTAGCCACAGAATTTGAGCACAACAACTACCGGCTGCGACATACTCAGCTTCTGCAGTTGACAAAGCTACGGATACTCGCTTTTTACTATGCCAACTTATCAAAGAATTTGAAAACAGATGACATGTGCCACTAGTGCTTTTCCTATCTGATTTGCAGCCAGCAAAATTAGAATCAGAATAACCAACTAAGCTACAATCGCTTCCTTTGGAATACCAAAGCCCATATTTAGGTGTTCCATTAAGATACCTAAATATACGCTTGACTGATTTTAGGTGAGATTCCTTTGGATTTGATTGATATCTTGCACACATACACACACTAAACATGATGTCTGGTCTAGAAGCAGTAAGATACAAAAGAGATCCGATCATACCTCTATACCTTTTGACATCAACCCCTTTACCATGTTCATCTTTGTCCAAGTTTCCATTGGTAGGCATAGGAGTGTCAATTGATTTAGAATCATTCATTCCAAACCGTTTGAGCAGCTCTCTACAGTATTTAGTTTGACATACTGTTGTACCTTCATCAAGTTGCTTTATTTGGAGGCCTAAAAAGTAGTTCAACTCCCCCATGAGACTCATCTCAAACTCACCCTGCATAACAATAGAAAATTCTTCGACCAAGTGTATGTTAGTTGAACCAAAGATGATATCGTCTACATAAACTTGAACTAAAAGAATGTGTTTTCCTTTGTGTTTAATGAAGAGTGTATTATCCACTTTACCTCTAGAATATCCATGATCAAGTAAAAATTTACTAAGTCTTTCGTACCACACACGAGGTGCTTGCTTAAGACCATATAAAGCACGCTTTAACTTGTAGACATGATCTAGATATTCAGAATTTTCAAAACCAGGAGGTTGTGAAACATATACTTCTTCATTTATAACACCATTTAAGAACGCACTCTTTACGTCCATTTGGTAAAGCTTGAAATTCATAGAACACGCATAAGCAAGCAAAAGACGTATAGCTTCAAGGCGAGCAACCGGAGCATAAGTCTCCTCATAATCTATGCCCTCCTCTTGGTTATACCCTTGTGCTACCAAGCGTGCCTTATTTCTAGTTATCACTCCGTTTTCATCAAGTTTATTCCTAAAAACCCATTTAGTACCTATGATGTGATGATCTCGCGGACGAGGGACAAGTTCCCAAACGTCATTTCTTTTAAATTGATTTAGCTCTTATTGCATGGACATTAGCCAAAATTCATCAACCAAGGCCTCTTTAGCGTTTTTAGGTTCCACTTGTGATACAAAAGCGAAGTGAGAACAAAAATTATTTATCTTAGACCGAGTCAACACTCCCTTTGAAATGTCTCCTAATATATTGTCTATGGGATGGTCTTTAGAGGATTTCCAAGCTGGTGGAAGATCCTTCACTTCGGATGTTCCTTCCTCTTTATCTTTTTCAATACATGTATCTTCCTCCTTCTCAATAGCAACCGCTTCGGATTGATCAATTTCCGAATCAGCTTCTTTGAGTATGTCTTGTGTAGATACACCTGCGTCATTAAAAGAGATACCTTTTCCGACAATTTTTGGGTAAGACTCATCAAAAGAAACATGGACAGATTCTTCGACAGAAAGTAAACGCCTATTATACACTCTATATGCTTTACTTGATTGAGAGTAACCAAGAAAAATACCTTCATCAGCTTTGGCATCAAACTTCCCAAGATTTTCCTTACCGTTATTCAAGACAAAACATTTACAACCGAACACATGAAGATGAGACAAGTTGGGCTTTCTACCTTTTAAAATTTCATACGAAGTTTTATTCAAAATAGGACGAATTAAGATCCTATTTAGAACATAACAATCCGTACTAATTGCATCCGCCCAAAAGTATTTTGGTAATCCACCCTCATTGAGCATTGTTCTTGCCAATTCCTCTAAAACTCGATTTTTACGTTCCACAACACCGTTTTGTTGTGGAGTTCGAGGAGATGAAAAGTTATGCTCAATGCCATACTTGTCACAAAACTTATCAAAGAGGTGGTTTTGAAATTCACCTCCATGATCGCTTCGGATTGTAACTATTTTAGAATTCATTTTATTTTGGGACAGCTTTGCAAAACTTTTGAAAGCAGAAAAAGTTTCATCTTTGCTATGAAGAAATATAGTCCAAGTGAATCTACAGTAGTCATCTACTATTACAAAACCGTAATAGTTTCCGCCTAAGCTCTTTGTCCTAGATGGTCCAAAGAGATCCATATGGAGAAGCTCAAGGGGTCTTGAAGTTGAAATTATATTTTTAGATTTAAAAGAGACCCTTGTTTGTTTTCCCATTTGGCAAGCATCACATAGGTGGTCTTTTGAAAACTTTATTTTTGGAAGACCTACCACTAGATCCTTGGATATAAACTTGTTAAGCAAATCGAAATTAACATGCGCTAAGCGTCTATGCCATAGCCATGAATCATCATTTAAGGCTACTAGACATTTAGTGCTTGTTAAGGAAACACTCAACAAATCAAGCATATATATATTGTCTACTCTAACACCCTTAAACACAACATTTGGTTCGGTATGTTCAATTTTGCAACATGTTTTTGTGAAAGACACTTTATAACCTTTGTCGCATAGTTGACTTATACTTAACAAATTGTGTTTAAGTCCCTCTACAAGATGTACATCAGAAATAATAGTGGTAGAGGGATTACCTACACTACCTTTACCAAGTATTGCTCCTTTGTTATTGTCTCCATAAGTAACATACCCCTTTTTCTTTGTTTTGAAGTCAATAAAAAGCGATATGTCACTCGTCATGTGCCTTGAACATCCGCTGTACAGAAACCATCTTCTTTCCATGGATGCAAGACACTCATCCTACAATATCAAAAGAGAGAGGTAGGTACCCAATTTTTATTGGGTCCAAGTGGGTAAGTAATAACATGGTTGTCTTTAGGCTTCCATTGATAAATGCCTTTAGGAACAAGAAATCTTCTAAACTTGCATTTCTCAATGGTGTGACCAGCATGACAACAATAGTGACAAACACTACGATAATGATGATGTTTACTATTGGTCTTTAAATCCTTTGGAACAAAAGAATATTTTGCATACGGAGGATTTAATGACTTTTTGAACAATCTAGTATCAACGGCATAAGTAATCTTAGGTTGCAAGGCTTTTTCCAATTTGGCTTTAAGAGAGATGACCTCTTGTTGCCAAATGTGGCACCTTTCACAATGCCTAATTTTACTACAACCATCAATATCAATAGCTTTTGAATTTTCTGCAATACTAGCTTTCAAGCATTCTAAATCTTTTTCAGCATATTGTACTTTACCTTCTAAGTATGAAAAAATTCTTTTATCGGAAGCTAACCTTTTAAATGCTTCTTTAGCTTCATTATGCAGTTTTTCAAAAGCTACTTTCAATTCAGAAAAAGACATGGAAGAGAAGTTGTTATAATAAGCTTGTTTTACCTTTTTATCATCACTTTTCTTCTTGTGATGGGACTGATTTTTGGTGTGAGCCATAAGACACAAATTTGCGGTTTCATCGCTATCACTTGTGCATTGTGTACTTGATGAACCAATATCACTTTCCCAAGAAATGTAAGCTCTTCTTTGCTTATTATTATACCTTCTTGGAGGAGCTTTTCCTTTATCCTTTTTCTTTAAAGGGCAATCCGTTTTATAATGACCGGACTTGCCACAATTAAAGCAAGACCCTCTTTCTCTATTCTTCTTAACCTCTTCCTGTTTTGAATCCATAGATTGTCTTCTAAAGTTTATGAGATTTTTGTCGGAATGTTTTATTCCATTCTTTCGAATGAATCTATTATATCTCCTAACAAAAAGTTCCATTTCTTCGTCACCGGAGTCTTCGTCACTACTTGACTCATTGTTGCTTAGCTCTTTTTATGAGGACTTTGAGTTTGAAGCCATAAGAGCTATAGGCCTCTTCTCACCCTCTTTGTCTTTGTTCTTCTCTTTTCCCTTTTTACTTTTGTTTTCAAACTTTTCTAGACTTTCTAGTTCTTGCTGATGTTCCTCCAGCTTTCCAAACAAAGTAGTCATTGTGAGTGTCGTTAGATCATTGGCTTCCTTGATAGCTGTCACTTTAGGTTGCCATTCCCTGCTAAGACATCTCAGAGTTTTATTAGTAGAAATATCATTGGAAACCGTTTTTCCAAGTGCATTCAAATGATTAATAAGATGAACAAATCTCTTTTGCATGTTGGGAATAGATTCTCCTTGTTTCATGCGAAAGAGTTCGAACTCTTGATTAAGTGTGTTAATGCGGGACTGTTTTACTTCAGTTGTGCCCTCATGAGCAATTTCTAAAACATCCCACATTTCTTTAGTTGTCGAGCAATGGGAAACTCGATAATATTCATCTGCACTAAGTGCTGAAATTAGCATATTTCGAGCTCTCCAATCACTTGACCACTTTTTCTCATCTTTTTCATCCCAATCGTCTTCTGGTTTAGGTACTATGGCTCCTGCCTCTTTCATCATGGTAATTTGAAAAGGACCATTTTGAATGGCAGCCCATACGCGTCTATCAACAGAATTTATATGTACTCACATGCAGTCTTTCCAATAGCCATAATTTTCACCGTTGAAAACAGGAGCTCTATTGTATGCCCCCTTTGGTTCAGAATCCATAACGTTACAGGCAGCCACAAAGCACCAGCGAACCGGTGCTCTGATACCACTTGTTAGACGCTGTGGCGAGTGATCTAGAGGGGGGTGAATGGATCATCTCCTTGTTTTCTAGGACTTAAAAAGTTTTTCAGAGTTTTCAAAGAATTACGGAAACGAAGGTCCCGAATAAACAGACGTCTATTCTGAACCGGCCACTAGAAGACCAGACAAGCGATAACGTGCTGGATTTTACAATTGCTATGATAAGGATTAAACACACGATATGAAAAACAGTTGAATGCACTTATCACTAAAGCAATTTCCAATGAATCGAAAAACAAATTAACACGAAAGTAAAGATAGAGAGGAGAAACAATACGCCGAGATTTGGTAAGGAAGTTCCCCACGTTCGTCCTCGCGTGTGGGTACGTCTCCCTCTCAATTTCAAATCGAAATTGAGAATTCTTATATCAAAGTTGCTGAATCCGTTGATTACAAGGTTCGAATACAAATACCAGAATTCTAAACTCCTAGAATTTCCTATTGTATCAACCTCCACTCGATTTGAGCCCAATCAAGATTTCCTGTAAGTTATACAATCAATCCACCGGTTCCACGACTCTTGCTGCGGCTGAATCTGACTTGTAAAACGTGACTCACAAAACCCTCAAGAACACGCCCGTTCTTGAAGGAAAACCCAGCTGGTTTTTCCTTGAAACCTTCTATCAATCTTTAACTCAGCTAGATCACCGATCGTACCACTAAATGTTATCTCGAAAGCCTTCAATTCACAGGACAGCAAACACTTCCTTGTTGATGTTCTTGAATTAAGATCTTTGAGAAGATGATGAAGATGTCTTTGATTCTAGGTTACAAACTTGCTCAACATTGAAGTTCCAACACTCCAAAAACCCTATCTTGATGTGTTCTTCAATGCTTAATCACTACAAAATTCGTCTCTCAAATTTCTGTAATCTGTGATCTGTATCTTGAAAATGAAACAAAAGCACATATATGTATGCAGAGTCTGTTAGAAAAATAACAGAAGAATGAATCGATTCAAGCTTGGATGAATCGATACATACTGATCAATTTTGAGAAAACAGAATTATTTAAACAGCATGAATCGATACATCAAAGGATGAATCGATTCATTTTACGAAATCCAGAAACCTCTCAACAGCATGAATCGATTCAAGCTAGAATGAATCGATTCATTATGCGTGATTAAAACAAGCATATTTCTTCATATGATACAAACACAAAACACTTAAAATTTATAATCGATCAAAAACTAAGGTTGCTCACAAACTGCATCTTTGGTCTATACACACTGTCAAACACTTATACCTTTTATTTTTAAAGCGTAAGCACTCATCCATGTTTACATCCCCACAGAAACGAAACAACTTTTTATATCCGACATTCGTCCTATGACGTGATACTTTCGGCAGGCCGTCCCCTGCTAGGTGATCGTACTTCACCTTTGGATGGCCGTCCCTCATCCCTTCCCCAGTGGAGTCCCCATTGTTGGAACCTTCAATCCGGCATTCGTCCTATGTCGCGATATGTGTGGCAGCCGCCCCCTGCCAGGTTATCGTCCTTCACCTTATGATGATCGTCCCTCATCATTTCATCCGATGGTCGTCCCCATCGTCGATATTTTTATCCAGCATTCGTCATATGTCACGATAATCCCCCAAGAGCAGCCGTCCCCTGCTAGGTGATCATCCTTCACCTCTTGATGATTGTCCTTCATCATGCTTATCCGATGGCCGACCTCATCGTTGATCTTTTCTATTCGGCATTCATGCTATGTCGTGATAAAGAGCAGGCCATCCCCTACTAGGTGATTGTCCTTCACCTTTGATGATCGTCCCTCATCAAATATTTCATTTATTCTTTAACCCGATGGTCGTCCCTGTCGTGGTCCCTTTTCCTTTTCCTAATGATCGTCCTTCATCAGTTTAGCCTGGTGGTCGTCCCCATCGTTGTTTACTTTACTTTCCAGCCTGATGGCCGTCCCCATCAATGCTTTTCTCACTTCTTCAAATCCCCAGAGAGTTTTATTTCTTTACCCGATGGCCGTCCTCGTTGTGGTCTTTTTTCTTTTTGATGATCGTCCTTAATCACTTTTCCCGATGGCCGTCCCCGTCGCGGTTTCTTTATTTCCCAGTATGATGGCCATCCTCGTCATTGCTTTACTTACTGTTTTACCCCCAGGAGTCGCCATCTGCTCGATGGTCGTCCTCCGTCATTGCTCGATGGCCATCCCCGTCATTGCTCGATGGTCGTCCTCCGTCATTGCTCGATGGCCATCCCCGTCATTTCTTTACTTACTGTTTGTACTTGATAAGCATACTATACTATCTTTTACAATTTATATCCCTTTTCTTCTTATCCCTAGTGAGTGCAAATTTCAGACTATCTTTGGTATTCAACCACAAGTTATCTTGTTTGACTGTTAAGTCAGGCGCTTACACCCTGCACAACTAACTCATGCTTGAATAGGGGCAGCTGTAAATACCCCAAATTTGCCCTCACTTTTTTTTTATTACACCATGGCTTATGATCTCATTTTGAATAAACATCTCATTGCATCTCACATTGCATAAACAACTTCATCAAATCATTGCATGACTGCACAATTAGGGTTTTGTGATCAGGTGAATCTTAGAAGTGATCTGAGCAATCTCTAAGGCCTTGAAGCGTTCCAAGAGGGTCCATGAGTTTTCTATGATCATCTTACATCTCCAAGAAGTCTTTCAAGTCACAAAATGTCAAAGGATTGCACAGAAGTCCAGGCAGAGCTATGGTTTTCCTGCAGAGATGACCAAAATTAGGGTTTTGGGTTTGAGGCCCTTAACCTCAAATTTTTTGGTCATTCTTGATTCTAATGGTCTTAATGTGTTATAAGGATCATGTGTACCAAATTTGATGAAGAAATTCACAGTGGAAGTCATTTGATCATTGGGTAACTTCTTGAGCAAGTAAAATCAAAATCAGGGCATCTGAGGCCTCCATCAAGGGTGCCAAAGGGTCATCATCATCATTTTGAGTCTCTATGATCTGTATTTTATCATTGAAGTAGTTGGAAGTTCACAAAGTTGAAGAATTTTAAGCCAAATGCAAACTTGCTATTTTTGGAAATGACTTGTAATGGAAACTTTCCATTTTGGGAAAGATATTCAACCTAATCTTTCATGACCAAAAATGCTTCAAATGAAAAATCCTTGGACATGAAAGTTGTAGATTATGTCTTCCCATTTTCAAAACGTACAAGAACATGTCTTAATTCATCCTAGAACTTAAGATATGGCCTTTCAAAGTTGGAAAAAATCCTATAATTTTCAAGTTCATGCCAAAGAGGGATTTTTGCAAAATCAAGTTTCAAGCCTTCAAATGACCTCTAATGCACTCAAATGTATCATAACATGTCAAAGCAACTTCTAAAGATCAGAATTGGCCTTTGTACCAAGCATTTTCATGACTTATTTCTCAAGAAACTTCAAAGTTGTCAAATTGCATAAACCATGAAAACACTTGATCAAGGCCATCCAGCTGCATTCTATTGAACCAAAGGCCATCCTTGATGCAAGATGAGGCCAGAAACCCCTTCAAACAAGCTCTGACCCGTGCCATGCCTCAAGTACACATCCATTGACTTTTTTGCAACTTTGCCCATACCAATCAAGTTGTGCCACCACCCACTTTCTGATCAATCCCATTGGCCTATACTAACATCATGGACTCATTTTCATAACGCACATTGGCCTGAATCATCCCACAACTCAGGATTACCAAAAATCCCCAAAAACTTCATCTCTTCGAATCTGATCACACAAGCCACAAACCTCAAAACAAACTTCACCAATCGTCTCCAAATGGTCCATAGAACACAAAACACCCTTTAAAAAGCCTTGAAACATACCCAAACAAAAACACGATTTTTGGTGCAGCAGAACTGAATCTTCAAAACCAAGCCATACAAACTTAATTCAAGCCTTTCAGAAGCACAATGGGATCAAATGGAGTTTAGTAGCACCAAAAGACAGGCCAGAAACCCCGGATTGACAAAGCTCCATCTCAGGTAGCCATCTCAAAACATTTTTCCAGAAACTCCATTTTAAGTTATAATATGATTTTGTATGTCTCCCTGATCATGGTGATATGATTTGTTTTGAAAATGGTTGAGAAACCAGGATGTATTGATGTTCTGAAACTTTTTGATCTGAAAATGTTTTTGTTCGATTCATGTTTTTGATGCATGATAAATTGTTTTTGGGGTTAGATTCGTGTTTAGGGTTGTTAGATGTTTGATTCTGGAGCTTTATGGGGCTTGGGTGGCGTTTTGAGGGATTCAGGTGAGGAGTTTGTAAACACCCCAAATTTGCCCTCACCCATTCACACCATGGCTTGTGATCTTTTCATTTGCATAAATTCAATCATAGCATCTCATACCACATTTTTAATTCACTGCATTGATTCAAAGTCATCTGCATCTAGGGTTTGAGATTTGAGCAATCCAAGAGCCTTTTGAGCCACTCCAAAGGTCTTCAATCACCTCAAGAGGGTCAATGTATGTTCAAGAATCATATTATATCCTCACAAGGTTAAGCAAGTCAAAGAATCACAAGAACTGGGAAAGGCATGGAAGCAGAGCCAAGCTTAACTGCACAGATGACCTAAAATTAGGGTTTTGGTTTCAGAGGCCATAACTCCAAAATTTTTGGTCATTCTTGTTTCTATTGGTCTCTATATGATATTAGGATCATGTATATCAATTTTCATGAAGAAATTCAATGGGGAAGGCATCTGATCAAGAGATGACTTCTTGAGCAAGTCAGTGCAAAATCAGGGCATCTGAGGCCCCCAGTGACACAACCAAACGGTGTTCTCCATCATTTTGATTGTGTATGATCTTTATTTGATCATAGAAGATGTTATAAGTTCACAAAATTGAAAATTTTCAAGCCATTTGCAAAGTTGCCTTTTTGGGAAAGTGACTTGTAATGAAAACTTGCCATTTTGGGAAAGTTTTTCAACCTCCTCTTTTTGATTCAAAAATGCTTCAAATGAAAAAACTTTGGTCATGAAAGTTGTAGATTGGATCATTCCCTTTTCAAAAAGTACAAGAACTCATTCTAATTCATTTTGGATCAAAAGTTATGGCTTGCCAAAGTTGGGCAAAATCACTAAATTTCCACTTTTGGCACCAAAGAGGGATTTTTGCAAATTCAAGTTCCAAGCACTTTCAAGACCTCTAAATGACTTATTTGCATCATTATAACATATTGCAACCTAGCAATATCAGAATTTCCCAAGAGTTTTCAAGGTTCATGCCTTAAATCACAAACTTTCATAAGCCATTTTTCCATGAAATTCTCCAAAAAGGAATTCTTGCAAGAATGATGTCCAAGGATTGGTTTGACTTTTAATTGGTATCAAAACACCATAACAACATCACATAACTCATTTTGTTACAAATTGCCCAAGAAATCATGAGATTTCATGCCTTGGTTCACAAGAAACTTCAAAGAGGGCAAAATGCAAAACTCATGCCATCTTGCTATCCAAGCCATCCAGCTGCATCTTGTTGATCCTATGGTTCACCATAAATCATGTTGAGGCAAGACACCCCTTTAGATCTCTTCTGCCATAGCCCATGCTTATAGTACACATAGACTTGACTTTTTGCAAAAGTGGCCATGCCAATCACACTGTGCCACCACCAACTCTCTGCCCAATCAGAGTCTAATATGTGGACCTCAAGCACCCCAAAGCACACGACACACAAGCCAGAAACCTCCCACAATCCAGCTTGCACAAAATCTGTCCAAAACTTCTCCTCTTCGAATCTCTTCACACAACCATCAAACCTTCATTTTTCCTTCACCAATGAATCACACATCTTCCATGGAACCAAAATCCACCATTAAAACAGCTTGAAACCTCACATATCTCAACTGTGAAACCTGCTATACCAGAACTCAAACTCCCAAATCAGCCACCAACAAAAGGTTTTGAGCATTCCATTGATCTCAGGAGGTTCAAAGGAGACACTTTGCATAAAAGAAAGGCCTGGAAAGCTCATATTCACAGTTCATCACCTTAGGTAGCTTCAAACTTTAAACTTTTCAGAGCTTGTTTTTTTTTGTTACAAAATGAAAGTACATGTTATGCTGGTCATGCTGATGTTTTAAGATTCGAAAATGGTGTGAAAATAAGCATGTTGTGTCCTTCTGAAATTTTGCCCGTGAAAATGAATGGCTTCGATTCTCTTTGTTCATGCTTGATAAATGGTGTTTGATGGTGGATTTAGGTTTAGTTTGGGTAGAGGAACGTTTCTGGGCAGTTAATTTAGGTTGGGGTGGCCTGTAGAAGAAGCTAGGGTTTTTGCCCTGCCGGAGAAGATGACCGGAGCTCCCCTCCGGTCACCTGAAAGTCATTAACCCTAATTAGGGTTTAGTTTCTAGATGTATTGTGGGCCTTTGGATCGTGTTTAGTTTAAGGGATGGATGGCTCAGATTTCATAATTAACTCTTAATTCATTTTAATTAGGTTAATTTAGGATTAATAAAATAATTTGACCAGAGTCAATCCTGACCCTCAATTTGCGCGCGCGGTCAACCAATCTCACCCCAGTTCAAATTCCAGCCTTTGGATCTGTTGACTTCTCCATTTAATTAGTTTTATTTCATTTTATTTGCATTTTATTTACACAAATTTTTAAAAATAGTAAAATACATTGAAAAATTCTGAAATTTTTTGTCAAACCTTTCATTAATTTTCAGAACCCAAAAATATTTTTATTTTTATTTTTTGCATTTAAAATCATTTTTAAATCATTTAAATGTTTATTTTTAATTAATTAATGGAAATTAATTAATTAAAAATGCATTTAGGTATTTAAAAATCACCAAAAAAATTTACATTGCATTTTAAAACATTTAGAAACATTATCAAACTCTCAAAACAAATTTATTTTTGGTCCTTGACCTATTTTGACAATTTTCATTGGAATAAAAGTTGTTTAAAGGCAACATTTTTGTTCAAACTTGGAAAAATTCACTCTGCCTAACCATGAAGAGTTTGATGATGGTTCTTCTTGCATTGTATCCTTCATAGCATGTAGTTTCTAGGGTAAAATTGGTTTGAATTTATATTTCATTTTCAATTTGATGTGCATTTTTCCTTTTGAGGTGCCTTGAAACCCTAGTTGACTTAGAAAAATCATAACATCCATTAGGTTTAGATTTAGGTTTCCTCCTTTGGGCAGTGAACTTGTGTAGGGCAAGGGTTTCTTTGATCCCATTTTCAATTTTTTGTCATGTCATTTGCTTCTGATTTTGAATTTTTTTGTTACATGCTATGCATAAACCCTAATTCTTGCCTTCCTTTGTATCCCTCTTTCATTTGCTTGCATTCATGAACTTGCCATGACATTTTGTGCATCCTCATGACATATAATACATCTTAGGGCATATTAGAATCATGTTTGATCATTGCATCTTTCATTTGCCATGTTATATGTTCATTCCATTTCATAAACTTTCTTGAACTTTCATGGTTCAAAGCATGCTCCATTTGCATCCTCATCCTTGTATGATCATCCACAACTCTTGATTTGTGTTTGCATAATCTCTTAGCATCATTAGCATCATGTTTATGCTTCTGACTTTGGTTTGCATCATGACATTTCATCTCATTTGCATTGCATTTCATTTCTTTTGCTAACTTTTCAGGTGGTAAGTTGTTTTGAGAAGTGAATTTGCCTTCACTTCTCACACTCTCTTCTCATTTCTCTCTTGCATCATTGCTGCATTTTATCTTTGTATTAGAGTGAGCTTGCTCATTCATGCTCTCTCCCACTTTCTTCCTTCAAGCAACTTGTCTTCTTAAGTGAAGAAAGTTGTCTTGCTTTTCTCTGCTTCTTTCTCCTTTCATCTGCTTCTTTCCTTGGTGGCTCTGTGAAGATTCTTTCTCCTCTTAAGCCTCACAAAACCTAGGACTTCCAAGCATGATAACATTTTAGGATTGTTTAGTCCCCCTTAGACTCTTTCCTTTGATTTTTCTTGTGTCTTCTCTTCTCATCTCTTAATCAGGGACTAAACCCTAAAGGTTTTAAGGCTTTGTGATTAAGCTTATGCCTGCATCCTTCTATTAGGATGGAGTGTATAACTTTAATCCTATGTGTTAAACCCTTAATGTGTTTAAATCCTTTAATCAATCCATCTAATAATCACTAAGACATCAAACTTGTAACTTGGGCCTTGCATTAGGGTTCTAATTCTTCCTTAATTGGTTAAGAAGGACTAACCCTAGTGTTAATGGACAAGTCCCCCTCAAGTTGTCTTACAAACCATAAAATAATTTCTTCATCTTATCATTAACTAAAATCCACTTTAATAAAGGCTTTGTTTTGTCATGAGGTTAATCCCTAATCATGGATTAAGTTGAGGAGCCTTCCTCAGCTTAAATGTTCTCATCTATTATCCTTCTATTAGAATGGTGTAATGAGTCCATTAAATCCTTGATTATGGCTTAAACTCATTACTTAACACTAAACAAAAACTCCAAAAAAATCTAAATAAAGGCAAGTAGGTTAATGATCTTAATCCTACATCATGGTGATTAAGTGTGAGGTGTTTACTTCACACTTAAGGTATTGTCATTACCCCTAATCGGAGGGAGGATGTGATGAGTTTACTAACCCTTGGTTTAGGCTTAAGCTCATTTTCTTATGACAAATTCAAAAAGCAATAAAAGACTGAAAACACAAAAACAAACAATAATCGTCTCCTCCGGGATTCTTTTTTCATCACACTCATTCACAAACGAGAACTTGCTTCTTCCGTCTAATGCAAGACAGTTTGCACCTGAGCCAGACAGGTCATACACTTGAGCATAGACAAGTAAGCAGTTCACAAGTCAATTTATCTTTTAGTCTCTTTGGGTCGAACTACGGTGTTCTGACATCCTCATTGCACGAGAGGATACGTAGGCATAACTTAACAGTTATCGAACAAAAAGTCTCTGTATATTCCCCCTCTTTCCAGCATTATTCTTTAAGCCTCATAGTCTTGAGCTTCATACTCTTGTTCCTACACTGACACTTCTCTTATACACTTCACATTTCTTTTACACTGACACTTGCATTCTTTCCAGCTTTGATACACAGATTGCACTGACACTACCCCTTTAAAACACAAATCTTTTAAGCGTGGATCTCGTCGAGTACGGCGGACAATATGGGTGCTAATACCTTCCCGGGTTGTAACCAACCCCCTTTCTCAGTCTCTCTGGTTCGCAACCGTCTTATCCATATCTTTTCTTAGGTTTATGCAGCATTACCTTTCCTTCGGAATAAAAATGCCTAGCTGGCGACTCTTGTCTTTTGAGCTCACCCTTGTGTGTTCTCTCTCCTTCTCGCCGACCGTTCGCGTCTGTACCCCATCTGACCAGGCCTCAATTGGTGGGAGCGACAGAGTTGGCCGGAGAAGATGACCGGAGCTTGCTCCGGTCACCTGAAAGTGTTTAGGGTTTGTAATTAGGGTTAATCAACTTAGTTTGAATATGGGCCCTTGGATCATGATTCCCGCGCGTATGAGTGACTAGGATTAGATCATTAAAACCCTAATTCTGATTAATTAGATTAATTAGGTTTAATTAATTAAAATTTTCCAGATTGAATCCTGACCATCCAAACACGCGCGCAGTCAACTAGGTCCCCCCATGTTTGAATCTGGACCATTGGATCATTTGACTTTCCATTTAATTCATTTTTATTTCATTTTTTATTGCATTTCTTTCACATAATTATTTAAAATATCAAAACACTTTCAAAAATTCTCATTTTCTGCATTTTTGTATTAAATAATTTTCTTTACTCAAAAACATTTTTTATTTTAATTTTTGCATTAAAAAAGTATTTTTAAAATATTTAAATATTTTATTTAATTAATTAATTGATTTTAATTAATTAAATATGCATTTAGGTTTCTAAAAATCACAAAAAAAAATCATGAAGCATTCTTAAACATTTAGAAACATTTTCAAATACACCATACAAATTTCTTTTTAGGTTTGATTACATTTTCACAATTTTCTTTGAATTAGGGTTCATAAAATTCACATTTTTAACCCTAACTTGAAAAATTCATTTCTGCCTAACCATGATGAGTTTGAACTTGATTCTTTTTGCATTGTTTCACATATTGCATATAGTCTCTAGGTTATTTATATCATATTTTTATCTTGCATTTTCAATTTGATTTGCATTTTCCCTTAAGAATCACCCAAAAACCCTAGTTAACTTAGAAATTTCATAACTTTGCCTAGGTTTAGCTTCTGACTTTCTCCTTTGGGGTGTGGTCTTGTATGTGATTAGGGTTTGCCTGAGTTCAATTTCAAATTTTTATCATGATGTATGCTTCTGGTTTGGTCATATGCATCTCATGTTGCCTTAAAACCTTAATTTTGCATCTTCATTTGCATTCTTCTTTGCATATCATGAACTTGTGAACTTGCCATGACATTTCAAGCATTTGTATGACATCTTAGAGATCTTAAGACATGCTTGAACATTTCTTGATCATTTCTTCATTCATTTTCTATGTTTTGCATTCATTACATCCCATGAACATCCATGTGTTTTCATGCTTCTAAACATGATTCCATTGCATCTCATTCTTGTATGATCATTCATATGCATCTTGTATGATTTTGCATCATCTCATAACACATTTGCATTATATAATCACTTCTGGTTTTGGACTTTGCATCCTTATTCATCTCATTTCTTTGTGCTTTATGTCTTATGCATCTTGTACTAACATTTCAGGAACTTTTGGTAAGTTATTTGGGAGGTGGATTTGCCTTCACCTCCCACCTCTTCTTTTCTTTGAATTTGCATCCTTTAATTGTATTTGGTGTGAACTTGTTTCACTTGTGTTTCTATTCTTACTTTCTTCCTTTTAAGTTACTTATCTTCTTCAGGAAGTAAGTAACTTATTCTTTCTCTCCTTCTCTTTTTCATCTGCTTCTTCTTCCATGGTGGCTACTTGAAGATCTTTTCTTTTAAGCCTCACAAACCATAGGATATACAAGCATGATAATTTTTAGGTTTGTATATAGTCTCCCCTATTCTTTTACCTTTGAGTCTCCTTGAGTCTCTCTTCTCATCTCATAATCAGAGGCTAAACACTTAAAGCTTTAGGACTTTGAATTAGGGTTATGCCTGCATCCATATTTTAGGATGGAGTGTATAACTTTAATCCTTAGTGTTAAACCTTTAATTTGTTTACACCTTCTAATCAAAATACCTAATAATGATTAATACTTAAGCTTGTAACTTGGGCCTTATATTAGGGTTACATCTCTTCCTCTTGGTTAAAAGGGACTAACCCTAGTGTTCAATGGACAAGTCCCCCTCAAGTTTGTCTTACAAACTTAAAACTCATTTCTTAATCTCACCCTTTAACTAAAATCCATTTAATAAAGGTTTGTTGTATAATGAATTTAATCCCTAACCATGGATTAAGTTGAGGTGTCTTCCTCAGCTTAAGTGTTCTCATCTATTATCCTTCTCTTAGGATGGTGTAATGAGTTCACTAGTCTGTGACTAGAGATTAAACTCATTACTTAACACTAAATAAAAACCCAAAAACATCTTAATAATCACAAGTAGGTTAATGATCTTAATCCTTCATCATTAAGGTAATTAAGTTGAGATGCTTATCTCATACTTAAGTAGGCTCATTATCCCTAATCAGGGGTGATATAATAAGTTTACGACCCTTGATTAAGGCTTAAGCTCATTACCTTATGCAAAACACCAAAAACAATAAAAAACTGAAAACACAAAAACAAACAATAATCGTCTCCTCCGGGATTCTTTTCTCATCACAATCATTCTATAAACGTGAACTCGCTTCTTCCGTCTAATGCAAGACAGTTAGCACTCGATCCAGACGAGTCATACACTTGAGCATAGACAAGCAAGCAGTTCACAGTCAAAGTCATTCCAGTCTCTTTGAGTCGAACTACGGTGTTCTGACTTTCTCATTGCACGAGAGGATACGTAGGCATAACTTAACAGTTATCGAACAAAAGTCTATGTGTCTTCCCCCTCTTTCAGCTTTCTTTTTTAAGCCTCAGTTCCTGAGAAATTCACACCTTTTGCATTGACACCTGTACTTTCTTTCCCTAGATTTTGCAAACAGATAGCACATACACCTACCCCTTTTAAACACAATCTTGTAAGCATGGATCCCGTCGAGTACAACGGACGATATGGGTGCTAATACCTTCCCATGTCGTAACCAACCCCCTTTCTCAATTTCTTTAGGTCGCAACCGTCTTATCCATACCCTTCCATATTTATGCAGCATTACCTTTCCTTCAGGATAAAAATGTCTAGCTGGAGACTCTATTCAACCTCAACCTCCAACATCGCCGACAGTTCGCGTCTGCACCGGGATGAGAATCCGGGGAGTGACAGTCGATGCAGTAGGTTGATTTGTTTTAGCTTATTCGATAATCACTTAAATTTAATCACTTTTTCTTGAAATCAAAATCTAAACCCCCATAAACTGCTTTTGTAATTGGTTAATAAAAATACAAGAATCTCCGCAATACGATACTCGAGTCATTGTTGCTAACTACATTTTCAAAATTACTCGTTTTTTATTTGTGCGCGACACATGGATCAAATTGGTGCAGTTGTCGAGGATTCTTATTGTTATTAACCGATTTTAGAGTCATAGGTATAGTGTTTTTGCTAGCATTTTTCTTTTTGTTGTGTTTATTGATTTTCAAGGTTGCAATACCAGTTGCAGTACAGTGGTAAGTTTTCCAGCCTTTTAGGTAAGTTGGTAAGTACTCCTTTAGAATAGAATTCTAAAAGATTTCGACCATCAAAATCATAAATTCCTCGTTTTTCTATTTTATTTGATTTATTTCCTATTTTTCTATTTTCAAAACAGATCTGGAAAAAATTGTGCAATTTTTATTTGATTTTATTAGATTTTTAGCATTTTTTTAATATTTTTTTATTTTATTTTAATCGCTTTTCTTATTTTCCATTCTTTTTAAATCTACAATTATTTTATTTGATTATGTGTTGAAATTGATAATCATATCATTGCTGATCAAAGAACTCTGAGAGAACTGGCTGAACTTATGAATTATAATGCTTTATTTATTGAATATCATATTGTTGATGTACCTTTCGAATTGAAATTTGGTTTAACACATTTGTTGCCACGTTTTAATGGTTTTGCAGGTGAGGATCCACATAACCATATGAATGAATTTCATGTTGTGTGCTATGCACCTTCTGAACCTTCACTAGAGGGCCTTATCAGCCAAATGGATAAAAATAATATCAAGTTTCAACAACGAATAGATTCTAAAATTTAGACTTTGCAAACACAGCTTGATCAACTTACCACTTTGATGAATCCCATGCAACAAGCTCAATGATCAAACCAACAACCCTTGGAAGAACATTTTTTTTTTCAAATAAAGTTACCTTCTGAAACTATTGATCATACTTGTACTGATTTGTTTGCATCTGATTTTCCATCATTGTCTGATTTTGTTGATGTTTACTTTTGTGATGTTTGTACTGACACTAAATTTTGCTCTGTAAGTGCTGAAATTGAGGTTGCCTTGCAAGTTGATAATCTTTCTACAAATTAGGTTAAGAATGAATTTGTTCATGTTAATGAAGCTCTCGACACCCCGGCTTCCCGGAACAAACCACCCATCGAGAAACCACCCTCTTTAGAGCTGAAACCATGTTCTAATAATTTATTTGAATTTGTGCAGGAAGAGAAATCATTTTAGGAACATAAGATTGGAATTAGATGGACCTTGGTTGACACTTATTATATTATCCACGAGTGTGCATAGGATCTCAATTGAAGATGGAACAAAACTAGTGAGGCAGCCCCTTAACCTTTTGATTCTTGAAGTTTCAGAAAAGGAGATCACTATCACGTACACATTCAACACTTTTACTTATCGAAGATTATTCTTTGATTTTGGAATAAAAGGAAAAGACACTAATAAAAACTTCAAGATTAATGGATACTACCCAAAGTTATTCTATGAGATCCCACTTTGGAAGAAGATACTGGAGAAGAGCTCTCTTTAGGAAATACCGCTTATGTGATCACCTATCCTTCTTGACTGCACGAGTGTGTTCTTTCCTTCCTTTCTCTTACTCTTATTTATAAGTTATGTCCTTTCATTGAGGATAATACATGTTTTAAGTGTGGTGGACGGAACCATTTGTTTTGTTTATGTTTTTGTCTTTGTTTGTTTTTGTTTGCTTAAAAAAATGGAATTGCATACAACTCTCACTGTTCTTGGATGAAAGACTTGTGGTTTGATGTGATTGATTCTTTTAGTGCATTCTTAGTATGATAGGTAAGGCTAAACTCTAAATTGAACATCACTTGTGGTAGATCACAAACCCTTGTGAGAATTTTGGGACTAATAATGGATAACACATAAAAATCCATAATTTTCTTTCTTGTGTGATTTCGCTCTTGTTTGTTAGTCTCTAGAACTTACATTGACTCTTGTTGAATATTTTTGTTTACTTGAGTGAATACTAAAATTATAAAGGTACGTTGTTTTGTTTTATTTTTAGCCAGTTATCCAAAAAGAAAACCTTGATAATGTCGCTCCCACCAAATGAAGCTAAGTCAGATAGGGTACAGACGCGAACGGTCGGCGAAAGGAACAATGAGAACACACAGCAGCGAACTCACTGGAAATGAAAAGAGTCGCCAGCTAGGCATTTTTATCCCGGAGGAAAGGCAATGCTGCATAGACCTAGAAAGATATGGATAAGACGGTCGCAAACCAGAGAGACTGAGAAAGGGGGTTGGTTACAACCTGGGAAGGTATTAGCACCCAGATTGTCCGTCGTACTCGACGGGATCCATGCTTAAAAGATTTGTGCTTTAAAGGGGTAGTGTCAGTGCATTTTGTGTATAAAGAGCTGGAAAAGGATGTACAGGTGTCAGTGTAAAAGAAGTGAAGTGTATAAATGAAGTGTCAGTGTCAGTGTAAGAATAAGAATGAAATGCTCAAGATCATGAGGCTAAAAGAATAAGGCTAGAAAGAAGGGGAATATACAGAGACTTTTGTTCGATAACTGTTAAGTTATGCCTACGTATCCTCTCGTGCAATGAGGAAGTCAGAACACCGTAGTTCGACCCAAAGAGACTGAAAGATGAATTGACTTGTGAACTGCTTACTTGTCTATGCTCAAGTGTATGACCTGTCTGGCTCAGGTGCAAACTGTCTTGCATTAGACGGAAGAAGCGAGTTCTCGTTTATGAGTGAATGAGATGAGAAAAGAATCCCGGAGGAGACGATTATTGTTTGTTTTTGAGTTTTCAATCTTTTATTGCTTTTGGAAATTTGTCATAAGTTAATGAGCTTAAGCCTAAACCAATGGGTTAGTAGACTCATCACATCCTCCCTCTGATTAGGGGTAATGAGAATACCTTAAGTGTGAAGTCAGATTCTCACACTTAATCACTTTTGGTGTAGGGTTAAGATCATTAACCTACTTGTGATTAATTAGATGTTTTTGTTGTTTTTGTTTAGTGTTAAGTAATGAGGTTAAGCCATAATCAAGGATTAAACAGACTCATTACACCATCCTAATAGAAGGATAATAGATGAGAGTGTTTAAGCTGAGGAAAGCTCCTCAACTTAATCCATGATTAGGGATTAAACTCATGACAAAACAAGCCTTTGATTAAGTGGATTTTATTGAATGATATGATGATGAAGTGATTTTTATGGTTTGTAAGACAACTTGAGGGGGACTTGTCCATTAACACTAGGGTTAGTCCTTCTTAACCAATTAAGGAAGAATTAGAACCCTAATGCAAGGCCCAAGTTACAAGTGTGATGTCTTGATGATTATTAGATGGATTAATTAAAGGAGTTAAACACATTAAGGGTTTAACACTTAGGATTAAAGTTATACACTCCATCCTAATAGAAGGATGCAGGCATAAGCTTAATCACAAAGCCTTAAAACCTTTAGGGTTTAGTCCTTGATTATGAGATGAGAAGAGAATACTCAAAAGAGACACAAAGGTAATACTAAGTGGGGGACTAATCAAAACCCTAATCATTGTCATGCTTGGTTGTTCCTAAGGTTTGTGAGGTTTACAAGAGAAATCTTCAATGGAACCACCAGGAAGCAGATGAAAGGATCAGGAGAAGCAAAGTAACTTGCTTCAATGAAGAAGACAAGTCACTTGAGGAAAGAAAGTGAGAAGAAGAAGAATGAGCAAGCTCAATCTCAAACACAAACATAAATGCAGCAAGGATGCATGAAAGAGATGAAGAGAAGTTGTGAGAAGTGAAGGCAAATTCACTTCTCAAAGTTGCTTACCACCTGAAAAGTTAGTGAAAGAAATGCAATGCAATGCCAAATGGAATGAAATGGCATGATGAGAAACAAAACCAGAAGCACATACATGATGTTAATGAAGCTATGAGATGCTACAAACATGAAACAACACATGGGGATGATCATACAAGCTCATGGATGCAAATGAAGCAAGTTAAGACACATGGACATACATGAAAAGTTATGAGATGCAAATGACATAAAAACATGGCATATACATGATGCAATGATCAATCATGCTTTCAATATGTCTTAAGATGTGCAATGAATCAAAAGAATGCATAAAATGCTATGGCAAGTCAAGGTATGAATGCAAATGCAAGATGGATGCACATGGAAGCCCAAATTAGGGTTTATGATCAAAGCATCAAACACAAACCAAAATCAGAAGCAAACATCAATACAAAAAATTGAAAATGCATTCAAAGGATCCCTAATCCTATACTAACTCACTGCCCAAAGGATAAGTTCCAACTCTTAACCTAATTCAAGTTATGATTTTCCTAAGTTTTAGGGTTTTAGGGTTCCTTAACAAGAAACAAATGTCAAACAAATGGAAAATGAAAGATCAAAACATGGCCATTTAATCTCACAAACTATGTGCTAAACACAATGCAATGCAAAAAGAATAAAAGTCCAACTCTCTTTGGTTAGGCAGAAATGATTTTTGGAAGTTTGGATTAAAATAATGCATTAAAATGATTTTAATTCCATGGAAAATTCTCAAAATGCATCAAGATCAAAAAAGAAATTTGGTTTGAGGGTTGGACAATGTTTCTAAATGTTTTTAAAGGTTTCATGAATTTTTTGGTGATTTTTAAATACCTAAAAGTATTTTTAATTAATTAATTCTCATTAATTAATTAAAAAGAAACTCTTAAATATTTAAAAATACTTTTTTAATGCTAAAAATAAAAATAAAAATATTTTTGGGTTCTGAAATTAAATAATAACTTGTATAAAAAATTTCAGAATTTTTAAAGTATTTTTGCTATTTTTAATAAATTGGAGAAATTAAGTATGAAACAAATAAAATAAGAATGAAATTAAATGGGAAAAAGAGAAAGTCAGCCAATCTAATGGCTGAGATTCAAACTCAGGGACGCGGGAGCTGACTGCGCGCACGAACGAACGGACCAAATTCAAACTGGCTTAATTACACTTAACCCTAATTAAACAAACCCTAATTACTTTCAGACGACCGGAACACTGTTCCGGTCGTCTTCTCCGGCTAGGTCATCTCTCAATCTCTCTCAATACGCCATGAAAACATGCCAAACTCTCCAGAGTCAAAGCTTAACTCATTCTAAACAAGATTCAAGCAACAAAAATCATTTATTTCAACACACAAACAAGATTCGAATCAAACATCAAAAACTGCCAAAATTTCAGAAACATCATACAACCTCATTTCTCCATCTTTTTCAAAAGTAACAAGTTCAGTGAACTCAGGGAAGCATGCTTTATCACTTAGAAACTTAAAAAGCAAGTTCTGGAAAAAAAGTTCATGAAGCTACCTGAGATTGAGCTTTCGATTCAGGAGCTTTCTGGCTTGTTCTTTGGCTCAAACAAGTCCCAATGATCTTCCTTTGAAGCTTTTGACACTTAGTTGGAGTTTGTGTGACCTGTAGAGCAAGTTGGCAGGAGCTCAGGCCAAGGGAATGAGAAAATCGTATTTGTGATGTGGGAGGTTTCAGGCCAAAACAATGGTTGGTTTGTGATCAATGAAGTGAGTTGAGATTGTTTGTGAAGTTTGTTTTTGTGTTTGAGGCTTGTGGGGAGAGTTTTGAAGGAAAATGCAAGTTGGAGTGATTTTGTGAATGCTGAGTTCTAGTGTGTTTCAGGCTTGCCTCTTCTGTGGTTTGGCTTGCAATTTGTTTGTATAAACAATTGCTATTGGTCAGATGAAGTGACATGTCCTTTTGTGATAGGTATGGTTACTTTTGCAAATTGTCAACTTTGTGTAAGAGGAAGCATGGGTCATGTTCTAGCCAAGTACAAGGGGTGTGGGCTACGCAGCAAGGTGAGGGAGAAAGGCTAGGATTGATCAGCAGGCTAGGCAACAAGTGGATGAGAAGTTATCATTGGTTTTGCAACTTGGCTTGCCTTTGCTTTTCATGAAAAAGTCTTGCTCCAAAGGCCTCAAAAGTGAATGATCTCTTGGCCCATTCTGATTTTTGAATGTTGTGTGATCATGTGATGAAGTTTTGAAGTCATTTTGAAGTCAATAGAGTGCTTGGTACATGAATTTGCAAGTTTTCCATTTGGTGCATAACTTGAAATTTAGTGATTTTTTCCAACTTTGATGCACCATAACTTTTGATCCAAAATGAATTAGGTCATGTTCTTATACTTTTTGAAAAGGAAAAGATCTATTCTATAACTTTCATGACCAAAGTTTTTCCATTTGAAGCATTTTTGGATCAAAAAGTAAGGGTTGAAAAGTTGCCTAAAATGACAAATTCCTTAAAAGTCAAACTTACCCCAAAAAGTCAAGTTTGCAAAAACTTGTAATTCTTGAATTTTGTGAACTTCCAACTTCTTCCATGATTAAATAAAGATCATATACACTCACAATGATGAAGATCACCCCTTGGTTGGGTCATTGGGGGCCTCAGATGCCCTGATTTTGCACTGACTTGTCTGAAAAGTCAACTCTTGATCAGATGACTTCCCCATGGAATTTCTTCATGAAAATTGATATGCATACTCCCTATACCATATAGAGACCAATAGAAAAAAGAATGACCAAAAAATTTGGAGTTATGGCCTCTGAAACCAAAACCCTAATTTTAGGTCATCTGTGCAGTCAAACCTGGCTCTGCTTCCATACCAATCCCAGTTCTTGTGATCCCTTGACATTCTTGACTTTGAGAGGATATAATATGGTACTTGAACACACATGGACCCCTTTGAAGTGTTTGATGTCCTTTGTAGTGGCTCAGGAGGCTCTTGGATTGCTCAGATCACAAACCCTAGGTGCAGATGACTTTGAATCTATGCAGTGAATAAAAAATGTGATATGAGATGGTATGATTGTGTTTATGCATGTGAAATGATCACAAGCCATGGTGTGAATGGGTGAGGGCAAATTTGGGGTGTTTACAGATAATATTAACCCTTGTATTGAAACTCCTTGAGCCTACTATTCGTTTTTTGTGTTTTAAACTCACCACAATCCAAAAAGTGAAAAACAATGTTATCACCTTAATCAAAGGGTTAAAGTAGTCTTGTATGGAGTTGTGTGGGATTGAACGATGTTATGATGTTGGCAAAAAAGAAAAAATGAAAAATAATTATAAAAAAAGAAAAAAAAGAGAAGGATTCCATTACATAGTCCTTCCGGAAAAAAAGAAAGAAAGGAAAATAATTTGTGAGGTTGTTTTTTGAAAGTAATTGATGTATTATGTAGAAACTCCCACAATTCTTGCAATTTCCTTTTAAGTATTTGAACTTTAGCCTAGTACCGCCCGTAAACACCACAAATTTGCCCTCACCTTTTTCTCACACCATGGCTTATGATCACTCATTTGCATAAACATCTCATTACATCTCACATTACATATTTGTTTCACTGCATAAGTTGCATAACTAGGGTTTGTGATCAGGAGAATCCAAAGAGGTGATATGAGTTATCTCAAAGGTCTTTAAGCTTGTCAAGAGGGTCCATGTGTGTTCTATGATCATAATATGCTCCCCAGGGTTCTTAAAAAGTCAAGAGATCACAAAGCATTGCAAAGGTGTGTAAACACCCCAAATTTTCCCTCACTAATTTCACACCATGGCTTGTGATCTTTCATGTTTGCATAAGCATAAGCATACCATCTCATATTGCATTTTTGTTTCACTGCATAAGTTCAAGTTCATCTGCATCTAGGGTTTGTGATCTGAGCAATCCAAGGATCCATCTGAGCCACTCCAAAGGCCTCCAAGTGTTCCAAGAGGGTCCATGTGTGTTCAATCATCATATTATGTCTCTCAAAGTTCAAATAAGTCAAGAAATCACAAGAACTGGCAAGGCATGGAAGCAGAGCTAGGGTTTTCACTACACAGATGACCAAAATTAGGGTTTTGGTTTCAGAAGCCTTAACTCCAAATTTTTGGGTCATTCTTGTTTCTAATGTTCTTAAGATGTTATAAGGATCACGTGTACCAAGTTTGATGAAGAAATTCATTGTGGAAGTCATTTGTTCACTAGGTAACTTCTTGAGCAAGTCAGAGCAAAATCAGGGCATCTGAGGCCCCCAACAATGGAACCAAAGTGATATTTTCATCAAATTGAAGTTATATGATCTTTATTTGATCATTGAAGTGCTTGGAAGTTCACAAAATTGAAGAAATTTGAGCTAAACCAAAAGTTGCCAAAAATGGAAATGACTTGTAATGGAAACTTTCCATTTTGGGAAAGTTCTTCAACCTCCTCTTTCTCAACCAAAAGTGCTTCAAATGAAATATTGTTGGTCATGAAAGTTGTAGATTAGGTCTTTCCCTTTTCAAAAAGTACAAGAGCATGTTCTAATTCATTATAGAACTCAAGTTATGATCCTTCAAAGTTGGCAAAAATCACATAATTTTCACATTCATGCCAAAGAGGGATTTTTGAAAATTCACTTGCCAAGCTTCTAAGTGACCTCTAATTGACTTCTAAACATCATAACAACATCACATGACTCATTTTGCTCAGAATTTCCCAAGGAATCACAACATTTCATGCCTTGCATCACAAGATACACCAAAGAGGGAAAATTTGCAAAACTCATAGAAACTCTAGCATCAAGTGATCCAGCTGCATTGTTTCAATCCTATGGACCTCCTTGAACTTAGCTGAGGCCAGACACCCCTTGCAACCAAGCCTGCCATGACCCATACCTCAAGTACAACCAAACTTGACTTTTTGCAAAATCACCCATACCAATCAGCATAGCCCACACCAACTCGTCTAACCTATCAAGACATGATATGTGGACTTTATGCAGCTCATAAGACACATCACACGAGCCTGAAACACAGCCATAGCTCAGATTGAAAAAATCCTCAAGAAACTTCCTCTCTTCGAAACTTTCAAACCATCCATCAAAACTTCAAAATTCTTTCACCAATCATCTCCATACACTCTCCAGATCATTTCCCACCCCTCACATTGGCCTGAAACAACCTTAAACAAAAACACGATTTTGACTTTCTCTGAACGGAAACCTCAAAAACAGTCCATACAAACTTATTTCAAGCTTGCCAGAAGCATCAAAGGGTTCATAGGAGTGGAAAAGCACCAAGGAAGTGGCCAGAAAGCTCTAGTTTCGAAAGCTTCAGTTCAGGTAACTTCAAGAACATTTTTTCCAAAAATGCGTTTTTAAGTTCTTAGATGAATCTTCATGATGTGTTGATGATCCTGATGTGTTTAGGTTTGAAAATGATTGAGTATTAAGCATGTATGAGCTCTCTGAAATTTTTTGACCTAGAACTAATTTGTTTCTATTAAGCTTAAATACGTGAAATAAATTTGTTTTGATGGATGATTCTTGTTGTATGATGCTTGGGGTTTGATTCTGGGCAGAGAGATTAGGCTTTAGAAGCTTAGGGAGAGAGATAGCATTTTGGTTCGCCGGAGAAGATGACCGGAGCACTGTTCCGGTCATCTGAAAATAATTAGGGTTTAATCAGTGTGATTAGTGAACTTTGAATGTGAGCCCTCAGATCATGTTTCCCGTGTGTGTATTAATGGCCCAGATCCTTTCATTATCCCTAATTTCTGTTTAATTAAATTAATCTAAATTAATTAGCCAGGTGAAATCTGGACCACTCATTTGCGCGCTGGTCAATGCCCTTTTTCCCAGTTTAAATCTGGTCCATCAGATCTTCATACTTTCCGTTTAATTTGATTTTTATTTCATTTTAATTTCTTTTTCTTGCATATTTATTTTAAAATACCTAGAAAAATCCCAAAAATATTTCCTTTTGCATTTTTATTCCAAATATTTTTCTTAATCAGAAAATGATTTTTATTTTATTTTTTGCATAAAAATTGTATTTTTAAAATATTTTAATGTTTATTTTAATTAATTAATTAAAATACCATTTAAGTTTCTAAAAATCACCAAAAAAATCATGAATCATCCCTTTGCATTTAGAAACATTTTCAAACTCTTCATACAAATTTCTTTTTAGGTTTGATGATCATTTGTGAATTTTGTTTGAATTAAGGGTCATTTAAATCCTATTTTTGAACACTAACTTACAAAAATATTTTCTGCCTAACCAAGAAGAGTTTGAAGATGATTATTTTTGCATTGTTTTGTGCATATCATGTAGTTTCTAAAATAATTTTGGCATGAATTTATCTTTCATTTTCAATTTGTTTAGCATTTTACATTGAAGATCACCCAAAAACCCTAGAAACTTAGGAAATTCATAACTCCTTCTAGGTTTAGCTTCTGACCTCCCCCTTTTGATGGTAACCTAGTATATGTTTAGGGTTCCTTTAAGTGCTATTTCAATTTTTTATCATGTCATTTGTTTCTGTCTTTTCCATTTGCATCTCATCCTTCCATATAACCCTAAGTTTGCATCTTTATTTGCATCTTACATTGCATTGCATGAACATATGAACTTTCCATGTCATTCTAAGCATTTGTATGCCATCTTATACATATTAAGACATTGCTTATACATTCTTTGGTCATTTATCCACACATTTTCTATGCTTTGCATCCATTTCATTTCATAAACATCCATTTGTTTACATGCTTCATTTGCATTCATTCTCTTGTGTGACAACACATATGCATCTTGTATGTCTTTGCACCATATCATGGCATCATTTGCATCATGTGTATGCTTCTGGTTTTGATCTTTGTCTTTGCATATGCTTCATTCCATTTCATTTCTTTCCTTATGCATCTTATGCTAACATTTTCAGGTGGTAAGTTAATTTGAGAAGTGGATTTGCCTTCACTTCTCATCTCTCTTCATCTTCTTCATATGCATCTTTGTTGCATTTTTAATTGTCTTTGAGTGGTCTTGCTCACTCATGTTCATCTCTCACTTTCTTTCTCTAAGTTACTTATCTTCTTCAATGAAGTAAGTAACTTATTTCTTCTGCTTCTTCCTCCTTCCATCTGCTTCTTCCATTGGTGGCTTCCTTGTAGATCTTTCTCAAGCCTTACAAACCATAGGAACATCCAAGCATGATAATAATTAGGGTTGTGATAAGTCCCCCTTAGTTTGTACCTTTGAGTCTTCTTTATGTCTCTCTTCTCATCTCATCATTAGAGACAAAACCTTTAAGGCTTTAGGACTTTGGAATTAGGGTTATGCCTGCATCCTTCTCTTAGGATGGAGTGCATAACTTTAATCCTAAGTGTTAAACCCTTAATTTGTTTAAACCTCTTAATCAATCCATCTAATAATCACTAAGACATTAACTTGTAACTTGGGCCTTACATTAGGTTTCTAATTCTTCCTTTATTGGTTAAGAAGGACTAACCCTAGTGTTTAATGGACAAGTCCCCCTCAAGTTGTCTTACAAACCATAAAAATCATTTCTTAATCTCATCCCTTAATTAAATACACTTAATAAAGGCTTGTCATCTAATGATTTTAATCTCTAATCATGGATTAAGTTGAGGTATCTTCCTCAGCTTAAGTGTTCTCATCTATTATCCTTCTATTAGGATGGTGTAATGAGTTCACTAATCCTTGAATATAGCTTAAATTCATTACTTAACACTAAACAAAACAAAAACATCTAAATAATCACAAGTAGGCTAAGGATCTTAATCCTACATCATCATGGCAGTTAAGGTGAGATGCTTATCTCACACTTAAAGTATTCTCATTATCCCTAATCAAGGGAGGATATAATGAGTTTACAAGCCCTTTGATTTAGGCTTAAGCTCATTAACTTATTCAAAACACCAAAAACAATAACAAAACTGAAAATACAAAAACAAACAATAATCGTCTCCTTCGGGATTCTTTTCTCATCATCCTCATTCACAAACGAGAACTTGCTTCTTCCGTCTAATGCAAGACAGTTAGCACTCGAGCCAGACGAGTCATACACTTGAGCATAGACAAGCAAAGTTCATAGTCAATTTATCTTTTAGTCTCTTTGAGTCGAACTACGGTGTTCTTACTTCTTCATTGCACGCGAGGATACGTAGGCATAACTTAACTGTTATCGAACAAAAGTCTCTTTGTCTTCCCCCTCTTTCAGTATTCTTTAAAAGCCTCAGCTCCTGAGCATTTCCCCTTTACACTGACACTTGTGCACTTCATTCTCAACTTTTACACACAGATAGCACATACACCTACCCCTTTTAAACACAATCTTTTAAGTGTGGATCCCGTCGAGTACGACGGACAATCTGGGTGCTAATACCTTCCCAGGTTGTAACCAACCTCCTTTCTCGGTTTCTCTGGTTCAAAGCCGTCTTATCCATCATTTTCTAGGTTTATGAAGCATTACCTTCCCTTCGGGATAAAAATGCCTAGCTGGCGACTCTATTCACTTCATTTTCATCTTCTCCTTTCACCGACCGTTCGCGTCAGTACCCAATCCAACGAGGTGTCTTTTTCGGGGAGCGGCAAGGTGTTCAAGCAGACTGAGCAGTTTCTACACAGATGACCTAAACTTAGGGTTTTGCGTTTGAGGCCCTTAATCTCAAAAATTTTGGTCATTCTTGATTCCATTGGTCTTAATATGTTATAAGGAGCATGTGTACCAAGTTTGATGAAGAAATTCATTGTGGAAGTCATCTGATCACTGGTAACTTATTGTGCAAGAAAAGTCAGAATTAGGGCATCTGAGGCCACCATCAATGGTACCAAAGGGTCATCTTCATCATTTTGAGGTTCTATGATCTTTATTTGATCTTAGAAGTGGTTAGAAGTTCACAAGATTGAAGAATTTCAAGCCATTTGCAAACTTTCCATTTTTGGATATGACTTGTAATGAAAACTTTCCATTTTGGGAAAGATTTTCAACCTCCTCTTTCTTGATCAAAAAGGCTTCAAATGAAAAATCTTCAAACATGAAAGTTGTATATTGGATCTTCCCATTTCCAAAAAGTACAAGAACTCCTCTTGATTCATCCTAGAACTCAAGATATGATGTTTCAAAGTTGGGAAAAATATTATAATTTTCAAGTATGTGCCAAAGAGGGATTTTTACAAAACCAAGTTTTAAGACTTCCAATGCCCTCTAATTGACTTCTACACTTCATAACATGATCATGGAACATTACAATACCAAATCCATGCCTTGCTTCACAAGTTTTCATGGGTCATTTTTCACAAATTTTAAAAGAGGGAAAATTGCAAATGACATGTTATCTCTTGCATCAAGTGTTACAGCTCACAAAATCTGATCCAAAGGCCCTCCATGAATCAAGTTGAGGCAGGACAAGCCATAGAAACACTTTTGTCCCATACCATGCTCTCTATGACACAAACTTTGACTTTTTGCAAAACACACCATACCAATCATCCTGTGCCACAACAACTCTCTGGCCAATCACAATGACTTATGTGAACATCAAGGACCTCATTTCATATAACACACAAGCCTGAAACATCTCGCACAATCTGAATCACAAAAAACCTCAAAAAGCTTCATCTCTTTGAAACTCACTGCCTAGCCATCAAAACTCAAATCTCTCTTCACCATTCAATCATACATCACTCAAGGATCACAAAGCACCTTTCACAATGGCCTGAAAACCTCTCAAACAAAAACACGATTCCTGCTTCCTCAGAACTCAAACTCACAAACCAGCCAAAATAAACTCTTGCTAAGCATCACACTAGTTTCAGTGAGTCCATTGGGGTTGGTTTGCATCAAAGAAAGGGTCAGAAAGCTCAAAGTTGCAAAGCTCCAGCTCAGGTAACCATCCAAAAACATTTTTCCAGAACTTGTTTTTTAGGTTACAAATTGATTCTACATGATATGCTGGTCATTGTGATGTGATTATTTTTGAAAATGACTGAGAAATGAGAATATATGCTTGCTCTGAAATTTTGGACCTAAACTTGTTCTTGTTCGATTCATAAGTTTGATGCATGATAAATTGTTTTTTAAGCTGGATTCGTGCTTAG
Organism: Lathyrus aphaca; assembly: GCA_963966055.1. Classification (NCBI taxonomy): domain Eukaryota; kingdom Viridiplantae; phylum Streptophyta; class Magnoliopsida; order Fabales; family Fabaceae; genus Lathyrus; species Lathyrus aphaca. Next base: position 296,919,843 of record OZ014519.1, on the reverse strand, counting down.
GGTTGTTCAATGATTCATTCTGGAGCTTTAGAGGGCTTGAGGTGGTGTTTTGAGTGAACTCAGGTGAGGGGGTGCCAGAGAAGACGACCAGAGCTCTTCTTCGGTCGCCTGAAAGTGTTTAGCCCTAATCCTAATTAATTAGCCAGTTTAAATTAGGACCCTTGGATCATGTTTTACACACGTGCGTGAACGGCCCAGATTGCTTCATTAAAACCCTAAACCTAATTAATTAAGTTAATTAAATTAATTAAATCAGATTCAATGTGAACCATAGGATCACGCGCCAACTGGAATTTTGAATCTAGGCCTCAGGATCTGTTTACCTCAAGTCACATGGACTTTGCATCTGGGCCACTGAATCCCTCAACTTTCAATCCTGACCCTTGCTTTAGCATACTTTCATTTTTTTATTTTATTTTCTTTACATTTTATTTTACACATTTATTTAAAATAGAAAAAATGTTTATAAAAATCTCATTTTCTGCATTTTTATTTCAAATATTTTTCAAAACTCAAAAACATTTTTATTTTTTAATTTTTTCATTAAAAATGTATTTTTAAATCATTTAAATGTTTTATTTAATTAATTAATTGATTATAATTAATTAAAAATACATTTAGGTATCTAAAAATAACAAAAAAAAATTCATGAAGTATTCTCATACATTTAGAACAATTTACAAACTCATCACACAAATTTCTTTTTAGGTTTGATCATATTTTCACAATTTATCATGAATTAGGGTTTCTAAAATGACCTATTTTCTAACCCTAACTTTCAAAAATCATTTCTGATCAACCATGATGAGTTTGCTTTGGTTCTTTTTGCACTGTTTCATACTTTACATCTAGTATCTAGGTTATTTAACTCATAAGTTTTCATTTCATTTTCAATTTTTTTTTCATTTTTCATTGTGAGATACCCCAAAACTCTAGCTAACTTAGGAAATTCATATCTTTGCCTAGGTTTAGCTTCTGACCTCCATCTTTGGGGAGTGTTCTTGTATGTGTTTAGGGTTTGTTTGAGTTCATTTTCAAATTTTTATCATGATGTATGCTTCTGATTTGGTCATGTGCATCTCATACATTCATAAAAACCCTAATTTTCTATGTTCATTTGCATTCATCTTTGCATATCATCATCATATGAACTTGCTGTAAACACCCCAAATTTGCCCTCACCCATTCACACCATGGCTTGTGTTCATTTCATATGCATAAACTCAATCATAGCATCTCATATCACATTTTTGATTCATTGCATTGGTTCTAAGTCATCTGCATCTAGGGTTTGTGATCTGAGCAATCCAAGAGCTTCTTGAGCCACTCCAAAGGTCATCAATCACTTCAAAGGGGTCCATGAATGTTCAAGTATCATATTATATCCTCTCAAAGTCAAGAATGTCAAAAAATCACAAGAACTGCAAATGGCATGGAAGCAGAGCCAGGCTTGACTGCACAGATGACCTAAAATTAGGGTTTTGGTTTCAGAGGCCATAACTCCAAATTTTTTGGTCATCCTTGTTTCTATTGGTCTTTATGTGGTATAGGGAGTATGCATATCAATTTTCATGAAGAAATTCCATGGGGAAGTCATCTGATCAAGAGTTGACTTTTCAAGCAAGTCAGTGCAAAATCAGGGCACCTAAGGCCCCCAATGACCCAACCAAAGGGTGTTCTTCATCATTTTGAATGTATATGATCTTTATGTGATCATAGAAGAAGTTGGAAGTTCACAAAATTGAAGAATTTCAAGTCTTTTGCATAGTTGACTTTTTGGGCAAGTTTGACTTTTAATGAAAATGTCATTTTAGGCAACTTTTTCAACCCTTACATTTTGATTCAAGAAAGCTTCAAATGGAAAAACTTTGGTCATGAAAGTTGTAGAATAGATCATTCCCTTTTCAAAAAGTACAAGAACATGACCTAATTCATTTTTGATCAAAAGTTATGGTTTGTCAAAGTTGGCAAAAATCACTAAATTTCAAGTCATGTACCAAAGAGGCAAAGTTGCAAATTCTCTCCTCAAGGCCAATTAAGTCATCAAATGGGCTTCTAATCCACACAACATGATCACACAACATCTAAAGTTCAGAATGCACCCAAGGAATCACATGTTTCATGGCCCATGGATCAAGTTTCTTCCATAAGAACCAAAGTGAGCCAAGTTGCAAAACACATGATAACTTTTCATCCACTTGATGGCTAGTATGCTGAACCCTCCTAGGCCTTTTCCCTCATCATGCTGCGCAGCACACCCTCCTTGTACTAGGCTAGCAAGTTGCCCATGCTTCTCTTACACAAACTTGACTTTTTAGCAAAAGCACCCATACCAATCAATAAAGCACATGTCATGTCATCTGACCAATAGGATTTGTTTATGTTAATCAAATGCAAGCCAAACATAAGCACAAGCCAGCCTGAAACCAGCCACAACACAACATTCTCATTTTCACTCTCAAAGGCAAAAGCATTCGAAACTCATCCCACAGGCCACAAACACACAAACAAACTTCATGAACCATCTCACCATGCTTCACTGAACACAAACCAACCTTCAAAACAGCCTGAAAGCCATAGAATCACAAACACGATCCTCACCTGACCTTGAACAGAACTTGTTCAAACTCTCAATCCAGCCATCACAAACTCTTTCTAAGCATCAAGACTTCATCAGGGGCCTAAAGGGAGTGGATTGCACAAAGAGAAGAGGTCAGAAAGTTGCAAACTGAAAAGCTTCAAACTCAGGTAGCTTCATGAACTTTTTTTCCATAACGTGCATTTTAAGTTCCTAAATGAATCTACATGCTTCCCTGATCATGAATATGTGTTTATTTTTGAAAATGGTTGAGAAACCAGGATGTATGAATGCTCTGAAACTTTTTGCCCTAAAACTGTTTTGATTCGATTTGGTTGATTTAGGAGTGATAAATGTTGTTTGAATGAGGGGTTTGATTCGTGTGTGAGTGGGGAAGAGTTCTGGGCAATTAGATTTCATTTTAGATGCGTTTAGAGAGAGTTTGAAGTTTTGGTTGATCGGAGAAGACGACCGGAACAGTGTTCCGGTCGCCTGAAAGTCATTAGGGCTTGGATTAGGGCTTTAATCATAATTAAGCCAGTTTGAATGTGAGCCGTCCAGATACGCACGCAGGTCAATTCCCTCCCTTTTGGTTTAAATCCTGGCCATTGGATGCGCTGACTTTTCTTTTTTTCAGTTTAATTCATTTTTATTTTCCTTTTAATCCATTTGTTTTCTCATATTTATTTAAAATAGCAAAACAATCTTAAAAATTCTGAAATTTTTTATGCACACTTTTATTTAATTTCAGAAACCAAAAATATTTTTATTTTTATTTTTTGCATTTAAAAAATATTTTAAATATTTAAAAGTTTATTTTTAATTAATTAATAAGAATTAATTAATTAAAAATACTTTTAGGTATTTAAAAATCACCAAAAAATTCATGAAACATTTAAAAACATTTAGAAACATTGTCCAACCCTCAAACCAAATTTCTTTTTTGATCTTGATGTATTTTGATAATTTTCCATGGAATTAATTCATTTTCAAAGCATTATTTTGATCCAAACTTCAAAAAATCATTTCTGCCTAACCATTGAGAGTTGGACTTTGATTCTTTTTGCATTGTGTTATGCATATCATGTAGTTTGTGAGATTTAATTGGCATGAATTGATCTTACATTTTCCATTTGTTTGGCATTTTTTCTTGTTAAGGAACCCTAAAACCCTAAAAATCTTAGGAAATTCATAACTTGCATTAGGTTAAGAGTTGGAACCTCTCCTTTGGGCAGTGAGTTAGTATAGGTTTAGGGATCCTTTGATTGCATTTTCAATTTTTTATCTTGATGTTTGCTTCTGATTTTGGTTTTTGTTTGATGCTTTGATCATAAACCCTAATTTGGGCTTCCATATGCATCCATCTTGCATTTGCATTCATACCTTGACTTGCCATGACATTTTGTGCATCCATTTGATTCATTTGACATCTTAAGACATATTGAAAGCATGTTTGATCATTGCATCTTGCATTTGCCATGTTGTATGCCATATGCATTTCATAACTCTTCATGTATGATCATGGTTCCAAACTTGCTTCATCTGCATCCATAAGGTTGTATGATCATCACCATGCCTTGTTTCATGTTTGCATCATCTCATAGCATCATTATCATCATGAATGTGCTTCTGGTTTTGATTTTCATCATGCCATTTCATCTCATTTTGCATTGCATTGCATTTCTTTCACTAACTTTTCAGGTGGTAAGTTATCTTGAGAAGTGAATTTGCCTTCACTTCTCACAACTTCTTTTCATCTCTTTTATGCATCCATACTGCATTTTGTTATGAGTTTGAGATTTAGCTTGCTCATTCTTCTTCTTACTTTCTTTCCTCAAGTGACTTGACTTCTTGAATGAAGCAAGTTGCTTTGCTTCTCCTGATCCTTTCATCTGCTTCCTGGTGGTTCCATTGAAGACTTCTTTCTTAAACCTCACAAACCTTAGGAACAACCAAGCATGACAATGATTAGGGTTTTGATTAGTCCCCCCACTTAGTTTTACCTTTGTGTCTCATTGAGTCTTCTCTTCTCACCTCATAATCAAGGACTAAACCCTAAAGGCTTTAAGGCTTTGTGATTAAGCTTATGCCTGCATCCTTCTATTAGGATGGAGTGTATAAATTTAATCCTAAGTGTTAAACCCTTAATGTGTTTAAATCCTTTAAATCAATTCACTTAATAATCATAAAGACATCACACTTGTAACTTGGGCCTTGCATTAGGGTTCTAATTCTTCCTTAATTGGTTAAGAAGGACTAACCCTAGTGTTAATGGACAAGTCCCCCTCAAGTTGTCTTACAAACCATAAAAATCACTTCTTCATCTTATCATTAACTAAAATCCACTTAATAAGGGCTTTGTTTTGTCATGGGTTTAATCCCTAATCATGGATTAAGTTGAGGAGCTTTCCTCAGCTTAAACATTCTCATCTATTATCCTTCTATTAGGATGGTGTAATGAGTCTGTTTAGTCCCTGATTATGGCTTAATCTCATTACTTAACACTAAACAAAAACAACAAAAACATCTAAATAATCACAAGTAAGTTAATGATCTTAATCCTACATCAAAGGTGATTAAGTGTGAGAAGCTGACTTCACACTTAAGGTATTCTCATTACCCCTAATCAGAGGGAGGATGTGATGAGTTTACTAACCCATTGGTTTAGGCTTAAGCTCATTAACTTATGACAAACTTTCAAAAGCAATAAAAGATTAAAAACTCAAAAAACAAACAATAATCGTCTCCTTCGGGATTCTTTTCTCATCTCATTCACTCATAAACGAGAACTTGCTTCTTCCGTCTAATGCAAGACAGTTTGCACCTGAGCCAGACAGGTCATACACTTGAGCATAGATAAGTAAGCAGTTCACAAGTCAATTCATCTTTCAGTCTCTTTGGGTCGAACTACGGTGTTCTGACTTCCTCATTGCACGAGAGGATACGTAGGAATAACTTAACAATTATCGAACAAAAGTCTCTGTATATTCCCCCTCTTTCCAGCCTTATTTCCTTAGCCTCATTATCATGAGCATTTCACTCTTGTCCTTACACTGACACTGTACATTTATACACTTCACTTCTCTTACACTGACACTTGTACATCCTTTTCCAGCTATTTTATACACAAATTGCACTGACACTACCCCTTTAAAACACAAATCTTTTAAGCGTGGATCCCATCGAGTACGACGGACAATCTTGGTGCTAATACCTTCCCAGGTTGTAACCAACCCCCTTTCTCAGTCTCTCTGGTTCGCAACCGTCTTATCCATATCTTTTCTAGGTTTATGCAGCATTACCTTTCCTTCGGGATAAAAATGCCTAGCTGGCGACTCTTTTCATTCCCTGTGAGTTCACTCCTGTGTGTTCTCACATCCTCCTCTCGCCGACCGTTCGCGTCTGTACCTTTATCTGGGGCCATTTCCCATTTATCGGGAGCGACAGCTTGGCGACTCTGCTGGGGACCCTTATACTGTAACCAGGGCTTCTGATTCTTTTTGTGGGTTCCTCCTAGCGCTTGTTTGATTTGTGTTTACTGGGGTGTTATGTGCTATTTGTGCTTGTTTTGTATTTACTTTTGCTTTATGTACAGTCTGTTTACTGCTTTCCTTATAGCTTTACATATATCATACTGTCATACTGTGCTGGCTGGATCTGTTTTGTTGCTTTGGTGGGTGGATGTTCTATTGAGAGTTGAGGTCCTATACCTGGGACCTGAGTGACACCTAGGCTAGAGTGGTTCATGTTCTTTCCCATTCCATTTCGGTCTGGTGCGGGAATATGAAACACAGTTCAGATATGGGTTTCTTCTTGAGAACTCTGTGCTGCAGATTTCCTGTAGTGCTAGGGCTATCTGTGAAGCCTGCTAAGTCTGGATGACCTTTAGTATTGACCTTCAGAAACTGAGGTGAATTAGAGGAGGATCTTTTATGGTTATTGTAAACACTGTACCTCCGGGTTAGAAGTGTTTACACTTCTCATAACTGATCCAAGTCTGAGGATCCTTGTTTTAGAACATCACCTGTGAGGGGGTTGGGCTGTTTACAGGTTTGTAGGTACCCCTTGACCTCAGCATACCCTGTTACTTTGTATTGATTAAGAGTACTCCATTTTGGAACAGTTCTTGTGATTTTAACCCTGGACATGTGACTCTTTATTTGAGTCCCCCACCTTGGTTACTGGACTTATGAACCTCCATCTGGATTTCTTGAACATACTCGGACCTATATCAAGGCAGTTAATCAGATCCGGCTCAGTCACAAACCCTTGCATACCATTTGCATACATCCTCATTGCATCATTCTAACATGTGTTTATTTGTTTTTCAGGGTATCCATCCTATCATTTTGGCTTGGTTTTGACCCCTTATTCAGCATAGACCTATCTTCATCAATGCTTACTTCAGCTATCAGCTACTTGCTTCAGTCACCTGCATCACCAGTCTCAGCCTATCTTCAAGTACTATTCTCAGCACCTGTCTCAGTTCTCCTTCAGCAGCATGGCACCTAAGAAGAGTAACATCTCCTATCATTTCTTTGAGCCTGAGTTGGCTAGCATCAGGAAGATTCAGACCCTGATTACTCCAGACCATATACCACTTTTCAGAGAACATTATGGAGGAATCCTTGATGTGGTTATGGATCTGGACCCTTCATAGAGGAGCTTGATTCATACTTGCTTGCAGTTCTATGATCCCCCTCTGAGGTGCTTCACTTTCCAGAATTTTCAGTTGGGACCCTTGCTGGAAGAGTATTCATCATTGGTTGGTGTGCCTATCAGGGGTGGAATCCCCTTCAACCCTGAGATGGCTTTCCCTAGTAATGAGGAGGTGGCAAAGGCATTATATCTGGAACCAGTTCTGATTGGGCAGAATTTGACAGCTAAAGCTGGAGTCTCTGGTTTTCATCTGGATTTCTTGACTTCTCAGGCTATTCTGAAGGCTTCCTTGGGGGAGTGGAAGGGAGTCTGTGCTCTGTTGGCCCTTAGCATATATGGGGTCATACTTTTTGCAGATGAGCCTAGGTTTGTTAGCAAGAATGCAATCCATCTTTTCATCCTGAGAAACCCAGTGCCCACCTTACTAGGAGATCTTTACTACTCTGTTCACCAGAGGATTGAAAAGCAAAGGGGAAGATTAGTGAGATGTTGTGCTCCTTTATTCCATACTTGGCTGCTCAAGCATTTGCCAAAGACTGATGCATTCTTGAACCCTCACCATCAGAAAAATTGGGCTAGGAGGCTTGTTTCTCTAACCTCAGATGACATCAGATGGTGCACTCAGAGCACCAAGGGCAGAGACATCATTACTAGTTGTGGGCAATTTCCCAATGTACCTCTTATTGGAGTGAAGGGTTGCATCAATTACAACCCTCTGCTATTCAAAAGACAACTAGGCTATGCATTAGTCCATCCTCCTAGGGTACATGATCTGGCTGAGACCCTTTATTGTGAGAATAAGCCTGAAATTCTGTGATCAGGTATGAGATGTCCTAAGATATGTCCCAACACTTAATAGGACATTTGACAAATTTAACCAAAACTTAAACAGCAAGAAAAGTAAACAACACAGAAGTTTGTTAACCCAGTTCAGTGTATAACCACACCTACATCTGGAGGCTACCAAGCCAGGAGGAAATCCACTATTAGTAATATTAATTCTAGACTTAAACCACCCTGTTTAATCTATCACTTAATACTTACCCAATGCAATTTCTACCTAAGACTCACTTAGATAAGAGTACCCTACTCACTCCCCCTCAATCACCCAGTGATCAAGTTTACAAGTTTACTGAAATTGAAGACATCCTTCAAACAAAACAGCTTGATCTTACTTAACAGTTTCAATCAAGTCACAAATGCACTTTTGCTTAAAAGCTCATAAAGTGGTACATAAAAACAACCTGCTATTTAAAACACTAGACACCCTATTTGGTCTTCTGAAATTCGTACTCAATTCTATGAGTTTCTGTTGTTTAAATAGGTATCTGAATTTTGGGCTTTCTGTAGAATGATCCGACCCTAATGTGCAGCAACTGTCACCTTGAATTTAGGGTTTGTTACCTCCTATATTCTAGGTGCATTAGGTCTTCTGTTTTAATCTGAATCTTCAATTTAAAACTCCCTACAGATGCGCCTTGTTCTGTTTTTATCCAGCATTAATTAATCCCAGATAGTTCTCCTTAAATATCTCTTATCTGTTAATCAATAATTAATTCTGGTAGCAGGTCTGAGATGTCTCAACATCTGTTGGGACATCATGAAAAACTGAACTTAATTTATTCACACAATGTCCCAACATCTGATGAGACATCCTGAAATAAATTCACATACTCTGTTTGATAATGTCCCAACATCTGATAGGACATTCTGAACTGAATTTAACATTTCTTGTTTGGTCAAAAATTCTGCCAATTCTTAAACATCTACAAACTCCCCCTTTGGCTAATTTTTGGCTAACATCTTTCCTGGTTTTCAGAGTGCAGCAGAAGTTCTTTTTATCAGAGTATATCATTACTTTTCTGTTGATTTTTATTTGAGATTACTCCCCCTCAAACAAATATGTGTCCAGTCTTGTTGCAACAGAAATACACACTGATTCAGTTCAGACAGAAACAAACAGATTTCATTCAAAAATTAAACAGCAGTACAAATTTGTTGTTGTTCTCTCCCTTGGTAGACACAAAATTAGGGGCCAAAGACACTATTACTGTCATTACATTGCTGTCACATACATTGATCACTCGGATTCATCACTCTCAGTTGCTTCCTCCACTTCAGTGTCTTCATTTTTAGCAGCTTCACTTTCTTCAGCAGCCTCACTGTCTTCACCAGCTTCACTGTCTTCATCAGTTGCAACATTCTGATCTTCTTCACTTTCCAATCTTTTAATTATTTCTTCAAGCTTCTGCTTTCTAGCTTCAAGTTCTTTGCAGGTGATTTTGAGTTCAGCAATTAAGGCTTTCTTGGAGATTGGATTCTTAGCAGAGGAGGGACCAGCAGATGTCCCAGCAGGTGTTTCAACATCTGCAGCATGGTGACTGAGAAATAATTTGTAGTGAAAAGCCAGGGGACTCTCTCTTTTGCATGCTGTATCCTTGTCAGTGAGAATGCCAGGGAATTGATTGAGCACTATCCCACACAACAATGATGGAAAGGCTATTGGAAGCTTTGTTGCTGAGGAGCTGGCATGCTTCATGGTTTGATCAAAGATAAAAGCTCCATAGTCCAGATTGGTTTGAGTTCCCACAGCATAGATGAATCTGGCTAGACCAGTTGAGATTGAGGAAGTGTGGTTGGTAGGCACCCAGTTAGCAGTTCCAATTCTGTTCAGCATGGCATACTTTCTGGTAAGCATGCTCACAGAGAGCTTTCCCTTCACAGGCCATGCCTTGACCTGGTTTGCAGTGATCACTTTACAGACTTGATTATCTGTCTTACCTAATTCATTGGGTCCATCTGTTTCTCTTCCTAGATACTCATTGATGATTTGAGGAGAAAACTGTACACATTTACCTCTAACAAAAACTTTTCTAAACTCAGAAGACTTACCATTTGAGCAATCCTCCTGAAGATTCACAATGAACTCTTTGACAAGTAGTTCATAGCATGGAGAGAGGTCTGAGACTGTTTTGAATAGTCCTGCAGCAGAGATGAGGTCTATCAGTTCTGTGCACTCAAGTGCATTGCTGCTTAGTTCTCTTTCCAAGGCAACCCTTCTTTGATACACATATTTCCATCTGTTGACACTGGAGACATGATGGAAGGATATGTTGTCCAAGGGAGCTTCTGGGACAGCAGTTGAAGCTCTAGCTGGTGCTGGTTTCTTCTTGGGAGGAGATGTTGGGACATCTGATCCAACATCTGAATCTGATGGTGTTGCAGCTTTTCTCTTCTGGGTTTGAACTTTGCTCCATGGTTTTGTTGGACCAAAGGTAGCTTTAGCTTTGCCTTTCTTTGAACTAGCCTTCTTCTTCTCAGGGATGACAGGTTCAGCTTGCATCTTTCCTTTCCTGGACCTTAGTCTTTTAGCAATGCTGGGTTTCACAGATGCTATGATCTCTGCATTAGAGTCCTGCTCCAGATTGACCACTGGAGGAGATTGAGCAGCCTCCTCTTCAGCTGGTTGATCAGCAGGGATTTGATCTTCATTTGAGCCTTGAGCCTGTTCTTCAGAGACCTCTTCATCATTTTCATTTGAGACTTTGTCCTTAGATTGTTCCAGATCAACATCAGATGAGTTCTTTTTCTTATCTTCAGATGTTCCAACATCTGTTGGGACATCTTGTTCTGCAGCAGTGTCCTTTGTAGCTTGAGCTGGTTCTTCTTGAGGTGCAGGAATGGTGTTCAAAGGAACAGAGATCCCTTTCACCACTCTTTGTTCAGAAAAGACTTGGTTAACAATCTCCTTGATGGAATCATCAACATATTTGGAGTATCTTGTAGACATGTTAGCAGGAGAGGGAATGCCTTTAGCTTTGCTTCTGATTTGATCTTTACATCTCTTTGGTGTTCTTGCCTTTTTAGTGTGAGAGGCGCTTCCCCTGAGCTCGTCCAATGGTGTTGATGGCATTGGCACAACAGAGATTGGAGTGGCATGAACCACGTCTTCCTTGTTGAGAATTTCCTCAGCTGTTTTAGGGTTTTGAGACATTGTAGAGGAAGAAGGATGAACAGCTTTAGGGTTTATGATTTCTGAAGATTTGAGAGTTAATGTGATTCGCTTGTGATGATATGATGAGAATCTTGATAGCTTCTTATAAGTAGTTACTAAATAAGTAGCCGTTACAGTCCAAATGATTAAGAATGGAATTCCCAAGGATCTTGTCCAGACTAGCTTTGCCATCTGGAACTTATGCCATGCAATGTCATATGACATGTTGGCACATCTCATTAACTGCTAAATATCACATAAACATATTCCAAGTTTGCCCCTTAAGTTCTCAAATTGTGTAGCATCCAATGCTTTGGTAAAGATATCAGCTAATTGCAGATCTGTAGCAACATGCTCCAATGAAATCACCTTCTCTTCTACAAGATCTCTGATGAAATGATGTCTGATATCAATATGCTTTGTCCTGCTATGTTGAATAGGATTTTTAGATATGTTGATTGCACTTAAGTTGTCACAGTACAATGTCATGACATCCTGTGGGACATTGTACTCAGTGAGCATCTGCTTCATCCAAACCAACTGAGAACAACTGCTACCTGCTGCTATGTATTCAGCTTCAGCTGTAGATAAAGATACACAATTCTGTTTCTTACTGAACTAAGAAATCAGATTGTTTCCTAGAAAGAAGCATCCTCCTGAAGTGCTTTTTCTGTCATCAGCACTTCCTGCCCAATCAGCATCACAGAAGCCAGTGAGAATAGGTTTGCAACCATGAAAGTACATTATGCCATAGTCACAAGTACCATTAACATATTTAAGGATTCTCTTGACTTGATTGAGATGACTGACTTTTGGATCAGCTTGATATCTTGCACAAACTCCTACTGCAAATGCAATGTCTGGTCTGCTAGCAGTCAAGTATAACAAGCTTCCAATCATGCTTCTATATAAACTATGATCTACATTCTCACCCTTCTCATCTTTAGTCAGCTTTAAATGTGTAGGAGCAGGAGTTCTTTTATGAGAAGCATTTTCCATTCCAAATTTCTTCACTATGTTCTTGGAGTACTTGCTTTGTGAGATGAACATTGAGTCTTCCATTTGCTTAACTTGCAGACCAAGAAAATAGGTTAATTCACCTACTAGACTCATTTCAAATTCAGCTTCCATCTGCTTGACAAAATGTTTGACCATCTTATCAGACATCCCACCAAACACAATGTCATCAACATATATTTGTGCAATCATGACATTTCCTTCTTCATCTTTAACAAACAGGGTTTTATCAATCCCACCTTTTCTGTATCCTTGCTTGATAAGAAATGTGGTAAGTCTTTCATACCATGCCCTTGGAGCTTGCTTCAGACCATAAAGTGCTTTCTTGAGTTTGTATACATGATTTGGACAGCTTGGATCAACAAATCCTTTAGGCTGTTCTACATATACCTCTTCATTAAGATAACCATTAAGAAAGGCACTTTTCACATCCATTTGAAATAGCTTGAACTTTAAGATACAAGCAATTCCCAACAGTAGTCTTATTGATTCAAGCCTTGCTACTGGTGCAAAGGTTTCATCAAAGTCTACCCCTTCAATTTGAGTGTATCCTTGAGCCACAAGTCTAGCTTTGTTCTTTGTAACAATTCCTTGTTCATTTGACTTGTTCTTGTACACCCATTTTGTACCAATCACATTTATGTCATTAGGTCTAGGAACAAGATTCCACACTTCATTCCTTGTGAATTGACCTAATTCCTCTTGCATAGCACAAATCCAGTATTCATCAGTGAGAGCCTCCTTGATGTTTTTAGGTTCTATTTTGGACACAAAACAAGAACCTGAAATCATTTCTCTTGATCTAGTGCTCACACCTCTGTTGGGATCACCAATTATTAAATCTTTGGGATGATCCTTCTGTATTCTGATGGAGGGAGGTTTACTGGATTCTTCTGTCCTTGTATCAGATTGAGTGCAGTTATATTGATCATCCTTTTCTTCAGCTTCAATCTTGATATCAGCAGATGTTCCAACATCTTCTGGGACATCTGTAGGAGCATCATCAATTATCACATTTATGGACTCCATGATAACCTTGGTTCTAGAATTAAATACTCTGTATGCTCTGCTGTTTGTAGAGTATCCAAGGAAAATCCCTTCATCACTTTTAGGATCCATTTTTCTCCTTTGCTCCCTGTCTGCCAGAATGTAGCAGTTACTTCCAAACACATGAAAGTACTTAACAGTGGGTTTTCTGCCCTTCCAGACTTCATATATTGTGGACAAAGTTCCTTTTCTCAAGGTAACTCTGTTATGGATATAGCAGGCAGTGTTCATGGCTTCAGCCCAGAAATACAGAGGTAGCTTTTTAGCATGTATCATAGCTCTTGCAGATTCTTGAATAGTTCTATTTTTTCTCTCAACAATCCCATTCTGTTGAGGAGTGATAGGAGAAGAGTATTCATGATTGATTCCTTCTGAAGAGCAGAAATCTAAGAATTTTTGATTCTCAAATTCCTTTCCATGATCACTTCTAATTCTGATCACACAGCTGGATTTTTCCCTTTGTAATCTTTGACATAATTCCTTGAATACATCAAAGACATCTGACTTTTCTTTAATGAAATTTATCCATGTATATCTTGAAAAGTCATCAACCACCACATATGCATACCTCTTACAACCAAGGCTTTCAACTTGCATAGGTCCCATGAGATCCATATGTAACAATTCCAAAACTTTGGAAGTTGTCAGATGTTGGAGCTTTGGATGGGACATCTTGGTTTGTTTGCCTATTTGACATTCACCACAGATTTTGCCATCATCAATCTTCAGTTTAGGGATACCTCTTACAGCATCCATAGATATGATCTTCTTTATGCCTCTGAAATGAAGATGACCTAGCCTTTGGTGCCATAGTTTTACTTCTTCTTCTCTAGCTAGAGAACAAGTTGAAGTGGGACTGAAGTCTAGTGGCTCCCACATGTAACAGTTGTCTTTAGACCTTGCACCTTTCATGACAACTTCTTGCTCTTGGTTAGTCACTATGCATTCAGTTTTTGTAAAGTTTACACTGTATCCTTGATCACATAGTTGACTTATACTGATCAGGTTAGCAGTTAAACCTTTAACAAGCAGCACATCATCTAATCTTGGAACATCTTGACAATCCAAGGTTCCAACTCCCTTGATCTCTCCTTTAGCTCCATCTCCAAAGGTAACATACCTGGATGAATATGACTTTAAGTTTACTAGCAAATTCTTCAATCCAGTCATGTGTCTTGAGCATCCACTGTCAAAGTACCAGTCTTCTTTAGCTGATACTTTCAATGATGTATGTGCTATGTATGCAGTACTTTTCTTTGACCAGATGAGTTGAGATTTCTTTTGATGCCTCTGCTCTGAGTGTTGTTCAGCTGATCTCCAAGCTTGATTGTTGATCTTGTTCTTGGGTATGTGACTTTGATCAGTCTGAATGTCAGCTTTTGGTCTCCAAACTTTCTTGATTACTTCTGTCTTTTGCTTAGGAGATTGCTGATTTCTATGCAGCACTTTCTTGGTACCTTCTACTTTCTGCTTGGAAGGTTGCTGACACATCTGATTTGGATATCCATGTAGCTTATAACAGTGAGGTTTGATATGCCCAAATCTTCCACAGTGATGGCATCTCCATCTTTGATACTTCTTCTTCATTTTGTTCTTTCCAGAATGTTGAGACATCTGTTGGAACATTATGTTTGTCTTTGTGTTCTGATGTTGAAGCATCTGTTGGGACATCTTGTTTGACTGTGTAATTTTTGAAGTAGTTTTGCTAGAGCTGGCTTCATCTCTGTTATATCCCAGTCCACTTTTGTCCCCTGAATGTTTATTATTGCAGAGAATAGCATCCAGTGTATTTGAGCTGCTGTTCATCATTCTAACAGATTTGGACATATGTTCCAGCTTAGAATTGAGAAGAGTTACTTCACTTTTTAAGGTATCAATGATTACTTGATCACTTGCTTTTTCTTCTTCTAGTACTTCATTCTGCTTCTTTAGCTTTATGACCTCACTGCATACTTCAGTACTACTCTTGTACAGATCCTTGAAGGCTTGCTCAAGATCTGCATAAGTAAGCTCTCCACAGCTGGAATCACTATCATATTTGTAAACACCCCAAATTTGCCCTCACCCATTCACACCATGGCTTGTGATCATCTCATATGCATATACACAATCACATCATCTCATGTCTCATTTGGTTTCACTGGATAGTTTCTAAGGCATCTGCACCTAGGGTTTGTGATCTGAGCAATCCCAAAGCATCTTGAGCCATTCCAAAGGCCACCAATCAACTCAAAGGGGTCCATGTGTGTTTCTTATATCATGTTACATCCTCACAAAGTCAAAATTGCAGAGGGATCACAAGAACTAGGGTTTGAGTGGATGCAGAGCCAGGATGAACTGCACAGTTGACTGAAAATTAGGGTTTTGGTTTCAGAGGCCATAACTCCAAATTTTTTGGTCACTCTTGTTTCCATTTATCTCTACATGGTATAGGGAGTATGCATATCAATTTTCATGAAGAAATTCCATGGGGAAGTCATCTGATCAAGAGTTGACTTTCTGGACAAGTCAGTGCAAAATCAGGGTATCTGAGGCCCCCAATGACCCAACCAATGGGTGGTCTTCATCATTTTGAGTGTATATGATCTTTATTTGATCATGGAAGAAGTTTGAAGTTCATGGAAATCAAGAATTTAGGGTTTTTGCAAAAGTTGACTTTTTGGGTTTTGTTGACTTTTCAAGAATGCACCATTTTAGGTCAATTTTCAAGCCTTGATTCATGATCCAAAAAGGCTTCAAATGGAAAAACTTTGGTCATGAAAGTTGTAGATCTCATCTTTCCCTTTTCAAAAAGTACAAGAACATGATCTAACTCTTCATGGATCAAAAGTTATGGCCATGCAAAGTTGCCAAAAATCATTGTTTTTCAAGTTATGCACCAAGTGGAAATTTTGCTAAGTCTTGAACCAAATCAAATTGCTGCCTCAAACTCATGTCAAACCAGCATGTGAACTTTCTCTAAGTCACAAAAATCAGATTTTGACTAGGAATGCCCATGATTTCATGCTTGGTTGGCCAAAAGATCACATGTGAACCAAAAGTACAACAACTTGCAAAAGCTCATGATTCACTTCCCACAACTTGCAGCATTGGAAGCTGACTTTGGCTAGCCCTTCCCTCACCTTTTGCTGCGCCAGCCATGCCTTGTACTGGCCTAAACACCTCACCATGCCCTATCTTACACAAAAGTGGATTTTGAGCAAAAGTAGCCACACCTATCATAGCAGGCCATGTCACATCAAGAGGCCAATCAGAATTGTTTATTCATTCATTTTGCTAGCCATATCACATAAGAACCAAGGCTGAAGCATTGACATTCACAACTTACACAAAAACACCCCAACTTGCAACTTCCTTCGAATTTCATTACACAGCCTGCAAACCCAAAATCTTTTTCCTCCATTCATCTCACCTTGATCCATAGAACACAAAGCATCAAGAACCAGAGCTTGAAACAACCAAAACACTTCACTGCCATCTCTCACCTCAGTTTGCAGTTTCACTTGCAACTCTCACTATAGCCCACAAACATCAAAACAAACTTTGCCAAACTTCTCAACACACTTCATAGATCACAAACAACCATCTCTCATAGCCTGAAAGTGCCAAAATCTCAACTGCCATTGTTGACTGAACTGAAGCAGTTCTCTTCGAAACTCATCATCCAGCAAGTCTAAACTCCATTTGAGCATCCAGACATCTTTGGGGGGCCAAGAGGAGCAGCTTGCACTTAAAGAAAGGGCCTGAAAGTTCCTAAATCAAAGGTTGCAAATCTCAGGTAGCTCCAAATAATTTTTTCCAGAAATCTCTTTTTTAGTTACAAACTTGTTCCTTATGCTCTCCTGATCATGCTGATGCTTTTAGTTTTTGAAATGGATGTGTTTTGAGAATTTAATTGCTGTTTGAAGCTCACGAACCCTAGAACTTAGTTTCTTCGATTCAGCTTGTTTAGGTTAGATAAATTTGTTTTGAGAGAGGGTTTTAATTCGTGAGGTGTTGGGGATCATTTCCCATGGCTTAGTTTTCATTTATTTTGCGTTTTGAGAGGTTTTGAACTTTTTCAGGCAAGCTTCTGGCCGGAGAAGACGACCGGAAGTCTTCTCCGGCCACCTGAGATTATTTAGGGCTTAATCCCATAATTAGTGTAAGTTTGAATGCTGGCCGTGGATATGCGTTGACCCATTGACTTCCCTCCAGATTGAAAGGTCCAGATCATTGCAATTAGCCCTAATCCACGTGTTAGGGTTAATTAACCACGTTTTATTTAATTTGATCTGAAGCAATCTGGGCCTCTCATTCTGGCGCGCAGTCAACCCCATTTGAATCCTGGACGCATCCTGGCCATCCATCCTGCATACTTCAGTTTTAATTCATTTTAATTCATTTTTCTTTCATTTTATTTGCTTAATTTATTTAAAATAGTTAAAAATTCATAAAAATTATGAAACTTTTTCTTTAAGGTTTTATTAATTTTTATGACACAAAAACATTTTTATTTTATTTTTTATCATAAAAAAGGTATTTTTAAATATTTAAAAGATTATTTTTAATTGATTAATGAGGATTAATTAATTAAAAATACTTTTAGGTATTTAAAAATTACAAAAAAATTCATGAAATGTTCTAAGACATTTAGAAACATTGTCCAACCTTCAAACCAAATTTCTTTTTTGATCTTGATGCATTTTAAGAATTTTTCATTGAATTAAATCATTTTTGATGCATTATTTTGATCATATGTTTGAAAATTCATTTCTGCCTTTTGGTAAGGGTTGAGACATTGATTCTTTTTGTATTGTTTTCCATTTGACATGAACTTCCAAGGATAAAAAGGCCAAGATTTGATCTTGCATTTTCTAATTGATTGGCATTTCTTTTGTTACAAACCCTAAAAAACCCTAATAACTTGTAAAATTCATAACTTGAGTTTGGTTGAGAGTTGAGAGCTCCCCTTTGGGCAGTGGTTCATTATAGGTCTAGGGTTTCTTTAGGTACCATTTTCCATTTTTCATATTAGGGTTTGCTTCTGTTTTTGGTTTGTGTTTGATGTTTGTTTCATGAACCCTAATTTGGGCTTTCATTTGCATCCTTCTTGCATTTCCTTGCATAACTTGACTTGTCATTGCATTTTGTGCATTCTTATGTTTCATTTGACATCTTAAGACATGTAGAAAGCATCATTGATCATTGCATTGCATATTTGCCATGTCATTTATCTTGTATGTTTCATAACATCTCATGTTTGTCCATGCTCCTCAACTTGCATCATTTGCATCCATGACTTTGTATGAACATCTCATTGTCTTGTCTCATGTTCATAGCCCCTCATGGCATCATAATCATCATCACCATGCTTCTGGCTTGGTCTAGCATCATGTCATTCCATCCCATTTTGCATTACATTGCATCTCTTTCCTAACCTTTCAGGTGGTAAGTGATCTTGAGAAGTGAATTTGCCTTCACTTCTCATAACCTCTATTCTCATCTCTCTTGCATACCTTGCTGCATTCTTATGTGTGTTTGAGTTTGAGCTTGCTCATTCTTCCTCCTCCCACTTTCTTTCTTCAAGTGACTTGACTTCTTGAATGAAGCAAGTCACTTTGCTTCTCTTGATCTTGTTCATCTGCTTCCTGGTGGTTCATCTGAAGATTGTTCTTGAAAACCTCACAGACATTAGGACCAACCAAGCATGATAATGAATTAGGGTTTTGATTAGTCTCCCCATAGTTTTTACCTTTGTGTCTCTCTTTGAGTCTTCTCTCCTCACCTCATAATCAGGGACTAAACCCTCAAGGCTTTAAGACTTTGTGATTAAGATCATGCCTGCATCCTTCTTTTAGGATGGAGTGTATAACTTTAATCCTAAGTCTTGGACCCTTAAGGTGTTGAACTCTCTTAATTAATCCATCTAATAATCATCAAGACATTACACTTGTAACTTGGGCCTTGCATTAGGGTTCTAATTCTTCCTTAATTGGTTAAGAAGGACTAACCCTAAAGTTAATGGACAAGTCCCCCTCAAGTTGTCTTACAAATCATAAAAAACACTTCATCATCATATCATTAATAAAATCCACTTAATCAAAGGTTTGTTTTGTCATGGGTTTAATCCCTAATCATGGATTAAGTTGAGGAGTCTTCCTCAGCTTAAACACCCTCATCTATTATCCTTCTTTTAGGATAGTGTAATGAGTCTGTTTAATCCTTGATTATGGCTTAACCTCATTACTCAACACTAAACAAAAATACCAAAAACATCTAAATAATCACAAGTAGGTTAATGATCTTAATCCTACACCAAAGGTGATTAAGTGTGAGAATCTGACTTCACACTTAAGGTATTCTCATTACCCCTAATCAGAGGGAAGATGTAATGAGTTTACTAAATCCATTGGTTTAGGCTTAAGCTCATTATCTTACGACAAACTTTCAAAAGCAATAAAAGACTGAAAACTCAAAAACAAACAATAATCGTCTCCTTCGGGATTCTTTTCTCATCACCTTCATTCATAAACGAGAACTTGCTTCTTCCGTCTAATGCAAGACAGTAAGCACCTGAGCCAGACAGGTCATACACTTGAGCATAGACAAGTAAGCAGTTCACAAGTCAATTCACCTTTTCAGTCTCTTCGGGTCGAACTACGGTGTTCTGACTTCCTCATTGCACGAGAGGATACGTAGGCATAACTTAACAGTTATCGAACAAAAGTCTCTGTGTATTCCCCCTCCTTCTAGCTTCATTCTTTAGCCTCATGATCTTGAGCAATTCATTTCATTCCTGATCTCACTAACACTGTATATATCACACATCACTTTCTTTTACACTGACACCTGTACATCCTTTTCCAGCTCTTTGACACACAAATTGCACTGACACTACCCCTTTATAACACAAATCTTTAAGCGTGGATCCCGTCGAGTACGACGGACAATCTGGGTGCTAATACCTTCCCAGGTTGTAACCAACCCCCTTTCTCAGTCTCTCTGGTTCGCAACCGTCTTATCCATCTCTTTCTAGGCCTATGCAGCATTGCCTTTCCTCCGGGATAAAAATGCCTAGCTGGCGACTCTATTCATCTCCAGTGAGTTCACGGCTGTGTGTTCTCATTGTCCCTCTCGCCGACCGTTCGCGTCTGTACCTTCATTTGATCCATTTTTCATTTGTCGGGAGCGACAGCTTGGCGACTCTGCTGGGGACCCTTATACTGCAACCAGGGCTTCTGGTTCTTTTTGTGGGTTCCTCCTAGCGCTTGTTTGATTTGTGTTTACTGGGGTGTTATGTGCTTGTTTGTGCTTGTATTTATTTTTGTTTATTGCTTTATGTACAGTTACTTTACTGCTTTCTTTACTGCTTTTATATATCATACTGTCATACTGTGCTGGCTGGATCTGGTTTTTCTTTGGTGGGTGGGTGTTCCATTGAGAGTTAAGGTCCTATACCTGGGACCTGAGTGACACCTAGGCTAGAGTGAATCATATTCTTTCCCATTCCATTTCGGTCTGGTGCGGGAATATGAAACACGGTTCAGATATGGGTTTCTTCTTGAGAACTCTGTGCTACGGATTTCCTGTAGTGCTAGGGGGATCTGGGAAGCCTGCTAAGTCTGGATGACCTTTTAGTATTGACCTTCAGAAATTGAGGTGAATTAGAGGAGGAATTGTTATGGTTATTGTAAACACTGTACCTCCGGGTTAGAAGTGTTTACACTTCTCATAACTGATCCAAGTCTGAGGATCCTTGTTCTAGATCACTACCTGTGAGGGGGTTGGGCTGTTTACAGGTTTGCAGGTACCTTGACCTCAGAATACCCTGTTACTTTGACTTTGTTAAGAATGCTCCATGTTGGATAGTTCTTGTGATTCTAAAACCCTGGACATGTGGCTCTTTATTTGAGTCCCCCACCTTGGTTACTGGATTTATAGACCTCCATCCGGAATTCTTGAACACACATGGATCTATACCAAGGCAGTTTATCCAGATCCAGCTCAGTCACAAACCCTTTGCATATCATCTGCATTCATACTCATTGCATCATATTAACATGTGCTTATTTGTTTTTCAGGGTATTCATTTTCATCAGGTTTTGGTTTTGACCCCATCTGCAGCTTTGACCCATCTTCACCAGCATCTGCTTCAGTTTAGCTGTCTGCTTCAGCACCAGCCAGTCAGTGGTTTTCTCTACTTCAGCATTGTCATCAGCACTCTACCCAGTCTTCAGCATCATGGCTCCAAAGAAAAGCAATATCACCTATCATTTCTTCCAACCAGACTTGTCAGACATCAGGAGGGTCCAAACCCTGATGACCCCAGATCACATACCTCTGTTCAGGGAGCATTATGGGGATATACTTGACTTGGTTATAGACATGGACCCATCTCAGAGAAGCCTAATCCATACCTGCATCCAGTTCTATGACCCCCCATTTAGGTGTTTCACCTTTCAAGACTTTCAGTTGGGACCTCTCTTAGAAGAATATGCATCTTTGGTTGGTTTGCCTATCAAGAGAGAAATTCCTTTTAACCCTGAAATGGTCTTTCCCGGCAATGGAGAGATAGCAAGAGCTTTGCACCTGGAACCTGCTTTGATTGAGCAGCATATGACCTCTAAAGCTGGGATCCCTGGTTTTCATCTGGACTTCCTGATTTCTCAAGCTAGTTTGAAGGCCTCCCTGGGGGATTGGAAAGCTGTTTGTGCATTGTTGGCCTTGAGTGTATATGGAATTGTGTTGTTTGCAGATGAGCCCAGATTCATCAGCAAGAATGCCATCCACCTGTTCATCCTGAAGAACCCAGTACCAACCTTGTTGGGTGACCTCTATTACTCAGTACATCAGAGGAATGAGAAACAGAGGGGTAAGCTAGTGAGGTGTTGTGCTCCACTATTCCATGCTTGGCTTCTCAAGCATCTACCCAGGACAGATGCATTCCTGAATCCTCATCAGCAAAGCAACTGGGCTAAGAGGCTCACTACTCTCACTGCAGCAGACATCAGATGGTGCACCCAAAGCACCAAGGGCAGAGATATGATCACAAGCTGTGGGCACTTTCCCAATGTACCTTTGGTAGGAGTTAAGGGAAGTATCAACTACAACCCCCTGCTGTTCAAGAGACAATTAGGCTATGCACTGGTTCATGCTCCTAGGGAACAAGACCTGGTTGAGACCCTCTACTGTGAGAACAAGATTAGTTTGACTGTTGTTAGGCAGGCTGCCTGGGCCTGGGATCATGTTCAAACCAAGGGAATCACCATTCTGGGGAAGTGCAATAATGTGGCATCAGCCCAATATCATGAGTGGTCCTATGCTAGGGCCCAAATCTCAGGATTGCCCTTCACCATCAAAGACATGCCTGAGTCATCATCAGCACCACCCCCTGCTACTGTCAGTTTGGAAGAGTTTGAAGGTTTGAAAGAAAGAAATGAGAAGCTATCCCAAGCCCTGCAGAAGACCCTCAGGGAGAGGAGTGAAGGTGTAAGGGAGATTGAAAGATTGGAGAAGCTGAGAGTGGAACACTTGACTAAGATTGAGAAGTCTGGAGACTATATCAACAAGTCTAAAGCTGGTGAGCAGATTCTGAAAAATGCTTGTAAAGAAGCCCAGTTCCAAAGAGCAAGGACAGACTTGTACTTGAAAGAGAGTCAGGCCAGGTGGGTCCGGATCACTGAAGCCCGTACTCTAGAAGACAAGAGAGTTCAAGATAAGATGGAGCAGATGGAAAAAGCCCTGGCAGCAGCCCAGGAGGAAATTTCAGAGTTAAAAATCAAAGCTGGAGTGAAGAAATCCAAAGACCAAAGCCAGAACAAGAAGTTGACTACAGCTGTTGCAACAAGAAACCTTCTCATCAGGAATCTTACGGAGCATCCGGCTGATCCTGTGACCGAAGCACTTCTTAAGGAAGTTCGCGAGGATGAGTTTGGCCTTGGAGTCTGATTATTTGCTTGTTGTTGTTCCTTTTCCATGTACTTTTGCTTTTTGGTGATGTATTTTTGACCCCTTAGAGGGCTAGTGTTGTAAAAAATGAACAATTTGTATTATTTTACCTTTGTAATATATTTGTGTTTGTTTCCATCTGGGTTCACTTCAAAAGCAACTTCAACAGCATCATCTTCAAGGGTCTGGACGGGTCAAAACTGAAGACCAAACCGGATACCTTGAGAGCAAATAAGCATAACTGCATTGCATGCTAACCCCTTTTGTTTGTTTTGTAGGTTTTGTTTTATTGTTTCTAACCTCTGTTGTGACATTCAGGAATTATTGCTCGCCGCAGGCTATTCCCTCTCAACAGGCCACACAGGTACCCTACAAGAAACAACCTTCCGGGCATCCAGATGGACCAGTTGCAGCAAGACCTCAATGAGGCCAGAACCCAGATGGCTAATGAAAGGGTGGAGATGAGAACCCAAATAACTCAGTTCATGGAAGTGATGAATAATTTAGCTCAAAGCCAGGAGAGGCTTAGAGTTCTGGTAGAGGGGAGAACTCAAGATGACCCCCATGTAGGAACTGCTGGCACCAGTAACAATGAAAGGGTGCAACCACATGTTAACCCCCCTATATTTGGTCCACACCTACATCCTGAGATTCATATTCCTGCAAACGTTCAAGGAACAGCCACTGCAGCCAGAGTACTTCAAGAGGATCCTCAGGAGGATCAGTTTACAGTCATGGGTGCTGGAGAGGAAACCTATGACAGGAGATTGGATGAGTTGGCTGAGAAGTTGAGGTCTTTGGAATCCCAAAATTCTTTGGGGTTCGATGTCATGGACATGGGTCTGGTAGACGGGGTTAGGATTCCCCACAAGTTCAAGCCTCCATGTTTTGAAAAGTATAATGGGACTTCCTGTCCCCGAACCCATCTGCAATCTTTTCTCGGAAGATTAAAAGCTTACACCATGGACGAGAAATTGTGGATGTTCTACTTCGAAGATAGTTTGACTGGAGCATCAAGGGAATGGTATTCCCATCTGACAAGAGCAACTGTAAGATGCTGGAAGGACCTGGCAGAAGCCTTCATCAGACAGTATCAGTATAATCTAGACATGGCACCCAACAGGACCCTCCTAATGGGAATGTCACAGTCTTCGAGGGAGAGCTTTAGAGAATATGCTCAAAGATGGAGGCAATTGGCTGCTGCCGTTCAACCCCCTATGTCTGAAAGGGAAATGGCAGACATGTTTATGAACACTCTCCAGGGAACGTATATTGACAGGTTGGCTGCTTTCTCGTCCACTAGCTTCGCAGATGTTGTTATAGCTGGGGAGAGAATTGAAAGCCTGTTAAAAATGGGTAAAATTTCCGATAATGGCGCCAGTTCGTCCAGCAGTACAAGGAAGCCTTTTGCAGGCCCTAGAAGAGCTGGCGAGACCAATGCCATTCATACCAACAGGGGTAAGCCCCAATATGTTCAAAGGTCCATAGCAGCAGTCACTATCCCTGCTCCAGCACATCCTCTGCCAGTCTATCAACCTCCTCAACAAAACTTCCAACAACAACCTCAGTATCATCATCAGAATCAGTATCCTCCAAGAAACTTCAACAACAACAACTCCAACAACAACAATCAACAGAGGCCATTCCAACAGAGGCCATCCCAAGCTAACCGAGTGATCGACCCGATCCCAATGCCATATGCTGCTTTGCTGCCACAACTTCTGAAACTCAACCTAGTTGAGCTAAGAACGTTGGCACCTCCGGATCCCAACAGTCTACCAAGAAACTATGACTCCAACGCTAGGTGTGCTTTTCATTCGAACGCACCTGGTCACAGTACAGAAAAATGCAGGGCTCTGCATATGAAGGTACAAGACTTGGTAGACTCCAAGGCTCTGAATTTTGCACCTCCGCCCAATGTCAACAAAAACCCAATGCCAAACCATGGTGGTCCCCGAATTAATGCTATCGGAGAAGACCAACCGTCTTATTTCATAACCAGTGTGGATCAGATCAGGACACCATTGGTGGAAATCAAAGCTCAACTCCGTGAAAACAATATATTTCCGGGGTGTGAACTAGGGTGCCCCTACTGCAATATTTCTTGGAATGGGTGTGAAGACTTGAGGAATGGCATTGACAGCCTTATTCAGAGTGGCTTACTGCAGATCACTACATCATTCCCGGCAAACCCGACGACTTCATCAGCAATGGTTTCAGATCCTCCTACAAATACAGCAACAATTGTTCCCAACAATTCATCAGCAACATCAGCAAGTACTTCATCTGTTCTACCCAATGATCAGTTTTCAACAGTTTCTCCTGCTACAACTTCAGCTTCAGTCCACTTCGACTCCCCATCAACAACAACAACAGTTCTTCCAACAGAACCTTCTACAACACCAGCAAACAATCACGAAGATGTCTCCACTGTTACCATATTCTACGATCCAGAAAACAATTCCGCTTATCATTCAGAAGGTGCTGCTCCCACTAGAGCACCAGTTACAATCTTTTATGATCCACAGACAATAACAGTCCCCTCAGCAGCAGCAATCAGTCCAGTCACCATCACGGTACCTGGACCTGTACCATATGAAAGCAATAGGGCCATCCCTTGGCACTATGGCTCTGACTTGTACTGTGAAGGGAAAAGAATCACTCTGGAAACATCATCACCTGCACCACAAGTTGATAATGTGGGGGGAGGCGGAGGCTTCACTCGAAGCGGACGTCTCTTCGCTTCACAAGTCCAAAGACCCACTGCCGAAGCAGAAGCTGCTGCCAAGGCAAAGGGTAAAGGACCGGTGCAGGAAGATCCAGCTGCCAAAGAAGCCCTGAAGACTCCATTTGATCAGGAAGTTGATGAGTTTATGCGGATCATCAAGAAGAGTGATTATAAAGTTGTGGATCAACTTCACCAAACTCCATCCAAAATCTCCATCCTCTCACTGCTCATGTGCTCCGAAGCCCATCGGAATGCACTACTGAAAGTCCTGCACGCAGCTTACGTGCCAGAGGAGATTACTGTCAACCAGTTGGAAACGGTGGTTGGGAATGTTACTGCTAGCAACGGGCTAGGGTTTACCAATTCTGATTTGACAGTGGATGGTCGTAACCACAACAAAGCCTTGCACATAACTATGGAATGCAAAGGAGCTGTCCTTTCTCACGTGCTGGTGGACACAGGTTCCTCCCTGAATGTCTTACCAAAGAAGGCTCTGGTGAAGTTAGAATATGATGGATTGGCATTGAGACCCAGCAACCTGGTGGTTAGAGCTTTTGATGGCTCAAAGAGATCGGTTCTGGGAGAGATTGAGCTGCCCGTGACAATTGGCCCGCAGACCTTTAAAACTATCTTTTATGTGATGGACATTCAGCCCGCCTACAGCTGTTTGTTGGGTAGACCCTGGATCCACGCCGCTGGCGCTATAACGTCTACCCTTCACCAAAAGTTAAAATTTGAGTGGGAGGGTCAAGTTGTCACGATCTGTGGAGAAGAGGACATCTTTGTTAGCCACCTGGCTACCTACAAGTACATTGAGATGGATGGAGAAATCCATGAAACGATGAGCCAAGGTTTTGAGGCCTTGAATGTCAATGAAGCATCTGCTGTTTCAGGAATCTCCATGTCGTCATATCAACAAGCCCGGAAGGTTGTTGAAGAAGGAACTGCCCTTGGCTGGGGCAAGGTCTTAGCTGTGGAGGAGAAGAAGGACAAATTTGGGTTGGGTTACAAACCAACTCAACATCAAGCAAAGGCTGCTGGAGAGCCTGGATTTGTCAGTGGGGGAATGCTAACCCCCGATGCTATCAACTGTCTGGAAGACGAGCTGGAAGAGGAGCACAACCTGGAGAATTGGATTCGTCCGAAGATCCCGGGGAGCAGTGTCTCGAACTGGTCTTCCCAGGGAATTATAAGGGTTACTCATGCAGAGTAATTATTATTTCCTGTATTTTCATAGCATGCATCAAAGTCTTGCATCTTGCCCAAGATGACAAGACTCATTTTGTAATCAGGGCCATCTGTACTTTTGTGCAAACAAGATTAAATTAATGAAATATCAGACAATCTTTTTGCAAACGAGTCTTTTTCTCACTGTTTTTCCATTTTTCTTTTTGTACAAGAATAAATGGCGGTGTTTTCAAAATGATAACTTCATTTCACTTTTTTCTAAAGCAAGATTAAAATCAATCACTAAAATGAACCGACTTAACCCTTGCAGAGAGTGCCTTCCAGACAGCACCGACAACAGCACAGCTATGACATCGTATGACTTTGACAATCCGATCAATCAAGCTGAAGAAGGGGTTGAAGAAGAATACGAGCTTCCTGAAGAGCTAGCCAGGTTGCTGAGACAGGAGGAAAAAGTTATTACTCCTCATCAGGAGGAGATTGAAGTGATTAATCTTGGTACGGAGGAAGACGTGAAAGAAGTCAAAATCGGGGCCTGCCTGCAAGACTCAGTGAAGAGACAGCTGATAGATCTGCTTCAAGAGTATGTTGATGTGTTTGCTTGGTCCTACCAAGATATGCCAGGGTTGGATACCGATATTGTTGTGCATAAGCTGCCTTTGAGGGAAGAATGCCCACCAGTCAAACAGAAGTTGCGCCGAACTCGCCCAGACATGGCTATGAAAATCAAGGAAGAGGTACAAAAGCAATGGGACGCCGGGTTCCTTGCTGTGACTAGCTATCCTCCGTGGGTTGCTAACATAGTACCTGTGCCTAAGAAGGATGGCAAAGTAAGAATGTGTGTTGATTACCGGGATCTGAACAGAGCCAGCCCGAAAGATGACTTCCCATTACCTCACATTGATGTATTGGTGGATAATACGGCTCAGTTCTCGGTATTCTCCTTCATGGATGGATTTTCAGGATACAACCAGATTAAGATGTCACCTGAAGACATGGAGAAGACAACATTCATCACACCTTGGGGCACGTTCTGCTATAAGGTAATGCCATTTGGGCTCAAGAACGCCGGTGCAACATATCAGCGGGCTATGGTAACATTATTCCACGATATGATTCATAAGGAAATAGAATGTTATGTGGATGACATGATTGCCAAGTCCCTTACGGAGGAAGATCACCTGGTGAATCTGCTCAAGTTATTCAAGCGTCTGAGGAAATACCAACTAAAGTTGAACCCCAACAAATGCACATTCGGGGTGCGATCCGGTAAGCTGCTGGGCTTTATTGTAAGTGAGAAAGGGATTGAAGTTGACCCTGATAAAGTCAAAGCTATTCAAGAAATGCCTGCACCGAAAACTGAGAAAGAAGTTCGAGGGTTCTTAGGTCGATTGAACTACATTTCACGGTTCATATCTCACCTCACGGCGACCTGTGAACCCCTGTTCAAGCTGCTAAGAAAAGAACAAACGGTCAGGTGGAACGAAGATTGCCAGAAAGCTTTTGACAAGATCAAGGAGTATTTGCAAGAACCTCCAGTCCTTATGCCTCCAGTTGAAGGAAGACCTCTGATTATGTACTTGACAGTATTAGAAGAATCGATGGGGTGTGTACTAGGTCAGCATGACGAGTCTGGTCGAAAAGAGTATGCGATATACTACCTAAGCAAAAAGTTTACCGACTGTGAACAGCGTTATTCACTGCTCGAGAAAACTTGTTGTGCTTTAGCGTGGGCTGCTCGCCGACTGAGACAGTATATGTTGACCCATACTACTCTATTGATCTCAAAAATGGATCCAGTTAAGTACATTTTCGAGAAGCCAGCTCTTACCGGACGGGTTGCAAGATGGCAGATGATTCTCACAGAATACGACATACAGTACACATCTCAGAAAGCCATCAAGGGCAGTGTACTATCTGAATATCTTGCTGAGCAACCCATTGATGACTACCAGCCTATGAGGTTCGACTTCCCCGATGAAGACATCATGTTCATTAAAGCAAAAGATCATGAAGAGCCTATTCACACTGAAGGGCCTGACCCAGAAGAAGAATGGACTATGATGTTTGATGGGGCTGTCAACATGAATGGCCGTGGTGTTGGTGCAGTACTCATTACACCTAAAGGGGTTCACATGCCTTTCTCGGCAAAGCTCACTTTCAACTGCACTAACAACGAAGCTGAATACGAAGCTTGCATTATGGGTCTTGAGGAAGCCATTGACCTCAGGATCAAGACATTAACCGTATTCGGAGATTCAGCTTTAGTAGTCAACCAGACCAACGGAAAATGGTACACCCACCAAGATCATCTGATACCTTACAGGGATTATACAAGAAGGTTATTGACTTTCTTCACAACAGTCAAGCTTGAGTATATCCCTCGGGACGAGAATCAGTTTGCGGATGCTCTTGCTACCATTTCATCCATGATCAAAGTTCAAGCTGCTAACTTTGTACCTCAGATTTCAGTATCGAGACTTGATAGACCAGCATATGTATTTGCAGCAGATATTGCTAAAGATGATAAGCCTTGGTTCCATGACATTAAGTGCTTCTTGGAGGATCAGACATACCCACCCGGGGCATCTTCCAATGATAAGAAGACTTTGAGAAGGCTTGCTGGTAGTTTCTTTCTGAACACTGATGGGTCTTTATACAAGAGGAACTTTGACATGGTACTCCTCAGATGTGTTGACAAGACGGCAGCAGATTTGCTGATGCATGAAGTGCACGAAGGATCTTTTGGTACCCATGCAGGAGGGCATGCCATGGCAAAGAAATTGTCAAGATCAGGCTATTACTGGATCACGATGGATGCAGACTGTTGTGCTTACGCCAGGAAATGTCATAAATGCCAGATTTACGCAGATAAGGTGCATGTACCTCCCAATCCTTTGAACATCATGTCTTCACCTTGGCCCTTTGCTATGTGGGGCATTGATATGATTGGCAAGATTGAGCCAACTGCTTCAAATGGTCACAGATTTATCCTGGTCGCCATCGACTATTTCACCAAGTGGGTTGAAGCAGCCTCATATGCAAACGTCACGAGACAAGTGGTAGCCAGATTTCTGAAAAGAGATATCATCTGTCGGTATGGAGTGCCCGAGCGAATCATTACTGATAATGGTTCCAACTTAAACAACAAGATGATGGCAGAACTGTGCCGGGACTTCAAGATCCAACATCACAATTCTTCTCCTTACAGGCCAAAGATGAATGGTGCTGTTGAGGCGGCAAATAAGAATATCAAGAAGATTGTGCAGAAGATGGTAGTCACCTACAAAGACTGGCATGAAATGTTACCGTTTGCCTTGCATGGGTACCGCACATCAATCAGAACATCCACTGGGGCAACACCGTATCAGCTTGTGTATGGTATGGAAGCAGTCCTACCTGTTGAAGTTGAATTACCCTCTCTACGGGTATTGATGGATGTTAAACTGAGTGAAGCAGAATGGGTTCGGTCCCGATACGAACAACTAAGTCTGATCGAAGAGAAAAGATTGGCTGCAATCTGTCACGGGCAGCTATATCAGAAAAGAATGAAGAGAGCCTTCGATCAGAAAGTCAGGCACCGAGAGTACCAAGTAGGAGATCTTGTGCTGAAAAGAATCCTTCCTCCTCATACAGACCACAGGGGCAAATGGACTCCAAATTACGAAGGACCATTCGTTGTAAAGAAAGTCTTCTCTGGTGGAGCACTGATGCTCAGCACCATGGATGGTGAAGATTTCCCGTCCCCTGTGAATTCAGATGCAGTTAAAAAATACTTCGCATAAAATGACCCGCTGGACATAAAAACAGAATGTAAGTCCAGGCAAAAATAGGGCCTCCCGGCGAGTCAAAAACAGAATAAAAGACTCGGGCAAAAATAAGGGAAAATAAATAAAAAAAATTGTACACCCGCTGAGTTGAAAAGCCGCATTGGACAGCTCAGGCAAAAATGGGTATCCCGATGGATTGAAAACCCGAAAGGGCGATCCATGCAAAATAAGGGAATAAGCGAACAACTGCATTCTGAATCCGTCTGTATCACCTACAACTTGGTAAGCTCCAAGGGATCAAACTGCAATCAGAATCAACTCTCTCCAGAAAGCAAGACGAGAAGAACGTCATTGTCATACGAGTCATAGCAGAAGAGGAAGCTCCTTGAAAGCATCGCCAGCACCGCCAGCACTTTATTTCTCAATTTGTAACAATCTCCTCATTTCAGGAGATATGTTTCTCTGACTGTATCTTGCCAATTCATGGCACACGAATTAATATAATCAGATTTTCAGTCATGTCTCGTTTTTACATTTATGTTTTGCAAAGAGTTGTCTGATGTCTCTAAAAACACAATTGCATAAGTACAGATGCCTCTCTCTGAAAATAAAACACATGCTTGCAGGGAATATACTTACTCTCGAAAGTACTTATTTCCTACGACGGAATCTCAGTAAAGGATACCTCGGGACCTTTTGTACGCTTCCTTATCTTTGCAGGATTGCAGGTATCCAGAACGCGACCTGGGGCATGCAAGTTACGTCTCAGCAACTGGCAAATCATTATCAACTCACCTGGCACTGGGAGGTGCCCACTTCCCCAGCAAAGTTGCCAAATCAACAAACGGGATGCTATATCCCCAGCTGAGTTGCCTCTTGTTGCTCTCCCCAGCTGGGTTGCCTCTCACTTCCCCAGCCGAGTAGCCATTTTTCCTCAGCAGGATGCGAGACTCGAGGAATCATCTCCCCACAGAGCTTCAGGCCTCTATTCAGAAGAGCAGCGCATGAAGAAGTCACAACAGAGAGAGAGAAAGCTTCTACAAACCCCAGCTGGGTCCCGTATTAGAAGAACATGTCAATCGATGACGTATATCCCCAAGCAGATACAACTACAGATCTATCAATGATCTCATCCCCAGCTGGGATGTTCACTTCAAGCAGATCGATCAGAGATCCTTGCGGCAACGGGATCCGAATCCCGGATCGGTGCCTCTTTGCATAATCATAGCATTCGCATCATATTCACCCCCAGAGCGTAGCATTCCGTCTAATACGGAGCATTACGGCAAAAAATCAAATGCATAGCATAATCAT
This sequence comes from Lathyrus aphaca, assembly GCA_963966055.1. Lineage (NCBI taxonomy): Eukaryota > Viridiplantae > Streptophyta > Magnoliopsida > Fabales > Fabaceae > Lathyrus > Lathyrus aphaca. The sequence continues at coordinate 296,887,618 of OZ014519.1, read as the reverse complement.
GAGTCATGTTGTGATTTGAACGCTTGTAAATATTGACAATCTGTCGGCATGCAGAATACATCCCCATCAGAGTCCCAGCAAAAGCAGTTGCCCCATATCACAAACACCAGTGCATATCTCCTTTTTGATACCCGTCCGTATCATTATTTCCCAGCAGGTTGCCTAAATACACTTTACAAACCAAGATCACCAGTATTGCAGATACATCCTGACACTCGTCCGTGTCGTGTCACCAGCAGAAAGCCAAAGACACCCTCTTTGCACTTACATATACCTATACACTTTCTTGACACCCGTCCGTGTCATATCCCCAGCGTGGTCGCCTATACTTGTATATACACCTTCCCGACGCCCGTCCGTGTCATATCCCCAGCAGATAAACACTCACCTATACATTATATACTCACTACTCATTGGTACACCTACTCAGATACTCGTCCGTATCTTATATACACCATGTATATCCCCGCAGATTCGACAGTAGTCCTTGTTCTTTGTTAACCAGTTGGTACTCGTCCGTACCATCATCTCAGAACATTGCGTCTAATGTTTGTTTCTACATGATACTCGTCCGTATCATAGTCTTAAGGATGCTCGTCCGCATCTTTAATCCATACACCGTGTCAAACACTTATGTCTTCGTGAATATAGATGCTCGTCTGTGTCTACTATTCCCCAGAAGGATACTTTCAGATGCAACACTCGTCCGTGTTCCTTGTTAACCAGTTGATACTCGTCCGTATCATCAGCTCTGAGCACGTGTCAGTTTGTTTCTACATGATACTCGTCCGTATCATAGTCTTAAGGATGCCCGTCCGCATCTTTAATCTATACACAATACCAAACACTTATACCTTTTGTTTCTTGGATGTAAACGCTCGTCCGTATTTACTATATCCCCAGTAGATCGCAGTCAAATTTCCTTTTTATCTAACACTCGTCCTGTGTTATGATAAACTTTGAGAGCAGCCGTCCCCTGCTAAGTGGTCGTCCTCCACTTCTTGATGGTCGTCCTCCATCATGCTCATCCGATGGCCGTCCCCATCGTCGATTTTAGCAGCCGTCCCCTGCTAGGTGGTCGTCCTCCACCTCTTGATGATCGTCTTTCATCACTTTATCCAATGGCCGTCCCCATTGTTGATTTTAGTTGTCTAACACTCATCCTGTGTTATGATAAACTTTGAGAGCAGCCGTCCCCTGCTGAGTGGTCGTCCTCCACTTCTTGATGGTCGTCCTCCATCATGCTCGACCGATGGCCGTCCCCATCGTTGACCTTTTCTATCCGATGGCCGTCCCCATCGTTGATATTTTCGGCAGCCGTACCCTGCCAGGTGGTCGTCCTCCACCTTTGATGGCCGTCCCCATCATATTTCTTTTATCCCCAACAGAGCAGCCGTCCCCTGCTAGGTGATCGTCCTTCACCTTTGATGGCCGTACCCCATCATCTGTTTATTTCATTTATTCTTTAACCCGATGGCCGTCCCCGTCGTGGTCCCTTTTCCTTTTTTAGCCCGATGGCCGTCCCCATCGTTGGTTACTTTACCTTTATGAACTTGATGGCCGTCCCCGTCATGTTTCATTAATCCTCAGAATTTTGTAGCTCTATCTTGATGGCCGTCCCCATCATGATATTTTATTTTCCCAGCTAGTCGGCCGTCCCCGTCTTAGCTTTACCTTTTATCCCCAGCATGTCGGCCGTCCCCGTCATTGCTTTATACACTTTACCAGCATGTCAGCCGTCCCCGTCATCGCTTTGCTTCACATACCACTTTACCCAGCGGTCGTCCTCTGCTCGACGGCCGTCCTCCGTCGCCCACACCTTACAATATACTTTATTTTCTTTTACAATCTATATCCCTTTTCTTCTTCATTTTGTGAGTGCAAATTTTGGACTGTCTTTGATATTCAACCACAAGTTATCTTGTTTGCCTGTTAAGCCGTCGCTTACATCCTGCACAGCTAACTCATGTTTGAATAGGGGCAGCTGTAAACACCCCAAATTTGCCCTCACCCATTCACACCATGGCTTGTGATCATCTCATATGCATATACACAATCACATCATCTCATGTCTCATTTGGTTTCACTGGATAGTTTCTAAGGCATCTGCACCTAGGGTTTGTGATCTGAGCAATCCCAAAGCATCTTGAGCCATTCCAAAGGCCACCAATCAACTCAAAGGGGTCCATGTGTGTTTCTTATATCATGTTACATCCTCACAAAGTCAAAATTGCAGAGGGATCACAAGAACTAGGGTTTGAGTGGATGCAGAGCCAGGATGAACTGCACAGTTGACTGAAAATTAGGGTTTTGGTTTCAGAGGCCATAACTCCAAATTTTTTGGTCACTCTTGTTTCCATTTATCTCTACATGGTATAGGGAGTATGCATATCAATTTTCATGAAGAAATTCCATGGGGAAGTCATCTGATCAAGAGTTGACTTTCTGGACAAGTCAGTGCAAAATCAGGGTATCTGAGGCCCCCAATGACCCAACCAATGGGTGGTCTTCATCATTTTGAGTGTATATGATCTTTATTTGATCATGGAAGAAGTTTGAAGTTCATGGAAATCAAGAATTTAGGGTTTTTGCAAAAGTTGACTTTTTGGGTTTTGTTGACTTTTCAAGAATGCACCATTTTAGGTCAATTTTCAAGCCTTGATTCATGATCCAAAAAGGCTTCAAATGGAAAAACTTTGGTCATGAAAGTTGTAGATCTCATCTTTCCCTTTTCAAAAAGTACAAGAACATGATCTAACTCTTCATGGATCAAAAGTTATGGCCATGCAAAGTTGCCAAAAATCATTGTTTTTCAAGTTATGCACCAAGTGGAAATTTTGCTAAGTCTTGAACCAAATCAAATTGCTGCCTCAAACTCATGTCAAACCAGCATGTGAACTTTCTCTAAGTCACAAAAATCAGATTTTGACTAGGAATGCCCATGATTTCATGCTTGGTTGGCCAAAAGATCACATGTGAACCAAAAGTACAACAACTTGCAAAAGCTCATGATTCACTTCCCACAACTTGCAGCATTGGAAGCTGACTTTGGCTAGCCCTTCCCTCACCTTTTGCTGCGCCAGCCATGCCTTGTACTGGCCTAAACACCTCACCATGCCCTATCTTACACAAAAGTGGATTTTGAGCAAAAGTAGCCACACCTATCATAGCAGGCCATGTCACATCAAGAGGCCAATCAGAATTGTTTATTCATTCATTTTGCTAGCCATATCACATAAGAACCAAGGCTGAAGCATTGACATTCACAACTTACACAAAAACACCCCAACTTGCAACTTCCTTCGAATTTCATTACACAGCCTGCAAACCCAAAATCTTTTTCCTCCATTCATCTCACCTTGATCCATAGAACACAAAGCATCAAGAACCAGAGCTTGAAACAACCAAAACACTTCACTGCCATCTCTCACCTCAGTTTGCAGTTTCACTTGCAACTCTCACTATAGCCCACAAACATCAAAACAAACTTTGCCAAACTTCTCAACACACTTCATAGATCACAAACAACCATCTCTCATAGCCTGAAAGTGCCAAAATCTCAACTGCCATTGTTGACTGAACTGAAGCAGTTCTCTTCGAAACTCATCATCCAGCAAGTCTAAACTCCATTTGAGCATCCAGACATCTTTGGGGGGCCAAGAGGAGCAGCTTGCACTTAAAGAAAGGGCCTGAAAGTTCCTAAATCAAAGGTTGCAAATCTCAGGTAGCTCCAAATAATTTTTTCCAGAAATCTCTTTTTTAGTTACAAACTTGTTCCTTATGCTCTCCTGATCATGCTGATGCTTTTAGTTTTTGAAATGGATGTGTTTTGAGAATTTAATTGCTGTTTGAAGCTCACGAACCCTAGAACTTAGTTTCTTCGATTCAGCTTGTTTAGGTTAGATAAATTTGTTTTGAGAGAGGGTTTTAATTCGTGAGGTGTTGGGGATCATTTCCCATGGCTTAGTTTTCATTTATTTTGCGTTTTGAGAGGTTTTGAACTTTTTCAGGCAAGCTTCTGGCCGGAGAAGACGACCGGAAGTCTTCTCCGGCCACCTGAGATTATTTAGGGCTTAATCCCATAATTAGTGTAAGTTTGAATGCTGGCCGTGGATATGCGTTGACCCATTGACTTCCCTCCAGATTGAAAGGTCCAGATCATTGCAATTAGCCCTAATCCACGTGTTAGGGTTAATTAACCACGTTTTATTTAATTTGATCTGAAGCAATCTGGGCCTCTCATTCTGGCGCGCAGTCAACCCCATTTGAATCCTGGACGCATCCTGGCCATCCATCCTGCATACTTCAGTTTTAATTCATTTTAATTCATTTTTCTTTCATTTTATTTGCTTAATTTATTTAAAATAGTTAAAAATTCATAAAAATTATGAAACTTTTTCTTTAAGGTTTTATTAATTTTTATGACACAAAAACATTTTTATTTTATTTTTTATCATAAAAAAGGTATTTTTAAATATTTAAAAGATTATTTTTAATTGATTAATGAGGATTAATTAATTAAAAATACTTTTAGGTATTTAAAAATTACAAAAAAATTCATGAAATGTTCTAAGACATTTAGAAACATTGTCCAACCTTCAAACCAAATTTCTTTTTTGATCTTGATGCATTTTAAGAATTTTTCATTGAATTAAATCATTTTTGATGCATTATTTTGATCATATGTTTGAAAATTCATTTCTGCCTTTTGGTAAGGGTTGAGACATTGATTCTTTTTGTATTGTTTTCCATTTGACATGAACTTCCAAGGATAAAAAGGCCAAGATTTGATCTTGCATTTTCTAATTGATTGGCATTTCTTTTGTTACAAACCCTAAAAAACCCTAATAACTTGTAAAATTCATAACTTGAGTTTGGTTGAGAGTTGAGAGCTCCCCTTTGGGCAGTGGTTCATTATAGGTCTAGGGTTTCTTTAGGTACCATTTTCCATTTTTCATATTAGGGTTTGCTTCTGTTTTTGGTTTGTGTTTGATGTTTGTTTCATGAACCCTAATTTGGGCTTTCATTTGCATCCTTCTTGCATTTCCTTGCATAACTTGACTTGTCATTGCATTTTGTGCATTCTTATGTTTCATTTGACATCTTAAGACATGTAGAAAGCATCATTGATCATTGCATTGCATATTTGCCATGTCATTTATCTTGTATGTTTCATAACATCTCATGTTTGTCCATGCTCCTCAACTTGCATCATTTGCATCCATGACTTTGTATGAACATCTCATTGTCTTGTCTCATGTTCATAGCCCCTCATGGCATCATAATCATCATCACCATGCTTCTGGCTTGGTCTAGCATCATGTCATTCCATCCCATTTTGCATTACATTGCATCTCTTTCCTAACCTTTCAGGTGGTAAGTGATCTTGAGAAGTGAATTTGCCTTCACTTCTCATAACCTCTATTCTCATCTCTCTTGCATACCTTGCTGCATTCTTATGTGTGTTTGAGTTTGAGCTTGCTCATTCTTCCTCCTCCCACTTTCTTTCTTCAAGTGACTTGACTTCTTGAATGAAGCAAGTCACTTTGCTTCTCTTGATCTTGTTCATCTGCTTCCTGGTGGTTCATCTGAAGATTGTTCTTGAAAACCTCACAGACATTAGGACCAACCAAGCATGATAATGAATTAGGGTTTTGATTAGTCTCCCCATAGTTTTTACCTTTGTGTCTCTCTTTGAGTCTTCTCTCTTCACCTCATAATCAGGGACTAAACCCTCAAGGCTTTAAGACTTTGTGATTAAGATCATGCCTGCATCCTTCTTTTAGGATGGAGTGTATAACTTTAATCCTAAGTCTTGGACCCTTAAGGTGTTGAACTCTCTTAATTAATCCATCTAATAATCATCAAGACATTACACTTGTAACTTGGGCCTTGCATTAGGGTTCTAATTCTTCCTTAATTGGTTAAGAAGGACTAACCCTAAAGTTAATGGACAAGTCCCCCTCAAGTTGTCTTACAAATCATAAAAAACACTTCATCATCATATCATTAATAAAATCCACTTAATCAAAGGTTTGTTTTGTCATGGGTTTAATCCCTAATCATGGATTAAGTTGAGGAGTCTTCCTCAGCTTAAACACCCTCATCTATTATCCTTCTTTTAGGATAGTGTAATGAGTCTGTTTAATCCTTGATTATGGCTTAACCTCATTACTCAACACTAAACAAAAATACCAAAAACATCTAAATAATCACAAGTAGGTTAATGATCTTAATCCTACACCAAAGGTGATTAAGTGTGAGAATCTGACTTCACACTTAAGGTATTCTCATTACCCCTAATCAGAGGGAAGATGTAATGAGTTTACTAAATCCATTGGTTTAGGCTTAAGCTCATTATCTTACGACAAACTTTCAAAAGCAATAAAAGACTGAAAACTCAAAAACAAACAATAATCGTCTCCTTCGGGATTCTTTTCTCATCACCTTCATTCATAAACGAGAACTTGCTTCTTCCGTCTAATGCAAGACAGTAAGCACCTGAGCCAGACAGGTCATACACTTGAGCATAGACAAGTAAGCAGTTCACAAGTCAATTCACCTTTTCAGTCTCTTCGGGTCGAACTACGGTGTTCTGACTTCCTCATTGCACGAGAGGATACGTAGGCATAACTTAACAGTTATCGAACAAAAGTCTCTGTGTATTCCCCCTCCTTCTAGCTTCATTCTTTAGCCTCATGATCTTGAGCAATTCATTTCATTCCTGATCTCACTAACACTGTATATATCACACATCACTTTCTTTTACACTGACACCTGTACATCCTTTTCCAGCTCTTTGACACACAAATTGCACTGACACTACCCCTTTATAACACAAATCTTTAAGCGTGGATCCCGTCGAGTACGACGGACAATCTGGGTGCTAATACCTTCCCAGGTTGTAACCAACCCCCTTTCTCAGTCTCTCTGGTTCGCAACCGTCTTATCCATCTCTTTCTAGGCCTATGCAGCATTGCCTTTCCTCCGGGATAAAAATGCCTAGCTGGCGACTCTATTCATCTCCAGTGAGTTCACGGCTGTGTGTTCTCATTGTCCCTCTCGCCGACCGTTCGCGTCTGTACCTTCATTTGATCCGTTTTCATTTGTCGGGAGCGACAATATTCACACAGTCCAGCTAAAGCAGTAATGTGCTTAGCTGATTCTTCTTCTGAATCTCCTGAGTCTTCATCAGACCAGGTCACAGAGAGTCCTTTCTTTTGCCTCTTTAAGTAGGTAGGACATTCAAACTTGATATGTCCATATCCTTCACATTCATGGCATTTGACTCCTTTATCTTGACTGGTCTTTTCAGCATACTTTACTCTTTTGTTAGCATCATAAGGTCTTCTGTTCTCAGAGTTTGTGTTTCTTCCACTAGGTTTGAATTTTCCTTCCATTCCTCTGAGAATCTGTTTGAATTGTCTTCCAATCAGTGCAAGGTTTTCTGATAAGCTTTTATCATTTGCTGATTCATCATCTTCTTCTTCATCTGTATTTGAAACCAAGGCTATGCTTTTGTTCTTTTTAGCATGTGTGTCATTCATTCCCATCTCAAAAGTTTGAAGGGAACCAATGAGTTCTTCAGTTTTCATAGAACATATGTCTTGAGCTTCTTCTATTGCTGTGACTTTCATGTCAAATCTTTTTGGCAAAGATCTGAGAATCTTCCTTACAAGCTTTTCATCAGTCATCTTTTCTCCCAAGGCTCCAGAAGTATTGGCTATATCCAAGATGTTCATGTAGAACTCATGAATTGATTCATCTTCCTTCATTCTCAAGTTTTCAAACTTGGTGGTGAGAAGTTGAAGTCTTGACATTTTTACTTTTGATGTTCCTTCATGAGTTGTCTTGAGGGTATCCCACACATCTTTGGCCAGCTCACAATGATGCACCAGTCTGAAAATATTTCTATCAATGCCATTGAATAAAGCATTTAGGGCTTTTGAGTTGCCTAGTTCTGAATCTTCTTCCTCTTTACTCCATTCTTCTTCAGGTTTCAGAACTATTGATCCATCTTTAGTGTCTTGAACAGGATGTTTCCATCCAACATTTACTGCTCTCCATGCCCTGTTGTCAAGTGACTTTAAGAATGCAATCATTCTTGGCTTCCAGTAGTCATAATTAGAACCATCCAGTATAGGTGGTCTATTTACTGACCCTATATCTCTGTCCATGTTACAGAATTTGTTTTCCCTAGATCTCACCCAGTATAAACAGGCAGGGTGCCTGCTCTGATGCCAATTGAAATTCTGTGATCAGGTATGAGATGTCCTAAGAGATGTCCCAACACTTAATAGGACATTTGACAAATTTAACCAAAATTTAAACAGCAAGAAAAGTAAACAACACAGAAGTTTGTTAACCCAGTTCAGTGTATAACCACACCTACATCTGGAGGCTACCAAGCCAGGAGGAAATCCACTATTAGTAATATTAATTCTAGACTTAAACCACCCTGTTTAATCTATCACTTAATACTTACCCAATGCAATTTCTACCTAAGACTCACTTAGATAAGAGTACCCTACTCACTCCCCCTCAATCACCCAGTGATCAAGTTTACAAGTTTACTGAAATTGAAGACATCCTTCAAACAAAACAGCTTGATCTTACTTAACAGTTTCAATCAAGTCACAAATTCACTTTTGCTTAAAAGCTCATAAAGTGGTACATAAAAACAACCTGCTATTTAAAACACTAGACACCCTATTTGGTCTTCTGAAATTCGTACTCAATTCTATGAGTTTCTGTTGTTTAAATAGGTATCTGAATTTTGGGCTTTCTGTAGAATGATCCGGCCCTAATGTGCAGCAACTGTCACCTTGAATTTAGGGTTTGTTACCTCCTATATTCTAGGTGCATTAGGTCTTCTGTTTTAATCTGAATCTTCAATTTAAAACTCCCTACAGATGCGCCTTGTTCTGTTTTTATCCAGCATTAATTAATCCCAGATAGTTCTCCTTAAATATCTCTTATCTGTTAATCAATAATTAATTCTGGTAGCAGGTCTGAGATGTCTCAACATCTGTTGGGACATCATGAAAAACTGAACTTAATTTATTCACACAATGTCCCAACATCTGATGAGACATCCTGAAATAAATTCACATACTCTGTTTGATAATGTCCCAACATCTGATAGGACATTCTGAACTGAATTTAACATTTCTTGTTTGGTCAAAAATTCTGCCAATTCTTAAACATCTACAAAGCCTAATCTGGATATTGTCAGGCAAGCATCCTGGGCTTTGGACAATGTGCAGACTAAGGGGGTAACCATTCTTGGGAGATGCAATAATGTGGCCTCAGCCCAGTACTATGAGTGGTCTCATGCCAGGGCTCAAATTTCTGGAATGCCCTTCACTATTGAAGATGTGCCCGGACCCTCCACAGCACCACCTCCAGCAACTGTCAGCTTAGAGGAGTTTGAGAAATTGAAAGAGAGAAATGAGAATCTGACTCAGGCTCTACAGAAGACCCTCTGGGAGAGGAGTGATGGTCGTCTGGATATTGAGAGGTTGGAAAAGCTAAAGGTGGAGCATTTAGCCAGAATTGAAAAGTCAGAGGACTATATCAAGAAGTCTAGGGCTGGAGAGCAGATCTTGAAGAATGCCTGCAAAGAGGCCCAATTCCAGAGAGCTAGGACTGATTTGTACCTGAAGGAGAGTCAGGCTAGGTGGGTCAGGATTACCGAAGCCCGTACTCAGGAGGATAAAAGGACTCAGGATAAGATTGAGCAGCTGGAAGCTAGTGCAAAAGAGCAACAGGAAGCCTTGGCAGCAGCCCAAAGAGAGATCTCAGAATTGAAGATTAGAGCTGGTGTAAAGAGGTCAAAGGACCAGAGTCGACACAAGAAGCTAACTGCGGCTGTTACTACAAGGAATCTTCTCATCAGGAACCTCACAGAGCGTCCAGCTGATCCTGTGACTGAAGCACTTCTAAAGGAAGTTCAGGAGGATGAGTTTGGTCTTGGTGTTTGATTTTTGCTTGTTGTTGCTTTCATTTCCTGTACTTTTCTTTCTGTTGTATTTTTGACCCCTCAGAGGGCATGTATTGTAAGAAACAAACTATGTGTCATCTACTTTTTTGTAATATATGTGTTGGTTTGTTTTATCTGAGTTCTTTCAAAGCAACATCACAAGCATCTTCCTCAGGGGTCTGGAAAGGTCAAAACCAAGCGCCAAGCCGGATACCTTGGGAACAAATAAGCATACTGCATTGCATACTAACCTTTTGTTTTGTTTTGTAGGTTTTTGTTTTATTGTTACTAACTCTGTTGTGACTTCAGGAACTATTGCTCGATGTCGAGGGTTCCCACTCAACCGTCCACACAGATATCCCACCCGCAACAATCTTCCGGGCATACAAATGGACCAAGTACAGCAGGACCTTACAGAGGTCAGGACTCAAATGGCCAATGAAAGGCTAGAAATGAGGAATCAGATGACACAGTTTATGGAGGTGATGAATAATATGGCTCAAAGCCAAGAGAGGTTAAGAGCACTGGTAGAGGGGAGGAATCAGGAAGACCATCATCCAGGGACTGCTGGGACAAGCAACAATGAGAGAGTCCAGCCTCATGTTAATCCCCCAGTCTTTGGACCCCACCTGCATCCAGAGATCAACATCCCTGCTAATGTGCAAGGGACTGCCACAGCAGGTAGAGTACTACAAGAAGACCCCCAGGAAGATTAGTTCACAGTGATGGGAGCTGGGGAGGAAGCCTATGACAGAAGGCTAGATGAGATTGCTGAGAAACTAAGATCCCTGGAGTCCCAGAATTCTTTGGGCTTTGATGTTATGGACATGGGCTTAGTGGACGGGGTCAGGATTCCCCACAAATTTAAACCTCCATGTTTTGAGAAATACAACGGGACTTCCTGCCCCCGGACCCATTTACAATCTTTTCTGGGGAGGCTGAAGGCCTATACCATGGATGAAAAGCTATGGATATTTTATTTTGAGGATAGCTTAACAGGAGCTTCGAGGGAATGGTACTCTCATCTGACCAGAGCAACCATTAGATGCTGGAAGGACCTGGCAGAGGCCTTTATCAGACAGTATCAGTACAACTTGGATATGGCTCCCAACAGGACCCTCCTGATGGGGATGTCTCAATCATCCAGGGAAAGCTTCCGGGAGTACACTCAAAGGTGGAGACAGCTTGCTGCTGCTGTCCAGCCACCCATGTCAGAGAGGGAGATGGCTGATATGTTTATGAACACCCTCCATGGAACATACATTAATAGGCTGGCTGCCTTTTCTTCCACTAGATTTGCTGATGTAGTCATAGCCGGGGAAAGAATTGAAAGCCTATTAAAAATGGGTAAGATTTCTGACAACGGTGCTAGCTCATCCAGCAACCCAAGAAAGCCTTTTGTGGGCCCAAGAAGAACTGGTGAAACCAATGCTATCCGTACCAGCAGGGGCAGACCCCAATATGTTCATAGGTATGTGGCAGCAGTCACCATTCCCGCTCCAATTCATCCTCAACCAGCTTATCAACCTCAGCAGCAAAGTTACCAGCAACAAACTCAGTATCCTCCTCAGAGAAATTATAACAACAACAACACCAACAACAACAACCAGCAAAGACCATTTCAACAGAGACCTTCTCAGGCCAATAGGGTGATCGATCCGATCCCTATGCCCTATGCCACATTATTGCCACAACTCCTAAAACTCAACCTAGTTGAGCTAAGGACGTTGGCACCTCCAGATCCTGCCAGTCTGCCCAGAAATTATGACGCCAGCGCCAGATGTGCTTTTCACTCAAATGCACCTGGCCATAGTACAGAGAAGTGCAGAGCCTTGCACATGAAGGTACAAGACCTGGTAGATTCCAAAGCTCTGAACTTCGCACCACCACCAAATGTTAACAAGAACCCCATGCCACATCATGGTGGTCCCAGAATCAATGTTATTGAAGAAGACAAGCCGTCTTACTTGATAACCAGTGTGGGTCAGATTCGGACACCCTTGGTGGAGATTAAAGCTCAACTCCTCGAATGTCAAATGTTCCCAGGATGTGAGTTAGGGTGTGCTTATTGCAACATTTCAGTGAATGGTTGTGATAACTTGAGGGATGGTATAGATGGTCTCATCCAGAGTGGCCTGCTTCAAATTACAACATCAATACCTACCAATCCAGCAATCCCCTTAACAACGATTTCAGAATCTCCTACAAATGCAACAACCATTGTTCCAAACAACTCTTCGGTTTCATCAACAAATGCTTCATCTGTTACTTCAACGGACCAAATATCAGCAAACATCCCTTCTACAACTTCAGCACCCCTTCATTCAGAGTCTCCTACAACAACAACAACCATCCTTCCAACAATGTCTCCTGCAACATCAGCAACAAACAATGCAAGTGTTTCAACAGTTACAATTTATTATGATCCTGCAAATGATTCCGCTTACAACTCACAAAATGCCACTCCTACCAGAGCACCAGTCACAATATACTATGATCCACAGACTATCACAGTCCCTTCTGCAGCTGCCATCAGTCCAGTCACTATCACAGTGCCTGGGCCAGTACCTTATGAAAGCAGTAATGCCATCCCTTGGCATTACGGCTCCGATCTATACTGCGAAGGACAGAAAATCACTCTTGAATCGTCAACTTCTTCACCACAAATAGACAATGTGGGGGGAGGCGGAGGCTTCACTCGAAGCGGACGTCTCTTCGCCCCGCAAATTCATAGACCCACCGCTGAAGCAGAAGCTGCTGCCAAGGCAAAAGGGAAGAGCATGGTGCAAGAAGAGCAAATTGTTAAAGAAGCTTTGAAAACCCCTTTTGATCAAGAGGTTGATGAATTCATGAGAATCATCAAGAAAAGTGATTACAAGATAGTGGACCAGCTTCACCAGACGCCTTCCAAGATCTCCATTCTATCATTGCTTATGTGCTCCGAGGCTCATCGGAACGCACTACTAAAAGTCTTGCACGCAGCTTATGTGCCAGAAGAGATCACGGTCAATCAGTTGGAAGCTGTGGTTGGAAATGTTAATGCTAGTAATGGACTAGGATTTACCAACACTGATTTGACTTCGGAAGGTCGCAATCATAACAAGGCTTTGCACATTACCATGGAGTGTAAGGGTGCAGTTCTTTCACATGTACTGGTAGACACAGGGTCATCCCTCAATGTCTTACCTAAAAAAGCCCTTGTGAAGCTGGAGTATGAAGGATTGGCATTACGTCCCAGCAACTTAGTAGTGAGAGCCTTTGACGGTTCTAAGAGATCAGTTCTGGGAGAAATTGAGTTGCCTGTAACGATTGGCCCACAAACTCTCAAAACGACCTTCTACGTGATGGATATTCAGCCGGCCTACAGCTGTTTCTTGGGTAGACCATGGATTCATGCCGCTGGCGCAGTTACGTCTACCCTTCACCAGAAGTTAAAATTCGAGTGGGAGGGCCAAGTCGTTACTATTTGTGGAGAGGAAGATATTTTTGTTAGCCATCTGGCTACATACAAATATATTGAGATGGATGGGGAGATCCACGAAACCATGAGTCAGGGATTTGAAGCCCTAAACATCAACGAAGCATCTGCTGTACTTGGGACTTCCATAACATCCTACCAGCAAGCCAGGAAGGTTGTTGAGGAGGGGAATGCTCAAGGCTGGGGCAAGCTGTTGCCTGTGGAGAAGAAGGAAGACAGATTTGGGTTGGGTTACAAACCAACTCAACAAGATCAAGCAGAGGCTGCTAAGAAGCCCAACTTTGTTAGTGGGGGAATGCTCACCCCTGATGCTGTCAACAACTTGGAAGATGAGTCGGAAGATGAACGCAACCTGGAGAGCTGGATACGTCCAAGGATCCCGGGGAGCCGTATCTCAAACTGGTCTTCCCAGGAAATTATAAGGGTTACTCCTGCAGAGTAATTATTATTTCCTGTATATTTTAAGCATGCATCAAGTCTTGCATCTTGCCCAAGATGACAAGACTCATTTTGTAATCGGGCCATCTGTAATTTTTGTGCAACAAGATTAATCAATGAAATATCAGACATCTTTTGCAAATGAGTCTTTTTTCTTTTCCGCTCATTGTTTTTCCATTTTTCTTTTTGTACAAAAAATAAATGGCAATGTTTTCAAAATGACAACTTTATTTCACTTTTCTAAACAAGATTAAAATCAATCACTAAAATGAACAAACTGAACCCTTGCAGAGAGTGCCTTCCAGACCGCACCGACAACAGCACGGCTATGACTCCGTATGACTTTGACAATCCAATCAATCAAGCCGATGAAGGGGTTGAAGAAGATTTTGAGCTTCCTGAAGAGCTAGCCAGGTTGTTAAGGCAAGAGGAGAAGGTTATCACTCCTCATCAGGAGGAGGTCGAAACGATTAATCTTGGCACGGATGAAGATGTGAAAGAAGTTAAAATCGGGGCCTGCTTACAAGACTCAGTGAAGAAACAACTGATTGACCTGCTTCAAGAATATGTGGATGTGTTTGCTTGGTCTTATCAGGATATGCCAGGGTTGGACACCGACATTGTTATGCACAAGCTGACTTTGAGAGAAGATTGCCCACCGGTTAAACAGAAACTGCGCCGTACTCGCCCAGATATGGCAATGAAGATAAAAGAAGAGGTACAAAAGCAGTGGGACGCCGGGTTCCTTGCTGTAACTAGCTATCCACCGTGGGTTGCTAATATTGTGCCTGTGCCTAAGAAAGACGGCAAAGTAAGGATGTGTGTTGACTACCGGGATCTGAACAGAGCCAGCCCGAAAGATGATTTCCCATTACCTCACATTGATGTATTGGTTGATAATACGGCTCAGTTCTCGGTATTCTCCTTCATGGACGGATTTTCAGGATACAATCAAATCAAAATGTCACCTGAAGACATGGAGAAGACAACTTTCATCACGCCCTGGGGCACGTTCTGTTACAAGGTGATGCCATTCGGATTGAAGAATGCTGGTGCAACATATCAACGGGCTATGGTGACATTATTCCACGATATGATCCATAAAGAAATCGAGTGTTATGTGGATGACATGATTGCCAAGTCCCTCACAGAATAAGACCACCTGGTAAATCTATTGAAGCTATTCAAGCGTCTGAGGAAGTACCAACTAAAGCTGAACCCCAACAAGTGCACATTCGGGGTGCGATCTGGTAAGCTGCTGGGCTTTATTGTAAGCGAGAAAGGGATTGAAGTTGACCCTGATAAAGTCAAAGCCATTCAAGAAATGCCTGCACCGAAGTCCGAAAAAGAAGTTCGAGGGTTTCTAGGTAGATTGAACTACATCTCAAGGTTCATATCTCACCTTACAACAACCTGTGAACCTTTGTTTAAACTGTTAAGAAAAGAACAGACGGTCAGGTGGAATGAAGACTGCCAGAAGGCTTTTGACAAGATCAAAGAATACCTGCAAGAACCACCAATCCTTATGCCTCCAATGGAAGGAAGACCTCTGATAATGTACTTGACAGTATTAGAAGAGTCAATGGGGTGTGTGCTGGGCCAGCATGACGAGTCTGGTCGAAAAGAGTATGCAATATACTACCTGAGCAAAAAGTTTACCGACTGTGAACAACGTTATTCACTGCTCGAGAAAACTTGTGCTTTAGCGTGGGCTGCTCGCCGACTGAGACAGTATATGTTGACCCACACTACCTTATTAATCTCAAAGATGGACCCAGTTAAGTACATTTTTGAGAAGCCAGCTCTTACCGGACGGGTTGCAAGATGGCAGATGATTCTCACAGAATATGACATCCAGTACACTTCTCAGAAAGCCATCAAGGGCAGTGTATTGTCTGAATATCTTGCTGAGCAACCTATTGATGACTACCAGCCTATGAGATTTGACTTCCCTGATGAAGACATCATGTTTATAAAAGCGAAAGATCATGAAGAGCCTATCCACACTGAAGGGCCTGACCCGGAAGAAGAATGGACTATGATGTTTGATGGGGCCGTTAATATGAATGGTCGTGGTGTTGGTGCAGTACTCATTACACCTAAGGGAGTTCACATGCCTTTCTCGGCAAGGCTCACCTTCAACTGCATTAACAACGAAGCTGAATACGAAGCTTGCATTATGGGTTTTGAGGAAGCCATCGACCTCAGGATCAAGACATTGACTGTATTCGGAGATTCAGCTCTGGTAGTTAATCAAACCAACGGCAAATGGTACACACACCAGGATCATCTGATACCTTATAGGGATTATACGAGGAGGTTATTGACTTTCTTCACAACGGTCAAGCTTGAGTATATCCCTCGGGACGAGAATCAGTTTGCAGATGCCCTGGCTACCATTTCATCCATGATCAAAGTTCAAGCTGCCAACTTTATACCGCAGATTTCAGTATCCAGACTCGACAGACCAGCATATGTATTTGCAGCTGACGCTGTAAAAGATGATAAGCATTGGTTTCATGACATTAAGTGCTTCTTGGAGGATCAAACATACCCACCTGGGGCATCTTCCAATAATAAGAAGACTTTGAGAAGGCTTGCTGGTAGTTTCTTTCTGAACACTGATGGTTCCCTGTACAAGAGAAACTTCGATATGGTACTCCTCAGATGCGTTGATAGAACAGAAGCAGACTTGTTAATGCATGAAGTGCACGAAGGATCCTTTGGTACCCATGCGGGAGGGCATGCCATGGCTAAGAAATTGCTAAGATCAGGTTATTACTGGATCACAATGGATGCAGACTGTTGTGCCTATGCCAGAAAATGCCATAAATGCCAGATCTATGTGGATAAGGTGCATGTACCTCCCAATCCTTTGAATATAATGTCTTCACCCTGGCCCTTTGCCATGTGGGGAATTGACATGATTGGCAAAATTGAACCAACTGCTTCAAATGGTCATAGATTCATCCTGGTCGCCATTGACTATTTCACCAAGTGGGTCGAAGCAGCTTCCTATGCCAATGTTACAAGGCAAGTGGTAGCTCGATTTCTGAAGAGAGACATCATCTGTCGATACGGAGTTCCCGAGCGAATCATTACTGATAATGGTTCCAATTTGAACAATAAAATGATGGCAGAACTATGCCGGGACTTCAAGATCCAACACCACAATTCTTCTCCTTACAGGCCAAAGATGAATGGCGATGTCGAGGCAGCTAATAAGAATATCAAGAAGATTGTGCAGAAGATGGTAGTTACGTACAAAGACTGGCATGAGATGCTACCGTTTTCCTTGCATGGGTACCGCACGTCAATCAGGACATCCATTGGGGCAACACCGTATCAGCTTGTATATGGTATGGAGGCAGTCCTACCTGTTGAAGTTGAGTTACCCTCTCTAAGGGTGTTGATGGATGTTAAGCTGAACGAAGCGGAATGGGTTCGGTCCCGATACGAACAACTGAGTCTGATTGAAGAGAAAAGATTGGCTGCAATTTGTCATGGGCAACTATATCAGAAAAGAATGAAGAGGGCCTTTGATCAGAAAGTCAGGCACCGAGAATACCAAGTGGGAGATCTTGTGCTGAAGAGAATCCTCCCTCCTCATACAGACCACAGGGGAAAATGGACTCCAAATTACGAAGGACCATTCGTGGTGAAGAAAGTTTTTTCTGGTGGAGCACTGATGCTCAGCACCATGGATGGCGAAGACTTCCCATCCCCTGTGAATTCAGATGCAGTTAAAAAATACTTCGCATAAAAATGACCCGCTGGACACAAAAACAGAATGTAAGTCCAGGCAAAAATAGGGCATCCCGGCGAGTCAAAAACAGAATAAAAGACTCGGGCAAAAATAAGGGAAAATAAAGAAAAATGTACACCCGCTGAGTTGAAAAGCCGCATTGGACAGCTCAGGCAAAAATGGGTATCCCGGTGGATTGAAAACCCGAAAGGGCGATCCATGCAAAATAAGGGAATAAGCGAACAATTGCGTCTTGAATTCGTCTGTATCACTTACAACTTGGTAAACCTCGAAAGGATCAAGCTTCTGTCACAATCAGCCTTCTTCAGAAAGCAAGACGAGAAGAGCGTCAATAGTCATACGGGTCATAGCAAGAGGGGAAGCTCCTTGAAAGCGTCGACAACATTGCCATCATTTTTATTTCTCAATTTGTAACAATTTCCTCATTTCAGGAGATTCGTTTCTTTGACTGTATCTTGCCAATTCAAGGCATTTGAATTAATAAAATCAGATTTTCAGTCATGTTTTGTCTTATACATTTTTATTTGCAAAAAAATGTCTGATGACTTGCAAGAATACAGATGCTAATCCTTGAAAATAAAGAAAATAAAACACGTGCTTGCAGGGAATATACTTACTCTCAGAAGTGTCTCACTCCTATGATGGAATCTGGTAAAGGATGCCTCGGGATTACTTGTGCGTTTCTTTGTCTTTGCAGGATTGCAGGTAGTCAAAAGCGCAACATGGGGCATGAAAGCTTCACCCCAGCAAGCTGGAGAATCAACACTCACTCAGTCTTAGCACTCAAGGTGCTTTCTCCCCAGCTGAGTTGCCACTTGTTGTTTCTCCCAACCGAGTTGCCAATCATTCTTCCTTAGTCAAATACAAAAGCCAGGGAACCACCTCCCCACAGAGTCTCAAGCCTCTATTCAGAAGAGCAGCACACGAAGGAATCACAACAGAGTGACGAAAGCTTCTACAAACCCCAGCTGGGTCCCTTGTTACCAGGATAGGTCTATCAGCGACCTATATCCCCAGGCAGATACACCTTGTCAGATCTACCAATGATCTCATCCCCAGCTGGGATGTTCACTTCAAACAGATCGACCGGAGATCTTTGCAACAACGGGATCCAAATCCCGGATCTGTCTTCTCTCGCATAATCATAGCATTCGCATCATATTCACCGAACAAAGCGTAGCATTCCGTTTAATACAGAGCATTACGGCAAAAATCAAACATGTTGCATAATCATAAGTCATGTTGTGAATCAGACACTTGTGAATATTATCAACCCATCAACAATATACAGAATACCCCCCAAATTCCCCAGCAAAAGCAGTTGCCTCACATTCACCAATACGAATACATACTCCTTGTGACACTCGTCCGTGTCATATCCCAGCAGAAAGCCAAAGACATCCCTTTTGCACTCACATATACTTGTATATATATAGCTTTCTTGACATCCGTCCATGTCATTTTGCCAGTACAATAACCTAAACACTTTGTATATCAGATACTTTTTTATACTATACTCTTCTCTTTTTGGCACTCATCTGTGTCATTCTCCCCCAACAGATTGGACACTCATCTATACATCACTCATACTCTCTACTCATGCTTATACAGATACTCGTCCGTATCTTGTATACACCATTTATACCCCCGCAGATTCGACACTCGTCCGTGTTCTTTGTTAACCAGTTGGTACTCGTCCGTATCATCATCTCAGAACATGCATCAAGCGTTTGTTTCTACATGATACTCGTCCGTATCATAGTCTTAAGGATGCTCGTCCGCATCTTTAATCCATACACTGTGTATTCTTGAATATAGATACTCGTCTGTGTCTACTATTCCCTAGAAGAGTTCTTTCAGATACAACACTCGTCCATGTTCCTTGTTAACCAGTTGATACTCGTCCGTATCATCATCTCGGAACACGTGTCAGTTCTTGTTTCTACCTGATACTCGTCCGTATCATAGGTCCTAAGGATGCTCGTCCGCATCTTTAATCTATACACAATACCAAACACTTATACCTTCTATTTCTTGGATTATAAACACTCGTCCGTGTTTACTACTCCCCAGTAAAGTGAATTTTCTTCTTATCTGACATTCGTCCTATGTCATGATAATCCCTGAGAGCAACCGTACCCTGCTAGGTGGTCGTCCTCCACCTCTTGATGGTCGTCCTCCATCATGCTCATCCGATGGCCGTCCCCATCGTTGACCTTTTTATCCGACATTCGTCCTATGTCGTGATATTTTAGCAGCCGTCCCCTGCTAGGTGATCGTCCTTCACCTTTTGATGATTTTCCTTCATCATTTTATCCAATGGCCGTCCCCATTGTTGATTTTGGTTATCTGACATTCGTCCTATGTCATGATAAACCTTGAGAGCAGCCGTCCCCTGCTAGGTGGTCGTCCTCCACCTCTTGATGGTCGTCCTCCGTCATGCTCATCCTATGTCCGTCCCCATCGTCGACCTTTTATCCGGCATTCGTCCTATGTCGCGATATTTTCGGCAGCCGTACCCTGCCAGGTGGTCATCCTCCACCTTAGATGACCGTCCCTCATCTTAACCCTTACAGAGCAGCCGTCCCCTGCTAGGTGATCATCCTTCACCTTTGATGACCGTACCTCATCATCTGTTTATTTCATTTATTCTCTAACCCGATGGCCGTCCCCGTCGTGGTCCTTTTTCTTTTTAGCCCGATGGCCGTCCCCATCGTTGCTCGCATTACTTTATGAACTTGATGGTCGTCCCCGTCATGTTTCATTAATCCCCAGAGAATCTTACAGCTTTACTTGATGGCCGTCCCCATCATAATCTCCTATATCCCCAGCATGATGGTTGTCCCCGTCATTGCTTTACTTCACACACTCTCCCCAGCATGCCGGCCGTCCCCGTCATTGCTCTCTACCCAGCAGTCGTCCTCTGCTCGACGGTCGTCCTCCGTCGCCCATACTTTATAATATACTTTATTTTCCTTTTCAATCTATATCCCTTTTCTTCTTCATTCTGTGAGTGCAAATTTTGGATTGTCTTTGGTATTCAACCACGAGTTATCTTGTTTGCCTGTTAAGCCGTCGCTTACATCCTGCACAGCTAACTCATGTTTGAATAGGGGAAGCTGTAAACACCCCAAATTTTCCCTCACCCATTCACACCATGGCTTGTGTTCATTTCATATGCATAAACTCAATCATAGCATCTCATATCACATTTTTGATTCATTGCATTGGTTCTAAGTCATCTGCATCTAGGGTTTGTGATCTGAGCAATCCAAGAGCTTCTTGAGCCACTCCAAAGGTCATCAATCACTTAAAAGGGGTCCATGAATGTTCAAGTATCATACTATATCCTCTCAAAGTCAAGAATGTCAAAAAATCACAAGAACTGCAAATGGCATGGAAGCAGAGCCAGGCTTGACTGCACAGATGACCTAAAATTAGGGTTTTGGTTTCAGAGGCCATAACTCCAAATTTTTTGGTCATTCTTGTTTCTATTGGTCTTTATGTGGTATAGGGAGTATGCATATCAATTTTCATGAAGAAATTCCATGGGGAAGTCATCTGATTAAGAGTTGACTTTTCAAGCAAGTCAGTGCAAAATCAGGGCATCTGAGGCCCCCAATGACCCAACCAAAGGGTGTTCTTCATCATTTTGAATGTATATGATCTTTATGTGATCATAGAAGAAGTTGGAAGTTCACAAAATTGAAGAATTTCAAGTCTTTTGCAAAGTTGACTTTTTGGGCAAGTTTGACTTTTAATGAAAATGTCATTTTAGGCAACTTTTTCAACCCTTACTTTTTGATTCAAGAAAGCTTCAAATGGAAAAACTTTGGTCATGAAAGTTGTAGAATAGATCATTCCCTTTTCAAAAAGTACAAGAACATGACCTAATTCATTTTTGATCAAAAGTTATGGTTTGTCAAAGTTGGCAAAAATCACTAAATTTCAAGTCATGTACCAAAGAGGCAAAGTTGCAAATTCTCTCCTCAAGGCCAATTAAGTCATCAAATGGGCTTCTAATCCACACAACATGATCACACAACATCTAAAGTTCAGAATGCACCCAAGGAATCACATGTTTCATGGCCCATGGATCAAGTTTCTTCCATAAGAACCAAAGTGAGCCAAGTTGCAAAACACATGATAACTTTTCATCCACTTGATGGCTAGTATGCTAAACCCTCCTAGGCCTTTTCCCTCATCATGCTGCGCAGCACACCCTCCTTGTACTAGGCTATCAAGTTGCCCATGCTTCTCTTACACAAACTTGACTTTTTAGCAAAAGCACCCATACCAATCAATAAAGCACATGTCATGTCATCTGACCAATAGGATTTGTTTATGTTAATCAAATGCAAGCCAAACATAAGCACAAGCCAGCCTGAAACCAGCCACAACAAAACATTCTCATTTTCACTCTCAAAGGCAAAAGCATTCGAAACTCATCCCACAGGCCACAAACACACAAACAAACTTCATGAACCATCTCACCATGCTTCACTGAACACAAACCAACCTTCAAAACAGCCTGAAAGCCATAGAATCACAAACACGATCCTCACCTGACCTTAAACAGAACTTGTTCAAACTCTCAATCCAGCCATCACAAACTCTTTCTAAGCATCAAGACTTCATCAGGGGCCTAAAGGGAGTGGATTGCACAAAGAGAAGAGGTCAGAAAGTTGCAAACTGAAAAGCTTCAAACTCAGGTAGCTTCATGAACTTTTTTTCCATAACGTGCATTTTAAGTTCCTAAATGAATCTACATGCTTCCCTGATCATGAATATGTGTTTATTTTTGAAAATGGTTGAGAAACCAGGATGTATGAATGCTCTGAAACTTTTTGCCCTAAAACTGTTTTGATTCGATTTGGTTGATTTAGGAGTGATAAATGTTGTTTGAATGAGGGGTTTGATTCGTGTGTGAGTGGGGAAGAGTTCTGGGCAATTAGATTTCATTTTAGATGCGTTTAGAGAGAGTTTGAAGTTTTGGTTGATCGGAGAAGACGACCGGAACAGTGTTCCGGTCGCCTGAAAGTCATTAGGGCTTGGATTAGGGCTTTAATCATAATTAAGCCAGTTTGAATGTGAGTCGTCCAGATACGCGCGCAGGTCAATTCCCTCCCTTTTGGTTTAAATCCTGGCCATTGGATGCCCTGACTTTTCTTTTTTTCAGTTTAATTCATTTTTATTTTCCTTTTAATCCATTTGTTTTCTCATATTTATTTAAAATAGCAAAACAATCTTAAAAATTCTGAAATTTTTTATGCACACTTTTATTTAATTTCAGAAACCATAAATATTTTTATTTTTATTTTTTGCATTTAAAAAATATTTTTAAATATTTAAAAGTTTATTTTTAATTAATTAATGAGAATTAATTAATTAAAAATACTTTTAGGTATTTAAAAATCACCAAAAAATTCATGAAACATTTAAAAACATTTAGAAACATTGTCCAACCCTCAAACCAAATTTCTTTTTTGATCTTGATACATTTTGATAATTTTCCATGGAATTAATTCATTTTCAAAGCATTATTTTGATCCAAACTTCAAAAAATCATTTCTGCCTACCATTGAGAGTTAGACTTTGATTCTTTTTGCATTGTGTTATGCATATCATGTAGTTTGTGAGATTTAATTGGCATGAATTGATCTTACATTTTCCATTTGTTTGGCATTTTTTCTTGTTAAGGAACCCTAAAACCCTAAAAATCTTAGGAAATTCATAACTTGCATTAGGTTAAGAGTTGGAACCTCTCCTTTAGGCAGTGATTTAGTATAGGTTTAGGGATCCTTTGATTTCATTTTCAATTTTTTATCTTGATGTTTGCTTCTGATTTTGGTTTTTGTTTGATGCTTTGATCATAAACCCTAATTTGGGCTTCCATATGCATCCATCTTGCATTTGCATTCATACCTTGACTTGCCATGACATTTTGTGCATCCATTTGATTCATTTGACATCTTAAGACATATTGAAAGCATGTTTGATCATTGCATCTTGCATTTGCCATGTTGTATGCCATATGCATTTCATAACTCTTCATGTATGATCATGGTTCCAAACTTGCTTCATCTGCATCCATAAGCTTGTATGATCATCACCATGCCTTGTTTCATGTTTGCATCATCCCATAGCATCATTATCATCATGAATGTGCTTCTGGTTTTGATTTTCATCATGCCATTTCATCTCATTTTGCATTGCATTGCATTTCTTTCACTAACTTTTCAGGTGGTAAGTTATCTTGAGAAGTGAATTTGCCTTCCCTTCTCACAACTTCTTTTCATCTCTTTTATGCATCCATACTGCATTTTGTTATGAGTTTGAGATTGAGCTTGCTCATTCTTATTCTTACTTTCTTTCCTCAAGTGACTTGACTTCTTGAATGAAGCAAGTTGCTTTGCTTCTCCTGATCCTTTCATCTGCTTCCTGGTGGTTCCATTGAAGACTTCTTTCTTAAACCTCACAAACCTTAGGAACAACCAAGCATGACAATGATTAGGGTTTTGATTAGTCCCCCCACTTAGTTTTACCTTTGTGTCTCATTGAGTCTTCTCTTCTCACCTCATAATCAAGGACTAAACCCTAAAGGCTTTAAGGCTTTGTGATTAAGCTTATGCCTGTATCCTTCTATTAGGATGGAGTGTATAACTTTAATCCTAAGTGTTAAACCCTTAATGTGTTTAAATCCTTTAAATCAATTCACTTAATAATCATCAAGACATCACACTTGTAACTTGGGCCTTGCATTAGGGTTCTAATTCTTCCTTAATTGGTTAAGAAGGACTAACCCTAGTGTTAAGGGACAAGTCCCCCTCAAGTTGTCTTACAAACCATAAAAATCACTTCTTCATCTTATCATTAACTAAAATCCACTTAATAAGGGCTTTGTTTTGTCATGGGTTTAATCCCTAATCATGGATTAAGTTGAGGAGCTTTCCTCAGCTTAAACATTCTCATCTATTATCCTTCTATTAGGATGGTGTAATGAGTCTGTTTAGTCCCTGATTATGGCTTAATCTCATTACTTAACACTAAACAAAAACAACAAAAACATCTAAATAATCACAAGTAAGTTAATGATCTTAATCCTACATCAAAGGTGATTAAGTGTGAGAATCTGACTTCACACTTAAGGTATTCTCATTACCCCTAATCAGAGGGAGGATGTGATGAGTTTACTAACCCATTGGTTTAGGCTTAAGCTCATTAACTTATGACAAACTTTCAAAATCAATAAAAGATTAAAAACTCAAAAAACAAACAATAATCGTCTCCTTCGGGATTCTTTTCTCATCTCATTCACTCATAAACGAGAACTTGCTTCTTCCGTCTAATGCAAGACAGTTTGCACCTGAGCCAGACAGGTCATACACTTGAGCATAGATAAGTAAGCAGTTCACAAGTCAATTCATCTTTCAGTCTCTTTGGGTCGAACTACGGTGTTCTGACTTCCTCATTGCACGAGAGGATACGTAGGCATAACTTAACAGTTATCGAACAAAAGTCTCTGTATATTCCCCCTCTTTCCAACCTTATTTCCTTAGCCTCATTATCATGAGCATTTCACTCTTGTCCTTACACTGACACTGTACATTTATACACTTCACTTCTCTTACACTGACACCTGTACATCCTTTTCCAGCTATTTTATACACAAATTGCACTGACACTACCCCTTTAAAACACAAATCTTTTAAGCGTGGATCCCGTCGAGTACGACGGACAATCTGGGTGTTAATACCTTCCTAGGTTGTAACCAACCCCCTTTCTCAGTCTCTCTGGTTCGCAACCGTCTTATCCATATCTTTTCTAGGTTTATGCAGCATTACCTTTCCTTAGGGATAAAAATGCCTAGCTGGCGACTCTTTTCATTCCATGTGAGTTCACTCCTGTGTGTTCTCACATCCTCCTCTCGCCGACCGTTCGCGTCTGTACCTTTATCTGAGGCCATTTCCCATTTATCGGGAGCGACACTTGCCATGACATTTCATGCATTTGTATGTCATATTATACATCTTAGAACATGTTTGAACATTGCTTTATCATTTCTTCATTCATTTGGTATGATTTGCATTCATTTCTTTTCATGTGTATCCATGTGTTTCTAAGCTCCTGACATGTTTGTTCTGCATCTCATCCCTTGTATGATAATTCATATGCATCATATTTACTTTGCATCATCTCATGACACATTTAACTTTCATGGTTGCTTCTGGTCTTGGTCATTGGATCATTACTTGTTGCATTTCATTTCATTTATTTCATTATGCATCTCACACTAACCTTTCAGGGGCTTATGGTAAGTTGTTTGGGATGTGGATTTGCCTTCACATCCCACCTTTTCTCATCTCTTCATTTGCATATTTTATTTGTCTTTGAAGTGCACTTGTTTCACTTGTGCTCTCTTGCTTTTTTCTCTTTCTCTTAGGTTACTTATCTTCCTCAGGAAGTAAGTAACCTATCCTCCTCTCTCATCTCTTTTTCATCAGCTTCCCTTCCTTGGTGGCCTCCTGAAGATCTTTCTTTAAGCCTCACTGTTGCACCCCAAAATTTTCCCTCACCTAGACAAGACAATGTGTCCCAAGTATCCTCTCAAGGTTCACAAGGTTCACAAGATTCACAATTAGTCAAGAAGTCTGACAATTCCCTCAGACAATGCATCCTCCTAAGCAATGCGTCTTAAACTAGGGTTTTGGATTTCATCAGGCTAAATGGACTTCCAAGGTTTCAAGTTAGCTTCATAACATCCTATATGTCTTCAAGAATCCCTATGTCAAGTTTCAAGGCTTTCCCAAAAGGTTTGCTTAGTCAGATGATCAGATAGGTTAAAATCAGTCAAAGCAGTTAAAAAGTCAAACTGAGGTCAACTGTGGTCAAACCAAAGTCAAACTTCATGATTGTTGGCCAACATCAAGTATATGAAGTAAAATTCATCATTTGATCAAGGTTTGATCATGATTCATGAAGGAAGTTTCAGATCATCAAGAATCAGGAGTTTCTAAATTAGGGTTTTCACAGGAAAAGTCAACTGAACTTTGACCAGCCATAACTTTCACATGCTTCATCAAATATTTCTCATCCAAAGCTCATTTTGAAGGAAATTTAATTCTATACAACTTTGTGTCTCACAAGCCAAGCCCAAAAATGCTTCATTTGGAAGGTATGAGCTAAGACATTATAGGTCATTTTAAAAGTCAACAAAAAGTCAACATTTTCCAAAGGGCATAACTTGAGATGGTAAAAGATATGGACATGAGAACAAAGAGGTTGGTTAGAGGACTCTCTAAGTTTTATAAAATGTCCAAGAACACCTTCATATCCTTAAAATTGAGGGACTTATGTCTTTGCAAAGTTGGGAAATTTTTGAGAGGTTTATGAAGCAAATGAGACTTTAGAACGAAATTTCTCCAAACGGGCTTGCATTTTTATGACCCAAACACTACCATGACATCATGCACGAATTAAAAATTATTTATTCAAATTTTTATTCATTTTATTTTATTTATTATGATTTTTTACATTAAAAATCATTTTAAATCAAAATAAAATATAAAAGTTTCAATATTTAATAAGATTTTGGTTCTAGAAAGTCTTAAAGGTCAATTAAAAGTGATCGAGATCATTGAACATCAGATCAACCAAAAATAGCAAGGATATATCAATGTTTTTTCATATTTTGAAGGCATATCTTTTTCAATCTCAAATGATCCAAAAGTCCAAAAGATGATCTGATTTTTTGACCTAGTTAGGTCATACTATATATGTATAACATGAAGAAAACACAAGACACGAATTTTGGGCAGCCTCCAAGAGTAAGATCAAACTTCAAATTTTCATAAAAAACTCATAATTCGGATTCTATTTTGAAGGCTATATCAAGGAGTTTTGAAGGTTGCAATCTCTTCCTTGAACATCCTTGATGCTATCCCAATGCATTACATCATCCAAAACTCATTAAAATGCATAAACCGATTTCATCTTTTAGCTTGAAAATTGATTTTTCGATTTCAATGATACAAGCAATATAAATGGAATTTGATTATATATTATTGTTCATGATGATGTTTGCAATGTTTATGGATAGTTTGATTTGATGTTCGATGCAGGAATGGCTAAACACCATTGTTAGGGTTCATGAATTCACGGATTAGGGTTTCATGAAACAAGTAAATTCAGACCAAATTAAAGACCTATTTGGACTTAGAGGACATATATTAATCAATTTACACACTTAGAATGAATTTATGTTGTGTGTGCTGTGTTTTTGAATATCCATGATATGTAGCTACGGTAAAGATCCGTCACTACAAGCTTTAGTGACGGATGAAGTGTCACTATAGCCTAATACGACGGCTGGAGGAAGAAGATGGCTTTGGCGTGAATTTCTGTTTGAATATTTGTTTTATTTTATTATGTTTGGTTTACAGTTTATTATCACCAAGCGTTGGTGGCTCAGTTGGCAAGGCGTATGTGTGCTTGGGATAAAGATCAGGGTTCGAGTCTGGCCGAAAGCAGTTTTTGTTTTTAATTTCATTTATTTTGCAGGTTCATGATAAAACAATGTTGTTGTGTATAGTTATCACCAGCGCACGCTGGCTCAGCTGGTCTTGATGGTGGATGATTGAGGTAAGGGACCTGGGTTCAAATCCCAGGTCCTTTCTTTTTTGCCAATTTTCTTGTTTTTTCTTATTTTCAATTTATTTTCTTATATTAATTCTATTTTGTTTAATTATTAAATATAAATTATAAAAATAATTTCTAAATACCATTATAATATTTTCTTTATATTCTTAAAAAATCATAATTTATTTTCTTAAAAAAAATTTATTGTTTATATTTATTTTATAATAAGTATATATATGTATAATCATTATGTTTTTTTGTAAATTATATATTTCAATTAATAATCTAAACCCTAATTTATTTAAGAATCTAATTTCTAACCCTAAATATTCTATTAACCCTAATTTTTATTAACTTTAACAGTTAATTTAATTAATTTTTGTTTCAAATTTTAATTAAATAATTAATCAGTTTTTATATAAATAATTAATATTTGTTTATTATTAATTGTTCTATTTTATCCTAAATGTTTTTTCTAAATGTTTATTTAACTTTAAAAATAATATTTTCTCTTAATTTTTATCTTCTTTATATTTTTACTAACCCTTTTATTATTATCATTATTATTATTACGAACCATTTAAATTATTACTTATTTATTATATTTATTATTAATTGTTTCTATTATTATGTAATTGCGAAAGCCATGTAATAGTCGTAGATTTATTTTTTGCCTCTATTTTATATTGCCATGGTTAGTAATTTTAGGGTGTGTATAACTATGTGTAATTAAAATAATTTAGAAAACTAATTAAATAAGATAAATACTTGAACATAAGCACTCACACACGTAAGTCGATCTTTGATCGCCATCTTTCACTTTCTAGCGTTACCTCTCATGTTGCCTATTTCTAAGGTCAAGTAAGGTGTCTTAAGCAAAGTCCCTTCACAAATATCATCATGTCCCTTCAGTTTATAAGATCAAGTCCCTTCGAGGTTGCCTACGATAAATGATCTTGTCCCTTTCGAATAAAAGATGATAAGTCCCTACGTATTGCTAAAGACACCTTGCAGTTACCTAAATTCAGATGTCCCTTCACATGTCCCTTATTACATCCAAGGTAATGACTACCTATTCCTTAATAATAGGGATAGTCTTACCATTGAAAGACATAAAGAACAGTAAAGACTTAATCTTGGGTAGGTTCCTCTTAATTACTTGCTCATATTTCAAAATACATTTTACACTTCACTTTTCAAACAAATTTTCAAAACAAAGTCTTTATATACATCCATACGAGGATCATTATAAATTACTTAGAAAATTTTTAATCACACACTACACCTTTCTCAAAACAATTTAAAGTGAGCTAAGTAACTAAGAGCCCATGGATAACCATGGATATAAAGGGTGCTAACACCTTCCCTTTGTATAACCTACCCCCTGAACTCAAAATCTTTTAAGGTCTTTCCTGTTCTTTTATGCCCTTTCCTTTTGGATAAAATAAAAGTCGGTGGCGACTCTTGCTATCCGCAACATAACTAAAAGTCATTTCTCCCACCGTGTTACAGAATTGGCGACTCTGCTGGGGATTATTTAAATAGGGGTACCCTTAGGAATTAAATCACTTTAAATTTGCTTGCTTTATTTGCTTTACTTTACCTGTTGGGTGCTCTTATGTATGAAAGATCCTAATCCAGATCTAGTGTACCTTAGGTAAATGGCAATAGACCAAGGAAACTGTACGGCGTATACCGATATGGTTGATCTGGTGGCCATAGTTAGTGTGACTTCTTGGTTGGTGCTTATGTTCCTTAAGCAAGTTGAGGATAATACGAGGCTGCCATATGTTGTCAATACACTAACTAACTTTTAGAACCCTAGTCATCACATCTTGGCCTTTAGAAAGTAGTGAGATAACCGACTTTGGTGAAGACTGAAGTTGGTTGATACTTGATACTACGCTCATTGAGATCCTAAACTTGGAGGGTTTTGGTTGGCAAGTAAGTTGCCTACTGAACAATCACCCTTGGGAAGGATCAATGATATTGAGATCCCTTAGAACCTGGTTACTTTATAGGACAGGATGAACCAACTAACTTCAGGGGAGGGTACTTACCTTTAAACCTCATTCAAGCCTTCAAACCTAGGGCTATTGTGTGACTTGTTTGTGTGTGCCACATGTTTTTGATTGAGCATAACGTCATAGCATCATCATGCATCATAAGCATAGAATTTTCACTAACCATTTCAAGGACCAAAGGATTTATCTTTGTTCTTTGTTGCAAGTCATGGCTTCTGCTCGTAGGAATACTATCCGGATCAACTTTGTAGGGATACCTCCTAAGCTTAAGGAATTGGTCTTTCAAGTTTCTAAAAACTCTCAGTTCATCAAGAAGCATGGTCACCTACTGGATCTAGTCACTTCAGGGTTCAATGAAGACATGATGAGTGTCCTGTTTCAGTTCTTTGACCCTTAACATCATTGTTTCACATTCCCCGACTATCAGCTGGTTCCTACAATGGAAGAGTTCTCCAAATTACTGGGTATACCTATCCTTGATCAGAGACCCTTCACAGGCTTAGAGAAAGAGCCTAAACCTGAAATCATTGCTGCAGCCCTACATCTGAAAAAATCATACATTGTCCTAGAAACAAGGAGTGGAGTTAAGGGTATTCTTGCTAAGGTATTGATGGAGAAAGCTCAAGTGTTCCTGAAGGCCATGAGTTATGATGCTTTTGAGGAGATCTTAGCCCTATTGATCTATGGTTTAATGATGTTCCCTAATCCAGACCAGTTCATAGACGTACACGCCATCAACATATTTCTGACTCACAATCCAGTTCCTACATTACTTGGAGACATCTTACACTCTCTTCATACCCGTACTACTAAGGCACGAAGAACTCTGATATGTTGCATACCTTTTCTATCCAAGTGGTTTATTTCTCACCTTCCTCAATCAGTGATGAAGAATGAACAAGGGTTCAGGTGGTCCAAGAGGATCATGTCACTTTCTCATTCAAATATTCATTGGTGCTCTCGATCTATGGAGAATGTTACTATCATTGACCGTTGTGGGGAGTTCCCTAATGTGCCACTCCTTGGAATAAGAGGGGGCATTACCTACAATCCTTCTTTAGCTCTACGTCAGTTTGGTTATGCTTGGAGTGATGGACTTCATGACATGCTTATTCAGGGTATTGTGTTCGACTACGACAACGATCTACAAGGTTACCGTCAAAGGTTTATACGAGCATGAGGTAAAGTGAACAAGGTTGAAAGCAAGACTCTGGAACCCAAGTACACTATTCCTATGGAACCTTATCTCAGATGGGTGTGATCTCGTGCTCAGACTCTTATGATGCCATATCCTGCTATCCTGCCAGTTACCATGGAGCCTGTTGCTGAATGAGATACTTCTTATATCATTCTTCATCCAGACATGCCCACTGACATGGAGGAGTTACAGAGGTCCTGGATCCAGTTGAAGGAGAAAAGAGATACTTTTGAGACTCATTACAAAGCAAGTCAAGAAAGAATCCTGGAGCTAACAAAACAACTTCACAAGGAGCGGAATCTCAACTCATACCTCAACACAAAGAGGAAACGTCCATGGGAGACTTAAAACCCCATTTTTTGTATTCATATCATTTTTGTTGTAAGCCAAAGAGGCAAACAAGCTTATTACTAATAAAAGTTTACTTTTTGGTTGTTTAAACAAATTTAAATCCCGCGGTTCTTGAAAACATTGCATATACATTTACATACCATATCATTGCATCACAGGTTTCTTATGAACAGGTATCTTATCTTCTCGATGTTTATTTCAGCAGAAATGGCTCTTGAACAGACTATCAAAGATCTCCAGGCTCAGAATGCACAATTCCAAGAGTTGATTCTGAACCTGTCCAAGGGACAAGATGAGTTGAAGACACTGCTAGCTAAGAAGAAGAAGAAGACTAGAAAATCAGGAGGTCTTATCAATCTGGGAAGAAGGTTCAGAGGTCCTATCAAAGTTAAGGAACAGGTTGAGGATTATGAGTCTGAAAATTCTGAGAAAGAGGGAGGTAGTCTCCATGATACTCTGGGAGATTCTGATTCTGAAGCAAATTATTATCATGATCCTGCTAGTGAAGATAAGTACAAGATGTTGGTAGATAGAATGAACGCTATGGAACTACAAAAAATCTTCTGGGCTTGATTTTGAAGATCTGAGTTTAGTTTCTGGAGTGGTTATACCTATTGGTTTCAAGGTTGCTGTTTTTGTAGTCTATGATGGTGTCTCATGTCCCAAGCTGCATTTAAGATCTTATGTCCGGAGGATTCAACCACATACTGCTGATAAGAGGTTATGGATTCATTTCTTCTAAGAGAGCTTGTCTTGAACTCAACTGGAATGGTACTACCAATTGGAAAGTGTTAATATTCGTGATTGGAATAATCTTGTTGAGGCCTTCTATAGGCAATACCAATATAACGCTGATTTAGCACCTACTCGCATGCAGCTCCAAAGCATGTCAATGGGTGCTAAGGAGAGTTTCAAGGAGTATGCCCAAAAATGGAGAGACCTAGCTGGCAGAGTTCAACCTCCTCTGACTGACAAGGAGTTAGTGGATATGTTTATGAGTACATTGAATGGTCCTTTCTATAGTCATCTCATTGGAAGCTCATCATCTGGTTTCATCGAGCTGATAATGACAGGAGAATGTGTGGAGAGTGGTATAAGAAGTGGTAAGATACAAGTGGGTGCCTCTTCATCAATCACTGCTAAGAAGCCCCCTAGTGGAAAGAAGGAGTCTAATGTTGTGTATGGTCAACATAGTCATAGTAGGAGTCACCAATCTATCGGAGCAGTTCACATTTCCAATCCTATTCCTGTAGCACCAGAGCCACCACAAAACAATCAACAAAAGCCTAGAAGACAATTCACCAAGATCAACATGTCACTGGCCCAAGCCTTGCAACACATGTTGAAAGGGGAACTCATCACTTTAAAGGATCCTCCTCAGAATCCTAATACCTCCTCTCCTCGGTACAATCCTAATGCAAGATGTGCCTATCATTCTAACAGTCCGGGACATGACACCAACAACTGTTGGGTGTTGAAAAACAAGATTCAAGATATGATTGAAGCTGGGGAAATTGAATTTGACCCTCCTGGGACTCCAAATGTGATCACTGCTCCTATGCCCAATCATGAGAAGACTGTTAATGTTATTGATGAAGTTTCATATGTTTCCTCAGTAGCAGACGTGACTACTCCCTTATCCATTATCAAGAAGAAGCTGGTGCAGGCTGGATTCTTTCCAGGTTGCAACGAAAACTGCTTTTATTGTGCCTACCAACCTGATAGTTGCTGGAAGTTGAAAGATGGTATTCAACGCCTCATGGACAATTACACTATATTGTTTGAGAGGACACCTTCTGTGGAAAGTATGGTTGAACATCTAACTCGTAGTACAAAGCTTGAAGATGTGGCTATGATTGATAAAGTGCTAGTGAAGATTACCTCCAAAGGCCATGTCAGGATCACCTCCAAGGGTCCTGTCAGGATTACTGCTGGAGGCCCTGTGAAGACTGTTGCTGAAGCTAGAGTGGCTCCCATGATTATTACCACTCCTGGCCCTGTTCCTTATACTTCTGATAAAGCTATACCCTGGAATTATGGTTCTGATGTGTATATCCATGGTATCAAGCAAGAACCTCTGACTGATGCACCTGTTACTGATGATAAACTTGATGTTGATAATATTGCTGGATCTAGTAAGATCACTAGAAGTGGAAGAATCTTATCTCCTTAACCTACCTCCAAAGATACAGTTAATCCAACTGCTACCTCCAATTCTAGGCCAAGTACTGATGCTCGGGGCAAAGGTCATGTGGTTGAACTTGTGCAAGCTGAGGCACCGACTGCTGAAAATCTCTCTAAACAGATGGAAGAAGTGTTGAAAATCATTCCCAAGAGTGATTATGATATTGTTGACCAGTTGGGGCATACTCCCTCCAAAATCTCCATGTTATCTTTGTTGTTGTGTTCTGAGGCTCATGCTAAGGCCTTAATCAAGTTCCTGAAGACTGCTCACGTACCAAATGAAATTTCTGTGGATCAATTTGAGAATTGTGTTACACACCTGACTTATGATAATAGGTTAGGCTTTTCTGATGCTGACTTGAATCCCGCCAAGAGAAACCATAACAGAGCTTTGCATATCTCCATTGAATGTAGGGGCACTACCTTGTCTCATGTGCTGGTGGACAATGGTTCTTCATTAAATGTGGTCCCCAAAGAGGTAATGGATAAGCTTAATCCCGAAGGTGTTGTATTAAGACCAAGTAATGTGGTGGTAAGGGCCTTTGATGGCTCAAGAAGAGTGGTACATGGAGAAGTAGATCTCCCGATCAAAGTATGCTCTCAAGTCTTCGACTCTACTTTCTATGTAATGGATATTCGTCCTGCGTACTCCTGTTTGCTTGGGCGCCCCTGGATCCATGGGGAAGGTGTTGTGACTTCCACTTTACATCAGAAGTTGAAATATCCGGTGAAAGGAAAGATTGTCACTGTTTATGGTGAAGAAGAATACATGGTCAGTCATGTGAATACTTTTAAATATGTTGAGGTGGAAGGTGAATATGTTGAGACTCCTTGCCAGATATTTGAGGTAGTTCCTTGGGTCGTTCCTGCTAATGAGGCTCCCCCTATTGTTAAAAGAGTTCATGTGGTTACCAGAGTACCTCCAGCAATGGCCTCCCTCAAGGATGCTAGAGCTGTGGTTGAAGAAGGTGGTAGTACTATTTGGGGTCAACTTCCTGACATCCCTTACAAGTCTGACAAGTTTGGTTTGGGTTTTACTCCAGAATCCCAGAAGGCTGTTCGTCGTGCTCGTGCTGTTCGTATCACCAATCAAGGGGTCATGAGAGATCAAGTCAATGTTGTGGGGTGTAACACCCTTCTACCCCAAAACATAATTTTTAAAATAATATCAGAGTAATCATCAAAAAGGGTATTACATATCTTCAAAAATCAACACAACAGTGTCCTGTCCCGTAACACGGGTTAATCAACATCAAAATAACATAAATCATTTCACAGCGGAATTTAACTTCATAATTCAAAACTTTATAAACATCATTTTCACCATCCTGAATTTAACATCATAAAATGGAAAACATTATCCAAATAACAACATACTGAAAACAGTTAACAAAAGAAACCCATCCCAGTGTTACATGACAGAGAGCAGGACACATAAACCAGAACCACTCCTAAGGAACACTAAAGCATGTTTTGAGACTCATGAATTACTCCTATTGCACTGCAGGACTATTCTTCGACATCTGCAAGTTACCCACGAAAGAGGCAACATTTCCAAGCAGGCAGGGTGAGTAATCATAATATATCATAAACATATAAGAATATGAAATATAAATAATTAGATTAACATATCATAACGTCATTAACAATTAAACTCAGCAACAACAACACAATCATGAAATTCAGCAACAACAACACAGTCATGAGTTCATCCAGAATATGCAATTTCTAACCATACTTATATGCAATATGCATGTGGCACCAATTTCATCGTGAGATGGATACATGACCATCAACCCTCCACAAAGGAGCACATCGTAAATCATCAAGATACTTCAATCCACACAATGGGATTGAAGCTAGAAACTAGGCCGAAGCCCCATCGTGAATGTCATGAAATGCAATGATGCGTTACACCGTAAATATTCATCGAGAAGTCAAATGCGCATCATTCATTTCATATCTAACAGTTCAGACATCAAATAGTCATATAATTTCATCGTGAAAATATACTAAAACCTCATCTCATTAGCTATCTCAACCCATCAAGACATCACCATTCATTTCATGTTCATCAAATAATCATCGTAAAATAATATCTTTCGTCATGACAACACATCAACAACAAAACACCAATTCACAATAATATTGTGTTTATAATCATAAAAAGTCAATTTTCTTAACAACACAAGAACCCATTCCTTTTAATCCATAATAACTAATCATCGATTTATAATAAAATCATGTTTATAATATTTATCATCATGATAGTACGCCTATAACCCTCGTTCATCAACAACCCAAGATAATACACCATAACTCCGGTTCATTAACGATTTCAACTCATCAAGACTCGACCCAAACCCGGTAAAATTATAAGGTAATTCTATCTGTCTTTATAAAAACTCAGTTCAGAAAATTATCTCACTTTTCTCATTTTCATCCATCAAAATAAAGTTTAATTCATGCTCTTTCCGACGCTTCAAATGGAATGCGAATCGGACTTACGGTTTGAAAGTTATGGATTTTTAAAGAATTGAAAATTGCCTCTCAAATAGTGTTAACCGGTTAACCCATAGCGTTAACCGGTTAACGCCTGCGAAACTTCATTAAAACACCAAAATTGTAATGGTTAACCGGGTAACCCATAGCGTTAACCGGTTAACACACGCTTTACAGCAGTTCTTTGCTACTCGATGCAGACTGCACTCCAACCATCAAAACTCCAAATTTCACTTCGGGTTTCATATCAATCCACCCCAAAACCATTCCAATACATCAATCAAAACACAATAGCATCGAGACAACAAGTTATACAATCAATTATATGATTCAACACATTTTTATCACTCTAATTCATCAAGATTTTACTCATAAACTCAACCTAAATCAAAAACCCCTAAACTCACAAAACTCATACAAATCTAATCTAATCATAATCCAATTCTTATATAATTATAATAGATTATGAAAACTCCCCATACCTTAGAGAATTTCGCCGATTGATACTCTTCATCCAAGGTTCCTCGCAACTTTCTGACTCTGAGCTTCTCCTTCCTCTTTTCCTCTCCTCAAAACTCCTCTTCACCAAAAAGAATACGATAAGTGAGAACTTTGATCGTGTTCTCCTATTTGGGTAAAATTATCCCAGTTAAGTCTTTTCCCACTTTACCCTCATAATTTTCACCAAAGGACCACCTTACCCTTTTTCTTTAATATATTTTCAATAATAATAATAATGATAAAATAGTATAATAAAACACTATTTATCCCTATTATATAAAAATACTCTTATATTCCAAAATAACCAACATAACATTCATACTTCCACTTATATTATTTTAAATAATAACCAATAATCTGAATAATACTACATGATTATTCTTATTATTAATATTACTAAAATAATTTCACCACCGGCATCAGTCACATAATCACCAATTGTCAATTCATTCATATATCCTCAATTAAGCCACAAATACTCATAATCGAATTTGGAGTGTTACAACTCTCCCCCACTTAAAGAATTTTCGCCCTCGAAAATATATCCGATTCAACTATTTCAACTACTTAATCCATCCAACTAATCAATTCTCAACTCAGAAAGGAAGCTCCACATATCATACAAACCATAACTCATAGTATCAACGAAAATAACAATACGAACATTACACAAGTGATACGCTTGACAATTAGCATCGCAACACAAGATAGTACCCAACTCAAGAATTCAATGATTGAAACGTTAGAATATCACAACATAGGAACACACAATTCCAACATCAAAACAATCGACTATCAACATCGTCGTCATTCACAGACAAAAGACTACACCGCATCACACGTTCGCTGCGCACCCTGATTACTCTGCAAAGTTCCAGGACTACCAAGTTTATTTCCAACTTCTTCAATCACCAAACCAACACATCAATAACACTTTCGACTTAACTCTTCTGAATTTCGTTTCAATAGGTATTCTACTCTCGTAGTTACCGAATACATCCAACTTAAATTCATAAGGCAACACCTCTGAACGTTCAATCAAAAATACAACTGCGACAACTTCCCAAAATTTGTACAAATATTTACATACTTCATGAATTTCCAATTACCCTCAACACAACTACAACTTTACCATCTTAAATAATACATCCTTCAAAAATTACCTTAAACACACTACATCATTATAACAATATAAGATACAGGGGTCCAACGAATCTCCATTAGATAACTCATACCCTTCGCTTCCAACTAATTCAACTTACCGAATACTCGATTCTTACTCATACCGACACAACCTTTTATAGATTCTTATCCGAATAGACACAACCAAACAACTCCTCTTATTCCAACCCAAAACCGCTATTTAATAAACCAACTTATAATTTCACTTCTAATACTTGCAACTACCTTATATCTGACATTTTTATCAAATCACAATTTCACATTTCCACCTACTTTCCTTTCTAATCATCTCAAGAGAACTTTACGTCTCAAGCTACTTAATTTCATTAAACAAAATTCCAATTATTCCGAGTCCAACTATGAATTTTCTTATTACATTTCAATCCAAGCGCAATTTCATACTTCCCTCTTAAATTCCAACTAATACTCTCATATGATAACTTGCATCAATAAAACAAATAATACTCAAGCACTCGGCTTGACTTCAACCAATTCGATGTACATACTATACTAGTCGGCATGACACAACTATCCATCAATTATGATTACGTCTGCTATCAACAATAGATTAAGGGTGATCAGTTCCTCAATTTGTCAATAGACATCCGACAATCATAACGGTGACATAAGTCATCATTACCCAACACAATAGCGTACTTCAACTTGTGCCCAGAGTCTGTAAGCATAATGCCCTGTCAACTCTCTAAGGCTTACCAACATCTCCTTAGTCTCCTTAATTCCAACTTCATCAACGACATAAAACCTCCAAAAATCCAGTACCGATTCCCTTATGTACATTCCTAGTACCACATGACTCTCGATATCCCACTTAACACTTTATTCCCTACAACAAGTACCATCCAAGTCGGTTTGCTCTATATACAACGTTCAACCAAGTTAAAATTCTTAGCAACATTGATCAAACATCCATCTTCTTCTCAATATTACCATCATCTAACATCAAAACTTTAATCGTTCTCATTACATATTTATTCATTCTCCGAATACTTATGCCTTCCCTCTAATACCAACATCTTATTATTTTTCCATCATTTTCATCTTTATAAAATTTCCAACAACACACGCCCCACTTTGAACGCAATTATCTTCTCCAATACAGACCTCCAAATCACAAAATTATATTCTAACATGAAGAGCAATTTGTGAAGATTCCAGAACTTCAAGAATTGCTCGAATCCGACTTACGAGTAAAAAGTTATCCTCCTTGCTATGGGACTGGTCAATAATTCCCGTATGCAGAATTTTCCAAAAATCAGCAGCAGCCCCAACTATTAAAATGCGCTTATCTCCCTCATCATAAACCTCCTGAACAAAAATCTTATATGCAAACTGTAAGGAATTTCATAAGCTTTCCAAAACGTCTAGAACCGCTTCAATCCGAATCACAGTTAAAAAGTTATGCCACTTCTCGTGACAGCTGTTCCAAGGTTGCAAAAACCAGAATTTTCGAGATTGATGAATATAAATTCCACCTTTCTCCGTCTTACTTCCAAGTTCTACCAAAAATCTTGCTCTACATGCAACTTTGAAAATTACTCGAATTGAATCCTACTACACTCAAGGCATATCAATCTACCGACTTGATCCTTCAACTTAATTCATCAACTTGTCTTTTTATTTTGAATAAAGCCTTCTTTCATAAACAATCACCATCCATAAATCCACACACTTCTCAACTCGACCGATACAAATTCATGAATCCATGCTCTCGCTGGTCCACAACAACATCTCTTGAACAACCTTGCACTCTTGTAATCAACATCAACTTTGAACCAACTTCAACGTTCCAACAACAGTCCGAGAGTCAATCTTCTTCCCCACTTAATTCCAACTAACACCTGCAACAACGACTAGAAACTAACAAAAAGTACCGACAGTGTTTCACACACATGCCGCGTACTAAGGAATTAACAACACTTGACAACATTGGCCAGACGGACCGACCTGCTCTGATACCACTAATGTAACACCCTTCTACCCCAAAACATAATTTTTAAAATAATATCAGAGTAATCATCAAAAAGGGTATTACATATCTTCAAAAATCAACACAACAATGTCCTGTCCCGTAACATGGTTAATCAACATCAAAATAACATAAATCATTTCACAGCGGAATTTAACTTCATAATTCAAAACTTTATAAACATCATTTTCACCATCCTGAATTTAACATCATAAAATGGAAAACATTATCCAAATAACAACATACTGAAAACAGTTAACAAAAGAAACCCATCCCAGTGTTACATGACACAGAGCAGGACACATAAACCAGAACCACTCCTAAGGAACACTAAAGCATGTTCCGAGACTCATGAATTACTCATATTGCACTGCAGGACTATTCTTCGACATCTGCAAGTTACCCACGAAAGAGGCAACATTTCCAAGCAGGCAGGGTGAGTAATCATAATATATCATAAACATATAAGAATATGAAATATAAATAATTAGATTAACATATCATAACGTCATTAACAATTAAACTCAGCAACAACAACACAATCATGAAATTCAGCAACAACAACACAGTCATGAGTTCATCTAGAATATGCAATTTCTAACCATACTTATATGCAATATGCATGTGGCACCAATTTCATCGTGAGATGGATACATGACCATCAACCCTCCACAAAGGAGCACATCGTAAATGATCAAGATACTTCAATCCACATAATGGGATTGAAGCTACAAACTAGGCCCAAGCCCCATCGTGAATGTCATGAAATGCAATGATGCGTTACACCGTAAATATTCATCGAGAAGTCAAATGTGCATCATTCATTTCATATCTAACAGTTCAGACATCAAATAGTCATATAATTTCATCGTGAAAATATACTGAAACCTCATCTCAATAACTATATCAACCCATCAAGACATCACCATTCATTTCATGTTCATCAAATAATCATCGTAAAATAATATCTTTCGTCATGACAACACATCAACAACAAAACACCAATTCACAATAATATTGTGTTTATAATCATAAAAAGTCAATTTTCTTAACAACACAAGAACCCATTCCTTTTAATCCATAATAACTAATCATCGATTTATAATAAAATCATGTTTATAATATTTATCATCATGATAGTACGCCTATAACCCTCGTTCATCAACAACCCAGGATAATACACCATAACTCCGGTTCATTAACGATTTCAATCATCAAGACTCGACCAAACCCGATAAAACTATAAGGTAATTCTATCCGTCTTTATAAAAACCCAGTTCAGAAAATTATCTCACTTCTCTCATTTTCATCCATCAAAATAAAGTTTAATTCATGCTCTTTCCGACGCTTCAAACGGAATGCGAATCGGACTTACGGTTTGAAAGTTATGGATTTTTAAAGAATTGAAAATTGCCTCTCAAACAGTGTTAACCGGTTAACCCATAGCATTAACCGGTTAACGCCTGTGAAACATCATTAAAACACCAAAATTGTAATGGTTAACCGGGTAACCCATAGCGTTAACCGGTTAACACACGCTTTACAGCAGTTCTCTACTACTCAATGCAGACTGCACTCCAACCATCAAAACTCCAAATTTCACTACGGGTTTCATATCAATCCACCCCAAAACCATTCCGATACATCAATCAAAACACAATAACATCGAGACAACAAGTTATACAATAAATTATATGATTCAACACATTTTTATCACTCTAATTCATCAAGATTTTACTCATAAACTCAACCTAAATCAAAAACCCCTAAACTCACAAAACTCATACAAATCTAATCTAATCATAATCCAATTCTTATATAATTATAATAGATTATGAAAACTCCCCATACCTTAGAGAATTTCGCCGATTGATACTCTTCATCCAAGGTTCCTCGCAACTTTCTGACTCTGAGCTTCTCCTTCCTCTTTTCCTCTCCTCAAAACTCCTCTTCACCAAAAAGAATACGATAAGTGAGAACTTTGATCGTGTTCTCCTATTTGGGTAAAATTATCCCAGTTAAATCTTTTCCCACTTTACCCTCATAATTTTCACCAAAGGACCACCTTACCCTTTTTCTTTAATATATTTTCAATAATAATAATAATGATAAAATAGTATAATAAAACACTATTTATCCCTATTATATAAAAATACTCTTATATTCCAAAATAACCAACATAACATTCATACTTCCACTTATATTATTTTAAATAATAACCAATAATCTGAATAATACTACATGATTATTCTTATTATTAATATTACTAAAATAATTTCACCACCGGCATCAGTCACATAATCACCAATTGTCAATTCATTCATATATCCTCAATTAAGCCACAAATACTCATAATCGAATTTGGAGTGTTACAACTCTCCCCCACTTAAAGAATTTTCGCCCTCGAAAATATATCCGATTCAACTATTTCAACTACTTAATCCATCCAACTAATCAATTCTCAACTCAGAAAGGAAGCTCCACATATCATACAAACCATAACTCATAGTATCAACGAAAATAACAATACGAACATTACACAA
Organism: Lathyrus aphaca; assembly: GCA_963966055.1. Classification (NCBI taxonomy): domain Eukaryota; kingdom Viridiplantae; phylum Streptophyta; class Magnoliopsida; order Fabales; family Fabaceae; genus Lathyrus; species Lathyrus aphaca. Next base: position 296,844,844 of record OZ014519.1, on the reverse strand, counting down.
GTGATACGCTTGACAATTAGCATCGCAACACAAGATAGTACCCAACTCAAGAATTCAATGATTGAAACGTTAGAATATCACAACATAGGAACACACAATTCCAACATCAAAACAATCGACTATCAACATCGTCGTCATTCACAGACAAAAGACTACACCGCATCACACGTTCGCTGCGCACCCTGATTACTCTGCAAAGTTCCAGGACTACCAAGTTTATTTCCAACTTCTTCAATCACCAAACCAACACATCAATAACACTTTCGACTTAACTCTTCTGAATTTCGTTTCAATAGGTATTCTACTCTCGTAGTTACCGAATACATCCAACTTAAATTCATAAGGCAACACCTCTGAACGTTCAATCAAAAATACAACTGCGACAACTTCCCAAAATTTGTACAAATATTTACATACTTCATGAATTTCCAATTACCCTCAACACAACTACAACTTTACCATCTTAAATAATACATCCTTCAAAAATTACCTTAAACACACTACATCATTATAACAATATAAGATACAGGGGTCCAACGAATCTCCATTAGATAACTCATACCCTTCGCTTCCAACTAATTCAACTTACCGAATACTCGATTCTTACTCATACCGACACAACCTTTTATAGATTCTTATCCGAATAGACACAACCAAACAACTCCTCTTATTCCAACCCAAAACCGCTATTTAATAAACCAACTTATAATTTCACTTCTAATACTTGCAACTACCTTATATCTGACATTTTTATCAAATCACAATTTCACATTTCCACCTACTTTCCTTTCTAATCATCTCAAGAGAACTTTACGTCTCAAGCTACTTAATTTCATTAAACAAAATTCCAATTATTCCGAGTCCAACTATGAATTTTCTTATTACATTTCAATCCAAGCGCAATTTCATACTTCCCTCTTAAATTCCAACTAATACTCTCATATGATAACTTGCATCAATAAAACAAATAATACTCAAGCACTCGGCTTGACTTCAACCAATTCGATGTACATACTATACTAGTCGGCATGACACAACTATCCATCAATTATGATTACGTCTGCTATCAACAATAGATTAAGGGTGATCAGTTCCTCAATTTGTCAATAGACATCCGACAATCATAACGGTGACATAAGTCATCATTACCCAACACAATAGCGTACTTCAACTTGTGCCCAGAGTCTGTAAACATAATGCCCTGTCAACTCTCTAAGGCTTACCAACATCTCCTTAGTCTCCTTAATTCCAACTTCATCAACGACATAAAACCTCCAAAAATCCAGTACCGATTCCCTTATGTACATTCCTAGTACCACATGACTCTCGATATCCCACTTAACACTTTATTCCCTACAACAAGTACCATCCAAGTCGGTTTGCTCTATATACAACGTTCAACCAAGTTAAAATTCTTAGCAACATTGATCAAACATCCATCTTCTTCTCAATATTACCATCATCTAACATCAAAACTTTAATCGTTCTCATTACATATTTATTCATTCTCCGAATACTTATGCCTTCCCTCTAATACCAACATCTTATTATTTTTCCATCATTTTCATCTTTATAAAATTTCCAACAACACACGCCCCACTTTGAACGCAATTATCTTCTCCAATACAGACCTCCAAATCACAAAATTATATTCTAACATGAAGAGCAATTTGTGAAGATTCCAGAACTTCAAGAATTGCTCGAATCCGACTTACGAGTAAAAAGTTATCCTCCTTGCTATGGGACTGGTCAATAATTCCCGTATGCAGAATTTTCCAAAAATCAGCAGCAGCCCCAACTATTAAAATGCGCTTATCTCCCTCATCATAAACCTCCTGAACAAAAATCTTATATGCAAACTGTAAGGAATTTCATAAGCTTTCCAAAACGTCTAGAACCGCTTCAATCCGAATCACAGTTAAAAAGTTATGCCACTTCTCGTGACAGCTGTTCCAAGGTTGCAAAAACCAGAATTTTCGAGATTGATGAATATAAATTCCACCTTTCTCCGTCTTACTTCCAAGTTCTACCAAAAATCTTGCTCTACATGCAACTTTGAAAATTACTCGAATTGAATCCTACTACACTCAAGGCATATCAATCTACCGACTTGATCCTTCAACTTAATTCATCAACTTGTCTTTTTATTTTGAATAAAGCCTTCTTTCATAAACAATCACCATCCATAAATCCACACACTTCTCAACTCGACCGATACAAATTCATGAATCCATGCTCTCGCTGGTCCACAACAACATCTCTTGAACAACCTTGCACTCTTGTAATCAACATCAACTTTGAACCAACTTCAACGTTCCAACAACAGTCCGAGAGTCAATCTTCTTCCCCACTTAATTCCAACTAACACCTGCAACAACGACTAGAAACTAACAAAAAGTACCGACAGTGTTTCACACACATGCCGCGTACTAAGGAATTAACAACACTTGACAACATTGGCCAGACGGACCGACCTGCTCTGATACCACTAATGTAACACCCTTCTACCCCAAAACATAATTTTTAAAATAATATCAGAGTAATCATCAAAAAGGGTATTACATATCTTCAAAAATCAACACAACAATGTCCTGTCCCGTAACATGGTTAATCAACATCAAAATAACATAAATCATTTCACAGCGGAATTTAACTTCATAATTCAAAACTTTATAAACATCATTTTCACCATCCTGAATTTAACATCATAAAATGGAAAACATTATCCAAATAACAACATACTGAAAACAGTTAACAAAAGAAACCCATCCCAGTGTTACATGACACAGAGCAGGACACATAAACCAGAACCACTCCTAAGGAACACTAAAGCATGTTCCGAGACTCATGAATTACTCATATTGCACTGCAGGACTATTCTTCGACATCTGCAAGTTACCCACGAAAGAGGCAACATTTCCAAGCAGGCAGGGTGAGTAATCATAATATATCATAAACATATAAGAATATGAAATATAAATAATTAGATTAACATATCATAACGTCATTAACAATTAAACTCAGCAACAACAACACAATCATGAAATTCAGCAACAACAACACAGTCATGAGTTCATCTAGAATATGCAATTTCTAACCATACTTATATGCAATATGCATGTGGCACCAATTTCATCGTGAGATGGATACATGACCATCAACCCTCCACAAAGGAGCACATCGTAAATGATCAAGATACTTCAATCCACATAATGGGATTGAAGCTACAAACTAGGCCCAAGCCCCATCGTGAATGTCATGAAATGCAATGATGCGTTACACCGTAAATATTCATCGAGAAGTCAAATGTGCATCATTCATTTCATATCTAACAGTTCAGACATCAAATAGTCATATAATTTCATCGTGAAAATATACTGAAACCTCATCTCAATAACTATATCAACCCATCAAGACATCACCATTCATTTCATGTTCATCAAATAATCATCGTAAAATAATATCTTTCGTCATGACAACACATCAACAACAAAACACCAATTCACAATAATATTGTGTTTATAATCATAAAAAGTCAATTTTCTTAACAACACAAGAACCCATTCCTTTTAATCCATAATAACTAATCATCGATTTATAATAAAATCATGTTTATAATATTTATCATCATGATAGTACGCCTATAACCCTCGTTCATCAACAACCCAAGATAATACACCATAACTCCGGTTCATTAACGATTTCAATCATCAAGACTCGACCAAACCCGATAAAACTATAAGGTAATTCTATCCGTCTTTATAAAAACCCAGTTCAGAAAATTATCTCACTTCTCTCATTTTCATCCATCAAAATATAGTTTAATTCATGCTCTTTCCGACGCTTCAAACGGAATGCGAATCGGACTTACGGTTTGAAAGTTATGGATTTTTAAAGAATTGAAAATTGCCTCTCAAACAGTGTTAACCGGTTAACCCATAGCGTTAACCGGTTAACGCCTGTGAAACATCATTAAAACACCAAAATTGTAATGGTTAACCGGGTAACCCATAGTGTTAACCGGTTAACACACGCTTTACAGCAGTTCTCTACTACTCAATGCAGACTGCACTCCAACCATCAAAACTCCAAATTTCACTACGGGTTTCATATCAATCCACCCCAAAACCATTCAGATACATCAATCAAAACACAATAACATCGAGACAACAAGTTATACAATCAATTATATGATTCAACACATTTTTATCACTCTAATTCATCAAGATTTTACTCATAAACTCAACCTAAATCAAAAACCCCTAAACTCACAAAACTCATACAAATCTAATCTAATCATAATCCAATTCTTATATAATTATAATAGATTATGAAAACTCCCCATACCTTAGAGAATTTCGCCGATTGATACTCTTCATCCAAGGTTCCTCGCAACTTTCTGACTCTGAGCTTCTCCTTCCTCTTTTCCTCTCCTCAAAACTCCTCTTCACCAAAAAGAATACTATAAGTGAGAACTTTGATCGTGTTCTCCTATTTGGGTAAAATTATCCCAGTTAAGTCTTTTCCCACTTTACCCTCATAATTTTCACCAAAGGACCACCTTACCCTTTTTCTTTAATATATTTTCAATAATAATAATAATGTTAAAATAGTATAATAAAACACTATTTATCCTTATTATATAAAAATTCTCTTATATTCCAAAATAACCACCATAACATTCATACTTCCACTTATATTATTTTAAATAATAACCAATAATCCGAATAATACTACATGATTATTCTTATTATTAATATTACTAAAATAATTTCACCACCGGCATCAGTCACATAATCACCAATTGTCAATTCATTCATATATCCTCAATTAAGCCACAAATACTCATAATCGAATTTGGAGTGTTACATGGGTGACTGTCATAAAGACTACAACCTGGATGATTGGATTTTTCCTACCATGGGTGATGGGCTCAACAACTGGAAGACCGAAGGCGTTATTCCTATCTCCTTTAGTCAGGAGTAAATACTATTACTGTGTTTTTACTTTAAGTTTGTAATTTCGAACAATTAAACTTTTAAGCCTTGTGCCTTTCCCGGGGCACAAAGGTATGCTTGTTTCGGGATGTCATTTCATTTGCATACTTCATGCAATAAAAATCAATGGACGTTTCGTTTTCGTAAATATTGTGCTCTTTGTCTTTCTTTTATTTTTTATTTTTGTTTTATCAGCTATGTGTTCTTACACACACCCACATCACTAAATGCAGATCCTCATCCACTATGGATCCTGTTGATAACAGTTCTACTATTGCCAATTATAATTTCGAGAATCCGATCTATCAAGCTGAAGATGGAAAGGAGGAAGATTGTGAAGTACCTGTAGAGCTTTCTAGGTTATTACAACAAGAAGAGAAATCTATACAGCCACATGAAGAGCCAATCGAAGTTGTGAATCTGGGAACCGAAGAAAACAGGAAAGAGGTCAAGATAGGGGCTGAACTAGAAGATGATGTTAAGAACAGACTAATTAAGATGTTACGTGATTATGTGGAGATCTTTGCTTGGTCCTATGAAGATATGCCAGGGCTGGATACCGACATTGTGGTTCACCGTTTACCAGTAAAAGAATATTGTCGTCCGAAGAAGCAGAAGGTTCGTCGCATGCGTCCCGAAATGTCAGAAAAGATTAAAGCAGAAGTGATAAAACAGTTTGATGCAGGGTTCTTAGCTGTGACTTCTTATCCTCAATGGGTTGCAAACGTGGTACCAGTATCTAAGAAGGATGGTAAGGTACGAATGTGTGTAGACTACAGAGATTTGAATAAGGCCAGCCCTAAAGATGACTTTCCACTTCCTCATATTGATGTTTTGGTAGACAACACTGCTCAGCACAAAGTATTCTCTTTCATGGATGGTTTCTCTGGTTACAATCAAATTAAGATGGCACCTGAAGATATGGAGAAGACTACATTTGTTACACAGTGGGGCACCTTTTGCTATAAAGTGATTCCATTTGGTTTGAAGAATGCCGGGGCAACTTATCAGCGTGCTATGGTGGCTTTGTTTCACGATATGATTCATCATGAGATAGAGGTATATGTGGATGATATGATAGCCAGGTCCCAGAATGAAGAACATCACCTTGATCATCTGCATAAGCTGTTTGAAAGGTTGAAGAAATACAAGCTCAGATTGAACCCAAATAAATGTACTTTTGGAGTTAGGTTTGGTAAACTCCTGGGTTTCATTGTCAGTGGAAAAGGTATTGAAGTAGACCCTGCAAAAGTGAAGGCTATACAAGAGATGCCAGCTCCCCGTACTGAGAAGGGAGTTAGAGGTTTCTTGGGACGACTGAATTACATTGCAAGATTTATTTCCCAATTAAGTGCTACCTGTGAGCCAATCTTCAAGTTGTTGAAGAAAGATCAGGTGATGGAATGGAATGACGAGTTCCAGACAGCCTTTGATGAAATCAAGAGATATCTGCTAGAACCACCAATTTTGATGCCACCAGTTGATGGAAGACCCTTGATTATGTACTTAACAGTGTTAGACAACTCAATGGGGTGTGTGTTGGGGCAACATGACGAGTCTGGTCGAAAAGAGAAAGCAATATACTACCTTAGCAAAAAGTTTACCGACTGTGAAACAAGATACTCACTGCTCGAGAAAACTTGTTGCGCTTTGGCATGGGCTGCTCGCCGACTAAGACAGTATATGTTGACTCATACTACCTTGTTGATTTCAAAGATGGATCCAATCAAGTACATATTCAAGAAACCTGCTCTCTCTGGACGAATAGCAAGATGGCAAATGATCTTAACAGAATATGACATACAGTACACTACTCAGAAGGCCATTAAAGGAAGTGTTGTGGCTGATCATTTGGCTCATCAGGTAGTGGATGATTATCAGTCAATGAGTTTTGAGTTCCCTGATGAAGACATTATGATTATTACTAAAGAACCTGGACAATATGACGGACCTGAACAAGGATCCCGATGGACTATGGTTTTTGATGGAGCTTCTAATGCACTTGGTAATGGTGTTGGTGTTGTGATCATTTCCCCTGAAGGTTGTCATACCCCGATTACTGCAAGACTTTGTTTCTATTGTACCAATAACATGGATGAGTATGAGGCATGTATCCTGGGTATCAAAGCTGCCATTGATATGAAGATTCAGTTCCTGGACGTATATGGAGATTTAGCCCTGGTAGTGAGTCAGATTAAAGGAGAATGGGATACCAAGCATGAAAATCTTATTCTTTACAGAGAGCGTGTGTTGTCTTTGATCCCATATTTTGAAAAGATTACCTTTGAACATATTCCACGAGGAGAAAATTAGTTGGCAGATGCATTAGCCACCATGGCCTCTATGTTTGAGATTAGTTGGGATGATGAAGCTCCCAAGATCACTATTGACAGATTTGAGAAGCCTGCATACTGCAATGAGATTGATACTGAAGAAGTAGAGGGAATGCCTTGGTTATATGAAGTTAAAAGATATCTTGAAACTCAGGAGTTCCCTAAAGGGGCATCTGTCAAAGATAAGAAGTTTCTGAGAAGGTTTTCTGCTAAGTTCTTCTTGAGTAATGGAATTTTGTACAAGCGCAATCATGATTCAACTTTTCTTCATTGTATGGATAAGAAGGAAGCAACCGAGATTATGGAAGACATGCATGATGGGATCTTTGGCACTCACTCTAGTGGTCATACCATGGCAAAGAAGATATTGAGAGCAGGTTACTATTGGTCTACTATGGAAGCTGACTGCTATCAACATTCCAGAACATGTCACAAGTGTCAAATCTATGCTGATAAAGTGCATATACCTCCAGCTCCATTGAATGTGTTGACTGCTCCTTAGCCTTTTGCCATGTGGGGCATAGATATGATTGGTGAGATCAAGCCTACTGCTTCTAATGGGCATCGTTTCATCCTGGTTGCTATTGATTACTTTACAAAGTAGGTGGAGGCAGCCTCATTTGCATCTGTTACTAAGAATGTTGTGGCTCGATTCATTAAGAATAATCTCATATGTAGGTATGGCATCCCTGAAAGGATTATCACAGATAATGGCTCTAATCTAAACAACACTATAATTACTGATCTCTGCATGCAGTTTAAGATTACGCATCACAATTCTTCTCCGTATCGTCCGAAGATGAATGGGGCAGTAGAAGCTGCTAATAAGAACATCAAGAAGATTCTACAGAAGATGAATGTTACTTACAAGGATTGGCACGAGATGTTAACATTTGCTCTTCATGGTTATCGTACTACAATACGCACTTCAATAGGGGCAACCCCATTCTCCTTAGTCTATGGTATGGAAGCAGTTCTACCCATTGAAGTTTAGATCCCCTCCTTAAGAATCATGAAGGATGAAGGCTTGGATGAAGATGAGTGGGTTCAGACTCGACTTGACCAGATAAATTTGATTGATGAGAAAAGGTTGGCAGCTGTGTGTCACGGTCAGATATAGCAGAAACGGATGATCAAAGCTTTTAATAAGAAGGTTAAGCAAAAAGTATATCAGGACGGTGACTTGGTAATTAAGCGTATCATATTACCACAGGGTGATCCTAGGGGCAAGTGGACTCCTACATATGAAGGACCATTTGTAGTTAAAAAGGTATTCTCAGGAGGTGTCATGATGCTTACTACTATGGACGGTGAAGACTTCCCACAGCCTGTAAACGCAGACATAGTTAAAAAATACTACGCATAAAAAGAGACCCGCTAGGTTGACTGGCCTAGGCAAAAATAAGGGCATCCCGGAGAACCAAAAGGGTTCGGGCAAAAATTAGGGATATATATATAAAAAAGTGTACACCCGGCAAGTCGAAAACCTGAAAAAGCGGCTTGGGCAAAAAAGGGTATCCCGGTGGATTGAAAACCCGAAAAGGCAATCCAGGAAAAAGTTAGGGATTAAAGCGTATGACTATGTCTCGTTTGGATCACTCATGTAACTTCAACTGGTGGTGCTACCTAACTCAAGTTCGAACAGATAAAGATCAATCCAATCGGTTCCGTCTCAACAGCAGAAGATGAGATACTTGAAGATAATGGCAATAGTAGAATTGAAACTCAATAGGATTATTTCTCACATAGCTGTTTTCTTTGTTTTGTAAAAATTTCACGACGAATTCCTCTTACTAGGATTTATGTCTTCTTACTAGGATTTATGATTGATGTTTACCAGAAATGCATAAAATGCAGTAATAGTATTTACTAAGGACGAACGAGGGTAGGAATTTCGCGAATCTTCGCCGGTTCATCCCCACAGGATAACTACAGATCCCCAGCAGAGAAAATCTATCTTTATAGATACGTCAAGTTACATCTCCCCTTTGATTTTATGTCCATCTCTTTTATCCTCAGTCGGGATACTAAAGAATTTATTCCTTCAATATGAGTACGACGAACGAAGACGGGAGGTTATAAATACTATACTATCAAACAAGACGGGAACGAGGTCCTCATATTCCTCAACAACGAATCGGGAATTATTTTCCCTAGCCAGCAGTTGTTATACAAAGATGTCCAGACGCTTCAGGCTGCATGATTCATACATACATCATTTACATCATACCATAACATATCCATAAATGCATAATACATTTACTTAGATGCATCATGCCATACATGCATACATATTGCATAAACTAACCTTTTCTTTGCAGGATAGTTACATGCAGATAAAATACTATCAATAATTCACAACAGGTCAGAGACGATCTATACGAAGGTCTAGTGTTGATACTTAATTCAGGGATGATCGCCACGAAGATTCATTGTTGATAATCATTACTCAAGTTGTCCTTGGATAGTAGGCAAACGGTCTATACGAAGATCTATTCCCTAATCCAGGATATTTCCAGAAGAGATAATCGTCACGAAGATTTATTTCTACTGGTCTATTCAACAACTCAAAACAGTTCAGAGACGATCTATACGAAGATCTAGTGCTGATACTTAATTCAGGAAAAAAATCGCCACGAAGATTTGGTTCTGACACTTCAATTAAAGTATGTTCTTAGATATGGTTCAGAGACCATCTATACGAAGATCTAAGCCCTGACACTTAATGAAGGATATTCTTTTTCCCCAGAAATAATGCAGAAACGATTTATACGAAGATCTAGTGCTAGAATTCAACTCAAAACCATGTTGCATAAACGATTCAGAGACGACCTATACGAAGACCTAATACTGATATCTAGTATCAACATCAAGATATTATCACCTCCTGATATTATGGATGGCATTTATAAGCCCATCTCCAGTTCCAAGTGGCATCTTCAAGCCCACTTAAACATATACAACTAATTATTAGTGTTACTTTACGCACCGGCGAGTGCAAATTTTTGGGCTTTTGTGTTCAATCCCCTTCAACCTTCCAGGTCACGAATGGCACATATACCAATCTAACCCCTCAGGTTTCAGAAAATTGAACAGGGGCAGCTGTTGCACCCAAAAATTTTCCCTTACCTAGACAAGACAATGTGTCCCAAGTATCCTCTCAAGGTTCACAAGGTTCACAAGATTCACAATTAGTCAAGAAGTTTGACAATTCCCTCAGACAATGCATCCTCCTAAGCAATGCATCTTAAACTAGGGTTTTGGATTTCATCAGGCTAAATGGACTTCCAAGGTTTCAAGTGAGCTTCATAACATCCAATATGTCTTCAAGAATCCCTATGTCAAGTTTCAAGGCTTTCCCAAAAGGTTTGCTTAGTCAGATGATCAGATAGGTTAAAATCAGTCAAAGTAGTTAAAAAGTCAAACTGAGGTCAACTGTGGTCAAACCAAAGTCAAAATTCATGATTTTTTGCCAACATCAATTATATGAAGTAAAATTCATCATTTTATCTAGTGTTGATCATGATTCATCAAGGAAGTTTCAGATCATCAAGAATCAAGAGTTTCTAAATTAGGGTTTTCATAGGAAAAGTCAACTGAACTTTGACCAGCCATAACTTTCACATGCTTCATCAAATATTTCTCATCCAAAGCTCATTTTGAAGGATATTGAATTCTCTACAACTTTTGGTCTCACAAGCCAAGCCCAAAAATGCTTCATTTGGAAGGTATGAGCTAAGACATTATAGGTCATTTTAAAAGTCAACAAAACGTCAACATCTTCCGAAGGGCATAACTTGAGAATGGTAAATGATATGGACATGAGACCAAAGAGGTTGGTTATAGGACTCTCTAAGCTTTCTAAAATGTCCAATAACCCCTTCATAGCCTTAAAATTGAGGGACTTATGTCTTTGCAAAGTTGGGAAATTTTTGAGAGGTTTATGAAGCAAATGGGACTTTAGAACCAAATTTCTCCAAATGGGCTTGCATTTTTATGACCCAAACACTACCATGACATCATGCACGAATTAAAAATTATTTATTTAAATTTTTATTCATTTTATTTTATTTATTTTGATTTTTTACATTAAAAATCATTTTAAATCAAAATAAAATATAAAAGTTTCAATATTTAATAAGATTTTGGTTCTAGAAAGTCTTAAAGGTCAATTAAAAGTGATTGAGATCATTGAACATCAAATCAACCAAAAATAGCAAGGATATATCAAATTTTTTTCATATTTTGAAGGCATATCTTTTTCAATCTCAAATGATCCAAAAGTCCAAAAGATGATCTGATATTTTGACCTAGTTAGGTCATACTATATATGTATAACATGAAGCAAACACAAGACACGAATTTTGGGCAGCCTCCAAGAGTAAGATCAAACTTCAAATTTTCATAAAAAACTCATAATTCGGATTCTTTTTTGCAGGCTATATCAAGGTATTTTGAAGGTTGCAATCTCTTCCTTGATCATCCTTGATGCTATCCCAATGCATTACATCATCCAAAACTCATTAAAATGCATAAACCGATTTCATCTTTTAGCTTGAAAATTGATTTTCGATTTCAATGATACAAGCAATATAAATGGAATTTGATTATATATTATTGTTCATGATGATGTTTGCAATGTTTCTGGATAGTTTGATTTGATGTTCGATGCAGGAATGGCTAAACACCATTGTTAGGGTTCATGAAGTCACAGATTAGGGTTTCATGAAACAAGTAAATTCAGACCAAATTAAAGACCTATTTGGACTTAGAGGACATATATTAATCAATTTACACCCTTAGAATGAATTTATGTTGTGTGTGTTATGTTTTTGAATATCCAGGATATGTAGCTACGACAAAGATCCGTCACTACAAGCTTTAGTGACAGATGAAGTGTCAACATAGCCTAATACGACGGCTGGAGGAAGAAGATGGCTTTGGCGCGAATTTCAGTTTGAATATTTGTTTTATTTTATTATGTTTGGTTTACATTTTATTATCACCAAGCGTTGGTGGCTCAGTTGGCAAGGCGTATGTGTGCTTGGGGTAAAGACCAGGGTTCGAGTCTGGCCGAAAGCAGTTTTTGTTTTTAATTTCATTTATTTTGCAATATCATGATAAAACAATGTTGTTGTGTATAGTTATCACCAGCGCACGCTGGCTCAGCTGGTTTTGATGGTGGATGATTGAGGTAAGGGACCTGGGTTCAAATCTCAGGTCCTTTCTTTTTTGCCAATTTTCTTGTTTTTTCTTATTTTCAATTTATTTTCTTATATTAATTATATTTTGTTTAATTATTAAATATAAATTATAAAAATAATTTATAAATACCATTATAATATTTTCTTTATATTCTTAAAAAATCATAATTTATTTTCTTAAAAATTTTTTATTGTTTATATTATTTTATAATAAGTATATATATGTATAATCATTATGTTTTTTTGTAAATTATATATTTCAATTAATAATCTAAACCCTAATTTTTTTTTAAAATCTAATTTCTAACCCTAAATATTCTATTAACCCTAATTTTTATTAACTTTAACAGTTAATTTAATTAATATTTGTTTTAAATTTTAATTAAATAATTAATCAGTTTTTATGTAAATAATTAATATTTGTTTATTATTAATTGTTCTATTTTATCCTAAAAAAAATTTCTAAATGTTTATTTAACTTTAAAAATAATATTTTCTCTTAATTTTTATCTTCTTTATATTTTTACTAACCCTTTTATTATTATCATTATTATTATTACTAACCATTTAAATTATTGCTTATTTATTATATTTATTATTAATTGTTTCTATAATTATGTAATTGCGAAAGCCATGTAATAATCGTAGATTTATTTTTTGCCTCTATTTTATATTGCCATGGTTAGTAATTTTAGGGTGTGTATAACTATGTGTAATTAAAATAATTTAGAAAACTAATTAAATAAGATAAATACTTGAACATAAACACTCACACACGTAAGTCGATCTTTGATCGCCATCTTTCACTTTCTAGGGTTACCTCTCATGTTGCCTATTTCTAAGGTCAAGTAAGGTGTCTTAAGCAAAGTCCCTTCACAAATATCATCATGTCCCTTCAGTTTATAAGATCAAGTCCCTTCGAGGTTGCCTACGATAAATGATCTTGTCCCTTTCGAATAAAAGATGATAAGTCCCTACGTATTGCTAAAGACACCTTGGAGTTGCCTAAATTCAGATGTCCCTTCACATGTCCCTTATCACATCCAAGGTAATGACTACCTATTCCTTAATAATAGGGATAGTCTTACCATTGAAAGACATAAAGAACAATAAAGACTTAATCTTGGGTAGGTTCCTCTTAATTACTTGCTCATATTTCAAAATACATTTTACACTTCACTTTTCAAACAAATTTTCAAAACAAAGTCTTTATATACATCCATACGAGGATCATTATAAAGTACTTAGAAAATTTTTAATCACACACTACACCTTGCTCAAAACAATTTAAAGTGAGCTAAGTAACTAAGAGCCCATGGATAACCATGGATATAAAGGGTGCTAACACCTTCCCTTTGTATAACCTACCCCCCGAACTCAAAATCTTTTTAAGGTCTTTCCTGTTCTTTTATGCCCTTTCCTTTTGGATAAAATAAAAGTCGATGGCGACTCTTGTTATCCGCAACATAACTAAAAGTCATTTCTCCCACCGTGTTACAAACACAAACCATAGGAACAACCAAGCATGATAACTTTAGGATTGTATATAGTCTCCCCTAGTCTTTTGCCTTTGAGTCTCCTTGAGTCTCTCTTCTCATCTCATAATCAGAGGCTAAACACTTAAAGCTTTAGGACTTTGAATTAGGGTTATGCCCGCATCCTTATCTTAGGATGGAGTGTATAACTTTAATCCTTAGTGTTAAACCTTTAATTTATTTACACCTTCTAATTAAAACACATAATAATGATTAAGACTTAAGCTTGTAACTTAGGCCTTATAATAGGGTTACATCTCTTCCTCTTGGTTAAGAGGGACTAACCCTAGTGTTTAATGGACAAGTCCCCCTCAAGTTGTCTTACAAACACAAAATCCATTTCTTAATCCCACCCTTTAATTAAAATCAACTTTAATAAAGGCTTGTTATATAATGAATTTAATCCCTAACCATGGATTAAGTTGAGGAGTCTTCCTCAACTTAAGTGTTCTCATCTATCATCCTTCTCTTAGGATAGTGTAATGAGTTCACTAATCCCTGATTAGAGATTAAAATCATTACTTAACACTAAACAAAACCCAAAAACATCTTAATAATCACAAGTAGGTTAATGATCTTAATCCTATATCATCATGGTAATTAAGTTGAGATCTTCATCTCATGCTTAAGTAGGCTCATTATCCCTAATCAGGGAGAATATAATGAGTTTACAATCCTTGATTTAGGCTTAAGCTCATTATCTTATGCAAAACACCAAAAATCAATAAAAAACTGAAAACACAAAAACAAACAATAATCGTCTCCTCCGGGATTCTTTTCTCATCACACTCATTCTGAAAATGAGAACTCGCTTTTTCCATCTAATGCAAGACAATTAGCACTCGAGCCAGACGAGTCACACACTTGAGCATAGACAAGCAAGCAGTTCACAACAAAAATACCCAGTCTCTTTGAGTCGAACTACGGTGTTCTAACTTCCTCATTGCACGAGAGGATACTTAGGCATAACTTAACAGTTATCGAACAAAAGTCTTTGTGTCTTCCCCTCTTCCAGCTTTCTTTCTAAGCCTCAGTCTTGAGAATTTCACCCTCTCTTTTTGCACTGACACTCTGTACATTCATTCCTATCTTTTCATACACAGTCAGCACAAACACTACCCCTTTTAAACACAATCAAGTAAGCGTGGATCCCATCGAGTACGACGGACGATCTGGGTGCTAATACCTTCCCAGGTCATAACCAACCCCCTTTCTCAGACTCTTTGGTTCACAACCGTCTTATCCGTACCATTCCAGGTTTTTGCAGCATTACCTTTCCTCCGGGATAAAAATTCCTAGCTGGAGACTCTATTCAAGCTCAACCTCCAACATCACCGACCGTTCGCGTCTGCACCGGGACAAAAGTCTGGGGAATGACAGCTTGGCGACTCTGCTGGGGAAAACTTTTCAACCAAGGTTTCTGGTTCTCTTGTGGGTTTCTCCTAGCGCTTGTTTGTTTTTGTTTACTGGGGGTGTTATGTGCTATATGTGTTTTTATTTTGCTTTATTTATTGCTTTCTGTACAACTTTATTTATCGCATTTACTTTATCGCTTTCATTTACCACTTTACGGATTTCATTTTTATCATATCATCTATGCTGGATTTGTTGGTTTGCTTTGGTGGGAGGGGTATTCCAGTGAGAAAGGTCCAACACAAAGGCCTGAGTGACAGACATAGGATTAGAGTGGATTCATATTCTTTCCCATTCCATTTTCGTCTGGTGAGGGAATATGAAAACACGATTCAGACATGGGTTTCTTCTTGAGAACTCTGTGCTACGAATTTCCTGTAGTTCTAGGGCTATCTGGGAAGATTGCTAAGTATGGATGACCTTTTTAGATGACCTTCAACATTTGAGGTAAATTAGAGGAGGATTCTGTATGATTAGGGTAAACATTGTACCTCCGGGTTAGAAGTGTTTACACTTCTCATAATAGATCCGAATCTGAGGATCCTTGTTCTAGAACAATACCTGTGAGTGGGTGGGGTTATTTACAGGTTTGTAGTAACCCTTGACCTCAACATACCTTGCTACTGGATATTGTTTTAAGGATACACTATTTTGGAATGATTCTATGAAAACCTGGACAAGTGACTCTTTATTTGAGTCCCCCACCTGGTTACTAGTTCTCAGACCTTCATCCTGAATTCTGAACACTCATGGGTCCAACCAAAAGCAACTGACAATCCAGCACCTGATCACAAACCCTTGCATATCATAAGCATACATAATATTGCATCATTTAACATTCGTCTATTTGTTTTACAGGGTATCCATATCTTCTTTGGTTTGGTTTTGACCGTTCTTCTACTCAGATATCTTCTTCAACTATCTGCATCAGCTATCTGCGTCAGTTATCTTCTTCGGTTATCTTTATCAGCACCCATTGTTAGTATGGATTCATCCAGGAAGAGCAACATCACTTATATATCATTTCTTTGAGTATCCTCTAGCAGGCATCATACAGATACAGGCTCTTATCACCCCTGATCATGTTCCCTTATTCAGAGAGCATTATGGTGGGATCCTGGACATGATCATGGACTTGGACACATCACAGAGGAGCATGATTCACACATGCCTTTAGTTTTATGACCCTCCTCTCCGTTGCTTCACTTTCCCAGATTTTCAGATTGGTCCTTTGTTGGAAGAGTATTTTATGTTATTGGGTGTCCCTATCAGAAGAGGAATCCCTTTTAACCCTGAAATGACCCCTCCAAAAAATGAAGACATAGCTAAGGCTCTACATCTGAAAGAAACTATCATTGATGAGCACATGACTTCTAAGGCTGGAATCCCAGGCCTTCATTTGGACTTCTTAATCACTCAGGCTACCAGTCATGCTGCAACAGGGAAGTGGGAAACTGTCTGTGCTCTCCTGGATCTTAGTATATATGGTATCATCTTGTTTCCAGACGAGCCTAAGTTTGTAAGAAAAAATGCCATCCACATCTTCATGCTCAAGAACCCAGTTCCCACCTTGTTAGGAGACTTTTACTACTCGGTGCATCAGAGAAATGAGAAACAAAGGACTTCATCAGAAAAGCCCAAGCAGGGGAGTTGGTATTGAAGAACACTTGCAAAGAAGCCAAGATTCAGAAAGCAGGAGCTGAGCAACATCACTTATCATTTCTTTGAGTATCCTCTAGCAGGCATCAGACAGATATAGGCTCTTATCACCCCTGATCATGTTCCCTTATTCAGAGAGCATTATGGTGGGATCCTGGACATGATCATGGACTTGGACACATCACAGAGGAACATGATTCACACATGCCTTTAGTTTTATGACCCTCCTCTCCGTTGCTTCACTTTCCCAGATTTTCAGATTGGTCCTTTGCTGGAAGAGTATTCTATGTTATTGGGTGTCCCTATCAGAAGAGGAATCCCTTTTAACCCTGAAATGGCCCCTCCAAAAAATGAAGACATAGCTAAGGCTCTACATATGAAAGAAACTATCATTGATGAGCACATGACTTCTAAGGCTGGAATCCCAGGCCTTCATTTGGACTTCTTAATCACTCAGGCTACCAGTCATGCTGCAACAGGGAAGTGGGAAACTGTTTGTGCTCTCCTGGATCTTAGTATATATGGTATCATCTTGTTTCCGGACGAGCCTAAGTTTGTAAGAAAAAATGCCATCCACATCTTCATGCTCAAGAATCCAGTTCCCACCTTGTTAGGAGACTTTTACTACTCAGTGCATCAGAGAAATGAGAAACAGAGGGGAAGACTGGCGAGATGTTGTGCACCTCTCTTCTACAGTTGGTTGATAAGACATATTCCGAAGACGGAAGCTTTCCTGAATCCACACCAGACAAGGAATTGGGCTAAGAGGATGATTTCCCTTACTTCAGAAGACATCAGGTGGTGTACTCAGAACACCTAGGGCAAGGACATAATTACAAGCTGTGGACATTACCCTAATGTGCCACTTATTGGAGTGAAGGGTTGCATCAATTACAATCCTTTGCTATTCAGAAGACAGTTGGGGTATGCCCTGGTACACCCACCTCGAGAGCAGGACTTAGCAGAGTCTCTTTACTATGATGTTCAGAATAATAATGACATTGTCCGACAAGAAACCTGGGCTTGGGACAATATATAGACTAAAGGGACTGCTATTTTGGGGAAATGCAACAACATAGCTTCTTCTCAGTACACTGATTGGTCTCGCATCAGAGGACAGGTTACTCGTATGCCATTCACCCTGGAAGATGTACCAGGGCCATCAGCAGTTGAGCCCATAGCCACAGTCAGTTTGGAAGAGTTTGAAAAGTTGAAAGATAGGAATGCCCATCTTGCTGAAGCCTTGAAGAAGACCCTTTGGGAAACGAATGATAGTCGTCTGGACATTGAGAGGTTAGAGAAGCTCTGTATCGAGCATATAACCAAGATAGAAAAGACAGAGGACTTCATCAGAAAAGCCCAAGCAGGGGAGTTGGTATTGAAGAACACTTGCAAAGAAGCCAAGATTCAGAAAGCCGGAGCTGAGCACTACCTATAGGAGAGTCAGGCTAGGTGGATCAGGATCACTGAAGCTCGTTTGCAAGAAGATCAGAAGACACAGGATAAGATAGAGCAACTAGAAGCCAATGAGAAGAAGAGTCAGGAAGCCTTGTTAGCAGCACAAAAGGAAATCTCCGAGCTGAAACTCTGGGCGGGGTTGAAGATATCAAAAGAACAAGACAAGTACCAGAAGATGACAAGTTCCATTGCAACCAGAAACCTTCTCATCAAGACCATTACAGAGCATCCAGTTGGACCAGTGACTGATGCTCTCCTGAAAGAAGTCAAGGAGGATGAATTTGGGCTGGATGTTTGATTTCTCTTTTACTTGTACTTTATTTTGGTTGTACTTTAATTCTCCATGGTGATTTTGTTTGTATTCATGACTTGATTGTATTCTGACCCACCATGGGAACTTTTTGTAATCATAAACTATGTATTTTTGCATTTTGTAATGCATGGTTTAAGTGTTACCTGAATCTGCTTGTGGACTTCATTTCTCTTCAACATCTTCATTCCCTAGAGGCCTGGAAGGTCAAAACTAAAGAGCCAAATCGGATACCCTCTGAAGGCAAATAGACATACTGCATTGCATGCTAACTTCATATTCTTTGTGTTGCAGGATTTTTGTTGTTGTTTTCTCACCTTGTTGATTGTTTCAGGAAATATTGCTCGTAGGAGAGTCTTTCCCGTCAATCGCATCCACTGGTATCCGACCAAAAACAACCTTCCGAGCTTACATATGGATCAGTTACAGCAAGAACTGACAGATGTGAGGACTCAGATGACTGATGTGAGGACAGAAGTGAGGACAGAAGTGAGGACTCAGATGAATCAATTCATGGCAGTGATGACTAGGCTAGCATAAACCCAGGAAAGATTAAGGGAGTTAGTTGTGTGGCAAACTCCAGAAGATAACCATGCAGGCATTGGAGGTACAAGTAACAATGCGCGCGATCAGCCACAAACAAATCCACCAGAGTTTGGACCCCACATCAACCCTGAAGTCAATGTTATTGGAAATACCCAGAGAAACACTGGAGATTGTAATCTACAGGAAGACCCTCAGGATGAACAGTTTACAGTATTAGGTGTTGGGGCTGATGAAGTTTATGACCGTCGTCTGGATGAGATATCTGAGAAGCTGAGATCCCTTGAATCCCAAAACTCTTTGGGATTTGATGTGATGGATATGGGCCTAGTTGAAGGGGTAAGGATTCCTCACAAGTACAAACCCCTGTGTTTTGAGAAGTATAACGGTACCTCATATCCTCGTACCCACCTTAAATCCTTTCTGGGTAGATTGAAAGCTTATACCATGGATGAGAAACTGTGGATGTTTTACTTTTAAGACAGTTTAACCGGGGAATCCAGAGAGTGGTATTCACACATATCAAAGGCTACTGTCAGAAACTGGAAGGACTTAGCTGAGGCCTTTATACGCCAATATCAATACAACCTGGATATGGCTCCCAATAGGACCCTCCTGATGGGTAGGCCTTTATACGCCAGATGTGCCTTCCACTCCAATGCACTTGGCCATACAACAGAAAAATGAAGAGCCTTGCACATGAAAGTTTAGGACTTAGTTGATTCCAAAGCTTTGAATTTTGCAC
Organism: Lathyrus aphaca; assembly: GCA_963966055.1. NCBI lineage: Eukaryota > Viridiplantae > Streptophyta > Magnoliopsida > Fabales > Fabaceae > Lathyrus > Lathyrus aphaca. The sequence goes on along the minus strand of OZ014519.1, from coordinate 296,824,647 downwards.
CTCCACCAAATGTCACAAAGAATCTAATACCAAATCACGGTGGACCGAGGATTAATGCTATTGAGGAAGGCCAACCAGCAATTCTGATTGATGACATTGCAAACATTCAAACACCATTGGCCGAAGTGAAAGCTCAGCTATTGAAGTGCCAAGTGTTTCCAGGTTGTGAGGCCTATTGTGAAGCTTGCAAAGTTTCTACCAATGGTTGTGCAAATCTGAGAAAGGGTATCAGCAATCTTATCAGAGAAGGCATTCTACAGATCATATCAACAGTTCCCACTCCTACAACATCAACAAACATCTCTCCTACAACATCAACAAATACCATTTCAAAGGAATCTCCTACAACATCAGCAAACATCATTCCGACAGAGTATACTACAACAACAACAACCATCAATGACGACATCTCAACGGTCACCATTTATTATGACCCAGCAACCATTCATGTTCCAGATTCTCTTGACAACAACTTTCAGCAACATCAACATCAACATCAACAATTTCCTGCACCTGCACCATCTCCAATCAGACCTCCTGTCACCATCTACTATGATCCACAGACTATCACAACTCCTTCTTGCGCAGCAATCAGTCCGGTAACCATCAAGGTGCCTGGACCAGTTCCCTATGACAACAGCAGTGTCGTGCCTTGGCTTTACGACTCAGATCTTTATTGCAACGGAAAGAAAGTCACTCTTGACTCTTCAACTTCTACACCACAGATTGATAATGTCGGGGGAGGCGGAGGCTTCACTCGAAGCAGACGTCTCTTTGCTTCACAGGTTCCAAGAGTTAATGCTGAAGCAGAAGGTGCTGCCAAAGCAAAGGGCAAGAGTGTGGTTCCTGAAGAACCAATTGCAAAGGAAACTTAGAAGACACCCTTTGATCAGGATGTAGACGAGTTCATGAGGATTATCAAGAAGAGTGACTACAGGGTTGTAGATCAGCTTCAACAGACACCCTTCAGGATCTCCATTCTATCACTACTCATGTGTTTCGAAGCTCATAGGAATGCATTGCTCAAGGTCTTGCACGTAGCTTACGTGCCTGAGGAGATTACAGTCAACCAGCTAGAAACGGTGGTTTCAAATGTCAATACTAGTCATGGACTAGGGTTCACCAATGCTGATCTGACTTCGGAGGGGCGTAATCACAATAAGGCTTTACATATCACCTTGGAATGTAAAGGTGTTGTACTTTCTCATGTTTTGGTTGACACTGGGTCATCTCTCAATGTTCTTCCATAGAAAGCCTTAGTCAAGCTGGAGTATGATGGTCTTGCACTCCGTCCGAGTAACCGGTTGTCATAGCCTTTGATGGTTCTAAGATATCGGTTCTTGGAGAAATAGCGATGCCTATGGTAATTGGCCCACATACTTTCAAAACTACCTTCTATGTGATGGACATTCACCCTGCCTACAACTATTTGTTGGGTAGACCTTGGATTCATGCCGCTGGCGCAATAACATCTACCCTTCACCAGAAGTTAAAATACCAGTGCGAAGGCCAAATTATCACCATTTGTGGAGAGAAGGACATCTTTGTCAGTCACTTGGCCACTTACAAGTACATAAAGATGGATGTAGAGATCATGCACAAACTGCCATTGAAGGAGGATTGTCCGCCAGTTAAACAGAAGTTACGCCGTACTCGCCCAGACATGGCCATGAAAATCAAAGAAGAAGTACAAAAGCAGTGGGACGCCGGTTTTCTTGCTGTAACTAGTTACTTGCCGTGGGTTGTTAACATTGTACCCGTACCTAAGAAGGATGAAAAGGTGTGTATGTGTGTAGATTACTGGGATCTGAAAAGAGTTAGCCCGAAAGATGACTTCCCATTACCTCACATTGATGTATTGGTGGATAACACAGCTCAGTTCTCGATATTTTCCTTCATGGACGGATTTTCGGGATACAATCAGATTAAGATGTCACCTGAAGACATGGAGAAGACAACCTTCATCACACCTTGGGGTACGTTCTGCTACAAGATAATGTCGTTTGGTCTGAAGAACGCTGGTGCAACATATCAACGGGATATGGTAACGTTATTCCACGACATGATCCATAAAGAAATTGAGTGCTATGTGGATGACATGATTGCCAAGTCCCAAATAGAGGAAGAGCATTTGGTAAACCTATTGAAACTTTTCAAGCGTATGAGGAAGTATCAACTGAGATTAAACCCTAACAAGTGCACATTCGGGGTACGTTTGGGTAAGCTACTGGGTTTTATTGCAAGCGGAAAAGGAATCGAGGTTGATCCCGACAAAGTCAAAGCAATTTAGGAAATGCCTGCACCTAAGAATGAGAAAGAATTTTGGGGGTTCTTAGGTAGATTGAACTACATCTCAAGGTTCATATCGCATCTCACTGCAACCTGCGAACCCTTGTTCAAACTGTTAAGAAAAGAGCAAGCAGTCAGGTGGAACGATGATTGTCAGAGAGCTTTTGAAAAGATCAAATAATATCGGCAAGAAACTCCAATTCTCATGCCTCCAGTTGAAGGAAGACCTCTAATCATGTACCTGACAGTATTAGAAGAGTCGATGGGGTGTGTGTTGGGCCAGCAAGACGAGTCTGGTCGAAAAGAGTATGTAATATACTACCTAAGCAAAAAGTTTACCGACTGTGAACAACATTATTCACTGCTCGAGAAACCTTGTTGTTGTCGCTCCCACCAAATGACACCTGGTCAGGTAGGGTACAGACGCGAACGGTCGGCGAAAGGGAAAGAAATGAAAAGAGTCGCCAGCTAGGCATTTTTATCCCGAAGGAAAGGTAATGCTGCATAAACCTAGGAAGATATGTATAAGGCGGTTGCGAACTAGAGAAACTGAGAAAGGGGGTTGGTTACAACCTGGGAAGGTATTAGCACCCAGATTGTCCGTCGTACTCGACGGGATCCACGCTTAAAAGATTTGTGTCTAAAGGGGTAGTGTCAGTGCTATTTTGTGTACAAAAGCTGGAAAAGAATGCAAGTGTCAGTGTAAAAGAAATGTGAAGTGAACTAAAATAGTGTCAGTGATGGAAATAAGTGCAAAGCTCAAGACTATGAGGCTTAAAGAACAATGCTGGAAGGAGGGGGGAATATACAGAGACTTTTGTTTGATAACTGTTAAGTTATGCCTACGTATCCTCTCCTGCAATGAGGAAGTCAGAACACCGTAGTTCGACTCAAAGAGACTGAAAGATACATTGACTTGTGAACTGCTTACTTGTCTATGCTCAAGTGTATGACCTGTCTGGCTAAGGTGCAAACTGTCTTGCATTAGACGGAAGAAGCAAGTTCTCGCTTGTGAGTGAATGAGATGAGAAAAGAATCCCGGAGGAGACGATTATTGTTTATTTTTGAGTTTTCAATCTTTTATTGCTTTTGGAATTTGTCATAGTAAAATGAGCTTAAGCCTAAACCAAGGGTTAGTAAACTCATCACATCCTCCCTCTGATTAGGGGTAATGAGAATACCTTAAGTTTGAAGTAAACACCTCACACTTAATTACCATGATGTAGGATTAAGATCATTAACCTACTTGTGTTTATTTAGATGTTTTTTTGGAGTTTTTGTTTGGTGTTAAGTAATGAGTTTAAGCCATAATCAAGGATTTAAGGGACTCATTACACCATCCTAATAGAAGGATAATAGATGAGAACCCTTAAGCTGAGGAAGGCTCCTCAACTTAATCCATGATTAGGGATTAACTTCATGACAAAACAAAGCCTTTATTAAATGGATTTTAGTTAATGATAAGGTTAAGAAATGGATTTTATGGTTTGTAAGACAACTTGAGGGGGACTTGTCCATTAACACTAGGATTAGTTCTTCTTAACCAATTAAGGAAGAATTAGAACCCTAATGCAAGGCCCAAGTTACAAGCTTGATGTCTTAGTGACTATTAAGTGAATTGATTATGGGATTTAAACACATTAAGGGTTTAACACTTAGGATTAAAGTTATACACTCCATCCTAATAGAAGGATGCAGGCATAAACTTAATCACAAAGCCTTAAAACCTTTAAGGTTTAGTCCTTGATTAAGAGATGAGAAGAGAAGACACAAAGATGACACAAAGGTAAAACTAATGGGGGACTAATCAAACCCTAATTGTGATCATACTTGGATGTTCCTAGGGTTTATGAGGATTGCAAAAGATCTTCAAGAAAGAAACCACCATGGAAGAAACAGGATGAAGGAAGGAAACAAGACAACTTACTTCACTTAAGAAGATAAGTTGCTTGAAGAAAGAAAGTGAGGAGGGAACATGAATGAGCAAGCTCACCCTAATACAAAAGTAAAATGCAACAATGAATGCATAAGAGAGATGAGAAGAGATTATGAGAAGTGAAGGCAAATTCACTTCTCAAAGTAACTTACCACCTGAAAAGTTAGCAAAAGGAAATGAAATGAAGTGAACATGAAATGAATGAAATGATGTAAACCAAAACCAGAAGCATAAACATGATGTTAATGATGCTAAGAGATAATGCAAACATATGTCAAGAGTTGTGGATGATCATACAAGGATGAGGATGCAAATGAAGCATGTTTTGGACCATGAAAGTCCATGAAAGTTTATGAAGTGCAATGGAGGTATAACATGACAAATGGATGAAGAAATGACTTACCATGATTCTAATGTGTCCTAATATGTCTTAGGAGTCATATGAATGTACTAAATGTCATGGCAAGTTCATGTATGCAAGTAAATGAGAGATGAATGTAAATGAAGGCAAAAATTAGGGTTTGTGCACAAGACACAAAGCAAAATCCAAAATCAGAAGCAAATGACAAGATAAAAAATTGAAAATGAGATCAAGGGAACCCTAAACCTACACAAGTTCACTGCCCAAAGGAGGGGATCTAACTCTTAACCTAATGGGAGTTATGATTTTTTCAAGTTGGCTAGGGTTTTAAGGCTCTTCAAAAGGAAAAATGCACATTAAATTGAAAATGAAATATAAATTCAAACCAATTTTACCCTAGAAATTAAATGACATGAATTCAATGCAGAAAGAACTAACATCAAACTCTACATGGTTGAGCAGAATGAATTTTTCTAAGTTAGGGCAAAAATATTGACTTTTAAGAACTTTAATTCCAAAGAAAAATGTCAAAACATGTCAAGAACCAAAAATAAATTTGTTTGGAGAGTTTGATAATGTTTCTAAATACATTAAAATGCAATGTGAATTTTTTTTTTGATTTTTAGAAACTTAAATGCTATTTTAATTAATTAATTCTCATTAACTAACTAAAATAAACATTTAAATATTTTTAAAATACGAAAATTATGCAAAAAATAAAATAAAAAATATTTTCAGAATGAGAAAAATATTTTATGCCATGGTGCAAAAAATGAGATTTTTTAGAAATGATTTGCTATTTTAAATAAAATGTGCAAGAAAAATGAATAAAAATGAAAATAAAATTAATTTAAAGGGAAAGTATGTAGATCCAAGGGCCAAGATTTGAACTGAGGAGGACAGGGTTGACTGCGCGCGCGTTTTAAAGGTTGGGATTCACTCTGGATTAATTAACCTAAATATAATTAATTAAATTAATAAAACCAGATTAGGGCTAAATGAGTTGATCTGGGCCGCTCAAAAACTAACCTAATCCACATCCAATGGTCACGAAGCAAGCTGGCTAATTAATTAGGGTTAGGACCTAATTACTTTCAGGTGACCGGAGAGAAGCTCCGGTCATCTTCTCCGGCGTGTCCAAAACCCTAAAATGCTCTACAGGCCACCCCACATCAAATTGAACACAGAGAAATGATCCTCTACCTAAACCCCATTCAAATCACCCCTCAAACATCATTTATACACCAAGAACAAAGAGAATCGAAGCAAAGTTATTTCACGGGTGAAATTTCAGAGGACCATAAAACACTCAAATATTCACCATTTTTGATTCTAAAAGCATCAACATGACCAACATAGCATATATTTTCAATTTGTAACAAAAGAAACAAGCTATGAGAAATTTGATTCTTGTGCTTACCTGAGACGATGAGATGTCAAAGTGAGCTTTTCTGACCTTTCCTTAATGCAATAAGCCTCCTCTACACCCCTGGGATCAATGGAATGCTCAAAATCCTTTGATGGTGGCTGATTTGTGAGTTTGAGTTCTGGTATAGCAGGTTTTACAGTTGAGGTATGTGGTGCTTTAGGCTATTTCAGTGCTTGGTTCTTGATCCATGGGTGATTTGTGACTTATTGGTGAAGAAAAGTTTGAGGTTTGATGGCTGAGGGAGGAGTTTCGAAGAGATGAAGGGTTTTGCAAGTTTTGTGAATTCTGATTGTGTGTGTGTTCTGAGCTTGTCTCTCACTTGTTTTATGATCCATAACACATCCCTAAACTATTGGAAGAGGTCTGAGGAAGTGACATGCACTGTGGGAATGGCATGGGGAAATTGGCCATAAAGTCAATGTTAGGTGTACTTCAAGCATGGGCCATGGCAGAAGCTATCTTAGGGCTGCTCTGAGTTCAACTGCCTTCAAGGAGGGCCATGGGATGTTCTGAGGTGATCTGAAATGGATGAAGGGTAAGATGTCATATGTTTTGCCTTTTTGCAACTTGTTGCATTTTGAAGTTTTTGGTTATGGATATGTGACGTCCCTTGGGCAATATGCAGCAAAATGTACCATATAATGTTGCTATGATACTTTGAGATTGATTAGAAATCAAACAAAACCCTAAGAACCATTCTTGCAAGATTTTCCTCTTTGTGACTTTTATGATAAATGGCTTATGATACTAGGAATCCAAGGCATGAAAGTGAGAGATTCTTTGGGAAAATATGAATTATGGACCATGAATGATGTTTGTGTGATGGTTAGAAGTTGATTAGAGGTCACATTTGGTTTTGGCAAGTGTTTTTGCAAGTTTCCTCTTTGGCACTAAAGTGAAAATTAAGTGATTTTGTCCAACTTTGCAAAGGCATAACTTTTGTTCTATGATGAATTAGATCAAGTTCTTGTACTTTTTGAAAATGGGAGGATCCAATCTACAACTTTCATGACCAAGAATTTTTCATTTGAGGCATTTTTGAATCAAAAAGAGGAGGTTGAAAAACTTTCCCAAAATGGCAAGTTTACATTACAAGTCACTTTCCCAAAATGGCAACTTTGCAAATGGCTTGAAATTTCTCAATTTTGTGAACTTCTAACATCTTATAAGATCAAATAAAGATCACACACATTCAAAATGATGGATAATACCATTTGGTTGGATGATTGGGGGTCTCAGATGCCCTGATTTTGCACTGACTTGCTCAAGAAGTCATCCATTGATCAGATGCCTTCCCCATTGAATTTCTTCATGAAAATTGGTATGCATGATCCTTATGACATATAGAGACTAATAGAAACAAGAATGACCAAAAAATTTGGAGTTATAGCCTCTGAAACCAAAACCCTAATTTTAGGTCATCTGTGCAGTTAAGCTTGGCTCTGCTTCCATGCCTTCCTCAGTTCTTGTGATTTTCTGACTTTCTTGATCTTGGGAGGATATAATATGATGATTGAAAATACATGGACCCTCTTGAGATGAATGAAGACCTTTGGAGTGGCTCAGAAGGCTCATGGATTTCTCAGATCACAAACCCTAGATGCAGATGACCTTGAACCAATGCAGTGAAGTAAAAATGCAATATGAGATGATATGATTGAACTTATGAAAATGAAAAGATCACAAGCCATGATGTGAACTTAGTGAGGGAAAATTTGGGGTGTTTACAGCTGCCCCTATTCAAGCATGAGTTAGCTGTGTAGGATGTGAGCGACGGCTTAACATACAAACAATATAACTTGTGGTTGAATACCAAAGACAGTCCAAAATTTGCACTCACTGAATGAAGAAGAAACGGGATATAGATTGTAAAAGGTAGTAAAGTATGTTTATAAAGTGCGGGCGACGGAGGACGACCGTCGAGCAGAGGACGATTGCTGGGGATAAGCAATGACGGGGACAGCCGACATGCTGGGAAAAAAGATCATGATGGGGGACGGCCATCAAGCAAAGGAATAAGACCTTCTGGGGATTAAAGGTAAAGGTAATGATGGGGACAGCCAACAGGTTAAACACATAAATGAAATAAATGATGAGGTACGGTCATCAAAGGTGAAGGACGATCACCTAGCAGGGGACGGTTGCTCTGTTGGAGGCAAGATGAAGGATGGTCATCTAGGCGAAGGACGATCACTTTGAAAGGTACGGTTGCCAAAAGTATCACGACATATGACGAATGCCGGATAGAAAAGGTCGACGATGAGGACGGCCATCGGATAAGCATGACGAAGGACGATCATCAAGAGGCGAAGGACGATCACCTAGCAAGGTTTATCGTGATATAGGACGAATGTCAGATAACAGAATCAACGATGGGGATGACCATCGGATAAGAGTGATGAAGGACAATCATCAAAAGGGTGAAGGACGATCACCTAGCAGTGGAACGGCTACCAAAGCACCCTGGCATAGGACGAATGTCGGATAGGAAAGAAATTTGCCTTTTACTGGCGATTTGCTAAGAACTCTTCTGGGGAATGGTAGACACAGACGAGTGTCTAAATTTAATGAGAGAAAGGTATAAGTGTTTGTCGCTGTGTATAGGTTAAAGATGCGGACGAGCATCCTTAAAAACTATGATACGGACGAGTATCGGTAGAAACAAACACTGACGTATGTTCAGAGATGATTGTAACACGGTGGGAGAACTGACTTTAAGTTATGTTGCGGATAGCAAGAGTCGCCACCGACTTTTATTTTATCCAAAGGAAAGGCATAAAAGAACAGGAAAGACCTTTTTAAAAGATTTTTGGGTCCGGGGGGTAGGTTATGTAAAGGGAAGGTGTTAGCACCCTTTACATCCATGGTTATCCATGGGCTCTTAGTTACTTAGCTCACTTTGAATTGTTTTTTTTTGAAAAGGTGAAGTGTGTGAATAGAAATTTTCATAAGAGTTAATAATGATCCATGTACGGATGCGTAAAAACTTGTGTTTGAAATTTGTGAAGTATTTGAAGTTGTTTTGAAATAGTGAGCAAGTAACTATGAGGAACCTACCCTAAAGTTTAAGTCTTTCTGTTCTTTATCCTTTAAATGGTAAGACTATCCCTATTATTAAGGAATAGGTAGTCATTACCTTGGATGTAAGGGACATATGAGGGACATCTGTTAATGAAGGCAACTGTAGGGTGTATTAAGCATTTTTTGGAGGGACTGTCATCATTATTCGAAAGGGACTTGATCTTTTTAAAGGCAACCATTTAAGGGACTTGATGACTTTTCTTTTTAAGGGACTTGCTTTATACACCCCACTTGACCTTTTTGAATAGGCAACATTGAGAGGCAACCCTAGAAAGTGAGATGGCGATTAAAAATCGACTTACGTGTGTGAGTGTTTAATTTAATTTATCTTTTAATTAAAATGATCTAAATTTAATTTTAAATATAATACATGTTTACACTCCCTATTTTACTAACCATGGCATGATAATTAAATATTTACAAAAATTTACATCCAGGAGCATTTACATAATAATTATAATAAGCAATTAAAAATAAAATAGCAAAAATAAATATAGAAACAAAATATAAATAAATAAGCAAAATAAATAAGCAATAAATAAATATAATGGGGGTTAGTAATAATAATAATTAAAAAATAAAATAAGGTTAGTGAAATAATAATAATAAGCATAATAATAAAATAAATGGATTAGTAATAATATGGTTAGTAATAATAACAATAATTAAAATAAATGGAATTAGCAAAAATATTATAAAAAAACATAATTAACATAATAAACAACAGATTAGATTTTTAATATAGACAATTGTTTAAAAATAAGAGGAAATATGAATAATTAAATAATTATTATAATATTTTAATTTATGTACAAATTATTAAATTATTTTTAAACATATTATAATTACAAAATAAAATTATCATAGGTCTAATTATTTCTATGCACATATTTAAAAATTATTTATATATAAAATTTAGATTACAAATAAAAAATATTTACATAAGTTATAATTATATTTACAAAACTTGATTATATTAAATAAATATATACATAGTAATTATATTTATAAAAATTTAATTATACTAAATATTATATTTACAAAAATAAAGTTAGAAAAATGAAATTAGGTTTTAACATTTGTTTAGAGAAAATAAATTAGGGTTTCTAAAATTAGGGTTTTGTTTAGAAAAATATTTAAGGTTTTTTAATTTAATATACAAAATTATTTTAATTAATATACATATATTATAATTACATAATAAAAGAAATAATTTTTTAAATTAAAAAATATGATTTTTGAATATTTGAAACATTGAATAGAATTATTTTATATAATTATTTTATTATATATCATTATTAATAAAACCTAAATTAATTAAACAAAAATAAAAATAAAAATAAAAACAAAACAAACCTGGCTGGGATTTGAACCCAGGAGGCTTTGTTCAACAGCAACAACACCCACCACTAAGCCATCATGCGCAGGCAGCAAGCAAAGGGGAAGAATTGATTTTGTTTCGTAGTCTGAAAAATCCAGAAAAATTAAAAGGAAGCAAAAAGGCCTGGGGGAGGATTGAACCCAGGACCTCTTGAATACACAAACGCATGCATGACCATCCAGCTAGGTGAGCAATTCTATTTACAAACCAACAACAATGCATAATATATAATAAAGACTTAATATTTGGAAAAAACAAACAAAAAGAGCTGGAGCCAGGGTTCGATCCCCTGCCCTTTGCTTTGAATATCCAAGACCAAGCAGTCAACCACTGGGACAAGCCATGCGCTTGTGATAACAAACCAATAACAAAACATAATATTTTTAAAATATAATTTGAATTTCCAAAACGCGCCAAACAGCTTCTTCTTCAACCTCATGACCTGTGATTTTACCTGCGAATTCAGCCACGAATTTTCCTGCGAAAACAGAATGGCAACAAAACCTACGAAAGCCAATGATCACCAAAACTGTAAAATTTCACAAAATTGAATCCACAAACATAATCCAGAGGTTCATTCGAATCAATCCATGGTCTTAGAATTCATTTATGTTTTGTAAATCATAAGACCCTAATTCTTGGCCGAAACCCTAAGAATGGTGGATTCCTATTCCTGCATCGAAACTCAAATTGCTTTGCCCAGAAACCTTCACAAGCTCAATACAAACATCATAAACCAAACAAAATTCATTGAGATACATTAAATTAGTGAAACCGAAAAAAATATATTCAAGAACAAATAGAATTCGGATTATGCATTATGGAGTGATTTTGATGCATATGAGTATTGGTTTTGCTTCAACAAGGTCCAAAGAACATTGCTATGTTCTTATTTTACCTTCAAACTCCTTGTATCAATGAATCCGAAAATTGAGTTTGGAGAGATTTTTTGAATTTGCAAACTTACACTTGGGGTTGTGGAAATTCGTCTCTTGCAATAGGGTTGTGTTTAGTACTTATAGGTGATTGATTTTAGGTCAAAAAATTGATTGGTTGTATGAAGAATTTGATATGAAAAGATCCACAATGATCATGCCTTAAAAAATCAAATATTCATGTGTGAATGCTTGCTATTTTTGGCCAAATCTCATGATTTCTTTCCTCTTCAACTCAAATCAATATTTAAGACTTTCTAGAAGCTTGATCCAAATTAAATCTTTTATTTTCATATTTTATTTTTATTTAAAATGATTTTTAATGAATTAAATCAAAATAAATAAAAATAAAAATAATAAAAATCTGATTTTTAATGGTTTGGGTCGTGCATGAAGTTGTTGTATGGATTGGGTCATCATTTGACAAGCCCATTTGGGAGAAATTGGTTTTAGACCTCCATTTTCATCATAAACCAACCCAAAATTTCCCAACTTTTCAAGGGCACATATCCTTCAATTTTAATGCTATGAGGGTGTTCTTGGACATTTTGGAAAGCTTGAAGAGTCCTCTAACCAACCCCACTGGTTTCATGTCCATATCATTTACCAATCTCAAGTTATGCCCTTTTGAAGTTGTTGACTTTTTGTTGACTTTCAAAAGGACCTATAATGTCTTAGCTCATACCTTCCAAATGAAGCATTTTTGGGCTTGGCTTGTGAGACACAAAGTTGTAGAGAATTCAATTTCCTTCAAAATGAGCTTTGGATGGAGACTTGGTGATGAAGTATGTGAAAGTTATGGCTGGTCAAAGTTCAGTTGACTTTTACTGAGGAAACCCTAATTTAGAAACTCCCGATTCTTGATGATCTGAAATCTCCTTGATGAATCATGATCAAACCTTGATCAAATGATGAATTTTACTTCATATACTTGATGTTGGCAAAAAATCATGAAGTTTGACTTTGGTTTGACCACAGTTGACCTCAGTTTGACTTTTTAACTGCATTGACTGATTTTGACTTATCTGATCATCTGACTGAGCAAACTTTTGAGAAAAGTCTTGAAACTTGTCATGGGGGTTCTTACACACATATAGGATGTTATGAAGCTCACTTGAAGTCTTGGAAGTCCATTTAGCCTGATTAAAGTCAAAACCCTAGTTTTGGATGCACTGCTTAGGAGGTGCATTGTCTGAGGGAATTGTCAACTCTTCTGACCAATTGTGAACTTTGTGAACCTTGTGAACCTTGTGAAATGTCTTGTGATACTCATGGGAGGTATTGTGAACCTTGTGAACCTTGTGAACCTCATAAAGTGACTTGTAGACTTCATGAACCTCATGAAAGGTCTTGAAAGTATTGGGAAACTTGTGAACCTTGTGAACCTTCATAAAGTAACTTGTAGACTTCATGAACCTCATGAAAGATTTTGAAAGCATTGTGAATCTTGTGAACCTTGTGAACCTTCTTAGAACACAAAGTCTTGTATTGTGAGGGCAAATTTTGGGGTGCAACAGCTGCCCCTGTTCAATTTTCTGAAACCTGAGGGGTTAGATTGGTATATTTGCCAGTCGTGACCTGGAAGGTTGAAGGGGATTGAACACAAAAGCCCAAAAATTTGCACTCACCAGTGCATAGAGTGATACAGATGGCTAGTTGGATATGTTTTTGAGTGGGCTTAAAGATGCCACTTGGAGAAAAGTTCTTCAGATATATTTATTGGAGAATAAAGCAGTCCAAAATATGGAGGTATAATGATAGCTGTCAGGAGGATGGAGCAGTCCTGAGGCAATGATATGATTTCAAGAGGATGAAGCAATCCTGAGGTAATGAAGTTGTCAGGAGGATAAAGCAGTCCTGTGATATTGATAATAGCTATCAGGAGGATGAAGCAGCCCTGAGGTGATGATGAGCTATCAGGAGGATGAAGCAGCCCTGAGGTGACAATATGATTTCAGGAGGATAAAGCAATCCTGAGGTAATAATAAGCTGTCAGAAGGATAAAGCAATCCTGAGGAAACAAGCTGTCAGGAGGATAAAGCTGTCCCGAGGTAATAATAATTTTTCAGGAGATTGAAGCAGTCCTGATGTAATAAAAAGCTGTCAGGAGGATAAAGCAATCCTGAGGTAGTAATAAGCTGTCAGGAGGATAAAGCAATCCTGAGGTAGCAATGTGATTTCAGGAGGATAAAGCAATCCTGATGTAATAAAAAGCTGTCAGGAGGATAAAGCAATCCTGAGGTAGTAATAAGCTGTCAGGAGGATAAAGCAATCCTGAGGTAGCAATGTGATTTCAGGAGGATAAAGCAATCCTGATGTAATAGGAATTTTCAGGAGGATGAAGCAATCCTGATGTAGTGATATGCTTTCAGGAGGATGAAGCAATCCTGATGTAAAGAAGCTGTCAGGGGGATAAAGCAATCCTGAGGTATTGATAATATGCTTTCAGGAGGATGAAGCAGTCCTGGTGTAACAAAAGCTTTCAGGAGGATGAAGCAGTCCTGATGTAATAAAAAGCTGTCAGGAGGATAAAGCAATCCTGAGGTAGTAATGTGATTTCAGGAGGATAAAGCAATCCTGATGTAATAGGAATTTTCAGGAGGATAGAGCAATCCTGAAGTAATGATGATAGCTGTCAGGAGGATGAAGCAGTCCTGGTGTAGTAATATGTTCCCAAGAGGATGAAGCAGTCTTGAGAGATGATAAGTCTTCAGGAGGATAAAGCAGTCCTGATGGATGATATGCTTTCAGGAGGATAAAGCAATCCTGATAATCATAAGTTTGTTTGCTGGATAATTAACCTGAAAACAAGGTAGCATTCTGTATAATAATATTAGTTTATGCATTATGTATGCATGTATGATATGATGCACTTAGGTAATGTACTATGTATCTATGGATATGTATGTTATGGTATGATGTAAATGATGTATGTATGATATGACACTGCCTGAAGCGTCTGGATATCTTCGTATAATAACTGCTGGCCAGAGAAAATAAATCCCGATTTGTTGTTGAAGAATATGAGGAACTTAGGCCCGTCTTGTTTGATAATATATTATACATAACCTCCCGTATGCTGGGGATAGCAAGGTATACATTACCTCCTGTCTGCTGGGGATAGTAAGGTATATATAACATCCCGTCTGCTGGGGATAGTAAGGTATATATAACCTTCGTCTTCGTTTGATAGTAGGGTATACATAACCTCCGTCTTCGTTCGTCGTACCATTATTGGAAAGTAATTTCCCGTATACCCGTATGAGGATAAAAGAGATGGATATAAATTCCAGGGGAGATGTGACTTTATGAAGATGGATTTGTCCTACTGAGGGTTTGTAACTGTTTTGTAGAGATGAACCGGCGAAGCTTCGTTGAAATCCTACCCTCGTTCGTCCTTAGTAAATACTATTACTGCATTTTCATGCATTTCTGGTAAACATCAATCATATTAAGCATACATGCATTTCTGGTAAACATCAATCATATTCAAAAGCATACATACATTCAAACACAACCAATGGACGTTTCGCTTATGTAAATAGGGTAAAAGTAAATCTGGATTCAAAAGATGGAATTTATTTATATCAAAGAGTGACCCATACATGGGTAAATTTGTACAAAGAGACATAAACCCTAGTAAGAGGATTTTGTCATAAAGTTTTTACAAAACAAAGAGAATCAGCTATGTGGGAAATAATCCTATTGAGTTTCAATTCTACTATTGCCATTATCTTCAAGTATCTCATCTTCTGCTGTCGAGAGGAAAATGATTGGATTGAGCTTTATCTGTTCGAGCTTGAGTAAGTAATACAACTGGTTGTAGTTTCATGGGTGATCCAAACGAGACATAGTCATACGCTTTAATCCCTAACTTTTGCCTGGATTGCCCTTTCAGGTTTTCAATCCACCGGGATACCCTTTTTTGCCCAAGCCGCCTTTTCAGGTTTTCGACTTGCCGGGTGTACATCTTTTTATATATATCCCTAATTTTTTCCCAAACCCTTTTGGTTTGCCGGGATGCCCTTATTCTTGCTTAGGTCTGTCAACCTAGCGGGTCTCGTTTTATGCGTAGTATTTTTTAACTATGTCTGCGTTTACAGGTTGTGGGAAGTCTTCACCATCCATTGTAGTGAGTATCATGGCACCTCCTAAAAACACTGTCTTGACTACAAATGGTCCTTCATATGTAGGAGTCCACTTGCCCCTAGGATCACCCTGTGGTAATATGATACGCTTGATTACCAAGTCACCTGCCTGATATACCTTTGGCTTAACCTTCTTGTTAAAAGCTTTGATCATTCGTTTCTGGTACATTTGGCCATGACAAACTGCTGCTAGCCTCTTCTCATCAATCAAATTTATCTGGTCAAGTCGAGTCTGAACCCACTCATCCTCATCCAAGCCTGCATCCTTCATAATTCTTAAGGAGGGAATCTGAACTTCAATGGGCAGAAGTGCTTCCATACCATAGACTAAGGAGAATGGGGTTGCCCCTGTTGAAGTACGTATTGTAGTACGATAACCATGAAGAGCAAATGGTAACATCTCATGCCAATCCTTGTAGGTAACAGTCATTTTCTGTACAATCTTCTTAATGTTCTTATTAGCATCTTCAACTGCCCCATTCATTTTTGGACGATACGGAGAAGAGTTATGATGCTTAATCTTGAACTGCGTGCAGAGATCAGTAATCATAGTGTTGTTCAGATTAGAGCCATTGTCAGTAATAATCCTTTCAGGGATGCCATACCTACATATGAGATTATTCTTAATGAATCGAGCCACAACATTCTTGGTAACAGATGCAAATGAAGCTGCCTCCACCCACTTCGTGAAGTAATCAATAGCAACCAGGATGAAACGATGCCCATTAGAAGCAATAGGCTTGATCTCACCAATCATATCAATGCCCCACATGGCAAAGGGCCAAGGAGCAGTCAACACATTCAAGGGTGATGGAGGTACATGGACTTTATCAGCATAGATTTGACACTTGTGACATATTCTAGAGTGTTGATAGCAATCAGCTTCCATGGTAGACCAATAGTAACCTGCTCTCAAAATCTTCTTTGCCATGTTATGACCACTAGAATGAGTGCCAAAGATTCCATCATGCATATCTTCCATAATCTCAGTTGCTTCCCTCTTATCCACACAACGAAGCAAAGTTGAATCATGATTGCGCTTGTACAAAATCCCATTACTCAAAAAGAACTTGGCAGAAAACCTTCTCAGGAATTTCCTCTCTTTGACAGATGCCCCTTCAGGGAACTCCTGAGCTTCAAGATATCTTTTCACTTCATAGTACCAAGGTTTCTCCTCTGCCCCTTCAGTGTCAATCTCATTGCAGTATGCAGGATTTTCAAATCTATCAATAGTAATCTTGGGAGCTTCATCATCCCAGCTGATCTCAAACATGGATGCCATGGTGGCTAAAGCATCTGCCAACTGATTCTCTCTCCGTGGAATATGTCCAAAGGTAATCTCTTTGAAATGTGGGATCAAAGACAACACATGCTCTCTGTAAGGAATGAGATTATCATGCTTGGTATCCCAATCTCCTTTAATCTGACTTACTACCAGGGCTGAATCTCCATACACATCAAGGAACTGAATCTTCATATCAATAGCAGCTTTAATACCCAGGATACATGCCTCATACTCAGCCATGTTATTGGTACAATAGAAACAAAGTCTGGCAGTAATCGGGGTATGGCAACCTTCAGGGGAACTAATCACAACACCAACACCATTACCAAGTGCATTGGAAGCACCATCAAAAACCATAGTCCATCGGGATCCTTGTTCAGGTCCGTCATATTGTCCAGATTCTTTGGTAATAATCATAATGTCTTCATCAGGGAACTCAAAACTCATTGACTGATAATCATCCACTGCTTGATGAGCCAAATGATCAGCAACAACACTTCCCTTAATGGCCTTCTGAGTAGTATATTGTATGTCATATTCTGTCAAGATCATTTGCCATCTTGCAATTCTTCCGGAGAGAGCAGGTTTCTCAAATATGTACTTGATTGGATCCATCTTCGAAATCAATAAGGTAGTATGAGTCAACATATACTGTCTTAGTCGGCGAGCAGCCCATGCCAAAGCGCATCAAGTTTTCTCGAGCAGTGAGTATCTTGTTTCACAGTCGGTAAACTTTTTGCTAAGGTAGTATATTGCCTGCTCTTTTCGACCAGACTCGTCATGTTGCCCCAATACACACCCCATTGAGTTGTCTAACACTGTTAAGTACATAATCAAGGGTCTTCCATCAAATGGTGGCATCAAAATTGGAGGTTCTAGCAGATATCTCTTGATTTCATCAAAGGCAGACTGGCACTCATCATTCCATTCCATCACCTGATCTTTCTTCAACAACTTGAAGATTGGCTCACAGATGGCAGTCAATTGGGAAATAAATCTTGCAATGTAATTCAAACGTCCTAAGAAACCTCTAACCTCCTTCTCAGTACGGGGAGCTGGCATCTCTCGTATAACTTTCACTTTTGCAGGATCCACTTCAATACCTTTTCCACTGACAATGAAACCCAGGAGCTTTCCAGATCTAACTCCAAAAGTACACTTGTTTGGATTCAATCTCAACTTGTATTTATTCAACCTCTCAAACAATTTATGCAAATGATCAAGATGTTGCTCTTCATTCTGGGATCTAGCTATCATATCATCCACATATACCTCTATCTCATGATGAATCATATCATGAAACAAAGCCACCATAGCACGCTGATATGTTGCCCCTGCATTCTTCAAACCAAATGGCATCACCTTATAGCAAAAAGTCCCCCACTGTGTCACAAATGTTGTCTTCTCCATGTCTTCGGGAGCCATCTTGATTTGATTGTAACCAGAGAAACCATCCATAAAAGAGAATACCTTATGCTGAGCAGTGTTGTCTACCAGGATATCAATATGAGGAAGTGGAAAGTCATCTTTGGGGCTAGCCTTGTTCAAATCTCTGTAGTCCACACACATACGTACCTTACCATCTTTCTTGGGAACTGGTACCACATTTGCAACCCACTGAGGATAAGAAGTCACTGCTAGGAACCCTGCATTGAACTGTTTCATTACCTCTGCCTTGATCTTTTCTGACATTTCAGGACGCATACGACGAACCTTCTGCTTCTTTGGACGACAATCTTCTTTCACTGGTAAACGGTGAACCACAATGTCTGTATCCAACCCTGGCATATCTTCATAAGACCAAGCAAAGATCTCCACATAGTCACGTAACATCTGAATCAATCTGCTCTTGACACTGTCCTCTAAATCAGCCCCTATCTTGACCTCTTTTCTGTTTTCTTCAGTTCCCAGATTCACAACTTCGACTGGCTCTTCATGTGGCTGTATAGCTTTCTCTTCTTGTTGCAACAACCTAGCAAGCTCTACAGGTATTTCACAATCTTCCTCATTTCCGTCTTCAGTTTGATAGATCGGATTCTCGAAATTATAATTGGCAATAGTAGAACTATTATCAACAGGATCCAGAGTGGATGAGGATCTGCATTTTAGTGATGTGGGTGTGTGTAAGAACACATAGCTGATAAAGCAAAAGTAAAAGAAAAAGAAAGACAAGGAACACAACATTTACTAAAGCGAAACGTCCACTGATTTTATTGAATGAAGTATGCAAATGAAATGACAGCCCGTAACAAGCATACCATTATGCCCCGGGTAAGGCACAAGGCTTGAGAGTTTTAATTGTTCAGAAATTACAAAATTAAAAAAAAAGCAACAACACAGTAATAGTATTTACTCCTGACTAAAGGAGATAGGGATAACATCTTCAGCTTTCCAATTATTGAGTCCAGCACCCACAGTAGGAAAAACCCAAGCATCCAAGTTGTAGTCTTCATCATCGTCTCCCACAGCATTGATCTGATCTTTCATAACCCCTTGATTGGTGATACGAACAGCACGAGCACGACGAACAACCTTCTGGGACTCTGCAGTGAAACCCAAACCAAACTTGTCAGACTTGTATGGGATATCAGGAAGCTGACCCCAACTAGTACAACCACCTTCGTCCACCACAGCTCTAGCATCATTGAGGGAGGCCATTTCCATTGTTGGAGGTTTTCTGGTGACCACAGGAACTTTCTTGACAACAGGGGGAGCTACATAATCATTACCAATCCCAGGAACCACTTCAAATGTCTGACATGGAGTTTCAATGTATTCACCTTCCATTTCCAGATACATGAAAGTGTTTACATGGCTGACAAAGTATTCTTCCTCTCCATAGACGGTAACAACCCTTCCTTCCACCGGATATCTTAGCTTCTGATGTAATTTAGAGGTTACAACACCTGCCCCATGGATCCAGGGACGACCAAGCAGACAAGAGTATGAAGGACGAATATCCATCACAAAAAATGTAGCAGTAAAAACCTGGGAGCCAACTTTGATTGGAAGATCAATTTCCCCATGCACTACTCTTCTAGAACCATCAAAAGCTTTTACCACAATATTACTGGGCTTCAGCACAGCATCTTCAGGACTCAGCTTGTTCAGGACTTCCTTAGGTAACACATTTAGAGAGGAACCATTGTCTATCAATACATGTGACAGGGTAGTTCCCCTGCATTCAATTGAAATATGCAGGGCCCTGTTATGATCTCTCTTGGCAGGGGTCAAATCAGCATCAGAAAATCCCAACCCATTATCATAAGTCAGGTGGGCAACACAATTCTCAAACTGGTCAACAGAAATGGCATTGGGCACATGAGCAGTCTTCAGAAACTTTATCAAAGCTTTTGCATGAGCTTCAGAACATAACAACAAGGACAACATAGAAATCTTTGAGGGAGTATGCCCCAACTGATCAACAATGTCATAATCACTCTTGCGAATGATTTTCAATACTTCCTCCATCTGTTTGGAGAGGTCATCAGCAGTCGGCACATTAGTAGATATAGGCTCAATAACAGGACCCTTGCCCCGAGCATCAGTGGTAGTGGTATCAACAGGAGTAACTGCATTCTTAGAAGTAACTGGAGGAGAGAAGACTCTTCCACTTCGTGTGATCTTACTATAGATCCAACAATATTGTCAACGTCAACAGGCACATCAGCTAATGGTTCTTGCTTAACACCATGGATGTAAACATCAGACCCATAGTGCCAAGGCACAGCTTTATCAGACGTATATGGAATAGGACCAGGAGTAGTAATGATCAGAGGAGCCACTCTGGCTTCAGCAACAACTTTCACAGGGCCTTCAGCAGTGATCTTGATTGGACCCTGATGAGTGATTTTAATAGGTCTCTTTGAAGTGATTCTTACCGGTACTTTGTCAACCATATCAACCTCTTCAATCTTCTTACCTCGAGTAAGATGATCCACCATACTTTCTACAGACGATGGGGTCCTCTCAAACACTATAGTATACTTATCCATGAGACGTTGAATTCCATCTCTCAATCTGAAGCAACTATCTGGCTTATAGGTACAATAAAAACAATCTTCACGACAACCTGGAAAGAGTCCGGCCTGTACTAACTTCTTCTTGATAACAGACAATGGTGTGGTCAACTCCATAACTGAATAGACATGTAGATCTTCATCAATGGCATTGACAGTCTTCTCGTGATTTGGCATTGGAGCAGTAATCACATTTGGAGTACCCGGAGGGTCAAACTCAATCTCTCCAGCCTCAATCATGTCTTGAATTTTGTTCTTCAAGACCCAGTAGTTATTAGTATCATGACCCTGACAGTTTGAGTGATATGCACATCGTGCATTGGGGTTGTACCTGGGAGAGGTAACATTGGGATTCTGAGGAGCCTCCTTCAAAGTAATGAGCTCAGCCTTCAACAAATGTTGTAATGCCTGAGCCAGTGACATGTTGATCTTCGTGAACTGCCTTCTAGCCCTCTGTTGGTTGCCCTGTGGCTGCTCTGTTGTTGCAGGAGTTGGATTTGAAATATGGACTGCACTCACAGACTGATGCTTTCTGTTACGATCAGGTTGACCATAAACAGCATTGGATTCTTTCTTCCCAGTGGGAGGCTTCTTTGCAGCACCTGATGAAGAAGTACCCACCTGGATCTTGCCATTCTTTATACCATTTTCCACTCGCTCTCCTGTCATGATCAACTCAGTGAAGCCAGATGATGAGCTTCCAATAAGATGACTGTAAAACGGACCATTCAGCGTACACATGAACATATCAACCAATTCCCTGTCAGTCAAAGGGGGTTGAACTCTTCCAGCTAAGTCCCTCCATTTCTGAGCATACTCCTTAAAACTTTCTTTGGCACCCATGGACATGCTTTGCAGCTGCATGCGAGTGGGAGCTAAGTCAGCATTGTATTGATACTGCTTATAGAAAGCTTCAGCAAGATCATTCCAGTCTCTGATGTTGACACTCTCCAATTGATAATACCACTCCAACTGAGCTCCAGATAAGCTCTCTTGGAAAAAGTGGATCCACAACTTCTTGTCAGCTGTGTGAGGTTGAATCCTTCTGACATAAGACCTCAAATGCAGCTTGGGACAAGAGACCCCATCATAAACAACAAAGGTAGGAACCTTGAAACCAATGGGTATGACAACCCCAGATATCAGACTCAAATCTTCAAAATCTAGCCCAGAAGATTTCTGCAACTCCATGGCATCCATCCTATCCACCAGCATCTTGAATTTATCCTCATTAGGATCATGGTAATAATTAGCCTCAGAATCAGAGTCCCCCATAGTGTTGTGTAGACTACCTCCCTCTTTTTCAGATTCCTCAGATTCATAGTCTTCAACCTGCTCTTTGGTCTTGACAGGACCTTTGAACCTTTTTCCCATGTTGAGCAGGCCCCCTGACCTTCTAGTCTTCTTAGTCTTCTTGGCCAGCAGTGTCTTCAATTCATCCTGCCCCTTGGATAGGTTCAGGATCAGCTCTTGGAACTGTGCATTTTGTGCCTGGAGATCCTTAACTGATTGTTCAAGAGCCATTGCTGAAATAAACAACGAGAAGATGAGAAACCTGTGCACAAATAAACCTGTGATGCAATGATATGATGTTTTAATGCGTATGCAATGTTTTCAAGGACCGCATGATTTAAATTTGCTTAGACAAACAAGAAGGTAAACTTTTATTAGTAATAACTTTGTTTTGCCTCTTGGGCTTACAAAAAATGAAATGCAATAAATACAAGAGATGGGGTTTTAAGTCTCCCATGGACGTTTCCTCTTTGTGTTGAGGTATGAATTGAGGTTTCGTTCCTCATGAAGTTGCTTTGTTAGTTCCAGGATTCTTTCTTGGCTTGCTTTGTAATGAGCCTCAAAAGTATCCCTTTGCTCCTTCAACTGGATCCAAGATCTCTGCAAGTCTTCCATGTCAGTAGGCATGTCTGGGTGAAGGATGGTGTAAGCAGTGTCTCCTTCAGCAACAGGTTCCATGGTAACTGGCAGGATAGCAGGATATGGCATCATGAGAGTCTGAGCACGAGATCGCACCCATCTGAGATAAGCTTCCATAGGAATAGTGTACTTAGGCTCCAGAGTCTTGCTGTCAACCTTGTTTACTTTTCCCCATGCTCGTATGAATCTCTAACGGTAACCTTGAAGATCGTTGTCGTAGTCAAACACAATGCCCTGAATCAACATGTCATGTGGACCATCAATCCGAGCGTAACCAAACTGTCGTAAAGCCAAAGAAGGGTTGTAGGTAATGCCTCCTCTTATGCCTAGAAGTGGCACATTAGGAAACTCCCCACAACGGTCAATGATAGTGACATTCTCCATAGATCTGGAGCACCAATGAATATCTGAATGCGAGAGTGACATGATCCTCTTAGACCACCTGAACCCTTGTTCATTCTTCATCACTGAGCGAGGAAGGTGAGAAATAAACCACCTAGATAGCAAAGGTATGCAACACATAAAAGTTCCTCTTGCCCTTGTAGTACGGGTATGAAGAGAATGTAGGATTTCTCCAAGCAATGTAGGCACTGGATTGTGACTCAGAAATATGTTGATGGCATGAACATCTACGAACTGATCTGGATTGGGGAACAATACTAAGCCATATATCAGCAAGGCTAAGATCTCCTCAAAAGCATCATGACTCATAGCCTTCAAGAACAACTGAGATTTCTCTATCAACCCTTTAGCTAGAATACCCTTGACTCCGCTTCTCGTTTCTAGAACAACGTCAGACTTCTTCAGATGTAGAGCTGCAGCAATAACTTCTGGTTTAAGTTCCTTCTCCAAGCCTGTGAATGGTCTTTGATCAAGAACAGGTATACCCAGAAGTTTAGAGAACTCCTCCATGGTTGGAACCAGCTGATAATCAGGGAATGTAAAGCAGTGGTGCTTAGGATCAAAGAACTGAAATAGGACACTCATCATGTCTTCATTGAACCCTGAAGTGATTAGATCCAATAGATGACCATGTCTCTTGATAAACTGGGAGTGATCAGACACTTGAGAAACCAACTCTTTAAGCTTAGCAGGTATGCCCACAAAGTTGATCCTGATGGTGTTTCTACGAGCAGAAGCCATGACCTGCAACAAAGAACAAAGATAAATCCTTTGGTCCTTGAAATGGTTAGTGAAAATGCTATGCTTATGATGCATGATGATGTCATGATGTTATGTTCAATCACAAACATGTGGCACACACAAGCAAGTCACACAATAGCCCTAGGTTTAAAGGCTTGCATGAGGTTTAAAGGTAAGTACCCTCCCCTGAAGTTAGATGGTTCATCCTGTCCTACAAAAGTAACCATGTTCTAAGGGATCTCAATATCATTGATCCTTCACAAGGGTGGTTGTTCAGTAGGCAACTTACTTGCCAACCAAAACCCTCCAAGTTTAAGATCTCAATGAGCGTAGTATCGAGTATCAACCAACTTCAGTCTGCACCAAAGCCGGCTATCTCACTACTTTTCTAAAGGCCAAGATGAGATAACTAGGGTTCTAAAAGTCAGTTAGTGTATTGACAACATATGGCAGCCTCATATTATCCTCAACTTGACTTAAGGAACATAAGCACCCACCAAGAAGTCACACTAACTATGGCCACCATATCAACCATATCGGTATACGCCGTACAGTTTCCTTGGTCTATTGCCATTTACCTAAGGTACACTAGATCCGGGTTAGGACCTTTCACACATAAGAGCACCCCAACAGATAAGTATAAAGCAAACAAGGCAAACAATTTTAAAGTGATCTAATTCCTAAGGGTACCCCTCTTTAATATTAAATCCCCAGCAGAGTCGCCAGTTCTGTAACACGGTGGGAGAACTGACTTTAAGTTATGTTGCGGATAGCAAGAGTCGCCACCGACTTTTATTTTATCCAAAGGAAAGGCATAAAAGAACAGGAAAGACCTTTTTAAAAGATTTTTGGGTCCGGGGGGTAGGTTATGTAAAGGGAAGGTGTTAGCACCCTTTACATCCATGGTTATCCATGGGCTCTTAGTTACTTAGCTCACTTTGAATTGTTTTTTTTTTGAAAAGGGTGAAGTGTGTGAATAGAAATTTTCATAAGAGTTAATAATGATCCATGTACGGATGCGTAAAAACTTGTGTTTGAAAATTGTTTGAAATTTGTGAAGTATTTGAAGTTGTTTTGAAATAGTGAGCAAGTAACTATGAGGAACCTACCCTAAAGTTTAAGTCTTTCTGTTCTTTATCCTTTAAATGGTAAGACTATCCCTATTATTAAGGAATAGGTAGTCATTACCTTGGATGTAAGGGACATATGAGAGACATCTGTTAATGAAGGCAACTGTAGGGTGTATTAAGCATTTTTTGGAGGGACTGTCATCATTATTCGAAAGGGACTTGATCTTTTTAAAGGCAACCATTTAAGGGACTTGATGACTTTTCTTTTTAAGGGACTTGCTTTATACACCCCACTTGACCTTTTTGAATAGGCAACATTGAGAGGCAACCCTAGAAAGTGAGATGGCGATTAAAAATCGACTTACGTGTGTGAGTGTTTAATTTAATTTATCTTTTAATTAAAATGATCTAAATTTAATTTTAAATATAATACATGTTTACACTCCCTATTTTACTAACCATGGCATGATAATTAAATATTTACAAAAATTTACATCCAGGAGCATTTACATAATAATTATAATAAGCAATTAAAAATAAAATAGCAAAAATAAATATAGAAACAAAATATAAATAAATAAGCAAAATAAATAAGCAATAAATAAATATAATGGGGGTTAGTAATAATAATAATTAAAAAATAAAATAAGGTTAGTGAAATAATAATAATAAGCATAATAATAAAATAAATGGATTAGTAATAATATGGTTAGTAATAATAACAATAATTAAAATAAATGGAATTAGCAAAAATATTATAAAAAAACATAATTAACATAATAAACAACAGATTAGATTTTTAATATAGACAATTGTTTAAAAATAAGAGGAAATATGAATAATTAAATAATTATTATAATATTTTAATTTATGTACAAATTATTAAATTATTTTTAAACATATTATAATTACAAAATAAAATTATCATAGGTCTAATTATTTCTATGCACATATTTAAAAATTATTTATATATAAAATTTAGATTACAAATAAAAAATATTTACATAAGTTATAATTATATTTACAAAACTTGATTATATTAAATAAATATATACATAGTAATTATATTTATAAAAATTTAATTATACTAAATATTATATTTACAAAAATAAAGTTAGAAAAATGAAATTAGGTTTTAACATTTGTTTAGAGAAAATAAATTAGGGTTTCTAAAATTAGGGTTTTGTTTAGAAAAATATTTAAGGTTTTTTAATTTAATATACAAAATTATTTTAATTAATATACATATATTATAATTACATAATAAAAGAAATAATTTTTTAAATTAAAAAATATGATTTTTGAATATTTGAAACATTGAATAGAATTATTTTATATAATTATTTTATTATATATCATTATTAATAAAACCTAAATTAATTAAACAAAAATAAAAATAAAAATAAAAACAAAACAAACCTGGCTGGGATTTGAACCCAGGAGGCTTTGTTCAACAGCAACAACACCCACCACTAAGCCATCATGCGCAGGCAGCAAGCAAAGGGGAAGAATTGATTTTGTTTCGTAGTCTGAAAAATCCAGAAAAATTAAAAGGAAGCAAAAAGGCCTGAGGGAGGATTGAACCCAGGACCTCTTGAATACACAAACGCACGCATGACCATCCAGCTAGGTGAGCAATTCTATTTACAAACCAACAACAATGCATAATATATAATAAAGACTTAATATTTGGAAAAAACAAACAAAAAGAGCTGGAGCCAGGGTTCGATCCCCTGCCCTTTGCTTTGAATATCCAAGACCAAGCAGTCAACCACTGGGACAAGCCATGCGCTTGTGATAACAAACCAATAACAAAACATAATATTTTTAAAATATAATTTGAATTTCCAAAACGCGCCAAACAGCTTCTTCTTCAACCTCATGACCTGTGATTTTACCTGCGAATTCAGCCACGAATTTTCCTGCGAAAACAGAATGGCAACAAAACCTACGAAAGCCAATGATCACCAAAACTGTAAAATTTCACAAAATTGAATCCACAAACATAATCCAGAGGTTCATTCGAATCAATCCATGGTCTTAGAATTCATTTATGTTTTGTAAATCATAAGACCCTAATTCTTGGCCGAAACCCTAAGAATGGTGGATTCCTATTCCTGCATCGAAACTCAAATTGCTTTGCCCAGAAACCTTCACAAGCTCAATACAAACATCATAAACCAAACAAAATTCATTGAGATACATTAAATTAGTGAAACCGAAAAAAATATATTCAAGAACAAATAGAATTCGGATTATGCATTATGGAGTGATTTTGATGCATATGAGTATTGGTTTTGCTTCAACAAGGTCCAAAGAACATTGCTATGTTCTTATTTTACCTTCAAACTCCTTGTATCAATGAATCCGAAAATTGAGTTTGGAGAGATTTTTTGAATTTGCAAACTTACACTTGGGGTTGTGGAAATTCGTCTCTTGCAATAGGGTTGTGTTTAGTACTTATAGGTGATTGATTTTAGGTCAAAAAATTGATTGGTTGTATGAAGAATTTGATATGAAAAGATCCACAATGATCATGCCTTAAAAAATCAAATATTCATGTGTGAATGCTTGCTATTTTTGGCCAAATCTCATGATTTCTTTCCTCTTCAACTCAAATCAATATTTAAGACTTTCTAGAAGCTTGATCCAAATTAAATCTTTTATTTTCATATTTTATTTTTATTTAAAATGATTTTTAATGAATTAAATCAAAATAAATAAAAATAAAAATAATAAAAATCTGATTTTTAATGGTTTGGGTCGTGCATGAAGTTGTTGTATGGATTGGGTCATCATTTGACAAGCCCATTTGGGAGAAATTGGTTTTAGACCTCCATTTTCATCATAAACCAACCCAAAATTTCCCAACTTTGCAAGGGCACATATCCTTCAATTTTAATGCTATGAGGGTGTTCTTGGACATTTTGGAAAGCTTGAAGAGTCCTCTAACCAACCCCACTGGTTTCATGTCCATATCATTTACCAATCTCAAGTTATGCCCTTTTGAAGTTGTTGACTTTTTGTTGACTTTCAAAAGGACCTATAATGTCTTAGCTCATACCTTCCAAATGAAGCATTTTTGGGCTTGGCTTGTGAGACACAAAGTTGTAGAGAATTCAATTTCCTTCAAAATGAGCTTTGGATGGAGACTTGGTGATGAAGTATGTGAAAGTTATGGCTGGTCAAAGTTTAGTTGACTTTTACTGAGGAAACCCTAATTTAGAAACTCCCGATTCTTGATGATCTGAAATCTCCTTGATGAATCATGATCAACCCTTGATCAAATGATGAATTTTACTTCATATACTTGATGTTGGCAAAAAATCATGAAGTTTGACTTTGGTTTGACCACAGTTGACCTCAGTTTGACTTTTTAACTGCATTGACTGATTTTGACTTATCTGATCATCTGACTGAGCAAACTTTTGAGAAAAGTCTTGAAACTTGTCATGGGGGTTCTTACACACATATAGGATGTTATGAAGCTCACTTGAAGTCTTGGAAGTCCATTTAGCCTGATTAAAGTCAAAACCCTAGTTTTGGATGCACTGCTTAGGAGGTGCATTGTCTGAGGGAATTGTCAACTCTTCTGACCAATTGTGAACTTTGTGAACCTTGTGAACCTTGTGAAATGTCTTGTGATACTCATGGGAGGTATTGTGAACCTTGTGAAACTTGTGAACCTCATAAAGTGACTTGTAGACTTCATGAACCTCATGAAAGGTCTTGAAAGTATTGGGAAACTTGTGAACCTTGTGAACCTTCATAAAGTAACTTGTAGACTTCATGAACCTCATGAAAGATTTTGAAAGCATTGTGAATCTTGTGAACCTTGTGAACCTTCTTAGAACACAAAGTCTTGTATTGTGAGGGCAAATTTTGGGGTGCAACAGCTGCCCCTGTTCAATTTTCTGAAACCTGAGGGGTTAGATTGGTATATTTGCCAGTCGTGACCTGGAAGGTTGAAGGGGATTGAACACAAAAGCCCAAAAATTTGCACTCACCAGTGCATAGAGTGATACAGATGGCTAGTTGGATATGTTTTTGAGTGGGCTTAAAGATGCCACTTGGAGAAAAGTTCTTCAGATATATTTATTGGAGAATAAAGCAGTCCAAAATATGGAGGTATAATGATAGCTGTCAGGAGGATGGAGCAGTCCTGAGGCAATGATATGATTTCAAGAGGATGAAGCAATCCTGAGGTAATGAAGTTGTCAGGAGGATAAAGCAGTCCTGTGATATTGATAATAGCTATCAGGAGGATGAAGCAGCCCTGAGGTGATGATGAGCTATCAGGAGGATGAAGCAGCCCTGAGGTGACAATATGATTTCAGGAGGATAAAGCAATCCTGAGGTAATAATAAGCTGTCAGAAGGATAAAGCAATCCTGAGGAAACAAGCTGTCAGGAGGATAAAGCAGTCCCGAGGTAATAATAATTTTTCAGGAGATTGAAGCAGTCCTGATGTAATAAAAAGCTGTCAGGAGGATAAAGAAATCCTGAGGTAGTAATAAGCTGTCAGGAGGATAAAGCAATCCTGAGGTAGCAATGTGATTTCAGGAGGATAAAGCAATCCTGATGTAATAAAAAGCTGTCAGGAGGATAAAGCAATCCTGAGGTAGTAATAAGCTGTCAGGAGGATAAAGCAATCCTGAGGTAGCAATGTGATTTCAGGAGGATAAAGCAATCCTGATGTAATAGGAATTTTCAGGAGGATGAAGCAATCCTGATGTAGTGATATGCTTTCAGGAGGATGAAGCAATCCTGATGTAAAGAAGCTGTCAGGGGGATAAAGCAATCCTGAGGTATTGATAATATGCTTTCAGGAGGATGAAGCAGTCCTGGTGTAACAAAAGCTTTCAGGAGGATGAAGCAGTCCTGATGTAATAAAAAGCTGTCAGGAGGATAAAGCAATCCTGAGGTAGTAATGTGATTTCAGGAGGATAAAGCAATCCTGATGTAATAGGAATTTTCAGGAGGATAGAGCAATCCTGAAGTAATGATGATAGCTGTCAGGAGGATGAAGCAGTCCTGGTGTAGTAATATGTTCCCAAGAGGATGAAGCAGTCTTGAGAGATGATAAGTCTTCAGGAGGATAAAGCAGTCCTGATGGATGATATGCTTTCAGGAGGATAAAGCAATCCTGATAATCATAAGTTTGTTTGCTGGATAATTAACCTGAAAACAAGGTAGCATTCTGTATAATAATATTAGTTTATGCATTATGTATGCATGTATGATATGATGCACTTAGGTAATGTACTATGTATCTATGGATATGTATGTTATGGTATGATGTAAATGATGTATGTATGATATGACACTGCCTGAAGCGTCTGGATATCTTCGTATAATAACTGCTGGCCAGAGAAAATAAATCCCGATTTGTTGTTGAAGAATATGAGGAACTTAGGCCCGTCTTGTTTGATAATATATTATACATAACCTCCCGTATGCTGGGGATAGCAAGGTATACATTACCTCCTGTCTGCTGGGGATAGTAAGGTATATATAACATCCCGTCTGCTGGGGATAGTAAGGTATATATAACCTTCGTCTTCGTTTGATAGTAGGGTATACATAACCTCCGTCTTCGTTCGTCGTACCATTATTGGAAAGTAATTTCCCGTATATCCGTATGAGGATAAAAGAGATGGATATAAATTCCAGGGGAGATGTGACTTTATGAAGATGGATTTGTCCTACTGAGGGTTTGTAACTGTTTTGTAGAGATGAACCGGCGAAGCTTCGTTGAAATCCTTCCCTCGTTCGTCCTTAGTAAATACTATTACTGCATTTTCATGCATTTCTGGTAAACATCAATCATATTAAGCATACATGCATTTCTGGTAAACATCAATCATATTCAAAAGCATACATACATTCAAACACAACCAATGGACGTTTCGCTTATGTAAATAGGGTAAAAGTAAATCTGGATTCAAAAGATGGAATTTATTTATATCAAAGAGTGACCCATACATGGGTAAATTTGTACAAAGAGACATAAACCCTAGTAAGAGGATTTTGTCATAAAGTTTTTACAAAACAAAGAGAATCAGCTATGTGGGAAATAATCCTATTGAGTTTCAATTCTACTATTGCCATTATCTTCAAGTATCTCATCTTCTGCTGTCGAGAGGAAAATGATTGGATTGAGCTTTATCTGTTCGAGCTTGAGTAAGTAATACAACTGGTTGTAGTTTCATGGGTGATCCAAACGAGACATAGTCATACGCTTTAATCCCTAACTTTTGCCTGGATTGCCCTTTCAGGTTTTCAATCCACCGGGATACCCTTTTTTGCCCAAGCCGCCTTTTCAGGTTTTCGACTTGCCGGGTGTACATCTTTTTATATATATCCCTAATTTTTTCCCAAACCCTTTTGGTTTGCCGGGATGCCCTTATTCTTGCTTAGGTCTGTCAACCTAGCGGGTCTCGTTTTATGCGTAGTATTTTTTAACTATGTCTGCGTTTACAGGTTGTGGGAAGTCTTCACCATCCATTGTAGTGAGTATCATGGCACCTCCTAAAAACACTGTCTTGACTACAAATGGTCCTTCATATGTAGGAGTCCACTTGCCCCTAGGATCACCCTGTGGTAATATGATACGCTTGATTACCAAGTCACCTGCCTGATATACCTTTGGCTTAACCTTCTTGTTAAAAGCTTTGATCATTCGTTTCTGGTACATTTGGCCATGACAAACTGCTGCTAGCCTCTTCTCAT
Source organism: Lathyrus aphaca (assembly GCA_963966055.1). Classification (NCBI taxonomy): domain Eukaryota; kingdom Viridiplantae; phylum Streptophyta; class Magnoliopsida; order Fabales; family Fabaceae; genus Lathyrus; species Lathyrus aphaca. The sequence goes on along the minus strand of OZ014519.1, from coordinate 296,792,907 downwards.
CAATCAAATTTATCTGGTCAAGTCGAGTCTGAACCCACTCATCCTCATCCAAGCCTGCATCCTTCATAATTCTTAAGGAGGGAATCTGAACTTCAATGGGCAGAAGTGCTTCCATACCATAGACTAAGGAGAATGGGGTTGCCCCTGTTGAAGTACGTATTGTAGTACGATAACCATGAAGAGCAAATGGTAACATCTCATGCCAATCCTTGTAGGTAACAGTCATTTTCTGTACAATCTTCTTAATGTTCTTATTAGCATCTTCAACTGCCCCATTCATTTTTGGACGATACGGAGAAGAGTTATGATGCTTAATCTTGAACTGCGTGCAGAGATCAGTAATCATAGTGTTGTTCAGATTAGAGCCATTGTCAGTAATAATCCTTTCAGGGATGCCATACCTACATATGAGATTATTCTTAATGAATCGAGCCACAACATTCTTGGTAACAGATGCAAATGAAGCTGCCTCCACCCACTTCGTGAAGTAATCAATAGCAACCAGGATGAAACGATGCCCATTAGAAGCAATAGGCTTGATCTCACCAATCATATCAATGCCCCACATGGCAAAGGGCCAAGGAGCAGTCAACACATTCAAGGGTGATGGAGGTACATGGACTTTATCAGCATAGATTTGACACTTGTGACATATTCTAGAGTGTTGATAGCAATCAGCTTCCATGGTAGACCAATAGTAACCTGCTCTCAAAATCTTCTTTGCCATGTTATGACCACTAGAATGAGTGCCAAAGATTCCATCATGCATATCTTCCATAATCTCAGTTGCTTCCCTCTTATCCACACAACGAAGCAAAGTTGAATCATGATTGCGCTTGTACAAAATCCCATTACTCAAAAAGAACTTGGCAGAAAACCTTCTCAGGAATTTCCTCTCTTTGACAGATGCCCCTTCAGGGAACTCCTGAGCTTCAAGATATCTTTTCACTTCATAGTACCAAGGTTTCTCCTCTGCCCCTTCAGTGTCAATCTCATTGCAGTATGCAGGATTTTCAAATCTATCAATAGTAATCTTGGGAGCTTCATCATCCCAGCTGATCTCAAACATGGATGCCATGGTGGCTAAAGCATCTGCCAACTGATTCTCTCTCCGTGGAATATGTCCAAAGGTAATCTCTTTGAAATGTGGGATCAAAGACAACACATGCTCTCTGTAAGGAATGAGATTATCATGCTTGGTATCCCAATCTCCTTTAATCTGACTTACTACCAGGGCTGAATCTCCATACACATCAAGGAACTGAATCTTCATATCAATAGCAGCTTTAATACCCAGGATACATGCCTCATACTCAGCCATGTTATTGGTACAATAGAAACAAAGTCTGGCAGTAATCGGGGTATGGCAACCTTCAGGGGAACTAATCACAACACCAACACCATTACCAAGTGCATTGGAAGCACCATCAAAAACCATAGTCCATCGGGATCCTTGTTCAGGTCCGTCATATTGTCCAGATTCTTTGGTAATAATCATAATGTCTTCATCAGGGAACTCAAAACTCATTGACTGATAATCATCCACTGCTTGATGAGCCAAATGATCAGCAACAACACTTCCCTTAATGGCCTTCTGAGTAGTATATTGTATGTCATATTCTGTCAAGATCATTTGCCATCTTGCAATTCTTCCGGAGAGAGCAGGTTTCTCAAATATGTACTTGATTGGATCCATCTTCGAAATCAATAAGGTAGTATGAGTCAACATATACTGTCTTAGTCGGCGAGCAGCCCATGCCAAAGCGCATCAAGTTTTCTCGAGCAGTGAGTATCTTGTTTCACAGTCGGTAAACTTTTTGCTAAGGTAGTATATTGCCTGCTCTTTTCGACCAGACTCGTCATGTTGCCCCAATACACACCCCATTGAGTTGTCTAACACTGTTAAGTACATAATCAAGGGTCTTCCATCAACTGGTGGCATCAAAATTGGAGGTTCTAGCAGATATCTCTTGATTTCATCAAAGGCAGACTGGCACTCATCATTCCATTCCATCACCTGATCTTTCTTCAACAACTTGAAGATTGGCTCACAGATGGCAGTCAATTGGGAAATAAATCTTGCAATGTAATTCAAACGTCCTAAGAAACCTCTAACCTCCTTCTCAGTACGGGGAGCTGGCATCTCTCGTATAACTTTCACTTTTGCAGGATCCACTTCAATACCTTTTCCACTGACAATGAAACCCAGGAGCTTTCCAGATCTAACTCCAAAAGTACACTTGTTTGGATTCAATCTCAACTTGTATTTATTCAACCTCTCAAACAATTTATGCAAATGATCAAGATGTTGCTCTTCATTCTGGGATCTAGCTATCATATCATCCACATATACCTCTATCTCATGATGAATCATATCATGAAACAAAGCCACCATAGCACGCTGATATGTTGCCCCTGCATTCTTCAAACCAAATGGCATCACCTTATAGCAAAAAGTCCCCCACTGTGTCACAAATGTTGTCTTCTCCATGTCTTCGGGAGCCATCTTGATTTGATTGTAACCAGAGAAACCATCCATAAAAGAGAATACCTTATGCTGAGCAGTGTTGTCTACCAGGATATCAATATGAGGAAGTGGAAAGTCATCTTTGGGGCTAGCCTTGTTCAAATCTCTGTAGTCCACACACATACGTACCTTACCATCTTTCTTGGGAACTGGTACCACATTTGCAACCCACTGAGGATAAGAAGTCACTGCTAGGAACCCTGCATTGAACTGTTTCATTACCTCTGCCTTGATCTTTTCTGACATTTCAGGACGCATACGACGAACCTTCTGCTTCTTTGGACGACAATCTTCTTTCACTGGTAAACGGTGAACCACAATGTCTGTATCCAACCCTGGCATATCTTCATAAGACCAAGCAAAGATCTCCACATAGTCACGTAACATCTGAATCAATCTGCTCTTGACACTGTCCTCTAAATCAGCCCCTATCTTGACCTCTTTTCTGTTTTCTTCAGTTCCCAGATTCACAACTTCGACTGGCTCTTCATGTGGCTGTATAGCTTTCTCTTCTTGTTGCAACAACCTAGCAAGCTCTACAGGTATTTCACAATCTTCCTCATTTCCGTCTTCAGTTTGATAGATCGGATTCTCGAAATTATAATTGGCAATAGTAGAACTATTATCAACAGGATCCAGAGTGGATGAGGATCTGCATTTTAGTGATGTGGGTGTGTGTAAGAACACATAGCTGATAAAGCAAAAGTAAAAGAAAAAGAAAGACAAGGAACACAACATTTACTAAAGCGAAACGTCCACTGATTTTATTGAATGAAGTATGCAAATGAAATGACAGCCCGTAACAAGCATACCATTATGCCCCGGGTAAGGCACAAGGCTTGAGAGTTTTAATTGTTCAGAAATTACAAAATTAAAAAAAAAGCAACAACACAGTAATAGTATTTACTCCTGACTAAAGGAGATAGGGATAACATCTTCAGCTTTCCAATTATTGAGTCCAGCACCCACAGTAGGAAAAACCCAAGCATCCAAGTTGTAGTCTTCATCATCGTCTCCCACAGCATTGATCTGATCTTTCATAACCCCTTGATTGGTGATACGAACAACACGAGCACGACGAACAACCTTCTGGGACTCTGCAGTGAAACCCAAACCAAACTTGTCAGACTTGTATGGGATATCAGGAAGCTGACCCCAACTAGTACAACCACCTTCGTCCACCACAGCTCTAGCATCATTGAGGGAGGCCATTTCCATTGTTGGAGGTTTTCTGGTGACCACAGGAACTTTCTTGACAACAGGGGGAGCTACATAATCATTACCAATCCCAGGAACCACTTCAAATGTCTGACATGGAGTTTCAATGTATTCACCTTCCATTTCCAGATACATGAAAGTGTTTACATGGCTGACAAAGTATTCTTCCTCTCCATAGACGGTAACAACCCTTCCTTCCACCGGATATCTTAGCTTCTGATGTAATGTAGAGGTTACAGCACCTGCCCCATGGATCCAGGGACGACCAAGCAGACAAGAGTATGAAGGACGAATATCCATCACAAAAAATGTAGCAGTAAAAACTTGGGAGCCAACTTTGATTGGAAGATCAATTTCCCCATGCACTACTCTTCTAGAACCATCAAAAGCTTTTACCACAATATTACTGGGCTTCAGCACAGCATCTTCAGGACTCAGCTTGTTCAGGACTTCCTTAGGTAACACATTTAGAGAGGAACCATTGTCTATCAATACATGTGACAGGGTAGTTCCCCTGCATTCAATTGAAATATGCAGGGCCCTGTTATGATCTCTCTTGGCAGGGGTCAAATCAGCATCAGAAAATCCCAACCCATTATCATAAGTCAGGTGGGCAACACAATTCTCAAACTGGTCAACAGAAATGGCATTGGGCACATGAGCAGTCTTCAGAAACTTTATCAAAGCTTTTGCATGAGCTTCAGAACATAACAACAAGGACAACATAGAAATCTTTGAGGGAGTATGCCCCAACTGATCAACAATGTCATAATCACTCTTGCGAATGATTTTCAATACTTCCTCCATCTGTTTGGAGAGGTCATCAGCAGTCGGCACATTAGCAGATATAGGCTCAATAACAGGACCCTTGCCCCGAGCATCAGTGGTAGTGGTATCAACAGGAGTAACTGCATTCTTAGAAGTAACTGGAGGAGAGAAGACTCTTCCACTTCGTGTGATCTTACTATAGATCCAACAATATTGTCAACGTCAACAGGCACATCAGCTAATGGTTCTTGCTTAACACCATGGATGTAAACATCAGACCCATAGTGCCAAGGCACAGCTTTATCAGACGTATATGGAATAGGACCAGGAGTAGTAATGATCAGAGGAGCCACTCTGGCTTCAGCAACAACTTTCACAGGGCCTTCAGCAGTGATCTTGATTGGACCCTGATGAGTGATTTTAATAGGTCTCTTTGAAGTGATTCTTACCGGTACTTTGTCAACCATATCAACCTCTTCAATCTTCTTACCTCGAGTAAGATGATCCACCATACTTTCTACAGACGATGGGGTCCTCTCAAACACTATAGTATACTTATCCATGAGACGTTGAATTCCATCTCTCAATCTGAAGCAACTATCTGGCTTATAGGTACAATAAAAACAATCTTCACGACAACCTGGAAAGAGTCCGGCCTGTACTAACTTCTTCTTGATAACAGACACTGGTGTGGTCAACTCCATAACTGAATAGACATGTAGATCTTCATCAATGGCATTGACAGTCTTCTCGTGATTTGGCATTGGAGCAGTAATCACATTTGGAGTACCCGGAGGGTCAAACTCAATCTCTCCAGCCTCAATCATGTCTTGAATTTTGTTCTTCAAGACCCAGTAGTTATTAGTATCATGACCCTGACAGTTTGAGTGATATGCACATCGTGCATTGGGGTTGTACCTGGGAGAGGTAACATTGGGATTCTGAGGAGCCTCCTTCAAAGTAATGAGCTCAGCCTTCAACAAATGTTGTAATGCCTGAGCCAGTGACATGTTGATCTTCGTGAACTGCCTTCTAGCCCTCTGTTGGTTGCCCTGTGGCTGCTCTGTTGTTGCAGGAGTTGGATTTGAAATATGGACTGCACTCACAGACTGATGCTTTCTGTTACGATCAGGTTGACCATAAACAGCATTGGATTCTTTCTTCCCAGTGGGAGGCTTCTTTGCAGCACCTGATGAAGAAGTACCCACCTGGATCTTGCCATTCTTTATACCATTTTCCACTCGCTCTCCTGTCATGATCAACTCAGTGAAGCCAGATGATGAGCTTCCAATAAGATGACTGTAAAACGGACCATTCAACGTACACATGAACATATCAACCAATTACCTGTCAGTCAAAGGGGGTTGAACTCTTCCAGCTAAGTCCCTCCATTTCTGAGCATACTCCTTAAAACTTTGGCACCCATGGACATGCTTTGCAGCTGCATGCGAGTGGGAGCTAAGTCAGCATTGTATTGATACTGCTTATAGAAAGCTTCAGCAAGATCATTCCAGTCTCTGATGTTGACACTCTCCAATTGATAATACCACTCCAACTGAGCTCCAGATAAGCTCTCTTGGAAAAAGTGGATCCACAACTTCTTGTCAGCTGTGTGAGGTTGAATCCTTCTGACATAAGACCTCAAATGCAGCTTGGGACAAGAGACCCCATCATAAACAACAAAGGTAGGAACCTTGAAACCAATGGGTATGACAACCCCAGATATCAGACTCAAATCTTCAAAATCTAGCCCAGAAGATTTCTGCAACTCCATGGCATCCATCCTATCCACCAGCATCTTGAATTTATCCTCATTAGGATCATGGTAATAATTAGCCTCAGAATCAGAGTCCCCCATAGTGTTGTGGAGACTACCTCCCTCTTTTTCAGATTCCTCAGATTCATAGTCTTCAACCTGCTCTTTGGTCTTGACAGGACCTTTGAACCTTTTTCCCATGTTGAGCAGGCCCCCTGACCTTCTAGTCTTCTTAGTCTTCTTGGCCAGCAGTGTCTTCAATTCATCCTGCCCCTTGGATAGGTTCAGGATCAGCTCTTGGAACTGTGCATTTTGTGCCTGGAGATCCTTAACTGATTGTTCAAGAGCCATTGCTGAAATAAACAACGAGAAGATGAGAAACCTGTGCACAAATAAACCTGTGATGCAATGATATGATGTTTTAATGCGTATGCAATGTTTTCAAGGACCGCAGGATTTAAATTTGCTTAGACAAACAAGAAGGTAAACTTTTATTAGTAATAACTTTGTTTTGCCTCTTGGGCTTACAAAAAATGAAATGCAATAAATACAAGAGATGGGGTTTTAAGTCTCCCATGGACGTTTCCTCTTTGTGTTGAGGTATGAATTGAGGTTCCGTTCCTCGTGAAGTTGCTTTGTTAGTTCCAGGATTCTTTCTTGGCTTGCTTTGTAATGAGCCTCAAAAGTATCCCTTTGCTCCTTCAACTGGATCCAAGATCTCTGCAAGTCTTCCATGTCAGTAGGCATGTCTGGGTGAAGGATGGTGTAAGCAGTGTCTCCTTCAGCAACAGGTTCCATGGTAACTGGCAGGATAGCAGGATATGGCATCATGAGAGTCTGAGCACGAGATCGCACCCATCTGAGATAAGCTTCCATAGGAATAGTGTACTTAGGCTCCAGAGTCTTGCTGTCAACCTTGTTTACTTTTCCCCATGCTCGTATGAATCTCTAACGGTAACCTTGAAGATCGTTGTCGTAGTCAAACACAATGCCCTGAATCAACATGTCATGTGGACCATCAATCCGAGCGTAACCAAACTGTCGTAAAGCCAAAGAAGGGTTGTAGGTAATGCCTCCTCTTATGCCTAGAAGTGGCACATTAGGAAACTCCCCACAACGGTCAATGATAGTGACATTCTCCATAGATCTGGAGCACCAATGAATATCTGAATGCGAGAGTGACATGATCCTCTTAGACCACCTGAACCCTTGTTCATTCTTCATCACTGAGCGAGGAAGGTGAGAAATAAACCACCTAGATAGCAAAGGTATGCAACACATAAAAGTTCCTCTTGCCCTTGTAGTACGGGTATGAAGAGAATGTAGGATTTCTCCAAGCAATGTAGGCACTGGATTGTGACTCAGAAATATGTTGATGGCATGAACATCTACGAACTGATCTGGATTGGGGAACAATACTAAGCCATATATCAGCAAGGCTAAGATCTCCTCAAAAGCATCATGACTCATAGCCTTCAAGAACAACTGAGCTTTCTCTATCAACCCTTTAGCTAGAATACCCTTGACTCCGCTTCTCGTTTCTAGAACAACGTCAGACTTCTTCAGATGTAGAGCTGCAGCAATAACTTCTGGTTTAAGTTCCTTCTCCAAGCCTGTGAATGGTCTTTGATCAAGAACAGGTATACCCAGAAGTTTAGAGAACTCCTCCATGGTTGGAACCAGCTGATAATCAGGGAATGTAAAGCAGTGGTGCTTAGGATCAAAGAACTGAAATAGGACACTCATCATGTCTTCATTGAACCCTGAAGTGATTAGATCCAATAGATGACCATGTCTCTTGATAAACTGGGAGTGATCAGACACTTGAGAAACCAACTCTTTAAGCTTAGCAGGTATGCCCACAAAGTTGATCCTGATGGTGTTTCTACGAGCAGAAGCCATGACCTGCAACAAAGAACAAAGATAAATCCTTTGGTCCTTGAAATGGTTAGTGAAAATGCTATGCTTATGATGCATGATGATGTCATGATGTTATGTTCAATCACAAACATGTGGCACACACAAGCAAGTCACACAATAGCCCTAGGTTTAAAGGCTTGCATGAGGTTTAAAGGTAAGTACCCTCCCCTGAAGTTAGATGGTTCATCCTGTCCTACAAAAGTAACCATGTTCTAAGGGATCTCAATATCATTGATCCTTCACAAGGGTGGTTGTTCAGTAGGCAACTTACTTGCCAACCAAAACCCTCCAAGTTTAAGATCTCAATGAGCGTAGTATCGAGTATCAACCAACTTCAGTCTGCACCAAAGCCGGCTATCTCACTACTTTTCTAAAGGCCAAGATGAGATAACTAGGGTTCTAAAAGTCAGTTAGTGTATTGACAACATATGGCAGCCTCATATTATCCTCAACTTGACTTAAGGAACATAAGCACCCACCAAGAAGTCACACTAACTATGGCCACCATATCAACCATATCGGTATACGCCGTACAGTTTCCTTGGTCTATTGCCATTTACCTAAGGTACACTAGATCCGGGTTAGGACCTTTCACACATAAGAGCACCCCAACAGATAAGTATAAATCAAACAAGGCAAACAATTTTAAAGTGATCTAATTCCTAAGGGTACCCCTCTTTAATATTAAATCCCCAGCAGAGTCGCCAGTTCTGTAACACGGTGGGAGAACTGACTTTAAGTTATGTTGCGGATAGCAAGAGTCGCCACCGACTTTTATTTTATCCAAAGGAAAGGCATAAAAGAACAGGAAAGACCTTTTTAAAAGATTTTTGGGTCCGGGGGGTAGGTTATGTAAAGGGAAGGTGTTAGCACCCTTTACATCCATGGTTATCCATGGGCTCTTAGTTACTTAGCTCACTTTGAATTGTTTTTTTTTGAAAAGGTGAAGTGTGTGAATAGAAATTTTCATAAGAGTTAATAATGATCCATGTACGGATGCGTAAAAACTTGTGTTTGAAATTTGTGAAGTATTTGAAGTTGTTTTGAAATAGTGAGCAAGTAACTATGAGGAACCTACCCTAAAGTTTAAGTCTTTCTGTTCTTTATCCTTTAAATGGTAAGACTATCCCTATTATTAAGGAATAGGTAGTCATTACCTTGGATGTAAGGGACATATGAGGGACATCTGTTAATGAAGGCAACTGTAGGGTGTATTAAGCATTTTTTGGAGGGACTGTCATCATTATTCGAAAGGGACTTGATCTTTTTAAAGGCAACCATTTAAGGGACTTGATGACTTTTCTTTTTAAGGGACTTGCTTTATACACCCCACTTGACCTTTTTGAATAGGCAACATTGAGAGGCAACCCTAGAAAGTGAGATGGCGATTAAAAATCGACTTACGTGTGTGAGTGTTTAATTTAATTTATCTTTTAATTAAAATGATCTAAATTTAATTTTAAATATAATACATGTTTACACTCCCTATTTTACTAACCATGGCATGATAATTAAATATTTACAAAAATTTACATCCAGGAGCATTTACATAATAATTATAATAAGCAATTAAAAATAAAATAGCAAAAATAAATATAGAAACAAAATATAAATAAATAAGCAAAATAAATAAGCAATAAATAAATATAATGGGGGTTAGTAATAATAATAATTAAAAAATAAAATAAGGTTAGTGAAATAATAATAATAAGCATAATAATAAAATAAATGGATTAGTAATAATATGGTTAGTAATAATAACAATAATTAAAATAAATGGAATTAGCAAAAATATTATAAAAAAACATAATTAACATAATAAACAACAGATTAGATTTTTAATATAGACAATTGTTTAAAAATAAGAGGAAATATGAATAATTAAATAATTATTATAATATTTTAATTTATGTACAAATTATTAAATTATTTTTAAACATATTATAATTACAAAATAAAATTATCATAGGTCTAATTATTTCTATGCACATATTTAAAAATTATTTATATATAAAATTTAGATTACAAATAAAAAATATTTACATAAGTTATAATTATATTTACAAAACTTGATTATATTAAATAAATATATACATAGTAATTATATTTATAAAAATTTAATTATACTAAATATTATATTTACAAAAATAAAGTTAGAAAAATGAAATTAGGTTTTAACATTTGTTTAGAGAAAATAAATTATGGTTTCTAAAATTAGGGTTTTGTTTAGAAAAATATTTAAGGTTTTTTAATTTAATATACAAAATTATTTTAATTAATATACATATATTATAATTACATAATAAAAGAAATAATTTTTTAAATTAAAAAATATGATTTTTGAATATTTGAAACATTGAATAGAATTATTTTATATAATTATTTTATTATATATCATTATTAATAAAACCTAAATTAATTAAACAAAAATAAAAATAAAAATAAAAACAAAACAAACCTGGCTGGGATTTGAACCCAGGAGGCTTTGTTCAACAGCAACAACACCCACCACTAAGCCATCATGCGCAGGCAGCAAGCAAAAGGGAAGAATTGATTTTGTTTCGTAGTCTGAAAAATCCAGAAAATTAAAAGGAAGCAAAATGGCCTGGGGGAGGATTGAACCCAGGACCTCTTGAATACACAAACGCACGCATGACCATCCAGCTAGGTGAGCAATTCTGTTTACAAACCAACAACAATGCATAATATATAATAAAGACTTAATATTTGGAAAAAACAAACAAAAAGAGCTGGAGCCAGGGTTCGATCCCCTGCCCTTTGCTTTGAATATCCAAGACCAAGCAGTCAACCACTGGGACAAGCCATGCGCTTGTGATAACAAACCAATAACAAAACATAATATTTTTAAAATATAATTTGAATTTCCAAAACGCGCCAAACAGCTTCTTCTTCAACCTCATGACCTGTGATTTTACCTGCGAATTCAGCCACGAATTTTCCTGCGAAAACAGAATGGCAACAAAACCTACGAAAGCCAATGATCACCAAAACTGTAAAATTTCACAAAATTGAATCCACAAACATAATCCAGAGGTTCATTCGAATCAATCCATGGTCTTAGAATTCATTTATGTTTTGTAAATCATAAAACCCTAATTCTTGGCCGAAACCCTAAGAATGGTGGATTCCTATTCCTGCATCAAAACTCAAATTGCTTTGCCCAGAAACCTTCACAAGCTTAATACAAACATCATAAACCAAACAAAATTCATTGAGATACATTAAATTAGTGAAACCGAAAAAAATATATTCAAGAACAAATAGAATTCGGATTATGCATTATGGAGTGATTTTGATGCATATGAGTATTGGTTTTGCTTCAACAAGGTCCAAAGAACATTGCTATGTTCTTATTTTACCTTCAAACTCCTTGTATCAATGAATCCGAAAATTGAGTTTGGAGAGATTTTTTGAATTTGCAAACTTACACTTGGGGCTGTGGAAATTCGTCTCTTGCAATAGGGTTGTGTTTAGTACTTATAGGTGATTGATTTTAGGTCAAAAAATTGATTGGTTGTATGAAGAATTTGATATGAAAAGATCCACAATGATCATGCCTTAAAATATCAAATATTCATGTGTGAATGCTTGCTATTTTTGGCCAAATCTCATGATTTCTTTCCTCTTCAACTCAAATCAATATTTAAGACTTTCTAGAAGCTTGATCCAAATTAAATCTTTTATTTTCATATTTTATTTTTATTTAAAATGATTTTTAATGAATTAAATCAAAATAAATAAAAATAAAAATAATAAAAATCTGATTTTTAATGGTTTGGGTCGTGCATGAAGTTGTTGTATGGATTGGGTCATCATTTGACAAGCCCATTTGGGAGAAATTGGTTTTAGACCTCCATTTTCATCATAAACCAACCCAAAATTTCCCAACTTTGCAAGGGCACATATCCTTCAATTTTAATTCTATGAGGGTGTTCTTGGACATTTTGGAAATCTTGAAGAGTCCTCTAACCAACCCCACTGGTTTCATGTCCATATCATTTACCAATCTCAAGTTATGCCCTTTTGAAGTTGTTGACTTTTTGTTGACTTTCAAAAGGACCTATAATGTCTTAGCTCATACCTTCCAAATGAAGCATTTTTGGGCTTGGCTTGTGATACACAAAGTTGTATAGAATTCAATTTCCTTCAAAATGAGCTTTGGATGGATACTTGGTGATGAAGTATTTGAAAGTTATGGCTGGTCAAAGTTCAGTTGACTTTTACTGAGGAAACCCTAATTTAGAAACTCCTGATTCTTGATGATCTGAAATCTCCTTGATGAATCATGATCAACCCTTGATAAAATGATGAATTTTACTTCATATACTTGATGTTGGCAAAAAATCATGAAGTTTGACTTTGGTTTGACCACAGTTGACCTCAGTTTGACTTTTTAACTGCATTGACTGATTTTGACTTATCTGATCATCTGACTGAGCAAACTTTTGAGAAAAGTATTGAAACTTGTCATGGGGGTTCTTACACATATATAGGATGTTATGAAGCTCACTTGAATTCTTGGAAGTCCATTTAGCCTGATTAAAGTCAAAACCCTAGTTTTGGATGCACTGCTTAGGAGGTGCATTGTCTGAGGGAATTGTCAACTCTTCTGACCAATTGTGAACTTTGTGAACCTTGTGAACCTTGTGAAATGTCTTGTGATACTCATGGGAGGTATTGTGAACCTTGTGAACCTTGTGAACCTCATAAAGTTACTTGTAGACTTCATGAACCTCATGAAAGGTCTTGAAAGTATTGGGAACCTTGTGAACCTTGTGAACCTTCATAAAGTAACTTGTAGACTTCATGAACCTCATGAAAGATTTTGAAAGCATTGTGAATCTTGTGAACCTTTTGAACCTTCTTAGAACACAAAGTCTTGTATTGTGAGGGCAAATTTTGGGGTGCAACAATGATGATACGGACGAGTATCAACTAGTTAACAAAGAACACAGACAAGTGTTGAATCTTGAGAAAGATGAGTGGTGTGTACAAGATACGGACGGGTATTTGTAATAAGTAAACATGAGTGAGACACATACGAGTGTTTAACTTGCTGGGAGAGTGTAGACACCCTAAATTTGCTCTCTGGCTTTTCTGTCTTTTTCTGGCTTTTCGTTCGCATATCATCTGCATTTCCACTAGATCATTAACATTTAAGATTCGCATCATGTGCATAGGACATGGGATCAGGGTTTCCTGAAGGTCAGAGTTGCACTTTATTTGCGGATTATCAGGAATTCAAGGTATTGGCTATGCAGCCGTCAATGGCATCATCTTCTTATGCTCTTGTCACTGGATTAGGGTTTATTTCCCTGATATAGTGGTTTCAAGGATTTCACATCTGCAAGGACTATTCACTGGCACATCTGGACCACCATTAGAATTGAAGTTTGAGTCAAGGGTCTTTTCTTCAGTTACAAGGATTCGTCTTTTTAGCATCTCTTTTTGTGTTTGGAATTCGTCAGAGACTCTTTCACAAAAATTCAAGACTTATGTGGTCACAGCTTCAGAGGCAGGTTAATTAGAATGATTGTTGTTTCAAGTGCGAGTTATTAAACGGTGCAAGAATGGTTTCATTCACTTTAATCATAGGCTGTGGGAGGGAGTTCGAATGTGGTTATGGTTTAAATTCAATCAAGATATGTGTGGAGAGTATATTCAAGTTCATTCCGAGTTTTATTCCTGTTCAAGTTCATATTCCATTCCACGATATATTCATCAAAATTCCATTAACTTTCCTTTTAAATCTTTTTTTCTTTTTCACTATCCACATTTTATGATCCATTTCTTTAAGTCCATTACCAAATTATATCTTCCTAATTTTTTTTGTATAAATCCATATCAGCCCATTACACTTATCCCAATCCATTTACATTCTTTCTTTTTACTCAATTTAATCCATTTTCATCTCCTATTATCCTTCTACCCGATTTTATCCGTTTACAAATAAATTCGCATTTTATTTCATAGTCCATTCCTTTTTTTTTTTTTTTTTTTTTACCTGTATCTAAAATTTCATTAATTATCCACCAAGTTTTTTTCCCATTATCCCAAACCGTAAGTCATTTTTCTAATTAAATCACATTTTTATTAAACAATTTGTTTCACTCTTTCATAAGCCCATTCATACTTCCATTAAGCCATTTCCTCATTATTGCAGCAAAATTAAAAGTAATTGGAAAAAATAGAAGTTCATAACATCCACTACACACACACATGCGAAGCCTCACATTTGTTTTCCCTTTCTTTTTCACGCACAACACCTTTTCACAGTAACAAATATCATTTTCTTTCATCACACGTTCCTCACACATTTCACACAGCTTGCTTTTCTTTTCTTTTTTTCAATTTCCTCATGGCCCACACGCATCAAGCAACCCACGCATTACACACCAACTGATTTTTCAGGTAGCACATTTGCAGTGGTATCACGCATTCCGCAAAGGACAATCTCACGCACAAAAACTTCAACACCCAGCTCACTCTTTTTCCATTCAGCAACAATTACACAACCTCTTATTTCCCTCAATTCAACTCGTCATTATCATCTTCATCCTCACCTTGCAATTTCAAAACCACCAAACCTCTTCCGTCATTCTGATTCGGAAATCACCAAAACATATAATCTCACTCATTTTTTCTCACCGCATCAATTCAACCATGACCTCAACACTCACCTAAAACAACACCGCCGAATCCACCCACCTCCTTTCTGAACACAAACCACTCTCCTCACCACAACAACGGAATACCTTAAAACCGAAATCAACCAACAGCATCACTCATCTCTCTCAACACAACACCCTGCATTCAATTCAAAACCATTGAATCACCTGAACACAAGCCACTCTCACGCAATCTTCAATTGGTTTCCATCATCAAACTCACCTCACCACCATCCCGCATCACCATAAACCGCAGCCCTTCAAATCTCCAAACCGAATCAACACTCCCCATCACACAAATCACCTCTGAGTTTCTAACAACAACACAACACTCAACACAGAAGCAGATCGGAAACAGAGAAGTTGAGATGCGAAAGAGTTGAAACTTGATCCGAAAGAGACACGTGGTGGAGCTCTTTGTGCCGACGGAAGAATCCTTGTCCGCGGCGTGGATCCTAATTGGTGGAACGACGGAGCTGAGTCGTTTTTGTGCGGCGGCGTTGTGTTTTCTCTGTGCGAGGAATTTGATCGGTGACGGCGTGAAGCCAAGGCGAGACAGGAAGAGATCGAAGCAAAATCTGAGCCGTGATGAGAGAGAGACGAGATCGAACGGCGAGACATTGAAGATTGATGTCGGACCCGTTCATTGATTGGCCGTTTTTGTGTGAGGTTCTCTGGCGGCGTAGCATTCTGAAGAAGAAAACAAGCTACAGTAACAAGACGCAAGGGAAGAAGAAGCTCGTGTTTTGACCGCTGACTTGCTTTTCCTTTGCAATTTCCTTTTTATATTTTATGATCCTATATGTGTTTATGTCTTTATTGGTTGACTAATCGGTTTAGGCCCATTTTAAGTTTCCCATATCTCAATTTCAATTCCCCCTGGCTCGTGTTCTCAGGCCTATAAGTCCACCGTGTTCGGCTAGTCAGGCCCATGTTTCCAACATTGGTACCTCCTTTAAATTTTTTGTGTTTAATATTTGTTTGTTTAGTTAATTAGAATTGTTCTTAATTTTTAGTTTATCTTTGAAAGCTAGCATTTGTTCATTCTCTGGATTATTTAAGACCTTAATTAGGTTTTGTTTAAATTTTATTATTAATTATTAATATAACTTTGATGTTAGTTCGCTTCAATTCATTTGAGTTTAATTAATTAGGATTTGATCTAATCTTGGTTCTAGTTTTGGATGTTGTTTTGTAGGTTTATGGTTCGATTTTGAGGATGTCGAATTTGGCTTGATGATAACCTTATGATTGTTTGTTTGCTCACGGATTATTGACTTGTCAGTGTTCGTAGAATTCTGGATGCAATTTGAGATGAATAGTGGACTATTGCGTGGACTTGAAGACTCGCCTTGATAAACACTCTTGTTGATTATTCTTTGTTGGATGGTTTGGATACTGGAAGCTCCCATTTGACTATTGTTTGATGTCACGATAATTGACAATTGCGCTTGACTGTTGAATCTTTCTGGACTCGATATTCTGGACTTGATATTTCTTCTTACGCTTATTGAAGAGGCAGCGGACCTTCTCCGTTAGGTACCACTGAGGCCTGGTTTTATTGCATGCTGCTGCATCTGGAAGTCCTACTGGTGTAGGCTCTGTTTGTGCATTATTCATCTCATCTCCATTTTGCATTCTCATCTCTTTATCTTATTTCTTCCTCATCTTCTTCTTTTCGTTCTTACTTGAGGTGTGCTTAGGTCACCATGAAGCTTCTCCTCTCATCTTTTTCTTTTCTTCTTCATTAGGATAGTGAGCCTCACTAACTTAGGACCATCCAAGCATGTGAATATTAGGATTAGACTTTTCCCGTTAGCTTTTTACCTTTATGTTCCTTTTGGTTCTTCTTCTCTTCTCATCTCATAACTCTAAAAAACACTTTAATAAATTTGAAGTGATGTCTTGATCCATAGCCTTATCCCATGAGGTATGCTTGTAGTCTTCCCATCTTGGGATAGTACATGTTTACCTTGTGATGCACAAGTCTGATCAAGGTATCTTCTTCATAAAAGAAAAGTCTAAAAAACACTTCTTCACTTGTAAATAACCAAAAGCACTTAATAATTAAGCAAGTTAGTGAGCCTAGGCCCTAATCTGTGGGTTCAAGTTTTGGGGATCTTCTCCTTACTTGAGTGTGCTTATCCTATTATTCCATCTTGGAATGTAGTGACAAGTGCACATTCTATTGATAAGAGCTTGAGTTCATTTCCTTGTGACACACTCATAAAAGCTTCTAAAAAAAACACAAACAAACAATAAGCGTCTTTCCTTCGGGAATTCTTTTCTCATCTCCTTCGCTCCGTACGCGAACTTGCTCCTACTTGTCATTTTGCAAGACGGTTACGCACTCGTCGTCCGAGTCTGCAACACCTGAGCAATGGCATAGGCAGTTCAAGCCTTAATTCACAAGCAATTTCCTTTTAGTACCCCTAGTTAGGGGAACTACGGCGTCTCTGATCCTCATTATCCTGATGAGGTACGTAGGCAGCGGGGTAGGGCCCGTTCGAGCACAATCTTTATTTTCCCTACATTTTTCCCTTTGTTTCTTATTTCATTTCTTTCCAGTTTCTTTTCATTTTCATTTCTTTTGCTGCAGCTTTCATACTCTCACCCTTTGAAACATTTATCTTTGCAAGCGTGGATCCCGTCGGGTACGGCGGACGATCTGGGTGCTAATACCTTCCCAGGTCGTAACCGACTCCCGAACTCAGTCTCTTTGGTTCGCAGGACCTGTGTCCTTCCTCTTTCTTTCTTCTGGTTTGTGCAGCATTACCATTCCCTTTCTTCGGGATAAAAATGCCTGGCTGGCGACTCTATTCTTCTTCCGCGCCACTTTCGCGTTTGTACCAGGATGGAAATCCCGGGAGCGACAGCTGGCGACTCTGCTGGGGACCGAACCCAGAATCTCTGGTTCCCCTGTGAGTCTCTCCTAGCGCTTGTGTGTTGTTGTTTCATTGGGTGATGTTTGTTTGCTATGGCTTGTTGTATGCTATTGTTTGTTTATTTATAGCTTTATTTACAGCTTTATTTACAGTTTTCAGTATTTATTTTCTGCATCATGTATATATATTGGACTGTCTGGACTGGTTTTCTTTGGTGGGATGGGTGTTACTTGTTCTTGAGAGATATGAGCCAAGTACCCGGCTCGAGTGCACCATAGGACTTAGAGTGGTTCCACTTTGGCCTCATGAGATCTTGTCATGGGGGTAGTAGTGAGTTCCACACCCAGGTTGCGATTGTCTTGGAAATGTCTTGATTTGGGGATCTTCCTCTCTCATTACATAACCCTGACAGTTATGTGCAGCTGGGGACCGATCATTGTGAACCTTGTGGAAACATCCCTCTTTAGTGATGACAGTGGCAGCCCACATTTTGTGGCAAACCCATTCGCATCCGAGGGCCCACCTGGGGATCACATAGGATGACCTTGTGTCCTGGACTCAGCTGAGGCCTCCCTGCGTAGTACATAATGCCAAACCGATTCCCTGATCTGGTCATGAGCCACTTCTCGGAGATGGTGAAAGTATTATTGCTATTCGGCTTTGAGAGTCCGTGATGTTTGACCCAGAGCCTACCAGCGAGATTGGGAGGGGTTTACAGGTTTGCAGGAACCCATGACCTCAACATACCCTCATTGCCAGTACAGTCTTATTGTTTTGATTCGATCACTATGATCCTGGAGTTATTGACCTCTGGTTTTCAGTTACTATTTCGGGTTACTATACAGAAATCTTGTGGTTACAGACACTCGATCCTTGGCTCAGTATTCCAGATTCCAGGCAGTTTCCAGTTGTGATCCCATGTCTTTGCATCTTTGCATCATCATATTGCATTTTGCATCTACATTGCATTTTCCTCTTCCAGAGAGCTCATCCTTCTCCTTTTGTCCATGACCAGCCAGCTGATTTCCCGGTACTCAGTTTGAACAAGTGGTAACTATTGGAAGACGACAAGTTGTTTGAAGTTTGACTGAGCAGTTGTCAAGAGGTAAAAAGTCATATTCGAAGTCATCAGTAGCTATGTCAGAAAGCAACCGTCAGAGTGTTGAGTTTCCACCTGGTTTCACCTCGATGACCAATCCTTTGTATGGTCTTTCTCCTGATGAGGATCTCCCACAAGTGAACAATCTTACTCAAGCTCAGCCTGCACAGACCCCGATCGTGAATCAGAGTGTACCTGAACCATCTGTTGTTCGAGGTGGACCTTCATCTTCTTCTGATGCTACGGATTATCAGAGTTTTGCCTTCCCTATGTCAAACTTCCAAGGGGCAATCCCTCTTGTGAAAACCAAGGACCCACAAACTTTTGATCCTGCTGAAAGGTTTCGCATGTTGGACGAACAACTCAAAGCCTTAACAGATCCTGATGCCTTTGGTTTTGATGCTCTAAACCTGTGTTTGGTTCCTGGTCTTGTCATTCCTCCAAATTTCAAGACTCCGAAGTTTGAGAAGTACACTGGTGTCAGTTGCCCAAAGCGTCATTTGGTGATGTTCTGTAGAAAAATGACTTCTCATGCCCGCAACGATAAGCTGATGATTCATTGTTTTCAGGATAGTTTAAGCGGTGCATCCTTAAGTTGGTACATGGATTTGGAAAGCAGTAGTATCCAGTCGTGGAATGATTTATCCAGAGCTTTCGTAAAGCAATACCAGTACAATGTGGATATGGCGCCCAATTGCATGCATTTACAGAACCTATCTCAGAGAACTGGTGAATCTTTCAGAGAATATGCACAACGGTGGAGAGAATTGGCAGCCCAAGTGCAACCACCACTTTCAGACAGAGAATTAGTGGACATGTTCGTGGACACGTTGCAAGGAACGTACTTGGAAAGAATGAGTAGCATTTGGACATCAAGCTTCTCTGATTTGATAAAAGTTGGAGTACGCCTCGAAAGCCTGCTCAAAAGTGGAAAGATCCAAGACTCTTCGAACATCCCAGCTAGTGGAGGTGAATCTATTGTTAGCTCCCAAGAGGAAGAATGGTATGACGCCAGTGCAGTCATGGCCAATATCGAATATTCTAGACCAACATCTTCTCAGAGATCATCTGTTCCCGTGTCTTCTTACTCTTATGGGCATTCGGCAATTCTCAGAGCACTATATCAGAAGCCTTGGACTCCTCCTCGTCCAAATCCGCAAGCTCAGGGTCGAAAACCTCGGAATCAGCTTCAGAGCCAGCTTCGGCCTCGCAACAATCTGGAAAGAAGGAATGCTCCTCTTCATCCAGTTCCCATGGCATACAGTGAACTATTGCCACCTCTAATTCAGAGCTCATTGGTGGTTCCTAAGCCTCTCAAGCCGTTGTCAGAGCCGTACCCTCCAGAGTACAATCCTCATGAGCAGTGTGGGTATCATGGTGGATCAATGGGGCATTCAACTGAAGATTGCAAAGCTTTTCAAGCCAAAGTACAACAGTTGATCGACAAGGGCTACATATCCTTTCCAGAAGGAAGCTTGGTTGTGCACGTCCACCTCTCGCCTGGTTGGGTTCGAGGACTTCAGAGAAGTGTCTCCTGATTTCAGAGGTCCAGACAAGAAAATGTCATCAGAATTGGTGATCATTGTATCCTTTTATCATTTGCATTTGTAGTTTCTTTCCTGTTAGCAGCTATTTGTCTTTTAGGCATTGTTATTTTAAATGGTAATGTTAATGTAGTGATCTTGCATTTTTGAATCAATTATGTCGCATTCGCTCATTTTTTCTTTCCTTGCATTGAAAAAACAAAAAAATTGCATCCATTTACCTCCCATTATTTCACTGTTGTTTAGCAGGTTTGAGGGAGGATGATGACAACTGAATACCCATAATTGTTGAAGGTATGCTTTCAGAGTAGAAACTGTTGACGATGTACAGGCATTGCTTCAATTCCCAAACACCGGAGATATAAGGGAGATAGACCCTCGTCAACCCCTTTGAGCCTTGAAGTAGGAGTTTTTTTTCTAAACAAAAAAAAAAACCTCACATTTAACCCGGGGCAGGGTAGTCATCAGTTAATTTGACCGAGCGTTCAAATTTCCAAAGGAGTGTGCATCCGAGGATCCATTACTTTTCTTCAGTACACCTCAAGAGGTCAAAAGACGTGAAACCACAATGGTTATCCCTCAACAACAAAGGAATGAGGCAGTCATTACCCTTTCAAGCAAGCCATACAAACCAGTGTCACACGATTTGTTCAAAAAAAAAGGGTCAAAAAAAAAAAAAAGATAAATAAAGCCCGCTAAGTCGAAAAAAGTGAAAGCATATGGCTTAGGCAAAAGTTAGGGCATCCCGCTGGACTTCAAAATCGAAAAAAATTCAATTCAAAAAGAGATTTAGTCCAGGCAAAAGTCAGGGAGTAAAAAAAAAAAAAAAAAAAAAAAATCAGAAAGAAAAATCCTCCATTAGAGCAAAATTGTGTGACCAGACACAAAGTCAGAAGGGGTGACTGTTACTCCGAGAAACCTCATTGGTGCGTAAACCGTCAACGTCATTGGTTCCTCAACCATCACAAAACCCTTGTGAGAAGCGAGCGCATAGGTCGAATTAGCTGAATATAGGACTGGAGAACATCAAGGAGAATGGGTGGGCACATAAAAAATTTGAGCCATAAATCCTTCTTTATAAAACCGTGAACCAGACCACGTCATAACCCTTGAAAGTCCTAATTGAATCAGGTTCAATTCTGGAAGCATACTACGACAAGGTTGCGTAAACTGACTCCTAACAAGTTGCTAACTCAACACTACGTTTGGACTAATCGTCCATTCGTCACACACTGTCACAACATTCAAATAAATAAATTTTCAAAACTTGCATGTGAACTGCATTAAAATTACCATTTGTGAATGAACAGTTTTAATTGCAAGTCAGTTTGTGACATCAGGGAAGTTCCTACAAAGAGCAATCAGAGGAGAACTTGATCATTCAACAATGATGGCCAAATCAAGAGCATCGTGTGGGCCTATGAATCAAGGGCATGTTATCCGGTCGCTTCATTGACCAAAGAATTTGTCAGGGAAAAGCAGATCCCAAGCATCAGTTGATTGAGTATCATCATTTAAAGTCAGTTGATCAGAGCTGAATCTGCCAACAGGGGCAGGCCACCCGGATTTTCCGTTGACCAAGGATATATTCTTCCAATGCTCAGTCAGAATGAGTCAGGTCGCTTCCACGCTCATACCGGGGCAGGACACTTCCAGATATCACTAAGTGAAACTCTTCACGAGAGGACATCCAGGTCCGCCGTTTCAAGAATTGGATAATTAGTGACAGTCTGTTCAGAGACTCACCCAACAGGGGCAAAGTTTAGCTTCACAGAACAGGTTATATCAAGTAATCTCAGAGTTCAAGATGAGTGTCGGGGAATCATGCTACCCATCCTCGCCTTTGTCACCCTTCTCAACCAGAAGTCTTGTCACTGAGACCTTTCTTCCCATCCTTGGGAGTTTTTCTAGCTTTTCTTGAGCATTGCATAAATCATTTGCATACGTTATTTACGTCGCTTCGCTAGAGCATAGAGCATACGCATCATAAATGCATCGGGCATCCTACCCCAATAATATCAGATCTCATCCGGGGCACCGTAACCCCAACAACTTATCAACAATTCAAAGTCCAGTTCTCGTTTGGCAAAGCTATCCAAAGTCTAGTCCTCGTCTGGCAGACAAACCCAAAGTCCAGTTCTCGTCTGGCAAACCACCTTCAAATACCAGTTCTCGTCTGGTAGGAGAATCTTTTAACCAGTTCTCGTCTGGTCACCTTTTCATTAACCTGTTGAACGCCAGTTCCCGTCTGGTAGTCATTCATTTTCAGAGTCAATTCTCGTTTGACAATGAACCTAAGGAGTCAGTTCTCGTCTGACGACTTATTCTTTGTCCATCAGTTCTCGTCTGTTGGCCTACCTTCAATAAACCAGTTCTCGTCTGGTATTCCACCTTCAAAGTCTAATTGCTTGGCAACAAAAAAATATATATCTATCAACCTGGCCTTGCGCCCAATCATCCTTGTTTCATTTTCCGTGGCTTGCATAAGCATACGCTTGCACCTTGCATCATTTGCATTGCATCTTCATACCGCATGGTTTCTGTTTTCTCTCTGATGTGGGGGCAGAATCATTACAAGACTCAATCTGGGGCAGTTATCTCAAGATATGATGATTTTCTGCGAGAGTTTGAAGACACTGGGGCAATTTTGGATGCCATGTCTTCTGTAAAATCCTCTGAAGGTGATCTTTTTATAGACGATGCAATCTGAGGCAATTTGAAGAGTAAAAGGATGCTTGTGTACTCTTGATAATCAGTATGCAGTTGATGAGCTCAGAAGCTTGAAACTCTGTGTTAATTCTCAGGGAATGTCTGGTATTTATTTTACCAGTAAGGCACTGGGAGTTTATTCCCCAAGCAGAGAATTTTCTTTCAGCCGACAAGGTTTCCTCATGAGGAGTTGGTCATTCGTGTTCAGTCAAGGTCCAATTTTCATTGGCATACCTTTCCAACACAGTCGTCATACTATACTTGTGGCATATGTTGACTTGCTTGATTCTCCAGCAAGGTTTCTCCTTAGCAGAGCATTGCCAAATATGTTTCTCAATCGAGCCAGAAGGTTGACATCCCCAGCTGAGGTAGAGCAGATGATATCCCCAGCAGAACTTCAAGGCTAATTGAATCGTTCTCATCCCCAAGCGAACTTATCTTTCCACAGTGAAGTTTTCCCAACAGGAAGCTGAAGGCCTTGTTTCCCCACAAAGTTAGAATTGTCAGAGCTCTCTCTCTCCAGCAAGGGACCCAGCAAGAGTTATTTGACGAAGCATCTTCCCTAGCCAAGTCTGAAGATGATCTTTCCCCACAGAGTTCATGTCTGATCTCCACTTCCGGCAGTGAAATATTTCCCAGCAAAGTTGCCGTACTGGTGGTCATTTGATGATACCATCAGGTATTCATCACCTTAGTCAGAGTGGGGTGTCCAGACCTCTAGACTTATCTTCCCCTGTAGAGTTGTAACTCTCGGTGGCCAATCAGGCGTTTGTCTACCGCTCGTCAGCATTTGTCAACACTCGTCTGTGCTATCTCTAAGCAGAGTTATCCCCAGCAGTGATATATCATGCTTTATTGCTGCTCGTCTGCATCTTTCAACACTCGTCTGTGTTAGCTCTGTGGTATTGCTCGTTTGCTTTCCCCAGTAGAGTCTATATCTACTAGCACTCGTCTGTGCTCGCATCTTTATTTGATGCTCATCCTCTTTCAGCACTCGTCCGTGCCTTTTCCTCAGCAGATTCCTCTTTATTTGAGGTATTCCCCAGCACTCGTCCGTGCTAGCATCTTTATTTGATGATCGTCCGCAGCTCTCGGCACTCGTTCGTGCTTATTAGTCTTTGAAGTTTTTTTTCCCCAGCGAAGTTGCATGTACTCGTTTGTGCGCGCATCTTCATTTGGTGCTCGTCCGCATCCCTGCAGCACTCGTCCGTGCATTTTATTTTCGATTCCTCTTTATTTGAGGCATATCCCCGAGAAAGTCGCCAGTACTCGTCCGTGCTCGCATCTTTATTTGATGCTCGACCGCATCTCTTAGCACTCATACATGCTTGTTACTCCTTTGAAGATTGCTCGTCTGCACGCCCCGACACTCGTCCGTGTTTGGTATTTTCTTTTGAAGATCGTCTGAAATAAGCTGATACTCGTCTGTATCTTTTCTGACACTCGTCTGTGTTAGATTGTTCCCTATTGAAGATTCCAATGCTCGTCTGTGTTGGATTTCTGGTATTCGTCTATACCAGTGATTGATACTCGTCCGTATCATTATCAGAAACACTCGTCTGTGTTTCTTGGATCACCGTCCGGTACTCGTCCGTATCGTCGACTTATGACACTCGTCTGTGTTTCTTTGATGATCATTCCAATGCTCGTCCGCATTGAAGAGGTTGAAAATCCTGACGGTGGGATTAAAACGTCAAAACATTTCCGGAACCTGCGTAAGGGTTATCCGAAGAAGACTCGTCCGTCTTATGCCACTTATTTGCGTAAGGATTCGTGAAGAGGATTCGTCTATCCTAGTTGCATGTCTATCCCACGGACTTATATGCATTTTCGGAACCTGCGTAAGGGTTATCCGAAGAAGATTCGTCCGTCTTATTCCACTTATCTGCGTAAGGATTAGTGAAAGAGATTCGTCTATCTCAGGTTACTTTGAAGATTCTTAAGGGCTCGTCCGCTCTCTGCACCTGGCGTCACAGGTCATTCGAAGACTCGTCTGTCAACATGTTCTTGTTCCAGATATCAGTTTCAACTTGGAAGAAGCTCGTTTGCTTTTCCTCCCTTTCATATCCCCAGAGCGTCATCTGGTTGGGTTTATTTCCCAGTTTTGCATTCTTCGTCAGAGTGCAAATTTTGGGGTCTTTTTGGGTATTCAATCACTATTTATCTCGAACGTCTAATAGCCGTTGCTCTCATCCTTTTCGGATTAACAGCTGATTGAATAGGGGCAGCTGTAGACACCCTAAATTTGCTCTCTGGCTTTTCTGTCTTTTTCTGGCTTTTCGTTCGCATATCATCTGCATTTCCACTAGATCATTAACATTTAAGATTCGCATCATGTGCATAGGACATGGGATCAGGGTTTCCTGAAGGTCAGAGTTGCACTTTATTTGCGGATTATCAGGAATTCAAGGTATTGGCTATGCAGCCGTCAATGGCATCATCTTCTTATGCTCTTGTCACTGGATTAGGGTTTATTTCCCTGATATAGTGGTTTCAAGGATTTCACATCTGCAAGGACTATTCACTGGCACATCTGGACCACCATTAGAATTGAAGTTTGAGTCAAGGGTCTTTTCTTCAGTTACAAGGATTCGTCTTTTTAGCATCTCTTTTTGTGTTTGGAATTCGTCAGAGACTCTTTCACAAAAATTCAAGACTTATGTGGTCACAGCTTCAGAGGCAGGTTAATTAGAATGATTGTTGTTTCAAGTGCGAGTTATTAAACGGTGCAAGAATGGTTTCATTCACTTTAATCATAGGCTGTGGGAGGGAGTTCGAATGTGGTTATGGTTTAAATTCAATCAAGATATGTGTGGAGAGTATATTCAAGTTCATTCCGAGT
The DNA here is from genome assembly GCA_963966055.1 of Lathyrus aphaca. Taxonomy (NCBI): domain Eukaryota; kingdom Viridiplantae; phylum Streptophyta; class Magnoliopsida; order Fabales; family Fabaceae; genus Lathyrus; species Lathyrus aphaca. Next base: position 296,766,950 of record OZ014519.1, on the reverse strand, counting down.
TTTATTCCTGTTCAAGTTCATATTCCATTCCACGATATATTCATCAAAATTCCATTAACTTTCCTTTTAAATCTTTTTTCTTTTTCACTATCCACATTTTATGATCCATTTCTTTAAGTCCATTACCAAATTATATCTTCCTAATTTTTTTTGTATAAATCCATATCAGCCCATTACACTTATCCCAATCCATTTACATTCTTTCTTTTTACTCAATTTAATCCATTTTCATCTCCTATTATCCTTCTACCCGATTTTATCCGTTTACAAATAAATTCGCATTTTATTTCATAGTCCATTCCTTTTTTTTTTTTTTTTTTTTTTTTTTTTTTTTACCTGTATCTAAAATTTCATTAATTATCCACCAAGTTTTTTTCCCATTATCCCAAACCGTAAGTCATTTTTCTAATTAAATCACATTTTTATTAAACAATTTGTTTCACTCTTTCATAAGCCCATTCATACTTCCATTAAGCCATTTCCTCATTATTGCAGCAAAATTAAAAGTAATTGGAAAAAATAGAAGTTCATAACATCCACTACACACACACATGCGAAGCCTCACATTTGTTTTCCCTTTCTTTTTCACGCACAACACCTTTTCACAGTAACAAATATCATTTTCTTTCATCACACGTTCCTCACACATTTCACACAGCTTGCTTTTCTTTTCTTTTTTTCAATTTCCTCATGGCCCACACGCATCAAGCAACCCACGCATTACACACCAACTGATTTTTCAGGTAGCACATTTGCAGTGGTATCACGCATTCCGCAAAGGACAATCTCACGCACAAAAACTTCAACACCCAGCTCACTCTTTTTCCATTCAGCAACAATTACACAACCTCTTATTTCCCTCAATTCAACTCGTCATTATCATCTTCATCCTCACCTTGCAATTTCAAAACCACCAAACCTCTTCCGTCATTCTGATTCGGAAATCACCAAAACATATAATCTCACTCATTTTTTCTCACCGCATCAATTCAACCATGACCTCAACACTCACCTAAAACAACACCGCCGAATCCACCCACCTCCTTTCTGAACACAAACCACTCTCCTCACCACAACAACGGAATACCTTAAAACCGAAATCAACCAACAGCATCACTCATCTCTCTCAACACAACACCCTGCATTCAATTCAAAACCATTGAATCACCTGAACACAAGCCACTCTCACGCAATCTTCAATTGGTTTCCATCATCAAACTCACCTCACCACCATCCCGCATCACCATAAACCGCATCCCTTCAAATCTCCAAACCGAATCAACACTCCCCATCACACAAATCACCTCTGAGTTTCTAACAACAACACAACACTCAACACAGAAGCAGATCGGAAACAGAGAAGTTGAGATGCGAAAGAGTTGAAACTTGATCCGAAAGAGACACGCGGTGGAGCTCTTTGTGCCGACGGAAGAATCCTTGTCCGCGGCGTGGATCCTAATTGGTGGAACGACGGAGCTGAGTCGTTTTTGTGCGGCGGCGTTGTGTTTTCTCTGTGCGAGGAATTTGATCGGTGACGGCGTGAAGCCAAGGCGAGACAGGAAGAGATCGAAGCAAAATCTGAGCCGTGATGAGAGAGAGACGAGATCGAACGGCGAGACATTGAAGATTGATGTCGGACCCGTTCATTGATTGGCCGTTTTTGTGTGAGGTTCTCTGGCGGCGTAGCATTCTGAAGAAGAAAACAAGCTACAGTAACAAGACGCAAGGGAAGAAGAAGCTCGTGTTTTGACCGCTGACTTGCTTTTCCTTTGCAATTTCCTTTTTATATTTTATGATCCTATATGTGTTTATGTCTTTATTGGTTGACTAATCGGTTTAGGCCCATTTTAAGTTTCCCATATCTCAATTTCAATTCCCCCTGGCTCGTGTTCTCAGGCCTATAAGTCCACCGTGTTCGGCTAGTCAGGCCCATGTTTCCAACATTGGTACCTCCTTTAAATTTTTTGTGTTTAATATTTGTTTGTTTAGTTAATTAGAATTGTTCTTAATTTTTAGTTTATCTTTGAAAGCTAGCATTTGTTCATTCTCTGGATTATTTAAGACCTTAATTAGGTTTTGTTTAAATTTTATTATTAATTATTAATATAACTTTGATGTTAGTTCGCTTCAATTCATTTGAGTTTAATTAATTAGGATTTGATCTAATCTTGGTTCTAGTTTTGGATGTTGTTTTGTAGGTTTATGGTTCGATTTTGAGGATGTCGAATTTGGCTTGATGATAACCTTATGATTGTTTGTTTGCTCACGGATTATTGACTTGTCAGTGTTCGTAGAATTCTGGATGCAATTTGAGATGAATAGTGGACTATTGCGTGGACTTGAAGACTCGCCTTGATAAACACTCTTGTTGATTATTCTTTGTTGGATGGTTTGGATACTGGAAGCTCCCATTTGACTATTGTTTGATGTCACGATAATTGACAATTGCGCTTGACTGTTGAATCTTTCTGGACTCGATATTCTGGACTTGATATTTCTTCTTACGCTTATTGAAGAGGCAGCGGACCTTCTCCGTTAGGTACCACTGAGGCCTGGTTTTATTGCATGCTGCTGCATCTGGAAGTCCTACTGGTGTAGGCTCTGTTTGTGCATTATTCATCTCATCTCCATTTTGCATTCTCATCTCTTTATCTTATTTCTTCCTCATCTTCTTCTTTTCGTTCTTACTTGAGGTGTGCTTAGGTCACCATGAAGCTTCTCCTCTCATCTTTTTCTTTTCTTCTTCATTAGGATAGTGAGCCTCACTAACTTAGGACCATCCAAGCATGTGAATATTAGGATTAGACTTTTCCCGTTAGCTTTTTACCTTTATGTTCCTTTTGGTTCTTCTTCTCTTCTCATCTCATAACTCTAAAAAACACTTTAATAAATTTGAAGTGATGTCTTGATCCATAGCCTTATCCCATGAGGTATGCTTGTAGTCTTCCCATCTTGGGATAGTACATGTTTACCTTGTGATGCACAAGTCTGATCAAGGTATCTTCTTCATAAAAGAAAAGTCTAAAAAACACTTCTTCACTTGTAAATAACCAAAAGCACTTAATAATTAAGCAAGTTAGTGAGCCTAGGCCCTAATCTGTGGGTTCAAGTTTTGGGGATCTTCTCCTTACTTGAGTGTGCTTATCCTATTATTCCATCTTGGAATGTAGTGACAAGTGCACATTCTATTGATAAGAGCTTGAGTTCATTTCCTTGTGACACACTCATAAAAGCTTCTAAAAAAACACAAACAAACAATAAGCGTCTTTCCTTCGGGAATTCTTTTCTCATCTCCTTCGCTCCGTACGCGAACTTGCTCCTACTTGTCATTTTGCAAGACGGTTACGCACTCGTCGTCCGAGTCTGCAACACCTGAGCAATGGCATAGGCAGTTCAAGCCTTAATTCACAAGCAATTTCCTTTTAGTACCCCTAGTTAGGGGAACTACGGCGTCTCTGATCCTCATTATCCTGATGAGGTACGTAGGCAGCGGGGTAGGGCCCGTTCGAGCACAATCTTTATTTTCCCTACATTTTTCCCTTTGTTTCTTATTTCATTTCTTTCCAGTTTCTTTTCATTTTCATTTCTTTTGCTGCAGCTTTCATACTCTCACCCTTTGAAACATTTATCTTTGCAAGCGTGGATCCCGTCGGGTACGGCGGACGATCTGGGTGCTAATACCTTCCCAGGTCGTAACCGACTCCCGAACTCAGTCTCTTTGGTTCGCAGGACCTGTGTCCTTCCTCTTTCTTTCTTCTGGTTTGTGCAGCATTACCATTCCCTTTCTTCGGGATAAAAATGCCTGGCTGGCGACTCTATTCTTCTTCCGCGCCACTTTCGCGTTTGTACCAGGATGGAAATCCCGGGAGCGACAGAGAGCATGACACGGACAGATTTCAGAAGAAGTGTATTATAAACAAGTTTTTTGGTGTACAAAGTGTTTAGGCAACTATGCTGGGGAATGATAACACGGACGGGTGCAAAAAGGAGCATGTATCTGTATTTCTGAGTGCAAAGAGGATGCTTTGGCTTTCTGCCGGGGAGTATTTTGTATATTGTTGATGGAATGTCAGTATTTACAAGTGTTTGGTCCGATACATGACTTGTGATTATGCAATATGTTTGAGTTTTTTTTCCGTAACGCTCCGTAATAGACGGAATGCTACGCTTTGAGGGAAAATATGATGCGAATGCTATGGTTATGCAAAGATACCGATCCGAGATTCGGATCCCGTTGTTGTGAAGATCTCTGATTGATCTGCTTGAAGCGATATCCCAGCTGGGGGTGAGATTATTCGTAGATCTGATATATATGATTCTGTTTGGGGAAATAAATCACTGATAGACCTGTTCTTGGTGATGAGGAGCCCAGCTGGGGCCTGTGGGAGCTTTCGTCACTTTGTTGTGAGATCTTCAGGCATTTCTCTTCTGGATAGAGGCTGAAGCTCTGCGAGGGGATGGTTCCCTGTCTTTGCACTTGGCTGAGGAGGAACGATCACTGAACGACCTTCCTAGTGGCTTCTGTGGGGATCCTGCTGAGGATAATGAATTTAGCTGGGAAACGGAGCCCCTTATGGTGTTGTTTGGAAGACATGTTGAGGAAGTAGTGTTTCGACAACTTGCTGGGGGAGAGACTTTCATGCCCCATATTGTACTTTGAATACCTGCAATCCTTTTATGACAAAGAAACGTACAAGTATCCCGAGGTATCCCTTACCAGATTCCATCATAGGAATTTAGACACTCCCGGGAGTAATATATTTCCTGTAAGCATGTGACTAGCAAAGGTGCATATGTACTTATGCAATCAATATTATAAGGACATCGGTCATTTTTTGCAAACAAAAATAAAATGTACGAGACGAAATGTGACTAAAAATCTGATTTTATTAATTTATGTGCCTCTGAATGGGCAAATACAGTCAAAGAAACAAATCCCCTGAAATGAGGAGATTATTACAAATTGAGAAACAAAAAGATGCTGGCAACGTTGATGACGCTTCAAGGAGCTTCCTTTTTGTTATGACTTGTATGACATTGACGTTCTTCTCATCTTGTTTTTTTTGAAGAAGGCTAATTCTGACCGAAGCTTGAACCTTTCGAAGCTTACCATGTTGTAGGTGATACAGGCGAATTCAGAATGCAGTTGTTCGCTCATCCCCTTGTTTTGCGTGGATCGCCCTTTCGGGTTTTCAATCCACCGGGATACCCATTTTTTCCTGAGTTGTCCAATGCGGCTTTTCAACTCAGCGGGTGTACATTTTTTCATTTTATTTTCCCTTATATTTGCCCAAGTGTTTTATTCTGTTTTTGACTCGCCGGAATGCCCTGTTTTTGCCTGGACTTACATTCTGTTTTTATGTCCAGCGGGTCATTTTATGCAAAGTATTTTTTAACTGCATCTGAATTCACAGGGGACAGGAAGTCCTCACCATCCATAGTACTGAACATCAGTGCTCCACAAGAGAAAACTTTCTTTACTATGAATGGACCATCATAATTCGGAGTCCACTTGCCCCTGTGGTCTGTATGAGGAGGAAGGATTCTTTTCAGCACAAGATCTCCTACTTGGTACTCTCGCAGTCTGACTTTCTGATCAAAGGCTTTCTTCATTCTCTTCTGATACAGCTGTCCATGACAAATTTCAGCTAATCTCTTCTCTTCAATCAGATTCAGTTGTTCGTACCGGGATCGGACCCATTCCGCTTCGTTTAGCTTAACATCCATCAATACCCGTAAGGAGGGTAATTCAACTTCAACAGTTAGGACCGCCTCCATACCATACACGAGCTGATACGGTGTTGCCCCAGTGGATGTTCTGATTGATGTACGGTACCCATGCAAGGCAAATGGTAGAATTTCGTGCCAGTCTTTGTAGGTGATCACCATCTTCTGCACAATCTTCTTGATGTTCTTGTTAGCTGCCTCCACAATGCCATTCATTTTTGGCTTATACGGAGAAGAATTGTGGTGTTGGATCTTGAAGTCCCGGCATAGCTCTGCCATCATTTTGTTGTTCAAGTTGGAACCATTATCAGTAATGATCCGCTCGGGCACTCCATACCGACAGATGATGTCTCTCTTTAGAAATTGGGCTACCACTTGCCTGGTAACATTTGCATAGGAAGCTGCTTCAACCCACTTGGTGAAATAATCAATGGCTACCAGGATGAATCTGTGGCCATTTGAAGTAGTCGGTTCGATCTTTCCAATCATATCGATGCCCCACATGGCGAAGGGCCAGGGTGAAGACATCACATTCAAAGGATTCGAAGGCACATGCACCTTATCTGCATAAATCTGGCATTTATGGCATTTCCTGGCATAAGCACAACAGTCTGCATCCATTGTGATCCAGTAATAGCCCGATCTTAACAACTTTTTAGCCATAGCATGCCCTCCAACATGGGTACCAAAAGATCCTTCGTGCACCTCGTGCATCAACAAGTCCGCTTCTGTCTTATCAACGCACCTGAGAAGTACCATATCAAAGTTCCGCTTGTACAAGGAACCATCCGCATTCAGGAAGAAACTGCCAGCCAGCCTTCTTAATGTCTTCTTATCATTGGAAGATGCCCCAGGTGAGTATGTTTGATCCTCCAAGAAGCATTTGATATCATGAAACCAAGGCTTATCATCTTTAACAACATCTGCTGAGAATACGTATACTGGCCTATCAAAACTGGATACTGAAATCCGAGGCACAAAGTTGGCAGCTTGAACTTTGATCATGGATGAAATGGTAGCTAGAGCATCTGCAAACTGATTTTCATCTCGAAGGATATACTCAAGCTTGACTGTTGTGAAGAAAGTCAACAACCTCCTTGTATAATCCCGATAAGGTATCAGATGATCTTGGTGGGTGTACAATTTGCCGTTGGTTTGATTAATTACCAGAGCTGAATCTCCGAACACAGTCAAAGTCTTGATACTGAGGTCAATGGCTTCCTCAAGACCCATAATACAAGCTTCGTATTTAGCTTCGTTGTTAGTGCAGTTAAAGGTGAGTTTTGCCGAGAAAGGCATGTGAACTCCCTTAGGTGTAATGAGTACTGCACCAACACCACGACCGTTCATATTAATAGCCCCATCAAACATCATAGTCCATTCTTCTTCTGGGTCAGGCCCTTCAGTGTGAACAGGCTCTTCATGATCTTTTGCTTTTATGAACATGATGTCTTCATCAGGAAAGTCAAATCTCATCGGCTGGTAATCGTCAATGGGTTGCTCAGCGAGGTAATCAGACAATACACTGCCTTTGATGGCTTTCTGAGATGTGTATTGAATGTCATATTCTATGAGGATCATTTGCCATCTTGCAACCCGTCCGGTAAGTGTTGGCTTCTCAAAAATGTACTTGACTGGGTCCATCTTTGAAATCAACAAAGTAGTGTGGGTCAACATGTAATGCCTTAGTCGGCGAGCAGCCCACGCTAAAGCACAACAAGTTTTCTCGAGAAGTGAATAACGTTGTTCACAGTCGGTAAACGTTTTGCTTAGGTAGTATATTGCATACTCTTTTCGACCAGACTCGTCATGCTGACCCAGCACACACCCCATTGACTCTTCTAATACTATAAAGTACATGATTAGAGGTCTTCCTTCAACTGGAGGCATAAGGATTGGAGGCTCTTGTAAGTATTCCTTGAATTTGTCAAAAGCCTTCTGGCAGTCTTCGTTCCACCTGACTGTTTGTTCTTTTCTCAACAACTTGAACAAAGGTTCACAGGTTGCAGTAAGGTGAGATATGAACCGTGAAATGTAGTTCAACCTACCTAAGAACCCCCGAACTTCTTTTTCTGTCTTCGGTGCAAGCATTTTTTGAATGGCTTTAACTTTGTCAGGGTCAACTTCAATTCCCTTCTCACTTACAATAAAACCCAGCAGCTTACCGGATCGCACCCCGAATGTGCACTTGTTGGGGTTTAACTTCAGTTGGTACTTCCTCAGACGCTTGAATAGCTTCAATAGGTTCACCAGGTGGTCTTCTTCTATAAGGGACTTGGCAATCATGTCATCCACATAACATTCAATTTCTTTATGGATCATGTCGTGGAATAATGTAACCATATCCCGTTGATAAGTGGCACCCGCATTCTTCAGTCCAAATGGCATCACCTTATAACAGAATATGCCCCAGGGTGTGATGAAGGTTATCTTCTCCATGTCTTCAGGTGACATCTTGATCTGATTATATCCTAAAAATCCATCCATGAAGGAGAACACCGAGAACTGAGCCGTATTATCAACCAATACATCAATGTGAGGTAATGGGAAGTCATCTTTCGGGCTAGCTCTGTTCAGATCTCGGTAATCCACACACATCCTTACTTTGCCATCCTTCTTAGGCACAGGTACAATGTTAGCAACCCACGGCGGGTAACTGGTCACAGCAAGGAAACCGGCGTCCCACTGTTTCTGTACCTCTTCTTTTATCTTCATTGCCATATCTGGACGAGTACGGCACAATTTTTGTTTTACTGGCGGACAATCTTCTTTCAAAGGCAGCTTGTGCATGACAATGTCAGTATCCAACCCTGGCATATCCTGATAAGACCAAGCAAAAACATCCACATACTCCCGAAGCATGTCAATCAGTTGCTCTTTTACTGAATCTTGCAGACAGGCCCCGATCTTAACTTCTTTCAAGTCTTCTTCTGTACCAAGATTAACCGTCTCAACTTCCTCCTGATGAGGAGTGATAACCTTCTCCTCTTGTCTCAACAACCTGGCTAGCACTTCAGGTAGCTCATAATCTTCTTCAACCCCTTCATCAGCTTGATTAATCGGATTGTCAAAGTCATACGAAGTCATAACATTGTTGTTGTCGGTGCAGTCTGAAGGCACTCTCTGCAAGGGTTTAGATTTGTTCGTTTTTAGTGATCAATTTTATCTTATTTAGAAAAAGTGAAAATGAAGTTTATCATTTTGAAAAACATTTCCATTTTATTTTTGTACAAAAAATGAGAAATGAAAAACAGTGAGCGAAAAAGAAAAGACTCATTTGCAAAAGATGTCCTGATATTCATTAATTGATCTTTGCACAAAATACAAGATGGCCCGATTACAAAATGAGTCCTGACATCATGGGCAAGATGTAGGACTTGATGCATGCTTTAAAACACAGGAAATAATAATTACTCTGCAGGAGTAACTCTTATAATTTCCTGGGAAGACCAGTTTGAGACATGGTTCCCCGGGATCCTCGGACGTATCCAGCTTTCCAGGTTACGCTCGTCTTCCGACTCATCTTCCAAACTATTCACAGCATCCGGGGTGAGCATCCCCCCGCTAACAAACTTGGGCTCCGTTGCAGCCTCTGGTTGATCTTGTCGAGTTGGTCTGTAACCCAACCCGAATCGGTCTTCTTTCTTCTCAACTGGTAGCAGCTTGCCCCAGCCTTGAGCAGTACCTTCTTCAACAACCTTCCGGGCTTGTTGGTATTAGGTAATGGAAGTTCCCAGCATAACAGATGTCTCATTAATATTAAGGGCCTCAAACCCTTGGCTCATAGTGTAGCGGTAAAATTATGAGTGTAAGCTATTGATTAACTTCACTCAATATACACAGAGTCGCCACCGCGCTTTTATTTATTTCCAAAAGGAAAAAGGCAAAAAGAACGAAGAAAGCCTTAATGAATCTCAAAAGCTAAAAACTAAAAGAATCAAACAGAGAATGGGTACGGGGATTGGTTACAAATCAGGAAGGTTTTAAGCACCCGACTTGTCTGTGGTACTCCACGGGAACCCTTTGAAATGTGTACTGCATTTTTTGGTTTGAAATGGTTTGCTTAAAAAAAGATTGAAGAGATGAGAAGAAGAATGTTTTTTAAGATTTTGGTGTTTGAAGAGACGAACGTCTCATGCCTACGTACCCACAAAGTGCAATGCGAGATCAAAACCCCGTAGTTCGTGGTACAAATTGTGAAAAGGCAAATGAGTTGAATTGATTTTAAAAGGTAAAGATAAATCGTCATCCTTTAGCGAATAATTCCGCTAGAAAGTATGAATCATATCTAAACATAAAAAAGGGTTAAAAGAAATGTGCACGAGGGCACCAAAATAATTGAATGAGTTGTGAATGTTTTAAGGTTTTTGAGAAAGAAAGTTTCGATATGCTTATGTGGTTTAGCATTTATTTAAGAAAATGAAATGAAAAGGTAAAAGCACATGACCGAAGTCAAGGTTTGATTGAAAAAAAATGTTTGAAGTTAGAAAACAAAGAAAATTTTGAAAATAGGAAGGAGATTTGAAAATTGAAGAAGATGGGAAGGGATGAAGGGACTATCCTAAGACTTGAAAATAAAAGCTAAAATAGGAATGATCAAACCATATGGCAAGCATCTTTGAAACAATTGGATTTCCATCTTCATAAGCAAGTGAACTCAACCGGAGCCAAAGTCTTCAATCCATAACAAATGAGCAAAGGGATGATCCTAGAATCTAAGTCCGAAACTCCAAGTCTCAAGCTAAGGATAGTAACCATAGTCCGAAATTAAAAGTCACCCATTTTTTAGATGTTTAATCCGTTATTAGTGTTTTGGTGTCCAAATGGACAAAGGAGAAATAACAAGTATCACAATATAAACAATAAGCAAAATGATGAATGATATAGTATAATAAAGCATAATAAAAAGATAAAGGAGCAAGGAATTGAAATAAAAGGATAAGGTGCGAGAGATTAAAATTAAATGTTAGTATATTCACATTATTATAATATTTACAATATAAGTGGTATGATGAACTTAATCAAGCACAACCACGAAAATAAAAATAAAGTCGAGGCAACCGGATCCAAGTGGATCGCATTCCGAATCGGGACAACTTTAGGTCTATGTTAAGCAATCGCCGAGTAATTTACGAAGTAATTACCCTACAAATGAGGCCGGCCACCACTAATTAAAGTGGAAAGTATTCGTGTTAATACATGTTAGAGAAACGATATTATGAATCGTTCTCCGAAAACATGCCACACTAAAAGAAGGGGAACGGTCTAATCTTAATCGAGATTTTCGTTGAATTTATCGAAAGGCAATCTATCACGATCTCAAAGTATGGAGAATGATCCAAATGATCATTCATCCATAGATTTGAAATAATGAAGATTAAGCCGATCGGAAATCAACATTCACGAATCGGAGATTGTCATCGACCAAAAGATAAAAAGATGAAGAAAATGGATCTAAAAGATAAATCCATAAAAAGAAAATAGAAATATTCTTTAAAAATCCTTTTCTCAAATTTCTTTTCTAAAAAAAAACTTTCTAAAATATTTTTTCAAATATTCCTAAAATAATTTCTATACAACCAATATATCAAAAAGAATTGAAACAAAATATTAAAAAATAAAAAGAAATTAAAGGATTGAAAAAAAAAGGCAAAGAAAAATGGGAAGGGGGAGGGGGCGCATATCCTGGATGTGGTGATGGATAGAAATGGTGAACAGGCCTTAGGCCCAAACTACATTAATCTTTTATTAAAAAAGAAAAGAAAACAATAGTCAATAAAAGAAAAGAAAAAAACGAAACAGTATTGCTTCTTCTTCTTCGTGATACCAACGACGGCCATTACCTTCTCCTTTTCTAAAAACAACACCGGCTACACGGCTTTTTCCACTCCCAAAACCAACATTCGATCCATCACTCCCTTTCTCCGACCTCACTTTTCTTCTTCTTCCGATTGAGCCGATCTCCTTTCTTTATTTTTTCTTCACGGATCCGAAGTAGCAACGTGGAGGTTCGGGGAGAATTTCCAAATATACTAAAGAAATTGATGAATATTATGAAGGTGAGATTGTGTTCTTGTGGTTGTGTTTACGAATCTTCTTTAATTTGTTTGAAGCTTTGATGAAGTTAGAGGTTGAGGATGAAATTGGACAGGGGAATAAGGGGCTTTCAAAGCTTGATTTGAGAGAGAAGTGAGTCTGTTTAAATAGAGGGAGATGTGAGATTTTTGAATTGAAATTTTTCGCCGTCGTTTTTGAAGTTTTTACTGCGTTTGGGGTCTCACCAAATTTGCGTGCGCTGAGTCTTTTTTTTTGTTTTCATTTTCTGCGTTTGATTCCTCTTTGTTGCGTTTTGGAAATTGCGAGGAATACGTACTTGGTTGAGTTTTTCTTTTCCTCCAATGCGTTTTGATGTTGTGTATTACTTGTGTTTCAGGTGTGCAAAGCGTGTGCGAATACGGCTTGTTGTTTGTTGACGGCTAATGTTTACGCCGCGACTGTTTTTGTTAGGCTGGAGTTTTGATGAAGCTGACTTTGTTAGCTTGTGGTAGGCTGTAGTTTTGCTGATTGAAGGACTGGCTTTGTGGGCCTCTTGTGTTTTGTGTGGTGCTTTAGGATGTGAATCCGCGGGATTGTTGTTGGCTCCATTGGTGTGAGGTTGTAAGTTGGCTTGATGCCTTGACTTGAGCTGGAAAGGCCGCGGAATGATGGTTGTTGGTGAAGCATTTTGCAGGCTTGGTACGACTTACATTTTTGTCCGCGTACGGCTTGCGTAGCTGGGTGTGTACTTGTTGGCGTGAAGTGGTTTTTGCTGGGCATACGGCTGATGCAGAAGGCTTGTTGAAGCTGAGTTTTGTTTGCTGCATTGGCTTCAGCTGATGTTAGGCTAGAAGTGTGTGTTGTGCCATATACGGTTGATGTAAGACTAGCTGAATGCGTGTGTACGGACGGCTTGAATTGATGTAGCTTGAGGGAAATGACGCGTGAATATGTAGGCTTGAAGGCTGATAACTTTAGTGTGATGTATGTGTTTAGCTGTATTTTTTTTGTAAGCTGGGTTGTGTATGTTGTGCCGCATAAGACTAACTGGGAGATGGCTTGGAAGGCTTAAGTTGAGTTTTGTTTGGCAAGTGAGGGTATTGATGTGAAGTTATTGTGATGGCTTTGAGAAATTGAATACGACTTGTTGTTATGATGGCTAGTTGGTGTATGAAAGCAGGGAGGCAAGGTTATTACATGGGTTTTTGAAGTGTGGGGTGGTGAGCTGAAGGAAAAGCCTAGAAATTGTGTGAAGAAGTGGGCCAATGGGCCATAAGAAAGAATGGACTATCAAATATTATTTAAACCTCTAAAAAAATGATAATCAAATAAAATGGATAACAAAAAGTGAATTTTTAAATTTAATTGGATAAGAATTATTCTTGAATGAGGACATGGAAAAAAATGGGAAATGGTTTAATAAAATGATTTAATTGAAAAAAAAAGATAATGGATATATGGGTAAAAAAAATGAATAGAGAAGAATTTTGGCTATAAGAAAATAATGGTCTAGTCGAATGAAGTGATGATTTTTTTAGCCCAAAGCAAGCTTATTTTTCTTGCCAACCACTGATTAAAATGGACACAACCATCACTGAACCACTATACCACTTGCCAATTCAACCACAATCGTCTGAATATTTCCCTGATAATCCGAATCCATGCTGAGGAAAATAAATCCTCGGATGAACCACTGATAACCTGATGAACAAACCGAACTTCACACAGATAACTGCCTGATAAACCGATGATTTCCAACACACAACAACTTGAACTTTTGAACACGCACAGTCTGAGAAACAGACCACTGTCACACACCTCTTGCAGTCGAAACAATCTCTTGATAGTTTGACCAAGATTAGGTCAAACGTCTATCTGAATCGAATCATGACTGAACAAACGCATCTGAATTGGAATCACAGCCTTTAAAATCCTGCAACACAGAAGAAGAAGAAGCAACTGCAACATATTTTTTGATATTTTGGTTAGAGGTTAGTAAATATAAACAGATAATGACAATTAAACATGGTGATCTCCTGTGAAACATAGACCTGCACCAGAAGAAGGATACATGAACTAGTGCGTGATCTTGTTTGTATGCAAATGCAGATGAGATGCGAAAAATCTTAGGGTCAAAAATTAGGTTCTGACACATAGTTTCATGGATCTCCCCATCCATCTCAATGTATTTTAAGGTAGCCAGCTGGCTAACAAAAATATCCTCCTCCCCGCAAATAGTAATGACTTGGCCTTCCCACTCGAATTTTAACTTCTGGTGAAGGGTTGATGTCATGGCGCCAGCAGCGTGTATCCATGGTCTACCCAATAGACAGCTGTAGGCAGGCTGTATATCCATCACAAAGAAGGTCGTTTTGAAAACTTGGGGGCCAATCATTATAGGCAACTCTATCTCTCCCAGAACTGATCTCTTAGAACCGTCAAAGGCTCTCACTACCAAGTTGCTTAGGCGTAGTGCCAATCCATCATACTCCAGCTTCACAAGGGCTTTCTTGGGCAGGACATTGAGGGATGACCCTGTGTCTACCAATACGTGAGAAAGAACTGCACCCTTACACTCCAAGGTAATGTGTAAAGCCTTGTTGTGATTGTGACCTTCCACCGTCAAATCAGTGTTGGTAAAACCTAGTCCATGACTAGTGTTGACATTTCCCACCACAGCTTCTAATTGATTGACGGTAATCTCCTCCGGCACATAAGCTGCGTGCAGGACCTTTAATAGTGCATTCCGGTGAGCCTCGGAGCACATTAGCAATGATAGTATGGAGATCTTGGAAGGCGTTTGGTGATGCTGGTCTACCACCTTGTAATCACTCTTCTTGATGATTCTCATGAATTCATCAACCTCTTGATCAAAAGGAGTCTTCACAGTTTCTTTGACGACTTGTTCTTCTTGCACCATGCTCTTCCCTTTTGCCTTAGCAGCTTCTGCTTCAGCAACGGGTCTTGGAATTTGTGAGGCAAAGAGACATCCGCTTCTGGTGAAGCCTCCGCCTCCCCCCACATTGTCTATCTGAGGTGAAGAAGTTGACGATTCCAAAGTGATTCTCTGCCCCTCGCAGTATAGATCTGAGCCATAATGCCAAGGGATGGTGTCTCTCCCACCAAATGAGGCCAGGTCAAATGGGGTACAGACGCGAACGGTCGGCGAAAGGAGAGAGAACATACAAGGGTGAACTCAAGAGAAAAGAGTCGCCAGCTAGGCATTTTTATCCCGAAGGAAAGGTAATGCTGCATAGAACTAAAAAGATATGGATAAGACGGTTGCGAACCAGAGAGTATGAGAAAGGGGGTTGGTTACAACCTGAGAAGGTATTAGCACCCAGATTGTCCGTCGTACTCGACGAGATCCACGCTTAAAAGATTTGTGTTTAAAGGGGGAGTGTCAGTGCAATCTGTGTATCAAAGCTGGAAAGAATGCAAGTGTCAGTGTAAAAGAAATGTGAAGTGTATAAGAGAAGTGTCAGTGTAAGTACAGGAGTGAAATGCCCAAGATAATGAGGCTAAAAGAATAATACTGGAGGAAGGAGAATATACAGAGACTTTTGTTCGATAACTGTTAAGTTATGCCTACGTATCCTCTCGTGCAATGAGGAAGTCAGAACACCGTAGTTCGACTCAAAGAGACTGAAAGATAAATTGGCTTGTGAACTGCTTGCTTGTCTATGCTCAAGTGTATGACCTGTCTGGCTCAGGTGCTAACTGTCTTGCATTAGACGGAAGAAGCGAGTTCTCGTTTGTGAGTGAATGAGATGAGAAAAGAATCCCGAAGGAGACGATTATTGTTTGTTTTTAAGTTTTCAGTCTTTTATTGCTTTTGAAAGTTTGTCATAAGAAAATGAGCTTAAGCCTAAACCAAGGGTCAATAAACTCATCACATCCTCCCTCTGATTTGGGGTAATGAGAATACCTTAAGTATGAAGTAAGCACCTCACACTTAATCACCATGATGTAGGATTAAGATCATTAACCTACTTGTGATTATTTAGATGTTTTTGTTGTTTTTCTTTAGTGTTAAGTAATGAGTTTAAGCCATAATCAAGGATTTAATGGACCCATTACATCATCCTAATAGAAGGATAATAGATGAGAACATTTAAGCTGAGGAAGGCTCCTCAACTTAATCCATGATTAGGGATTAACCTCATGACAAAACAAAACCTTTATTAAATGGATTTTAGTTAATGATAAGATGAAGAAATGATTTTTATGGTTTGTAAGACAACTTGAGGGGGACTTGTCCATTAACACTAGGGTTAGTCCTTCTTAACCAATTAAGGAAGAATTAGAACCCTAATGCAAGGCCCAAGTTACAAGTTTGATGTCTTGATGATTATTAGATGGATTGATTAAAGGATTTAAACACATTAAGGGTTAAACACTTAGGATTAAAGTTATACACTTCATCCTAATAGAAGGATGCAGACATAAGCTTAATCACAAAGCCTTAAAACATTTAGGGTTTAGTCCTTGATTATGAGATGAGAAGAGAAGACTCAAAGAAGACACAAAGGTAAAAGCTAAATGGGGGACTAATCAAACCCTAATTGTTATCATGCTTGGTTGTCCTAGGGTTAATGAGGTTTGCAAGAATATCTTCAGAGAAACCACCAGGAAGGAAGCAGATGAAAGGAGCAAGAAGCAGAGAAATGCAAGACAACTTGCTTCACTTAAGAAGACAAGTTGATTGAAGAAAGAAAGTGGGAAAGAGCATGAATGAGCAAGCTCACTCAAATACAAAGATAAAATGCAGCAATGATGCATAAGAGAGATGAAGAGAAATTGTGAGAAGTGAAGGCAAATTCACTTCCCAAAACAACTTACCACCTAAAAAGTTAGCAAAAAGAAATGAAGTGCAATGCAAATGAGATGAAATTCCATGGTGAAAACCAAAACCAGAAGCATAAACATGACTTTAATGATGCTAAGAGATGATGCAAACACATGACAAAAGATGAGAGTGATCAAACAAACATAAGGATGCAGATGAGGCATGCTTTGAACCATGGAAGTTCATGAAAGTTTATGAAATGATATGAACATGTAACATGGCAAATGAAAGATGCAATGACCAAACATGATTCTAATATGTCCTAAGATGTCTTATGAGTCATATGGATGCACAAAATGTCATAGCAAGTCATTGGATGCAAGCAAATGAGGGATGGATGCAAATGAAAGCACAAATTAGGGTTTATGAGCAACACACAAAGCAAAATTCAAAATCAGAAGCAAAGGACATGATAAAAAATTTAAAATGCAAGCAAAGATACCCTAAACCTATATAAGTTCACTGCCCAAAGGAGGGGACCTAACTCTTAACCTAGTGAAAGTTATGATTTTCTTAAGTCAATTAAGGTTTTAAGGTACCTCATCATGGAAAATGCAAAACAAATTGAAAATGGAAGATCAATTCAAACCAAATTTAACCTATAAACTATATGCCATGAAGGATGCAATGCAAGAAGAACCATCATCAAACTCTCAAAGGTTAGGCAAAATGGATTTTTCAAAGTTTGAACAAAAATATTGCCTTAAAATGAATTTAATTCCAATGAAAATGAGCAAAATGCATCAAGAACCAAAAATAAATTTGTTTTAAGAGTTTGATAATGCTTCTAAATGTTTTTAAATGCAATGTGAATTTTTTTTTGAATTTTTAAATACATAAATGTATTTTTAATTAATTAATTTTCATTAACTAATTAAAAATAAACATTTAAATAATTTAAAAATGATTTTTAATGCAAAAAATAAAAATAAAAATATTTTGGGTTCTGAAAATTAGTTAAATGTTTGACAAAAATTTTCAGAATTTTTAAATGCATTTTGCTATTTGTAATAATTCGTAAAAGATAAATCAAATTAAATGAAATAAAAATTGAATTTATGAGAAGTATGCAAATCCACTGGCTGAGATTCAAAGAGAAAAGGAGGGAATTGACCCGCGCGCATCTGGACGGTCCACATTTGAACTGACTGAATTAAATTAAACTTAATTAATTAATCTAATTAATTAGGATTAGGGTTTAATGAAATGATTCAGGCCATTCAAATACGCGGGAGTCAAACCTAGTCAACTAGATCCATGGTCCAAATTCAAACTGAGCCCTAAACGTGATTAATACACTAATGACTTTCAGGTGGCCGGAAATGACCTCCGGTCATCTTCTCCGGCCACACCCCTCCCTGAAAATTGCTAACTTCTTCCCTAGGTCACTAAAATCCAATCTCTCTGCCCATAAATAATCCCCATACATCATACATCAAGAATCAACAAACAAACAACATTTAAAACACATAAACATTTAGAATCTAATCAAAACAGTTCTAGGTCAAAAAATTTCAGAACACAAATACATGCTTATTTCTCAACCATTTTCGAAACAAAACATATCAACATGATCAGTGAAGCATAGAGAATCATTTAGGAACTTAAAAACATGTTTCTGGAAAAAATGTTCTTGAGCTCACCTGAACTGGAGCTTTGATCTTTGGAACTTTCTGGCTGCCTCTTTGATCCAAAACGCCTCTAATGAACCTCCTGAGAAGCTTGCAATGCTTGGTTGGAGTTTCTTTTGGCTGGTTTGAGAGATTGATAGAGTTCTGTTCAGGAGGGGTGAGAAATCGTGTTTCTGCTTGGGGTGGTTTCAGGGACAAATGAGGATTGGGAAATGATCAGAGGAACATGTTGAGTGATTCTATGAAGTTTGTTTTGATGTTTGTGGCTTGTGTGATGAGTTTCGAAACAAAATGCATAAGAGGTGATTTTTTGAAAACTATGGCTTGTGGGATGTTTCAGGCTGTCTTGTGATATGTTTTGGGTTGCTTTTGGTACACATATCAATCCTTGATAGGTCAGAGAGTTGTTGTGGAGCAGTGTGATTGGTATGGAGCAAAATGCATAAAGTCAACTTTTTTGTGTAAGAGAGGTATGGGCTATGGCAGTCAAGGTACAAAGCATGGCTTGGCTGCAGCTTGAATCAAGGAGAACCATGGAAATGGATTAGAGTCAATGCAGCAAGTGGATTAGGGTTTGTGTGAGTTTTTGCAATTTTCATAATGTTTGGCCCTTTTGAAGTTTCTTAATGCACAAGTCATGAAAATGGACAATTCTTTGGTGCATTCTGATTTTTAGGTCATGGTTCATGTTTGTGCAAAGGTTAGAAGTCACATTGAAGTCACATTTTGCCTTGGCAAGAGGTTTTGCAACTTTGCCTCTTTGGTGTAAAACTTGAAATTATGTGATTTTGTCCAACTTTGTCAAACCATAACTTTTGATCCATAATGAATTAGAATGAGTTCTTGTACTTTTTGAAAAGGGAATGATCCATTCTACAACTTTCATGACCAAAGTTTTCTCATTTGAAGCATTTTTGAATCAATTTGAGGAGGTTGAAAAACCTTCCCAAAATAGCAAGTTTCCATTACAAGTCACTTTCCCAAAAAGGCAACTTTGCAAATGGCTTGGAATTCTTCAATTTTGTGAACTTCTAACATCTTCTATGATCAAATAAAGATCATACACATTCAAAATGATGAAGAATTCCCTTTGGTTGGGTCATTGGGGGCCTCAGATGCCCTGATTTTGCACTGACTTGCTCAAGAATTCAACCTTTGATCAGATGCCTTCCCCATGGAATTTCTTCATGAAAATTGATATGCATGATCCTCATAACATATAGAGACCAATAGAAACAAGAATGACCAAATAATTTGGAGTTATGGCCTCTGAAACCAAAACCCTAACTCTAGGTCATATGTGCAGTTAAACCTGGCTCTGCTTCCATGCCTTTCTCAGTTCTTGTGATTCTTTGACTTCCCCGACCTTGTGAGGATATAATATGATGCTTGAATATACATGGACCCCTTTGAAGTGATTGAAGACCTTTTGAGTGGCTCAAATGGCTCAGGGATTGCTCAGGTCACAAACCCTAGATGCAGATGACTTTGAATCAATGCAGTGAAGCAAAAATGTAATATGAGATGCTATGATTGAACTTATGCACATGAAAAGATCACAAGCCATGGTGAAAAGAGTGAGGGCAAATTTGGGGTGTTTACAGCTGCCCCTATTCAAGCATGAGTTAGCTGTGCAGGATGTAAGCGACGGCTTAACAGGCAAACAAGATAACTTGTGGTTGAATACCAAAGACAGTCCAAATTTTGCACTCACAAAATGAAGAAGAAAAGGGATATAGATTGTAAAAGAAAATAAAGTATGATTATAAAGTGCGGGCGACGGAGGACGACCGTCGAGCAGAGGACGACTGCTGGGGATGAAGCAATGACGGGGACGACCGACATGCTGGGGAAAATGCAGGAAATAAAGCAATGACGGGGATGGCCGACAAGCTGGGGATATAAGAGATTGTGATGGGGACGACCATCAAGTAAAGCTATAAGACTCTCTGGGGATTAAATGAAATAAACGATGAGGTACGGTCATCAAAGGTGAAGGACGATCACCTAGCAGGGGATAACTGCTCTGTTGGGGGTAAGATGAGGGACGGTCATCTATGGTGAAGGACGATCACCTGGCAGGGTACGGCTGCCGAAAGTATCACGACATAGGACGAATGTCGGATAGAAAGGTCGACGATGGGGACGGCCATCGGATAAGCATGATGAAGGACGATCATCAAGAGGTGAAGGACGATCACCTAGCAGGGTACGACTTCTCTCGGGGTTTATCATGACATAGGACGAATGTCAGATAACAAGATCAACGATGGGGACGACCATCAGATAAAATGATGAAGGACGATCATCAAAAGGTGAAGGACGATCACCTAGCAGGGGACGGCTGCTGAAAATATCACGACATATGACGAATGTCGGATAGGGAGGGGGTTCTAATGAATAGAGACTCCACTGGGGGTGATGAAGGAAGATCATCAAAAAGGTGAAGGATGATCACCTGGCAGGGTACGGCTGCCGAAGGGTATCATGACATAGGACGAATGTCAGATGGAAAGAAAATAGTTTAACAAATTTTGTTGGGGACTCTCCTGGAGAAGGGTAGATACAGACGAGTATCTAAATTCAAGACCACAAGTGTTTGACTCGGTGTATAGATTAAAGATGCGGATGAGCATCCTTAAGACTATGATACGGACGGGTATCAGGTAGAAACAAACGCTAGACGCATGTTCAGAGATGATGATACGGACGATTACCAACTGGTTAACAAAGAACACGGACGAGTGTCAGATCTGAGGGGATTTAAGTGATATATACAAGATACGGACGAGTATCTATATGAGTAAAAAGATGATGAGTAACACGGACGAGTGTCGGAAAAAGTGTATTATAAACAAGAGTATGGTTTCCAAAGTGTTTGGGTAACTATGCTGGGGGAGGTGACACGGACGGGCGTCAAGGAATTGTATATATATGTATCTGTGAGTGCAAAGGGGACGCTTTGGCTTTCTACTGGGGATATGACACGGACGGGTGTCAGGAAGTATCTGCACTGTATAGGCATATGTTTGCTCGGGCAATTTACTAGGGAATGATGACACGGACGAGTGCCGAAGGGAGCATGTATCTGTATCTTTAAGGAAAATGCTTTGGCTCTCTGGTGATGAATATGAGAGGTATTTTTGTATATTGTTGATGAATGGTCGGTATTTACAAGTGTTCAGTTCGACACATGGCTTGTGATTATGCAATATGTTTGATTTTTGCCGTAATGCTCCGTATTAGACGGAATGCTACGCTCTGTGGGGAAAATATGATGCGAATGCTGTGATTATGCAAAGATAACGATTCGGGACTCGGATCCCGTTGCTGTGAAGATCTCTGACTGATCCGCTTGAAGTGGACATCCCAGCTGGGGATAAGATCATTGGTAGATCTGATAAGATGTATCTGCATAGGGAAACAGATCACTGATAGACCCATCTCGGTAATGGGGGACCCAGCTGGGGTTTGTGGCAGCTTTCGTCACTCTGTTGTGAGTTCTTAATGCGTTTCTCTTCTGGATGGAGGTTGAAACTCTGTGGGGAGGTAGTTACCTGGTTGGCACTTGGCTGGGGAAGAAAAAATACCACTGGAAGATCTTCCTAGAGATTTCTGTAGGGATCCTGCTGAGGATGATACTTGACAACTCAGCTGGGGAGAAAACACCTCTGGTGCTAATCTGGAAGACGGACTGAGTAGATAATGATTTGACAGCTTGCTGGGGAGAAGCTTTCATGCCCCATGCTGCGCTTTGGATACGTGCAATCCTGTAAAGACAAAGAAACGCACAAATACCCCGAGGTATTCCTTACTAGATTCCATCATAGGAATTTGGACACTCCCGGGAGTAAGTATATTTCCTGTAAGCATGTAATTCAGGAAAGACGCATCTGTATTTATGCGATTAACAAATTAATGACATCAGACATTTTTGCAAATAAAAGAGTACGAGACAGTGTGTGACTGAAAATCTGATTTTATTAATTCGAGCGCCCTGAATTTGGCAAGATACATTCAAAGAAACGGATCCCCTGAAATGAAGGAATCGTTACAAATTGAAAAACAAAAAGGTTGTGGCAATGTTGATGACGCTTCAGGGAGCTTCCCTTTTGCTATGACTCGTATGACATTGACGTTCTTCTCATCTTGCTTTCTGAAGAAGGCTGATTCTGACCGACGTTCGAACCTTTCGAAGCTTACCAAGTTGTAAGTGATACAGATGAATTCAGAATGCAGTTGTTCGCTTATTCCCTTATTTTGCGTGGATCGCCCTTTCGGGTTTTCAATCCACCGGGATACCCATTTTTGCCTGAGTTGTCCAATGTGGCTTTTCAACTCAGCGGGTATACATTTTTTTATTTATTTTCCCTTATTTTTGCCTGAGTCTTTTATTCTATTTTTGACTCGCCGGGGATGCCCTATTTTTACCTGGACTTACATTCTGTTTTTATGTCCAGCGGGTCATTTTATGCGAAGTATTTTTTAACTGCATCTGAATTCACAGGGGACAGGAAGTCTTCACCATCCATAGTGTTGAGCATCAGTGCTCCACCAGAGAAAACTTTCTTTACTATGAACGGACCATCGTAATTCGGAGTCCATTTGCCCCTGTGGTCTGTATGAGGAGGAAGGAGTCTTTTTAGCACAAGATCTCCTACTTGGTACTCTCGGAGCCTGACTTGCTGATCGAAGGCTTTCTTCATTCTTTTCTGATAAAGCTGCCCATGACAGATTGCAGCCAATCTCTTCTCTTCAATCAGATTCAGTTGTTCGTATCGGGACCGGACCCATTCTGCTTCGTTCAGCTTAACATCCATCAGTACCCGCAGGGAGGGTAATTCAACTTCAACAGGTAGGACTGCCTCCATACCATACACAAGTTGATACGGTGTTGCCCCAGAGGATGTTCTGATTGACGTACGGTACCCATGCAAGGAAAATGGTAGCATTTCATGCCAGTCTTTGTGGGTGACCACCATCTTCTGTACAATCTTCTTGATATTCTTGTTAGCTGCTTCTACAACGCCATTCATCTTTGGCCTGTAAGGAGAAGAATTGTGGTGTTGGATCTTGAAGTCCCGGCATATTTCTGCCATCATTTTATTATTCAAGTTGGAACCATTATCAGTAATGATTCGTTCGGGTACCCCATACCGGCAGATGATGTCTCTTTTTAGAAATCGGGCTACCACTTTCCTTGTAACATTTGCATATGAAGCTGCTTTGACCCACATGGTAAAATAGTCAATGGCTACCAGGATGAATCTGTGGCCATTTGAAGCAGTCGGTTCAATCTTGCCAATCATATCAATGCCCCACATGGCAAAGGGCTAGGGTGAAGATATCACATTCAGAGGATTCGGAGGCACATGCACTTTATCCGCGTAAATCTGGCATTTATGGCATTTTCTGGCATAGGCACAACAGTCCGCATCCATTGTGATCCAGTAATAGCCTGATCTTAGCAACTTTTTAGCCATGGCATGTCCTCCAGCATGGGTACCAAAAGATCCTTCGTGCACCTCGTGCATTAACAAGTCCGCTTCTGCCTTATCAACACATCTGAGGAGTACCATGTCAAAGTTCCTCTTGTACAAGGAACCATCAGCATTCAGGAAGAAACTACCAGCTAGCCTTCTCAAAGTCTTCTTATCATTGGAGGATGCCCCAGGTGGGTATGTTTGATCCTCCAAGAAGCACTTAATGTCATGGAACCAAGGCTTATCATCTTTAACAACATCTGCTGAGAACACGTATGCTGGTCTGTCAAGTCTGGATACTGAAATCCGAGGCACAAAGTTGGAAGCTTGAACTTTGATCATGGATGAAATGGTAGCCAGGGCATCTGCGAACTGATTTTCATCACGAGGGATATACTCCAGCTTGACTGTTGTGAAGAAAGTCAACAACCTCCTTGTATAATCCCGATAAGGTATCAGATGATCCTGGTGAGTGTACCATTTGCCGTTGGTTTGATTGATTACCAAAGATGAATCTCCGAACACAGTCAAAGTCTTGATCCTGAGGTCAATGGCTTCCTCAAGACCCATAATGCAAGCTTCGTATTCAGCTTCATTGTTAGTGCAGTTAAAGGTGAGTTTTGCTGAGAAAGGCATGTGAACTCCTTTAGATGTAATGAGTACTGCACCAACACCACGACCATTCATATTAACAGCCCCATCAAACATCATAGTCCATTCTTCCTCTGGGTCAGGCCCTTTAGTGTGAATAGCCTCTTCATGAAATTTTGCATTTATGAACATGATGTCTTCATCAGGGAAGTCAAATCTCATAGGCTGGTAATCATCAATGGGTTGCTCAGCGAGATAATCTGACAATATACTGCCTTTGATGGCCTTCTGAGATGTGTACTGAATATCATATTCTGTTAGGATCATTTTCCATCTTGCAACCCGTCCGGTAAGTGCTGGCTTCTCAAATATATACTTGACTGGGTCCATCTTCGAGATTAATAAAGTAGTGTGGGTCAACATATACTTCCTTATTCGGCGAGCAGCCCACGCTAAAGCGCATCAAGTTTTCTCGAGCAGTGAATAACGTTGTTCACAATCGGTAAACTTTTTGCTCAGGTAGTATATTGCATACTCTTTTCGACCAGACTCGTCATGCTGGCCCAACACACACCCCATTGACTCTTCTAATACTGTCAAGTACATTATCAGAGGTCTTCCTTCAATTGGAGGCATAAGGATCGGAGGCTCTTGTAAGTATTCCTTCATTTTGTCAAAAGCCCTCTGGCAGTCTTCGTTCCACCTGACCGTTTGTTCTTTTCTTAACAGTTTGAACAAAGGTTCACAGGTCGCAGTAAGGTGAGATATGAACCTTGAAATGTAGTTCAACCTACCTAGAAAGCCCCGAACTTCTTTTTCTGACTTAGGTGCAGGCATTTCTAGTATGGCTTTGACTTTATCAGGGTCAACTTCAATCCCCTTTTCACTTACGATAAATCCCAGCAGCTTACCGGATCGCACCCCGAATGTGCATTTGTTAGGGTTTAGTTTCAGTTGGTACTTCCTCAGACGCTTGAATAGTTTCAACAGATTTACCAGGTGGTCTTCTTCTGTGAGTGACTTGGCAATTATGTCGTCCACATAACATTCAATTTCTTTATGGATCATGTCATGGAATAATGTTACCATAGCCCGTTGATAAGTTGCACCAGCATTCTTCAGTCCGAATGGCATCACTTTATAACAGAATGTGCCCCAGGGTGTGATGAAAGTTGTCTTCTCCATGTCTTCAGGTGACATCTTGATCTGATTATATCCTGAAAATACGTCCATGAAGGAGAATACCGAGAACTGAGCCGTATTATCAACCAATACGTCAATGTGAGGTAAAGGGAAATCATCTTTCGGGCTGGCTCTGTTCAGATCCCGGTAATCCACACACATCCTCACCTTGTCGTCATTCTTAGGAACAGGTACAATATTAGCGACCCACGGCGGATAGCTAGTTACAGCAAGGAAACCGGCTTCCCACTGCTTTTGCACCTCTTCCTTTATCTTCATTGCCATATCTGGGCGAGTACGGCGCATCTTCTGTTTTACTGGTGGGCAGTCTTCTTTCAAAGGCAGCTTGTGCATGACAATATCAGTGTCCAACCCTGGCATATCCTGATAAGACCAAGCAAACACATCCACATACTCCCGAAGCATATCAATCAGTTGTTCTTTCACTGAATCCTGCAGGTAGGCCCCGATCTTAACTTCTTTTACGTCTTCCTCTGTACCAAGATTAACCGTTTCAATCTCCTCCTGATGAGGAGTGATAACCTTCTCCTCTTGCCTTAACAACCTGGCTAGCTCTTCAGGAAGCTCAAAATCTTCTTCAACCCCTTCATCAGCTTGATTGATTGGATTGTCAAAGTCATACGAAGCCATAGCAGTGTTGTTGTCGGTGCGATCTGAAAGGCACTCTCTGCAAGGGTTTAGATTGTTCATTTTAGTGACCAATTTTAATCTTGTTTAGAAAAAGTGAAATGAAGTTTTCATTTTGGAAAACATTGCCATTTTATTTTTGTACAAAAAGAAAAATGAAAAACAGTGAGCGGAAAAGAAAAAGACTCATTTGCAAAAGATGTCCGATATTTATTGATTAATCCATTTGCACAAAATTACAAGATGGCCCCGATTACAAAAGGAGTCTTGACATCTTGGGCAAGATGCAAGACTTGATGCATGCTTAAAAATACAGGAAATAATAATTACTCTGCAGGAGTAACCCTTATAATTTTCTGGGAAGACCAGTTAAGGACTTGGTTCCCCGGGATCCTTGGACGTATCCAGCTCTCCAGGTTGCGATCGCTTTCCTCCTCGTCTTCCAAGTTGTTTACAGCATCCGGGGTGAGCATCCCCCCACTGACAAAATTGGGCCCTTTTGCAGCCTCTGATTGATCTAGTTGAGTTGGTCTGTAACCCAACCCAAATCTGTCCTCTTTCTTCTCCACGGGCAACAGCTTGCCCCAGCCTTGGGCAGTACCCTCTTCGACAACCTTCCGGGCTTGCTGATAAGATGTTATGGAGGTTCCCATTACAGCAGATGCTTCATTAATGTTTAGGGCCTCAAACCCCTGGCTCATGGTTTCATGGATCTCTCCATCCATTTCTATGTACTTGTACGTAGCCAGATGGCTAACAAAGATGTCTTCTTCCCCATAGATGGTGATGATCTGGCCTTCCCACTCGAATTTCAGCTTCTGGTGAAGGGTAGACGTAACAGCGCCAGCGGCATGGATCCAGGGTCTACCCAAAAAACAGCTGTAGGCCGGCTGAATGTCCATCACATAGAAGGTAATTTTGAAGGTCTGCGGGCCAATCATCACAGGCAGATCAATCTCTCAGAGCACCGATCTTTTAGAGCCATCAAATGCTCTCACCACCAAATTACTTGGACACAGTGCCAAGCCATCATACTCCAGCTTCACCAAGGCTTTCTTTGGTAGAACATTGAGTGAAGACCCAGTGTAACCAGTACATGAGATAAAACAGCACCCTTGCATTCCAAGGTGATATGTAAAGCCTTATTGTGGTTACGTCCCTCTGTTGTTAAGTCAGTATTGGTAAAGCCCAGTCCATTACTAGTGTTGACATTTGCCACAACGGTTTCTAGCTGATTAACGGTGATCTCCTCTGGCACGTATGTTGCGTGCAGGACTTTTAATAACGCATTCCTGTGAGCTTCAGAACACATCAACAGGGATAATATGGAGATTTTTGAGGGAGTTTGGTGAAGCTGGTCCACCACCTTGTAATCACTTCTCTTGATGATTCTCATAAACTCGTCTACATCTTGCTCAAAAGACGTCTTCTGAGTTTCTCTGACAATTGGTTCTTCAGGTACCACACTCTTTCCTTTTGCTTTGGCAGCAGCTTCTGCTTCAACATTAGGTCTTTGTACTTGTGAGGCAAAAAGGCGTCCGCTTCTGGTGAAGCCTCCGCCTCCCCCAACATTACCAACCTGTGGAGAAGAGGTTGAAGAATCCAAAGTGATTTTCTCCCCGTTGCAGTAAAGATCTGAGTCATAATGCCAAGGTATGGCATTGCTGCTTTCATAGGGAACTGGTCCAGGCACCGTGATGGTAACTGGACTTACTGCTGCAGAGGAGGGTACTGTAATGGTGTGCAGATCATAGTAAATTGTAATTGGTGATCTGGCAGGAAGTGCCACTGCTTGTTGTTGGAAAATGTTGTTTGAAGGAACATCCGATGGATCATAGTAAATGGTGGCTGCTGAGACATCTTCGTTAATTTCTGTTGGCGTTGTAGAAGATTCTGCCAATAAAGTGGATGCTGATGTTGTAGAAGAAATGGTTGTTGAAATTTGACTTGTTGAAGTGATGGACGGGATAACTGCTGATGATAATGATGAATCGGTAGGAATGATTGTTGCCGCTGTTGTAGAAGAATCAGGAATTGTTGTTAAAGGAATTGCTGGATTTGTAGGCACCGTTGTTGAGATCTGAAGGATACCATCCTTAATAAGACCATTTATGCCGCTTCTCAACTTTTCACACCCGTTAACTGCAATGTTGCAATACCCACAACCGAGCTCACACCCGGGGAACACTTGGCACTCTAGAAGCTGAGCTTTAATTTCGACCAAAGGTGTTCGAATTTGCGCAACACTGGTGATCAAGGTAGATGGTTTATCTTCCTCAATGGCATTTATCCTTGGCCCTCCATGATTAGACATAGGATTTCTGATGACATTTGGAGGAGGTGCGAAGTTGAGGGCTTTAGAATCCACCAGATCTTGAACTTTCATTTGCAAAGCCCTGCATTTTTCCGTATTGTGGCCAGGTGCATTGGAATGGAAAGCACACCTGGCGTTAACATCGTAATTCTTAGGGAGATTGGAGGGATATGGGGGTGCCAATGTCCTTAACTCAACCAAGTTAAGTTTTAGGAGTTGTGGCAATAAAGCAGCATAAGGCATAGGGATGGGATCAATCACCCTATTTGCCTGTGATGGTCTTTGCTGGAAGGGTCTTTGTTGTTGATTTCTATTATTGTTGTTGTAGGTTCTCTGTGGCGGATACTGAACTTGCTGTTGATAATATGGTTGTTGTTGTTGTTGATATACTGGTTGCTGAGGAATCGGAGCTGGAATAGTGACAGCTGCTACTGATCTGTGAACATACTGGGGTCTGCCCCTGCTGGCATGAATGGCATTTGTCTCACCGGTCCTTCGAGGTCCCACAAAAGGCTTCCTGGGATTACTGGACGAACTTGCACCATTATCAGAAATTTTGCCCATTTTTAGCAGACTTTCAATTCTTTCACCGGCTATAACCACGTCTGCGAAGCTAGTAGAAGAAAAGGCATCTAATCTATCAATGTATGTTCCTTGCAGAGTATTCATGAACATGTCGGCCATTTCTCTTTCCGACATGGGTGGTTGGACAGTAGCAGCAAGCTGTCTCCACCTTTGGGCATATTCCCTGAAGCTTTCCCTGGAGGATTGAGACATTCCCATCAAGAGGGTCCTGTTAGGAGCCATATCCAAATTGTATTGGTACTGCCTGATGAAAGCTTCAGCTAGGTCCTTCCAGCATCTGATAGTAGCTCTGGTCAGGTGGGAGTACCACTCTCTTGAAGCCCCAGTCAAACTGTCTTCAAAATAGAACATCCACAGTTTTTCATCCATGGTATATGCTTTAAGTCTTCCTAGAAAAGACTGCAGGTGAGTTCGTGGACAAGAGGTTCCATTGTATTTCTCGAAGCACGGGGGTTTGAACTTGTGGGGAATTCTTACCCCGTCCACTAATCCCATATCCATTACATCGAAGCCCAAGGAGTTTTGAGACTCCAGAGATCTCAACTTCTTAGCAATTTCATCAAACCTTCGGTCATAGACTTCATCTCCAGCTCCCATGACAGTAAATTGCTCCTCTTGGGGGTCTTCTTGTAAGATCCTCCCCCCAGTAGTATTTCCTTGCACATTACCCGGGACATTGACTTCCGGATCTAGATGTGGTCCAAATACAGGTGGATTAACATGAGGCTGACCCCTCTCATTGTTACTTGTTCCTCCAGTCCCAGGATGAGGCTCCTCGGGAGTTTGTCTTTCTACCAATGCCCTTAGCCTTTCATGACTTTGGGCATGGCCAGTCATCACAGTCATGAATTGGGCCATTTGGTTTCTCATCTCCACCCTTTCATTAGCCATCTGGGTTCTGACCTCGGTCAGGTCTTGCTGTACTTGCTCCATTATAATACTCGGAAGGTTATTGCGAGTAGGATACCGGTGTGCACGGTTGACAGGGAACACTCTTCTGCGAGAAATATTTCCTGAACCACAACAGAGTTAGAAACAAACAAAATAATAACAAAACCTACAAAACAAAACAAAAGTTAGTATGCAATGCAGTATGCCTATTTATTTTCCAAGGTATCCGGCTTGGTTCTTGGTTTTGACCTTTCCAGACCTCGAGGAAGATGTTTTGATGTTGCTTGAGAAAATAAACCCAATGGAAACAAACTAACAAATATATTACAAATGGTGCATAATACATAGTTTGTTTTTTACAACACATGCCCCTGAAGGGTCAAAATACAACATAAAAGAAAAGTACAACAAATGAAAGCAACAACAAGCAAAAAGTCAGACATCAAGCCCAACCTCATCCTCCTTAACCTCCTTCAGAAGTGCCTCGGTCACTGGACCAGCTGGGTGCTCTGTAATAGTCCTGATGAGGAGGTTCCTGGTGGCAATGCCAGTGGTCAACTTCTTGTGCCTGTCTTGGTCTTTTGACCTCTTCAACCCAGCCCTAAGCTTCAACTCTGAAATCTCCTTTTGAGCTGCCAGCAAAGCTTCCTGCTGTTTCTTTTCATTGGCCTCTAACTGCTCAATTCTGGCTTGAGTTCTCTTATCTTCTTGTGTCCGGGCTTCAGTGATCCTTACCCACCTAGCCTGACTCTCTTGCAGATAGAGTTCAGTCCTAGCCTTCTGAAGCTTGGCCTCCTTACAGGCATTCTTCAATATTTGCTCCCCAGCTCTTGATTTCTTGATGTAGTCCTCTGTTTTATCAATCTTGGCCAGATGCTCCACCTTAAGCTTCTCCAACCTCTCAATGTCCAGACGACCATCACTCCTCTCCCAGAGGGTCTTCTTCAGAGCTTGAGACAGATTCTCATTCCTTTCCTTCAGTTTCTCAAATTCTTCCAGGTTGACAGTGGCTGTTGGCTGTACTGTAGAAGGTCCAGGTGTGTCCTCAATGGTAAAGGGCATTCCAGTGATCTGAGCTCTAGCCTGGGACCATTCATAGTACTAGGCTGAAGCAACATTATTACACTTCCCAAGAATAGCCACCCCCTTTGTCTGGATGTTGTCCCAAGCCCAGGATGCTTGTCTGACAATAGCTAGATTAGGCTTTATCTCACAATACAGGGTCTCAGCTAAATCTTGCACTCTAGGAGGGTGGACCAAAGCATATCCCAGTTGTCTCTTAAACAACAAAGGATTGTAGTTGATGTAACCCTTTACTCCTATCAGAGGTACATTTGGGTATTGCCCACAGCTAGTTATTATGTCCTTGCCTTTGGTGCCCTGGGTGCACCACCTGATGTCATCTGAAGTCAAAGCAATAAGTCTCTTAGCCCAATTCTTCTATTGGTGAGGATTCAGGAAGGCATCTGTCTTAGGTAAGTGTTTGAGCAGCCAAGTATGAAACAGGGGAGCACAACATCTCACCAACTTCCCTCTCTGTTTCTCATTCCTCTGATGGATGGAATAATAGAAATCTCCCAACAATGTGGATACTGGGTTCCTCAGAAGGAAAAGATGAATAGCATTCTTGCTGATAAACTTGGGCTCATCTGCAAACAGTATAACCCCATATATGCTGAGGGCTAACAATGCACAAACTGCCCTCCATTCTCCCAAAGAGGCCTTCAGGATGGCCTGAGAAATCAAGAAATCTAAGTGCAAACCAGGGATCCCAGCCTTTGTTGTCATATTCTGCTCAATCAAAATAGGCTCCAGGTACAGTGCTTTTGCTACTTCTCCATTGCTGGGAGAAGTCATCTCTGGGTTGAAGGGGACACCACCCCTGACAGGTATTCCAATCAATGATGAAAACTCCTCCAAAAGAGGTCCTAGCTGAAAGTTTTGGAATGTGAAGCATCTCAAAGGAGGGTCATAAAATTGTAGGCAGGTGTGGATCATACTCCTCTGAGAAGGGTCCAGGTCCATAACCATATCAAGGATACCTCCATAATGCTCTCTGAATAATGGGATGTGGTCTGGAGTGATAAGTGACTGGACCTGCCTGATGCCAGTCAACACAGGCTCAAAGAAATGGTATGAAATGTTGCTCTTCCTGGGTGCAGACATGAGTGCTGATGAAGAGCTAAAGACAAGTACTGATAGGGATCAAGACTGATACTGGAGATGAGCCACTGATAGGCTGGTGCTGGTGATGAAGGCAGCTGAAGCAGACAACTGATGAAGATATCTGAAGCAGATACTTGATGAAACAGAGGTCTATGCAGATGAAGGGGTCAAAACCAAGCCAAATATGATGTGGATACCCTGAAAAACAAATAAACAAATGTTAAATGATGCAATGATGATGTATGCAAATGATATGCAAGGGGTTATGATCAAGCTGGATCTGATTATCTGTCTTGATATAAAGTCCATGTATGTTCAAGAAGTCCAGATGGAGGTTTAGAAAACCAGTAACCAAGGTAGGGGACTCAAATAAAGAGTCACATGTCCAGGGTTAAATCACAAGAACTGTCCAAAGTGGAGTACTCTTAATCAAACAAGTAACAGGGTATGATGTGGCCAAAGGTACCTGCAAACCTGTAAACAGCCCAACCCCCTCACTGGTAGTGTTCTAAAACAAGGATCCTCAGACTTGGATCAGTTATGAGAAGTGTAAACACTTCTAACCCGGAGGTACAGTGTTTACAATAACCATAAAAGATCCTCCTCTAATTCAACTCAGTTTCTGAAGGTCATAATAAAGGTCATCCAGACTTAGCAGGCTTCCCAGATAGCCCTAGCACTACAGGAAATCTGTAGCACAAAGTTCTCAAGAAGAGACCCATATTTGAACCGTGTTTCATATTCCCGCACCAGACCAAAATGGAATGGGAAAGAACATGAACCACTCTAGCCTAGGTGTCACTCAGGTACCAGGTATAGGACCTTAAACTCTCAGTAGAACCCCACCCACCAAGACAGAAGAACAGATCCAGCAATGATAGCATGACAGTATGAAATATGAAAAACTGTAAAGAAAGCAATAAATAAAGTTGTACATAAAGCAATAAATAAAGCAACTATATAAACACAATTAGCACAAAACACCCCAGTAAACACAAATCAAACAAGCGCTAGGAGGAACCCACAAAAGGAACCAGAAGCCCTGGTTACAGTATAAGGTATCCCCAGCAGAGTCGCCAAGCTGTCGCTCCTGCCAAAATGACACAGGTCAAATGGGGTACAGACGCGAACGGTCGGGGAAAGGAGAGAGAACACACAAGGGTGAACTCAAGAGAAAAGAGTCGCCAGCTAGGCATTTTTATCCCGAAGGAAAGGTAATGCTGCATAGACCTAAAAAGATATGGATAAGATGGTTGCGAACCAGAGAGTATGAGAAAGGGGGTTGGTTACAACCTGGGAAGGTATTAGCACCCAGATTGTCCGTCGTACTCGACGGGATCCACGCTTAAAAGATTTGTGTTTAAAGGGGGAGTGTCAGTGCAATCTGTGTATCAAAGCTGGAAAGAATGCAAGTGTCAGTGTAAAAGAAATGTGAAGTGTATAAGAGAAGTGTCAGTGTAAGTACAGGAGTGAAATGCCCAAGATAATGAGGCTAAAAGAATAATACTAGAGGAGGGAGAATATACAAAGACTTTTGTTCGATAACTGTTAAGTTATGCCTACATATCCTCTCATGCAATGAGGAAGTCAGAACACCGTAGTTCGACTCAAAGAGACTGAAAGATAAATTGGCTTGTGAACTGCTTTCTTGTCTATGCTCAAGTGTATGACCTGTCTGGCTCAGGTGCTAACTGTCTTGCATTAGACGGAAGAAGCGAGTTCTCGTTTGTGAGTGAATGAGATGAGAAAATAATCCCGAAGGAGACGATTATTGTTTGTTTTTAAGTTTTCAGTCTTTTATTGCTTTTGAAAGTTTGTCATAAGAAAATGAGCTTAAGCCTAAACCAAAGGTTAGGAAACTCATCACATCCTCCCTCTGATTAGGGGTAATGAGAATACCTTAAGTATGAAGTAAGCACCTCACACTTAATCACCATGATGTAGGATTAAGATCAATAACCTACTTGTGATTATTTAGATGTTTTTGTTGTTTTTGTTTAGTGTTAAGTAATGAGTTTAAGCCATAATCAATGATTTAATGGACCCATTACATCATCCTAATAGAAGGATAATAGATGAGAACATTTAAGCTGAGGAAGGCTCCTCAACTTAATCCATGATTAGGGATTAACCTCATGACAAAAAAAAAACCTTTATTAAATGGATTTTAGTTAATGATAAGATGAAGAAATGATTTTTATGGTTTGTAAGACAACTTGAGGGGGACTTGTCCATTAACACTAGGGTTAGTCCTTCTTAACCAATTAAGGAAGAATTAGAACCCGAATGCAAGGCCCGAGTTACAAGTTTGATGTCTTGATGATTATTAGATGGATTGATTAAAGGATTTAAACACATTAAGGGTTTAACACTTAGGATTAAAGTTATACACTCCATCCTAATAGAAGGATGCAGGCATAAGCTTAATCACAAAGCCTTAAAACCTTTAGGGTTTAGTCCTTGATTATGAGATGAGAAGAGAAGACTCAAATAAGACACAAAGGTAAAAGATAAATGGGGGATTAATCAAACCCTAATTGTTATCATGCTTGGTTGTCCTAGGGTTAATGAGGTTTTCAAGAAGATCTTCAGAGAAACCACCAGGAAGGAAGCAGATGAAAGGAGCAAGAAGCAGAGAAATGCAAGACAACTTGCTTCACTTAAGAAGACAAGTTGCTTGAAGAAAGAAAGTGGGAAAGAGCATGAATGAGCAAGCTCACTCAAATACAAAGATAAAATGCAGCAATGATGCATAATAGAGATGAAGAGAAATTGTGAGAAGTGAAGGCAAATTCACTTCCCAAAACAACTT
The DNA here is from genome assembly GCA_963966055.1 of Lathyrus aphaca. Lineage (NCBI taxonomy): Eukaryota > Viridiplantae > Streptophyta > Magnoliopsida > Fabales > Fabaceae > Lathyrus > Lathyrus aphaca. The sequence continues at coordinate 296,732,035 of OZ014519.1, read as the reverse complement.
ACTTCCTGAAAAGTTAGCAAAAAGAAATGAAGTGCAATGCAAATGAGATGAAATGCCATGGTTCAAACCAAAACCAGAAGAATAAACATGACTTTAATGATTCTAAGAGATGATGCAAACACATGACAAAAGATGAGAGTGATCAAACAAACATAAGGATGCAGATGAGGCATTCTTTGAACCATGGAAGTTCATGAAAGTTTATGAAATGATATTGTAAACACCCCAAATTTGCCCTCACCCATTCACACATGACTTGTGATCATCTCATATGCATAAACACAAGCACATCATCTCATAGTACATTTTTGATTCACTGGATAGTTTCTAAGGCATCTGCACCTAGGGTTTGTGATCTGAGCAACCTCAGGGCATCTTGAGCCATTCCAAAGGCCACTAATCAACTCAAAGGGGTCCATGTGTGTTCTTATATCATGTTACATCCTCACAAAGTCAAAATTGCAGAGGGATCACAAGAACTAGGGTTTGAGTGGGTGCAGAGCCAGGATGAACTGCACAGTTGACTGAGAATTAGGGTTTTGGTTTCAGAGGCCATAATTCCAAATTTTTTTGGTCATTCTTGTTTCCATTGGTCTCTATATGGTATAGGGAGTATGCATATCAATTTTCATGAAGAAATTCCATGGGGAAGTCATCTGATCAAGAGTTGACTTTTCAGACAAGTCAGTGCAAAATCAGGGCATCTGAGGCCCCCAATGACCCAACCAATGGGTGATCTTCATCATTTTGAGTGTATATGATCTTTATTTGATCATGGAAGAAGTTTGAAGTTCATGGAAATCAAGAATTTAGGGTTTTTGCAAAAGTTGACTTTTTGGGTTTTGTTGACTTTTCAAGAATGCATCATTTTAGGTCAATTTTCAAGCCTTGATTCTTGATCCAAAAATGCTTCAAATGGAAAAACTTTGGTCATGAAAGTTGTAGATCTCATCTTTCCCTTTTCAAAAAGTACAAGAACATGATCAAACTCTTCTTGGATCAAAAGTTATGGCCATGCAAAGTTGCCAAAAATCATTGTTTTTCAAGTTATGCACCAAGTGGGAATTTTGCTAAGTCTTGAATCAATGCATGATTGCTGCCTCAAATTCATGTCAAACCAGCATGTGAATGTTCTCTAAGTCACAAAAATCAGAAATGGACCAAGTTTGCTCATGGTTTGGTTCATGTAACAAGGCATTTCCATGGAAAACCATAAAGCTAGCCAACTTGCATTTTCACTCATGACTACTTCACCAACTTATGACATTGGCTGCTGACTTTGGGCTAGCCTCTCCCTCACCTTTTGCTGCACCAGCACCCAACTTGTACTTGCCTAGTATCATGCCATGCCCTATCTTACACAAAAGTGGATTTTTAGCAAAAGTAGCCTCACCTATCCCTGCAGGCCAGGTCACATCTCACAGCCACTTGCATTAGTTTATTCATTCATTTTGCTGGCCATATCACTAAGCAACCAAGGCTGAAGCATTGACATTCACAACTTACACAAAAACCTTCCAACTTGCAACTTCATTCGAATTTCATTGCACAGCCTGCAAACACCCAAACCTTTGCCTCCATTCATCTCACCTTGATCTATAGAACACAAAGCATCAAGAAACAAAGCCAAAAACACCCTGAACCCCCATCTGCCATAGCTCACCTTCATGCTGCAGATTCTATCGAATCTCTCTCTACAAGCCACAAACACATCAACCAACACCACAAGCCTTCTCAACACACCTCATAGGTCATAAACAACCCTTCTTCACAGCCTGAAAGTGCCAGGAACTCATCTGCCATTGTTGACTGAGCAGAAGCAGTTCTCTTCGAAACTCATCATCCAACAAATATAAATTCCATTTGAGCATTCAAGCAACTTTGGGGGACCAAGAGGAGCAGATTGAGCAAGGAGAAGAGGCCTGAAAGTTCCAAAATCAAAGGTTACAAATCTCAGGTAGCTCCAAATATTTTTTTCCAGAAATCTCTTTTTTAGTTACAAACTTGTTCCTTATACTCTCCTGATCATGCTGGTGCTTTTAGTTTTTGAAATGGATTTGTTTTGAGGATTTAATTGCTGTTTGAAGCTCACGAACCCTAGAATTTGTTTTCTTCGATTCAGCTTGTTTAGGTTAGATAAATTTGTTTTGAGAGAGGGGTTTGGTTCGTGAGGTGTTGGGGATCATTTCCCATAGCTTAGTTTTCATTTATTTTGCGTTTTGGGAGGTTTTGAAGATTTTCAGGTGACCCCCTGGCCGGAGAAGACGACCGGAGGTCTTCTCCGGCCACCTGAATGTAATTAGGGCTTAATCCAGTGATTAATGCCAGTTTGAATTTCGAGCGTACGATTCCCTTGACTTGTTGACTTCCCTCCCATTCTGACGGCCCAGATCATTTCACTTATGCCCTAATCCACGTGTTAGCCTAATTAATTATTATTTAAGTTAATTTGATCTGAGGCAATCCTGGCCCCTCATTCTGGCGCGCAGTCAACCCCTTTTGAACCCTGGACGCATCCTGGCCATCCATCCTGCATACTTCAGTTTTAATTCATTTTTATTCATTTTTCTTTCATTTATTTTTGCACAATTTATTTAAAATAGTTAAAAAATCATAAAAATTATGAAACTTTTTCTTTAAGGTTTTATTAATTTTTATGACACAAAAATATTTTTATTTTATTTTTTATCATCAAAAAAGTATTTTTAAATATTTAAAAGATTATTTTTAATTGATTAATGAGAATTAATTAATTAAAAATACTTTTAGGTATTTAAAAATTACAAAAAAATTCATGAAATGTTCTAAGACATTTAGAAACATTGTCCAACCTTCAAACCAAATTTCTTTTTTGATCTTGATGCATTTTAAGAATTTTTCATTGAATTAAATCATTTTGGATGCATTATTTTGATCATATGTTTGAAAATTCATTTCTGTCTTTTGGTAAAGGTTGAGACATTGATTCTTTTTGTATTGTTTTCCATTGGACATATATTTTCAAGGTTAAAAAGGCCATGATTTGATCTTGCATTTTCCAATTGATTGGCATTTCTTTTGTTACAAACCCTAAAAAACCCTAATAACTTGTAAAATTCATATCTTGAGTTTGGTTGAGAGTTGAGAGCTCCCCTTTGGGCAGTGGTTCATTATAGGTCTAGGGTTTCTTTAGGTACCATTTTCCATTTTTCATATTAGGGTTTGCTTCTGTTTTGAGTTTGTGTTTGATGTTTGCTTTGTAAACCCTAATTTGGGCCTTCTCTTGCATCCCTCTTGCATTCCCTTGCATAACATGACTTGTCATTGCATATTGTGCATTCTTGTGGTTCATTTGGCATCTTAAGACATGTATGAAGCATCATTGATCATTGCATTACACATTTGCCATGCCATTTGTCTTGTATGATTCATAACATTTCATGCTTGTTCATGCTCCTTAGTTTGCATCATATGCATTCATAATCTTGTATGAACATCTCCATTGTCTTGCCTCGTGTTTGCAGCACTTCATAACATCATAATCATCATGTGTATGCTTCTGGTTTGGCCTAGCATCATGTCATTTCATTTCATCTTGCATTGCATTGCATTCCTTTCTAACATTTCAGGTGGTAAGTAAACTTGAGAAGTAAATTTGCCTTCACTTCTCATAACTTTTCTTCTCATCTTATTTTGCATACCTTGCTGCATTCTTACTTGTGTTTGAGTTTGAGCTTGCTCATTCTTCCTTCTCTCACTTTCTTTCTTCAAGTGACTTGACTTCTTGAATGAAGCAAGTCACTTTGCTTCTCTTGATCTTGTTCATCTGCTTCCTGGTGGTTCATCTGAAGATTGTTCTTGAAAGCCTCATAAACATTAGGACCTACCAAGCATGATAATGAATTAGGGTTTTGATTAGTCTCCCCCATAGTTTTTACCTTTGTGTCTCTCCTTGAGTCATCTCTTCTCACCTCATAATCAGGGACTAAACCCTCAAGGCTTTAAGATTTTGTGATTAAGATCATGCCTGCATCCTTCTTTTAGGATGGAGTGTATAACTTTAATCCTAAGTCTTGGACCCTTAAGGTGTTGAACTCTCTTAATTAATCCATCTAATAATCATCAAGACATTACACTTGTAACTTGGGCCTTGCATTAGGGTTCTAATTCTTCCTTGATTGGTTAAGAAGGACTAACCCTAAAGTTAATGGACAAGTCCCCCTCAAGTTGTCTTACAAATCATAAAAAACACTTCATCATCATATCATTAATAAAATCCACATTAATCAAAGGTTTGTTCTGTCATGGGTTTAATCCCTAATCATGGATTAAGCTGAGGATCCTTCTTCAGTTTAAACACCCTCATCTATTATCCTTCTTTTAGGATAGTGTAATGAGCCTGTTAAATCCCTGATTATGGCTTAACCTCATTACTTAACACTAAACAAAATCACAAAAACATCTAATTAATCACAAGTAGGTTAATGATCTTAACCCTACATCAAAGGTGATTAAGTGTGAGAATCTGACTTCACACTTAAGGTAATTCTCATTACCCCTAATCAGAGGGATGATGTGATAAGTTTACCAAATCCATTGATTTAGGTTTAAGCTCATTATCTTATGACAAACTCCAAAAAGAAATAAAAGACTGAAAACTCAAAAACAAACAATAATCGTCTCCTTCGGGATTCTTTTCTCATCACCTTCACTCATAAACGAGAACTTGCTTCTTCTGTCTAATGCAAGACAGTTTGCATCTGTGCCAGACAGATCATACACTTGAGCATAGACTGCAAGCAGTTCACCAGTCAATCCTTTCAGTCTCTTTGGGTCGAACTACGGTGTTCTGACTTCCTCATTGCACGAGAGGATACGTAGGCATAACTTAACGGTTATCGAACAAAAGTCTCTGTACATTCCCCCTCTTCCAGCTTCTTTCTCTTAGCCTCATTATCATGAGCAATTCATTTCATTCCTGATCTCACACTGACACTTCATTTATACACATCACTTATACACTTTACACTGACACCTGTACATCTTTTCCAGCTATTTTATACACAAAATGCACTGACACTACCCCTTTAAAACACAAATCTTTAAGCGTGGATCCCGTCGAGTACGGCGGACAATCTGGGTGCTAATACCTTCCCAGGTTGTAACCAACCCCCTTTCTCAGTCTCTCTGGTTCGCAAACCGTCTTATCCATCTTTTTCTAGGCCTATGCAGCATTGCCTTTCCTCCGGGATAAAAATGCCTAGCTGGCGACTCTATTCATTCTCCAGTGAGTTCACGGCTGTGTGTTCTCATTGTCCCTCTCGCCGACCGTTCGCATCTGTACCTTCATTTGATCCAGTTTCATTTGTCGGGAGCGACAGCTTGGCGACTCTGCTGGGGAATCTTATATTGCAACCAGGGCTTCTGGTTCTTTTTGTGGGTTCCTCCTAGCGCTTGATTGATTTGTGTTTACTGGGGTGTTATGTGCTATTTGTATATTTGCTTTATTTACTGCTTTCTGTACAGCCTTATTTATTGCTTTTCTTTACAGTTTTCATATATATCATACTGTCATGCTGTCTGTGCTGGATCTGGTTTGTTTTGGTGGGCTGGGGTTCCATTGAGAGTTTAGGTCCTATACCTGGGACCTGAGTGACACCTAGGCTAGAGTGAATCATATTCTTTCCCAGTCAATTTTCAGTCTGGTGCGGGAATATGAAACACGGTTCAGATATGGGTTTCTTCTTGAGAACTCTGTATTGCAGATTTCCTGCAATGCTAGGGGGATCTGGGAAGCCTGCTAAGTCTGGATGACCTTTTAGTATTGACCTTCAGAAACTGAGGTGAATTAGAGGAGGAATTGTTATGGTAATTGTAAACACTGTACCTCCGGGTTAGAAGTGTTTACACTTCTCATAACAGATCCAAGTCTGAGGATCCTTGTTCTAGATCACTACCTGTGAGGGGGTTGGGTTGTTTACAGGTTTGCAGGTACCTTGACCTCAGAATACCCTGTTACTTTGACTTTGTTAAGAATGCTTCATGTTGGATAGTTCTTGTGATTCTAAAACCCTGGACATGTGGCTCTTTATTTGAGTCCCCTACCTTGGTTACTGGATTTCTTAGACCTCCATCTGGAATTCTTAGACACACATGGATCTATACCAAGGCATTTATTCAGATCCAGCTCAGTCACAGACCCTTGCATTTCATTTGCATGCATACTCATTGCATCATATTAACATGTGCTTATTTGTTTTTCAGGGTATCCATTGTTCATCAGGTTTTGGTTTTGACCCCATCTGCAGCTTTGACCCATTTTCACCAGCATCTGTTTCAGTTTTTAGCTGTCTGCTTCAGCACCAGCCAATCAGTGGCTCTCTCTCTCTTCTCAGCATTGTCATCAGCACTCTACCCAGTCTTCAGCATCATGGCTCCAAAGAAAAATAACATTACCTATCATTTCTTCCAACCAGACTTGTCAGACCTCAGGAGGATCCAAACCCTGATTACACCAGAGTACATCCCTTTGTTTAGGGAGCATTATGGGGACATACTTGACTTAGTTATGGACATGGACCCATCTCAGAGGAGCCTGATCCATACCTGCATCCAGTTCTATGACCCCCCATTAAGATGCTTTACATTTCAAGATTTCCAGTTGGGTCCTCTTTTGGAAGAATACTCATCTTTGACTGGTTTGCCTATCAAGAGGGAGATCCCATTCAATCCTGAAATGGATTTTCCCAGCAATGGGGAGATAGCCAAAGCTTTGCACCTGGAACCTGCTTTGATTGAACAACACATGACCTCTAAATCTAGTGTCCCTGGGTTTCAGCTGGACTTCTTAATCTCTCAAGCTAGTCTGAAGGCCTCCCTGGGGGAGTGGAAAGCTGTTTGTGCTCTGTTGGCTTTAGGTGTGTATGGAATTGTGCTATTTGCAGATGAGCCCAGATTCATCAGCAAGAATGCAATCCATTTGTTCATCCTGAAGAACCCAGTGCCAACTTTGCTGGGTGATCTCTACTACTCAGTACATCAGAGGAATGAGAAGCAAAGGGGGAAGTTAGTGAGGTGTTGTGCCCCACTGTTCCATGCTTGGCTCCTCAAGCATCTACCTAAGACAGATGCATTCCTAAACCCTCACCAGCAGAGCAACTGGGCAAGGAGACTTTCTGTCCTAACTACAGCAGATATCAGGTGGTGCAATCAAAGTACCAAGGGCAGAGACATAATCACTAGCTGTGGACATTTTCCTAATGTGCCTTTGGTAGGAGTCAAGGGAAGTATCAATTACAACCCCCTGCTGTTCAAGAGGCAATTGGGTTATGCACTGGTTCATGCTCCTAGGGAAAAGGACTTGGCTGAGACCCTCTACTGTGAGAACAAGGTTAGTCTGGCAACTGTTAGACAGGCTGCCTGGGCCTGGGATCATGTTCAAACCAAGGGAATCACCATTCTGGGGAAGTGCAATAATGTGGCATCAGCTCAATATCAGGAGTGGTCCCATGCTAGGGTCCAAATCTCAGGATTGCCCTTCACCATCAAAGACATGCCTGAGTCATCATCAGCACCACCTCCAGCAACTGTTAGCCTGGAAGAGTTTGAAAGCTTGAGGGAAAGGAATGAGAAGTTATCTCAAGCCTTACAGAAGACCCTTCGGGAAAGGAGTGAAGGTGTGAGGGAGATTGAAAGATTGGAAAAGTTGAGAGTGGAGCATTTGACCAAGATTGAGAAGTCTGGGGATTATATCAACAAGTCTAAAGCTGGTGAGCAGATTCTGAAGAATGCTTGTAAAGAAGCCCAGTTCCAAAGAGCAAGAACAGACTTGTACTTGAAGGAAAGTCAGGCCAGGTGGGTCCGGATCACTGAGGCCCGTACTCTAGAAGACAAGAGAGTTCAAGATAAGATGGAGCAGATGGAAAAAGCCCTGGCAGCAGCCCAGGAGGAAAATTCAGAGCTAAGAATCAAAGCTGGAGTGAAGAAATCCAAAGACCAAAGCCAAAACGAGAAGTTGACTGCAGCTGTTGCAACAAGAAACCTTCTCATCGGGAATCTTACGGAGCGCCCGGCTGATCCTGTGACCGAAGCACTTCTCAAGGAAGTTCGTGAGGATGAGTTTGGCCTTGGAGTTTGATCATTTGCTTGTTGTTATTCCTTTTCCATGTACTTTTGTTTTTTTGTGATGTATTTTGGCCCCTTCGAGGGTTTGTGTTGTAAAATGAACAAAATTATCTCACCTTTGTAATATATTTGTGTTCGCATCAAAAGCAACTTCAACAGCATCATCTTCAAGGGTCTGGACGGGTCAAAACTGAAGACCAAGCCAGGATACCTTGATAGCAAATAAGCATAATGCATTGCATACTAACCCTTTTGTTTGTTTTGAAGGTTTTGTTTTATTGTTTCTAACCTCTGTTGTGACATTCAGGAATTATTGCTCGCCGCAGGCTATTCCCTCTCAACAGGCCACACAGGTACCCTACAAGAAACAACCTTCCGGGCATCCAGATGGACCAGTTGCAGCAAGACCTCAATGAGGCCAGAACCCAGATGGCTAATGAAAGGGTGGAGATGAGAACCCAAATAACTCAGTTCATGGAAGTGATGAATAATTTAGCTCAAAGCCAGGAGAGGCTTAGAGTTCTGGTAGAGGGGAGAACTCAAGATGACCCCCATGTGGGAACTGCTGGCACAAGTAACAACGAGAGGGTCCAACCTCATGTCAATCCCCCAGTTTTTGGACCCCATCTCCATCCAGAGGCCAACATCCCTGTCAATATACAAGGGACAGCCACAGCAGCCAGAGTACTTCAAGAAGATCCTCAGGAGGACCAGTATACAGTAATGGGTGCCGGAGAGGAAACTTATGATAGACGGTTGGAAGAAATAGCTGAGAAGTTGAGGTCCTTAGAATCTCAAAATTCTTTGGGTTTCGACGTTATGGACATGGGTTTGGTAGAAGGGGTCAGGATTCCCCACAAGTTCAAGCCTCCATGTTTCGAAAAGTACAATGGGACTTCATGCCCCCGGACTCATTTGCAATCATTTCTGGGAAGGCTGAAGGCCTATACAATGGATGAGAAATTGTGGATGTTCTATTTTGAAGATAGCTTGACTGGAGCATCAAGGGAATGGTATTCCCATCTGACAAGAGCAACTGTAAGATGCTGGAAGGACCTGGCAGAGGCCTTCATCAGACAGTATCAGTATAATCTGGATATGGCACCCAATAGGACCCTCCTAATGGGGATGTCACAATCATCAAGAGAGAGCTTCAGAGAATATGCTCAAAGATGGAGACAGCTTGCTGCTGCTGTCCAGCCACCTATGTCTGAAAGAGAGATGGCTGATATGTTCATGAATACCCTTCAGGGAACCTATATTGATAGGCTAGCTGCTTTCTCTTCCACCAGCTTCGCAGATGTTGTTATAGCCGGGGAGAGAATTGAAAGCCTATTAAAGATGGGTAAGATATCTGATAATGGTGCTAGTTCGTCCAGTGGTACAAGAAAGCCTTTTGCAGGTCCGAGAAGAACTGGCGAGACCAATGCCATTCACTCCAACAGGGGTAGGCCCCAGTATGTTCCCAGAACAATAGCAGCAGTCACTATCCCTGCTCCAGCTCATCCACAGCCAGTCTACCAACCTCCTCAACAAAACTTCCAACAACAACCTCAGTATCAATATCCTCCAAGAAACAACTACAACAACAACAACTCCAACAACAACAATCAACAGAGGCCATTTCAACAAAGGCCATCCCAAGCTAACAGAGTGATCGACCCGATCCCAATGCCGTATGCTGCCTTGTTGCCACAACTTCTGAAACTCAACTTGGTTGAGCTAAGAACGTTGGCACCTCCGGACCCTAATAGTCTACCAAGAAACTATGATTCCAATGCTAGGTGTGCTTTTCATTCTAACGCGCCTGGTCACAGTACGGAAAAATGCAGAGCTCTGCATATGAAGGTACAAGACTTGGTAGACTCCAAAGCTCTGAACTTTGCACCTCCGCCCAATGTCAACAAAAACCCAATGCCAAACCATGGTGGTCCCCGAATTAATGCTATCGAAGAAGACCAACCGTCTTATTTGATAACCAGTGTGGATCAGATCAGGACACCATTGGTGGAAATCAAAGCTCAACTCCGTGAAAACAATATATTTCCGGGGTGTGAACTAGGGTGTCCCTACTGCAATATTTCTTGGAATGGGTGTGAAGACTTGAGGAATGGCATTGACAGCCTTATTCAGAGCGGCTTACTGCAGATCACTACATCATTCCCGGCAAACCCGACGACTTCAGCAACAACGGTTTCAGATCCTCCTACAAATACAGCAACAATAGTTCCCAACGATTCATCAGCAACATCAGCAAGTACTTCATCTGTTCTACCAAATGATCAGCTTACAACAGTTACTCCTGCTACAACTTCAGCTTCATTCCATTTCGACTCTCCACCAACAACAACAACAGTCCTTCCAACGGTACCTCCTACAACTCCAGCAAACAATCATGAAAACGTCTCCACAGTTACCATATTCTACGATCCAGAAAATAACTCCGCCTATCATTCAGAAGGTGCTGCTCCCACTAGAGCACCAGTTACAATCTTTTATGATCCACAGACAATAACAGTCCCCTCAGCAGCAGCAATCAGTCCAGTCACCGTCACGGTACCTGGACCTGTACCATATGAAAGCAATAGGGCCATCCCTTGGCACTATGGCTCTGACTTGTATTACGAGGGAAAGAGAATCACTCTTGAAACATCAACACCTGCACCACAAATTGATAATGTGGGCGGAGGCGGAGGCTTCACCCGAAGCGGACGTCTTTTCGCTTCACAAGTCCAAAGACCCACTGCCGAAGCAGAAGCTGCTGCCAAGGCAAAAGGAAAGAGCCCGGTGCAGGAAGATCCAGCTGCCAAAGAAGCCCTGAAGACTCCATTCGATCAGGAAGTTGATGAGTTTATGAGGATCATCAAAAAGAGTGATTACAAAATTGTGGATCAACTTCACCAGACGCCATCCAAAATCTCCATCCTCTCTCTGCTTATGTGCTCCGAAGCCCATCGGAATGCACTACTGAAGGTACTGCACGCAGCTTACGTGCCCGAGGAGATTACTGTCAACCAATTAGAAACCGTGGTTGGAAACGTTACTGCTAGCAATGGGCTAGGGTTTACCAATTCTGACTTGACAGTGGATGGCCGCAATCACAACAAAGCCTTGCACATAACCATGGAATGCAAAGGAGCTGTCCTTTCACATGTGCTGGTGGACACAGGATCATCCCTGAATGTCTTACCAAAGAAGGCTCTGGTGAAGCTTGAATATGATGGTTTGGCATTGAGACCCAGCAACCTGGTGGTTAGAGCTTTTGATGGCTCAAAGAGATCGGTTCTGGGAGAGATTGAGCTGCCCGTGACAATTGGCCCGCAGACTTTTAAAACTATCTTTTATGTGATGGACATTCAGCCCGCCTACAGCTGTTTGTTGGGTAGACCCTGGATCCACGCCGCTGGCGCTATAACGTCTACCCTTCACCAAAAGTTAAAATATGAGTGGGAAGGCCAAGTTGTCACAATCTGTGGGGAGGAGGATATATTTGTTAGCCATCTGGCTACTTACAAGTATATTGAAATGGATGGAGAGATCGTTGAAACCATGAGCCAAGGTTTTGAGGCCTTGAATGTGAATGAAGCATCTGCTGTTTCGGGGATCTCCATGTCGTCATACCAACAAGCCCGGAAGGTTGTTGAGGAAGGAACTGCCCTAGGCTGGGGCAAGGTCTTAGCTGTGGAGGAAAAGAAGGACAAGTTTGGGTTGGGTTACAGACCAACTCAACATCAAGTGAAGGCTGCTGGAGAGCCTAGATTTGTCAGTGGGGGGATGCTTACCCCCGATGCTATCAACTGTCTGGAAGACGAGCTGGAAGAGGAGCGCAACCTGGAGAATTGGATTCGTCCGAAGATCCCGGGGAGCAGTGTCTCGAACTGGTCTTCCCAGGGAATTATAAGTGTTACTCGAGCAGAGTAATTATTATTTCCTGTATTTTTAAGCATGCATCAAAGTCTTGCATCTTGCCCAAGATGACAAGGCTCATTTTGTAATCAGGGCCATCTGTACTTTTGTGCAAACAAGATTAAATTAATGAAATATCAGACAATCTTTTTGCAAACGAGTCTTTTTCTTTTATGCTCACTGTTTTTTCCATTTTTTCTTTTTGTACAAAAATAATTGGCGGTGTTTTCAAAATGATAACTTCATTTCACTTTTTTCTGAGGCAAGATTAAAATCAATCACTAAAATGAACCGACTTAACCCTTGCAGAGAGTGCCTTCCAGACCGCACCGACAACAGCACAGCTATGACATCGTATGACTTTGACAATCCGATCAATCAAGCTGATGAAGGGGTTGATGAAGAATATGAGCTTCCTGAAGAGCTAGCCAGGTTGCTGAGACAAGAGGAAAAGGTTATTACTCCTCACCAGGAGGAGGTTGAAGTGATTAATCTTGGTACAGAAGAAAATGTGAAAGAAGTCAAGATCGGGGCCTGCCTGCAAAACTCAGTGAAGAAGCAACTGATAGATCTGCTGCAAGAGTATGTTGATGTGTTTGCTTGGTCGTATCAGGACATGCCAGGGTTGGATACCGATATTGTCATGCACAAGTTGCCTTTGAGAGAAGAGTGCCCACCAGTCAAGCAGAAGCTACGTCGTACCCGTCCAGACATGGCTATGAAGATCAAGGAAGAGGTACAAAAGCAATGGGACGCCGGGTTCCTTGCTGTGACTAGCTATCCGCCGTGGGTCGCTAACATAGTACCTGTGCCCAAGAAGGACGGCAAAGTGCGAATGTGTGTGGATTACCGGGATCTGAACAGAGCCAGCCCGAAGGATGATTTCCCATTACCTCACATTGATGTATTGGTTGATAATACGGCTCAGTTCTCGGTATTCTCCTTCATGGATGGATTTTCAGGATACAACCAGATTAAGATGTCACCTGAAGACATGGAGAAGACAACATTCATTACACCTTGGGGCACGTTCTGCTATAAGGTAATGCCATTTGGGCTCAAGAATGCTGGTGCCACATATCAACGGGCTATGGTGACATTATTCCACGATATGATCCACAAGGAAATAGAATGCTATGTGGATGATATGATCGCCAAGTCCCTTACAGAGGAAGACCACCTGGTGAATCTGCTCAAATTATTCAAGCGTCTGAGGAAGTACCAATTGAAGCTGAACCCCAACAAATGCACATTCGGGGTGCGATCCGGTAAGCTGCTGGGCTTTATTGTAAGTGAGAAAGGGATTGAGGTTGACCCTGATAAAGTCAAAGCCATCCAAGAGATGCCTGCACCGAAAACTGAGAAAGAAGTTCGAGGGTTCTTGGGTAGATTGAACTACATCTCAAGGTTCATATCTCATCTCACAGCAACTTGTGAACCCTTGTTCAAGCTGTTAAGAAAGGAGCAAACGGTCAGGTGGAACGAAGACTGCCAGAAAGCTTTTGACAAGATCAAGGAGTATTTGCAAGAACCTCCAATCCTTATGCCTCCAGTTGAAGGAAGACCTCTGATTATGTACTTGACGGTATTAGAAGAATCGATGGGGTGTGTACTAGGTCAGCATGACGAGTCTGGTCGAAAAGAGTATGCAATATACTACCTAAGCAAAAAGTTTACCGACTGTGAACAGCGTTATTCACTGCTCGAGAAAACTTGCTGTGCTTTAGCGTGGGCTGCTCGCCGACTGAGACAGTATATGTTGACCCACACTACCTTATTAATCTCAAAAATGGATCCAGTTAAGTACATTTTCGAGAAGCCAGCTCTTACCGGACGGGTTGCAAGATGGCAAATGATTCTCACAGAATACGACATACAGTACACATCTCAGAAAGCCATCAAGGGCAGTGTACTATCTGAATATCTTGCTGAGCAACCCATTGATGACTACCAGCCTATGAGGTTTGACTTCCCTGATGAAGACATCATGTTCATTAAAGCAAAAGATCATGAAGAGCCTATTCACACTGAAGGGCCCGACCCGGAAGAAGAATGGACTATGATGTTTGATGGGGCTGTCAATATGAATGGCCGTGGTGTTGGTGCAGTACTCATTACACCCAAAGGAGTTCACATGCCTTTCTCGGCAAAACTCACTTTCAACTGCACTAACAACGAAGCTGAATACGAAGCTTGCATTATGGGTCTTGAGGAAGCCATTGACCTCAGGATCAAAACATTGACCGTATTCGGAGATTCAGCTTTGGTAGTCAATCAGACCAACGGAAAATGGTACACCCACCAAGATCATCTGATACCTTACAGGGATTATACAAGAAGGTTATTGACTTTCTTCACAACAGTCAAGCTTGAGTATATCCCTCGGGACGAGAATCAGTTTGCGGATGCTCTTGCTACCATTTCATCCATGATCAAAGTTCAAGCTGCTAACTTTGTACCTCAGATTTCAGTATCGAGACTTGATAGACCAGCCTATGTATTTGCAGCAGATATTGCTAAAGATGATAAGCCTTGGTTCCACGACATCAAGTGCTTCTTGGAGGATCAAACGTACCCACTTGGGGCATCTTCCAATGATAAAAAGACTTTAAGAAGACTTGCTGGAAGTTTCTTTCTGAACACTGATGGATCTTTATACAAGAGGAACTTTGATATGGTACTCCTCAGGTGTGTTGACAAGACGGAAGCAGATCTACTGATGCATGAAGTGCATGAAGGCTCTTTTGGTACCCATGCTGGAGGGCATGCAATGGCTAAGAAGTTGTTAAGATCAGGCTATTACTGGATCACAATGGATGCAGACTGTTGTGCCTACGCCAGAAAATGCCATAAATGCCAGATTTATGCAGACAAGGTGCATGTGCCTCCCAATCCCCTGAACATAATGTCTTCACCATGGCCCTTTGCTATGTGGGGCATTGACATGATTGGCAAAATTGAGCCAACTGCTTCGAACGGCCACAGATTCATCCTGGTCGCCATCGATTATTTTACAAAGTGGGTTGAAGCAGCCTCATATGCAAATGTCACAAGGCAAGTGGTAGCCAGATTTCTGAAAAGAGATATCATCTGTCGGTATGGAGTGCCCGAGCGAATCATTACTGATAATGGTTCCAACTTGAACAACAAAATGATGGCAGAGCTGTGCCGGGACTTCAAGATCCAACATCACAATTCTTCTCCTTACAGGCCAAAGATGAACGGCGCTGTTGAGGCAGCAAATAAGAATATTAAGAAGATTGTGCAAAAGATGGTAGTCACCTACAAAGACTGGCATGAGATGCTACCGTTTGCCTTGCATGGGTATCGCACATCAATCAGGACATCCACTGGGGCAACACCGTATCAGCTTGTGTATGGTATGGAAACAGTCCTACCAGTTGAAGTTGAATTACCCTCGCTACGGGTATTGATGGATGTCAAACTGAGTGAAGCAGAATGGGTTAGGGCCCGATACGAGCAACTGAGTCTGATCGAAGAGAAGAGGTTGGCTGCAATCTGCCATGGGCAGTTATATCAGAAGAGAATGAAGAGAGCCTTCGATCAGAAAGTCAGGCATCGAGAATACCAAGTGGGAGATCTTGTGCTAAAAAGAATCCTCCCTCCTCATACAGACCACAGGGGCAAATGGACTCCGAATTATGAAGGACCATTCGTCGTCAAGAAAGTTTTCTCTGGTGGAGCACTGATGCTCAGCACCATGGATGGTGAAGATTTCCCATCCCCTGTGAATTCAGATGCAGTTAAAAAATACTTCGCATAAAATGACCCGCTGGACATAAAAACAGAATGTAAGTCCAGGCAAAAATAGGGCATCCCGGCGAGTCAAAAACAGAATAAAAGACTCGGGCAAAAATAAGGGAAATAAGCAAAAAAATGTACACCCGCTGAGTTGAAAAGCCGCATTGGACAGCTCAGGCAAAAATGGGTATCCCGATGGATTGAAAACCCGAAAGGGCGATCCATGCAAAATAAGGGAATAAGCGAACAACTGCATTCTGAATTCGTCTGTATCGCCTACAACTTGGTAAGCTCCAAGGGATCAAGCTGCAATCAGAATCAACTCTCTCCAGAAAGCAAGACGAGAAGAACGTCATTGTCATACGAGTCATAGCAGAAGAGGAAGCTCCTTGAAAGCATCGCCAGCACCGCCAGCACTTTATTTCTCAATTTGTAATAATCTCCTCATTTCAGGAGATATGTTTCTCTGACTGTATCTTGCCAATTCAGGGCACACGAATTAATATAATCAGATTTTCAGTCATGTCTCGTTTTTTACATTTATGTTTTGCAAAGAGTTGTCTGATGTCTCTAAAAACACAATTGCATAAGTACAGATGCCTCTCTCTAAAAATAAAACACATGCTTGCAGGGAATATACTTACTCTCGAAAGTACTTATTTCCTATGACGGAATCTCAGTAAAAGATACCTCGGGACCACTTGTGCGTTTCTTTATCTTTGCAGGATTGCAGGTATCCAGAACACAACTTGGGGCATACAAGTTACGTCTCAGCAACTGGCAAATCATTATCAACTCACCTGGCATTGGGAGGTGCCCACTTCCCCAGCAAAGTTGCCAAATCAACATACAGCATCTGAAATGTTCTATCCCCAGCTGAGTTGCTCTCCCCAGCTGAGTTGCCTCTCACAATTCCCCAGCTGAGTTGGCCGCTTATTACTTATCCCCATCAGAATGGGCAGGTGTCACAGAAGATGCCCTTATCCCCGGCGGAGTCAAGAAGTCACCGTAACAGATTTTCTAGGGAGATCTTTCAGTGATGCCTCTCTCTCTCCCCAGCCGAGTAGCCATTATTCCTCAACAGAATACAGAAATCAGGGAATCATCTCCCCACAGAGCTTCAGGCCTCTATTCAGAAGAGCAGCGCACGAAGAAGTCACAACAGAGAGAGAGAAAGCTTCTACAAACCCCAGCTGGGTCCCGTATTATAAGAATATGTCAATCGATGACGTATATCCCCAAGCAGATACAACTACGGATCTATCAATGATCTCATCCCCAGCTGGGATGTTCACTTCAAGCAGATCGATCAGAGATCTTTGCAGCAACGGGATCCGAATCCCGGATCGGTGCCTCTTTGCATAATCATAGCATTCGCATCATATTCACCCCCAGAGCGTAGCATTCCGTCTAATACGGAGCATTACGACAAAAAAATCAAATGCATAGCATAATCATAAGTCATTTTGTGATTTGAACACTTGTAAATATTGACAATCTGTCGGCATACAGAATACATCCCCATCAGAGTCCCAGCAAAAGCAGTTGCCCCATATCACAAACACCAGTGCATATCTCCTTTTTGATACCCGTCCGTGTCATCATTTCCCAGCAGGTTGCCTGAATACACTTTACAAACCAAGATCACCAGTATTGCAGATACATCCTGACACTCGTCCGTGTCGTGTCACCAGCAGAAAGCTAAAGACACCCTCTTTGCACTTACATATACCTATACACTTTCTTGACACCCGTCCGTATCATATCCCCAGCAGATTAACACTCACCTATACATTATATACTCACTACTCATTGGTACACCTACTCAGATACTCGTCCGTATCTTATATACACCATGTATATCCCCGCAGATTCGACAGTAGTCCTTGTTCTTTGTTAACCAGTTGGTACTCGTCCGTACCATCATCTCAGAATATTGCGTCTAATGTTTGTTTCTACATGATACTCGTCCGTATCATAGTCTTAAGGATGCTCGTCCGCATCTTTAATCCATACACCGTGTCAAACACTTATGTCTTCGTGAATATAGATGCTCGTCTGTGTCTACTATTCCCCAGAAGGATACTTTCAGATGCAACACTCGTCCGTGTTCCTTGTTAACCAGTTGATACTCGTCCGTATCATCAGCTCCGAGCACGTGTCAGTTTGTTTCTACATGATACTCGTCCGTATCATAGTCTTAAGGATGCTCGTCCGCATCTTTAATCTATACACAATACCAAACACTTATACCTTTTGTTTCTTGGATGTAAACGCTCGTCCGTGTTTACTATCTCCCCAGTAGATTGCCAACAAATTTTCTTTTATCTAACACTCGTCCTGTGTTATGATACCTTTGAGAGCAGCCGTACCCTGCTGAGTGGTCGTCCTCCACTTCTTGATGGTCGTCCTCCATCATGCTCATCCGATGGCCGTCCCCATCGTTGATTTTAGCAGCCGTCCCCTGCTAGGTGGTCGTCCTCCACCTTCTGATGATCGTCCTTCATCACTTTATCCAATGGCCGTCCCCATTGTTGATTTTAGTTGTCTAACACTCATCCTGTGTTATGATAAACTTTGAGAGCAGCCGTCCCCTGCTGAGTGGTCGTCCTCCACTTCTTGATGGTCGTCCTCCATCATGCTCGTCCGATGGCCGTCCCCATCGTTGACCTTTTCTATCCGATGGCCGTCCCCATCGTTGATATTTTTGGCAGCCGTACCCTGCCAGGTGGTCGTCCTCCACCTTTGATGGTCGTCCCCATCATATTTCTTTTATGCCCAACAGAGCAGCCGTCCCCTGCTAGGTGATCGTCCTTCACCTTTGATGGCCGTACCCCATCATCTGTTTATTTCATTTATTCTTTAACCCGATGGCCGTCCCCGTCGTGGTCCCTTTTCTTTTTTTAACCCGATGGCCGTCCCCATCGTTGGTTACTTTACCTTTGTGAACTTGATGGCCGTCCCCGTCATGTTTCACCAATCCCCAGAGAATGCTATAGCTTTATCTTGATGGCCGTCCCCATCATAATATTCTATTTTCCCCAGCTAGTCGGCCGTCCCCGTCTTAGCTTTACCTTTATCCCCAGCATGTCGGCCGTCCCCGTCATTGCTTTATTTTCCGCACCTTCCCCAGCGTGTCGGCCGTCCCCGGCATTGCTATTTACCCAGCAGTCGTCCTCTGCTCGACGGTCGTCCTCCGTCGCTTACACTTTACAATATACTTTATTTGCTTTTACAATCTATATCCCTTTTCTTCTTCATTTCTGTGAGTGCAAATTTTGGACTGTCTTTGGTATTCAACCACAAGTTATCTTGTTTGCCTGTTAAGCCGTCGCTTACACCCTGCACAGCTAACTCATGTTTGAATAGGGGCAGCTGTAAACACCCCAAATTTGCCCTCACCCATTCACACATGACTTGTGATCATCTCATATGCATAAACACAAGCACATCATCTCATAGTACATTTTTGATTCACTGGATAGTTTCTAAGGCATCTGCACCTAGGGTTTGTGATCTGAGCAACCTCAGGGCATCTTGAGCCATTCCAAAGGCCACTAATCAACTCAAAGGGGTCCATGTGTGTTCTTATATCATGTTACATCCTCACAAAGTCAAAATTGCAGAGGGATCACAAGAACTAGGGTTTGAGTGGGTGCAGAGCCAGGATGAACTGCACAGTTGACTGAGAATTAGGGTTTTGGTTTCAGAGGCCATAATTCCAAATTTTTTTGGTCATTCTTGTTTCCATTGGTCTCTATATGGTATAGGGAGTATGCATATCAATTTTCATGAAGAAATTCCATGGGGAAGTCATCTGATCAAGAGTTGACTTTTCAGACAAGTCAGTGCAAAATCAGGGCATCTGAGGCCCCCAATGACCCAACCAATGGGTGATCTTCATCATTTTGAGTGTATATGATCTTTATTTGATCATGGAAGAAGTTTGAAGTTCATGGAAATCAAGAATTTAGGGTTTTTGCAAAAGTTGACTTTTTGGGTTTTGTTGACTTTTCAAGAATGCATCATTTTAGGTCAATTTTCAAGCCTTGATTCTTGATCCAAAAATGCTTCAAATGGAAAAACTTTGGTCATGAAAGTTGTAGATCTCATCTTTCCCTTTTCAAAAAGTACAAGAACATGATCAAACTCTTCTTGGATCAAAAGTTATGGCCATGCAAAGTTGCCAAAAATCATTGTTTTTCAAGTTATGCACCAAGTGGGAATTTTGCTAAGTCTTGAATCAATGCATGATTGCTGCCTCAAATTCATGTCAAACCAGCATGTGAATGTTCTCTAAGTCACAAAAATCAGAAATGGACCAAGTTTGCTCATGGTTTGGTTCATGTAACAAGGCATTTCCATGGAAAACCATAAAGCTAGCCAACTTGCATTTTCACTCATGACTACTTCACCAACTTATGACATTGGCTGCTGACTTTGGGCTAGCCTCTCCCTCACCTTTTGCTGCACCAGCACCCAACTTGTACTTGCCTAGTATCATGCCATGCCCTATCTTACACAAAAGTGGATTTTTAGCAAAAGTAGCCTCACCTATCCCTGCAGGCCAGGTCACATCTCACAGCCACTTGCATTAGTTTATTCATTCATTTTGCTGGCCATATCACTAAGCAACCAAGGCTGAAGCATTGACATTCACAACTTACACAAAAACCTTCCAACTTGCAACTTCATTCGAATTTCATTGCACAGCCTGCAAACACCCAAACCTTTGCCTCCATTCATCTCACCTTGATCTATAGAACACAAAGCATCAAGAAACAAAGCCAAAAACACCCTGAACCCCCATCTGCCATAGCTCACCTTCATGCTGCAGATTCTATCGAATCTCTCTCTACAAGCCACAAACACATCAACCAACACCACAAGCCTTCTCAACACACCTCATAGGTCATAAACAACCCTTCTTCACAGCCTGAAAGTGCCAGGAACTCATCTGCCATTGTTGACTGAGCAGAAGCAGTTCTCTTCGAAACTCATCATCCAACAAATATAAATTCCATTTGAGCATTCAAGCAACTTTGGGGGACCAAGAGGAGCAGATTGAGCAAGGAGAAGAGGCCTGAAAGTTCCAAAATCAAAGGTTACAAATCTCAGGTAGCTCCAAATATTTTTTTCCAGAAATCTCTTTTTTAGTTACAAACTTGTTCCTTATACTCTCCTGATCATGCTGGTGCTTTTAGTTTTTGAAATGGATTTGTTTTGAGGATTTAATTGCTGTTTGAAGCTCACGAACCCTAGAATTTGTTTTCTTCGATTCAGCTTGTTTAGGTTAGATAAATTTGTTTTGAGAGAGGGGTTTGGTTCGTGAGGTGTTGGGGATCATTTCCCATAGCTTAGTTTTCATTTATTTTGCGTTTTGGGAGGTTTTGAAGATTTTCAGGTGACCCCCTGGCCGGAGAAGACGACCGGAGGTCTTCTCCGGCCACCTGAATGTAATTAGGGCTTAATCCAGTGATTAATGCCAGTTTGAATTTCGAGCGTACGATTCCCTTGACTTGTTGACTTCCCTCCCATTCTGACGGCCCAGATCATTTCACTTATGCCCTAATCCACGTGTTAGCCTAATTAATTATTATTTAAGTTAATTTGATCTGAGGCAATCCTGGCCCCTCATTCTGGCGCGCAGTCAACCCCTTTTGAACCCTGGACGCATCCTGGCCATCCATCCTGCATACTTCAGTTTTAATTCATTTTTATTCATTTTTCTTTCATTTATTTTTGCACAATTTATTTAAAATAGTTAAAAAATCATAAAAATTATGAAACTTTTTCTTTAAGGTTTTATTAATTTTTATGACACAAAAATATTTTTATTTTATTTTTTATCATCAAAAAAGTATTTTTAAATATTTAAAAGATTATTTTTAATTGATTAATGAGAATTAATTAATTAAAAATACTTTTAGGTATTTAAAAATTACAAAAAAATTCATGAAATGTTCTAAGACATTTAGAAACATTGTCCAACCTTCAAACCAAATTTCTTTTTTGATCTTGATGCATTTTAAGAATTTTTCATTGAATTAAATCATTTTGGATGCATTATTTTGATCATATGTTTGAAAATTCATTTCTGTCTTTTGGTAAAGGTTGAGACATTGATTCTTTTTGTATTGTTTTCCATTGGACATATATTTTCAAGGTTAAAAAGGCCATGATTTGATCTTGCATTTTCCAATTGATTGGCATTTCTTTTGTTACAAACCCTAAAAAACCCTAATAACTTGTAAAATTCATATCTTGAGTTTGGTTGAGAGTTGAGAGCTCCCCTTTGGGCAGTGGTTCATTATAGGTCTAGGGTTTCTTTAGGTACCATTTTCCATTTTTCATATTAGGGTTTGCTTCTGTTTTGAGTTTGTGTTTGATGTTTGCTTTGTAAACCCTAATTTGGGCCTTCTCTTGCATCCCTCTTGCATTCCCTTGCATAACATGACTTGTCATTGCATATTGTGCATTCTTGTGGTTCATTTGGCATCTTAAGACATGTATGAAGCATCATTGATCATTGCATTACACATTTGCCATGCCATTTGTCTTGTATGATTCATAACATTTCATGCTTGTTCATGCTCCTTAGTTTGCATCATATGCATTCATAATCTTGTATGAACATCTCCATTGTCTTGCCTCGTGTTTGCAGCACTTCATAACATCATAATCATCATGTGTATGCTTCTGGTTTGGCCTAGCATCATGTCATTTCATTTCATCTTGCATTGCATTGCATTCCTTTCTAACATTTCAGGTGGTAAGTAAACTTGAGAAGTAAATTTGCCTTCACTTCTCATAACTTTTCTTCTCATCTTATTTTGCATACCTTGCTGCATTCTTACTTGTGTTTGAGTTTGAGCTTGCTCATTCTTCCTTCTCTCACTTTCTTTCTTCAAGTGACTTGACTTCTTGAATGAAGCAAGTCACTTTGCTTCTCTTGATCTTGTTCATCTGCTTCCTGGTGGTTCATCTGAAGATTGTTCTTGAAAGCCTCATAAACATTAGGACCTACCAAGCATGATAATGAATTAGGGTTTTGATTAGTCTCCCCCATAGTTTTTACCTTTGTGTCTCTCCTTGAGTCATCTCTTCTCACCTCATAATCAGGGACTAAACCCTCAAGGCTTTAAGATTTTGTGATTAAGATCATGCCTGCATCCTTCTTTTAGGATGGAGTGTATAACTTTAATCCTAAGTCTTGGACCCTTAAGGTGTTGAACTCTCTTAATTAATCCATCTAATAATCATCAAGACATTACACTTGTAACTTGGGCCTTGCATTAGGGTTCTAATTCTTCCTTGATTGGTTAAGAAGGACTAACCCTAAAGTTAATGGACAAGTCCCCCTCAAGTTGTCTTACAAATCATAAAAAACACTTCATCATCATATCATTAATAAAATCCACATTAATCAAAGGTTTGTTCTGTCATGGGTTTAATCCCTAATCATGGATTAAGCTGAGGATCCTTCTTCAGTTTAAACACCCTCATCTATTATCCTTCTTTTAGGATAGTGTAATGAGCCTGTTAAATCCCTGATTATGGCTTAACCTCATTACTTAACACTAAACAAAATCACAAAAACATCTAATTAATCACAAGTAGGTTAATGATCTTAACCCTACATCAAAGGTGATTAAGTGTGAGAATCTGACTTCACACTTAAGGTAATTCTCATTACCCCTAATCAGAGGGATGATGTGATAAGTTTACCAAATCCATTGATTTAGGTTTAAGCTCATTATCTTATGACAAACTCCAAAAAGAAATAAAAGACTGAAAACTCAAAAACAAACAATAATCGTCTCCTTCGGGATTCTTTTCTCATCACCTTCACTCATAAACGAGAACTTGCTTCTTCTGTCTAATGCAAGACAGTTTGCATCTGTGCCAGACAGATCATACACTTGAGCATAGACTGCAAGCAGTTCACCAGTCAATCCTTTCAGTCTCTTTGGGTCGAACTACGGTGTTCTGACTTCCTCATTGCACGAGAGGATACGTAGGCATAACTTAACGGTTATCGAACAAAAGTCTCTGTACATTCCCCCTCTTCCAGCTTCTTTCTCTTAGCCTCATTATCATGAGCAATTCATTTCATTCCTGATCTCACACTGACACTTCATTTATACACATCACTTATACACTTTACACTGACACCTGTACATCTTTTCCAGCTATTTTATACACAAAATGCACTGACACTACCCCTTTAAAACACAAATCTTTAAGCGTGGATCCCGTCGAGTACGGCGGACAATCTGGGTGCTAATACCTTCCCAGGTTGTAACCAACCCCCTTTCTCAGTCTCTCTGGTTCGCAAACCGTCTTATCCATCTTTTTCTAGGCCTATGCAGCATTGCCTTTCCTCCGGGATAAAAATGCCTAGCTGGCGACTCTATTCATTCTCCAGTGAGTTCACGGCTGTGTGTTCTCATTGTCCCTCTCGCCGACCGTTCGCATCTGTACCTTCATTTGATCCAGTTTCATTTGTCGGGAGCGACAGATATGAACATGTAACATGGCAAATGAAAGATGCAATGACCAAACATGATTCTAATATGTCCTAAGATGTCTTATGAGTCATATGGATGCACAAAATTTCATAGAAAGTCATTGGATGCAAGCAAATGAGGGATGGATGCAAATGAAAGCACAAATTAGGGTTTATGAGCAACACACAAAGCAAAATTCAAAATCAGAAGCAAAGGACATGATAAAAAATTGAAAATGAAATCAAAGATACCCTAAACCTATATAAGTTCACTTCCCAAAGGAGGGGACCTAACTCTTAACCTAGTGAAAGTTATGATTTTCTTAAGTCAATTAGGGTTTTAAGGTACCTCATCATGGAAAATGCAAAACAAATTGAAAATGGAAGATCAATTCAAACCAAATTTAACCTATAAACTACATGCCATGAAGGATGCAATGCAAGAAGAACCATCATCAAACACTCAAAGGTTAGGCAAAATGGATTTTTCAAAGTTTGAAAAAAAATATTGCCTTAAAATGAATTTAATTCCAATGAAAATGAGCAAAATGCATCAAGAACCAAAAAGAAATTTTTTTTGAGAGTTTGATAATGCTTCTAAATGTTTTTAAATGCAATGTGAATTTTTTTGGAATTTTTTAATACCTAAATGTATTTTTAATTAATTAATTTTCATTAACTAAAAAAAAATAAACATTTAAATGATTTAAAAATGATTTTTAATGCAAAAAATAAAAATAAAAATATTTTGGGTTCTGAAAATTAGTGAAATGTTTGACAAAAATTTTCAGAATTTTTAAATGCATTTTGCTATTTTTAATAATTCGTAAAATATAAATCAAATTAAATGAAATAAAAATTGAATTTATGAGAAGTATGCAAATCCACTAGCTGAGATTCAAAGAGAAAAGGAGGGAATTGACCCGCGCCCATCTGGACGGCCCACATTTGAACTGACTGAATTAAATTAAACTTAATTAATTAATCTAATTAATTAGGATTAGGGTTTAACGAAATGATCCAGGCCATTCAAACACGCGGGAGTCAAACCTAGTCAACTAGATCCATGGTCCAAATTCAAACTGAGCCCTAAACGTGATTAATACACTAATGACTTTCAGGTGGCCGGAAATGACCTCCGGTCATCTTCTCCGGCCACACCCCTCCCTGAAAATTGCTAACTTCTTCCCTAGGTCACTAAAATCCAATCTTTCTGCCCAGAAATAATCCCCATACATCATACATCAAGAATCAACAAACAAACAACATTTAAAACACATCAACAATGAGAATCGAATCAAAACAGTTCTAGGTCAAAAAATTTCAGAACACGAATACATGCTTATTTCTCAACCATTTTCGAAACAAAACATATCAACATGATCAGTGAAGCATAGAGAATCATTTAGGAACTTAAAAACATGTTTCTGGAAAAAATGTTCTTGAACTCACCTGAACTGGAGCTTTGATCTTTGGAACTTTCTGGCTGCCTCTTTGATCCAAAACGCCTCTAATGAACCTCCTGAGAAGCTTGCAATGCTTGGTTGGAGTTTCTTTTGGCTGGTTTGAGAGATTGATAGAGTTTTGTTCAGGAGGGGTGAGAAATCGTGTTTCTGCTTTGGATGGTTTCAGGGACAAATGAGGATTGGGAAATGATCAGAGGAACATGTTGAGTGATTCTATGAAGTTTGTTTTGATGTTTGTGGCTTGTGTGATGAGTTTCGAAACAAAATGCATAAGAGGTGAGTTTTTGAAAACTATGGCTTGTGGGATGTTTCAGGCTGTCTTGTGCTATGTGTTGGGTTGCTTTTGGTACACATATCAATCCTTGATAGGTCAGAGAGTTGTTGTGGATCAGTGTGATTGGTATGGAGCAAAATGCATAAAGTCAACTTTTTGTGTAAGAGAGGTATGGGCTATGGCAGTCAAGGTACAAAGCATGGCTTGGTTGCAGCTTGAATCAAGGTGAACCATGGAAATGGATTAGAGGCAATGCAGCAAGTGGATTAGGGTTTGTGTGAGTTTTTGCAATTTTCATAATGTTTGGCCCTTTTGAAGTTTCTTAATGGACAATTCTTTGGTACATTCTGATTTTTAGGTCTTGGTTCATGTTTGTGCAAATGTTAGAAGTCACATTGAAGTCACATTTTGCCTTGGCAAGAGGTTTTGCAACTTTGCCTCTTTGGTGTAAAACTTGAAATTATGTGATTTTGTCCAACTTTGTCAAACCATAACTTTTGATCCATAATGAATTAGAATGAGTTCTTGTACTTTTTGAAAAGGAAATGATCCATTCTACAACTTTCATGACCAAAGTTTTCTCATTTGAAGCATTTTTGAATCAATTTGAGGAGGTTGAAAAACCTTCCCAAAATAGCAAGTTTCCATTACAAGTCACTTTCCCAAAAAGGCAACTTTGCAAATGGCTTGGAATTCTTCAATTTTGTGAACTTATAACATCTTCTATGATCAAATAAAGATCATACACATTCAAAATGATGAAGAATGCCCTTTGGTTGGGTCATTGGGGGCCTCAGATGCCCTGATTTTGCACTGACTTGCTCAAGAAGTCAACCTTTGATCAGATGCCTTCCCCATGGAATTTCTTCATGAAAATTGATATGCATGATCCTCATAACATATAGAGACCAATATAAACAAGAATGACCAAAAAATTTGGAGTTATGGCCTCTGAAACCAAAACCCTAACTCTAGGTCATCTGTGCAGTTAAACCTGGCTCTGCTTCCATGCCTTTCTCAGTTCTTGTGATTCTTTGACTTCCTTGACCTTGTGAGGATATAATATGATGCTTGAATATACATGGAACCCTTTGAAGTGATTGAAGACCTTTGGAGTGGCTCAAATGACTCAGGGATTGCTCAGGTCACAAACCCTAGATGCAGATGACTTTGAATCAATGCAGTGAAGCAAAAATGTAATATGAGATGCTATGATTGAACTTATGCACATGAAAAGATCACAAGCCATGGTGAAAAGAGTGAGGGAAAATTTGGGGTGTTTACAGATGGCATTATTGCTTTCGTAAGGGACTGGCCCAGGCACTGTGATAGTAACTGGACTGATAGCAGCTACAGAGGGAACCACAAGTGTGTGTGGATCATAGTATATGGTAACTGGTGCTATGACAGGAGTAGCATTTTGTTTTGAATTATCGGAAGGAACATTTGCGGGATCATAGTAAATTGTAACTGTTGAGATGCTTTCGTTAACTATTGCTGATGTTGTAGAAGACACTATTGATTGGATGGGCGTTGTAGTTGTAGTAGGGATAGTAATTGAACTTGCATCCGTTGAAGTGATTGATTGTGCAGTTGTTGGAGTTGTAGTAGAATCCGTTGGAACAATGGTTGCTGACGTTGTAGGAGTATCTGTGATTATCGGTGAAGGAATTGTTGGATTTGTAGGTGGCAAGAGTGCAGCATACGGCATTGGGATTGGGTCAATCACCCTTTTTGCCTATGATGGTCTTTGTTGGAAAGGACGCTGTTGTTGGTTGTTGGTTGTTGTAGGTTCTCTGTTGCGGATAATGAACTTGTTGTTGATACTGTGGTTGTTGTTGTTGAGGATATGCTGGTTGTTGAGGAATCTGAGCAGGAATGGTAACTGCGGCTACTGACCGGTGAACATACTGAGGCCTTCCCCTGATTGCATGGATGGAATTTATCTCACCGGCTCTTCGGGGTCCCACAAAAGGCTTTCAGGGATTGCTAGATGAACTTGCACCACTGTCGGAAATTTTGCCCATATTTAAGAGACTTTCAATCCTTTCACTAGCTATGACCACATCAGCAAAACTGGTAGAGGAGAAGAAAGCCAATCTATCAATATAGGTCCCTTGCAATGTATTCATGAACATGTCAGCCATTTCCCTCTCTGACATGGGTGGTTGGACAGCAGCAGCAAGCTGTCTCCACCTTTGGGCATATTCTCTAAAGCTCTCTCTAGAAGATTGTGACATTCCCATTAGGAGGGTCCTGTTAGGAGCCATGTCCAGGTTGTATTGATATTGCCTGATGAAGGCTTCAGCTAAGTCCTTCCAGCATCTAATGGTAGCTCTAGTCAAGTGTGAATACCACTCTCTTGAAGCCCCAGTCAGACTATCTTCAAAGTAGAACATCCACAATTTTTCATCCATAGTATACGCTTTGAGTCTTCCCAGGAAAGATTGCAGGTGGGTGCGTGGACAGGAGGTACCATTGTATTTTTCAAAGCATGGAGGTTTGAATTTGTGGGGAATTCTCACCCCATCCACTAGGCCCATGTCCATCACATCGAAGCCCAAAGAATTCTGAGACTCCAAAGATCTTAACTTCTCAGCAATTTCGTCCAATCTCCGGTCATATACTTCATCTCCAGCCCCCATAACAGTAAACTGTTCTTCTTGGGGATCCTCTTGCAGGATTCTCCCCCCAGCAGTATTACCTTGTACATTTCTCGGGATGTTGACTTCCAGATCCAGATGAGGTCAAAATACTGGTGGGTCAATACGAGGCTGACCCCGTTCATTATTACTAGTTCCTCCTGTTCCAAGGTGAGGCTCCTCAGGAGTTTTCCTCTCCACCAGCTCTCTTAACCTCTCCTGACTCTGGGCTAGGCCAGTCATTACTGCCATGAACTAAGACATCTTATTTCTCATCTACAATCTCTCATTGGTCATCTGATTTCTGACCTCAGTCAGATCCTGCTGTACTTGTTCCATTTGAATACCGGGAAGGTTGTTGCGAGTAGGGTACCGGTGCGTGCGGTTGAAAGGGAACACTCGGCGACGAGCAATGTTTCCTGAGACGATGACAAAGTTAGAAACAAAGATAATAACAAAACCTACAAAACAAACACAAAGGTTAGTATGCAATGCAGTATGCTTATTTGTTTTCCAAGCTATCCGGTTTGGTTTTTTGGTTTTGACCTTTCCAGACCTCGAGGAAGATGCTTGATGTTGTTCGAGAGAAAAGCCCAAAAGGAAACAAACTAAAATATATTACAAATGGTGAACAATACATAGTTCGTTTTACAACACATGCCCATGGAGGGTCAAAATACAATAAAAGGAAAAGTACATCAAATGGAAACAAACAACAAGCAAAAGATCAGACATCCATCCCAAACTCATCTTCTCTGACCTCCTTCAGGAGTGTCTCGGTCACTGGACCAGCCGGGTGCTCTGTAATGGTCCTAATGAGGAGGTTTCTGGTAGCAATGGCAGTGGTCAGCTTCTCATGCCTGTCCTTGTCCTTTGATCTCTTCAATCCTACCCTAAGCTTCAACTCTGAAATCTCCTTCTGGGCTGCCAGCAAAGCTTCCTGCTGCTTCTTCTCATTGGCCTCTAGCTGTTCAATCTTAGCTTGAGTCTTCTGGTCTTCTTGTGTACGGGCTTCGGTGATCCTGACCCACCTAGCCTGACTCTCTTGCAGATAGTGCTTAGCCCTAGCTTTCTGAATCTTGGCCTCCTTACAGGCATTCTTCAGTATCTGTTCCCCAACTCTTGCTTTCCTTATATAGTCCTCTGTCTTCTCAATTTTGGTGAGATGCTCCACCCTAAGCTTCTCCAACCTCTCAATATCCATACGACCATCACTCCTCTCCCAAAGAGTTTTCTTCAAAGCCTCAGATAACTTCTCATTCCTTTCCTTCAGCTTCTCAAATTCTTCTAGGTTGACAGTTGCTGTTGGCTGTACAGTAGATGGTCCAGGCATGTCTTCCAAGGTGAAAGGCATTCCGGTAATCTGAGCTCTATTACGGGACCAGTCATAGTACTGAGCTGAAGCAACATTATTACATCTTCCAAGGATAGCTACCCCCTTTGTCTGGATGTTGTCCCAAGCCCAGGATGCTTGTCTGACAACAACTGAATCAGGTTTCACTTCACAATACAGGGTCTTAGCTAAATCTTGCCCTCTGGGAGGGTGAACCAAAGCATATCCCATTTGTCTCTTGAACAACAAAGGATTGTAGTTGATGCAACCCTTTACTCCTATCAGAGGCACATTTGGGTATTGTCCACAGCTGGTGATAATGTCCTTGCCTTTGGTGCTCTGGGTGCACCATCTAATATCATCTGAAGTCAAGGCAATGAGCCTCTTGGCCCAATTCTTCTGTTGGTGGGGATTCAAGAAGGCATTTGACTTAGGCAGGTGTCTGAGCAGCCAAGTGTAAAACAAAGGAGCACAACATCTTACCAACTTCCCCCTTTGTTTCTCATTCCTCTGATGAATGGAGTAGTAAAAATCTCCTAGCAATGTGGGCACTGGGTTCTTCAGAAGAAACAAATGGATAACATTTTTGCTGACAAATTTAGACTCATCTGCAAATAGTATAACCCCATATATACTGAGGGCTAACAGTGCACAGACTGCCTTCCACTCTCCCAATGAAGCTTTCAGGATGGCCTGAGAAATCAAGAAGCCTAAGTGTAAACCTGGAATCCCAGCTTTTGTTGTCATGGTTTGCTCAATCAAGGCAGGCTCCAGCTACAGTGCCTTTGCTATCTCTTCATTTTTAGGAAATGCCATTTCGGGGTTGAATGGGATTCCATCTCTGATAGGTACTCTAATCAATAAAGAAAACTCTTCCAGCAGAGGCCCTAACTGAAAGTTTGGGAATGTGAAACTTCTCAAAGGAGGGTCATAAAACTGCAAGCATGTGTGGATCATGCTCCTCTGAGAAGGATCAAGGTCCATAACCATGTCCAGGATACCTCCATAGTGCTCTCTAAACAGAGGGATATAATCAGGTGTGATGAGTGACTGGACCTGCCTGATACCAGTCAACACAGGTTCAAAGAAATGGTAGGATATGTTG
This sequence comes from Lathyrus aphaca, assembly GCA_963966055.1. Taxonomy (NCBI): domain Eukaryota; kingdom Viridiplantae; phylum Streptophyta; class Magnoliopsida; order Fabales; family Fabaceae; genus Lathyrus; species Lathyrus aphaca. The sequence continues at coordinate 296,700,935 of OZ014519.1, read as the reverse complement.
CTTTTCCGGGGAGTAGTCATAGATGCTGCTGAAGAAGCTGAAGATTGGTACTGATGAAGATCATAGACTGATGTTGGAAATGAGCCACTGATAGGCTGATGCTGGTGATGATGAAGCTAGCTGAAGTAGATAACTGATGAAAACAACTGAAGCAGAGGTCTATGCAGAAGAAGGGGTCAAAACCAAACAAGATATGATATGGATACCCTGAAAAACAAATAAACAAATGTTAAATGATGCAATGATGATATATGCAAATGATATGCAAGGGTTTGTGATCAAGCTGGATCTAATTATCTGTCTTGATATAAGTCCATGTATGTTCAAAGGTCCAGATGAAGGCTTTGAAATCCAGTAACTAGGGTGGGGGACTCAAATAAAGAGTCACATGTCCAGGGTTAATCACAAGAACTGTCCAAAATGAGGTACTCTTAAACAAAATAGTAACAAGGTATGATGTGGCCAAGGGTACCTGCAAACCTATAAACAGCCCAACCCCCTCACAGGTAGTGTTCTAGAACAAGGATCTTCAGACTTGGATCAGTTATGAGAAGTGTAAACACTTCTAACCCGGAGATGAAGTGTTTACAATAACCATAAAAGATCCTCCTCTAATTCACCTCAGTTTCTGAAGGTCATAATAAAGGTCATCCAGACTTAGCAGGCTTCCCAGATAGCCCTAGCACTACAGGAAATCTGTAGCACAAAGTTCTCAAGAAGAAACCCACATCTGAACCGTGTTTCATATTCCCGCACCAGACCGAAATGGAATGGGAAAGAACATGAACCACTCTAGCCTAGGTTTCACTCAGGTCCCAGGTATAGGACCTTAAACTCTCAATGGAACCCTACCCACCAAAACAACAAACCAGATCCAGCAATGACAGTATGACAATATAAAACTGTAAAGAAAGCAATAAACAAAACTGTACATAAAGCAATAAAATAAACACATATAAACACACATAGCACATAACACCCCAGTAAACACAAATCAAACAAGCTCTAGGAGGAACCCACAAAAAGAACCAGAAGCCCTGGTTAAAGTATAAGGATCCCCAACAGAGTCGCCAAGTTGTCGCTCCCACCAAATGACACCTGGTCAGGTAGGGTACTGACGTGAACGGTCGGCGAAAGGGAAAGAAATGAAAAGAGTCGCCAGCTAGGCATTTTTATCCCGAAGGAAAGGTAATGCTGCATAAAACTAGGAAGATATGGATAAGGCGGTTGCGAACCAGAGAAACTGGGAAAGGGGGTTGGATACAACCTGGGAAGGTATTAGCACCCAGATTGTCCGTCGTACTCGACGGGATCCACGCTTAAAAGATTTGTGTCTAAAGGGGTAGTGTCAGTGCAATTTTGTGTACAAAAGCTGGAAAAGAATGCAAGTGTCAGTGTAAAAGAAATGTGAAGTGAACTAAAAGAGTGTCAGTGATGGAAAGAAGTGCAAAGCTCAAGACTATGAGGCTTAAAGAACAATGCTGGAAGGAGGGGGAATATACAGATACTTTTGTTCGATAACTGTTAAGTTATGCCTACGTATCCTCTCGTGCAATGAGGAAGTCGGAACACCGTAGTTTGACTCAAAGAGACTGAAAGATACATTGACTTGTGAACTGCTTACTTGTCTATGCTCAAGTGTATGACCTGTCTGGCTCAGGTGCAAACTGTCTTGCATTAGACGGAAGAAGCAAGTTCTCGCTTGTGAGTGAATGAGATGAGAAAAGAATCCTGGAGGAGACGATTATTGTTTGTTTTTGAGTTTTCAATCTTTTATTGCTTTTGGAGTTTGTCATAGGAAAATGAGCTTAAGCCTAAACCAAGGGTTAGTAAACTCATCACATCCTCCCTCTGATTAGGGGTAATGAGAATACCTTAAGTATGAAGTAAACACCTCACACTTAATTACCATGATGTAGGATTAAGATCATTAACCTACTTGTGTTTATTTAGATGTTTTTTTGGAGTTTTTGTGTGGTGTTAAGTAATGAGTTTAAGCCATAATCAAGGATTCAAGGGACTCATTACACCATCCTAATAGAAGGATAATAGATGAGAACCCTTAAGCTGAGGAAGGCTCTTCAACTTAATCCATGATTAGGGATTAACTTCATGACAAAACAAAGCCTTTATTAAATGGATTTTAGTTAATGATAAGGTTAAGAAATGGATTTTATGGTTTGTAATACAACTTGAGGGGGACTTGTCCATTAACACTAGGATTAGTCCTTCTTAACCAATTAAGGAAGAATTAGAACCCTAATGCAAGGCCCAAGTTACAAGCTTGATGTCTTAGTGACTATTAAGTGAATTGATTAAGGGATTTAAACACATTAAGGGTTTAACACTTAGGATTAAAGTTATACACTCCATCCTAATAGAAGGATGCAGGCATAAACTTAATCACAAAGCCTTCAAACCTTTAAGGTTTAGTCCTTGATTAAGAAATGAGAAGAGAAGACACAAAGATGACACAAAGGTAAAACTAATGGGGGACTAATCAAACCCTAATTGTGATCATACTTGGATGTTCCTAGGGTTTATGAGGATTGCAAAAGATCTTCAGGAAAGAAACCACCATGGAAGAAATAGGATGAAGGAAGGAAACAAGACAACTTACTTCACTTAAGAAGATAAGTTGCTTGAAGAAAGAAAGTGAGGAGGGAACATGAATGAGCAATCTCACCCTAATACAAAAGTAAAATGCAGCAATGAATGCATAAGAGAGATGAAAAGAGATTATGAGAAGTGAAGGCAAATTCACTTCTCAAAGTAACTTACCACCTGAAAAGTTAGCAAAAGGAAATGAAATGAAGTGAACATGAAATGAATGAAATGATGTAAACCAAAACCAGAAGCATAAACACGATGTTAATGATGCTAAGAGATAATTCAAACACATGTCAAGAGTTGTGGATGATCATACAAGGATGAGGATGCAAATGAAGAATGTTTTGGACCATGAAAGTCCATGAAAGTTTATGAAGTGAAATGGAGGTATAACATGACAAATGGATGAAGAAATGACTTACCATGATTCTAATGTGTCCTAATATGTCTTAGGAGTCATATGAATGTACTAAATGTCATGGCAAGTTCATGTATGAAAGCAAATGAGAGATGAATGCAAATGAAGGCAAAAATTAGGGTTTATGCACAAGACACAAAGCAAAATCCAAAATCAGAAGCAAATGACAAGATAAAAAATTGAAAATGGGATCAAGGGAACCTTAAAACTACACAAGTTCACTGCCCAAAGGAGGGGATCTAACTCTTAACCTAATGGGAGTTATGATTTTTTCAAGTTGGCTAGGGTTTTAAGGCTCTTCAAAAGGAAAAATGCACATCAAATTGAAAATGAAAGATAAATTCAAACCAATTTTACCCTAGAAACTACATGACATGAAGAATGCAATGCAAAAAGAACCAACATCAAACTCTACATGGTTGAGCAGAATGAATTTTTCTAAGTTAGGGCAAAAATATTGACTTTTAAGAACTTTAATTCCAAAGAAAAATGTCAAAACATGTCAAGAACCAAAAATAAATTTGTTTGGAGAGTTTGATAATGTTTCTAAATGCATTAAAATGCAATCTGAATTTTTTTTGTGATTTTTAGAAACTTAAATGCTATTTTAATTAATTAATTCTCATTAACTAACTAAAATAAACATTTAAATATTTTTAAAATACGAAAATTATGCAAAAAATAAAATAAAAACTATTTTCAGAATGAGAAAAATATTTTATGCCATGGTGCAAAAAATGAGATGTTTTAGAAATGATTTGCTATTTTAAATAAAATGTGCAAGAAAAATGAATAAAAATGAAAATAAAATTAATTTAAAGGGAAAGTATGTAGATCCAAGGGCCAAGATTTGAACTGAGGAGGACAGGGTTGACTGCGCGCGCGTTTTAAAGGCTGGGATTCACTCTGGATTAATTAACCTAAATATAATTAATTAAATTAATAAAACCAGATTAGGGCTAAATGAGTTGATCTGGGCCGCTCAAAAACTAACCTAATCCACATCCAATGGTCACGAAGCAAGCTGGCTAATTAATTAGGGTTAGGACCTAATTACTTTCAGGTGACCGGAGAGAAGCTCCGGTCATCTTCTCCGGCGTGTCCAAAACCCTAAAATGCTCTACAGGCCACCCCACATCAAATTGAACACAGAGAAATGATCCTCTACCCAAACCCCATTCAAATCACCCCTCAAACATCATTTATACACCAAGAACAAAGAGAATCGAAGCAAAGTTATTTCACGGGTGAAATTTCAGAGGACCATAAAACACTCAAATCTTCACCATTTTTGATTCTAAAAGCATCAACATGACCAGCATAACATATATTTTCAATTTGTAACAAAAGAAACAAGCTCTGAGAAATTTGATTCTTGTGCTTACCTGAGACGATGAGATGTCAAAGTGAGCTTTTCTGACCTTTCCTTAATGCAATAAGCCTCCTCTACACCCCATGAGATCAATGGAATGCTCAAAATCCTTTGATGGTGGCTGATTTGTGAGTTTGAGTTCTGGTATAGCAGGTTTTATAGTTGAGGTATGTGGTGTTTTAGGCTGTTTCAGTGCTTGGTTCTTGATCCATGGGTGATTTGTGACTTATTGGTGAAGAAAAGTTTGAGGTTTGATGGCTGAGGGAGGAGTTTCGAAGAGATGAAGGTTTTTGCAAGTTTTGTGAATTCTGATTGTGTGTGTGTTCTGAGCTTGTCTCCCACTTGTTTTATGATCCATAACACATCCCTGAACTATTGGAAGAGGTCTGAGGAAGTGACATGCACTGTGGTAATGGAATGGGGCAATTGGCCAAAAAGTCAATGTTAGGTGTACTTCAAGAATGGGCCATGGAAGAAGCTATCTTAGGGTTGCTCTGAGTTCAGCTGCCTTCAAGGAGGGCCATGGGATGTTCTGAGGTGATCTGAAATGGATGAAGGGTAAAATGTCATATGTTTTGCCTTTGTGCAACTTGTTGCATTTTGAAGTTTTTGGTTATGGATATGTGACATCCCTTGGGAAATATGCAGCAAAATGTACCATATAATGTTGCTATGATACTTTGAGATTGATTAGAAATCAAACAAAACCCTAAGAACCATTCTTGCAAGATTTTCCTCTTTGTGACTTTTATGATAAATGGCTTATGATACTTGGAATCCAAGGCATGAAAGTGAGAGATTCTTTGGGCAAATCTGAATTATGGACCATTAATGATGTTTGTGTGATGGTTAGAAGTTGATTAGAGGTCACATTTGGTTTTGGCAAGTGTTTTTGCAAGTTTCCTCTTTGGCACTAAAGTGAAAATTAAGTGATTTTGTCCAACTTTGCAAAGGCATAACTTTTGTTCTATGATGAATTAGATCAAGTTCTTGTACTTTTTGAAAATGGGAGGATCCAATCTACAACTTTCATGACCAAGAATTTTTCATTTGAGGCATTTTTGAATCAAAAAGAGGAGGTTGAAAAACTTTCCCAAAATGGCAAGTTTACATTACAAGTCACTTTCCCAAAATGGCAACTTTGCAAATGGCTTGAAATTTCTCAATTTTGTGAACTTATAACATCTTCTAAGATCAAATAAAGATCACACACACATTCAAAATGATGGAGAATACCCTTTGGTTGGATGATTGGGGGTCTCAGATGCCTTGATTTTGCACTGACTTGCTCAAGAAGTCATCCATTGATCAGATGCCTTCCCCATTGAATTTCTTCATGAAAATTGGTATGCATGATCCTTATGACATATAGAGACCAATAGAAACAAGAATGACCAAAAAATTTGGAGTTATGGCCTCTGAAACCAAAACCCTAATTTTAGGACATCTGTGTAGTTAAGCTTGGCTCTGCTTCCATGCCTTCCTCAGTTCTTGTGATTTTCTAACTTTCTTGATCTTGGGAGGGTATAATATGATGATTGAACATACATGGACCCTCTTGAGATGAATGAAGACCTTTGGAGTGGCTCAGAAGGCTCATGGATTGCTCAGATCACAAACCCTAGATGCAGATGACCTTGAACCAATGCAGTGAAGTAAAAATGCAATATGAGATGATATGATTGAACTTATGCAAATGAAAAGATCACAAGCCATGATGTGAACTTAGTGAGGGAAAATTTGGGGTGTTTACAACTGCCCCTATTCAAGCATGAGTTAGCTGTGTAGGATGTGAGCGACGGCTTAACATACAAACAAGATAACTTGTGGTTGAATACCAAAGACAGTCCAAAATTTGCACTCACTGAATGAAGAAGAAAAGGGATATAGATTGTAAAAGGTAGTAAAGTATGTTTATAAAGTGCGGGCGACGGAGGACGACCGTCGAGCAGAGGACGACTACTGGGGATAAGCAATGACGGGGACAGCCGACATGCTGGGAAAAAAGATCATGATGGGGGACGGCCATCAAGCAAAGGAATAAGACCTTATGGGGATTAAAGGTAAAGCTAATGATGGGGACATCCAACAGGTTAAACACATAAATGAAATAAATGATGAGGTACGGTCATCAAAGGTGAAGGACGATCACCTAGCAGGGGACGGCTGCTCTGTTGGAGGCAAGATGAGGGACGGTCATCTAAAGCGAAGGACGATCACTTTGCAAGGTACGGTTGCCAAAAGTATCACGACATATGAAGAATGCCGGATAGAAAAGGTCGACGATGGGGACGGCCATCGGATAAGCATGACGAAGGACGATCATCAAGAGGCGAAGGACGATCACCTAGCAGGGTTTATCGTGACATAGGACAAATGTCAGATAACAGAATCATCGATGGGGATGACCATCGGATAAGAGTGATGAAGGACGATCATCAAAAGGGTGAAGGACGATCACCTAGCAGGGGACGGCTGCCAAAGCACCCTGGCATAGGACGAATGTCGGATAGGAAAGAAATTTGCCTTTTACTGGAGATTTGCTGAGAACTCTTCTAGGGAATGGTAGACACAGACGAGTGTCTAAATTTAATGAGAGAAAGGTATAAGTGTTTGTCGCTGTGTATAGGTTAAAGATGCGGACGAGCATCCTTAAAAACTATGATATGGACGAGTATCGGTAGAAACAAACACTGACGTATGTTCAGAGATGATGATACGGACGAGTATCAACTGGTTAACAAAGAACACGAACAAGTGTTGAATCTTGAGAAAGATGAGTGGTGTGTACAAGATACGGACGGGTATTTGTAATAAGTAAACATGAGTGAGATACATACGAGTGTTTAACTTGCTGGGAGAGCATGACACAGACAGATGTCGGAAGAAGTGTATTATAAACAAGTTTTTTGGTGTACAAAGTGTTTAGGAAACTATGCTGGGGAATGATAACACGGACGGGTGCAAAAAGGAGCATGTATCTGTATTTGTGAGTGCAAAGAGGATGCTTTGGCTTTCTGCCGGGGAGTTTTGGGGAGTATTTTGTATATTGTTGATGGAATGTCAGTATTTACAAGTGTTTGGTCCGATACATGACTTGTGATTATGCAATATGTTTGATTTTTTTGCCGTAACGCTCCGTATTAGACGGAATGCTACGCTTTGAGGGAAAATATGATGCGAATGCTATGGTTATGCAAAGATACCAATCCGAGATTCGGATCCCGTTGTTGTGAAGATCTCTGGTGAGATTATTCGTAGATCTGATATATATGATTCTGCTTGGGGAAATAAATCACTGATAGACCTGTTCTTGGTGATGAGGAGCCCAGTCGGGGCCTGTGGGAGCTTTCGTCACTTTGTTGTGAGATCTTCAGGCATTGCTCTTCTGGATAGAGGCTGAAGCTCTGCGGGGGGATGGTTCCCTGTCTTTGCACTTGACTGAGGAGGAACGATCACTGAACGACCTTCCTAGTGGCTTCTGTGGGGATCCTGCTGAGGATAATGAATTTAGCTGGGGAACTGAGCCCCTCATGATGCTGTTTGGAAGACATGTTGAGGAAGTAGTGCTTCGACAACTTGCTGGGGGAGAGACTTTCATGCCCCATATTGTACTTTGAATACCTGCAATCCTTTTATGACAAAGAAACGTACAAGTATCCCGAGGTATCCCTTACCGGATTCCATCATAGGAATTTAGACACTCCCGGGAGTAATATATTTCTTGTAAGCATGTGACTAGCAAAGGTGCATCTGTACTTATGCAATCAATATTATAAGGACATCAGACATTTTTTGCAAACAAAAATAAAATGTACGAGACGAAATGTGACTGAAAATCTGATTTTATTAATTTATGTGCCTCTGAATGGGAAAATACAGTCAAAGAAACAAATCCCCTGAAATGAGGAGATTATTACAAATTGAGAAACAAAAAGATGCTGGCAACATTGATGACGCTTCAAGGAGCTTCCTTTTTGTTATGACTTGTATGAAATTGACGTTCTTCTCATCTTGGTTTTTTTTTAAGAAGGCTGATTCTGACCGAAGCTTGAACCTTTCGAAGCTTACCATGTTGTAGGTGATACAGGCAAATTCAGAATGCAGTTGTTCGCTCATCCCCTTGTTTTGCGTGGATCGCCCTTTCGGGTTTTCAATCCACCGGGATACCCATTTTTTCCTGAGTTGTCCAATACGGCTTTTCAACTCAGCGGGTGTACATTTTTTCATTTTATTTTCCCTTATTTTTGCCCGAGTCTTTTATTCTGTTTTTGACTCGCCGGGATGCCCTATTTTTGCCTGGACTTACATTCTGTTTTTATGTCCCATTTTATGCAAAGCATTTTAACTGCATCTGAATTCACAGGGGACAGGAAGTCCTCACCATCCATAGTACTGAGCATCAGTGCTCCACCAGAGAAAACTTTCTTTACTATGAATGGACCATCATAATTCGGCGTCCACTTGCCCCTGTGGTCTGTATGAGGAGGAAGGATTCTTTTCAGCACAAGATCTCCTACTTGGTACTCTCGCAGTCTGACTTTCTGATCAAAGGCTTTCTTCATTTTCTTCTGATACAGCTGTCCATGACAAATTGCAGCTAATCTCTTCTCTTCAATCAGATTCAGTTGTTCGTACCGGGATCGGACCCATTCCGCTTCGTTTAGCTTAACATCCATCAATACCCGTAAGGAGGGTAATTCAACTTCAACAGGTAGGACCGCCTCCATACCATACACGAGCTGATACGGTGTTGCCCCAGTGGATGTTCTGATTGATGTACGGTACCCATGCAAGGCAAATGGTAGCATTTCGTGCCAGTCTTTGTAGGTGACCACCATCTTCTGCACAATCTTCTTGATGTTCTTGTTAGCTGCCTCCACAACGCCATTCATTTTTGGCCTATACGGAGAAGAATTGTGGTGTTGGATCTTGAAGTCCCGGCATAGCTCTGCCATCATTTTGTTGTTCAAGTTGGAACCATTATCAGTAATGATCCGCTCGGGCACTCCATACCGATAGATGATGTCTCTCTTTAGAAATCGGGCTACCACTTGCCTGGTAACATTTGCATAGGAAGCTGCTTCAACCCACTTGGTGAAATAATCAATGGCTACCAGGATGAATCTGTGGCCATTTGAAGCAGCCAGTTCGATCTTTCCAATCATATCGATGCCCCACATGGCGAAGGGCCAGGGTGAAGACATCACTTTCAAAGGATTCGGAGGCACATGCACCTTATCTGCATAAATCTGGCATTTATGGCATTTCCTGGCATAAGCACAACAGTCTGCATCCATTGTGATCCAGTAATAGCCCGATCTTAACAACTTTTTAGCCATAGCATGCCCTCCAGCATGGGTACCAAAATATCCTTCGTGCACCTCGTGCATCAACAAGTCCGCTTCTGTCTTATCAACGCACCTGAGAAGTACCATATCAAAGTTCCGCTTGTACAAGGAACCATCAGCATTTAGGAAGAAACTGCCAGCCAGCCTTCTTAATGTCTTCTTATCATTGGAAGATGCCCCAGGTGGGTATGTTTGATCCTCCAAGAAGCATTTGGTGTCGTGAAACCAAGGCTTATCATCTTTAACAACATCTGCTGAGAATACATATATTGGCCTGTCAAATCTGGATACTGAAATCCGAGGCACAAAGTTGGCAGCTTGAACTTTAATCATGGATGAAATGGTAGCCAGAGCATCTGCAAACTGATTTTCATCTCGAGCGATATACTCAAGCTTGACCGTTGTGAAGAAAGTCAACAACCTCCTTGTATAATCCCGATAAGGTATCAGATGATCTTGGTGGGTGTACCATTTGCCGTTGGTTTGATTAATTACCAGAGCTGAATCTCCGAACATAGTCAAAGTCTTGATCCTGAGGTCAATGGCTTCCTCAAGACCCATAATACAAGCTTCGTATTTAGCTTCGTTGTTAGTGCAGTTAAAGGTGAGTTTTTCCGAGAAAGGCATGTGAACTCCCTTAGGTGTAATGAGTACTGCACCAACACCACGACTGTTCATATTAACAGCCCCATCAAACATCATAGTCCATTCTTCTTCTGGGTCAGGTCCTTCAGTTTGAATAGGCTCTTCATGATCTTTTGCTTTTATGAACATGATGTCTTCATCGGGAAAGTCAAATCTCATCGGCTGGTAATCGTCAATGGGTTGCTCAGCGAGGTAATCAGACAATACACTGCCTTTGATGGCTTTCTGAGATGTGTATTGAATGTCATATTCTGTGAGGATCATTTGCCATCTTGCAACCCGACCGGTAAGTGCTGGCTTCTCAAAAATGTACTTGACTGGGTCCATCTTTGAAATCAATAAAGTAGCGTGGGTCAATATGTAATGCCTTAGTCGGCGAGCAGCCCACGCTAAAGCACAACAAATTTTCTCGAGCAGTGAATAAGTAGTTCATAGTCGGTAAACCTTTTGCTTAGGTAGTATATTGCATACTCTTTTCGACCAGACTCGTCATGCTGGCCCAGCACACACCCCATTGACTCTTCTAATACTGTCAAGTACATGATTAGAGGTCTTCCTTCAACTGGAGGCATAAGGATTGGAGGCTCTTGTAAGTATTCCTTGACTTTGTCAAAAGCCTTCTGGCAGTCTTTGTTCCACCTGACTGTTTGTTCTTTTCTCAACAACTTGAACAAAGGTTCACAGGTTGCAGTAAGGTGAGATATGAACCGTGAAATGTAGTTCAACCTACCTAAGAACCCCCGAACTTCTTTTTCTGTCTTCGGTGCAGGCATTTCTTGAATGGCTTTAACTTTGTCAGGGTCAACTTCAATTCCCTTCTCACTTACAATAAAACCCAGCAGCTTACCGGATCGCACCCCGAATGTGCACTTGTTGGGGTTTAACTTCAGTTGGTACTTCCTCAGATGCTTGAATAGCTTCAATAGGTTCACCAGGTGGTCTTATTCTGTAAGGGACTTGGCAATCATGTCATCCACATAACATTCGATTTCTTTATGGATCATGTCGTGGAATAATGTAACCATAGCCCGTTGATAAGTGGCACCCGCATTCTAAAGTCCGAATGGCATCACCTTATAACAGAATGTGCCCTAGGGTGTGATGAAGGTTGTCTTCTCCATGATGTGAACTTAGTGAGGGAAAATTTGGGGTGTTTACAGTTGTGCTTTAGCGTGGGCTGCTCGCCGACTAAGAAAATATATGTTGACTCATACTACCTTGTTGATCTCAAAGATGGACCCTGTCAAGTACATATTTGAGAAGCCAGCACTTACCAGAAGGGTTTCCAGGTGGCAAATGATTCTAACAGAATATGACATTCAGTACACCTCTCAGAAAGCCATCAAGGGCAGTGTATTATCTGACTATATGGTTGAGCAACCCATTGGTGATTACCAGCCTATGAGATTTGACTTCCCTGATGAAGAAATCATGTTCTTAAAAGCAAAGGATTGTGAAGAGCTTATTCACACTAAAGAGCCTGACCCAGAAGAAGCATGGACTATGATATTTGACGGGGAAGTTAATTGCAACGGTCGTGGGGTTGGTGCAGTGCTTATTACACCCAAAGGAGTTCATATGCCTTTCTCAACAAGGCTCACCTTTTCCTGCACTAACAACGAAGCAGAATACGAAGCTTGTATCATGGGTCTTGAGGAAGCAATTGACCTCAGGATAAAAACCTTGAATGTATTCGAAGATTCAGCTTTGGTAATCAACCAGACCAACGACAAGTGGTACACTCATCAGGAGCACCTGATTCCCTACCACGACTATACGAGGAGATTGTTGACCTTCTTCACAACCGTTAAGCTTGAATACATCCCTCGAGATGAGAATCAGTTTGCAGACGCTTTGGCTACCATTTCATCCATGATCAACGTATAGGTCGCCAATTATGTACCTCGGATTTTGGTTTCCAGACTGGACAGATCGGCATATGTATTCTCTGTGGACACCGTCACTGATAACAAGCCTTGGTACCATGACATCAAATGCTTCTTGGAAACTCAGACATACCCACCTAGGGCATCATTAAATAATAATAAGACATTAAGAAGGCTAGTCGACAGTTTATTCCTCAATACTGATGGTTCTTTGTATAAGCGAAACTTCGACATGGTCTTGATCAGATGTGTTGACAAGAAAGAAGCAGACCTACTAATGCACGAAGTACATGAAGGTTCTTTCGGTACCCATGCTGGAGGACATGCGATGGCAAAGAAATTGTTAAGATCAGGTTACTACTGGATCACAATGGATGCAGGCTGTTGTGCTTATGCCAGAAAATGACACAAATGTCAGATCTACGCAGATAAAGTGCATGTGCCTCTGAATCTTTTGAATGTAATGTCTTCACCTTGGCCCTTCACCATGTAGCGCATTGATATGATTGGAAAGATTGAACTGACTTCTTCAAATGGTCACAGATTCATCTTGGTAGCCATTGATTACTTCACCAAATGGGTTGAAGCAGCTTCGTATGCAAATGTCACCGGGCAAGTGGTAGCTCGATTTCTGAAAAGGGATATCATCTGTCGATATGGAGTTCCCGAGCGAATCATTACTGATAATGGTTCCAATTTGAACAACAAGATGATGGAAGAACTTTGTCGGGACTTCAAAATTCAACATCACAACTCTTCTCCTTACATGCCAAAGATGAATGGCGCTGTTGAGGCCACTAACAAGAATATTAAGAAGATTGTGCAAAAGTTGGTAGTCACCTACAAAGACTGGCACGAAATGCTACCATTTTCCTTGCATGGGTACCGAACCTCTATCAGAACATCTACTTGGGCAACACCTTATCAGCTTGTGTATGGTATGGAAGCTATCATACATGTTGAAGTTGAACTACCCTCCTTACGGGTAATGATGGATGAGAAACTGGATGAAGCAGAATGGGTCCGATCTCGATATAATCAATTGAGTCTGATTGAAGAAAAGAGATCGGCAACCATTTTTCATGGGCAGTTATATCAAAAGAGAATGAAGAAAGCCTTCGATCAGAAAGTCAGACCTCGGGAATACCAAGTGGGAGAGCTTGTTCTAAAAAGAATTCTTCCTCCTGATACAGACCACAAGGGCAAATAGACGCCAAAATACGAAGGCCCATTAATTGTGGAAACACCCCAAATTTTCCCTCACTCATAATCACACCATGGCTTGTGATCTTTCATTTGTTTGCATTAGTATAAGCATACCATCTCATATTGCATTTTTGTTTCACTGCATAGTTCAAGTTCATCTGCATCTAGGGTTTGTGATCTGAGCAATCCAAGGATCCATCTGAGCCACTCGAAAGGTCTCCAATTGTTTCAAGAGGGTCCATGTGTGTTCTATCATCATATTATATCCTTCAAAGTTCAAGGAAGTCAAGAAATCACAAGAAATGGCAAGGCATAGAAGCAGAGCTAGGGTTTTCACTACACAGATGACCAAAATTAATGTTTTGGTTTCAGAGGCCTCAACTCCATTTTTTTGGTCCATTCTTGTTTCTAATGTTCTTAAGATGTTATAAGGATAATGTGTACCAAGTTTGATGAATAAATTCATTGTGGAAGTCATTTGTTCATTGGGTAACTTCTTGAGCAAGTCAGAGCAAAATCAGGGCATCTGAGGCCCCCAACAATGGAACCAAAGGGGTATTTTCATCAAATTTAAGTTATATGATCTTTATTTGATCATTGAAGTTCTTGAAAGTTCACAAAATTGAAGAAATTTGAGCTAAACCAAAAGTTGCCAAAAATGGAAATGACTTGTAATGGAAACTTTCCATTTTGGGAAAGTTCTTCAACCTCCTCTTTCTCAACCAAAAATGCTTCAAATGAAAAATTCTTGGTCTAAAAGTTGTAGATTAGGTCTTTCCCTTTTCAAAAAGTACAAGAACATGTTCTAATTCATTATGGAACTCAAGTTATGATCCTTCAAAGTTGGCAAAAATCCTATCATTTTCAAGAATGCACCATTGAGGATTTTTTGCAAAACCACTTTGCAAGCCATTTCATGACCTCTAATGCATATCTAAACATCATACCATCATAGTGCAACTCATTTTGATCAGAATTGGCCCAAGAATCATATACTTTCATGCCTTGAACTTCAAGAAATTCCAAAAGGGCCAAAACTTCTCAAATTTGCAAAATGGTATGAATTTTTCTATACACTTGTTCCAGCTCATCAAATCTGATCCATAAGCCTTCCTTGATCTCTGCTGAGCCAAGCCATGCCCAAATCCAGACCTTCCATGTGCCCATACCTCAAGTACAACCAAACTTGACTTTTTTGCAAAATCACCCATACCAATCAGCATAGCCCACACCAACTATTCTGACCTATCACAGCTTCACACACATGCCTAAATGGACTCATTTTCATACACACACAAGCCTGTAAGCTCCCACACATTCATATTGCAAAAATCCCTCTCAAACTTCATCTCTTCGAAATTCATAAACCAACCATCAAAACTTCAAGCAAACATCACCAATCATCTCCATACACTCCCCAAATCATTTCCCAACCAGTAAACAAGCCTGAAACCTCAAGAATCCAAAACACGATTTCCCTCACCTCTGAACTGAAACCTCAAAAATAGTTCATATAAAACTCCTTTCAAGCATTCCAAAAGCATAAGGGTATCAAGGGTAATGGAAAAGCATCAAAGAAGTGGTTAGAAAGCTCCAGTTTCGAAAGCTCCAGCTCAGGTATCATCAAGAACTTTTTTTCCAGAACTTGTTTTTTAAGTTACTAATTGATTCTATGTGATATGTTGATCATCATGATGTCTTTATTTTTGAAAATGGTTAAGAAATAAGGATTGCACGAGCTTCTGAAAGTTTTGACCTAAAAAAGTTCTTCTTCGATTCCTCATTTTGATGCATGAAAAATTGTTTTTGTTGCTGGATTTGTGTTCTATGATGTTAGAGGATTGATTCTGGAGCTTTAGGGGTCTTGGGGATTCGTTTTGAGTGTTTCAGGTGAGGGGGATGACCAGAGAAGACGACCGGAGCACTGTTCCGGCCGTCTGAGATTAATTAGGGTTTAAGTAGGGTTTAGGGTTAGCTTGATATCAGCCCTAGGATCATGCTTCCCGCGCGTGTTTGGACGAATGAGATTGGTCATTAAGCTTTAATTAGGATTAATTAAATTAATTAATTGAAATTAGGTCAGAAGCAATCCCAGCCCTCGGTCTGCGCGCCAGTCACCCCTTTCCCTCAACTTTGAATCTTGTCCATCAGATCTTCATACTTTTCAGTTAATTTCAATTTTATTTCATTTTATTGATTTATCTTGCATAATTATTTTAAAATACTTAGAAAAATCCTAAAAATATTTCCCTTTGCATTTTTATTCTAAATATTTTTCTTAATCAGAAAGAGATTTTTATTTTATGTTTTGCATAAAAATTGTATTTTAAAAATATTTTAATGTTTATTTTAATTAATTAATTGAATTTAATTAATTAAAATACCATTTAAGTTTCTAAAAATCACCCAAAAAATCATGAATCATCCATTTGCATTTAGAAATATTTTCAAACTCTCCACACAAATTTCTTTTTAGGTTTGATCATAACTTGAGAAATTTATTTGAATTAAGGGTCATTTAAAATCCTATTTTTGAACCTTAACTTGGAAAAATCTTTTCTGCCTAACCAAGAAGTGTTTGAAGATGATTCTTTTTGCATTATTTTTGCATATCATGTAGTATCTACGATATTTTTGGCATAAATTTATATTTCATTTTCAATTTGTTTGGCATTTTACATTGAAGATCACCCAAAAAACCCTAGAAACTTAGGAAATTCATAACTCCTTCTAGGTTTAGCTTCTGACCTCCCCATTTGGATGGTATCCTAGTATAGGTTTAAGGTTCCTTTGAGTGCATTTTCAAATTTTATCATGTCATTTGTTTCTGTTTGAGTCATATGCATCTCATGTTGCCTTAAAACCCTAATTTTGCATCCTTACTTGCATTCATCTTGCATATGCATCCATACATGAACTTGCCATGATATTTCATGCATTCATATGTCATCTTG
Source organism: Lathyrus aphaca (assembly GCA_963966055.1). Taxonomy (NCBI): domain Eukaryota; kingdom Viridiplantae; phylum Streptophyta; class Magnoliopsida; order Fabales; family Fabaceae; genus Lathyrus; species Lathyrus aphaca. The sequence goes on along the minus strand of OZ014519.1, from coordinate 296,684,493 downwards.
GACATCTTAGGACATGTTAGAATCATGCTTGATCATTTATTCATTCATTTGCCATGATTTGCATTCATTTCCTTTCATTAACTTTCATGAACTTTCAAACTTCAAAGTATGCTTCATTTGCATACATTCTTTGTATGATCATTCATATACACTTTGTATGTCTTTGCATCATGTCATAGCATCATTTGCATCATGTGTATGTTTCTGGTTTTGGTTTTTGTCTTTGCATATGCATCATTCCATTTCATTTCTTTCCTTATGCATCTTGTGCTAACTTTTCAGGTTAATGGTAAGTTATTTGAGAGGTGGATTTGCCTTCACATCCCACTTATTCTCATCCTTTTATGTTGCATCTTTGCTGCATTTTTTATTGTCTTTGAGTGGGCTTGCTCACTTGTGTTCATCTCTCACTTTCTTTCTCTAAGTTACTTATCTTCTTCAATGAAGTAAGTAACTTATTTCTTCTGCTTCTTCCTCCTTTCATCTGTTTCTTCCATTGATGGCTTCCTTGAAGATCTTTCTCAAGCCTTACAAACCATAGGAACATCCAAGCATGATAATAATTAGGGTTGTTATTAGTCCCCCTTAGTTTTCACCCTTTGAGTCTTCTTTGTGTCTCTCTTCTCACATAATCATTAGAGACTAAACCTATAAGGTTTTAGGACTTTAGAACTAGGGTTATGCATGCATCATTCTCTTAGGATGGAGTGCATAACTTTAATCCTAAGTGTTAAAACCTTAATTTGTTTAAACCTCTTAATCAATCCATCTAATAATCACTAAGACAATAACTTATAACTTGGGTCTTACATTAGGGTTCTATCTCTTCCTTATGGTTAAGAGGGACTAACCCTAGTGTTTAATGGACAAGTCCCCCTTAAGTTGTCTTACAAATCATAACACTCACTTCTTAATCTCATCTTTAATTAAAATACACTTTAATAAAGGCTTTGTTTTATCATGAAGTTAATCCATAATCATGGATTAAGTTGAGGTATCTTCCTCAGCTTAGGTGTGCTCATCTATTATCCTTCTATTAGGATGGTATAATGAGTTCACTAATCCTTGATTATGGCTTAAACTCATTACTTAACACTAAACAAAAAAACAAAAACATCTAAATAATCACAAATAGGTTAATGATCTTAATCATATATCATCATGGAAATTAAGTTGAGATGATTATCTCATACTTAAGGTATTCTCATTATCCCTAATCAGGGAGGATATAATGAGTTTACAAGCCCTTGATTTAGGCTTAAGCTCATTAACTTATAACAAACTCCAAAACAAAATAACAAAACTGAAAACACAAAAAACAAACAATAATCGTCTCCTTCGGGATTCTTTTCTCATCACACTCATTCACAAACGAGAACTTGTTTCTTCCGTCTAATGCAAGACAGTTAGCACTCGAGCCAGAAGAGTCATACACTTGAGCATAGACAAGCAAGCAGTTCACAGTGAATTTATCTTTCAGTCTCTTTGAGTCGAACTACGGTGTTCTGACTTCCTCATTTCACGCGAGGATACGTAGGCATAGCTTAACAGTTATCTAACAAAGGTCTCTGTGTCTTCCCCCTCTTTCAGCATTCTCTTTTAAGCCTCATTTCCTGAGCACTCATCTTTTGCACTGACACTTGTATATTCTTTTCCAGCTTTTGCACACAGATAGCACATACACTTACCCCTTTAAGCACAATATTTTAAGCGTGGATCCCGTCGAGTACGACGGACAATCTGGGTGCTAATACCTTCCCAGGTTGTAACCAACCCCCTTTCTAAGTTTCTCTGGTTTGCAACCGTCTTATCCATCTTTTCCCAGGTTTATGCAGCATTACCTTTCCTTCGGGATAAAAATGCCTAGCTGGCGACTCTATTCATTTCACCTTCATCTTCTCCTTTCGCCGACCGTTCACGTCTGTACCCTATCTAACCCGGTGTATTTTCGGGGAGCGACAACTTGGCGACTCTGCTAGGGAACCTTATTTTGCAACCAGGGCTTCTGGTTCTTTTTGTGGGTTCCTCCTAGCGCTTGTGTGATTTGTGTTTACAGGGGTGTTATGTCCTACTTGTGCTTATTTACCTGCTTTATTTATTGCTTTTTGTACAAGTTTATTTATTGCTTTTCATTTACAGTTTTATGCATTTTCATACTGTTATCATCATCATCTATGCTGGATCTGCTGTTTCTTTGGTGGGTGGGGGACCATTGAGTGATTAAGGTTCCATACCGGGGACCTGAGTGACACATAGGCTAGGTTGGCTTCATATTCTTTCCCATTCCATTTCGGTCTGGTGCGGAAATATGAAACACGGTTCAGACATGGGTTTCTTCTTGAGAACTCTGTGCTACTGATTTCCTGTAGTACTAAGGCTATCTAGGAAGCCTGCTAAGTCTGGATGACCTTTTTATGACCTTCAGAATCTGAGGTGAATTAGAGGAGGATCTTTTATGGTTATTGTAAACATTGTACCTCCGGGTTAGAAGTGTTTACACTTATCATAACTGATCCAAGCCTGAGGATCCTTGTTCTAGAACAATACATGTGAGGGGGTTGGGGTGTTTACAGGTTTGCAGGAACCCTTGGCCTCATCATACCCTGTTACCAATTTTGTTTAAGAATGCATCACTTTGGATAGTTCTTGTGAAACTTTGGATTTGTGAATCTTTATTTGAGTCCCCCACCTGGTTACTGGATTTCTAAGCCTCCATCCGGACTTATGAACACACATGGACCCTATCAAGGCAGATAAACAGATCCAGCACTTGATCACAAACCCTTTGCATATCATTCTACATACATCATTTTTACATCATTTGACATTTGCCTATTTGTTTTACAGGGTATCCACCTTCTTATCTTTGGTTTGGTTTTGACCTATTTTGCTGCTCAAACTTCTTCAGCTATCTACACCAGCATCTTCATCAGTGTTCTTTCTCCAGCACCTTCATCGGTTTATCTTCATCAGAGATTCCTCTCTAGTTTGTCTTCATCAGAGACCTTTCTTCAGCATCTTCATCAGTGTTCCTTCTCCAGCACCCATCATCAGCATGGACACTTCCAGGAAGAGCAACATCACATACCACTTCTTTGAGCCTACCCTGACAGGCATCAGACAGATTCAGTCTCTCATTACCCCTGATCATGTCCCATTATTCAGGGAACATTATGGAGGCATATTGGACATAATTATGGACCTGGATGCATCCCAGAGGAGCATGATCCATACTTGCTTGCAGTTTTATGACCCTCCTCTCAGGTGTTTTACATTCCCTGATTTTTCAGTTGGGACCTCTGCTAAAGAATTTTCCATGTTGTTAGGTGTCCCTATCAGGGGAGGGATTCCTTTCAACCCTGAGATGGTTTCTCCCAAGAATGAAGACATAGCTAGGGCATTGCACTTGGAGCCTGCCCTCATTGATTAGAGCATGACCACCAAGGCTGGGGTACCAGGCCTTCACTTAGATTTCTTGATTTCCCAGGCCACCCTGCATGCTGCAGCAGGAAAGTGGGATGATGTTTGTGCACTTCTGGCCCTTGGAATATATGGAGTTATCTTGTTTGCAGACGAGCCAAAGTTTGTAAGCAAGAATGCTATTCACCTGTTCTTACTAAGGAACCCAGTTCCTACCTTGCTTAGAGACTTCTATTATTCAGTACACCAGAGGAATGAGAAGTAAAGAGGAAGATTGGTCAGATGTTGTGCTCCTCTTTATTACTGTTGGCTTCTAAGACACTTTCCGAAATCAGACACTTTACTGAACCCTCATCAGCCAAGGAACTGGGCTAAAAGATTGATTGCCCCGACATCAGATGACATCAGATGGTGCACTCAGAGCACCAAGGGCAAGGACGTCATTACTAGTTGTGGACAATATCCTAATGTGTCTTTGATTGGAGTAAAAGGTTTCATCAACTACAACCCTTTGCTTTTTAAGAGATAGTTAGGGTATGCTTTGATTCATCCCCCAAGGGGGAAAGACTTGACTGAAACCCTCTATTGTGAAATCCAGCACAACTCTGCTGTTGTCAGTTTGGAAGAGTTTGAGAAACTGAAAGAGAGGAATACTCACCTCTCTGAAGCCTTGAAGAAGACTCTCTGGGAGAGAAATGACAGTCGTCTGGATAACGAGAGGTTAGAGAAGCTCCAGATTGAGCACTTGACCAAGATTGAGAAGACGGATGACTACATCAGAAAGGCCAGGGCAGGGGAATTAGTACTGAAGAATATGCTTACAAGGAAGCAAAGACTCAGAAGGCTAGGGAAGAGCACTATTTAGAGGAGAGCCAGGCTAGGTGGATCAGGATCATTGAGGTCTGTGCACAAGAAGATCAAAGGACCCAAGCTAAGATAGAGCAACTAGAGGCTAGTGAGAAGAAGCATCAGGAGGCATTATTAGCAGCACATAAGGAGATATCTGTCGCTCCCAAAGATTTGCATCCAGGTACAAGCGCGAACGGTCGGCGAGAGGGACAATGAGAACACACAGCCGTGAACTCACTGGAGAATGAATAGAGTCGCCAGCTAGGCATTTTTATCCCGGAGGAAAGGCAATGCTGCATAGACCTAGAAAAAGATGGATAAGACGGTTTGCGAACCAGAGAGACTGAGAAAGGGGGTTGGTTACAACCTGGGAAGGTATTAGCACCCAGATTGTCCGTCGTACTCGACGGGATCCACGCTTAAAAGATTTGTGTTTTAAAGGGGGTAGTGTCAGTGCAATTTGTGTGTAAAAGAGCTGGAAAGATGTACAGGTGTCAGTGTAAAAGAGTGTGAAGTGTGATATGTACAGTGTCAGTGTAGGAACAAAGATGAGATGCTCATGATAATGAGGCTAAAGAATGAAGCTGGAAAGAGGGGGAATGTACAGAGACTTTTGTTCGATAACTGTTAAGTTATGCCTACGTATCCTCTCGTGCAATGAGGAAGTCAGAACACCGTAGTTCGACCCAAAGAGACTGAAAGATGAATTGACTTGTGAACTGCTTACTTGTCTATGCTCAAGTGTATGACCTGTCTGGCTCAGGTGCAAACTGTCTTGCATTAGACGGAAGAAGCAAGTTCTCGGTTGTGAGTGAATGAGATGAGAAAAGAATCCCGGAGGAGACGATTATTGTTTGTTTTTGAGTTTTCAATCTTTTATTGCTTTTTGGAGTTTGTCATAGGATAATGAGCTTAAGCCTAAACCAATGGATTTAGTAAACTCATCACATCTTCCCTCTGATTAGGGGTAATGAGAATACCTTAAGTGTGAAGTCAGATTCTCACACTTAATCACCTTTGGTGCAGGATTAAGATCATTAACCTACTTGTGATTATTTAGATGTTTTTGGTGTTTTTGTTTAGTGTTGAGTAATGAGGTTAAGACATAATCAAGGATTAAACAGACTCATTACACCATCCTAATAGAAGGATAATAGATGAGAATGTTTAAGCTGAGGAAAGCTCCTCAACTTAATCCATGATTAGGGATTAAACCCATGACAAAACAAGCCTTTGATTAAGTGGATTTTATTCAATGGTTATGATGATGAAGTGAATTTTATGATTTGTAAGACAACTTGAGGGGGACTTGTCCATTAACACTAGGGTTAGTCCTTCTTAACCACTTAAGGAAGAATTAGAACCCTAATGCAAGGCCCAAGTTACAAGTGTGATGTCTTGATGATTATTAAGTGAATTGATTAGGAGATTTAAACACCTTAAGGGTTCAAGACTTAGGATTAAAGTTATACACTCCATCCTAAGAGAAGGATGCAGGCATAAGCTTAATCACAAAGTCCTAAAGCCTTTAGGGTTTAGTCCCTGATTATGAGGTGAGAAGAGAAGACTCAAAGAGAGACACAAAGGTAAAAAACTATGAGGGGAGACTAATCAAAACCCTAATTCATTGTCATGCTTGGTTGTTCCTAAGGTTTGTGAGGTTTGCAAGAGAAGTCTTCAAAGGAGCCACCAGGAAGCAGATGAACAAGATCAAAAGAAGCAAAGTGACTTGCTTCATTCAAGAAGTCAAGTCACTTGAAGAAAGAAAGTGGGAGGAAGAAGAATGAGCAAGCTCAAACTCAAACACAAACATAAATGCAGCAATGGATGCAAGAGAGATGAAAAGAAAAGTTATGAGAAGTGAAGGCAAATTCACTTCCCAAGTTTACTTACCACCTGAAATGTTAGAAAGAAATGCAATGCAATGCTAGATGAGATGAAATGGTATGATGCTAAGCAAAACCAGAAGCATGTTGATGATGATTATGATGTTATGAGGTGCTGCCAACATGAGGCAAGGCATGGAGATGCTCATACAAGATTATGAATGCAAATGATGCAAGTTAAGGAGCATGAACAAGCATGAAAAGTTATGAAGCATACAAGACAAATGACATGGCAAACATGTAATGCAATGATCAAACATGCTTTCTACATGTCTTAAGATGTCAAATGAATCACAAGAATGCACAAATTGCAAAGACAAGTCATGTTATGCAAGGAAATGCAAGAAGGATGCAAGAGAAAGCCCAAATTAGGGTTCATGAATCAAACATCAAACCAAAACTCAAAACAGAAGCAAACCCTAAGATAAAAAATGGAAAATGGCACCCAAAGAAACCCTAAACCTATAATAGACCACTGCCCAAAGGGGAGCTCTCAACTCTCAACCAAACTCAAGATATGATTTTTTTAAGTTATTAGGGTTTTTTAGGGTCCTCAACAAAAGAAATGTCAAACAATTGGAAAATGCAAGATCAAATCATGGCCATTTAACCCTAGAAACTACATGCTAAACATAAAACAATGCAAGAAGAATCAATGTCTCAACCTTCTCCAATAGGCAGAAATGAATTTTTGAACTTATGATCAAAATAATGCATAAAAAATGATTTAATTCAATGAAAAATTCTTAAAATGCATCAAGATCAAAAAAGAAATTTGGTTTGAATGTTGGACGATGTTTCTAAATGTCTTAGAACATTTCATGAATTTTTTTGTAATTTTTAAATACCTAAAAGTATTTTTAATTAATTAATTCCCATTAATCAATTAAAAATAAACTTTTAAATATTTAAAAATACTTTTTTAGTGATGAAAAATAAAATAAAAATATTTTTGTGTCATAAAAATTATTAAAACTCAGAGGAAAAAGTTTCATAATTTTTATGTATTTTTTGCTATTTTAAAATAATTGCACAAGTTTAATGAAATAAAATGAATTAAAAATCAAATAAAAAAGAAAGTCAAAGGAAAGGATGGCTGAGATGAGCCCTGAGTTCAAATTGGTTGACTGGCGCGTGAATGGAGGGTGTGGATTGCATCTGAATTAATTAATTTAATTACGAATTAATTAAAGCTAATGAGAGAGATTAGGGCAAACAAAATGATCTGGGCCATTCAAAAGAGAGGGAAGTCAACAGGTCAACGCTCATCTATGGCTCAAATTCAAACTAGAGTTAATGACGCAATTAGGGCATAATCACTCTCAGGTGGCCGGAGAAGACCTCTGGTCGTCTTCTCCGGCCAGCACCTCACCTGAAAAATCCCCAAACCCCTCAAATCGTATCAAAAATGAAAACTAAGAAATGGGAAATGATCTCCATGACCCCCTGAGCTAAAACCCTAAGTCCAAACAAATTTCTTCTTCCTCAAAACCATGAATCGAACAGAACAAGTTTTAGGGCAAACCAGTTTCAGAGTTCAATTAAATGCTTATTTCACCACCATTTCAAAAACCAAAGACACATTCATGACCAGGATAACACAAAGAACAAGTTTGGAACAAAAGAAATGATTTCTGGAAAAATAATTTTCGAGCTACCTGAGATTTGGAGCTTTCAACTTGAGGACTTTCTGGTCACTTCTCCTTGTGCAATCCACTCCACTTGATCCCCAGAAGATGTTTGAATGCTCAATGAGAGTTTAAGCTGGCTGGATAGTGAGATTCGACAGCTTCTGCTCAAGCTTGATCAGAAATGGCAATGGTGAAATAGAGAGCTTCAGGTCATGGTGAATGGTTGTTTGTGATCCTGAGGATGAATGGAGAAGGTCTGTGGTGTTTGTTTGGCTGTTTGTGAGCTAGGGTGAGAGTTTCGAATGAAACTGCAAAATGGAGTGAGAAATGGCAGTGGGATGTTCTGGTTGTTTCAGGCTTGGGTTCTTGGTGCTGGGTGGTCTATGGAGCAAGGTGAGTTGAATGGTGAAGATGGTTGAAGTGTTTGCAGGCTGTGGAGGCAGATTCGAAGCAAGATGCAAATGGGAGTGTTTTTGTGTATGTGATTGTATGAATGGTTTCAGGCTTGCTTAGTACATGGAATGGCTTGCAAAATGATATGTTATTTTAATCCAAGTGGCCAGAGGATGTGACATGGCCTGTGGTGATTGGGATGTTTACTTTTGCATAAAGGTCAACTTTTGTGTAAGGCAAGTATGGTGAGGTGCTAGGCAAGTACAATGGGCATGGGCTGCACAGCATGATGAGTGTTTGAGGATAGCTTGATTCAAGGACCAATGCAGCAAGTTGGTGAAGAGAAATGAGTGGTTTTGCAACTTGTTACTTTATGGTTCACATGTGATTCCTTTGCCTAACCAAACATAAACCATAGGCATTCTTGGTCCAAATCTGATTTTCAAGACTTAGAGAAAGTTTGTGTGCTGGTTTGAAGTGAATTAGAAGTCACATAATGCATTGGTTCATGACTTTGCAAAATTCTCACTTAGGGCATGCCTTGAAAATCAATGATTTTAGCCAACTTTGCATTGCCATAACTTTTGATCCAAGAAGAGTTTGATCATGTTCTTGTACTTTTTGAAAAGGGAAAGATGAGATCTACAACTTTCATGACCAAAGTTTTTCCATTTGAAGCATTTTTGGATCAAGAATCATGGCTTGAAAAATGACCTAAAATGATGCATTCTTGAAAAGTCAACTATGCCCAAAAAGTCAACATTTGCAAAAACCCTAAATTCTTGATTTCTATGAACTTCAACCTTCTTCCATGATCAAATAAAGATCACATACACTCAAAATGATGAAGATCACCCATTGGTTGGGTCATTGGGGGCCTCAGATGCCCTGATTTTGCACTGACTTGTCTGAAAAGTCAACCCTTGATCAGATGACTTCCCCATGGAATTTCTTCATGAAAATTGATATGCATACTCCCTATACCATATAGAGACCAATGGAAACAAGAATGACCAAAAAAATTGGGGTTATGGCCTCTGAAACCAAAACCCTAATTTTCGGTCAACTGTGCAGTTTAGCTTGGCTCTGCATCCACTCAAACCCTAGTTCTTGTAATTCCTCTGCATTTTTGACTTTGAGGAAATGGAATATGATATAAGAACACACATGGACACCTTTGAGATGATTGGTGACCTTTGGAATGGCTCAAGATGCTTTGGGATTGTGTAACACCCCAAATTTGCCCTCTTCTTGTTTAGCATCGTTATCATATCATAATCATCACGAGCATACCATATCCTTATCATTTTGCATAGAAAAATAAAGAATAACACTCACATGTTCTAGCATAAGGCATATGATCGGTCATCTGGGAAAATCTGAATCTGCAAGTCAAAATCAAGAGCATGGTGATCTGGCAAGAATCTCACAGGATCATTTTGCACAAGCCTGGTATCATGTTCAGAGCCCTAGAAAGAGAAGATGGATCAAAATTTGCTTGAAACGGTTGGTGCAGGTCTATTTTTGAAGGTTCCCACCAAAGGGAGGGAAATTCAAATTTTCCATGCGTTAACCGGTTAACGCATATGGTTAACCGGTTAACAGCTGCGAAATTTGAATTTCCAGCAGCAATTTCAGCATGTGTGTTTTGGCTCCATTTTCCAATTTTCTGATTTTTATTCATTTGAATTAATTTGAATTTGGGAGAAGGATCTAGAGCATTTATCCAAGCCTAATCCCATTGCTACATCTTAATCACACTACCCAAACCATAATTTTGGATCCCAAACCAAAATTTTGGGCCCCAAACCTAAACCATATTTATTCCATTTCCCTCCAAACCAAGGGGGCTCTCACTCATTTTTTCACTCTCATTTCTGAATTTTCATTCCTCTCACTCACAATTCTCTCACTTTTCTCTCCCAATTTTCCAAATCACTCAAAGTTCCTCTTTGAAGATCACACAACCTTGCCTTGAGGTGTGTAGATCTTGGAACTAAACCTCCTTTCATAGCTTCTTTGCATCTCTTTGCTGGTTTTATTGGAGATTCAGATCTGGTTTGAGATCTAGAAGTGCTTTTGGATCCAAAATTCTGCATCAAGAGCTTGTTCTTGCATTTATTTTGCATGGAGTGTGGAGCTTAGCATCGGATCTTCAAAGTTTTGCGCGAGATCTACTGTTTTCAGCTCAATCAACAATTACCAAAGCATACCTCAGCTTTGTAGGTTGGTTAATTTCAGATCTAGCTCTGTTTTTAGCTTATTTGCATGCTTGTGCTTTGGATCCACCATGTGTTTGTGTGTTTGATTGTGTTGCATGAATTAATTGTTTGATTTGTATCCGGATCCGAATGTTATTTGTTCATGAGCTTAATGATATGGATTAATGTGAATTGATCTAATTTTCCATGTGTAATTGATTGCTGGTCTGGTGCAAGCTTATTTGGATAAGCTGTTTTGAGTTGCTGTTTTCTGCAGGATTTGTTGCTGTTTTATCAGTGTTAACCGGTTAACGTATATGGTTAACCGGTTAACGCACCTGTTTCATGCGTATTTTGTGCAGGTTTGAGCTGGTTAACCGGTTAACGCATTTGGTTAACCGGTTAACACTGAAGCAGAATGGCTTTTTAGTGTTGTTTTGAGCTTGTTTGATCCCTTTGCTTGTTCTAATTGCCTTGGATCATTGCATGATCATTAAGCATGATATTTTAGGGTGATTTGCTTGCTGGTTGATGTATGCTTTCATGTTTTCGACGCGTAAGTCGTGTATTTGCAATGCTTGGCATGTTGTTTGTTTCTTGTTTACAAGAACCTTTGAGCATGATTAATTCCATGATTGTGTTGGTCAATTTGCTGGATTTTTGCTAACATTTCAGGGGCTCATGGTAAGAGAAGTGTGGATGTTTATCCACATTTCAACTTTTCATCTTTCCTCTTTTGCTTTGTTTTTTCTTTGTGGTGTTTGATGTGCTTTGTGCCATCATGTGGTTCTCTTTCCCCTTTCTAGTTTCCTCTTCTCTTTTTCTATCTTCTTCCTTCTTCATTAGGGTAGAAACCTCACTAACTCTTAGGACTTCCATGCATGTGAATACTTAGGATTATTTTAGTCCCCCTTTAGAATTTTTCCTTTGAGATCTTTTGGTTCTTCTTCTCTTCTCATCTCATAACTCTTAAAAAGAAAACACTTTAATAAATGTGAAGTGATGCATTGATCCATAGCCTTATTCCATGAGGTATGCTTGTAGTCTTCCCATCTTGGGATAGTACATGTTTACCTTGTGATGCACAAGTCTGATCAAGGTATCTTCTTCATAAAGAAAAGCATAAAAAACACTTCTTCATGTAAATAACCAAAAAAAACACTTAATAATTAAGCAAGTTAGTGAGCCTAAGCCCTAATCTTTGGGTTCAAGTTTTGGGGATCTTCTCCTTACTTGAGTGTGCTTGTTCTATTATTCCATCTTGGAATGTAGTGACAAGTGCACATTCCATTGGTGAGAGTTTGAGTTCACTTCCTTGTGACACACTCATAAAAGCTTCTAAAAAACACAAAACAAACAATAAGCGTCTTTCCTTCGGGAATTCTTTTCTCATCTCCTTCGCTCCGTACGCGAACTTGCTCCTACTTGTCATTTTGCAAGACGGTTACGCACTCGTCGTCCGAGTCTGCAACACCTGAGCAATGGCATAGGCAGTTCAAGCCTTAATTCACAAGCAATTTCCTTTTAGTACCCCTAGTTAGGGGAACTACGGCGTCTCTGATCCTCATTATCCCGATGAGGTACGTAGGCAGCGGGGTAGGGCCCGTTCGAGCACAATCTTTATTTTCCCTACATTTTTCCTTTTGCTTTCTTATTCAGTTCTTTTCCAGTTCCAGTTTCTTTTCATATTCATTTCTTTGCTGCATTCTTCATACCCTCACCCTTTGAAACATTTTCTTTGCAAGCGTGGATCCCGTCGGGTACGGCGGACGATCTGGGTGCTAATACCTTCCCAGGTCGTAACCGACTCCCGAACTCAGTCTCTTTGGTTCGCAGGACCTGTGTCCTTCCTCTTTCTTTCTTCTGGTTTGTGCAGCATTACCATTCCCTTTCTTCGGGATAAAAATGCCTGGCTGGCGACTCTATTCTTCTTCCGCGCCACTTTCGCGTTTGTACTAGGATGAAAATCCCGGGAGCGACAGCTTGGCGACTCTGCTGGGGAATATTTACTAGATGATCTCTGGTTCCCCTGTGAGTCTCTCCTAGCGCTTGTGTGTTGCTGTTTCATTGGGTGATGTTTGTTTGATGTGGCTTGTTGTATTATATTGCTGTTTGTTTATTGCTTTATTTACAGCTTTATTTACAACTTTATTTACAGTTTTCAGTATTTATTTTCTGCATCATATATCATACTGGACTGTCTGGACTGGTTTTCTTTGGTGGGATGGGAGTTACTGGTTCTTGAGAGATATGAGCCAAGTACCCGGCTCGAGTGCACCATAGGACTTAGAGTGGTTCCACTTTGGCCTCATGAGATCTTGTCATGGGGGTAGTAGTGAGTTCCACACCCAGGTTGCGATTGTCTTGGAAATGTCTTGATTTGGGGATCTTCCTCTCTCATTACATAACCCTGACAGTTATGTGCAGCTGGGGACCGATCATTGAGAACCTTTGTGGAAACAACCTTCTCCAGTGGTGACAGTGGCAGACCACATTTTGTGGCAAACCCATTCGCACCCGAGGGTCCACTGGGAACTCGCATAGGATGGCCTGGTTCTCTTATAAGAACTCAGTTAAAGCATCTGGTCGTATGACATTAGTACTGTATCCTACGGGCTGAATGTACTATTGTTTCTCGATTTCAGCGCTTGAAGTTGGGGACTTATAAGGGATGCTTGTTTTTCCCGGACTCAGCTGAGGCCTCCCTGCATAGTACATAATGCCTAACCGATTCCCTGATTTGGTCATGAGCCATTTCTCGGAGATGGTGACAGTATTATTGCTATGTGGCTTTGAGAGTCCGTGATGTCTGACCCGGAGCCTTTTACCCGTGAGATTGGGGGGTGTGTACAGGTGTGCAGGAACCCATGACCTCAACATACACTCATCTGTTCAGTTATGATCTTTGGTCCTGTGAATATGACCGGTGGTTCTATTGATTCTATGGTTCCGAGGTTATGATCCTGGAATTCTGGATTTCTTGATACTGTGGGTCTGAGATCTTCTATCAGAGGGTTGTGATTACCAGAGGGGGTGACTCAGTGAACTGTTGAGTTTGCCAGTTGTTCCGAGGGGCCCTTGTCAGTGTGCCAGTTCAGATGGTCCCCGTTGGTCATATGCTTGCATTGCATTACATTTGCATCATTCTTTGCATTAACTGTTTATGTTTCCCATTTTTCAGGTCATTACTCACATCTGTTCCCGGTTCTGGTATTCTTATCTCCATGGCAGAAATTAAAAGCGATCCGAGGAAAAAAAATGTGCATTATACCTTTCTTCAGCCGGAAGTCAGAAGTGTTCAGAGGTTAGCAGGTCTGATGAACGATCAAGTCTTGGGTAATTTCAAGAAAAGATATGGCCAGATACTGAAATTTGTGGACAAGCCTACTACAGACCAAAAGGACAGCTTGCATACCTTGTTGCAATTTTATGATCCCATGTTGCGTTGCTTTATTCTTCCAGGTTACATCTTAGCTCCGACATTGGAAGAGATCTCCAGCATGCTGAGTGTTCCGATCAGAGAGACATTGCCGTTCTACGGGTCAGAGGTTGTGCTCAGAGATGAAGATATAGCCAAGGTTTGTAGGTTGCCAGTTGCTTCAGTCAGAAAAGCTTTGCAAGAGAGTAAAGGCAGAGGTCTACCATGGAGTGTGCTTATCCCAGAAGCTGAGAAGTATGCTACAGAAGCTAAGTGGAATGACTTTGAAGCTTTGCTCGCATTGATGGTATATGGGTCTAGCTTGTTTCCCGGAGAGAAAGAGTTTGTCAGCTTAGAAGTGATCTCAATTTTTGCAAAAGGCAATCCAGTGCCTACTTTATTGGGTGACTTTTATTTTAGTGTCCATTACAGAAACGAGAAAGGTAGAGGCGGTCCAGTGGTCTGCTGTACTCCTTTGTTTGCTGAATGGTTCGCTAGACAGTTGCCTAAGTCAGGTGCCTTCAAGGATATACGAGGCGAATGGAGATGGTCCAGAAGACTGATGGGACTGACTGAAGAAGACATTGCTTGGGGTTATGACAGGGATTTGCTAGGAAAAGAGGTGATAGTTAGTTGCGGAAGGTTTGCTGGAGTACCTTTGCTGGGAAGGAAAGGTGTCATCAGTTACTACCCGACATTAGCCAGAAGGCAGTTTGGTTACCCTTTGAAGGATCCTCCTCAGATGGAAATGTTTGCTGAATCTTTGTATTTTCCTGTTGATGGAAACAGAGAGCTAGTCCAACAAGCAGTTCAATCCTGGGATCACAGGAAAAGGAAAGGGAAGAAGGACTTCGGCCGAGTTGATCCCAAAGCATATCCACCATACGTTGAATGGTTGCAAAGGCATATCGAGTCAGTTCTCATGCCTTTTTCAGTCGAAGCTCCACTTTATCCTCGAGAGGTACCAGGTCCGAGCAGTACGGTTTCCTTGGAGGAGTACAAGAAGCTAGAAGCTCAGCTGCATGCGGTCAGAGTAGAGAATGTTGAGATGGTAAGCTTATACCACCAGGCCAATGGAGCCAAGAAGGAAGCTGAAGACAAGCTGCAGAAGCTCCAAGCCTCTTTGGAAAACAAAGAGAAGGATTTTGCTGGAAGAGAAGCCCATTTCCACAGATTGGGTATGATGGAAGCTTGAAGAGAAGTTAAGCGCAAGGAGACCTTAAGGACTCTCAGGAGTGCTCGGCAGTCCATCGTTTGGCTGAAAGGCCAAAGGGAGGAAGAGCAAAAGAAATTCAAAGAGAAGGAAGAGTTCTTTGAAGTTCAGATGGCTTTTAAGAAGGAGGAAGTGGAGCAAGCCCACGCCATCCGGAGGGAGAGGACCCAACAGCTAGTCCAAAGCCAATTAGCTCTGGAGGAAGCCAGGAAAGAGATTGAAGAGCTCAAGCTGAGAGCAGGCGTCAAGAAGAGCAGGGCAGAGGTGGCAGAGCCGGGGTCTTTAGTTTAGTTTATTTTTCAGACTACCTACAGGCTTGTTGTAGGAGTCTTGCTTTTATTTCTTTTGTCTTTATGTACTGATTTGTAACCCTTCGGGGAATATTCTTGGATGTACTCTGACTTTTAGCCTATAGTGGATTGTCTATATTCAGTACTAATGTGCAAGTTATCACTTTGAATGTGCAAGACTCGTTTGTCCAGATGCTGCTAAAGTCTGAACACTTATCAAAGAGAAAGTTTGAAAGCTAAACACTGAAAGTGATTGCCGAGATAGATACCAGAACTGGGGCATGCCAAATGCTTAAAATTGGGAACATGAACAGTTACATTGCATTGCATATAACCTGTTTGTCTGTTTTGCAGGTGTTGCATCAATTACTAACGTATTTTGTGCTTCAGGCACTATAGCTCCTCGAAAAGTTCGAGAACAACCGGCAGTGCACAGATACCCAACCAAGATTAACAGAGAGAGAGCCATGGATCAGATGCAGGCAGATTTGGCAGATCTAAAGCAGAGGATGGATAACTTCATGACATTAATGGCCGGCATGGGGCAGAATCAAGAGCGTCTGCGAGAGATGGTGGAGAATCAGAACAGAAACGCTGCTGCTGCTGCTAATGCTGATAATCATACCGGTGCGGGCGCACGTCAGGGTGGACCTCATGTTATACAACCAGGGGCGACCGTAGTCAATGACGGGATGCATAACATTCATGTGGATCACCAGGAGGACCAGTTCACTTTACTTGATGAGACCGAGGGTCAAGGGGTCGAAATGAACAAGAGATTCGAAGAGATGGCCGAGCAAATTAAGGCTATTCAGTCCCAAAGTTCTTTGGGATTCGATATAACAGACTTGGGTTTGGTTCCGGGAGTCAGAATCCCGTACAAATTCAAAGTTCCTACTTTCGAGAAGTATAACGGCACTGCTTGCCCAAAGACCCATCTGCAATCATATGTGGGAAGAATCGCCGCTCATACAGACGATGAAAAACTGTGGATGTATTACTTTCAGGACAGCTTAGTGGGAGCTTCCCTTGAGTGGTACATGAAGCTCAGCAGGGTCAATGTCAAGAGCTGGAAAGATCTCGCTGAAGCTTTTGCGAGGCAGTACCAATATAATATGGACATGGCTCCGAATCGCACCCAGTTGCAACATATGGCTCAGACAGCAAAAGAAGGCTTCAAAGAATATGCCCAGAGGTGGCGCCAGCTAGCTGCCAGGGTGCAACCCCCCTTGTTAGAGAATGAAATGGCCGATATGTTTATGGGTACCCTCCAGGGGGTATTTCTTGAGAGATTGGCATCGAGTTCTGCTACAAAGTTCAACGATATTGTCATTGCGGGAGAAAGGGTTGAAACACTGTTGAAAATGGGGAAGATACAAGACCCCGGTGCTAGTAGTTCAAATGGGGCGAGGAAAGCTTTTAGCGGACCTCCAAGAAGGAGAGAAGGCGAGACCAATGCTGTATTCGGCCGAAGCCAGGGCCGTGGTTACAGAAGACCTTATGAGCATATGGCTGCTGTTACCATTCCTGCAGCTCCCGTACAGCAGATGTTACCTCCACCACAACAACATCAGCAACAACAACAACCTCGAACCAACTACCAGCAAAGACCATATCAGCCTAGGCAGGCTCACCCGGCTAATAGGGTGATTGAAGCTATTCCGATGACATATGCTGCCTTGTTGCCGAGACTACTAGACTTGAACCTTATTCAATTAAGGACTTTGGCACCACCACCTCCTGGAGAGCTTCCAGCTGGTTATGACGTCAACGCGCGATGCGCTTTTCATTCAGGGGCACCCGGGCACTCAACCGTGAAGTGCAGGGCGCTACATCACAAAGTTCAAGATCTCGTGGATTCAAAGGCAATCAACTTTGCGCCACCACCGAATATCAACTCGAACCCTATACCTAATCATGGAGGGGCAAGAGTTAACGCTGTTGAGAGTGATGACAAGTTGAGTTTGGTACTGAGAATTGATGAAGTCAAGACGCCTTTGGGGGTGGTGAAAGAGAGACTGTTGAAGGGTCAAGTATTTCCTGGTTGTTGTTTCGATTGCGAAGACTGTATAAGTGCTGCGAACGGCTGCGAGAAATTGAAGATGGGTTTGCAAGTGTTGATTGATGATGGGTCTCTGCAATTTAGCAAGATTAGTAATGAAAGGGCTGATGATGTGTCAACCATTACTATCTTCTACAATGAAGCTGACATGCCCGTCAGACAAGAGCCAGTTACTGTTTACACTCCTCAGATTAGTCCTGTGACTATAACTGTACCTGGGCCAGTGCCGTACACCGATGATAGAGCCATTCCGTGGCATTATGGTTCTGATGTCTATGTGGCGGGACAGAAGATGGAGAGTAGACCTGTTGCTGACCTGACTATTGAGAATGTAGGAGGTGTTGGGGGTTTTACTCGAAGTGGCCGTTTATTTGCTCCCCCTGCACTGAGAAAGGATCTTGAGGCCGAAGCTTCGTCCAAAGACAAAGGAAAGCAGACCGCGAATGATGAGTCAGATACTCCTGTGGCTGGGCAGGGGACATTTGAAAAGGAGGTAGAGGAGTTCATGAAGATCATCAAAAGGAGTGACTATAAGGTGGTTGATCAACTGAACCAGACGCCTTCAAAGGTTTCTATCTTATCACTGCTGATGTGCTCTCCTGCACACCGAGAAGCTTTATTGAAAGTACTTCAAATGGCCTACGTTCCTCAGGAGATCACGGTCAATCAACTTGAGGCTGTTGTTGGAAGTGTCAATGCTAGCCATGGCTTAGGCTTCACTGACCGAGATCTCACTTCGGAGGGAAGGAATCACAATAAAGCACTGCATATCACGATGGAATGCAAGGGTGCTGTGCTGTCTCACGTCCTTGTAGACACAGGCTCTTCTTTGAATGTGCTCCCGAAGAAGGCGTTGATGAAGCTTAACATTGATGGGATTGTCCTAACGCCGAGTGATTTGGTGGTTAAAGCTTTCGATGGTTCAAGAAGATCCGTTTTCGGAGAGGTTGAGTTGCCTGTCAAGATAGGCTCTCAAGTCTTCAAGAGTGTCTTCTATGTCATGGACATCCAGCCTGCGTATAGTTGCTTGTTGGGCAGACCGTGGATACACGCAGCTGGAGCCGTCACTTCAACCCTGCACCAAAAGCTTAAATATGTGGTGGATGGCCAGGTCATCACAGTTTGCGGGGAAGAAGATATTTTCGTCAGCCACCTGTCGACGTTTAAATATGTGGAAATGGACGGAGAAATTCACGAGACTTTGTGCCAAGCTTTTGAGGCAGATGTCAGTATCCTGACTCCGGTGAAGAAAAACAACGAAGGCACGTCAATTCATTCCTACCGGGAAGCAAAAGAGGCCGTCCAATCAGGCAATGCCCAGGGCTGGGGCAAGCTACTGGAGGTGGAAAAGAAGGGTGATAAATTCGGCTTAGGGTATCAGCCTGGGGGGTCTACTCGGAGTGGTAAAGCTATCTCATTCACAAGTGCTGGGTCGATTGACCGCGATCAAATCTGTATGGCAAGCCAAGACGGGGATAGTGACAGAGACTGGGACAACAATTGGATCCGCCCGTGTGCACCCGGCGAGGAGCTAGGAAATTGGTCTGCTGAAGACATTGTTCAAGTCACCTGGCTCTCAAAGTAATTTTTTGTTTCCATTTATTAGCATACTGCATTGTCAAGTCCAGCATTCTGCCCAAGATGCTTGGATCCATTGTATTGGGCCACCATGTTTTGTATCGCATCGTTATTTTGCTATGAAATAAAAGGACATTTTCAGACAAACTGTGCTCCCTGTCTTTGTTTTTAAACTTTTTTCACAAAAAAATATATAAAGAAATGGCAATGTGTTTTCATTTTTGTTTTGTGTTAGCGTCTCTTGTCAAAATAAGCAGATTCTGAATAATCACATCATTTGTGCAGTGTTGATCATCCGGATTCCACGGATAACGTTCCTGCTATGACTATGCATGACTTTGATAATCCAGTCTACCAAGCTGATGAAGGGGTTGAGGAAGACTGTGACCTCCCTGAAGAGTTGGTCAGATTGTTGAAACAAGAGGAACGAGTTATTCAGCCTCATCAAGAAGAGATTGAGGCCATCAACATTGGCAGTGAAGATGCAAAGAAAGAAATCAAGATAGGGGCCAATCTGCAGGCCGACGTCAAACAAGAGCTGATCAGTATGCTGAGAGAGTATGTAGATATCTTTGCTTGGTCATATCAAGATATGCCAGGGTTGGATACCGACATCGTGATGCATAAGCTACCCCTGAGAGAAGACTGTCCTCCTGTAAAGCAAAAATTGAGAAGAACTCGCCCGGATATGGCGATGAAGATTAAAGAGGAGGTACAGAAGCAGTGGGATGCCGGGTTCCTTGCCGTGACTAGTTACCCACCTTGGGTAGCTAACATTGTACCAGTGCCTAAGAAGGACGGCAAGGTCCGGATGTGCGTTGACTATAGAGATTTGAACAGAGCAAGTCCGAAGGATGATTTTCCGTTGCCACACATCGACGTGTTGGTCGACAGTACTGCTCAATTCTCAGTATTCTCCTTCATGGATGGATTCTCCGGTTATAATCAGGTAAAAATGGCGCCGGAGGACATGGAGAAGACAACGTTCATTACCCCGTGGGGAACATTCTGCTACAAGGTCATGCCCTTCGGTTTGAAGAACGCTGGGGCAACTTATCAGCGGGCGATGGTCACGTTGTTCCATGACATGATCCACAAGGAGATCGAATGTTATGTGGACGATATGATTGCAAAGTCCAAAGACGAAGAGGAGCATTTGGTTAATTTGAAGAAGTTGTTTGATAGATTGATCAAGTATAAATTGAGGTTGAATCCGAACAAGTGCACTTTCGGAGTGCGTTCTGGAAAGTTACTGGGTTTCATTGTAAGTCAAAGAGGAATTGAGGTAGATCCTGCTAAAGTGAAAGCTATTCAAGATATGCCTGCACCAAAGACAGAAAAAGAAGTGCGCGGGTTCTTAGGTAGATTGAACTACATTTCTCGGTTCATATCTCACCTAACCGCCACGTGCGAACCGATATTCAAACTGCTAAGAAAAGAGCAAACAGTCAGGTGGAATGATGATTGCCAAAGAGCTTTCGACAAAATAAAGGAATATTTGCAGGAACCTCCAATTCTGATGCCTCCAGTGGAAGGAAGACCGTTAATCATGTACTTGACCGTGCTTGAAGGGTCGATGGGGTGTGTGCTCGGCCAACATGACGAGTCTGGTCGAAAAGAGTACGCCATTTATTACCTCAGCAAAAAGTTTACCGACTGTGAATCCCGATACTCACTGCTCGAGAAAACTTGCTGCGCTTTGGTATGGGCTGCTCGCCGACTGAGGCAGTACATGTTGACCCATACTACACTTCTCATTTCCAAGATGGATCCTGTCAAGTACATCTTTGAGAAACCAGCATTGACCGGAAGGGTTGCTAGATGGCAAATGATTTTAACTGAATACGACATCCAGTACACTTCTCAGAAAGCCATCAAAGGAAGTGTATTGTCGGAATACCTTGCTCAGCAACCTCTTGAGGATGACTATCAGCCGATGAGATTTGATTTCCCTGATGAGGACATCATGTGCCTCAAAACAAACGATTATGAGGAACCACTTCCGGAGGAGGGGCCTGACCCTGAATCCAAATGGAAGTTGATGTTTGATGGGGCCGTCAATATCAATGGTCGTGGAGTTGGTGCTGTACTTATTACTCCTGAAGGTGTTCACTTACCCTTCGCTGCCAGAATTACTTTTGGCTGCACCAACAATGAAGCGGAATACGAGGCGTGTATAATGGGAATAGAGGAGGCAATTGATCTTCGGATCAAGAACCTCGATATATTCGGAGATTCAGCCCTCGTCATTAACCAAATTACCGGCAAGTGGTATACACATCAAGAGCATCTAGTTCCGTACAGGGATTATGCTAGAAAACTGTTGACATTCTTCACGACAGTTGAGCTCAAATACATACCACGTGATGAAAATCAATTTGCCGATGCTTTGGCCACTCTCTCTTCGTCGATTAAAGTCATGTGTTGGAACTTTGTGCCCAGAATTGACATCTCCAGGCTTGACTCTCCAGCTTATGCTTTCTCTGTAGACGCTGTGCCTGATGAGAAACCTTGGTATTTTGATATCAAGTTATTCCTGGAGAAGCAAGAATACCCAACAGGGGCATCTTCCAAAGACAAAAAGACCTTGAGACGACTTGCTGCTAGTTTCTTCTTGAACACAGACGGGGTTTTGTACAAGAGGAATTTCGACATGGTCTTGCTCAGATGCGTGGATAGACACGAAGCAAGCCTGTTGATGCAGGAAGTCCATGAAGGATCTTTTGGTACCCATGCAGGAGGGCATGCTATGGCAAAGAAACTGCTGAGATCAGGGTATTACTGGATGACAATGGATGCAGACTGTTGTTCATTCGCTCGTAAATGCCACAAGTGCCAAATATATGCAGATAAAGTGCATGTTCCTCCAAATCCGCTCAACGTCATGTCATCTCCTTGGCCTTTCTCTATGTGGGGCATTGACATGATCGGGAAGATTGAACCGACTGCTTCGAACGGTCATCGCTTCATCCTGGTCGCGATTGATTACTTTACCAAGTGGGTAGAAGCAGCGTCTTATGCCAATGTCACTCGTCAAGTGGTGGCAAGATTTCTGAAAAGAGATATCATATGCAGATATGGAGTGCCCGAAAGGATCATTACTGATAATGGTTCTAATCTCAACAACAAGATGATGGCAGACTTATGTCGGGACTTCAAAATACAGCATCACAATTCTTCTCCTTACCGACCAAAGATGAATGGTGCGGTAGAGGCAGCTAACAAGAATATCAAGAAGATTGTGCAGAAAATGGTTGTCACCTACAAGGATTGGCATGAGATGTTACCGTTTGCTTTGCATGGGTACCGAACGTCGGTCAGGACGTCAACAGGGGCAACTCCCTTCTCTCTAGTGTATGGCATGGAAGCAGTCCTGCCTGTTGAAGTAGAGATTCCTTCACTGCGCGTGATGATGGATGTCAAGCTGGATGAGGCTGAATGGGTGCGTGCTCGTTACAATCAGCTATGTCTAATTGAGGAAAAGAGATTAGCGGCTATCTGTCATGGTCAGCTTTATCAGAGGAGAATGAAGCGGGCATTCGACCAACGAGTACGTACTCGAGAGTATCAAGTGGGAGAGCTTGTATTGAAGAGGATCGTTCCTCCAGGTTCAGATAACAGGGGCAAGTGGACCCCAAACTACGAAGGACCATTCATAGTGAAGAGAGTCTTCTCAGGAGGAGCGCTGATGCTCACCACTATGGATGGAGAGGACTTCCCATCCCCTGTCAACTCGGACGCAGTTAAAAAATACTTCGCGTAAAGAGACCCGCTGGACACAAAAACAGAATGTAAGTCCAGGCAAGAAAAGGGCATCCCGGCGAGCTAAAAACAGAATAAAAAGCTCGGGCAAAAATTAGGGAAATAAATATAAAAAATGTGTACACCCGCTGAGTTGAAAAGCCACATTGGACAGCTCAGGCAAAAAAGGGTATCCCGGTGGATTGAAAACCCGAGAGGGCGATCCACGCAAAATAAGGGAATAAGCGAACAACTGTGATCCAAGTTATCTGAACCACGTCATCGTTTCGTACGGTTTGACAATATCAGAAGGATAGGAAACAGTCCCCTTGTTCTCTCAGAAAGCCAAAGCAGAATGGAGAGTCTTGAAGACATGCAGGTCATAGCAGAAATGGAACTCCTTGGAATGCCATGTACATTGCCATTAGGATAGTTTCTTTTCTCAATTTTTATAGTGGCTACCTCTTTCCAGGTGGTTGCTTCCTGATGTAAATCTGTGCCTATTCAGAGGCCATTCAATAAAAATAATATTCAGTCAGAAAGCTGTGTGTGTTTATTTTTGTTTGCAAAATGTCCTGAATTTTTGGCAAAAATAGCATTGCATCTAAACATGGTGATAATCTTGAAAAGAAAACTGACATGCAGGGAAACTGTAACCCTCTTTGAGTGTCGGGTGATAATGGATGAACAGATCACGCCATGCAAATCCCCGGGACACACGTGTGTTTTCTGTTGTTGCAGGTTGCAGGATGGCGTCACATTCTCTCAAGCAAGGTACTCTTCCCCAGTAGAGTATTTCCCCAAGCAGAGATTTCTTCTCCAACAGGTATCTGAAGCCTGGCACCTCTGGCAGAGATTTTATCCAGCTAAGTATGGGCGGCGGCCCAAGCAGGTTCTTCTTCTCCAGTGAAGTAGCAGTCCATTCTTCCCCAGTGAAGTATAGCCAGCAGGTGCTCGAAAGCCTGACGTCATCAGAGATGAAATTAACCGTATTCTGTTCCCAGTAAGAGTCCTTGCCTATCAGGTACCCGAAAGCCTGATATCCCCTCAGAGTCTTGAATCATCGGATGCTCTCCCCAGTCAGAGTATTCGCCCAGGAAGCTTCCCCAGCTAAGTCTGAAGATGATTGGTTCCCACAGAGTTCATATTTGATTTTCACCTCCGTCCGTGAAATATTCCCCAGCAGATTTGCCCTATTGTTGGTTTATTTGATGATGCAGCCAGGTATTCATCACCTCAGTCGGAGTGGGTATCCAGACCTCTTGACTTTTTCTCCCCTGCAGAGTTGTATCTCTTGTTGCCGATCAGGCATTCGTTTATTGCTCGTCTGCAATCTTCAACACTCGTATGTGTTATCCCTAAGCAAGTTTCCCCAGCGAGGACATATCACTGCTTTATGGCTGCTCGACTGCATCTTTCAACACTCGTCTGTGTTAGCTCTGTGTTGCTGTTTGCTCGTCTGCAATTTTCGGCATTCGTCTGTGTTTTGAAGTGATTACCTTATTATTGCTCGTCTGCAACCTTCCAACACTCGTCTGTGTCATGATGCCTCCGTTGTTTCTCGTCCGCAACTCCTCAACACTCGTCTGTGTTCTGAGATGATATTTGCTGTTGCTCGTCTGCAACCTTCCAACACTCGTCTGTGTTTGGTATTGGATCCTTCGCTGCACTCGTCTGTGCCTTGACATGTATTCTCTGTTGTTGCTCGTCTGCAACTGTCCAGCACTCGTCTGTGTTTGTTTAGAGCTCGTCTGCTTTTATCCCCCAGAAGTCGTTTGTGTTCTGAAGCTCGTCTGCTTTGCTTGGATACTCGTCCGTATCATCCTCAGCACTCGTCTGTGTTAGCTTACATCTGTATGTGAGGATTTGCTGTTTTCCCTGGTATTTCTGTATTGCTACTTCAAATGCTCGTCTGTGTTTGAATTTCTGGTATTCGTCTATACCAGTGGCTGATACTCGTCTTTATCATTGCCTGAGACACTCGTCTGTGTTTCTCAGATCATCGTCTGATACTCGTCTGTATCATTGACTTATGTCACTCGTTTGTGTTATCTTGATGATCATCCAATACTCGTCTGTATTGAAGAGGTTTCGAATCCTGACATTGGGAATTAAATGTCAAAATGGTTACCGGTCCTGGCGTAACAGGTGAATCCGAAGGAGGCTCGTCTGTCTCAGGCATCAATTATTCTTGTTGCTGCACCTGGCGTAACAGGTTTGCTCGGAAGACTCGTCTGTCTTATACCATATATCCGCGGATAATATATGAGGAAGGTTCGTCTACCTTGATTGCATGTCTATCCCACAGACTTATATGCATTCCCGGAGCCTGCGTAAGGGTTATCCGAAGAAGACTCGTCCGTCTTATTCCACTTATCTGCGTAAGGATTAGTGAAGGAGATTCGTCCATCTCAGGTTACTTTGAAGATCCTTAAGGGCTCGTCCGCTCTCTGTACCTGGCGTCACAGGTCATGCGAAGACTCGTCTGTCAGCATGATAGTATTTCAGATATCAGTTTCAACTTGGAAGAAGCTCGTCTGTTTTTTCTCTCCTTCTTATCCCCAGAGCGTCATCTGGTTGGGTTTATTTCCCAGTGTTGCATTCTTCGTCAGAGTGCAAATTTCAGGTCTTCTTGGTATTCAATCACAGTTTATCTCGAATGTCTGATAGCCGCTGCTCTCATCCTTTTCAGATTAACAGTTGATTGAATAGGGGCAGCTGTAACACCCCAAATTTGCCCTCTTCTTGTTTAGCATCGTTATCATATCATAATCATCACGAGCATACCATATCCTTATCATTTTGCATAGAAAAATAAAGCATAACACTCACATGTTCTAGCATAAGGCATATGATCGGTCATCTGGGAAAATCTGAATCTGCAAGTCAAAATCAAGAGCATGGTGATCTGGCAAGAATCTCACAGGATCATTTTGCACAAGCCTGGTATCATGTTCAGAGCCCTAGAAAGAGAAGATGGATCAAAATTTGCTTGAAACGGTTGGTGCAGGTCTATTTTTGAAGGTTCCCACCAAAGGGAGGGAAATTCAAATTTTCCATGCGTTAACCGGTTAACGCATATGGTTAACCGGTTAACAGCTGCGAAATTTGAATTTCCAGCAGCAATTTCAGCATGTGTGTTTTGGCTCCATTTTCCAATTTTCTGATTTTTATTCATTTGAATTAATTTGAATTTGGGAGAAGGATCTAGAGCATTTATCCAAGCCTAATCCCATTGCTACATCCTAATCACACTACCCAAACCATAATTTTGGATCCCAAACCAAAATTTTGGGCCCCAAACCTAAACCATATTTATTCCATTTCCCTCCAAACCAAGGGGGCTCTCACTCATTTTTTCACTCTCATTTCTGAATTTTCATTCCTCTCACTCACAATTCTCTCACTTTTCTCTCCCAATTTTCCAAATCACTCAAAGTTCCTCTTTGAAGATCACACAACCTTGCCTTGAGGTGTGTAGATCTTGGAACTAAACCTCCTTTCATAGCTTCTTTGCATCTCTTTGCTGGTTTTATTGGAGATTCAGATCTGGTTTGAGATCTAGAAGTGCTTTTGGATCCAAAATTCTGCATCAAGAGCTTGTTCTTGCATTTATTTTGCATGGAGTGTGGAGCTTAGCATCGGATCTTCAAAGTTTTGCGCGAGATCTACTGTTTTCAGCTCAATCAACAATTACCAAAGCATACCTCAGCTTTGTAGGTTGGTTAATTTCAGATCTAGCTCTGTTTTTAGCTTATTTGCATGCTTGTGCTTTGGATCCACCATGTGTTTGTGTGTTTGATTGTGTTGCATGAATTAATTGTTTGATTTGTATCCGGATCCGAATGTTATTTGTTCATGAGCTTAATGATATGGATTAATGTGAATTGATCTAATTTTCCATGTGTAATTGATTGCTGGTCTGGTGCAAGCTTATTTGGATAAGCTGTTTTGAGTTGCTGTTTTCTGCAGGATTTGTTGCTGTTTTATCAGTGTTAACCGGTTAACGTATATGGTTAACCGGTTAACGCACCTGTTTCATGCGTATTTTGTGCAGGTTTGAGCTGGTTAACCGGTTAACGCATTTGGTTAACCGGTTAACACTGAAGCAGAATGGCTTTTTAGTGTTGTTTTGAGCTTGTTTGATCCCTTTGCTTGTTCTAATTGCCTTGGATCATTGCATGATCATTAAGCATGATATTTTAGGGTGATTTGCTTGCTGGTTGATGTATGCTTTCATGTTTTCGACGCGTAAGTCGTGTATTTGCAATGCTTGGCATGTTGTTTGTTTCTTGTTTACAAGAACCTTTGAGCATGATTAATTCCATGATTGTGTTGGTCAATTTGCTGGATTTTTGCTAACATTTCAGGGGCTCATGGTAAGAGAAGTGTGGATGTTTATCCACATTTCAACTTTTCATCTTTCCTCTTTTGCTTTGTTTTTTCTTTGTGGTGTTTGATGTGCTTTGTGCCATCATGTGGTTCTCTTTCCCCTTTCTAGTTTCCTCTTCTCTTTTTCTATCTTCTTCCTTCTTCATTAGGGTAGAAACCTCACTAACTCTTAGGACTTCCATGCATGTGAATACTTAGGATTATTTTAGTCCCCCTTTAGAATTTTTCCTTTGAGATCTTTTGGTTCTTCTTCTCTTCTCATCTCATAACTCTTAAAAAGAAAACACTTTAATAAATGTGAAGTGATGCATTGATCCATAGCCTTATTCCATGAGGTATGCTTGTAGTCTTCCCATCTTGGGATAGTACATGTTTACCTTGTGATGCACAAGTCTGATCAAGGTATCTTCTTCATAAAGAAAAGCATAAAAAACACTTCTTCATGTAAATAACCAAAAAAAACACTTAATAATTAAGCAAGTTAGTGAGCCTAAGCCCTAATCTTTGGGTTCAAGTTTTGGGGATCTTCTCCTTACTTGAGTGTGCTTGTTCTATTATTCCATCTTGGAATGTAGTGACAAGTGCACATTCCATTGGTGAGAGTTTGAGTTCACTTCCTTGTGACACACTCATAAAAGCTTCTAAAAAACACAAAACAAACAATAAGCGTCTTTCCTTCGGGAATTCTTTTCTCATCTCCTTCGCTCCGTACGCGAACTTGCTCCTACTTGTCATTTTGCAAGACGGTTACGCACTCGTCGTCCGAGTCTGCAACACCTGAGCAATGGCATAGGCAGTTCAAGCCTTAATTCACAAGCAATTTCCTTTTAGTACCCCTAGTTAGGGGAACTACGGCGTCTCTGATCCTCATTATCCCGATGAGGTACGTAGGCAGCGGGGTAGGGCCCGTTCGAGCACAATCTTTATTTTCCCTACATTTTTCCTTTTGCTTTCTTATTCAGTTCTTTTCCAGTTCCAGTTTCTTTTCATATTCATTTCTTTGCTGCATTCTTCATACCCTCACCCTTTGAAACATTTTCTTTGCAAGCGTGGATCCCGTCGGGTACGGCGGACGATCTGGGTGCTAATACCTTCCCAGGTCGTAACCGACTCCCGAACTCAGTCTCTTTGGTTCGCAGGACCTGTGTCCTTCCTCTTTCTTTCTTCTGGTTTGTGCAGCATTACCATTCCCTTTCTTCGGGATAAAAATGCCTGGCTGGCGACTCTATTCTTCTTCTGCGCCACTTTCGCGTTTGTACTAGGATGAAAATCCCGGGAGCGACAGATTGCTCAGATCACAAACCCTAGGTGCAGATGCCTTAGAAACTATGCAATGAATCAAAAGTGAAATATGAGATGATATGATTGTGTTTATGCATATGAGGATGATCACAAGCCATGGTGTGAATGAGTGAGGGCAAATTTGTGGTGTTTACAATATCTGAATTGAAACTCCGAGCGGGGTTGAAGAGGTCAAAGGATCAGGATAAGCATAAGAGGTTGACCAGTGCCATTACTACCAGGAACCTCCTCATCAGGACTATCACAGAGCACACCAGTGACTAAGGCCCTCCTAAAGGAAGTCAGAGAAGATGACTTTGGGCTGGATGTTTGACTCTTTTTGTTTATACTTCATTTTGATTTTATTCTCTTTTTGATGTATTTTGACCCGTCATGGGAATGTTATTGTAATCAAACTATGTATCTTCACTCTTTGTAATATATATGGTTTATATTATTTTTATGGGCTTTATCTCTCTCTGCAACACCATCAGCATTTCCTCGAGGTCTGTAAAGGTCAAAACCAAAGAACCAAACCGGATACCTTGGAAGACAAATAGGCATCTTGCATTGCATACTAACATCATTTCTTTGTTTTGTAGGTTTTTATTTTGTTGTTGTTTCTCACTTTGTTGTGGTTTCAGGAAACATTGCTCGCAGAAGAGTGTTCCCTGTCAACAGAATACACTGGTACCTGACAAGAAACAACCTTCCGGGAATACAAATGGACCAAGTTCAACAAGACTTGACTGAAGTGAGGGCCCAGATGGCTAATGAAAGGGTTGAGATGAGAAATCAAATGAATCAATTTATGACAGTGATGACTGTTAGCTCAGAGCCAGGAAATACTAGGGGAGTTGGTTGGGCGACAAACTCCTGAAGAACACCATCCAGGTACAGGGGGTACCAGTGACAACGATCACGTGCAGCCTCGCACTGATCCACCAGAGTTTGGACCTCATCTGAATCCAGAGATTAATGCCATAAGAAATATCCAAGGTAACGCTACTGGAGGGAGGGTTTTGCAAGAGGATCCTCAAGAAGAGAAATTTACTGTGGTCGGGGCTAGAGACGAAGTTTACGATCGTCGGTTGGATGAAATTGCAGAGAAGCTAAGGTCTCTTGAATCCCAAAACTCTCTAGGTTTTGATGTCATGGACATAGGATTGGTGGAAGGGGTGAGAATACCTCACAAGTTCAAACCCTCGTGTTTTGAAAGATACAATGGCACATCCTGCCCATGCACCCACCTTCAGTCTTTCTTGGGAAGATTAAAAGCATACACCATGGACGAAAAGCTGTGCATGTTTTACTTTGAGAATGGTATTCCCACTTAACAAAGCCACGGTGAGAAACTGGAAAGACTTGGCTGAAGCTTTTATCCGTCAGTATCAGTATAATCTGGACATGGCTCCAAACAGGACCCTTCTGATGGGAATGTCTCAGTCTTCCCGTGAAAGCTTTAGAGAGTATGCCCAAAGATGGAGGCAACTAGTCGCTGCCGTTCAGCCCCCGATGTCTAAAAGGGATATGGCAGACATGTTCATGAATACTCTCCAGGGTACCTATATTGACAGATTGGCTGCATTTTCTTCCACCAGATTTGCAGATGTGGTGATAGCTGGGGAAAGAATAAAGAGCCTGCTGAAGATGGGAAAGATCTCCGACAATGGTGCCAGTTCAAGCAGCACAAGAATGCCATTTGCTGGGACCCGTAGATCTGGTGAAACAAACTACGTGCACATGGAAAGAGGGAGACCCCGATATCTTCCCAGATCAGTTGTCGCTGTTACTATTCCTGCTCCACCTCCTCAGTATGCTCAACAACCACAACACTTTCCGCAACACCCACAATTTCCTCAACAGAGATCATACAACAACAATAACAACAATCAACAACAACGCCCTTTCCAACAGCGGCCATTTCAGATCAACAGGGTGATTGACCCTATTCCAATGCCATATGCTACATTGCTACCACAACTCCTAAAGCTCAATATTGTTGAGTTGAGGACATTGGCTCCGCCTGATCCTCAAAACCTTCCAAGAAACTACGATGTCAATGCTAGGTGTGCTTTTCATTCCAACGCACCTGGTCATTCTACGGAAAAATGCAGAGCTCTGCATATGAAGGTCCAGGATCTGGTAGATTCAAAGGCCCTAAACTTTGCACCTCCTCCCAATGTCATGAAAAATCCTATGCCAAGCCACAGCGGGCCAAGGATTGATTCTATAGAGGAATGCTCACCCATGAGTTTAATAGAAGATATTGCAAGTATTCAGACACCTCTGGTAGAGGTTAAAGCTCAGCTTTTGAAATGCCAAGTGTTCCCAGATTGTGAGGCCTGTTGTGAATCTTGCAAAGTTTCCGCGAACGGGTGTGCAAGCTTGTGGACTGGCATCAATGACTTGATTAAAGAAGGCATTCTGCAAATAACTACAACAACTTCCACAACACCAGCAACTCCTTGTACAAATGATTCTTCTACAACTGCAACAACCCTTATTCCTACTGATTCATCTACAACTTCAGCAACCATTTCTTCTGTCACTTCAATAAACAACAGTTCCATTTCATCTCCTTCTACAACTTCAGCAACCACCAACAACGACATCTCTACAGTTACTATTTATTATGACCCAACAACGGTCCCAAATTCCAGCAACTTTCAGCAATCTCAACAACAGTTTCAACGAAGCTTCAATTCACCACCACCAACATCCACAAGAAGTCCTATCACTATCTTCTATGATCCACAGACAATTACGATTCCAACATCTGCTGCAGTAAGCCCAGTCACTATCACGATTCCAGGGCCAATTCCGTATGATAAAGACAGTGTTGTACCATGGCATTATGGTGCTGACCT
The DNA here is from genome assembly GCA_963966055.1 of Lathyrus aphaca. NCBI lineage: Eukaryota > Viridiplantae > Streptophyta > Magnoliopsida > Fabales > Fabaceae > Lathyrus > Lathyrus aphaca. The sequence goes on along the minus strand of OZ014519.1, from coordinate 296,653,268 downwards.
TTACTGCAACGGAGAATAATTCCTTCTTGATTCTTCAATTCACACTCCCCAAGTGGATAATGTCGGGGGAGGCGGAGGCTTCACCTGAAGCGGACGTCTCTTTGTGTCACAAGTTCCAAGAACCAATACTGAGGCAGAGGCTGCTGCCAAAGCCAAAGGGAAAAGTGTGATACCTGAAGAACCTGCATCAAAAGAGACTCATAAATCATCCTTTGATCAGGATGTGGATGAATTTATGAGGATAATTAAAAGAAGTGACTATAAATTTATGGATCAGCTCCACCAAACTCCTTCTAAGATCTATATATTATCCCTGCTGCTGTGTTCTGAAGCCCATCGGGATGCACTACTCAAAGTTCTGCACGCTGCCTACATGCCAGAAGAGATCACAGTGAATCAGCTTGAAACAGTGGTGTCAAATGTCAATACTAGCCATGGGTTAGGTTTCACTGATGCTGATTTGACAACAGAAGGACGTCACCACAATAAAGCTTTGCACATAACCTTGGAGTGCAAAGGAGTTGTACTATCTCATGTTCTTGTAGACACAGGGTCCTCACTCAATGTCTTACCCAAGAAAGCTCTTGTGAGGCTCGAATATGATGGAATAACTCTCCAGCCAAGTAATCTTGTGGCCATGGCTTTTGATGGCTCCAAGAGGTCTGTTCTTGGAGAGGTGGAGTTATCAGTGATAATCGGTCCGCAGGTCTTTAAGACTACTTTCTATGTGATGGATATTCAGCCGGCCTACAGCTGTTTATTGGGTCGACCATGGATTCACGCCGCTGGTGCAGTTACGTCGACCCTTCACCAGAAATTGAAATATGAGTGGGAAGGACAGATTATCACCATCTGTGGTGAAGAGGACATATTTGTTAGACATCTGGCTACATACAAGTATATTGAGATGGATGGTGAAATCCATGAAACTATGAGCCAGGGGTTCGAGGCCCTGAATGTCAATGATGCGAAGACTGAAGTATTTGCTGCATCCCAGGAGGATATGATGGGTACTTCAATTGTCTCCTATCAGCAAGCCCGGAAGGCTGTTGAAGATGGTAATGCCCAAGGCTAGGGCAAGCTGCTGCTAGTGGAGAAGAAGGAGGACAAATTCGATTTGGGTTACAGACCATTCTGACAAGATCAATCAGAGGCTGCAAAGGAGCCCAAGTTCATCAGTGGGGGGATGCTCACCCCAGATGTTGTTAACAACCTGGAAGACGAGGCGGAAAGCGACCACAACCTGGAGAACTGGATACGTCCAAGGATTCCGGGGCACCAAGTCCTTAACTGGTCTTCCCAGAAAATTATAAGGGTTACTCCTGCAGAGTAATTATTATTTCCTGCTTTTTTCAGCATGCATCAAGTCCTGCATCTTGCCCAAGGTGTCAGGACTCATTTTGTAATAGGGCCATATTGTAATTTTGTGCAAATGGATTAATCAATGAATATCGGACATCTTTTGCAAACGAGCCTTTTTTTTTCGCTCACTGTCTTTTCATTTTTTTCACTTTTGTACAAAACAATGAAATGGAAATGTTTTCAAAATAAATAACTTCATTTTCACTTTTTCTAAACAAGATTAAAACTGATCACTAAAACGAACCAATCTCAACCCTTGCAGAGAGTATCCTCCAGATTGCACCGATAACAGCACTGCTATGACCTTGTATGACTTCGACAATCCAATTAATCAAGCTGATGAAGGGGTTGAAAAAGACTATGAGTTACCTGAAGAGTTAGCCAGGTTGTTGAGTCAAGAAGAGAAAGTGATTACTCCTCATCTAGAGGAGGTTGAAACAGTTAATCTTGGTACCGAATAGGATTTGAAAGAACAGCTCATTGACATGCTTCGAGAATACGTCGACGTCTTTGCTTGGTCCTATCAAGATATTGTCGCTCCCGACAAATGAAAATGGGTCATATGAAGGTACAGACGCGAACGGTCGGCGAAGGGAACAGTGAGAACACACAGCCGTGAACTCACTGGAGAATGAAAAGAGTCGCCAGCTAGGCATTTTTATCCCGGAGGAAAGGCAATGCTGCATAGACCTAGAAAGATATGGATAAGACGGTTGTGAACCAGAGAGACTGAGAAAGGGGGTTGGTTACAACCTGGGAAGGTATTAGCACCCAGATTGTCCGCCGTACTCGACGGGATCCACGCTTAAAAGATTTGTGTTTTAAAGGGGTAGTGTCAGTGCAATCTGTGTGTAAAAGAGCTGGAAGGCAATGTGTACAGGTGTCAGTGTAAAAGAGTGTAAAGTGTAACATGTATAAATGATGTGTCAGTGTAAGAATGAGAATGAATTGCTCAAGATAATGAGGCTAAGAGAAAGATGCTGGAAAGAGGGGGAATGGACAGAGACTTTTGTTCGATAACCGTTAAGTTATGCCTACGTATCCTCTCGTGCAATGAGGAAGTCAGAACACCGTAGTTCGACCCAAAGAGACTGAAAGATGAATTGACTGGTGAACTGCTTGCTTGTCAATGCTCAAGTGTATGACCTGTCTGGCTCAGGTGCTAACTGTCTTGCATTAGACGGAAGAAGCAAGTTCTCGATTGTGAGTGAGTGTGATGAGAAAAGAATCCCGAAGGAGACGATTATTGTTTGTTTTTTTGTGTTTTCAGTCTTTTATTTCTTTTTGGAGTTTGTCATAAGATAATGAGCTTAAGTCTAAACCAATGGATTTAGTAAACTCATCACATCTTCCCTCTGATTAGGGGTAATGAGAATACCTTAAGTGTGAAGTCAGATTCTCACACTTAATCACCTTTGATGTAGGATTAAGATCATTAACCTACTTGTGATTATTTAGATGTTTTTGTGATTTTGTTTAGTGTTGAGTAATGAGGTTAAGCCATAATCAAGGATTAAACAGACTCATTACACCATCCTAAAAGAAGGATAATAGATGAGAATGTTTAAGTTGAGGAAAACTCCTCAACTTAATCCATGATTAGGGATTAAACCCATGACAAAACAAACCTTTATTAAGTGGATTTTAGATTATGATATGATGATGAAGTGAATTTTATGATTTGTAAGACAACTTGAGGGGGACTTGTCCATTAACACTAGGGTTAGTCCTTCTTAACCACTTAAGGAAGAATTAGAACCCTAATGCAAGGCCCAAGTTACAAGTGTAATGTCTTGATGATTATTAGATGAATTGATTAAGAGATTTAAACACCTTAAGGGTTTAATACTTAGGATTAAAGTTATACACTCCCTCCTAAGAGAAGGATGCAGGCATAAGCTTAATCACAAAGTCTTAAAGCCTTTAGGGTTTAGTCCCTGATTATGAGGTGAGAAGAGAGGACTCAAAGAGAGACACAAAGGTAAAACTATGAGGGGATACTAATCAAAACCCTAATTCATTGTCATGCTTGGTTGATCCTAAGGTTTGTGAGGTTTTCAAGAGAAATCTTCAGAGGAGCCACCAGGAAGCAGATGAACAGGATCAAGAGAAGCAAAGTGACTTGCTTCATTCAAGAAGTCAAGTCACTTGAAGAAAGAAAGTGGGAAGGAGAAGAATGAGCAAGCTCAAACTCAAACACATATAAAAATGCAGCAATGGATGCAAGAGAGATGAAAAGAAAGGTTATGAGAAATGAAGGCAAATCCACTTCTCAAGTTTACTTACCACCTGAAATGTTAGAAAGAAATGCAATGCAATGCAAGATGAGATGAAATGATATGATGCTAAGCAAAACCAGAAGCATGTTGATGATGATTATGATGTTATGAGGTGCTGCAAACATGAGGCAAGACAATGGAAATGATCATACAAGCTTATGAATGCATATGATGTAAGCTAAGGAGCATGAACAAGCATGGAAAGTTATGAATCATACAAGACAAATGACATGGCAAACATAAGATGCAATGATCAAGGATGCTTTATACATGTCTTAAGATGTCAAATGAATCATAAGCATGCACAAAATGCAAAGACAAGTCATGTTATGCAAGAGAATATAAGAAGGATGCAAATGGAAGCCCAAATTAGGGTTCATGGATCAAACATCAAGCACAAACCAAAAACAGAAGCAAACCTCATGATAAAAAAAGGAAAATGGCACCCAAAGAAAACCTAGGCCTATGATGAACCACTGCCCAAAGGGGAGCTCTCAACTCTCAACCAAACTCAAGTTATGATTTTTGCAAGTTATTAGGGTTTTTTAGGGTTCTTAACAAAACAAATGCCAAACAATTTGAAAGTGCAAGAACAATTCATGGCCTTTTTACCCTAGAAACTACATGCCAAATAGAAAACAATGCAAGAAGAATCAATGTCTCAACCTTCACCAATTGGCAGAAATGAATTTTTGAATCCATGATCAAAATAATGCATAAAAAATGATTTAATTCAATGAAAAATTCTTAAAATGCATCAAGATCAAAAAAGAAATTTGGTTTGAAGGTTGGACAATGTTTCTAAATGTCTTAGAACATTTCATGAATTTTTTTGTAATTTTTAAATACCTAAAAGTATTTTTAATTAATTAATTCCCATTAATCAATTAAAAATAATCTTTTAAATATTTAAAAAAACTTTGTTAATGATAAAAAATAAAATAAAAATATTTTTGGGTTTTAAAAATTAGTGAAACTCTTGACAAAAAGTTTCATAATTTTTAAAACATTTTTGCTATTTTAAATAAATTGTACAAAACAAATGAGAAAAAATGAAATAAAAAATAATGAAAATGAGAAGTAATCACAAGGGATGGCCAGGATTTGATCTGGGGAGAAGTTTGTTGACTGCGCGCGCAATCTAAAGGCTGACATTCAAACTTCATTAATCCCAATTAAAAATTAATTAATCTGAATTAATAAAGTCAACTTAAGATTAGGGCAAAATAGAGAGATCCTGGGCGTCCAGATGCGCGCGAGTCAACACATCCAAGGGGTATTATTCAAACTTCATTAATCACTCAGATTAGGGCTAATTAAACTCAGGTGGCCGGAGAAGACTTCCGGTCATCTTCTCCGGCCAGCTCCCCCCTGAAAATTTCCCAAATCCCTCAAAACGCATCAAAAATGAAAAACAAGAACTGGGAAATGATCCTCACATCCTCACGAATCAAAACCCTATCCTAAAACAAATTTATATTTCCTAAATAAGCTGAATCGAAAGGAATAAGTTCTAGGTCACGCAAACTTCAGAAACAAATTAAATGCTCATTTCAAGACTATTTTCAAAACCAATGGTACCAGAATGATCAGCAAGACATGAAGAACAAGTTTGTAACTTAAAAAACCAATTCTGGAAAAATAAATTTCAGGCTACCTGAGATTCGAAGCTTTCAGTTTGGGAACTTTCTGGCCACCTCTCCTTGTGCAATCTGCTCCACTTGATCCCCCAAAGATGTTTGAATGCTCAAAAAGGATTTAAGTTGGCTGGATAATGAGATTCGAAGGGAACTGCTTCAGCTTGATCAAAAATGGCAATGGTGTTTCTGGAGGTTTCAGGCCATGGTGAGTGATGGTTTGTGATCCTGAGGATGAATGGAGAAGGTCTGTGGTGTTTGTTTGGATGTTTGTGGCTTGTGGAGAGAGATTCGATAGAAAATGCAGGCTGAGGTGAAGGATGGTTATGGAGTATTCAGGCTTGTTTCAGGCTTGAGCTTTGGTGGTTTCTTGTCTATGAAGTGTGTTGAGTTGGATGATGAAGAAAGTTTGAGTGTTTTCAGGCTGTGGAGAGAAATTCGAAGGAACTTGCAAAAGGGGAGTGTTTTGTGTATGTTGTGAATGAATGAGTTTCAGCCTTGCTTGCCCTTATGCTTTGCTTGCAAATTGTCCACATAACTCTCTCTCATTGGTCAGTTGATTTGACATGTGCTTTATTGATTGGTAAGGCAACTTTTGCAAAAAGTCAAATAATGTGTAAGAGAAGCATGGCTCATGATCTTGGCAAGTACATGGCATGGGCTGCGCAGCAAAGGGTGAGGTGAGAGGCTAGCCAAAGTCAGCATCCAATGTCATAGTTTGTAGGAAGTGAAATGAGTGGTTTTGCAACTTGTTGCTTTATGGTTCCCATGAAAGAAAATCTTGTTACATGAACCAAAACATGAGCAAACTTGATCCAATTCTGATTTTTAGGACTTAGAGAATGTTTGTGTAATGGTTTGAAATGAATTAGAGGTCACATGATGCATTGGTTCAAGGTTTTGCAAAATTTCCATTTGGTGCATAACTTGAATTTTAGTGATTTTAGCCAACTTTGCATTGCCATAACTTTTGACCCAAGAAGAGTTTGATCATGTTCTTGTACTTTTTGAAAAGGGAAAGATGAGATCTACAACTTTCATGACCAAAGTTTTTCCATTTGAAGCATTTTTGGATCAAGAATCAAGGCTTGAAAAATGACATAAAATGATGCATTCTTGAAAAGTCAACTATGCCCAAAAAGTCAACATTTGCAAAAACCCTAAATTCTTGATTTTTATGAACTTCCACCTTCTTCCATGATCAAATAAAGATCATATACACTCAAAATGATGAAGATCACCCATTGGTTGGGCCATTGGGGGCCTCAGATGCCCTGATTTTGCACTGACTTGTCTGAAAAGTCAACTCTTGATCATATGACTTCCCCATCGAATTTCTTCATGAAAATTGATATGCATACTCCCTATACCATATAGAGATCAATGGAAACAAGAATGACCAAAAAATTTGGGGTTATGGCCTCTGAAACCAAAACCCTAATTTTCAGTCAACTGTGTAGTTCAAGCTGGCCCTGCATCCACTCAAACCCTAGTTCTTGTGATTCCTCTGCATTTTTGACTTTGAGGAGATGAAATATGATATAAGAACACACATGGACCCCTTTGAGTTGATTGGTTGCCTTTGGAATGGCTCAAGATGCTTTGGGATTGCTCAGATCACAAACCCTAGGTGCAGATGCCTTGAAAGCTATGCAGTGAATCAAAAATGAGATGTGAGATGACATGATTGTGTTTATGCATATGAGAATGATCACAAGCCATGGTGTGAATGGGTGAGGGCAAATTTGGGGTGTTTACAGATATGCCAGGTCTATAAATGGATATTGTTATGCACAAGCTGCCATTAAAAGAAGATTGCCCTCCAGTGAAGCAAAAGCTACGCCGTACTCGCCCAGATATGGCCATGAAGATAAAGGAAGAAGTACAAAAATAGTGGGACGCCGGTTTCCTTGTTGTAACTAGTTACCCGCTGTGGGTCGCTGATATTGTACCAGTGCCTAAAAAGGATGGAAAAATGCGGATGTGTGTGGACTACCGAGATCTGAACAGAGCTAGCCCAAAGGATGACTTCCCATTACCTCACATTAATGTATTGGTCGACAACACAACTCAGTTCTCAGTATTCTCTTTCATGGATGGATTTTCAGGGTATAATCAGATTAGGATGTCACCCGAAGACATGGAAAAGACAACCTTCATCACACCTTGGGGCACATTTTGTTACAAGGTAATGCCTTTTGGACTGAAGAACGCCGGTTCTACTTATCAACGGGCTATGGTAACATTATTCCACGATATGATCCATAAAGAAATTGAATGCTACGTGGATGATATGATTCCCAAGTCCCTTACTGAAGAAGATCATCTGGTAAATCTGCTGAAGTTGTTCAAGCGTCTGAGAAAGTATCAGCTGAAGCTAAACCCCAACAAATGCACATTCGGGGTACGATCCGGTAAACTGCTGGGATTTATCGTAAGTGAAAAGGGAATTGAAGTTGATCCTGACAAAGTAAAAGCCATTCAAGAGATGCCTGCACCAAGGACCGAAAAAGAAGTTCGGGGGTTCTTAGGTAGATTGAACTACATATCGAGGTTCATATCTCATCTTACAGCAACCTGTGAGCCCCTGTTCAAATTATTAAGAAAGGAACAAACGGTCAGGTGGAACGAAGATTGTCAGAAGGCTTTTGACAAAATCAAGGAGTACCTACAAGAACCTCCAATTCTTATGTAGCCAGTTGAAGGAAGACCTCTAATAATGTACTTGATAGTATTAGAAGGGTCAATGGGGTGTGTGTTGAGCCAGCATGACGAGTCTGGTCGAAAAGAGTATGCAATATACTACCTAAGCAAAAGGTTTACCGACTGTGAACAACGTTATTCACTGCTCGAGAAAACTTGTTGTGCTTTAGCGTGGGCTGCTCGCCGACTAAGACAGTATATGTTGACTCACACTACTTTGTTGATCTCAAAAATGGACCCCGTCAAGTACATATTTGAGAAGCCAGCACTTACCGGAAGGGTTGTAAGATGGAAAATGATTCTGACAGAGTATAACATTCACTATACATCTCAAAAAGCCATCAAAGGCAATGTATTGTCTGACTATCTGGCTGAGCAACCCATTGATGATTACCAACCAATGAGATTTGACTTCCCTGATGAGGACATCATGTTCCTAAAAGCAAAAGATTATGAAGAGCCTGTTCACACTGAAGGGCCTGACCCAGAAGAAGAATGGACAATGATGTTTGATGGAGCTGTCAATATGAATGGTCGTGGAGTTGGTGCAGTGCTCATTACACCTAAAGGAGTTCATATGCCTTTCTCGACAAAACTCACCTTTGCATGCACTAACAACGAAGCAGAATATGAAGCTTGTATCATGGGTCTTGAGGAAGCCATTGACCTCAGGATCAAAACATTAATTGTATTCGGAGATTCAACTTTGGTAATTAAATCAGACCAACGACAAATGGTACACCCACCAAGAGCATCTGATCCCATACCGTGAATATACGAGGAGATGATTGACTTTCTTCGCAACAGTCAAACTTGAGTACATCCCTCGAGACGAAAATCAGTTCGCAGATGCTTTAGCTACCATTTCCTCCATGATCAAGGTTCAAACTGCCAATTATGGGCCTCGGATTCTGGTATCCAGGTTAGACCGACCAGCATACGTATTCTCTGTGGACATTGCTAAAGATGACAAGCCGTGGTTCCATGAAATTAAAAGCTTCTTAGAGGATCAAAAATACCCACTTGGGGCATCATCCAATGATAAGAAGACATTAAGAAGGCAGGCCGGTAGTTTCTTCCTTAATGCTGATGGTTCATTATACAAGCAAAACTTTGACATGGTTCTTCTCAGATGTGTTGATAAGAAAGAAGCAGACTTGCTGATGCACGAGGTGCATGAAGGATCTTTCGGTACCCATGCTGAAGGACATGCAATGGCTAAGAAATTATTAAGATCAGGTTATTACTAGATCACAATGGATGCAGACTATTGTGCCTATGCTAGAAAATGCCAAAAATGCCAGATCTATGCAGACAAAGTGCATGTGCCTCCAAATCCTTTGAACATGATGTCTTCACCTTGGCCATTTGCCATGTGGGGCATTGATATTATTGGAAAGATTGAACCGAATGCTTCAAATGGCCACAGATTCATCCTAGTAGCCATTGATTACTTCACCAAATGGGTTGAAGCAGCTTCGTATGTGAACGTCACCAGACAGGTGGTAGCCAGATTTCTGAAAAGAGACATCATCTGTCGATATGGAGTTCCCGAGCGAATCATTACTGATAATGGTTCCAATTTGAACAACAAAATGATGGCAGAACTGTGTCGGGACTTCAAAATCCAACATCACAATTCTTCTCCTTATAGGCCAAAGATGAATAGCACTGTTGAGGCAGCTAACAAAAACATCAAGAAGATTGTGCAGAAGATGGTGGTTACTTACAAAGACTGGCATGAAATGCTACCATTTTTCCCTGCATGGGTATCGAACCTCAATCAGAACATCCACTGGGGCAACACCTTATCAACTGGTATATGGTATAGAACCTCAATCAGAACATCCACTGGGGCAACACCTTACCTGTTGAAGTTGAATTACCCTCCTTACGGGTAATGATGGATGTAAAGCTGAATGAAGCAGAATGGGTCCAATCTCGGTACAATCAACTGAATTTGATCGAAGAGAAGAGATTAGCTGCAATCTGTCATGGGCAGTTATATCAGAAGAGAATGAAGAAAGCCTTCGATCAGAAAGTCAGGCTTCGAGAATACCAATTGGGAGATCTTGTGCTGAAAAGGCTCCTTCCTCCTCATACATACCACAGGGGAAAATGGACTCCAAATTACGATGGTCCATTCATAGTTAAGAAGGTTTTCTCGGGTGGAGCACTGATGCTCACTACTATGGATGGTGAAGATTTCTTGTCCCCTGTGAATTCAGATGCAGTTAGAAAATACTTCGCATAAAAAGACCTGCTGGACATAAAAACAAAATGTACGTCCAGGAAAAAATAGGGCATCCGGGCGAGTCAAAAACAGAATAAAAGACTTGGGCAAAAATAAGGGAAAAATAAAAAAAATGTACACCCGCTGAGTTGAAAAGCCGCATTGGACAGCTCAGGCAAAAATGGGTATCCCGGTGGATTGAAAACCCGAAAGGGCGATCCACACAAAATCAGAGAATAAGCGAACAACTGCATTCTGAATTCGTCTGTATCACTTACAATACGGCAAGCTTCAAAAGGATAAAGCATCGGTCAGAATCAACCTTCTTCAGAAAGCAAGATGAGAAGAACGTCAAGGTCATACAGGTCATAGCAAAGGAAGCTCACTAAAGCGTCGTCAACATTGCCAACACTTTTATTTTTCTCAATTTATAGCAATCTCCTCATACCAGGGGATTTGTTTCTTTGACTGTATCTGTCAATTCAGGGCACCCAGATTAATAAAATCAGAATTTTCAGTCACACCTCTTTTGTACATTTTATTTCGTTTGCAAAATGTCCAATTTCCATGATATAATATTTGCATGAAACAAATGAGCCACTCTTAATAAATGCTTGCAGGAAATATATTTACTCTCAGGAATATCTAACTCCTATGACGGAATCCGGTAAGGGATACCTCGGGATACTTGTGCGCTCTCTGTCTTAACAGGTTACAGGTATTCAATACGCAGCATGGGGCATGCCAAACACACTAACCCAGCATACCTCCTCCCCGAACAGTATCCGGGATGCTTTTCCCCAGTGGAGTTGTCAAAGCCTCCTCATCCCTAGCACATGTCTACTCAACAGGAGCATCCCCAGCCGATATCCCCATAGAGTTCCAGCCTCTCCCCAGAAGAGCAATGCCTAAAACTCTCACACAACAAAGTGACGAAAGCTTCCGTCTCCCCAACTGGGTTCCTCCTTATCAGAATAGGTCTATCAATGATCTATTTCACCAAGCAAAGCTACATATTCTAAACAGATCTCCCAATGATCTCTTCCCCAGCTGGGATATTTCTCCGAGCAGATCCGCCAGAGATCTTTTCTTCAATAGGATCCGAATATCGGATCAGTTTCTCTTCTGCATAATCATAACATTCACATCATTCTTCCCCACATAGCATAGCATTCCGTCTAATACGGAGCATTACGGCAAAAATCAAACATTTGCAGGATCACAAGTCAGGTTCGAGCCAGTCACCTGTAATTACCATTAGTGTTTCATCAGCAATGTATATAAAATTTCATATCCCCGCAAATAAAAGCCAAAGCGTCCCCTTTGCACTCTCCATCATAAATGCCTGTTTATATATACTCTTTTCGACACTCATCCGTGTCATATCATCCCCCCGCAGATATAAGCCAAAATCTCCTCTTCCCATTCAAATACCAGTACATCCCCTTTTGACAATCGCCCATGTCACCTTTCCCCAGCACAGCTGCCAGAACACATAGTCCAAACAAAAGCACTTGTTTATAACACACTCCGGTCGACAGCCGTCCGTGTCATCCCATCCCCACAGGTCGCCGAAACACCTTTTACGCTCTCACATGCAAATATTTGTTCATAACTTATACGTTCTCTTTTGACACTCGTCCGTGTCACACATTCCCCAGCAAGGTGAACACTCGTCAGTGTCTTGCTCATACTTCACCAACAATAGTCACTCATACTTATATAGAAGGTACTCGTCTGTATCTTATATATATATATATATATATATATATATATATATATATATATATATATATCATTCCCAACAGATTCGACACTCGTCCGTGTTCTTTGTTAACCAGTTGGTACTCTTCCGTATCATCATCTCTGAACACGCGTCATCGTTTGTTTCTACCGATACTCGTCTGTATCATGGTCCTAAGGATGCTCGTCCGCATCTTTAATCTATACACAGCGTCAAGCACTTATACCTTTTATTTCTCGAGCGTGAACACTCATTCGTGTTTACCGTTCCCTAGCAAGTCACTAACAAAACAATTTTCTCCTATCCGACATTCGTCCTATGTCGTAATACTTTCGGCAGCCGTCCCCTGCCAGGTGATCGTCCTTCACCTTTGGATGACCGTCCCTCATCCTTTCCCCAGCGGAATCTCCATTATTGGAACCCTTTTCTATCCGGAATTTGTCCTATGTTGTGATAAAGAGCAGTCATCCCCAGCTAGGTGATTGTCTTTCACCTTTTGATGACTGTCCCTCATCATTTTATCCGATGGCCGTCCCCATCATTGATATTGTTATCTGGCATTCGTCCTATGTCGTGATAAACCCCGAGAGCATCCGTACCCTGCTAGGTGATCGTCCTTCACCTCTAGATGATCGTCCTTCATCATTTTATCCGATGGCCGTCCCCATCGTCGACCTTTTCTATCCGACATTCGTCCTATGTTGTGATAAAGAGCAGTCGTCCCCTGCTAGGTGATCGTCCTTCACCTCTGATGATCGTCCCTCATCATTATTTCATTTATTCTTTAGACCGGTTGCCGTCCCTATCGTTGCTTACTTTACTTTGCAAACGTGATGGCCATCCCCATCATTGCCTTTACTTTAATCACCAGAGAATCATGTTTCTTTACCCGATGGCTATCCCCGTCGTGGTCTCTTTATTTCCCCAGCTTATCGGCCGTCCCCGTCATTGCTTTACTTACCAGTTTATCCCCAGCAGTCGTCCCCTGCTCGATGGTCGTCCTCCATCGTCTTCATTTGATAATCATGCTATACTACCTTTTACAATTTATATCCCTTTTCTTCTTCTCCCCAGTGAGTGCAAATTCTGGATTGTCTTTGGTATTCAACCACAAGTTATCTTGTTTGTCTGTTAAGCCATGCGCTTACACCCTACACAGCTAACTCATGCTTAAATAGGGGCAGCTGTAAACACCCCAAATTTTCCATCACTCATAATCACACTATGGCTTGTGATCTTTCATTTGTTTGCATTAGTATAAGCATACCATCTCATATTGCATTTTTGTTTCACTGCATAGTTCAAGTTCATCTACATCTAGGGTTTGTGATCTGAGCAATCCAAGGATCCATCTGAGCCACTCCAAAGGTCTCTAGTTGTTCCAATATGGTCCATGTGTGTTCTATCATCATATTATATCCCTAAAAGTTCAAGGAAGTCAAGAAATCACAAGAACTGGCAAGGCATGGAAGCAGAGCTAGGGTTTTCACTGCACAGATGACCAAAATTAGGGTTTTGGTTTCAGAGGCCTCAACTCCATTTTTTGGGTCCATTCTTGTTTCTAATGTTCTTAAGATCTTATAAGGATCATGTGTACCATGTTTGATGAAGAAATTCGTTGTGGAAGTCATATGTTCATTGGGTATATTCTTGAGCAAGTCAGAGCAAAATCAGGGCATCTGAGGCCCCCAACAATGGAACCAAAGGGGTATTTTCATCAAATTGAAGTTATATGATCTTTATTTGATCATCGAAGTGCTTGAAAGTTCACAAAATTGAAGAAATTTGAGCTAAACCAAAAGTTGCCAAAAATGGAAATGACTTGTAATGGAAACTTTCCATTTTGGGAAAGTTCTTCAACCTCCTCTTTCTCAACCAAAAATGCTTCAAATGAAAAATTCTTGGTCATGAAAGTTGTAGATTATGTCTTTCCCTTTTAAAAAATTACAAGAACATGTTCTAATTCATTATGGAACTCAAGTTATGATCCTTCAAAGTTGGCAAAAATCCTATAATTTTCAAGAATGCACCAAAGAGGATTTTTTGCAAAACCACTTGCCAAGCCATTTCATGACCTCTAATGCATCTCTAAACATCATACCATCATAGTGCAACTCATATTGATCAGAATTGGGCCAAGAATCATACACTTTCATGCCTTGAACTTCAAGAAATTCCAAAAGGGCCAAAACTTCTCAAATTTGCAAAATGGTATGAAGCTTTCTATACACTTGTTCCAGCTCATCAAATCTGATCCATAAGCCTTCCTTGGTATCTGCTGAGCCAAGCCATGCCCAAATCCAGACCTGCCATGTGTTGATACCTCAAGTACAACCAAACTTGAATTTTTGCAAAATCACCCATACCAATCAGCATAGCCCACACCAACTATTCTGACCTATCACAGCTTCACATACATGCCTCAAGGGACTCATTTTCATACACACACAAGCCTGCAAGCTCCTACACATTCAGATTGCAAAAATCCCTCTCAAACTTCATATCTTCGAAATTCATAAACCAACCATCAAAACTTCAAACAAACTTCACCAATCATCTCCATACACTCCCCAGATCATTTCCCAACCATTAAACAAGCCTGAAACCTCAAGAATCCAAAACACGATTTCCCTCACCTATGAACTGAAACCTCAAAAATAGTTCATATAAACTCCTTTCAAGCATTCCAGAAGCATAAGGGGATCAAGGGGAGTGGAAAAGCATCAAAGAAGTGGTCAGAAAGCTCCAGTTTCGAAAGCTCCAGCTCAGGTATCATCAAGAACTTTTTTTTCCGGAACTTGTTTTTTAAGTTACTAATTGATTCTATGTGATATGTTGATCATCATGATGTCTTTATTTTTGAAAATGGTTAAGAAATGAGGATTTCATGAGCTTCTGAAAGTTTTGACCTAAAAATGTTCTTCTTCGATTCTTCATTTTGATGCATGAGAAATTGTTTTTGTTGTTGGATTTGTGTTCTATGATGTTAGAGGATTGATTTTGGAGCTTTAAGGGTCTTGGGGATGCGTTTTGAGTGTTTCAGGTGAGGGGGATGACCGGAGAAGACGACCGGAGTACTATTCCGGCCGTCTGAGGTTAATTAGGGTTTAATTAGGGTTTAAGGTTAGTTTGATTGTCAGCCCTAGGATCATGCTTCCCGTGCGTGCTTGGACGGATGAGATTGGTCATTAACCTTTAATTAGGATTAATTAAATTAATTATTTGAAATTAGGTCAAAAGCAATCCCAGACCTTGGTCTGCGCGCCAGTTAACCCCTTTCCCTCAACTTTGAATCTGGTCCATTAAGTCTTCATACTTTCCAGTTAATTTCAATTTTATTTCATTTTTATTCATTTATCTTGCATAATTATTTTAAAATACTTAGAAAAATCCTAAAAATATTTCCCTTTGCATTTTTATTATAAATATATTTCTTAATCAGAAAGTGATTTTTATTTTATTTTTTGCATAAAAATTGTATTTTTAAAATATTTTAATGTTTATTTTAATTAATTAATTGAATTTAATTAATTAAAATACCATTTAAGTTTCTAAAAATCACCCAAAAAATCATGAATAATTCATTTGCATTTAGAAACATTTTCAAACTCTCCACACAAATTTATTTTTAGGTTTGATCATAATTTGAGAATTTTATTTGAATTAAGGGTCATTTAAATCCTATTTTTGAACCTTAACATGGAAATATCTTTTCTGCCTAACCAAGAAGAGTTTGAAGATGATTCTTTTTGCATTGTTTTGTGCGTATCATGTAGTATCTATGATATTTTTGGAATGAATTTATCTTTCATTTTCAATTTGTTTGGCATTTTACATTGAAGATCACCCAAAAAAACCCTAGAAACTTAGGAAATTCATAACTCCTTCTAGAGTTAGATTATGACCTCCCCCTTTGGATGGTAACCTAGTATATGTTTAGGATTCCTTTGAGTGAATTTTCAATTTTTTATCATGTCATTTGTTTCTGTTTTAGTCATATGCATATCATGTTGCCTTATAACCCTAATTTTGCATCCTTACTTGCATTCATCTTGCATATGAATCCATACATGAACTTTCCATGACATTTCATGCATTCATATGTCATCTTAGACATCTTAGGACATGTTAGAATCATTCTTGATCATTTCTTCATTCATTGGCCATGATTTGCATTCATTTCCTTTCATTAACTTTCAAACTTCAAAGTATGCTTCATTTGCATTTATTCTTTGTATGATCATTCATATACACTTTGTATGTCTTTGCATCATGTCATAGCATCATTTGCATCATGTGTATGCTTCTGGTTTTGGTTTTTGTCTTTGCATATGCATCATTCCATTTCATTTCTTTCCTTATGCATCTTGTGCTAACTTTTTAGGTTAATGGTAAGTTGTTTGAGAGGTGGATTTGCCTTCACCTCCCACTTCTTCTCATCCTTTTATGTTGCATCTTTGCTGCATTTTTTATTGTATTTTAGTGGGCTTGCTCACTTGTGTTCATCTCTCATTTTATTTCTCTAAGTTACTTATCTTCTTCAATGAAGTAAGTAACTTATTTCTTCTGCTTCTTCCTCCTTTCATCTGTTTCTTCCATTGGTGGCTTCCTTGAAGATCTTTCTCAAGCCTTACAAACCATAGGAATATCCAAGAATGATAATAATTAGGGTTGTGATTAGTCCCCCTTAGTTTTCACCTTTGAGTCTTCTTTGTGTCTCTCTTCTCACCTCATCATTAGAGACTAATCCTTTAAGGTTTTAGGACTTTGGAACTAGGGTTATGCCTGCATCCTTCTCTTAGGATGGAGTGTATAACTTTAATCCTAAGTGTTAAACCCTTAATTTGTTTAAACCTCTTAATCAATCCATCTAATAATCACTAAGACAATAACTTGTAACTTGGGCCTTACATTAGGGTTCTATCTCTTCCTTATGGTTAAGAGGGACTAACCCTAGTGTTTAATGGACAAGTCCCCCTCAAGTTGTCTTACAAATCATAAAACTCACTTCTTAATCTCATCTTTAATTAAAATACACTTTAATAAAGGCTTTGTTTTGTCATGAAGTTAATCCCTAATCATGGATTAAGTTGAGGTATCTTCCTTAGCTTAGGTGTGCTCATCTATTATCCTTCTATTAGGATGGTGTAATGAGTTCACTAATCCTTGATTATGGCTTAAACTCATTACTTAACACTAAACAAAAAAACAAAAACATCTAAATAATCACAAATAGGTTAATGATCTTAATCCTATATCATCATGGCAATTAAGTTGAGATGCTTATCTCATACTTAAGGTATTCTCATTATCCCTAATCAGGGAGGATATAATGAGTTTACAAGCCCTTTATTTAGGCTTAAGCTCATTAACTTATGACAAACTCCAAAAAACAATAACAAAACTGAAAACACAAAAAACAAACAATAATCGTCTCCTTCGGGATTCTTTTCTCATCACACTCATTCACAAACGAGAACTTGTTTCTTCCGTCTAATGCAAGACAATTAGCACTCTAGCCAGACGAGTCATACACTTGAGCATAGACAAGCAAGCAGTACACAGTCAATTTATCTTTCAGTCTCTTTGAGTTGAACTACGGTGTTCTGACTTCCTCATTGCACGCGAGGATACGTAGGCATAACTTAACAGTTATCGAACAAAGGTCTCTGTGTCTTCCCCTTCTTTCAGTATTCTATTTTAAGCCTCATTTCCTGAGCACTCACCTTTTGCACTAACACTTGTATATTCTTTTCCAGCTTTTGCACACAGATAGCACATACACTTACCCCTTTAAGCACAATCTTTTAAGCGTGGATCCCGTCGAGTACGACGGACAATCTGGGTGCTAATACCTTCCCAGGTTGTAACCAACCCCCTTTCTCAGTTTCTCTGGTTCGCAACCGTCTTATCCATCTTTTCCCAGGTTTATGCAGCATTACCTTTCCTTCGGGATAAAAATGCCTAGCTGGCGACTCTATTCATTTCACCTTCATCTTCTCCTTTCACCGACCGTTCGCGTCTGTACCCTATTGGACCCGGTTTCTTTTCGGGGAGCGACACATAGTAAATAAAGTTTTCTCTGGTGGGACATTTTTGCTCACTACTATGGATGGCGAGGACTTCTTATCTCCTGTGAATTTAGATGCAGTTAAAAAATACTTTGCATAAAAGACCCGCTGGACATAAAAACATAATGTAAGTCCAGGAAAAAATAGGGCATCCCGGCGAGTCAAAAACAGAATAAAAGACTCGGGCAAAAATAAGGGAAAATTAAAAAAATATGTACACTCGCTGAGTTGAAAAGCCACATCGGATAACTCAGGCAAAAATGGGTATCCCGGTGGGTTGAAAACCCGAAAGGGTGATCCACGCAAAATCTAGGAAAAAGCGAACAACGACATTCATAATTTGTCTGTATCACTCGTAACATGGAAAGCTTCGAAAGGATAAAGCGTCGGTCAGAATCAACCTTCTTTAGAAAGCATGATAAGAAGAACATCAAGGTCATACAGGTCATAGCAAAGGAAGCTCACTGGAGCGTCAACTTCAACATTGCCAACACTTTTATTTTCTCAATTTACAACAATCTCCTCCTTTCAGGGATTCGCTTCTTCACTGTACTTTCCCATTCGGGGCACACAAATCAATAAAATAAGAATATTCAGTCACACTTTGTTTTGTACATTTTTGTTCGTTTGCAAAATATCCAAAGTCCGTAATACAACATTTGCATGAAAACATATAGGCCATTTTTTAAAATGCTTGCAGGATATATGCACTCTTGAGCAAATCTAACTCCTATGACGGAATCCGGTTGAGGATACCTCGGGACACCTGTGCGTTTCTTTTTAACAGGTTGTAGATATTCAAGACAGACAATCTCACAGCATGGAGTATATCAAACCTCGTATCCCCAGCCAAGTCAGCAATCACCTCATCAGCAGGGTTACTTGATAGGAGTTTTCCCCCACGAAGCTGTCATCCCCTCAGAGGATCCTTCGAGAAACTCATTAAATTCCTAGCATGTCGCTTGGACGAAGGAGTTACAAAAAATTACTTCCCAAAAGTTCTCTTCTCCCCAAGCAGGATCTCCCGAGTAATGCCTGAACTGCTCTTCCCCAGCGAAGTTGCCAGGAACTCCTTCTCCCTAGAAAAGTCGCCAGGAATTTCTTTTCCCCCAAAGAGTTGCCAGAGTCTTCTTTTCCCTAGTGAGGTCGCCAGAGTTTTCCGCAGCTAAGTTGCCAAGATCCTCTCATCTCCAACAAGTTGCCAAAGTTTTCCCTAGTAGATTTTCCAGGATCTTCTTTTCCTCAACGGAGTCGCCAGGATTTTCTCATCCTCAGCAGAGTGGGAAGAGTCCCCTTCCTCAGCCAGTCGCTAGGACTTTCTGTTCCCCATCAGAGTTGCTAGGATTTTCTCATCCTCAGCAGAGTCGGTAGAATCGCTTTCCCGCGGAGTTGCCAGTTTCTCTCCAGTAGAGTTTCCAGGGTTTTTTTTCTGTTCCCCAGCGGTTTGCCGAAGCCTCCTCATCCCCAGCATGTGTCTCTTCAACAGAAGCTTCCCCATCCGAGATCTCCACAAAGTCCCCTAGGAAGATTGTTCGGTGATCCTTTCTCCCCACAGATCGGCCAATGATCTCTTTCCCCAGCGAAGTTCTCCCTCCAGACAGATCGCCCCGAGATCTTTCTCCCCACAGGATCCGGATCTCGGATCGGTTCTCTCATTTTTCATAATCATAGAATTCACATCAATTTTCCCCAAAATAAAGCGTAGCATTCCGTCTAATACGGAGCATTACGATAAAAATCAAACATTTTCATGATTATAAGCCAGGTTCGAGCCAATCACCTGCAAACATCAGAATCACTTCACCAATAATATACAAAACTTATCCCCCACAGACAAAGCCATAATAAATTTTTCACTCTCAATACAAATACTTGATCATACTTGTACATATTCTTTTTCGACACCCGCTTGTGTCATACTTCCCCAGCAAGTCAAACGCTCGTCTGTGTCCCATGCTCAATCATTTTGACATACGTCTGTGTCTTGCACATATTTCCCCAGCAAGTCAAACACTTCTACATACGTATACACAATCCTCTGATACTCGTTTGTATCTTGTATGTATCATCTCCTCAGCAGATCAACACTCGTCAGTGTTCCTTGCTTAACCGATTAATACTCGTCAGTATCATCATCCTTAAACACGTGTCAGCGTTTGTTTCTATTGATACTCGTCCCTATCATGGTCCTAAGGATGCTCGTCCGCATCTTTAGTCTATACACACTGTCAAATCCTTATACCTTTTATTTCAAGGCGTAAGCACTCGTCCGTGTTTACCATTCCCCAAAAGTCACCAACAAAGCAGCTTTTCTATCCAACATTCGTCCTATGTCGTGATATTTTCGGCAGCCGTCCCCTGCCAGGTGATCGTCCTTCACCTTTTGATGACTGTCCCTCATCATTTCATCTGATGTCCGTCCCCATCATTGATCCTCCTGTCCGGAATTCGTCCTATGTCGTGATATTTTCTGCAGCCGTCCCCTGCCAGGTGATCGTCCTTCACCTTTGGATGACCGCCCATAATCCTTTTCCCAATGGAGTCCCTATTGTTGGAACTTTCTATCCAGCATTCGTCCTATGTCGTGATATATTTTTAGCAGTTGTCCCCTGCTAGGTGATCGTCCTTCACCTTATGATGAACGTCCCTCATCATTTATCCGATGGCCGTCCCCATCGTTGATCTTTGTTATCTGACATTTGTCTTATGTCGAGATAATCCCCGAGAGCATCTGTACCCTACTAGGTGATCGTCCTTCACCTCTTGATGATCGTCCTTCATCATGCTTATCCGATGGATGTCCCCATCGTTGATCTTTTCTATCCGACATTCATCCTATGTCGTGATATTTTTAGCAACCGTCCCCTTCTAGGTGATCTTCCTTCACCTTTTGATGACCGTCCCTCATCATTATTTCATTTATTCTTTTACCCGATGGCCGTCCCCGTCGTGGTTTATTTACCCTCTAACCTGATGGTTGTCCCCGTCAGTGCTTTCCTCATTTCTTTAATCCCCATAAATTTTTATTTCTTCACCCGATGGCCGTCCCTGTCGTGGTCTTTTCCTTTATCCTGATGATCGTCCTTCATCAGTTTACCCGATGGCCGTCCCCGTCGCGGTCTCTTTATTTCCCAGCATGATGGTCGTCCCCGTCATTGCTTTACTTACCATTTTTCATCCCCAGTAGTCGTCCTCTGCTCGATGGTCGTCCTCCATCGCTTTCACTTGATACTCATACTATACTGCTTGTTACAATTTATATCCCTTCTTTCTTTTAATAAAGAGTGCAAATTTCGGACTGTCTTTGGTATTCAACCACAAGTTATCTTGTTTGTCTGTTAAGCCAGGCACTTACACCCTGCATAGCTAACTCATGCTTGAATAGGGGCAGTTGTAAACACCCCAAATTTTCCCTTACCTTTTTCTCACACCATGTCTTGTGATCACTCATTTGCATAAACATCTCATTACATCTCATATTACATATTTGTTTCACTTCATAAGTTGCATAGCTAGGGTTTGTGATCAGGAGAATCCAAAGAGGTGATATGAGTTATCTCAAAGGTCTTGAAGCTTGTCAAGAGTGTCCATGTGTGTTCTATGATCATAATATGCTCCCCAGGGTTCTTAAAAGTCAAGATATCACAAAGCATTGCAAAGGTGTTCAAGCAGACTGAGCAGTTTCTACACAGATGGCCTAAAATTAGGGTTTTGGGTTTGAGGCCCTTAATCTCAAAAAATTTGGTCATTCTTGATTCCATTGCTCTTAATATGTTATAATAAGCATGTGTACCAAGTTTGATGAAGAAATTCATTGTGGAAGTCATCTGATCACTGGTAACTTATTGTGCAAGAAAAGTCAGAATTAGGCAATCTGAGGCCACCACCAATGGTACCAAAGGGTCATCTTTATCATTTTGAGGTTCTACGATCTTTATTTGATCTTAGAAGTGGTTAGAAGTTCACAAGATGGAAGAATTTAAAGCCATTTGCAAACTTTCCATTTTTGGACATGACTTGTAATGAAAACTTTCCATTTTGGGAAAGATTTTCAACCTCCTCTTTCTTGATCAAAAAGGCTTCAAATGAAAAATCTTCAAACTTGAAAGTTGTAGATTGGATCTTCCAATTTTCAAAAAGTACAAGAACTCCTCTTGATTCATCCTATAACTCAAGATATGATGTTTTAAAGTTGGGAAAAATCTTATAATTTTCAAGTATGTGCCAAAGAGGGATTTTTGCAAAACCAAGTTTTAAGACTTCTAATGCCCTCTAATTGACTTCTACACTTCATAACATGATCATGCAACATTACAAGACCAAATCCATTTCTTGCTTCACAAGTTTTCATGGCTCATTTTTCATAAATTTTCAAAGAGGGAAAATTGCAAAAGACATGCTATCTCTTGCATCAAGTGTTACAGCTCACAAAATCTGATCCAAAGGCCCTCCATGAATCAAGCTGAGGCAGGACAAGCCATAGAAACACTTTTGTCCCATGCCATGCTCTCTATGACACAAACTTTGACTTTTTTGCAAAACACACCATACCAATTATCCTGTGCCACAACAACTCTCTGGCAAATCACAATGACTTATGTGAACATCAAGGACCTCATTTCATATAACACACAAGCCTGAAACATCTCACACAATCAGAATCACAAAAAACCTCAAAAAGCTTCATCTCTTCGAAACTCACTGCCTAGCCATCAAAACTCAAATCTATCTTCACCATTCAATCATACATCACTCAAGGATCACAAAACACCTTTCACAATGGCCTGAAAACATTTCAAACAAAAACATGATTCCTGCTTCCTCAAAACTCAAACTCACAAACCAACCAAAATAAACTCTTACTAAGCATCACACTAGTTTCAGGGAGTCCATTGGGGCGGGTTTGCATCAAAGAAAGGGTCAGAAAGCTCAAAGTTGCAAAGCTCCAGATCAGGTAACCATCGAAAAATATTTTTCCATAACTGTTTTTTTAGGTTACAAATTGATTCTCCATGATATGTTGGTCATTGTGATGTGATTATTTTTGAAAATGACTGAGAAATGAGAATGTATGCTTGCTCTGAAATTTTTGACCTAAACTTGTTCTTGTTCGGTTCATGAGTTTGATGCATGATAAATTGTTTTTGATGATGGATTCGTGCTTAGGGTTGTTTAATGATTCATTCTAGAGCTTTAGAGGGCTTGGGATGGTGTTTTGAGTGAACTCAGGTGAGGGGGTGTCGGAGAAGACGACCGAAGCTCTTCTCCGGTCGCTTGAAAGTGTTTAGCCCTAATCCTAATTAATTAGCCAGTTTAAATTAGGACCCTTGGATCATGTTTTACCCGCGTGCGTGAACGACCCAGATTTCTTCATTAAAACCCTAAACCTAATTAATTAAGTTAATTAAATTAATTAAATCAGATTCAATGTGAACCATAGGATCACGCGCCAACTGGAATTTTGAATCTAGGCCTCAAGATTTGTTTACCTCAAGTCATGTGGACTTTGCATCTGGGCCACCGAATCCCTCAACTTTCAATCCTGACCCTTGCTTTAGCATACTTTCATTTTTTATTTTATTTTATTTTACGCATTTATTTAAAATAGCAAAAATGTTTATAAAAATCTCATTTTCTGCATTTTTATATCAAATATTTTTCAAAACTCAAAAATATTTTTATTTTTTAATTTTTGCATTAAAAATGTATTTTTAAATCATTTAAATGTTTTATTTAATTAATTAATTGATTTTAATTAATTAAAAATACATTTAGGTATCTAAAAATCATGAAGTATTCTCATACATTTAGAACAATTCACAAACTCACCACACAAATTTCTTTTTAGGTTTGATCATATTTTCAAAATTTATCATGAATTAGGGTTTCTAAAATGACCTTTTTCTAACCCTAACTTTCAAAAATCATTTCTGATCAACCATGATGAGTTTGCATTTGGTTCTTTTTGCACTGTTTCATACTTTGCATCTAGAATCTAGGTTATTTAACTCATAATTTTGCATTGCATTTTCAAATTGTTTTGCATTTTTCATTGTGAGATACCCCAAAACCCTAACTAACTTAGGAAATTCATATCTTTGCCTAGGTTTAGCTACTGACCTCCATCTTTGGGGAGTGTTCTTGTATGTGTTTAGGGTTTTTTGAGTTCATTTTCAAATTTTTATCATGATGTATGCTTCTATTTTGGTCATGTGCATCTCATACATTCATAAAACCCTAATTTCTATGTTCATTTGCATTCATCTTTGCATATCATCATCATATGAACTTGCCATGACATTTCATGCATTTGTATGTCATATTATGCATCTTAGAACATGTTTGAACATTTCTTGATCATTTTTTCATTCATTTGGTATGCTTTGAATTCATTGCTTTTCATGTGTATCCATGTGTTTCTAAGCTCTTAACATGTTTGTTTTGTATCTCATCCCTTGTATGATCATTCATATGCATCATATTTGACTTTGCATAATCTCATGACACATTTACCTTGCATGGTTGCTTCTGGTCTTGGTCATTTAATCATTACTTGTTGCATTTCATTTCATTTCTTTCCTTATGCATCTCACATTAACCTTTCAGGGGCTCATGGTAAGTTGTTTAGGATGTGGATTTGCCTTCACATCCCATATGTTCTCATCTTTTCATTTGCATCTTTTATTTGTCTTTGAAGTGAACTTGTTTCACTTGTGCTCTCTTGCTCTTTTCTCTTTCTCTTAGGTTACTTATCTTCCTTAGGAAGTAAGTAACCTATCCTCCTCTCTCTTCTCTTTTTCACCAGCTTCCCTTCCTTGGTGGCCTCCTGAAGATCTTTCTTTAAGACTCACAAACCATAGGAACAACCAAGCATGATAACTTTAGGGTTGTATATATTATCCCCTAGTCTTTTACCTTTGAGTCTCCTTGAGTCTCTATTCTCATCTCATAATCAGAGGCTAAACACTTAAAGATTTAGGACTTTGAATTAGGGTTATGCCTGCATCCTTATCTTAGGATGGAGTGTATAACTTTAATCCTTAGTGTTAAACCTTTAATTTGTTTACACCTTCTAATTAAAACACCTAATAATGATTAAGACTTAAGCTTGTAACTTGGGCCTTATATTAGGGTTACATCTCTTCCTCTTGGTTAAGAGGGACTAACCCTAGTGTTTAATGGAAAAGTCCCCCTCAAGTTGTCTTACAAACATAAAATCCATTTCTTAATCCCACCCTTTAATTTAAATACACTTTAATAAAGGCTTGTTATATAATGAATTTAATCCCTAACCATGGATTAAGTTGAGGAGTCTTCCTCAACTTAAGTGTTCTCATCTATCATCCTTCTCTTAGGATGGTGTAATGAGTTCACTAATCCCTGATTAGATATTAAACTCATTACTTAACACTAAACAAAACCCAAAAACATCTTAATAATCACAAGTAGGTTAGTGATCTTAATCCTATATAATCATGGTAATTAAGTTGAGATCTTCATCTCATGCTTAAATAGGCTCATTATCCCTAATCAAGGAGGATATAATGAGTTTATAACCCTTGATTTAGGCTTAAACTCATTATCTTATGCAAAACACCAAAAAACAATAAAAAAAACTGAAAAACACAAAAACAAACAATAATCGTCTCCTCCGGGATTCTTATCTCATCACACTCATTCTGAAAACGAGAACTCGCTTGTTCCGTCTAATGCAAGATAGTTAGCACTCGAGCCAGACGAGTCACACACTTGAGCATAGACAAGCAAGCAGTTCACAACAAAAACACCCAGTCTCTTTGAGTCGAACTATCGTGTTCTGACTTCCTCATTGCACGAGAGGATACGTAGGCATAACTTAACAGTTATCAAACAAAAGTCTTTGTGTCTTCCCCCTCTTCCAGCTTTCTTTCTAAGCCTCAGTCTTGAGCATTTCACCCTCTCTTTTTGCACTAACACTATATACATTCATTCCTAGCTTTTCATACACAGTCAACACAAACACTACCCCTTTTAAACACAATCAAGTAAGCGTGGATCCCGTCGAGTACGACGGAGGATCTGGGTGCCAATACCTTCCCAGGTCGTAACCAACCCCCTTTCTCAAACTCTTTGGTTCTCAACCATCCTATATGTACCTTTCCAGGTTTATGCAACATTACCTTTCCTTCGGGATAAAAATGCCTAGCTGGCGACTCTATTCAACCTCAACCTCCAACATTGCCGACCGTTCGCGTCTGCACCGGGACGAAAGTCCGGGGAGCGACACCGCCTTAGGATGTATCTCACCCTACCCTTTACCAAGATACAATCTTAATAAAAGTCATTTTTATCTTTGTGTGCGATGTATTTAAATTGTGAATGTAAAGTCTTTTCAAGCTTATGGTAGTATTAACTCTCATGTTGTACTTTGAGTGTAAACAGTAACCTAAACACTTGAGAGTTGAGTGGAAACAGTTTATCTTGTGAGTATTTTGATACTTTTAATGTACTTTTTGGTAATCTTTTTTTCATACTTACTTTGAATGTTACATGTCTTGATGTACTTTAGAAGTTTGTTTGCACCTTGTATCTTGATAACCTTTGAGTTTGCATGCTCTATTTCAATTTTGTTTTGAAGTTTCTCTGTTTTGAATTTTTAATTTTGCTCGGAGGGCAAAAGTTCAAGTGCGAGGAAATTTGATCAGTTCATTTTGATGCACAATCCTCTATGTTTATACTTATGCATTTCAATACTTTACTTCGATTATTTTTCTATTTTAATGTATTTTCATAAATTAATTTATTTTTGTACTTATTTGATTTTCGCACTTTATTTTCAGCATTAGCAGTCTGTACTAAAATGATCATAATTGGAGCTACAGGAATCGGCTTGAGACATTCTACTAGTCGATGGAGAGCTAAGAAGGAGAGCTACGACTTTCATGAAGAAGTCAGAAGCTGAATCGGAAAGTAGCAGACCTGTGTAAGACCCTAAAATTTTCCCTCTTAAATTATTGCCAACCGCAAGTGGTTTATGCTTCATCATTCTGCAAACATAGCATCGCATTCAAAAATAATAAAAAGTAAAACATAAATCATTTGCATATGCATGAGGCATGTGATGGATAAGGCTGGACAATATTTGGAGCTCAAGAGAAGAAAAGACACTACAAAAATAATGCAAATCAATTCCATGAGATGTTCATTAAGAAAATGATGAATTGGAGTTTTAGTTCCGTTAACCGGTTAACGTATTCAGTTAACAGGTTAACAGTGGCAAATTTTGGGAAAATCATTTGAAAAGTGGTTGTGTTCATCATTGTCCTCCATATTTCCTTCCATTCTTTTTCTTCTCATTTTGCCTCTTCAATTACATATCATTTCCCTTGGATGTTTCTACCATATTCTACCACCTTCTAGATTATTCCAAGGAATATTCTCTAGTCCTAACCACTTTTAACTAAATCCTACCCTAATCTCAAACCAAAACCAAACTCCGTTCCCAAACCTAGCTCCAAGCCTAGCCCCTATATAATGCCTAATCATCCCAAAGCAATGGGTTGGCAATTCATTTTCACCATTTTTCATCTCCAATCTTCTCATTTTCTCTCAATTCTCCCATTTCCTCACAAACTCATCAAAGCTTCTTCAAAGAAAAGCTCTTCAAGTTTCACATTGAAACTTGAAGATCTTGAAGCTTAACCTTCATCCTCCATTGATTTGTGGATTATGGAAGAAGTAGCTATTGGTTTTTGGATTGATCTTGGAGCATTGGAAGTGATTAATCGAGAAGCGTTAAAAAACGAATCACATTTATTTTGCATTCGCGGATCTTTGGTTTTCTTCTTCGATTGCACTCTGATTCATCATAATACTCACCGAAGCGATCCTCCGCTTCGTAGATTGGTGATCTAAAACCACTTACGCTTTAACTTATTCTTTTCATCTCGCCGCAACAACATTCTTCACATGTTTATCGTTTCATTTGTGTTTTACCGTTCGGTTTCGTTTTGATTGCGATTTGTGCGTTTTATTTTGTTAAAAGTTAGATCCCTAGCATAATTTATATCCTAATAGGTGTTAGAATACTCCCTCTAGGTAGAAAATTCGTGTTAACATGTTCATGTGTGTGTTAGGGATTATTAGAAGTGAGTTTGTGGCCAAAAACACTTATTTCTAAACAATTTTTCACATTTTGTTCAGTTTTAACCGGTTAACGCATTTGGTTAACTGGTTAACACGTGCGTTTTGCCACAAAACACTTATGTTTTAGGTCCGTTAACCGGTTAACCTATAGCGTTAACCGATTAACATTGTTTGAATTTGTAATTTCAGCTTATTTGCTTGCTTTATCTTGTTTTCTTGTTATTTTAATGTTCCTACATGTTTAGGTATTGATTTTAGGGAATTTTTGAGGTTAGTGTCAGTAGCCCATTCCGTCATTTCGAGTCGTTTTGACACGTTTTTGTTCCTTTTGAATTTTGTGTGCTTTAGTGCATATTTTTGCTATGTTCAATGCATCATTTGGCATGTAAATGATCATGTTGCATTCCGTTTTTGCATCCTTTGCATGTTTTGTTAACTCATATGCCTCATTGCATCGCATATCGTATGTTGCATTTCATATAATCAAAACTATGTACGTGCATTTTGTTGCATTTGTTGCATGTTTGATTACGTTTGCATATCATGTTAAATTCTGTTTTTGCATCAAGATACATGTTATTCTTGTCGATCCATGGTGATGCATGTTCATGTTCATCATGTATGTGTCACCTTGCATATTTGTTGCATAATTGATCATTGTTGCGTTCTTTCATAATCCCTCATTGAAAACAATTTTGTTCATTCAATTGTGTTCACTGATCCATGTTCATGTTGCATTTATTGTGTTAATTGTGCATTTTCCATATATTTTGTGCATTAAAAAAATGAAAATAATCAAATCTGAATTTTGCATTCGTAGCTATTTTTGACACAGTAACTGTAAAATGTATGCTGATTATGGCATTTTCACACTTTTTACACCTGTTTTGTTTGCTGATTGTGAGCTGTAAAAAGCTATGTGCATTGTGCATTGTGTTTTATTGTTGTTTGTGCATTTGGTGCCTATAGTAGGTTGCTGGATTTTACATTGCATCATTTTTTGTACCCTTTAGGCTTAAGATTGAGTCTAGTTTAGACCCTAGGAGCACTAGAATTTGATTGGTATTTTGTTTGCTATATTATTTTTAATAATATGTAACACTAACCTTTGTTTTGTAGGGAGATTGAGGTAAGTTCTTTACAACTTATTCCTTTTACTTCTTTATGCATTTAATTTGCATTCTATTTTACCTTTCATACTTGTGTTTGTTACGTTCTCATAACTTCATGTTAATCCCTTGTTAGGATCAACTTAACTTTATTAAGAAGTAAGTGGTATTCTATTTGCTCTTTGTTTCTCCTTTCCTTCTCATTAGGATATAAACCTCACTAACCTAGGTTCATCCATGTATGATAACACTAGGATTTTAGTATTCCCCTTAGACTTTTTGCCTTTGGTTCGCTTTGCTTTCTCTTTCTCATCTCACAAAGAAAAGTAAAAAAAACCTAATAAAGGTCGACTTTCTCGTACGACACAAGACTTTTTCGTGGGTTACTTATTCACGTCTTGTCTCGGGGCGAGGTGTAAATAATCTACCACGATGAATAAGTCTTAATATGGGAAGGTTCACAAACAATAAACAAAACCACTTCTCTAAAAGACAAAGCAACAAAGAATAATCGTCTTTTCCTTCAGGAACTTCTTCTCTCACCCCAGTCACTCTTAACGTGAACTCGCGACGACTTGTCTCGCATGCAAGATAATAAACACACTCATTCAAGGCGAGCCTGCAACACCTGAGAATAGACATACACAGTTCCAGCGTATAAAAAATACAAACAAAGTTTTCGCCTTTAGTTAGGAGAACTACGTCGACTCTGATCCTCATTTTCCCGATGAGGTACGTAGGTAGCGGGGTAGGGCCCGTTCGAGCATATTCTTTATTTTCCCTACATTTCCCTCTTTCTTTCCATTTTCTTTTCCAGTTCCCTTTCTCATTCCAGTTCTAGTTAGCGGTTTTTGTTCAGCAGTAGTTTTATTTTCACCCTTTGAAACAGACAAACAAGCGTGGATCCCGTCAGGTACGACGGACAGTCTGGGGTGCTAATACCTTCCCAGGTCGTAACCGACTCCCGAACCCAGATATTTGTTTCGCAAGGCCTCGTCCTTTCCTTCTTCCTCAGGTTTGTGCAACATTACCTTTCCCATTCATTCGGGATAAAACTGCCTGGCTGGAGACTCTACCTTTTCCATGCCACTTTCGCGTTTGTACTAGGATGAAAATCCTGGGAGCGACAGCTGGCGACTCTGTTGGGGACTCGAACTCAAAATCTATGGTTTTCCCTTTGAGAGTCAGTCCTAGCGCTTGTCTATTTTTGTTTCTTTGGGTGTTTATCTATTTGTTGCTGTGTGCTTTAGTTTAGCTTTACTGTTTTCATTTATAGTTCTACTTTACAGCTTTACTTTACAACTTTATTTACCGCTTTTAGTAATTATTTTCCATGCATCATATATACTGGATTGTCTGGCTGTGTTGGTTTGGATTTTTTATGTGGGGTGGGAGTTACTGAGAGATAAGCCAAATACCCTACTTGAGTGCATCTAGGACTTAGAGTGGTTCCACTTTGGCTTCATGGCATCTTGCTATGTTGGTATTAGTGAGTTCCACACCCAGACTTGCGACCGTCTTGGGAATATATTGATACCAGAACTTTCTGGGGCAATATACAAACTTGATAGTTATGTGCATCTAAGGACCGATCATTAAGGACCTTTGTGGAAACATACCTCTCCAGTGATGATAGTGGCATACCACATTTGTTGGCAAACCCACTCACATCCGAGGGCCCACTGGGAACTCACGTAGGATGGCCTGGTTCTCTCATAGGAACTCAGTCAAAGTAAATTGTTTGTATGACGATAGTACTGTATCCTAAGGGCTGAATGTACTATTGTTTCTCGATTCAGTGCTTGAAGGTTGGGACTTATGAGGGATGCTTGTTTCCTTGGACTTAGCTGAGACCTCCCTGAGTAGTACATAATGCCAAACCGATTCCTTGATTTGGTCATGAACCATTTCTCGCAGATGGTGAACGTATTATTGCTGCCCGACTTTGAGAGTCTATGATGTTAACCTGAGTAGCATACCCGTAAGATGGGAGGAGTTTACAGGTTTGCAGGAACCCTGAAACTTCCAACATACCTACTTTTCTAGTACCGTTCAGTATCGTGATCTGTTTCCTTGGTTCTGAGATCTGGGATTCTTATTCAGAAGAGATGTTACTATGATTGTGACCTACACAGAAACTTGATTATATGCTTGACACATCACAGACACGTCTGATCACATGCCTGCTGCATACATAACATCATGGCATTTTAGCATACATGTTCGGTTATTTCCAAAGATCCCATATCTGAACCCAATCATTATATGTTCCTATACCCAAACTGGAATCAAAGCAGATGGATTCCTTGGAGATAATCGAACATGGGATTTGCATGCATCCTTGCACTCATTACAGGTGTCCGGGGACAGATTCTCATCCTGATTTGGTTACTCTCCAAAATGGCCAATTTGAATCACAATCATCAAGAGATGGGCATGGAGCAATACCAAGCTGTAAACACCCCAAATTTGCCCTCACCCATTCACACCATGGCTTGTGATCATTTCATATGCATAAGTTCAATCATGGCATCTCATATTGCATCTTTGATTCACTGCATTGCTTATAAGTCATCTGCATCTAGGGTTTATGATCTGAGCAATCCAAGAGCCCTTTGAGCCATTCCAAAGGTCATCAATCACTTCAAAGGGGTCCATGTATGTTCAAGCATCATATTTTATCCTCACAAAGTCAAGAAAGTCAAAGAATCATAAGAACTGAGATTGGCATGGAAGCAGAGCCAAGTTTAACTGCATAGATGACCTAGAATTAGGGTTTTGGTTTCAAGGGCCATAACTCCAATTTTTTTGGTCATTCTTGTTTCTATTGGTCTCTATATGGTATAGGGATCATGCATATCAATTTTCATGAAGAAATTCAATGGGGAAGGCATCTGATCAAGAGTTGACTTTTTTAGCAAGTCAGTGCAAAATCAGGGCATCTGAGGCCCCCAATGACCCAACCAAAGGGTAATCTTCATCATTTTGATTGTGTATGATCTTTATTTGATCATAGAAGATGTTAGAAGTTCACAAAATTGAAGAATTTCAAGCCATTTGCAAAGTTGACTTTTTGGGAAAGTGACTTGTAATGGAAAATTGCCATTTTGGGAAACTTTTTCAACCCTTGCTTTTTGATTCAAAAATGCCTCAAATGGGAAAACTTTGGTCATGAAAGTTGTAGAATGGATCATTCACTTTTCAAAAAGTACAAGAACTTGTCCTAATTCATTGTGGATCAAAAGTTATGGCTTGTCAAAGTTGGGAAAAATCACATAATTTCAAGTTTTCTACCAAAGAGGCATTTTGCAAAATGGTATGATCAAGCATTCTAAGGACTTCAAATGTGCACAAACTCATTACAACATGATCATGTGACTTCTAAAAGTCAGAATTGGCCCAAGAATTATGCCTTTTGATGCTTTGAACCTCATGAATTTCAAAAGGGACCAAACTTTGTGAAAATTGCAAAACATCTCATAAGCTTTGATCCACTTGCTGATTTGTCTCATAACCAATTCCATGGACATCCTTAATCTCAGCTGAGCCAAGACAAGCCAAAAGGCTAGCTATACCATTGCCCATACCTCAAGTACAAGTCAAGTTGACATTTTGGCAACTTGCCCATACCAATCACAGCAGGCCACCAACAACTTTCTGCCCAATCCAGACTTTACAAACACACTCCAAGGATTCATTTGCATCACACACACAAGCCTGAAACTCTCTCTAAGCCAGCATTCTCATTTTTCACCTCTTATGCAACTTCCTTCGAAACTCATCATACAAGCATCAAACATTAAAACAAACTTCACAAAACATCTCAGCATACTCCCCTGATCATTTCCCTGCCCTCATTCATCCCTGAAACATCCTCAAACTGAAACACGATTTCTCTCCCTCACTGAACAGAACTCACTCAATCTCTCAAACCAGCCAAAAGAAACTCCAACCAAGCATTGCAAGCTTCTCAGGAGGTCCATTAGAGGCGTTTTGGATCAAAGGGGCAGCCAGAAAGTTCCAGAAATCAAAGCTTCAGTTCAGGTGAGCTCAAGAACATTTTTTCCAGAAACATGTTTTTAAGTTCCTAAATGATTCTCTATGCTTCACTGATCATGCTGATATGTTTTGTTTCGAAAATGATTGAGTATTGAGTATGTATGATGCTTCTGAAACGTTTCTGACCTAAATGCATTTTGCTTCGATTCAGCTTTGTTATGAAAAATAAATGTGTTTTGATTGTTGATTCTTGCTCTATGATGTTTGGGGATGGATTCTGGGCAGAGAGATTAGGTTTTAGGGACCTGGGGAAGAAGTTAGCAACTTTCAGGTGAGGGTCTGGCCGGAGAAGACGACCGGAAGTCTTCTCTGGCCACCTGAAAGTGATTAGTGTCTTAATTGCGTTTAGGGTTCAGTTTGAATGTGGAGCGTAGATTTGGTTGACTTTGTTTGACTCCCGCGCGTTTTAATGGCCTGGATTGTTTCATTAAAACCCTAATCCACGTCATTAGTTAATTAATCAGGTTTTTATATTAATCTAGCCAGTTCAAATGCCAGCCGTAGGATAGCGCGCCAGTCAACTCGCGCGCGTTCAGTTTGAATACCAGCCACTGGATCTGTTGACTTCCCATTAAATCAATTTTAATTTCATTTTTATTGCATTTTCTTTCATATTTATTTTAAAATAGTTAGAAAAATCCCAAAAATATTTCCTTTTGCATTTTTGTTTCAAATATTTTTCTCAATCAGAAAATGATTTTTATTTTATTTTTTGCATTAAAAATAATTTTTAAATCATTTAAAAGTTTTTTTTTAATTAGTTAATGAAAATTAATTAATTAAAAATACTTTTAGGTATTTAAAAATCACAAAAAAATTCATGTAACATTTAAAAACATTTAGAAACATTGTCCAACTCTCAAACCAATTTTCTTTTTTGATCTTGATGCCTTTTGATAATTTTCTTTGGAATTAATTTCATTTCAAGGCAATATTTTGTTTCAAACTTCAAAAATTCATTTCTGCCTAACCATTGAGAGTTGGACAATGATTCTTTTTGCATTGAATCTTGCATAACATGTAGTTTATAGGATAAAATGGGCTTGATTTGATCTTGCATTTTCAATTTGTTTGGCATTTTTCTTGACAAGGTACCTTAAAACCCTAACAATCTTAGAAAATTCATAACTTTCAATAGGTTAAGAGTTGGATCCCCTCCTTTGGGCAGTGAGTTTGTATAGGTTTAGGTTTCCCTTGATTGTATTTTCAAATTTTTATCATGTCATTTGCTTCTGGTTTTGGATTTTTGCTTTGTATGTTGCATATAACCCTAATTCATGCCTTCCTTTGCATCCATCTTCCATTTGCTTGCATACCATGACTTGCCATGACATTTTGTGCATTCATTTGATTCATAAAACATCTTAGGACATATTAGAATCATGTTTGATCATTGAATCTTTCATTTGCTATGTTATATGTCTTTTGCATTCCATAACTTTTCATGAACATCCATGGTTCAAAACATGCTTCTCTTGCATCCATATGTTTTTATGATCATCCTCATGCCTTGTCTCATGTTTGCATCATCTCTTATCATCATTAAAATCATACTTATGCTTCTTATTTTGATTTGCATCATGACATTGCATCCCATTTGCATTGCATTTCATTTCTTATGCTAACATTTCAGGTGGTAAGTAATTTGAGAAGTGAATTTGCCTTCACTTCTCACATTCTCTTCTCATCTCTTTCATACTCCCCTTGCTGAATTTTGTATGTGTATTGGATTGAGCTTGCTCATTCTTGTTCATCTTACTTTCTTTCTTCAAGCAACTTGACTTCTTAAGTGAAGCAAGTTGTTTTGCTTCTCTTTGCTCCTCTCATCTGCTTCTCTCCTTGGTGGTTCTTTGAAGATCTTTCTCTTAAACCTCACAAACCCTAGGACTTCCAAGCATGATAACTTTTTAGGATTGTTTAGTCCCCCATTTAGCTTTTACCTTTGTGTCATCTTTGAGTCTTCTCTCCTCATCTCATAATCAGGGACTAAACCCTAAAGGCTTTAAGGCTTTGTGATTAAGCTTATGCCTGCATCCTTCTATTAGGATGGAGTGTATAACTTTAATCCTAAGTGTTAAACCCTTAATGTGTTTAAATCCTTTAATCAATCCACTAAATAATCATCAAGACATCAAGCTTGTAACTTGGGCCTTGCATTAGGGTTCTAATTCTTCCTTAATTGGTTAAAAAGGACTAACCCTAGTGTTAATGGACAAGTCCCCCTCAAGTTGTCTTACAAACCCTAAATATCACTTCATAATCTTATCATTAACTAAAATCCATCTAATAAAGGCTTTGTTTTGTCATGAGGTTAATCCCTAATCATGGATCAAGTTGAGGAGCTTTTCTCAGCTTAAATGTTCTCATCTATTATCCTTCTATTAGGACGGTGTAATGAGTCCATTAGATCCTTGGTTATGGCTTAAACTCATTACTTAACACTAAACAAAAACAACAAAAAACATCTTAATAATCACAAGTAGGTTAATGATTTTAATCCTATACCATGGTGATTAAGTGTGAGATGCTGACTTCACACTTAAGGTATTCTCATTACCCCCAATCAGAGGGAGGATGTGATGAGTTTACTAACCCATTGGTTTAGGCTTAAGCTCATTAACATATGACACATTTCCAAAAGCAATAAAAGATTGAAAACTCAAAAGCCAACAATAATCGTCTCCTTCGGGATTCTTTTCTCATCTCATTCACTCACAAACGAGAACTTGCTTCTCCCGTCTAATGCAAGACAGTTTGCACCTGAGCCAGACAGGTCATACACTTGAGCATACACAAGTAAGCAGTTCATAAGTAAATTTACCTTTCAGTCTCTTTGGGTCGAACTACGGTGTTCTGACTTCCTCATTACACGAGAGGATACGTAGGCATAACTTAACGGTTATCGAACAAAAGTCTTTGTATATTCCCCCTCATTCTAGCATTATTCTTTGAGCCTCATAGTCTTGAGCTTCATTCATTTCTTACACTGACACTTCACATATTTCACTTCACTTTTCTTTTACACTGACACTTGCATTCTTTCCAGCTTTGATACACAAATTGCACTGACACTACCCCTTTAAAACACAAATCTTTTAAGCGTGGATCCCGTCGAGTACGGCGGACAATCTGGGTGCTAATACCTTCCTAGGTTGTAACCAACCCCCTTTCCCAGTCTCTCTGGTTCGTGACCGTCTTATCCATACCTTTCTAGGTCTATGCAGCATTACCTTTCCTTCGGGATAAAAATGCCTAGCTGGCGACTCTTGTCTTTTGAGTTCACCCCTGTGTGTACTCTCTCCTTTCACTGACCGTTCGCGTCTGTACCCCTTCTGACCTGAGGTGTCATTTGGTGGGAGCGACACAAGCATAGATAGATGAAATGAAAATCCGAATGGAATAAATCCTGGCGGAGATGCAGACCTTGTGTCATGGCCACATGCTATTGATAGAGAAAGTTTACCAACTGAAGAAGTAAGAGAACTAGACCATGGAAGCCCCAGAGGTAGTACTCAAAGAAGGGCACCATGTCCCCTTTACTACTACTGAAGTTGTT
Organism: Lathyrus aphaca; assembly: GCA_963966055.1. Taxonomy (NCBI): domain Eukaryota; kingdom Viridiplantae; phylum Streptophyta; class Magnoliopsida; order Fabales; family Fabaceae; genus Lathyrus; species Lathyrus aphaca. The sequence goes on along the minus strand of OZ014519.1, from coordinate 296,616,390 downwards.
GGTCCTCCCCGTTCAGTGGGTTTGTTCCAAGAGCAGGAAGTGTTTCACGGACATTCTCCTCAACTTTGGGCTCCTAAGCCTCTCAACTTGTAGACTCTTCCAGCTCACTAAAGGAAAGGTAAAGGCAAAAACTGTGGACAAAGGCCGAAGAAGCCTGAAGCCAAGTATGATTTGATTCCGGTGTCATATGCGCAGCTGCTTCCTTGTTTGCTCGAGCTTAATCTGGTTGAACTTGTCACCATGACAGCCACTCCCAAAAAGCTTCCTCTTGATTTTGACGCCAGTGCTAGGTGTGTTTTCCATTCTGGGGCACCTGGTCACCATGTGGAGAACTGTAAGAGGTTCAAATACCAGGTTCAAGAGCTCATTGATTCAAAGATGATTGAGTTTGCACCAATCAATGAGGATGTGTCAAAGGATCTCATATCAGTGGTGGAAAAAGAAGGGACTCTTCCTTTCCCTACCGCAAAGATTATCCCCAATCAAGGGTGTGTGCCTCCACTCTGGGTCGTAAAGATGTCACGACAACCACCTTTGCCCATTCACCGATCTAACATGAGAAAGAAAGTGCAGAAGGACCTCAGGTGTTCGAATTCATCTCAGCATCAGAGCTGTCAACAACAGGGAAGACTCAAACTCAAGCAGCCTGAAGGAGTGTTTACTCCAAGTCTCAACCCTCCTAGCCAAGTTTTTTCTCGTTTGCTCGAGAATTCGTTGATTCAGCAAAGGAATGCCTTACCAATGCCATACCACATTCCCCTAGATTACAATATGGGTGTTACGTGTGAATTCCATTCCGGAACATTCAGGCATACCATTGACGAGGTCAAAGCATTCAAGCACAATGTCCAAGATCTAATTGATTCAGGGATCATTACACCAGAAGGGGATCTCAGGAGTTGAAGCCTCTTGAGCCAGCTGGCCATGCAGACTTCACATGTGTCTTTAGAAGCTCAAGTCGGGAGATGTAGATTTCTTTGATGCACATGGATTGATTTATTGTATTCTGAGACTACCTTCAAAGCTGTTGATGGAATCTCTTGTTTTTCTGTTGTTGATTGTGGCCTTTTCCTATACTTCAGTATTATTAACATTGGTTGTATAACTTTTCGCATGTTTGCACATTATTGCTTTATGGAAGTTTTAGGGTGCCATTGTTTCAACTTTTCTATCCCGACAATTTTATTTTGATATTGAATTCCCAACGCTCAACACGTTCTCCGCACCACTCACCCAACAATTTATCTGATAGTGTGGCACTTTGTGGAGTGTCTGTCCCCCCATCTGAATGAAGTGGGATCAATAACATGGCATTTTCATGCATATCATTTTTGCATACTAACAGGTTACTCGAATTTCCTAATTTATTTGACCGTTTCAGGAGAAGTTTTGTCCATACTGGCACTACTCACCGAAATCAGAGGCAAGTCATGAATACCATACAGACCGAGCTGAATGAGCTTCGCACTCAAATGGCGGAGTTCATGGCAATAATGCAGGGTATAGTTCAAGGGCAACAAGGAATGATGACTGCTATGCAGAGACTTAATCCCCCGCAAACTGATCCTCCAATGGTCACCTTGGACGCCTAAGGCAATCCGATCAACAACACTGTCATTCCACCTACGGAGAATAGGCCTCCTACTCCTTAAGGCGGTGATCTAATTCCTGTTTGTGTAACAGACCGACGGAGGATCAATTTACTCTACTTAATGAAGATATAGGATTTAGTGTTGGGGCCAATAACCAAGACTTCTAAATGCTGGCCGAGAAGGTAAGGGCTCTGGAATGCAGAGACACCCTCGGAATTGACGTTGCTGACATGGGGCTGGTTTCAGGAGTGGTCATCCATCCAAAGTTCCGACCACCAACTTTCGACAAGTACAATGGCAGCTCCTGCCTCAAAACTCGCCTGCAGACCTTCTACCGCAAAATAGTTGCACATACCAAGGACGAAAAGCTTTGGATGTATTACTTTCAAGATATCCTGTCTGGGGGCTCACTGGAGTGGTATATGAAGTTGGAGAAGAACTCTGTCTATAACTGGAAGGAACTCGGGGAAACCTTTCTCAAGCAATACTAGTATAACATTGACATGGCTCTCAGCCGAACTCAACTTCAAAGACTGTCTCGAAAGAACTCCGAGAGCTTTAAGGAGTACGCATAGAGGTGGCGCGAGGTCGCGGCCAGAGTACAACCGCCGTTGTGGGATAGAGAAATGGTGGACCTTTTCATGGAAACTCTTCCTGGGCCCTTTATAGAATGTTAGTAGGCTGTTCGTCCAGTAGTTTCTCTGAAGTCATCATGGCTGGTGAAAGAGTTGAAAACTGGATGAAGCAAGGAAAAATCCAGAACAATGGTGCCTCTACTTCCAGAACTAAGAAGTCGTCTTCAAACGGGCAAAAGAGACAGTACAAAGAATTTGGGGCAGTCTATGGTCAGCGAAAGAGGAGAAATCAAGGTTCATATTACCAGAAAACATCTGTGGTCCTCCCAAGGGCGAACCAATTGCAACAACAAAATCGTCGCCAACATAACCCTCAACAAGGCCGCCAACATCCGCAAAGGAGGGAAAGAGTCTTCGACCCTTTTCCAATGTCTCATACTTACCTACTACAACACTTGCTTCAGTTGAAACTGATTGAGCTTTGCAAGCTGTCCCCACCTCCTTTCCCACTACCAGATTGATGGGATGCCAACGCCCACTGTGATTTTCATTCTGGGGGCACCGGGACATCATATCGATGGATGTAAAGCTTTTCACCATAAGGTGCATGATTTAATCGATTCAAAAGTTGTCAACCTTGCACCAAACAGATGAGGAAAAGGGCATCCCAATACTCTCAGTAATGGCATTGTTTCTTTCAAAGAATTTTCATCCCTATTGAGGGGAACTACATCGCTATTATTCTTCATTGGTCAATGGAGATACGTAGGCAGAAGATCGTAAGATCTTTCCGAGCAACCTTATGGGCCATCTTTATTCCCCAACTTTACTCCTTCTCTCAGATGTCTCAAAGTCAAAATAACTAGAAGAAGATGTATGATTGCCATGTCGGACATACGGCCATTCACTTGAAGATTACAAGTCCATGAAAAAGCTACTGATCGTTGAAGGTATTCAAGACTGATTAGTCCAGACGGAGTCAAGTCTCCTCAATGATGGCAATGTTCAGCTTCTTTACTGCATTTCATTTGTAGTTTTTTCTTGTTTGCTTAAACATTTGTATGCATGCATGAAATTCGTTTACTTTCGAATGTTAATCGTAATAAAATGCACATGTTTTTTTTGAAGTAATTCATTTGTATTCATTAATAATTTCGTATGCGTGCATTGTGATACCAACTCTCGTGTTAAAACTCTATGAGGGAGAATGACGAAACAAGAACGCAAAAATCTCCAATGGTGTGCTCTTAAATAAGACCCTGTTGACGATGTACAAGCACTGTTTCAAACCCTAAACAGTGGAGATATAAGGGAGATAGACCCTCGCTAACCCCTTTGAGCCTTGAAGTAGGAGTTTATTTTCCCATGAAAAAACCCTTACATTTAACCCAGGGGCAGGGTAGGCGTCAACTAGTTGAATCAAGCGTTCGGACTGTCATAAAGGAGTGTATTTGAAGATCCATTACCATTCATTGTAGCAAATCAAGAGGTCCAAAGACCGGTAACCACAATGGTTATCCATCATCAACCAAAGAATTAGGTAGTCACAACCCTCGCAAAGCAAGTGTCGCATGATTTGTTAAAAAAAATGAAAAAAAATATGAAAAAGCTCGCTAATTCAAAACTTGAAAACAAGTGACTTAGGCAAAAATTAGGGCATCCCGCTGGACTCCGTAATCAAAGATTCACGATAATCAATCCAGGCAAAAGTTAGGGATAAGCAAAAAAATGCAAAAGCGAAAAACGAACAGGATTACACAAGAAAGATACTCAAAGCAAGAACAAAGTCGTGTGGCACAGACACAAAAGAAAATAGGGGTGACTAACTCCAAAAAAAAACTTGATTGGTGCTTAAATCGTAAGTGTCATTGGTTCCTCAACCATCACAAAACCCTTTTGAAAGGTGGGAATTTATGAAGATTAGTTGAACATAGGAATGAAGAACATCACGAAGAGGGGTGGGCATAAATAAACTTCGAGCCTATATCCTTTGTTTCTATAACCGTGAACCAAGCCACGATACAACCCTCAAAATTCCTAATTGAAACAAGGTTATTCTGAGAGCGTACCACCATGAGACCGCGTTCCTGACTCCTATGAGTTGTGCTAAAAGATCCTTGCCGGTATTGCATGTACATGCTTTTATAAAACATTTAATGTCGTATTTTAACTAGTGATTCGCTCACAAAGGTTTGCAACGCATTTTCAATAAAGACTTCAAGATTAACATGTGTGTTGCATTAGAATTTTCATTCTCAGAATAAAACATTTTCTACTTTCATACATTTGTTTGACATCAAAGGATTTCACATACGGAACCTCAGTCCAGAAGCTTAATCTTTCCAAAGTTGAGAAGGCTGAATCTTCTGAAGGACAATCATGTCAAGATGCACTTGTCCAAGGAACTCCATTGTGTAGGGACTTTCCCAACCAGTCGTGGTAAAAGGCAGCCGATCCAGGGTAGTTACATCGAGTAATCTCTTCACAATCCAACCAACTGGAGAAATCACCGAGATTAAACCTCTCAAAGAATCACGAGTATGAAGCATTCATTCAATTTCAGCCAAACTAGGGCAACCACTTCGGGATTCAAATCTCTCCAAGAACAATTAGTTTGGGTGTTCACTCAAAGAATACTCAATCAGAGATTATCACTTCAAGGCTCGTATTGGGACAGGCCATCCCGAGAGCATTGGAAGTTACCCTCTCCTGAAGATGGTTAATCAAAAGCACCTACCCAAGGTTCAAAATACTAGGGCAGAATATCTCATAGTGATATGAGGTTTTTCAGGAATCCTTGTGAGGCAAAATTCTTGCATAGACCATGCTGACTGGGACAGTTATTTCGAGATCCGACGAATCGCTCCAAGAGTTTGAAGACGCTAATACATCTCGGATGCCATGTTTTCTGTAAAATCCTCTTGAGATGATTTCCTCCGATAGACCATAGTTTGAAGCCAGTTGAGGGAAACTATTGTTCACCCATAATCAGTAGGTAATCAATCAGTCCAAAGACTGGAAGCAAAGCTATTATCAGCACAAGACATCAAGGAGTTGTATCTTCAACGAGTTTCAGTGAGTATGGTTCCTCAGCAAGTCTCATTAGACGTCCCTTCTCCAACAGAGCAAGAACAAAGAGAATGATAATTCCCAAGTAGGAGAGTATCAGTATCTCATCCCCAACAGAGGAAGTCGTCTACTTCTCATCTCCAGCATGGAACACGGCCTACCTCTCACTCCCAGCGAGAGGTGATCAAATTCTTATTTCCAGCAAGAAAAATCCTCAGTTGAGTCTTTTCCTCCCTAGGGAGATTGGAAACGAAAAGTCTTCTCCATCATGAGAAGCCTTATATCCCCAACATAGTGGCAAAAGGAGGGATACTACTCGAATGGAAGGATGTCATGATCTCCTTATCCCTAGCCAGAGACGATTCAAGACTCCCAACGTCAGCAAGAAATGTCTCCCAGCGGCATTTTCCGTTATCCCCTGTAGAGTCAGAATTGGAAAAAGGCAAGCGCTCTCCCCAATCAGAGAGCCCTCTTTCAACAAGAAATATTCCCCATCAAAGTCTTCTTATCTCCAACTGTACTGGAGAATTTATCATTCCCCAGCAGAGGTGAAGATATAGAGGAGCTCGAAATCTCTTCTCTACCCAGTGATGCTTGCAGTTTTCCCCAGCGGGTTCGCCTAACGAAATTCCACAACAGATCTCTTCCCCAGGCAGGAGATGTTGCACTTAAAGGATTTCCCCAGTAGGTTTCTTCCTCAACAAAGTACCAACACATATGTCTCCCCAGCTAAGTCAGAAGGATATCATTCCCTCAGTGGAGTTCTGCGGGTAGCGTACTTCTCGAGTCAAGTTCATTCCCAACAGGGGTTTAGCTCCAGTCTAAAAGTCCAATTTATTTTTGGCAATGATGGCAGTTCAAAGCCAGTGTATCATCCACAATATCCCCTGCAGAGTTGCCCATCCCCACAAGGAGTCATTAAATCAATCCAATGATTATTTCTTCCCCAGCGAAGCCGCCTGGGATATTTGTTCTCTCCTTATCAGGAGACCCCTTGCATTTGCATGTAGTAATCATCATTATATTTGCATCCTCAAAAAGTGTAGCATTTCGATTATTATGGAGCATTACACCATGAAATTCAAACATATGCATACAAAGCATAAGCTGGTTTTGGTACCTTGCACAAAAGCCCGAAACATCAGTCCTTCAATCAGACCGAAGTATCCCCACAGAACGCCAACTCCATTTCCCAGTGTGGTTATTTCTTTCAAGTCTTATTTAACATCCGTCTTTGAGTCTTGTTTAAGTACAACAATCTCATTGTTTCCGCGTCTTCGTTTAAAAACAATGGTCGCGTCTCGGGCCCTCGTTTAAGTACAACGATCTCATTTCTCTCAAGTCTCCACTTAAGTACAATGGTCTCCTCTCCCAGATTTTGTCTTAGCATGATGGTCTCATTTCCTGGTTAAGGATCAGTTGATACCATTTCCATGATAGATCGTTGATCTTATTTGAGTTGTGGATCGATTGATATCACTTCTCTTTGTGCGGTAAATCAGATGATATTATGTTCTCATTTCCTGGTTAAGGATCAATTGATACCATTTCCATGATAGATCGATGGATCTTACTTGAGTTGTAAACCGGTTGATATTACTTATCTTCGAGCCGTAAATCGGATGATATTACATTCTCGATTTCCTAGGTATGGGTCGGTTGATACCATTTCCAAGATAGATCGGTTGATCATATATGAGGCGTAAATCTGTTGATGTTACTTATCTCTTTTCTCCCTTACAAGTCAATGTTTGTTTTCCCCAGTTGAGTTGTCATCCAAGTTATGATAATCTCTTTTTCAAGCTCACTCACGGTGTGTCTTGTTTTCTTTATCACCCAAGCATGGTAAATGTTGTGCGATCTCGTCCAAGTCCGGTTTCGTTTCTTCGAATTATCATCCAAATTATAATAATATCTTTTTCAAGCTCACTCACGATGTGTCTTGTTTGCTTTATCACCCAAGCATGGTAAATATTGTGCGATCCCGTCCAAGTCCGGTTTCCTTTCTTCGAGTTATCATCTAAGTGGTATCTTTTAAGCTCACTCACGGTGTGTCTCATCATCCAAGAATGACATTTCCAATCACTTTTCATTCCCACAGAGTCCAAATTTTCCAGTTTATTCGGTTATTCAATCACTCCATACCTCGAAGGTCTGAAAGCCATTGCTATCACCCATTCAGGTCTACAGATGATTGAATAGGGGCAGTTGTAATACCCTAATTTTCCCTCTTAAATTATCGCCAACCGCAAGTGGTTTATGCTTCATCATTCCGCAAACATAGCATTGCATTCAAAAATAATAAAAAAGTAAAGCATAAATCATTTGAATATGCATGAGGCATGTGATGGGCAAGGCTGGACAATATTTGGAGCTCAAGAGAAGAAAAGACACTACAAAAATAATGCAAATTAATTCCATGAGATATTTATTAAGAAAATGAAGAATTGGAGTTTTAGTTTCGTTAACCGGTTAATGCATTTGGTTAACCGGTTAACGGTGGCAAATTTTGGGAAAATCATTTGAAATGTGGTTGTGTTTATCATTGCCCTCCAAATTTCCTTCCATTCTTTTTCTTCTCATTTTTCCACTTCAATTCCATCTCATTTCCCTTGGATGTTTCTACCACATTCCACCACCTTCTAGATTATTCCAAGGAATATTCCAAGTTATATTCTCTAGTCCTAACCACTTTTAACTAAATCCTACCTTAATCCCAAACCAAAACCAAACTTTGTTCCCAAACCTAGCTCTAAGCCTAGCCCCTATATAATCCTTAATCATCCCAAAGCAAAGGGTTGGCAATTCATTTTCACCATTTTTTATCTTCAATCTTCTCATTTTCTCTCAATTCTCCCATTTCCTCACAAACTCACCAAAGCTTCTTCAAAGAAAAGCTCTTCAAGTTTCACATTGAAACTTGAAGATCTTGAAGCTTAACCTTCATCCTCCATTGATTTGTGGATTGTGGAAGAAGTAGCTACTGGTTTTTGGATTGATCTTGGAGCATTGGAAGTGATTAATCGAGGAGCGTCAAGAACCAATCACATTTATTTTCCATTCGTGGATCTTCGGGTTTCTTCTTTGATTGCACTCTGATTCATCACAATACTCACCGAAGCAATCCTCTGCATCGTAGGTTGGTGATCTAAAACCACTTACGCTTTAACCTATTCTCTTCATCTTGATGCAACAACATTCTTCACATGTTTATCGTTTCATTTGCGTTTTACCGTTCGATTTCGTTTTGATTGCTATTTGTGCGTTTTGTTTGTTAGAAGCTAGATCCGTAGCATAATTTAGGTCCTAATAGGTGTTAGAATACTCCCTCTAGGTAGAAAATTCGTGTTAACATGTTCATGTGTGTGTTAGGGATTATTAGAAGTGAGTTTGTAGCCAAAATCACTTTTTTCTAAACAATTTGTCACATTCTGTTCAGTGTTAACCGGTTAACGCATTTGGTTAACCGGTTAACACATGCGTTTTGCCACAAATCACTTTTATTTTAGTTTCATTAACCTGTTAACCTATAGCGTTAACCGGTTAACGCTGTTTGAATTTGTAATTTTAGCTTATTTGCTTGTTTAATCTTGCTTTCTTTACTTTTAATGTTGCTACATGTTTAGGTACTGATTTAAGGGAATTTTTGAGGTTAGTGTCAGTAGCTCATTCCGTCATTTTGAGTCGTTTCGACACGTTTCCGTTCATTTTTCATTTTGTGTGCTTATTTTTCATTTGGTGCATGAGGTGATTTAGTGCATATTGTTGCTATATTCAATGCATCATTTGGATTGTAAATGATCATGTTGCATTGTTTTTGCATCCTTTGCATGTTTTGTTAACTCATACGCATCATAGCATCACATATCGTATGTTGCATTTCATATAATCTAAACTATGTATGTGTATTTTGTTGCATGTTTGATTACGTTTGCATATCATGTTAAATTCTGTTTTTGCATCAAGATAGATGTTATTGTTGTTGATCCATGTTGATGCATGTTCATGTTCATCATGTATGTGTCACCTTGCATATTTGTTGCATAATTGATCATTGTTGCGTTCTTTCATAATCCCTCATTGAAAACAATTTTGTCCATTCAACTGTGTTCACTGATCCATGTTCATGTTGCATTTATTGTGTTAATTGTGCATTTTCCATAGATTTTGTGCATTAAAAAATGAAAATAATAAAATATGAATTTTGCATTCGTAGCTGTTTTTGACACAGTAGCTGTAAAATGTATGCTGATTGTTGCATTTTCACACTTTTTACACCAGTTTTGTATGCTGATTGTGAGATGTAAAAAGCTATGTGCGTTGTGCATTGTGTTTTATTGTTGTTTGTGCATTTGGTGGTTGTAGTAGGTTGTTGGACTTTGCATTGCATCATTTTTAGTACCCTTTAGGCTTAAGATTGAGTCTAGTTTAGACCCTAGGAGCACTAGGATTTAATTGGTACATTGTTTGCTTTATTATTTTTTATAATATGCAACACTAACCTTTGTTTTGTAGGGAGGTTGAGGTAAGTTCTTTACAACTTATTCCTTTTACTTCTTTATGCATTTAATTTGCATTCTATTTTACCTTTCATACTTGTGTTTGTTACGTTCTCATAACTTCATGTTGATCCCTTGTTAGGATCAATTTAACTTCATTAAGAATTAAGTGGTATTCTATTTGCTCTTTGTTTCTCCTTTCCTTCTCATTAGGATAGAAACCGCACTAACCTAGGTTCATCCATGTATGATAACACTAGGATTTTAGTCTTCCCCTTACACTTTTTGCATTTGGTTCGCTTTGCTTTCTCTTTCTCATCTCACAAAGAAAAGTAAAAACACCTAATAAAAGCTGACTTTCTCGTACGACACGAGACTTTGCCGTGGGTTACTTATACACGTCTTGTCTCGGGGCGAGGTGTAAGTCATCTACCATGATGAATAATTCTTAGTATGGGAAGGTTCACAAACAATAAAAAAACACTTCTCTAAAAGACAAAGCAACAAAGAAGAATCGTCTTTTCCTTCGGGAACTTCTTCTCTCACCTAACTCACTCTTAACGTAAACTCGCGACGACTTGTCTTGCATGCAAGACGGTAAACGAACTCGTTCAAGGCGAGCATGCAACAGCTGAGCATAGACATACGCAGTTCCAGCGCATAAAAAATACAAACAAAGTTTCCGCCTTTAGTTAGGCGAACTACGTCGACTCTGATCCTCATTTTCCCGATTAGGTACGTAGGCAGTGGGGTAGGGCCCGTTCAAGGACATTCTTTATTTTCCCTACATTTTCCTCTTTCTTTCCATTTTCTTTTCCAGTTCCAATTAGCGGTTTTTGTTTAGCGACAGTTTTATTCTCACCCTTTGAAACAGACAAACAAGTGTGGATCGCGTCGGGTATGGCGGGCGGTCTAGGGTGCTAATACCTTCCCAGGTCGTAACCGACTCCCGAACCCAGATCTTTGGTTCGCAAGGCCTCGTCCTTTCCTTCTTCCTCAATTTTGTGTAACATTACCTTTCCCATTCATTCGGGATAAAAATTTCTGGCTGGAGACTCTACCTTTTCCATGCCACTTTCGCGTTTGTACTAGGATGAAAATCCCAGGAGCGACAACCTGAAAAAGTCATTGAAGTTGAAGCATTAGATATAATTTGTTTTGGGTCATTTGTTTCGGACATGGGTTATGTATTTGACCTAGTTGGGTTATAAACCGAGTTTTATTTTTCTCTTTTACCTAGCAACCGCGACTGTTGACGGGGGAAATTATTCACGAAAATATTTTGATATGCTTTGTATGATGATGGCGAACTAATTTCCAAAGAATCAATCTACTGTAATCGGATTTCAATTTGAGGTTCTTTTTATAAAATTCATATTAATCTATTTCCTTTAAATTCTTCTTGTAATCTCAATTATTTGCTTAATTTGATTTTTGTTATTTGATAGGATTCTTAAATTTGATTGTTGTCTGTTCTTGAATCAAATTCGCATTAACACAGCTTTTGAATTATCCCGTTCGATCAAATTGCGTTTGCTTAATTCGTAACAACTTTTAATCTATTTACTTAATTCGAAATTCAAGAACTTGCATCTTATAATTGCTATTGCGCTTGCCAGTAGTTGTTGTAATCGAATAGGATCAGACCCATTTGGGGAATTGGGATTTTATAGGAATCAATGAAAAGTATGAAGTCGATGTAATAGGTTGATTCATTTTAGCTTATTTGATAATCGCTTTTATTTAATCACTTTTTCTTGAAATCAAAATCTAAACCCCCATAAACTTCTTTTGTAATTGGTTAATTACAATTCAAGAATCTTCCCGATACGATACTCGAGTCATTGTCGCTAACTACATTTTCAAAATTACTTTTGTAACAGCTCGGGTCCCTCTTAAGGAAATCTCGACACTGCCATCTCACGATCTTCTCTATCCCCCTCTCTAGTAGAGTTTTTACCTTCCGTGAGAATTGAACCCTGTACCCTGGGGTTCAAGTACATGTTCGCTCCATTCCCAATACTAGCTCAATTGGTAGTGGGAATGGATTGAACATGTACTTGAACCCCAGGGTACAGGGTTCGATTCCCACAGAAGGATAAAACTCTACTAGAGAGGAGGTATAGAAGATCTTGAGGTGGCAGTGCCGAGATTTCCTTGCGAGGTGCCCGGATTGTTACATCGTTGTCTTCCTCTTTCTTGTTTTCAAAGTATCGGGAGGGGATAAATCCTCCTCCTCTGGGTCACTAATGGCCAATTTATCACCCCTCCTCTACTTCCTCGGAGTTGGGGGCAATTTTTCAGAGGCATGAACGATAAATCAAAGAGTTAGAAAAATATAATTGCACATAAGAGCAAAGAAATAAATGTAAGGTTTACCTTAGAGCTTTAGACTCCTTTCTCAGCTTTTGCTTCGACCAACTTCTAGGTCGCAGCCTTTTTGGTTGTAGTTTTGACGGCTGAAAAGAAAACAAAGTTATTGCAAGTTAGTAACAAAATATGAACTAAAGGGGCATGATTTGGAGTTTCCAAACCTTCAAGTATGTCGGATTCGATGCGAACATCCTCGATACCAAAGTGAAGGTGTCCCTTGAAACTGTATAAAGTGTGCTTAGTTGGAACTATCCGTAAAGCCATTGGCCTTGTTTGCTGCTGATGGACTTTTATGTGGCTCCCACAAATGAACCAATTTGGGAATGGAGGAGCAAGAGGCACTCCAAAGTCAGCAGTGGGCAGACGAGGGATTTTTGGTGGGAAAGCTTAACGACCACCTCATAACTTTTCTTAGCAGGAACGTGTGGAGGGATTTTTAAACCCTTTAATTTTTGTGAAATTTTTTCTCTCAAAGTTACTGCAGCCTCACTGATGGTTCGACTAATGTCATTTGGTCGATAGATAGTTTCAAAGTACTTTTGAAACTTTTGGATTTCTTTGATTTGACTAGAAGTACCTTTCTTGGCTTTGTCCTACACATCAAAAAAATCATATTCAATTAATTGGGAAAACGTAGTAACATTAAGAAATTCAGCAAAGTAATACTTTGACCACCAGTCATGTTATTCATGGGTACACAAGTGACTAGATTCAAAGTGAATGGATGCTAGGAAGGATCTATGGGAACAACGAGTGATCTGTGTCGAAACGTCTAACGCATTGCGCTAAGTAAAGGGTAAGATGACCAGGCTTTTTTTCTTGTAGAGACACTTAGGAAGGGTTTGTATCAAACCAAACTGTCGAGAGATGAGGTTTGGCTGGTAAGCTATCAAGGCAACCTGGCTTGCTTTCGACTGATTAAGCTTGTGGACAATAAAATGTGGGATTAAAAATGCTTCCTATATAAGTATAGACTCTGCTTCATATTTTTTGTATGGTGGAAGGATAACCCTTGTGAACCATTATGGGCCAAGCTCTCTTGCAGCAAAAGGAGCCATGCATGCTGTAAAGTCATAGAGCTTAGAAAAAATTTGGACAAATCCAGTAAATAAATATCTGAGTGTTTCCCCTTCCCTCTCTTTGATATCTTCAGCGTCTTCGTCCACAATTCTCTTGTGAGGCAAGCTGGCTTCAAAAGTTGCATTGGGCCAAAGTTGAAGTAGCCAAAAGGGTCCTGGTAATGAAAGATCCTCATGGCTCTTAAAATCTTTGAGTTTGGTGACACTTTCACTCAAAGCTTCATACAAGTTGGCCAAAATAATTTCACATAGGCATATGCCCCTGTTGTTGTGCAATTGGTTGGCCAAAATTATATACTTCTTGGCCATCTGAAAGGATCTGGTGCAGAAAACACAACGAGAGAGCCACATGGCCAGAAAGACTATATGCTCTACATTTGTCACTTAGGTAGTTGTCTTGTCATGATGGCAAGTAACAAAGTTTGTGTAGGTGGGCTTACCACCTTTGAAGTCTATGGGATCAACAACATCTATCTCTAGATTGTAGGGTAATCCATGTGGTTTAAGCCATGTGATAGCAGCTATGTCGAAGAATGTGGGAGTCATCATCCCACAAGGAAGATGAAAGGTATAATGGGTGTTATCCTAGAAGTATAGAGAAACTATCAAAAGGGTTGGACAACAAGTTGGGCCAATTTTTGACATCATAATCAGGTCATAAATTCCAATTTCTTTCCAAAAATCGCCCTTAACTTTCTCTACTTTTTCAAGCCAATCTGTATAAAATTTAGAGTCTTTGAAGTAAGGGGTTGCCTTAAATAACCTAGAGCCATCACTTATTTTTGAAAAATACTTACATAGTGTCAAAAAAAGGATTCAAAATGATGCATTCAAAAAAATGACACTTTCTTCCATATGGTACAAAGAGACATTTTTGGGGGGCAATTTGTTAGCTCCTAATTTCGATACTTGTGATTGAGTCATAAATGTTAATGACAAGTATCAAGCCTTTTGAAAAGTTTGAAGGCCTTTGACTGGAATAACAATGAAGAGACCAAGTCGAATCCTAATTGGCACAAAAGATAAAGTATGGAGTCTTGAACTTAGAAATATTTCTAAGTACTTGAACTTTGTTGCGAATGTGAATGCTACTGGGGGCATTCAACATGAGGAATTCAAATTCAAATAAAGGAGTGAATTTTGTTCTTATCCATTAGAATCTAATAAAAATGGCACACATCTAAGATATGAAGACATGCAAGGCTTCATTTGTCTTTATATTAGAAAATAAGGCTTTAATGGAAGTTATTTGGTCTTTTTTATAAATAAGGGTCTTAGAAATAGGACAAAGAGTGATTAATTTGTACTAGTAACTCAAATAAAAATCTCAAAGTATCAGGGTAGATAAAATAGTTGTGTGAGAATGTAATGATGAATAACATCATTTATATATCAAATGCAATTTAAGTCCTTTCTTTAAAGATGTTTCTCTGTTTCTTGCAAGTTACATTTTATGTAGTTTTACTAAGTCTTTTACGTATTTTAAATTTCCTTTCGATTTTAGCAATCCATTTATCTTCCCTTCGACTTCAATCCTTTTATTTAATCTTCTTGATTTAACATATTTCCTTGCATTCCTTTATTGTTTATCTTTTTCTTGCATTTTGAACAAGTTACTTATGAATCTTGTCAAAGATTTCATTACATCTTTCTTAGACTTTAAGCAATAAACATTTATAGCACATGTCTTAGGATCAATTTGATCAATCCTGTAAGTCACTAGAAACTTTGGTTATTTTAGAAGATCGGCGGTTGTTTACAAATTTTCACGGCAAACACTTGTGCGGCAACGTGTCGTGACTAACTGCACAACAAATGTCGTGACTTCCTTGTGCGGCTAATTGCCGTGACTGACTGCACAACCAGCTAAATTGACTTACATATTTGGCGTTACTAGCTGATGTGACTTCAAGCACCAGAACACATAGTTCTAAGAAGCACCAGAACATTAGCCGTTGAGCAATCATCATAACACCTAGTTCTGAGAAAGCATCAAACTACTAACTTTTGAGCCTCCTAAAGTTCTGAGATTCACTCACTCCTGTAGGGAAGTGGGTAACATTTACAAGTGTATGCTTCTTACATAATCATGTGTAAACACAATTTAAGTACATCAGAAGATCCTAATACACACTTAGATAATACATTATATTGTAGCACAAATGTGTTGTCTTCTTTGTCTTCAAGTTGCTTCTTCACGGACAACATCATGCATTTGAATTGATGAATTCTTCTTCTTCACAAGCTTTAAAAGCTTGGTTGATCTTTGATGAGCAGGTAGAAAGACTTCTTCATCTTGATTCACTTAAGAACATTCTAGACAGTAGCCCTTGTTCTTCTTTAATCCAATGATCATTTCAAGACACAACAATTATGTTGTGGATTTGTAATTGGAGCTTCCATGATCATCTTCATTGTCTTCTGCAACTTAACAAGCTTCTTGCAGCATATGGAATTAAGCTATTGTGAATTAATGACTTCTACAACTGCAGATTATTGTCAAACAGTTATCATCCTTTGGTTGCATAATTAATTGAGCACATCATGGTTTATTCCATTGTTATTGTGTAATAATCAATCTCATATTATTTTATGAAACATTAACAACGTGGTTCAAGACCATTTTGATAACTTGGTTGTATGTGTGTATGAACCTTTCTAGTTATATCATTTTACAGCAATACATTATCTAAACGCGAAAAACAATCGGATAAAAAGATGAAAAAAAGAGTCGCCACCGAACTTTTTTATCCTCGAAAGGAAAAAGGATCAATCGGAGAAAATCTAGGGAAAAGGAAAGACAAGGTCAACGCAAACAAGTCCAGGCTCGGGAGTCAGTTACATGAAGGGAATGTATTATCACCCCTTCACGTCCATCGTACTCGACAGGACCCACTCTTGAAGTTTTGCTCAAAGGGTGTAGGTATATGCTCCATCTACTGCTAACTAGAAACTTTAAAGGAAAGGATTGGAAAAGAATGAGAGAAATAGAAGCAAAGGGATCTATGAAAGAAGTTGACTTGAGAGGACACCGCGTCCCAGCCTTACGTATCTCATATGGGACGAGAATCATAGTCGATGTAGTTATAAACAGAACAAGAATAATTATGCTCTCTATGCGTCGTGCATATACCTATGTATCTCCATTATCAAATGAAGAATCAAAGTGTCGTAGTTCAGCTCACTACGGGTAACACTTTTTGTTTGTTTTGTGATTTTTAGATTGACAGTGCCAGTGTTCTAGCTTAGGTGTTTCCACTTGCGGAGTCGAAACTCAGGCGTTACCCGTTTGTTGTAGAACAGACATGACATGTCATGCGTCCGCAACAAAGTATGAGCTGAGAAGAGAAATACGTGTGAAGCTTGGTTCAATTTATTTTAAGTTGAAGTACTTTGAATTGTTTATGATTCATTGCATGTGTAGCATTAAAGTTTATGACGATAAGAACAAATACTTTGCATAATGATCCAAGCGTCTCTCACACAAAGAATCCTAGAAGAGGTAAGGTGTTCACCTGCTCGTCATTTCCTATGTACTTAAAACTCATGGCATACTACACACACCTTAGTTGTTAAGTGTTTTTTGCTTTTATTTGAAGGTAATAAATGAGACTCAAAGGTTAAAAGAAAATCTAAGAGGGACTAGACTTTTACCCTAAATGTTAGCATGCAAAGATTGATCCTACGTTAAGGTATCTAACCTAACTAACTTAATGAAGTTAGAATAGGTGTCTACTTGTATCAACTTGATTAGGAGTCAAGTTAATGGATGAGAAAGAACAATAAAACAAACAACAATGATATCACATATCAAAGTAGAATAAAAGGAGATGTGAATAAGATCACATAAGCGTCAACATCATTCGATGTGAACTAACGAAAAGATGTGGCAGTTTGAATGCAAAATCCTCATTCCACTTGACCGACTAAAAAATAAGAGGAAGTGGTGTTCAAAGCTTCAATCATGTAATGAGATCTAGGAACGACTCAATACAAAGAATGACAGGAGTCGACTGCGGACTCTCCTTCCGTCTAATGCCTTCTTGGATGTCTTATATGGAAAATGGGAAAGAGATGCCTTTTGGAGGTCTTAGGAACAAAAGTAAACAAACATAAGCATGGTCTCCTTTGAGGACTTTCAATCAATCCTACTTCTCATGTTATTTGAAAATGAAAAAAAGTGTGGAATTAGTAAAAGGAAAAGACATAAGAGATAAAGATAGAGATACACAAGGGCACACATCACACCAAAACATACCTCACAAACAAACTCAACCTCTAGGGGTTGACAATGCATCTCTATAAATGGGCTTAGAAAATAATGTTCTTAGAAAATGAGATCTTTTACTTGAAATCTTTCCATAAATGGAAAGTTCTAAAAGTATAACTTTCCCAAAATGGTAAATTTCCATAATTAACAATCTTTCACATAATCTTGATTATTGATGATTCTTTTGACCTTCTCTTGATCAATTTTATCTCATTGGACCCTCTGGACATGATGAGTATGATTTTATCCTCAAAAGTCGAGAGTTGACTTTTGGTTGACTTTTATCCAATCAATTTATTCTTGATGAATTCATCAGTTGAACATCTTCTGAATACAATCAAAGACCAATATCACGTATTCAGTTACTTGAGAACACATAGAAGACAATGAACTCAAGTCTTGGCCTAAGAATCAGAAATAAATTGATTCTAGGCAAAACCCTACTTTTAACCTGTTGCTTGAGGAGGGTTGACTAAGGTCAAAACCCTACTTTCTCTAGGGATGATTGAGAAATATTTTACTCGGGATGTCACATGTGTCAAGATGATATAGAGACACATTTTCCCTGATCATGAAGTTCTTTTCTTCTTTTATCCAATAAACCCTAATTTGGACTTCCTCAAGGAGATGATGATCATCTTGCATTTTCTCTCAAGTTCCCAACCTCTGGGGATCAATATGTGCTTTGTGAGATATTGTTTATGTAAAGTATTGTTCCATGGCTTGAATAAGCTCTTTTCCTTTATGACGATGATCTTGTGCCTTTAAAAAACACGTGACGCGTGTATGATGGGTTATAACTTAAATGCAATGCATGAAGCATAAGCTACTTGATGTTAGTAATAAATATGAGGGAAAATTTTGGGGTTACAGTTGCCCCTATTCAATCCACTGTGAGCCCGAAGGGATGAAAAGCATAGGATTTCAAACATTGATGGTGAAGAGTGATTGAATACTGAAATAAACCAAAAAAATTTGCACTCCGTGAGAAATAAAGTAACCCTATTTTCAGAGAAAAACCATACCGAAGGTGGAAGTCACAAAGAAAGAGTCATCAACATAGGTTGAACTCTGCAATGTTGGTCATGACAGACAAACAAGCAAAGAATAAGAGACCAACTATAGGTGGACTCGACAACAAAGACTGGACCAAAGGCAGAATTGCTGGAGATAACCAAGAAAAGTAAGACCAATTCGGAGGTGGGCTTACAACAAGGAATGAGACTAAGTCGGAAGTAAACTCAAACAAGGATAATATGAGGCCAAGCCGAAGGTGAATTCGAAAATTAAGACTATGTCGGAGGTAGGCTTACAACAGAGAATGAGACTAAGTCGGAGATATACTCAAACAAGGATAATATAAGGTCAAGCCGAAGGTGAACTCGAAAAAAGTAAGACCAATCCGGAGGTGGGCTAACAACAAGGAATGAGACTAAGCTGAAGGTAGACTCAAACAAGGATAATACAAGGCCAACCCGAAGGTGAACTCAAAAAGTAAGACTATGTTAGAGGTAGGCTTACAACATGGAATGAGACTAAGTCGGAGGTAGACTCAAACAAAGGTTACGAGGCCAAGCCGAAGGTGAACTCAAAAAGTAAGACTATGCCAGAGGTAGGCTTACAATAGGGAATGAGACTAAGCCATAGGTAGACTCGAACATGGATAATACGAGGCTAAGCTGAAGGTGAACTCGAAAAAATTAAGACCAAGCCGAAGGTG
This sequence comes from Lathyrus aphaca, assembly GCA_963966055.1. Taxonomy (NCBI): domain Eukaryota; kingdom Viridiplantae; phylum Streptophyta; class Magnoliopsida; order Fabales; family Fabaceae; genus Lathyrus; species Lathyrus aphaca. Next base: position 296,597,213 of record OZ014519.1, on the reverse strand, counting down.
GGCTTACAACAAGGAATGAGACTAAGCCGGAGGTAGACTCAAAGAAAGGTTACGAGGCCAAGCCAAAGGTAAACTCGAAAAGAGTAAGGCTAAGTCGGAGGTAGACTTACAATAAGGGATGAGACCAAGCCGGAGGTGGGCTCAAACAAAGGTTATGAGGCCAGGCCAAAGGTAGACTCGAAAAGAGTAAGGCTATGCCGGAGGTAGACTTACAACATGGGATGAGATCAAGCCGAAGGTGGATTCAAACAAAGGTTACGAGGCCAAGCCGAAGGTAAACTCGAAAAGAGGAAGGCTAAGCTGAAGGTAGACTTAAAATAAGGGATGAGACCAAGCCAGAGGTGAGCTCAAACAAAGTTTACGAGGCCAAGCCAAAGGTAGACTCGAAAAGAGTAAGGCTAAGCCGAAGGTAGACTTACAACAAGGGATGAGACCGAACCGGAGGTGGACTCAAACAAAGGTTACGAGGCCAAGCCAAAGGTAGACTCGAAAAGAGTAAGGTTAAGCCGAAGGTAGACTTATAACAATGGATGAGACCAAATTGGACGTGGGCTCAAACAAAGGTTATGAGGCCAAGCCGAAGGTAGGCTCGAAAAGAGTAAGGCTAAGTCGGAGGTAGACTTACAACAAGGGACACCATAGAAGGTGATTCCACTAGGGATGACAAGCGTCGAAGGGTAAGGATATCAAATCTTCGACCCTTAAGTTAATTGAAATCATGTTAAAAAATGAGCTAGGCATTCTCTATGGGTATATTTATATTTGATTAAAAAAATCACTGTTTCGGGCTTTCGTGAAAGGTACCAAGACTAGCTTATGCTTCGTATGCATGTGTTTGAATTTTTCCATGACGTAATCCTCCATATTTATTGAAATGCTATGCTTTAGAGGATGAAATATAATGATGATTACTATACGCAGATGCAAGGAGAGGACCACTGGCTTGATCTTTCGGATTCCTACGGGGATAACACATCTTCTAGGGAGAATGTTAATAACACACTTGCTCTAAACTTCCAAAATTGCCAAAAATAAATTGGACTTAGAAATGCTAAATAATGATGACCCTGATGGAAAAGGTCTTAGCTAGAATGATTTGGCTTCGGGAGGTACAATAACAATAAAAATCCGCTGGGGAAAGGAAAACCTTCTAACCTGGCTAAGGAAAGGATTTTTCAATACTCGGCTTATGGGAGAGATCTGTTGGGGACCTAATCAGGAATAAGGTATCTGCTTGGGAAATGTGCCAATAAAGATTGGAATTTGAATTACTACAAACACCAGTCTTAAGCTAGGGATGAATGTCAACAACACATTGGATTTTGGGTGGGGAAAATGTCTATAACCAATAGACTTTAATCCTCAAAGAAATGTCACATCTGATGTACGAGAAGGAAAACACTCAGACTTCTCATCATTTTCACCACTGCTGGGGAGTAAGGAATCTTCTTGTATTATTGGGGATACGAAAATCCTTGCAAGGAATACTTCTCTATTGAAGGATAATTCTCTGCTTATGGTATCATGTAAGACCCTCACTTTCCCTTTTTTGAAACATATTTAATAATTCACATAATCAAAGTTTTTAAAACCAAATACAGTGGAATGTCACATCATAAAACCAACAATGAAACTTATTTTCTCATAAATGAATTAAAACAATGGGAATAAACGTTTTATTCAAATCACGGCAATCTGCCAACAACATCAAAAATCTACATAAACTCGTGGTCCACAATATCTCCAAATAAGGAATGATACATAGCAAAACAAATAAAGAATAAAAAATAAAGAAAACTCACAAAATCTTGTGTTACGTATAAGAGCGACTCTTAAGACTCGATGAAACACCCATATATAACAACATACCTCAAAGCATATATATTATAGATGAATCCAAGTTTGGATATTGAAATACAAATAAGTTCTTAGTCAACACATTACATACAGTAAATGCCCGAATGCAAAAGTCTAAACTAAGGCATAATGTATACAAGATGTTCAAAAAAAGCTAAGAACTAGATCAACAATGATCTCAATATAAACTCCATCAGTGGTGGCCATGTCATTCTCAAAATATCAACTAGTAAGGATAAATCAAATGACTTTATCCTTACCTTTCTTAGAACCTTGAGTACCTGTAACAATAATCAACAACATGGGGTGAGATAACAAAATCTTAGTGAGTCCCTATCTTACGGATTCTCTCGGCTTTACAAGGTTCTATAAATTCTACTCAATTCGAAAAATAAACCTAAGACTTTGAGTTCACTCATATGGAAACATGTTTTGATTTCACACACTCAATTATCACTAACTGGTAACCACATCAAGGTATCCCTTCTTCCCATCCTCTTCTACGTCTAGAAGTCGACCCGAGTCATGGATCCTAGTATTTAATTGACATATAAAATGGATTCGGATCCTAGGTTCATACATCTAGAATTATCACTTCACATGGTTCGTGCACCATCATAAGTCTCGTTACCCGTAGGCTCCATTCATACTAAACACGAGAATCAAACCTATCAAGTAATTAAGCATACATTTCGGAGGAGCCCTTAGCTCATGAAATTACATCACAAGGGAAACCGTTCCGATTACGTGACTTTAACATAAACCTTATTGCATATACCAATCATAAGTCCACAATCTCCTTACACATGAAGAATGCATAAGACATTCATGAGGCTATATACGCCTTTTATAACAAGATACAACCAACGGGTTGACACACATATTCCATATAGTGTTACCCTCCACTAGACCCTTACTCGACTAAGGTACACATCTATATACCGAACGTCCGAGCATTTCCATCTAGATTCTAACAACTTCCTAGTCATACTACTAGGTCTCATAAGTGTAATGCATAAAGGTTTCCTCTTCACCCTAGCCTCTACACTTTTATATGATTAGGTTCCATAAACCACATAATCAAACAAAATCGATTAAATATCATAATTAATTAAATCTCACATCAAAAGAAATAATTTCCCATTGCAATAGATATATTATCCTTTTAGATTCGAATCGATATAAAGTACGCTTAAATCAGATACTCAGGTAAGAAGTTATGAATTTTGAAAATAAAAATATTTTTTCCAAAACCTTTAGTGGTAACCGGTTACTTCGCCCACACTATTCATCTTGGGGATAAATGAGAGTTCCAACCACATTTCATAAACGGTTACTCATTTCAAGTAAACAATTACTCTTCATAAAAATTGTGTGTTTTTACACTTTTTCAACGAAGTAATCGATTACTCCAAATGGGTAACCGATTACTTCATGGAAGACTTGCCAAAACCTGCATTTTTACAATATCAAAAACCAGTAAACTCATTTCAAGCTCAATGAACATGTTATCACTCATTATAGGTCTTTTCACACATAACATGACCATACTCATGCATTTATATAACGATCTAACCGCTAGAAAACTCGATTTAACAAAATTACCCGATTCTAACCTAGAATTCCAAATTACTCAACCCTAAAATAAAAGTAACGACTAGACTCACCTCTAGCAATGCAGATAATGAAGATTGTGAGATGAAATGATGTAGATGAAGTTGATGATCCAAAGCTCTTCTTCTTCCCCGAGTTTTTATCTTTTCTTTCCTTCTTTCACACTTTTCTCTTCTTCCTCTCTCTATGTTTCTATGTTTGTATAAGAAATGAAACCATATCAATTACACTTATATAACTCTAGTTATTAACCTAACTGGTCCAAGTTGAGGGTACCCAAAAATGTCTCTGAGTCACTTAATTAATAAAACCTCTGTGTTAGATAATATTAACTATTGAATTTGAGTTCGTCGGTTGCTCTAATTATTTAAGTTGAAAACACTCAAATCACACCGGAACCCTATTAATCTTAATTAATATTATCCAAAGCATTTAGTAATTTACAGGGTATTACATCATTCCCTCCTTAAATATAAATTCGTACTCGAATTTAAAAGATTACATGAATAGATAAGGGTAAGCATCCTGCATTTCCAATTCGAGTTCCCAAGCAGCATCACCCGGATGCGTTACATTCCACTGCACCTTAACAAGTTGAATTTCCTTGTTTATTAGCACTTTGGTTTCTCTTCCCACAATACGGCGCGATTGTGGTTCAAAAGATAAGTATGTTTCTATCTTAATAGAATCTGGAAGTAATGGTTGAAGAGGACCATGAACAAACTTCTGAAGTTTAGACATGTGAAAGATATCATGTATCTCTAATAGAGAGGGTGGTAAGGATAATCTGTAAGCTACTTCACCAATCCTTTCTAAGATATGATACGGTCTCATGTATCTCGAACTCAACTTTTGTGACTTAAACGGTCCTTTAAATCTCAATCTTGGGGTAACCTTGAAAAACATATGGTCACCCTCTTCAAATTCCAAAGGTCTCCTATGGTCATCTGCATAGCTCTTCTGGCAATCTTGTGCTTGTTTAACTTTCTCATGAATCATCTTAATCTTTTTTGTAGTTTCTTGAATAATTTCCGATCCCAAAATTCTATCTTCACCAACTTCTGCCCAACACAAAGGCGTTCTACACATTTTCCCGTACAATACATTGTAAGGAGTCATACTTATGCTTGCATGATAATTGTTGTTGTAATAAAACTCAATCAATGGCAAGAGTCCCTTCCAATTTCCTCTACTTTCCAACACATTAGCTCTTAACATATCTTCCATAGTTTGGATTGTTCGTTTCGTCTGACCATACATTAGAGGATGATTCCACGTACTCAAATTTAACCTCATACCCATAGCTTGTTGAAAAGCTCTCTAGAATCTTGAATTAAACTTTAGATCTCTATCCGAAACAATGTTTGAAAGAACACCATGAAGTGTCACAATTTCATAAAAGAACAACCTTGCAATTGACTTTCCTTATAAGTAGTCTTCACGGCTAAGAAATGCGCAGATTTCATTAGTCGATCCACAATTCTCCAAATAGAATTATACCCTCCTAGTGTACTAGGTAACCTAACTGCAAAATCCATAGAAATGTTATCTCATTTCCAAACTGGAATATCTAAAGGTTGCAACAGACTGTCCAATCTCTGATGTTCAATCTTCACTTGTTGACACACCACACATTCTGACACATACGCTACAATGTCTCTTTTCATGCCAGACCACCAATAGTCTTTTCTCAAGTCCTGATACATCTTTGAAGAACCAGGATGTATTGTAAAAGTACCTTTATGAGCTTCATCTAAGATTTTTCTTTTTAACGCCACATCATTCGGAACACAAATTCATTGGTAAAAAAGAATGATGCCATCCGCTGCTCGTAAGAAACCTGGTTGAAGTAACATCTCTTGTAACTTCTCATCCAACACCTATTCTTGTAGAATTTCATCTCTTAGAGTAGAATTTACATTCAAAATTCCCATAATTACACCATTAGGTGTCCAAACAAATTAAAGATTAATATCTCGGAACTTTTCCAACAAGGCATACTCTAACATCATTAACTCGGCATTATGGATCACTTTCCGACTTAAGGAGTCTGCTACTTTATTTGCCTTCCCTAGATGGTACTTTAGTTCTAAATCATAATATTTCAAGTACTTCATCCATCTTCTTTGTCTCATGTTTAACTCCTTCTGATCAAATAAATATTTCAAACTGTTGTGATCGCTGAACATTTCAAAACATACACCATACAAATAATGTTGCCATACTTTCAAAGTAAACACTACTGCATCTAATTCCAAATCATGAGTTGGATAATTCTTCTCATGAACTTTTAACTGACGAGAAGCATAAGCCATAACTTGGCCATATTTCATTAAAACACCTCCTAATCACTTCTTTAAAGCATCACAGAAAACTTGATACGACTTGTTGGGATCGGGAATAATCAAAACAGGAGCAGTCGTCAATTTTTCCTTCAAACTCATAAAACTCTATTCACAATAGGAATCCCACTCGTAAGAAAAATCCTTTCGATTAAGCTTTGTCATTGATAGTGCCAATCGAGAAAATTCCTTAATAAACCTTATATAGTAACCACCCAAACCTAAGAAACTCCTAACCTCTGAAGCATTCTTTGGACTTTCCCAATAAATCATCGCTTCAACTATCGATGGATCCACTATCATGCCTCCTTGAGGTATAACATGGCCTAGTAATTACACTTCCGACATCAAGAATTCACACTTGCTTAACTTATCAAAAAGTTATATCTCTTTCAAAATTGATAAAACAATTCTTAGGTGTTCTTCGTGCTCTTGCGAAGTACGAGAAAAGATAAGAATGTCATCAGTAAAGATTACAAAGAATGGTGTTGGATTCAGTTTGGTCTTTTATCTGGGCTTCTCTTTATGCCTTTGCTCCCTTCGCCATTGTGACCTTGACATAAGATTACTACCTTTATAGTTTTCATAGACGTATGCAGATTTGTTGGATGATTTAAGCTCTTTTCGGTACTACATTGAATAGCCTCTTTCTACGTCGAACTTCCTCCATTTATGCTTTCCTTTCTCTTTAGCTTCGACGAGTTTAACCCACTTTCCATTTGGAACCTCGCTGAACTTGAAAGTGACCTACCTAGCTCCCGACATTTGAGGTCTTCCACCATGTTGTCTCTGAGCAGATTCCATTGGATCGAAACCCCTTTGGCATTGATTCGTTCTCTGCCCGTGTCTTTCTTTGGCCTTTCTCACTCCTTGAAGATTATGGGCAACCTTCTTGTCGAAGATAGAACTGCACCTAGGGCACAACATTACCTCAGAATGCTTCCTGTGACACCTGTGTAAATAGTAAAAAATAGTTTCTTCTTCCTTGGGGAAGGCCACCTTATTATATTCTTCGTGACGAGTCTGTTCGTTAGCATCCATGGTTTGTTCTTATGTTATTTCGACCATGTTTATATCAATTTCATCCTTCATACCTAATTTGGAGAAGTCCATATCAAGGCCCTTAGTTGCCTTGTCCATTCACACGAAACTGTCATCAATTTCTTTTGTTACAATCCGAATATTCGAACCCTCCAGTTCAACAAGGGGATCAACAGTGACCCCCTCACCAACCCTCTCGACTTCAGTTGATGTTTTGAAGAAAAACTCGGTTGCTACTCATATATAATGCTCCATATGGATACCGTCAATATCCTCAGTGAGCTTGAAACATACAACATCATTGTTGAAGTCTTCAGTAACTTCACTCACAACATCATTGTTGAAGTCTTCAGTAACTTCACTCACAACATCATTGTTACCAAGAGCCTCGTTAGTGTCAACATTATCTGCGCTGCTGTCAGAATCCTCAGCCATTTCAATCATGTTCACTTCACTAGGTTCTAATTTGGTTCCGCTACCTACAGGGGGTCAGCATCAATCTTTATTTGGTTCTTGGGTTTCTCCCCAAACTTGAGTCTTCCCTCTTGTATAGCATTCAACACCATGTCACTAAAAAGAAAACAATGAGAAGTTTTATGACCAAAAAAATTATGGTATTTACAAAAACCCCTCAGTTTTCTTTGTTCTAAAGGTGGTATTTTAACACCAGGAGGCACTAGTATTTGACCATCCTTAAATAACAAATCAAATATTTTGTCACATTTAGTGATGTCGAAAGTGTATGTTCTATTTGGAAACCTATCATTCCTTTCGGTTTCAACGAGATTTTTTTTCATTTGAAGGGACTAGCATTTTACAAGAATAAGGGGTACACTATTTCAATTCTGCAAGATCTATCTCGCTATTTTTGAAACTCGAGGACTCATTATATTGGACCTCATCACTTTCATTATACTCGAGATAAGCTATTATTTTGTTCTTATTTCCTTAGCTTTTTCATATTTCAGGCGTTCTAATTGTCGAACTCTATCGGCCAACTAGGCTATATCTCTCAAGCATTGGGTGTCCAACATTTTTCTAATAGAGTAATCTAGGCCACCAGCAATCATTTCAATAAGATCTTGCTCAGAAACTTGTGTAAAACACCTATCCTTAGGTAATCAAAACCTATTCAAGTAATCATTTATTTGCTCAGTAAACTTCCATTTAATACTAGCCAAATCCTTCAAACTAATCTTAGTTTGTTCCATGTAAAATTGTTCATGGAACAAACATTCTAACTGGGTCCAGTTGCAAATCGAACCAGGTGGCAAGGTGGTGAACCATGTAAATGCATTTTTGATGAGGGAACGAGGAAAATACTTAACTCTAAGGCTCTCAACATTTGCAATTTCCTCGGCTTCGATCAAGTAACGTGCCACATGTTCGACACTAGACTCAATAGTGTCCCCTGAGAATTTAGTAAACTTCGGAACCTTCGTCCTAGGGGTAATTCAGACTGAAATATATAGTCTACTATGGGTGAACTAAATTTTGGCCTGGCAAAGCCCATATTCACCATTTCGAGCCATTATCCTTTCGACCAAGGCTGCCAAGTTATTCTTCGCTGCTATGTTGTTACGTCGAATCTGATGTACCACATTATCAGTGTTTTGGTTTCTATTTACTATAACTATCCTTGGTTCCACTTCTTTAGGGGCTGGTATTTGATTTCTAGGAGGTTTGACCCTAGGTGGTTCGATTATCGCCTAATTTTCTAGATTCTCTAGTTCGACATTTTCCCTCATTCAAATATCTTGGTTTCCCTTTATTGCCTAATTTTCTGGATTCTCTAGTTTGACCCATGTTTATTCCAAAACCTGACTCTTGCAGTGGAGAAGAAATCACATTCTCTGAAAAATATTGGGGGTGCACTACGCAAATTTTGCATCATCGAAGTCGACAACCATAAATTGGATTCCTAGGTAACATCTGTGAGAACCTGTGGGGAGGGAAACGTCTATACGCAGTAGTTCCTGGTGGAGGAGTTTTAGGATTGACCCCAATATACTCCAACACAGGTTGAGTATATGCCCTCGTATACGTTGCTCCAGGTCCTTCCATCGAAGGTATTGGTTCGGATACCATGGTTGGCACTGTTTGTCCTCCTGTCGAAGGATAGGGGGTGGCACCATATCAATTATTAGCATACCATGAGAATTGGTGTTGCCAACTTAAGCGTTCGAACTACTTGATTGAAGATTCGTTCCACTCGCTTGAGGATTAAGATCATTTGGGTTATCCTGATTCGATAGCATTTTCCTTGTTTGTCTTCTTCTTGGTCTATATTTGTATGTAGTGGCTACCTTTCCACTTCTTAAATGCATGCAACAAACGTTTCACAATGCTCTTGACCAATGAAAATGCTTTCTTCAAAAAAAACTTTTAAGGAAGCTATAAAACTTCTTCCAACAGTTATAACACCGTTCCACTGGGTGTGCCAATTTGTTTACCTTGAAAATTGGTAATCAACCGTTGATCTTCTAAAAAAACCAAATTTTCTAGTGACTTGTAGAATCGATCATATTGATCCTAGGACATGTGTTATAAATGTTGATTACTTAAAGTCTAAGAAAGATGTAATGAGCGCTTCAACAACATTCATAAGTAACTTGTTCAAAATGCAAGAAGAAGATAAACTATAAAGGAATTCAAGGAAAACTATTAAATCAAGAAGATTAAATAAAATGATTGAAGTCGAAGGGAAGATAAATGGATTGCTGAAATAGAAAGGAAAAACTTAAAATACGTAAAAGACTTAGTAAAACCGCAGAAATGTAACTCTCAAGAAACAGAGAAATATCTTTAAAGAAAGCACTTAAATTGCATTTGATATATAAGGTGTTAATCACGTACATTCTCACACAACTCTTTTCTCTACACTGATACTTTGAGTTTTTGATTTGAGTTACTAGTACAAACTAACCACCCTTTGTCCTATTGCTAAGACCCTTATTTATAATAGACTAAATAACTTCCATTAAGGGTTTATTTTCTATGATAATGACAAACGACGCTTTGCATGTCTTCATATCTTGGATGTATGCCATTTGTCTTACTTTCTAATGGATAATAACAAAATTCCCTCCTTTATTTGAATTTGAATTCCTCGTGTCGAATGCCCTTAGTAGCATTCACATTCACAACAAAGTTCAAGTACTTAGAAATATTTCTACGTCCAAGAATCCATACTTTATCTTTTGTTCCAATCAGGCTTCGACTTGGTCTCTTCATTGTTATTCCAGTCGAAGGCCTTCAAAATTTTCAAAAGGCTTGATACTTGGCCTTAACATTTATAACTCAATCACAAGTGTCGGAATTAGGAGCTAACAACAGGGAAGTCGCAACAGTTGTTGTGCAGTTAGTCACGAAAGGTAGTCACGCAAGGAAGTCGCAACTACAATGCAGTTAGTCATGGAAGGTAGCTTGAGAGTTACTCAAGTGAACCATGATATATCGTGTGTTTTTTACTCTTTCTTATGTTTTACTTTAATGTTTATGCTTCCACAACGCAACTCAAAGCATCACTTAACGCAACAATGTTAAGAGACAAGAATAGGTCAAGAGTGAAAGCCCCAATTCAAACCCCCATTTCTTGTTTTCTCACACCTTCACCATATTCCCCGACGTCCAAGAAATATTCGTCGTCGTTCTCCCTCGTATAACTCCAATGACGACGAGGATGAACCTCGAGGACCTCTCTATCAAGAGATTATGTCTACAAGGTTACCTAAAGGCTTAGAGAAGCCTCCTTTTCTAGGTTCCTACGACTGAACAACTAACTCGGATGGACATATAGAGAATGTTGATGCTTTGCTCGAATATCGCAACGTCCAGGGTGCGATAAAGTGTAGACTATTCCCGACCACGCTCAAAAAAGGGGCAATGGCCTGGTACAAAAGTATTTCCCACAAGTCGATCACCTCTTGGAGACAACTAGGGAGGATGTTTTCAAGGCATTTCATTTCCTCCTGCCGACTTCCGAAGTCCGAGGCCTCCCCAGAGGCCATTATACGAGGAAAACACGAATCTATGCAAGCATATATCGAGAGGTTTAATAAACAAGTTTTCCAGGTCTCAACGACCGGTGACATGAAGAAGTATCTACTAGAACGCGGGCTCCATCCCCGTAGTGATTTTGCTAAAGGCGTCGACATCGAGACCCCGACGATGCTCGATGCCTTTTCCCCAAAGGCTCAAGTGTATATTCAATACGAGGAGAAAGAAATAGTCAACAATGCTCATGACTCCAGGTATCGAGAGGTGTAACACCCTAAATTTTCCCTCTGGTTTTCTATCTCCGTCTGCTTTTCGTTTTGCATTCATACGCATTTTTCATACCATTTGCATAAGTTCCTAAGATATGGGATCATCATTTCCTGAAGGATTAGGGCTTCACGCCTTATCGGTGGTTATCAGAAGAATTCAATGCTTTGGTTTGCAGTCAGCAGTGGTATCATTTTCCTCATGTCACTGGATTAGGGTTTATTTCCCTGAAACAGTGATCCTCAGAGATGTCACGTCTGCAAATATTATTCAGTATGCATTTGGCTCGTCACCATGATTTTCTTCTTCATCAAGTCATAAGGCTATTCTCGTCTTCTCAGCATCTCAAGTTATCTTCTCTCTCAGCAACACTAGTTTCAGTTCAAGTGCATTTTGTTTAGTCATGATTTAGTTCGAGTGGATGTTTGACCTAATCTTGGTCAAACTGTCAAAAGTTTGTTTCGAATTCGAGTTATTCGTTTCAGTGATTGACTCCTCGGGCAGTGTGTATCCAAGGGTGTGATGTGAGATTCTTCAGGTTATCAAGCAGTGATTTGTGCGAAGTTTTGGTTCAGAAAATCAAGTTCATAGTTCAATATTCCAAATGATGTTCATATGTGGATATACAAAAATTCCAAGTAATTCAAGAATGTCAGATTCAAGATTTGTGTTAAGATTCATCATCTTTTAGTCAGATTCAAGGATTGGATTCAATGCAAATCAAGGATAGGAATATTAGTTCGGGCCCATTTGCAATTTTACTTCATTAAACTCATTACCATTTCGTATCCATCTCATTTCTTTCATTTTCAATTCATAAACATCAATCTGTGTCCATATTCCAAATTTCTTCTCATAAGCCAATTTTACACGTTTATCCATTTGTTTAAATTCATTTTTTCCCATCCTTTAGAATCATTTTCCAATGTTCAGATACTAACCACATCCCATTACTTCAATGATTTATTTTCCTTTTTATCCATTGTTCTAATAATAGTATTCATTATATTCTTCCTATTTTTCCTAAATATTCCTAAAATCCATTCCTATTTTAGCCCAAACAAAACCCATTAGATTATTTTCCTTTATTTTTTCTAACACAAAAAATTATTATATACAGCCAGCTAGCACAAAAAAGAATGGGACCAAATTGCATTACAAAAAGATTTCATCACGCCATTCCGTATAGACCACCACAGTAATTTTTCTGCAACCAATTTCCACATCACTACCACAAATACGCATTCCCTTGGTCCCACTCACACCTCACACAAAAATAAACTATTTCCATTCCACACATGCCATGTACACATCACCCAATTTCTCACCTTTTTTCTCATCACACAAACACACAGTCATTTTCTTTTTCTCAGCAAAAACCACAATCTTTCATTGCAAGCATTACACACACGCGTTCCGCACCACCCTCACAAACAGACCACATCATGCAAATTCATCCCACCATGCACTACCACAATATTCCTCAGCTTTCTCACACCAAAGCCATCACACAAAAGGCTACCAACGCATAAGCCAATGGCAATAAATTAACAACAGCACAAACCGCATAACCAACAACCACCTCTCATCATTCTCACCGCACCACCCTTCATTCTATTCATAATAGCAACTCGAAACCTAGACCTCCTTCATCATTTCCATTAACAATACAAACCATCCCGCAAACCACACCCTCCATTTAACATTCAACCATTCCTTTTCTTTACTCCGCAAAAACCCGTCCAACATCATCTTCTCCATAACATCACAAACCGTCGAAACAACTCAACAACACCAAAAATTCTGGACAGAAGAAAAAGAGTGGCAATAGATCTGAAATAAGGAGTGAAGAGATTTGAGGCAATGCAAACCAGAAAACGTAGGTTCAGTTTCGACGACGAGCTTGAGAGAAAACCTTAACCGTGTCGGAGCTGCTATCACAACCATGATGAACCGCCAACCACTCAGCATCCCTCACCGTCTCCGCCGCGAAGCCCAGAATCCGGCGATCTCATCATCAAATCACAAATCCTCAAGCCGGCAAACTCCGATCTGACACCAATTCGTGTTTGCTATAACGATTTCGAGAGGGGTTTTGCGAATTTGCGATATTCAGAAAAGCAGTTCCGGCGTGGTGATGTTGTTGGTTTTCCGATGAAGAATCTCCAACAAAAAGAAGACCAGCCTCATCTGGACGCAGCAGTGGACGCCGCGATTTCTAATTTCTGGTCTTGCAGGGTTTGTTTTCAACGACGGACTTGATGAACTGCATTTGGGGATCGCGTTTTGTTACTTTTCTTCTTTTGACTGATTTCCTTTCAATCCTTGCCTTTTATCTATTGTTTTTATTTATTTTTTATATACATATTATTTTGTTTGGTTTTACTGGTTTAATTTTCAAGTGACCAATTTACTGAGTTTTTATTATTAATATTGTTTTCCTAAGTGTTGATGCGGGCCTTGTGAGGCCCATCTGCTTTTTCTTCAAACACTCCCATTTCTTGCGACACATCCTCCCCTTTCTATTTTTCTTTTCTTTTTTTTCTTAGTTGATTTATGTATTTTATTCTATTAAAACTTATTAAATATAATTTTGTTAATTAAATTTTTATTAGCATTTGATAGAAATTTAGTTTGAAATTTTATTAGATTTCACTTTTATTTTATTTTAGTTTTGTTCTGTTTATTTTAATATATTTAAAGTTCATGCTTAATTATAATTTTTGTTCAACTACCTTTAATTTCAATTATTAATTTTGGTTCTAGTTTTTGTTTAATGTTTTATAGGCTTATTGCTTGATACCGATAACGGAGGATGTTGTTGGATGATGACCTTGATGTTAATTATTCGTGAAAACTCTTGCTGAAAGTTGTGATTCCTAGTCGATTATTTTTGGGACTAGTGAGACCTCTGAATACCGATTGAATTTAGACTTCGCGCAGACTAATTTGTGGTCTTAATTCTGGATGTGGGAAGCCTGTATCTGACCTTTGTCTGATACCCTGGTAATGGACAACTTATAAATCCGTTCTGGACTTGATATTATTTTTTGAGTTTCTCTTGTGCACGTATTGAAGAGGCAACAGACCTTCTCCGTTAGGTAACACTGAGGATTGATTCTACTTATAGCATACTGCTGCATCTGGAAGTCCTACTGGTGTAGGCTCTGTTTGTGATTGTCTGGTTACTTCATACCGTATTCTCATTTCCTTATCTTCATTCTTATTCATCTCCACTTCGCATTCTCATCTCCTTATTTTCATTCTTATTCATCTTATTTCTTCTTCCTTACTTCTTTCACTCCCATTTTGTGATTGTTTGGTATTGTGTGTCTCTTCTCTTCATCTTGTTGGCTTCTCAAGCCCTTCTTTATCTTGTTTTGGTTCTGATCTTGTGCATTGATTCCATGTCTTGTGCATTTTGCTTTGCATCTTTCATAAGTTTACATAAGTTTGCATATGTGTTTCATGTTGCATCATGTTGACTTGTAAGCTTCATCTCTCATTCTTTTGAGTTGCATTTGCATTGTGCATTTGTTCATATCATTTCATTTCTGTTTGTATGATGTTAACATGTTATCTTGTTCATTTTGTTTCACTTGTATGCATGATGCTAACCTTGTAGGGGCTATGGTAAGTGTGAGATGTGGAAGTTGAGTTCCACATCTCCAAATCTCATCTCTTCTTATGTTTATTTGTACTAACTCTTTTGTTATTGGGCTTATGCCTTTCTCATCTCTTCTTCTATCTTCTTCTTTCTCTTCTTCTTTCTTTCTTCCTTAGAATAGAAACCACACTAACCTTAGGATATCCATGCATGATAACACTTAGGATTCTTTAGTCCCCCTTTAGAATTTTGCCTTTATGATTCTTTTGGTTCTTCTTCTCTTCTCATCTCATAACCATAAAAACACTTTAATAAATTTGAAGTGATGTCTTGATCCATAGCTTTATCCCATGAGGTATTCTTGTAGTCTTCCCATCTTGGGATAGTACAAGTTTACCTTGTGATGCACAAGTCTGATCAAGGTATCTTCTTCATAAAGAAAAGCATAAAAAACACTTCTTCATCTGTAAATACCAAAAACACCTAATAAGTTAATGAGTTAGTGAGCTTAGGCCCTAATCTTTGGGTTCAAGTTTTGGGGATCTTCTCCTTACTTGAGTGTGCTTGTTCTATTATTCCATCTTGGAATGTAGTGACAAGTGCACATTCCATGGAAAAGAGCTTGAGTTCACTTCCTTGTGACACACTCTAAAAGCTTCTAAAAAACACAAACAAACAATAAGCGTCTTTCCTTCGGGAATTCTTTTCTCATCTCATTCGCTCTGTACGCGAACTTGCTCCTACTTGTCATTTTGCAAGACGGTTACGCACTCGTCGTCCGAGTCTGCAACACCTGAGAAATGGCATAGACAGTTCAAGCTTTAATTCACAAGCAATTTTCTTGTTACCCCTAGTTAGGGGAACTACGGCGTCTCTGATCCTCATTATCCTAATGAGGTACGTAGGCAGCGGGGTAGGGCCCGTTCGAGCACAATCTTTATTTTCCCTACATTTTTCCTTTTCATTTCTTTTTCAGTTCCCTTTTTGTTTCTTTTATCTAGTTCAGTTCATCTTCTTTGCAGCAGCTTTTATTTCTTCACCCTTTGAAACAGTTTCTTTGCAAGCGTGGATCCCGTTGGGTACGGCGGATGATTTGGGTGCTAATACCTTCCCAGGTCGTAACCGACTCTCGAACTCAGTCTCTTTGGTTCGTAGGACCTGTGTCCTTCCTCTTCTTTCTTCTGGTTTGTGCAGCATTACCATTCCCGTTTCTTCGGGATAAAAATGCCTGGCTGGCGACTCTATTCTTTTTCCACGCCACTTTCACGTTTTTACCAGGATGGAAATCCGGGGAGCGACAGCTGGCGACTCTGTTGGGGAATCGAACCCAGAGATCTCTGGTTCCCCTGTGAGTCTCTCCTAGCGCTTGCGTGCTTCTATTTCTTTGGGTGTTGATTGCTTGCTGTTGTGTGTTGTATTTTACTGTTGTTTATTTACAGCTTCATTTACAGCTTTATTTACAGTTTCAATATTTATTTTCTGCATCATATTATTATTGGACTGTCTGGACTGGATCTTTTGTTTGGTCGGTTTGGGTGTTACTGTTTCTGTGAGATGAGCTCATTACCACGACTCGAGTGCACCTTAGGACTTAGAGTGGTTCCACTTTGGCCTCATGAGATCTTGTCATGGGGGTAGTAGTGAGTTCCACGCCCAGAATTGCGATTGTCTTGGAAATGTCTTGATTTGGGGATTTTCCTCTCTCATTTCATAACCTTGACAGTTATGTGCAGCTGGGGACCGATCATTGAGAACCTTGTGGAAACATCCCTCTCTAGTGATGACAGTTGCATACCACATTTTGTGGCAAACCCATTCGCATCCGAGGGCCCACCTCGGACTTGCATAGGATGACCTTGTTTTCCCGGACTCAGCTGAGGCCTCCCTGCGTAGTACATAATGCCAAACCGATTCCCTGATTTGGTCATGAGCCATTTCTCGGAAATGGTGAACGTATTATTGCTATTCGGCTTTGAGAGTCCGTGATGTTTGACCCGGAGCACACCCGTGAGATTGGGAGGGGTTTACAGGTTTGCAGGAACCCATGACCTCAACATACCCTCATTGCCAGTGCAGTCTTATGTTTCGATTCGGTCACTATGATTCTGAAGTTCTTGACCATTGGTTTTCGGGTATTATCTGGGTTATTATACGGAGATCTTGTGGTTACAGACACTCGATTCTTGGCTCAGTATTCCAGATTTCAGGTAGTTCCCAGGATGTTGATCCCATGTCTTTGCATCTTTTGCATCATCATATTGCATTTTGCATTTGCATCAGCATCGCATTTCCTTCTTCCAGAAAGCTTATCCTTCCTCTTTTGTCCATGACCAGCTAGCTGATTTCCTGGTACTCAGTATGAACAAGCGGTAACCGTTGGAAGACGAAAGTTGTTTGAAGTTTGACTGAGCAGTGTCAAGAGGTAAAAAGGTCATATTGGAAGTTGTCAGTAGCTATGTCAAGAGACAACCCTCAGAATGTTGAGTTTCCACCCGGTTTCACTTCGATGACCAATCCTTTGTATGGTCTTTCTCCTGATGAGGATCTTCCACAAGTGAACTACCTTACTCAAGCTCAGCCTGCACAGACCCCGATTGTGAATCAGAGTGTACCTGAACCATCTGTTGTCCGGGGTGGACCTTCATCTTCTTCCGATTCTACAGATTATCAGAGCTTTGCTTTCCCTATGCCGGACTTCCAAGGGGCAATACCTCTTGTGAAAACCAAAGATCCACCATCTTTTGATCCTACTGAAAGGTTTCGTGTGTTGGAGGAGCAACTCAAAGCCTTAACGGATCCTGATGCCTTTGTTTTTGATGCTCTAAACCTGTGTTTGGTGCCTGATCTTGTCATTCCTCTAGATTTCAAAGCTCCGAAGTTCGAGAAGTACACTGGTGTCAGTTGCCCGATGCGTCATTTGGTGATGTTCTGCAGAAAAATGACTTCTCATGCCCGCAATGATAAGCTGATGATTCACTGTTTTCAGGACAGTTTAAGCGGGGCATCTCTAAGTTGGTATATGGATTTGGAAAGCAGTCGTATCCGATCTTGGAATGATTTATCCAGAGCTTTCGTGAAGCAATACCAGTACAATGTGGACATGGCGCCCAGTCGCACGCACTTGCAAATCCTATCTCAGAGGACTAGTGAATCTTTCAGAGAATATGAACAGCGGTGGAGAGAGTTGGCATCCCAAGTGCAGCCACCACTTTCAGACAGAGAATTAGTTGACCTGTTCGTGGGCACGTTGCAAGGTCCATACTTAGAAAGAATGAGTAGCATTGGGACATTAAACTTCTCCGATTTGGTAATAGTTGGAATACGCATCGAGAGCCTGCTCAAAAGTGGAAAGATCCAAGATTTTTCGAACATCCCAGCTAGTGAAGATGAGTCTGTTGGTAGCTCCCAAGGGGAAGAATGGTATGATGTCAGTGCAGCCAGGGCCAATATCAGATATTTTGGACCAACATCCTCTCAAAGATCATCTTTTCCTAGGTCTGGCAACTCTTATGGACAATCAGCAATGCTCAGAGCACCATATCAGAAGTCTTGGACTCCTCCTCGTCCAAATCTGCAAATTCATGGTCGAAGACCTCATAATCAAATTCAAAGCCAACCTAAGCCTCGCAACAATCTAGAAAGAAGGAACGCTCCTCTTCATCCAGTCCCCATGGAGTATAGTGAACTCTTGCCACATCTAATGCATAGCTCATTGGTGGTTCCTAAGCTTCTTAAGCCATTGCCAGAGCCATACCCTCTAGGGTACAATCCTCATGAGCAATGTGGGTATCATGGTGGATCAGTGGGGCATTCAACTGAAGATTGCAAAGCTTTTCAAGCCAAGGTCCAACAGTTGATCGACAAGGGCTACATATCCTTTCCAAAAGGAAGCTTGGTTGTGCACGTCAACTTCTCGCCTGATTGAGTTCAAAGACTTCGGAGAAGCGTCTCCTGATTTCAGTGGTCCATACAAGAAGATGTCGTCAGAATTGGAGATCATCGTATCCTTTTTCATTTGCATTGTAGTTTCTTTCCTATTAGCATCTACTTGTCTTTTAAGCATTGTCGTTTCGAATGGTAATGTTAATGAAGTGATCATGCACTTTTTGAATCAATTATGTCGCATTCGCTCATTTTTCTTTACTTGCATTGAAAAGAAAAATAAAACAAAAAAATGCATCCATTTACCTCCCATTTATTTCACTGTTGCTTGGCAGGTTTGAGGGAGAATGATGACAACTGAATACCCATAATTATTGAAGGTACGCTTTCAGAGTAGAACCTGATGACGATGTACAAGCATTGTTTCAATTCCCAAACACCGGAGATATAAGGGAGATAGACCCTCGTCAACCCCTTTGAGCCTTGAAGTAGGAGTTTCTTTTCTAAACGAAAAAACCCTCACATTTAACCCGGGGCAGGGTAGTCATCAGTTAATTTGGCCGAGCGTTCAAATTTCCAAAGGAGTGTGCATCCGAGGATCCATTACCTTTATTCATTACACCTCAAGAGGTCAAGGGATGTAAAACCGCAATGGTTACCCCACACCAACAAAGGAATGAGGCAGTCACAACCCTCTCAAACAATTAGGACAAACTAGTGCCACACGATTTATTCACACAAAAAATCAATCAAAAAAGAAATAAAAGCCCGCTAAGTCAAAAAAAAAGTGAAAACAAATGACTTAGGCAAAAGTTAGGGCATCCCGCTGGACTTCAAAATTTCAAAAAAAAATTCAAAAAAAATTCAGTCCAGGACAAAGTTAGGGATTACAAAAAAAAAATCAGAAAGGAAAACTTCCATTAGAACAAAGTCGTGTGACTACAGACACAATGTCAGAAGGGGTGACTGTTACTCCAAGAAACCTCATTGGTGCTTAAACCGTAAACATCTTTGGTTCCTCAACCATTACAAAGCCCTTCCGAGAGGCGGGCGCTCAGGCCAAATTAGCTGAATATAGGACTGGAGAACATCAAGGAGAATGGGTGGGCACAGATAAACTTTGAGCCATAAATCTTTCTTTCTAAAACCGTGAACCAGGCCCCGTTATAAACCTTGAAAGTCCTAAATGAATCAGGTTCAATTCTGAAAGCATATTGCGACAAGGTTGCGTAAAATGACTCCTAACGATTTGCTAATTCAGCACTACGTTTGGACTAACCGTCCATTCGTCACACACTGTCACAACATTAAAACAAATAAATTTTCAAAACTTGCATGTGCACTGCATTAAAATTACCATTTGTAAATGTACAGTTTTAATTGCAAGTTAGTCTGTGACATCAGGGAAGTTTCTTCAAAGGGAAATTAGAGGAGAATTTGATCATTCAACAATGATAGCCAGAATCAAGAGCATCGTGTAGGCCTATGAATCAAGGGCATGTTATCCAATGGTTTTGTCAACCTAGGAATTTTTCAAGGTAAAGTAGTTCCCAAGCATCAGTTGATTGAAGGAACATCATTCAAGAGTCAGTTGATCAGAGCTGAATCTGCCAAGCAGGGGCAATACACCCTAATTTTCTGTTGACCAGAGATATATTCTTCCAATGCTCAATCAGAATGAGTCAAGTCGCTTCCACGCTCATACCGGGGCAGGAAACTTCCAGAGTTCACTAGGTGCAATTCTCCTCGAGGACATTTAAGTCTGCCATGCCAGGAATTAGATAATCAGAGGCAGTCTATTCAGAGACTTACCAGACAGGGGAAATTTTAGCTACACAGAGCAAGTATATCAGCAATCTCCAAGTTCAAGACGAGTATCGGGAAATCGTGCTACCCACCCTCGCCTTTGTCACCCTTGTCAACCAGAAGCCTTCTCACTAAGACCTTTCTTCCCATCTTTGGGAGTTTTTTCTAGCCTTTCATAAGCATTGCATAAATCATTTGCATACGTTATTCATGTCGCTTCGCTCGAGCATATAAAGCATATGCATAATCAGTTGCATTGGGCGTTCCCCCGCAACATCAGATCTCATCCAGGGCCTCGTAACCCCAACTTCTTGGCATCTCAAAGTCCAGTTCTCGTCTGGTAAACCGTTTTAGAGCCCAATCCTTGTCTGGCAAACCTTCCTAAAGTCCAGTTCTCGTCTGGAAAACCGTTTCAAAGTCCAGTTCTCGTCTGGCAAACTTTCCAAAGTCCAGTTCTCGTCTGGAGAACCAACTTCAAATACCAGTTCTCGTCTGGTAGGAGGATCTTTTAACCAGTTCTCGTCTGGTCACCTTTTTATTTAGCCCATTGAACGCCAGTTCCCATCTGGTAGTCATTCTTTTTCAGAGTCAATTCTCGTTTGACAATGAACCTAAGGAGTTAGTTCTCGTCTGACGACTTATTCTTTGCCCATCAGTTCTCGTCTGTTGGCCTATCTTTAATAAACCGGTTCTCGTCTGGTAATTCACCTTCAAAGTCCAATTGCTTGGAAACCAAACAAAAATCTCTATCAACCTGGCCTTGCGCCCAACCATCCTTGTTTCGTCTCCCGTGCTTGCATGTCATCATATCCTTAGCATCATGAGCATATGTCTGCATCTTGCACCATTTGCATTGCATTTGCATACCACATGGTTTCTGTTTTCTCTTTGGTGTGGAGCAAGAATCATTTCAAGGCGCAATTTGGGGAAGTTATCTCAAGGTCTATTGAATTTCTGCGAGAGTTTGAAGACACCAGGGAAATTCTGGATGCCAAGTCTTCTGTAAAATCCTCTAGAGACGATCTCTTCATAGACGATGCAATTTAAGGCATAATTAAGGAGTAAGAAATTTGTGTTCACTCATGATAATCAGTATGCAACTGCTGAGCTCAAAAGCTTGAAACACTGTGTTAATTCTCAGGGAATATCTGGTATTTATTATACCAGTCGGGCATTGGAAGTTTATTTCTTCCCCGAGCATATGGTTTTCTTTCAGCCGACAAGGTTTCCTCATGAGGAGTTGATTATTCGTGTTCAGTCGAGGTCCAATTTTCATTGGCATACCTTTCCAACACAGCCGTCATGCTATACTTGGGGCATATTTTGGCTTATTTTGATTCTCCAGCAACGTCTCTCTTTAGCAGAATGTTCCCAAATCTTTTTCTCAACCATACCAGAAGGTTTACATCCCCAAATGAGTTAGAGTGGGTGATATCCCCAGCAGAACTTCAAGGCTAATTGAATCGTTCTCACCCCCAAGCAGATTTATTCTTCCCTAGTGAAGTGTTCTCAGCAGGAAGTTGAAAGCCTGGTTTCCCCATAGAGTTAGAATTGTCATAATTCTCTCCCCAATGAGGGTTATTCAATCAAAGCATCTTCCCCATCCAAGTCTGAAGATGATTCTTTCCCACAGAGTTCATATTTGATTTTTCACTTCTGTCAGTGAAATATTCCCCAACGAAGTTGCCAATTTATTTTTGGTCAACATGATGATACAGTCAGGTATTCATCCCAGTCAGGTGTCCAGGCCTCTCAACTTGTCTTCCCCTGCAGAGTTGTAACTCTTG
Organism: Lathyrus aphaca; assembly: GCA_963966055.1. Taxonomy (NCBI): domain Eukaryota; kingdom Viridiplantae; phylum Streptophyta; class Magnoliopsida; order Fabales; family Fabaceae; genus Lathyrus; species Lathyrus aphaca. The sequence continues at coordinate 296,575,011 of OZ014519.1, read as the reverse complement.
TGGCCAATTATGCATTTGTTTGTTGCTCGTCTGTAATCTCCAGCACTGGTCTGTGCTCCAGCCTTGTTTATTGCTCGTCTTCAATTTCCAATACTCGTCTGTGTTCTTACTTTATTGATGCTTGTCTGCACTTCTCAACACTCGTCCAAGTTTGATATTGGATACCTTATTGATGCTTGTCTGCATTTCTTAACACTCGTCAGTGTTATCCCTGAGCAGGGCATTCCCCAGCAGTGACATATTATTGATGCCCGTCTGCATTTCTCAACACTCGTTTGTTATCACTCCGGCTTGCTCGTTTGCTTTCTCCAGCAGTGGTCCATGATTACCTTGATATTGCTCGTATGCAATTTCAAACACTTGTCTGTGTTTTGAGGTCCTGATATTCAGTTGCTGCTGGTCGTCTGCAATTTCCAACACTCGTTTGTGTTTGATATATAAATCTCTGCTTTTTTCTCGTCTGCAATTCTCAACACTCGTCTGTGTTTGGAAACCAATACCTGTTGGATACTCGTCTGTATCATCTCCATCACTCGTCTGTGTTATCACTTTGCTATTGCTCGTCTGCAATTTCCAGCACTCGTCTGTGCTTGATATCTATTTGTGATTGCCCGTCCGCAATTTCCAATACTCGTCTGTGTTGGGTATCCATATTTGCTACTCCCAAGTGAAGTTTCCAACACTCGTCTGTGTTTGATATCTGATGTTTGTTGTTGCTCGTCTGCAACTTTCTAACACTCGTCTGTGTTGGATGATTGATAATCTTTGTTATTTGCTCGTCTGCATTCTCCGGCACTCGTCTGTGTTTGCTTGAAGCTCGTCTACTTTTCATCCCCAGAGGTCGTCTGTGTTCTGAAGCTCGTCTGCTTTGTTTGGATACTCGTCTGTATCATCCCAGCACTCGTCAGTGTTAGCTTACATCTGTATGTGAGGATCTGTTGTTTATCCTGATACTATTATGTATTGCTACTCCAAACGCTCGTCGGTGTTTGAATTTCTGGTATTCGTCTATACCAATAGCTGATACTCGTCTGTATCATGGCCTGAAGCGCTCGTCTGTTTTTCTTAGATCATCGTCTGATACTCGTCTGTATCATTGACTTTTGACACTCGTCTGTGTTACCTTGATGATCATCCAATACTCGTCTGTATTGAAGAGGTTTAAAATCCTGACCGTGGGAGCTAATGTCAAAATGGTTACCGGTCCTGGCGTAACAAGTAAATCCGAAGGAGGCTCGTCTGTCTCAAGCATCAATTATGATTGTTGCACCTGGCGTCACAGGTTTGCTTGAAGAAGACTCGTCTGTCTTATACCATATATCCACGAATAATATATGAAGAAGGTTCGTCTACCTTAATTATGCATATCTATCCCAAAAACATAAATGCATCTCGGTCCTGGCGTAACAGGTATATCCGAAAGAGACTCGTCTGTCTCAAGTCATATGTTTCTGCAGTGTTTGAGGACTCGTCTGTCCAGCTCCTGGCGTCACAAGATTGTTTGAAGAAGACTCGTCTGTCTTAGCATTCTCATTCCCGATATCAATTTCAACTTGGAAGGAGCTCGTCTGCTTTCTTCCCGCTGCAATCCCCAAAGCGTCTTTTGATTGGGTTTATTTCCCATTTCTTTATTCTCCGGCAGAGTGCAAATTTTCAGGGTCTTTTTGGTATTCAATCACTATTTATCTCGAACGTCTGATAACCGTTGCTTTCATCCTTTTCGGATTAACAGCTGTTTGAATAGGGGCAAGAGGATGCCAAATAAATAAGAAACAACGATCCCTCGACATCTCATTAGGGAGGAGACAAAAGAAAAGAAGAACACCCACGAGAGTTGAGGGATCAAAAGGGACCCTCTAGTCGGTTCCAAGAATACACCCCTCTCTCCGTATCGCGAGAAAATATTTTATTAGAGTGGGAAAACTCTAAATTCCGTCAGGTTGGTGTTTGGTTCCCCAAACAGTATCCGAACAATGCGAATACGAACAAGATGAAGTACTATAGGTTCCGCAAGAGCCACAATTACAAAACAGAAGATTGCATCCATTTGAAGGATTCTATTGAGATACTGATCAGGGACGGTAACCTGAAGCAATTTACTAAAATAAAGGATACTCCCCGGCCAGAGGTCCAGGAGTTCAAAAAAGTCAAAGAAGTATCAACCTCTTCATCCGCAAATGCTAATCTACAGTTAGCACTGAGCGTCACGCGACCAGAAGATTTCTACATGCCTGAGGAGCTGGGCAGTCCTATGTATTTTTCCGCACACAGCCCTTGGGAGTCTTTCCCCTCCGCCATGGTAATCTTCGGGGGAGGTTTCAATAAAGTCACCGTAGGCTCGATGAAATGCAATTTCTACCACCTTATTAGCTAAAGCTCGAACTAAAACTCTACCCTCGACCAACCTCCTTTTACCACGAGGAATTCCTATATGGTGCACCAAATTATAGCATTCCATATGCTCGTTAGGGCCCAGATGGTGAACTTCAATGTGCATCAAATCCTAGTCGACCAAGGAACTTCAATGAAGCAAACCTCCCCGACTTGGCGAGGAAATAGCTGAAGGCATGTCTTTGGGAGAACATGAACCTCTTCGCATGGTGTCGCTCCCACCAAATGACACCTGGTCAGAAGGGGTACAGACGCAAACGGTCGGCGAAAGGAGAAATGAATTGAATAGAGTCGCCAGCTAGGCATTTTTATCCCGAAGGAAAGGTAATGCTGCATAAACCTAGAAAGATATGGATAAGACGGTTGCGAACCAGAGAGACTGAGAAAGGGGGTTGGTTACAACCTGGGAAGGTATTAGCACCTAGATTGTCCGTCGTACTCGACGGGATCCACGCTTAAAAGATTTGTGTTTTAAAGGGGTAGTGTCAGTGCAATTTGTGTATCAAAGCTGGAAAGAATGCAAGTGTCAGTGTAAAAGAAATGTGAAGTGTATAAATGTACAGTGTCAGTGTAAGAACAGGAATAAGATGCTCAAGAATATGAGGCTAAAATAATGATGCTGGAAAGAGGGGGAATATACAGAGACTTTTGTTCGATAACTGTTAAGTTATGCCTACGTATCCTCTCGTGCAATAAGGAAGTCAGAACACCGTAGTTCGACTCAAAGAGACTGAAAGATAAATTGACTTATGAACTTCTTACTTGTCTATGCTCAAGTGTATGACCTGTCTGGCTCAGGTGCAAACTGTCTTGCATTAGACGGAAGAAGCAAGTTCTCGTTTGTGAGTGAATGAGATGAGAAAAGAATCCCGGAGGAGACGATTATTGTTTGTTTTTGTATTTTCAGTCTTTTATTGCTTTTGGAATTTTGTCATAGGTTAATGAGCTTAATCCTAAACCAATGGATTTAGTAAACTCATCACATCTTCCCTCTGATTAGGGGTAATGAGAATACCTTAAGTGTGAAGTCAGCTTCTCACACTTAATCACCATGATGTAGGATTAAGATCATTAACCTACTTGTGGTTATTTAGATATTTTTGTGGTTTTTGTTTAGTGTTAAGTAATGAGGTTAAGCCATAATCAAAGATTAAACAGACTCATTACACCATCCTAATAGAAGGATAATAGATGAGAGTGTTTAAGCAGAGGAAAACTCCTCAACTGAATCCATGATTAAGGATTAACTTCTTAAGTGGATTTTAGTTAATGATAGGATGAAGAAGTGTTTTTTAGGGTTTGTAAGACAACTTGAGGGGGACTTGTCCATTAACACTAGGGTTAGTCCTTCTTAACCAATTAAGGAAGAATTAGAACCCTAATGCAAGGCCCAAGTTACAAGCTTGATGTCTTGATGATTATTAAATGGATTGATTAAAGGATTTAAACACATTAAGGGTTTAACACTTAGGATTAAAGTTATACACTCCATCCTAATAGAAGGATGCAGGCATAAGCTTAATCACAAAGCCTTAAAGCCTTTAGGGTTTAGTCCTTGATTATGAGATGAGAAGAGAAGACTCAATGATGACACAAAGGTAAAAGCTAAATGGGGGGACTAATCAAAACCCTAATTGTTGTCATGCTTGGTTATTCCTAAGGTTTGTGAGGTTTGCAAGAAAGATCTCCAAAGAAACCAACAGGAAGCAGATGAAAGGAGCAAAGAGAAGCAAAGTAACTTGCTTCATTTAAGAAGACAAGTCACTTGAAGAAAGAAAGTAAGATGAAGAAGAATGAGCAAGCTCAATCTCAAGCACAAGACAAAATGCAGCAATGATGCATAAGAGAGATGAAAAGAGATTGCGAGAAGTGAAGGCCAATTCACTTCTCAAAGTAACTTACCACCTGAAAAGTTAGTGAAAGGAATGAAATGCAATGCAAATGAGATGAAATGGCATGATGCAAGACAAAGTCAGAAGCAAATACATGATGTTAATGATGCTAAGAGGTGATGCAAACATGAAGCAAGGCATGAGGATGATCATACAAACCTAGGGATGCAAAAGAAGCATGCTTAGGACCATGAACATACATGAAAAGTTATGAAATGAAAATGACATACAACATGGCAAATGAATGATGCAATGATCAAACATGATTCTAACATGTCCTAAGATGTATTATGAATCAAATGGATGCACAAAATGTCATGGAAAGTCATGGTATGCAAGCAAATGGAAGATGGATGCAAAGGAAAGCTCAAATTAGGGTTTATGATCAATGCACAAAACAAAAATCAAAACCAGAAGCAAACATCATGATAAAAATTTGAAAATGCATTCAAAGGAACCCTAAACCTATACAAACTCACTGCCCAAAGGAGGGGATCCAACTCTTAACCTAGTGAGAGTTATGAATTTCCTAAGATTGCTAGGGTTTTAAGGTACCTTGTCAAGAAAAATGCCAAACAAAAAGGAAATGCAAGGTCAATTCATGCCAATTTAATCCTATAAACTACATGTTATACAAGATGCAATGCAAGAAGAATCAATGTCCAACTCTTAAAGGCTAGGCAGAAATGGATTTTTGAAGATTGAATCAAAATGATGCCTTGAAATGAAATTAATTCCATTGGAAATTGTCAAAAGGCATCAAGATCAAAAAAGAAATTTTGTTTGATAGTTGGACAATGTTTCTAAATGATTTCCAATGCTTCATGAATTTTTTTGTGATTTTTAAATACCTAAAAGTATTTTTAATTAATTAATTCTCATTAATTAATTAAAAATAAACTTTTAAATGATTTAAAAATATTTTTGAATGCAAAAAACAAAATAAAAATCATTTTCTGATTGAGAAAAATATTTGAAACAAAAATGCAAAAGGAAATATTTTTGTGATTTTTCTAAGTATTTTAAAATAAATGGCAAAGAAAATACAATTTAAATGAAATAAAAAAACAAAATATGAGAAGTATGCAGAAGGAGAGGCCAGGATTCAATCTGGAGAGGGAGGGCTTGACTGCGCGCCATATCCTGTGGCTAGAATTCAAACTGGACTAATTTCTAATTAAAATTAATTAAACTGAATTAAATAAGTCAAATGAGGATTAGGGCAAAATGGTGAAATCCTGAGCATCCAAACGCGCGCGGGTCAACGCATCCAAGGGCCATAATTCAAATTTCATTAATGACACAGATTAACCCTAATCAACTTCAGGTGGCCGGAGAAGACTTCCGGTCGTCTTCTCCGGCGAGACCTCTGACCTAACTCTCTCAAAACGTTACTAAAACAAGCCAAAACCTCCAGATCAACTCAACTAAACATCCTAAACAACAATCCAGCCACAAAATCTATTTCTTTTTCGTGAATCATGAAGAACAAACAAAAATCAAATTTTCGGGCAAAGTTTCAGAAAAGCCATTCATCCTCAAAACTCAATCATTTTCAAAAGTAAAAGGTTCAGTGAACTCAGGGAAGCATGTAGATCATTTTAGAAACAAGAAATAAGGATTCTGGAAAAATGAATTTCCATGGCTACCTGAATCGAAGCTTTGATTTCTGGAACTTTCTGGCTAGTTTCTTGCTTCCAACCAACTCCAATGGACCTTCTGAGAAGCTTGCAATGCTTGTTTGAAGTTTATGGTGGCTGATTGGAGAGTTTGCAGAAGTTCTGTTCAAAGAGGGGCAGAAATCGTGTTTTGATTTCAGTGGGTTTTAGGGCAAAGTGAGGGCAGGGAAATGGTCAGGGGAGTGTGCTGAGATGTTTTGTGAAATTTGTTTGAATGTTTGATGCTTGTGGAATCAGTTTCGAATGGTTTTGCAGGTTGGAGCAATTTTGATAACTATGGCTTGGAGTGTGTTTCAGCATGAGTTGTGTGGTGTGTTATGCTGGCTTTGGTCCACTTATCACAACTAGAGAGGTCAGAGGAGTTGATGTGCCCTATTGTGATTGGTATGGGTCTTTGGCCAAAAATGTCAAACTTTGTGTAAGAGAAGCATGGGCTCATAGCTAGCCAAGGACAAATGGGGTGTCCTGCGCAGCAAGAAGTGTGGAGAGCCTTAGGATCAATTATGAAGTCAGCAAGCAAGTGGATTAGGGTTTGAGTGAGGTTTTGCAACTTGCTTCATCCTTGGCCCTTTTGAAATTTCTTGTTCCACAAGTCACAAAAATGAGCAAACTCTTGGTGAATTCTGATCTTTAGGCATTGGTTCATGTTTGTATGAAGATTAGAAGTTCATTTGGTAGCAAAATTTGCCTTGGCAAGTGATTTTGCAACTTTGCCTCTTTGGTAGAAAACTTCAAATTATGTGATTTTAGCCAACTTTGACAAGCCATAACTTTTGATCCAAAATGAATTAGGATGAGTTCTTGTACTTTTTGAAAAGGGAATGATCCATTCTACAACTTTCATGACCAAAGTTTTTCCATTTGAAGCATTTTTGAATCAAAAAGCAAGGGTTGAAAAAGTTTCCCAAAATGGCAATTTTCATTATAAGTCAACTTTCCCAAAAAGTCAACTTTGCAAATGGCTTGAAATTCTTCAAATTTGTGAACTTCCAACATCTTCTATGATCAAATAAAGATCATACACAATCAAAATGATGAAGAACACCCTTTGGTTGGGTCATTGGGGGCCTCAGATGCCCTGATTTTGCACTGGCTTGCTCAAAAAGTCAACTCTTGATCAGATGACTTCCCCATGGAATTTCTTCATGAAAATTGATATGCATGATCCCTATACCATATAGAGACCAATAGAAACAAGAATGACCAAAATATTTGGAGTTATGGCCTCTGAATCCAAAACCCTAATTCTAGGTCATCTATGCAGTTAAACTTGGCTCTGCTTCCATGCCATTCTCAGTTCTTGTGATTCTTTGACTTTCTTGACTTTGTAGGGATATAATATGATGCTTGAACATATATGGACCTCTTTGAAGTGATTGATGACCTTTGGAGTGGCTCAAGAAGCTCTTGGATTGCTCAGATCACAAACCCTAGATGCAGATGACTTTGAACCAATGTAGTGAATCAAAAAATGTGGTATGAGATGTTATGATTGGATTTATGCATATGAGGATATCACAAGCCATGGTGTGAATGGGTGAGGGAAAATTTGGGGTGTTTACAGCTGCCCCTATTCAAGCATGAGTTAGCTGTGCAGGATGTAAGCAACGGCTTAACAGGCAAACAAGGTAACTTGTGGTTGAATACCAAAAGACAGTCCGAAATTTGCACTCACAGAATGAAGAAGAAAAGGGATATAGATTGTAAAAGAAAATAAATTATAATATAAAGTGTGGGTGACGAATAATGACCTCCGGGCAGAGGACGACTACTGGGGAAAGAGCAATGACGGGGACGGCCGACATGCTGGAGAAAATGCGGGAAATAAAGCAAAGACGGGGACGGCCGCCTAGCTGGGGATCTGAGAGATTATGATGGGGACGGCCACCAAGACTCTCTGGGGGATTATAGGTAAAAATAAATGATGAGGTACGGTCATCAGGTTCATAAAGTAATACAAACAACGATGGGGACGACCATCGGGCTAAACTGATGAAGGACGATCATCAGGAAAAGGAAAAGGGACCACAACGGGGACGGCCATCGGGTTAAAGAATAAATGAAATAATGATGAGGGACGGTCATCAAAGGTGAAGGACGATCACCTAGCAGGGGATGGCTGCTCTATTGGGGAAAAGATAAGGGACGGTCATCTAAGGTGAAGGACGATCACCTGGCAGGGTACGGCTGCCGAAAGTATGGCGACATAGGACGAATGTCGGATAAAAGGTCGACGATGGGGACGGCCATCGGACGAGCATGATGAAGGACGATCATCAAGAGGTGAAGGACGATCACCTAGCAGGGGACGACTGCTCTCAAGGTTTATCATGACATAGGACAAATGTCAGATAAAAAAAAGATCAACGATGGGGACGGCCATCGGATAAAAATGATGAAGGACGATCATCAAGAGGTGAAGGACGATCACCTAGCAGGGGACGGCTTCTAAATATCACGACACATGACGAATGTCGGACAGAAAAGGTCGACGATGGGGACGGCCATCGGATGAGCATGATGAAGGACGATCATCAATAGGTGAAGGGCGATCACCTAGCAGGGTACGGCTGCTCTCAGGGTTTATCATGACATAGGACGAATGTCAGATAGAAAAGAAATTTTGCTTTGCTGGCGACCTACTGGGGGATAGTAAACACGGACGAGTGTTTATATCCAAGAAAAAGTGTATAAGTGTTTTGACGTTGTGTATAGATTAAAGATGCAGACGAGCATCCCTAAGACTTCGATACGGACGAGTATCGGGTAGAAACAAATACTGACACGTGTTCAGAGATGATGATACGGGCGAGTATCAACTAGTTAACAAGGAACACGGACGAGTGTCGAATCTGAGGGGACTCTTCTGGGGAAAAGTAGACACAGACGAGTGTCTAAATTCAAGAAGACAAGAGTTTTTGACACAGTGTATGGATTAAAGATGCGGACGAGAATCCCTAATACTATGATACGGAAGAGTATCAGGTAGAATCAAACGCTTGACGCATGTTCTGAGATGATGGTACAGACGAGTACCAACTGGTTAACAAAGAACACGGACGAGTGTCGAATCTGAGGGGTTTTGAGTGATATATACAAGATACAAACGAGTATCTGTATGAGTGATTACAAGAGTAATAAGTATGAGTGGTGTAAGGACAAGTGTTTAACTTGCTGGGGAGAGTGACACGGACGAGTGTCAAGAGGTATATTATAAACAAGTATATGTTTTACCAAGTGTTTAGGTAATTATGCCGGGGAAAGTGACACGGACGGATGTCAAGAAGGTTATATATATATATGTATCTGCGAGTGCAAAGGGGACGCTTTGGCTTTCTACTGGGGATATGACACGGACGGGTGTCAGGAAAGATATGTAAGTGCCTGTTTGTAAAGAATGCTCGGACGACTTTACTGGGGAATGATGACACGGACGGGTGCCACAAGGAGTATGTACTGGTGTTTGTGAGTGTAGGGTAAATGCTTTAGCTTTCTCTCCGCTGGGGAATCTGGGGATCATTCTGTATATTGTTGATGGATTGTCATTATTCACAAGTGTTTGATTCAGAACATGGCTTATGATTATGCAATATGTTTGATTTTTGCCGTAATGCTCCGTATTAGACGGAATGCTACGCTTTGTGGGGTGAATATGATGCGAATGTTATGTTTATGCAAAAGATAACGATTCGGGATTCGGATCCCGTTGCCATGAAGATCTCTGGTCGATCTGCTTGAAGTGGACATCCCAGCTGGGGATGAGATCATTGGTAGATCTGATGAGATGTATCTGCTTGGGGAAATAGGTCACTGATAGACCCATCCTTGGTAATGAGGGACCCAGCTGGGGTTTGTAGAAACTTCCATTACTCTGTTGTGATTCCTTCGCGCGTTGCCCTTCGGGATAGAGGCTGAGGCTCTGTGAGGAGATGGTTCCCTGGCTTTTTCACTTGGCTGTGGAGGAATAGTAAATGGCAACTCGGCTGGGGAAGAAGAAAGACCAAGGGAAGGTCTTCCTGGAAATTTCTGTAAGGGGTCTACTGAGGATGATACTTGACAACTCAGCTGGGGAAAAACCATCTCTGGTGATAATTGGGAGATAGACTGAGTGGATAGTGATTTGCCAGTTTGTTGGGGCGGAGCTTACATGCCCCATGTCGCGTTTTGGATACCTGCAATCCTGCAAAGATAGAGAAACATCTGTATTTATGCAATCAGTATCTTATAGACATCGGACATTTTGCAAATGAAAATAAAATGTACGAGACGAGACATGAATGAAAATCTGATTTTATTAATTCATATGCCCTGAATTGGCAAGATACAGTCAAAGAAACATATCCTCTAAAATGAGGGGGTTGTTACAAATTGAGAAACAAAATGTTGGCAATGTTGATGACGCTTCAAGGAGCTTCCCTTTTGCTATGACTCGTATGACATTTGACGCTCTTCTCGTCTTGCTTTCTGAAGAAGGCTGATTCTGAAAGAAGCTTGATCCTTTCGAAGCTTACCAAGTTGTAAGTGATACAGACGAATTCAGAATGCAGTTGTTCGCTTATTCCCTTATTTTACATGGATCGCCCTTTCGGGTTTTCAATCCATCGGGATACCCATTTTTGCCTGAGTTGTCCAATGCGGCTTTTCAACTCAGCGGGTGTACATCTTTTTGTTTATTCTCCCTTTATTTTTGCCCGAGTCTTTTATTCTGTTTTTGACTCGCCGGGATGCCCTATTTTTGCCTGGACTTACATTCTGTTTTTATGTCCAGCGGGTCATTTTTATGCGAAGTATTTTTTAACTACATCTGAATTCACAGGGGACGGGAAGTCTTCACCATCCATAGTGCTGAGCATGAGTGCTACACCGGAAAAAACTTTCTTTACTACGAATGGTCCTTCATAGTTTGGAGTCCACTTGCCCCTGTGGTCTGTATGAGGAGGGAGGAGTCTTTTCAGCACAAGATCTCCTACTTGGTACTCTCGGATCCTGACTTTCTGATCGAAGGCTTTCTTCATTCTTTTCTGATACAGCTGCCCATGACAGATTGCAACCAGTCTTTTCTCTTCAATCAGACTTAGTTGTTCGTATCGGGATCGGACCCATTCTGCTTCGTTCAGCTTAACATCCATCAGTACCCGTAAGGAGGGTAATTCAACTTCAACAGGTAGGACTGCTTCCATACCATACACAAGCTGATACGGTGTTGCCCCAGTGGATGTCCTGATTGACGTATGGTACCCATGCAAGGAAAACGGTAGCATTTCATGCCAGTCTTTGTAGGTGACTACCATCTTCTGCACAATCTTCTTGATATACTTATTAGCTGCCTCAACAGCGCCGTTCATTTTTGGCCTGTAAGGAGAAGAATTGTGGTGTTGGATCTTGAAGTCCCGACATAGTTCTGCCATCATTTTGTTATTTAAGTTAGAGCCATTATCAGTAATGATTCGCTCGGGAACTCCGTACCGACAGATGATATCTCTCTTCAGAAATCGGGCTACTACCTACCTTGTAACATTTGCATAGGAAGCTGCTTCGACCCATTTGGTAAAATAGTCAATGGCAACCAAGATGAATCTGTGGCCATTCGAAGCAGTTGGATCAATCTTGCCAATCATGTCAATGCCCCACATGGCGAAGGGCCAGGGAGAAGACATTACATTCAAAGGATTGGGAGGCACATGCACCTTATCCGCATAAATCTGGCATTTTCTGGCATAAGCACAACAGTCGGCATCCATTGTGATCCAGTAATAGCCTGATCTTAGCAACTTTTTAGCCATTGCATGCCCTCCCGCATGGGTACCAAAGGATCCTTCGTTCACCTCGTGCATCAACAAGTCTGCTTCTGATCTATCAACGCATCTGAGGAGTACCATATCAAAGTTTCTCTTGTACAGGGAACCATCAGCGTTCAGAAAGAAACTACCAACAAGCCTTCTTAGAGTCTTCTTATCATTGGAAGATGCCCCAGGTGGGTATGTTTGATCCTCCAAGAAGCACTTAATGTCATGGAACCAAGGCTTATCATCTTTGACAACGTCTGCTGCAAATACATATGCTGGTCTGTTAAGTCTGGACACTGAAATCCGAAGCACAAAGTTTGCAGCTTGAACTTTGATCATGGATGAAATAGTAGGCAGAGCATCTGCAAACTGATTTTCGTCCCGGGGAATATACTCAAGCTTGACCGTTGTAAAGAAAGTCAATAACCTCCTTGTATAATCCCTGTAAGGTATTAGATGATCCTGGTGTGTGTACCATTTGTCGTTGGTTTGATTAACTACCAGAGCTGAATCTCCGAACACAGTCAAAGTCTTGATCCTGAGGTCAATGGCTTCCTCAAGACCCATAATACAAGCCTCGTATTCAACTTCGTTGTTAGTGCAGTTGAAAGTGAGTTTTGCCGAGAAAGGCATGTGAACTCCCTTAGGTGTAATGAGTACTGCACCAACACCACGACCATTCATATTAACAGCCCCATCAAACATCATAGTCCATTCTTCTTCCGGGTCAGGACCTTCAGTGTGAATAGGCTCTTCATGATCTTTTGCTTTTATGAACATGATGTCTTCATCAGGGAAGTCAAATCTCATAGGCTGGTAGTCATCAATGGGTTTCTCAGCAAGATAATCAGACAATACACTGCCCTTGATGGCTTTCTGAGATGTGTACTGGATGTCATATTCTGTGAGGATCATTTTCCATCTTGCAACCCGTCCGGTAAGTGCTGGCTTCTCAAAAATGTACTTAACTGGGTCCATCTTCGAGATCAATAAAGTAGTGTGGGTCAACATATACTGTCTCAGTCGGCGAGCAGCCCACGCTAAAGCACAGCAAGTTTTCTCGAGCAGTGAATAACGTTGTTCACAGTCGGTAAACTTTTTACTTAGGTAGTAAATTGCATACTCTTTTCGACCAGACTCGTCATGCTGGCCCAGCACACACCCCATTGACTCTTCTAATACTGTCAAGTACATTATCAGAGGTCTTCCTTCAACTGGAGGCATAAGGATTGGAGGTTCTTGCAAGTATTCCTTGATCTTGTCAAAAGCCCTCTGGCAGTCTTCGTTCCACCTGACCGTTTGCTCTTTTCTCAACAGCTTGAACAAAGGTTCACAAGTTGCTGTAAGGTGAGATATGAACCTTGAAATGTAGTTCAATCTACCTAGAAACCCTCGAACTTCTTTTTCCGTCTTCGGTGCAGGCATTTCTTGAATAGCTTTGACTTTATCAGGGTCAACTTCAATCCCTTTCTCGCTTACAATAAATCCCAGTAGCTTACCAGATCGCACCCCGAATGTGCACTTGTTGGGGTTCAACTTCAGTTGGTACTTCCTCAGATGCTTGAATAGCTTCAACAAATTTACCAGGTGGTCTTCTTCTGTGAGGGACTTGGCAATCATGTCATCCACATAACATTCAATTTCTTTATGGATCATATCGTGGAATAATGTTACCATAGCCCGTTGATAGGTTGCACCCGCATTCTTCAGTCCGAATGGCATCACCTTATAACAGAACATGCCCCAGGGTGTGATGAAAGTTGTCTTCTCCATGTCTTCGGGCGACATCTTGATCTGATTGTATCCTGAAAATCCGTCCATGAAGGAGAATACCGAGAACTGAGCCGTATTGTCAACCAATACATCAATGTGAGGTAAAGGGAAATCATCTTTCGGGCTGGCTCTGTTCAGATCCCGGTAGTCCACACATATCCTCACTCTGCCGTCTTTCTTAGGCACATGTACTATATTAGCAACCCACGGTGGATAGCTAGTTACAGCAAGGAACCCGGCGTCCCACTGTTTTTGTACCTCTTCTTTTATTTTCATTGCCATATCTGGGCGAGTACGGCGCAACTTCTGTTTAACCGGCGGGCAGTCCTCTTTCAAAGGCAGCTTGTGCTTGACAATATCGGTGTCCAACCCTGGCATATCCTGGTAAGACCAAGCAAACACATCCACGTATTCCCGAAGCATATCAATCAGTTGCTCTTTCACTGAATCTTGTAGGCAGGCCCCGATCTTAACCTCTTTCACGTCTTCTTCCGAACTAAGATTAATCGTTTCAATCTCCTCCTGATGAAGAGTGATAACCTTCTCCTCTTGCCTTAACAACCTGGCTAGCTCTTCAGGAAGCTCATAATCTTCTTCAACCCCTTCATCAGCTTGATTGATTGGATTGTCAAAGTCATACGAAGCCATAGCAGTGTCGTTGTCGGTGCAGTCTGAGAGGCACTCTCTGCAAGGGTTTAGATTGTTCATTTTAGTGATTGATTTTAATCTTGTTTAGAAAGAGTGAAATGAAGTTTATCATTTTGGAAAAAATTGCCATTTTATTTTTCTACAAAAAGAAAAATGAAAAACAGTGAGCAGAAAAGAAAAAGACTCATTTGCAAAAGACGTCCGATATTCATTAATTGATCTGTTTGCACAAAATTACAAGATGGCCCGATTACAAAATGAGTCTTGTCATCTTGGGCAAGATGCAAGACTTGATGCATGCTTAAAAATACAGGAAATAATAATTACTCTGCAGGAGTAACCCTTATAATTTCCTGGGAAAACCAGTTTGAGATATGGCTCCCCGGGATCCTTGGACGTATCCAGCTCTCCAGGTTGCGCTCATCTTCTGACTCATCTTCCAAGTTGTTTACTGCATCAGGGGTGAGCATCCCCCCACTGATAAAACTGGGCTTCTTAACAGCCTCTGATTGATCTTGTTGAGTTGGTTTGTAACCAACCCCAAATCTGTCCTCCTTCTTCTCCACAGGCAACAACTTGCCCCAGCCTTGGGCAGTCCCCTCTTCAACAACCTTCCTGGCTTGCTGATAAGATGTTATGGAGGTTCCAAGTACAGCAGATGCTTCATTAATGTTCAGGGCCTCAAATCCCTGGCTCATGGTTTCATGGATTTCTCCATCCATCTCAATGTATTTGTACGTAGCCAGATGGCTAACAAAGATATCTTCTTCACCACAGATGGTGATGATCTGGCCTTCCCACTCGAATTTCAGCTTCTGGTGAAGGGTGGACGTAACTGCGCCAGCGGCATGGATCCAAGGTCTACCCAACAAACAGCTGTAGGTCGGCTGAATGTCCATCACATAGAAGGTAATTTTAAAAGTTTGCGGGCCAATCATCATAGGCAGGTCAATCTCTCCTAGCTCTGATCTCTTAGAGCCATCAAATGCTCTCACCACCAAATTACTTGGACGCAATGCCAAGCCATCATACTCCAGCTTCACCAAGGCTTTCTTTGGTAAAACATTGAGTGAAGACCCAGTGTCTACCAGTACATGTGATAGAACAACACCCTTGCACTCCAGAGTGATGTGTAAAGCCTTGTTGTGGTTACATCCCTCAGTTGTTAAATCAGCATTGGTAAAACCCAATCCATGGCTGGTATTGACATTCGCTACCACGGTCTCTAGCTGATTAACGGTGATCTCCTCTGGCACATATGTTGCGTGCAAGACTTTTAGTAATGCATTCCGGTGAGCTTCGGAACACATCAGCAGGGATAATATGGAGATTTTTGAGGGAGTTTGGTGAAGCTGATCCACCACTTTATAATCACTCCTCTTTATAATTCTCATGAACTCGTCTACATCTTGCTCAAAAGACGTCTTCTGAGTTTCATTGAGAATGGGTTCTTCAGATATTACACTCTTTCCCTTTGCTTTGGCAGCAGCTTCTGTTTCAGCATTAGGTCTTTGTGCTTGCGAGGCAAAAAGGCGTCCGCTTCTAGTGAAGCCTCCGCCTCCCCCAACATTATCAATCTGTGGAGAAGAGGTTGAAGAGTCAAAAGTGATTTTCTCCCCATTGCAGTAAAGGTCAGAGCCATAATGCCAAGGGATGGCATTACTGCTTTCATATGGAACTGGTCTGGGTACCGTGATGGTAATCGGACTGACAACTGCAGATGAGGGTGTTGAAACGGTGTGCGGATCGTAGTAGATGGTGACTGGTGACCTGGCAGGAGATGCCACTGTTTGTTGTTGAAAATTGTTGTTAGGAGGAACAAATGACGGATCATAATAAATGGTGACTGCTGAAATATCTGTTGGCGTTGTAGAAGATTCTGAATAAAGGGGTGCTGATGTTGTAGAAGGAATGTTTGTTGACATTTGATTTGTTGATATGATGGACGGAGCCATTGTTGATAGTGCTGATGAATTGGCTGGAATGATTGTTGTTGCAGTTGTAGGAGACTCGGGAATTGTTGTCAAAGAGATTGCTGGATTTGTAGGTGCTGATGTTGTGATTTGAAGTAGGCCACTTTTGATAAGACCATCTATGCCGCTTCTCAAATTATCACACTCGTTGACCGAAATGTTGCAATACCCTCAACCGAGCTCACACCCGGGGAACATCTGGCACTCTAGGAGCTGAGCTTTAATTTCGACCAGAGGTGTTCGAATCTGTCCAACACTGGTGATTAAGAAAGATGGCTTGTCTTCCTCAATGGCATTAATTCTTGGTCCTCCATGATTGGGCATGGGATTCTTGGTGACACTTGGAGGGGGTGCAAAGTTGTGGGCTTTAGAATCCACCAGGTCCTGGACTTTCATTTGCAAAGCCCTGCATTTCTCAGTATTGTGGCCAGGTGCATTGGAGTGGAAAGCACATATGGCGTTGACATCGTAATTCCTTGGGAGATTGGAGGGATCTGGTGGTGCCAATGTCCTTAATTCAACCAAGTTGAGTTTCAGGAGTTGTGGCAATAAGGCAGCATAAGGCATAGGGATATGGTCAATCACCCTATTTTCCTGTGATGGTCTTAGTTGAAAGGGTCTTTGCTGTTGATTGTTGTTGCTGTTGTTGTAGGTCCTCTGCGGCGGATACTGAACTTGCTGTTGATAATGTGGTTGTTGTTGTGGTTGATATGCTGGTTGCTGAGGAATCGAAGCTGGAATAGTGACAGCTGCTACTGATCTGTGGACATATTGAGGTCTGCCCCTGCTGGCATGAATGTCATTTGTCTCACCCGTTCTTCTAGGTCCCACAAAAGGCTTCCTGGGATTACTGGACGAACTTGCACCATTATCAGAAATCTTACCCATCTTCAGAAGGCTTTCAATTCTTTCTCCAGCTATGACTACGTCAGCGAAACTGGTGGAAGAAAAGGCAGCTAGCCTATCAATATATGTTCCTTGCAGGGTATTCATGAACATGTCGGCCATTTCTCTTTCCGACATGGGTGGCTGGACAGCAGCAGCAAGCTGTCTCCACCTCTGGGCATATTCCCTGAAGCTTTCTCTGGAGGACTGAGACATTCCCATCAAGAGGGTCCTGTTAGGAGCCATGTCCAGATTGTATTGGTATTGTCTGATGAAGGCCTCAGCTAGGTCCTTCCAGCATCTGATAGTAGTTCTAGTTAAGTGTGAATACCATTCCCTGGAAGCCCCGGTCAGACTGTCTTCAAAGTAAAACATCCACAGTTTTTCATCCATGGTGTATGCTTTAAGTCTTCCCAGGAAGGACTGTAAGTGAGTTCGTGGACAGGAAGTTCCATTGTATTTCTCGAAGCACGGGGGTTTAAACTTGTGGGGAATCCTTACCCCATCCACTAACCCCATATCCATGACATCAAAACCCAGGGAGTTTTGAGACTCCAAAGATCTCAACTTCTCAGCAATTTCATCAAACCTCCTATCATAGACTTCATCACCGGCTCCCATGACAGTAAACTGCTCCTCTTGAGGATCTTCTTGCAAGATCCTGCCTGCAGCAGTGTTGCCCGGTACATTCCTTGGGATATTGACTTCCGGATCTAGATGAGGTCCAAATACTGGTGGGTTAACATGAGGCTGACCTCCCTCATTATTACTAGTTCCTCCAGTCCCAGGATGAGGTTCCTCGGGGTTTTGTCTTTCTACTAATGCCCTTAATCTTTCTTGACTTTGAGCCAAGCCATTCATCACCTCCATGAACTGGGTCATCTGGTTTCTCATCTCCAGCCTCTCATTGGCCATTTGAGTCCTGACTTCTGTAAGATCCTGTTGTACTTGGTCCATCTGTATACCCGAAAGGTTGTTGCGAGTAGGATATCTGTGCGAACGGTTGAGTGGAAACACCCGACGGCGAGCAATAATTCCTGAACCACAACAGAGTTAGTTACAGATAAAACAAAACCTACAAAACAAAACAAAAGTCAGTATGCAATGCAGTATGCTTATTTGTTTCCAAGGTATCCGACTTGGCATTGGGTTTTGACCTTTCCAGACCCCTGAGGAAGGTGCTTTGATGTTGCTCGGGAGAAAGAAACTCAAATAAAACAAACTAATGAATATATTACAAATGGTGAATCATACATAGTTTGTTTTTTACAATACATGCCCCTGAGGGGTCAAAATACAACATAAAAAAGAAAAGTACATGAAATGACAGCAACAACAAGCAAAAAGTTAGACACCAAGACCAAACTCATCCTCCTTAACTTCCTTCAGAAGTGCTTCAGTTACAGGATCAGTTGGACGCTCTGTGAGGTTTCTAATAAGAAGATTCCTGGTGGCAATAGCAGTGGTCAGCTTCTTGTGCCTGTCTTGGTCCTTTGACCTTTTCACACCAGCCCTAAGCTTCAACTCTGAAATTTCCTTCTGGGCTGCTAGCAGAGCCTCCTGTTGCTTCTTTTCATTAGCCTCCAACTGCTCAATCTTGTCCTGGGTTCTCTTATCTTCCTGAGTGCGAGCTTCAGTGATCCTGACCCACCTAGCTTGACTTTCTTTTAGACAGAGATCAGTCCTAGCCTTCTGAAACTGGGCCTCTTTACAGGAATTCTTCAAAATCTGCTCTCCAGCTCTTGATTTCTTGATGTAGTCCTCTGCTTTTTCAATCTTGGCTAGATGCTCCACCTTAAGCTTTTCCAACCTTTCAATGTCCAGACGACTATCACTCCTCTCCCAGAGGGTCCTCTTCAGGGCTTGAGACAGATTCTCATTTCTTTCCTTTAGTTTCTCAAACTCTTCCAGGCTGACAGTGGCTGGAGGTGGTGCTGTGGATGGTCCAGGTGCATCCTCAATGGTGAAAGGCATCCCAGAAGTTTGAGCCCTAGCATGGGACCACTCATAATACTGAGCTGAGGCCACATTGTTGCATCTCCCAAGAATGGCCATCCCTTTGGTCTGGATGTTGTCCCAAGCCCAGGATGCTTGCCTGACAACAGCTAGATTAGGCTTTATCTCACAATAAAGGGTTTCAGCCAAGTCTTGTACTATAAGAGGGTGAACCAAAGCATAGCCCAACTGTCTTTTGAATAGAAAAGGGTTGTAGTTGATGCAACCCTTCACTCCTATCAGAGGTACATTGGGGAACTGCCCATAACTAGTAATGATGTCCCTGCCTTTGGTGCTCTGGGTGCACCATCTGATGTCATCTGAGGTCAAAGCAATAAGTCTCCTAGCCCAATTCTTCTGTTGGTGAGGATTCAGGAATGCATCAGTCTTGGGCAAGTGTTTAAGCAGCCAGGTATGAAATAGGGGAGCACAGCATCTCACCAACCTCCCTCTTTGCTTCTCATTCCTTTGGTGAACAGAGTAGTAGAAATCTCCCAGCAAGGTGGGTACTGGGTTCCTCAAAAGGAAGAGATGAATAGCATTCTTGCTGATAAACTTGGGCTCATCTGCAAACAGTATAACCCCATATATACTGAGGGCTAATAATGCACAAACTGCCTTCCATTCCCCCAAGGAGGCCTTCAGGATAGCTTGAGAAGTCAAGAAATCCAAGTGTAGACCAGAGATTCCAGCCTTTGTTGTCATGCTCTGCTCAATCATAATAGGTTCCAGATACAGTGCTTTTTCCACTTCTTCATTGCTGGAAAAAACCATTTCTGGGTTGAAGGGGACACCACCCCTGACAGGTACACTAATCAGTGATGAAAACTCCTCCAACAGAGGTCCCAACTGAAAATTCTGGAAGGTGAAGCATCTCAAAGGAGGATCATAGAACTGTAGGCAAGTGTGAATCAAGCTCCTCTGAGAAGGGTCCAAATCCATAACCATATCAAGGATGCCTCCATAATGTTCTCTGAATAGTGGGATATGGTCTGGAGTGATAAGGGCCTGGACCTTCCTGATGCCAGTCAGCTCAGGCTCAAAGAAATGGTATGAGATGTTGCTCTTCTTGGGTGCCATATCTGCTGATGAAGAGTTGAGACAGATGCTAATGATAGAGACTAACACTGGAGATGAGCCACTGATAGGCTGATACTGGTGATGCAGGTGACTGAAGCAGGTAGCTGATGAAGGTAGCTGAAGCAGATAGCTGGTGAACAAAGGGCCTATGCAGATGAAGGGGTCAAAACCAAGCAAAATGTAATATGGATACCCTGAAAAACAAATAAGCAAATGTTAAATGATGCAATGATGGTGTATGCAAATGATATGCAAGGGTTTATGATCAAGCTGGATCTGATTACTGCCTTGATATAAGTCCATGTATGTTCAAGAAGTCCAGATGGAGGTTCATAAGTCCAGTAGCCAAGGTGGGGGACTCAAATAAAGAGTCACATGTCCAGGGTTAAATCACAAGAACTGGCCAAAGTGGGGTACTCTTAGTCAAACAAAGTAAAAAGGGTATGATGTGGTCAAGGGTACCTGCAAACCTGTAAACAGCCCAACCCCCCTCACAGGTGATGTTCTAAAACAAGGATCCTCAGACTTGGATCAGTTATGAGAAGTGTAAACACTTCTAACCCGGAGGTACAGTGTTTACAATAACCATAAAAGATCCTCCTCTAATTCACCTCAGTTTCTGAAGGTCGTAATAAAGGTCATCCAGACTTAGCAGGCTTCCCTGATAGCCCTAGTACTACAGGAGATCTGTAGCACAGAGTTCTCAAGAAGAAACCCATATCTGAACCGTGTTTCATATTCCCGCACCAGACCGAAATGGAATGGGAAAGAACATGAACCACTCTAGCCTAGGTGTCACTCAAGTCCCGGGTATAGGACCTTAAACTCTCAATAGAATCCCACCCACCAAGACAGAAAACAGATCCAGCCAGATAACAGTATGACAGTATGATGTATATGAAGCTGTAAAGAAAGCAATAAATAACTGTACATAAAGCAGTAAATAAAGCAGTAAATAAAGCAAATATACAAACACAAATAGCACATAACACCCCAGTAAACACAAATCAAACAAGCGCTAGGAGGAACCCACAAAAAGAACCAGAAGCCCTGGTTACAGTATAAGGGTCCCCAGCAGAGTCGCCAAGCTGTCGCTCCCGCCAAATGACACCTGGTCAGAAGGGGTACAGACGCGAACGGTCAGCGAAAGAGGGATGAGAACACACAGGAGTGAACTCAAGAGAAAGAAAGAGTCGCCAGCTAGGCATTTTTATCCCGAAGGAAAGGTAATGCTGCATAAACCCAGAAAGATATGGATAAGACGGTTGCGAACCAGAGAGACTGAGAAAGGGGGTTGGTTACAACCTGGGAAGGTATTAGCACCAAGATTATCCGTCGTACTCGACGGGATCCACGCTTAAAAGATTTGTGTTTTAAAAGGGTAGTGTCAGTGCAATTTGTGTATCAAAGCTGGAAAGAATGCAAGTGTCAGTGTAAAAGAAATGTGAAGTGTATAAATGTACAGTGTCAGTGTAAGAACAGGAATAAGATGCTCAAGAATATGAGGCTAAAATAATGATGCTAGAAATAGGGGGAATATACAGAGACTTTTGTTCGATAACTGTTAAGTTATGCCTACGTATCCTCTCGTGCAATGAGGAAGTCAGAACACCGTAGTTCGACTCAAAGAGACTGAAAGATAAATTGACTTATGAACTTCTTACTTGTCTATGCTCAAGTGTATGACCTGTCTGGCTCAGGTGCAAACTGTCTTTCATTAGACGGAAGAAGCAAGTTCTCGTTTGTGAGTGAATGAGATGAGAAAATAATCCCGGAGGAGACGATTATTGTTTGTTTTTGTATTTTCAGTCTTTTATTGATTTTGGAATTTTGTCATAGGTTAATGAGCTTAAGCCTAAACCAATGGATTTAGTAAACTCATCACATCTTCCCTCTGATTAGGGGTAATGAGAATACCTTAAGTGTGAAGTCAGCTTCTCACACTTAATCACCATGATGTAGGATTAAGATCATTAACCTACTTGTGGTTATTTAGATATTTTTGTGGTTTTTGTTTAGTGTTAAGTAATGAGGTTAAGCCATAATCAAAGATTAAACAGACTCATTACACCATCCTAATAGAAGGATAATAGATGAGAGTGTTTAAGCTGAGGAAAACTCCTCAACTTAATCCAGGATTAAGGATTAACTTCATGAAAAAACAAAGCCTTTATTAATTGGATTTTAGTTAATGATAGGATGAAGAAGTGTTTTTTAGGGTTTGTAAGACAACTTGAGGGGGACTTGTCCATTAACACTAGGGTTAGTCCTTCTTAACCAATTAAGGAAGAATTAGAACCCTAATGCAAGGCCCAAGTTACAAGCTTGATGTCTTGATGATTATTAAATGGATTAAGGATTTAAACACATTAAGGGTTTAACACTTAGGATTAAAGTTATACACTCCATCCTAATAGAAGGATGCATGCATAAGCTTAATAACAAAGCCTTAAAGCCTTTAGGGTTTAGTCCTTGATTATGAGATGAGAAGAGAAGAATCAATGATGACACAAAGGTAAAATCTAAATGGGGGGACTAATCAAAACCCTAATTGTTATCATGCTTGGTTGTTCCTAGGGTTTGTGAGGTTTGCAAGAAAGATCTCCAAAGAAACCAACAGGAAGCAGATGAAAGGAGCAAAGAGAAGCAAGGTAACTTGCTTCATTTAAGAAGACAAGTCACTTGAAGAAAGAAAGCAAGATGAAGAAGAATGAGCAAGCTCAATCTCAAGCACAAGACAAAATGCAGCAATGATGCATAAGAGAGATGAAAAGAGATTGTGAGAAGTGAAGGCCAATTCACTTCTCAAAGTAACTTACCACCTGAAAAGTTAGTGAAAGGAATGAAATGCAATGCAAATGAGATGAAATGGCATGATGCAAGACAAAGTCAGAAGCAAATACATGATGTTAATGATGCTAAGAGGTGATGCAAACATGAAGCAAGGCATGAGGATGATCATACAAATATAGGGATGCAAAAGAAGCATGCTTAGGACCATGAACATACATGAAAAGTTATGAAATGAAAATGACATACAACATGGCAAATGAATGATGCAATGATCAAACATGATTCTAACATTTCCTAAGATGTATTATGAATCAAATGGATGCACAAAATGTCGTGGCAAGTCATGGTATGCAAGCAAATGGAAGATTGATGCAAAGGAAAGCTCAAATTAGGGTTTATGATCAATGCACAAAACAAAAATCAAAACCAGAAGCAAACATCATGATAAAAATTTGAAAATGCATTCAAAGGAACCCTAAACCTATACAAACTCACTTCCCAAAGGAGGGGATTCAACTCTTAACCTAGTGAGAGTTATGAATTTCCTAAGATTGCTAGGGTTTTAAGGTACCTTGTTAAGAAAAATGCCAAACAAAAAGGAAATGCAAGATCAATTCATGCCAATTTAATCCTATAAACTACATGTTATACAAGATGCAATGCAAGAAGAATCAATGTCCAACTCTTAAAGGCTAGGCAGAAATGGATTTTTGAAGATTGAATCAAAATGATGCCTTGAAATGAAATTAATTCCATTGAAAATTGTCAAAAGGCATCAAGATCAAAAAAGATATTTGGTTTGAGAGTTGGACAATGTTTCTAAATGATTTCCAATGCTTCATGAATTTTTTTGTGATTTTTAAATACCTAAAAGTATTTTTAATTAATTAATTCTCATTAATTAATTAAAAATAAACTTTTAAATGATTTAAAAATATTTTTGAATGCAAAAAATAAAATAAAAATCATTTTCTGATTGAGAAAAATATTTGAAACAAAAATGCAAAAGGAAATATTTTTTTGATTTTTCTAAGTATTTTAAAATAAATGGCAAAGAAAATACAATTTAAATGAAATAAAAAAACAAAATATGAGAAGTATGCAGAAGGAGAGGCCAGGATTCAATCTAGAGAGGGAGGGCTTGACTGCGCGCCATATCCTGTGGCTAGATTTCAAACAGGACTAATTTCTAATTAAAATTAATTAAACTGAATTAAATAAGTCAAATGAGGATTAGGGCAAAATGGTGAAATCCTGAGCATCCAAACGCGCGCGGGTCAACGCATCCAAGGGCCATAATTCAAATTTCATTAATGACACTGATTAACCCTAATCAACTTCAGGTGGCCGGAGAAGACTTCCGGTCGTCTTCTCCGGCGAGACCTCTGACCTAACTCTCTCAAAACGTTACTAAAACATGTCAAAACCTCCAGATCAACTCAACTAAACATCCTAAACAATAATCCAGCCACAAAATCCATTTCTTTTTCGTGAATCATGAAGAACAAACAAAAATCAAATTTTCGGGCAAAGTTTCAGACAAGCCATACATCCTCAAAACTCAATCATTTTCAAAAGTAAAAGGTTTAGTGAACTCAGGGAAGCATGTAGATTATTTTAGAAACAAGAAATAAGGGTTCTGGAAAAATGAATTTCCATGGCTACCTGAATCGAAGCTTTGATTTCTGGAACTTTCTGGCTAGTTTCTTGCTTCCAACCAACTCCAATGGACCTCTTGAGAAGCTTGCAATGCTTGTTTGAAGTTTATGGTGGCTGATTGGAGAGTTTGCAGAAGTTCTGTTCAAAGAGGGGCAGAAATCGTGTTTTGATTTCAGTGGGTTTTAGGGCAAAGTGAGGGCAGGGAAATGATCAAGGGAGTGTGCTGAGATGTTTTGTGAAGTTTGTTTGAATGTTTGATGCTTGTGGAATCAGTTTCGAATGGTTTTGCAGGTTGGAGCAATTTTGATAACTATGGCTTGGAGTGTGTTTCAGCATGAGTTGTGTGGTGTGTTATGCTGGCTTTGGTCCACTTATCACAACTAGAGAGGTCAGAGGAGTTGGTGTGCCCTATTGTGATTGGTATGGGTCTTTGGCAAAAAATGTCAAACTTTGTGTAAGAGAAGCATGGGCTCATAGCTAGCCAAGGACAAATGGGGTGTCCTGCGCAGCAAGAAGTGTGGAGAGTCTTAGGATCAATTATGAAGTCAGCAAGCAAGTGGATTAGGGTTTGAGTGAGGTTTTGCAACTTGCTTCATCCTTGGACCTTTTGAAATTTCTTGTTCCACAAGTCACAAAAATGAGCAAACTCTTGGTGAATTCTGATCTTTAGGCATTGGTTAGTGTTTGTATGAAGATTAGAAGTTCATTTGGTAGCAAAATTTGCCTTGGCAAGTGATTTTGCAACTTTGCCTCTTTGGTAGAAAACTTCAAATTATGTGATTTTAGCCAACTTTGACAAGCCATAACTTTTGATCCAAAATGAATTAGGATGAGTTCTTGTACTTTTTGAAAAGGGAATGATCCATTCTACACTTTCATGACCAAAGTTTTTCCATTTGAATCATTTTTGAATCAAAAAGCAAGGGTTGAAAAAGTTTCCCAAAATGGCAATTTTCATTATAAGTCAACTTTCCCAAAAAGTCAACTTTGCAAATGGCTTGAAATTCTTCAAATTTGTGAACTTCCAACATCTTCTATGATCAAATAAAGATCATAAACAATCAAAATGATGAATAACACCCTTTGGTTGGGTCATTGGGGGCCTCAGATGCCCTGATTTTGCAATTGCTTGCTCAAAAAGTCAACTCTTGATCAGATGACTTCCCCATGTAATTTCTTCATGAAAATTGATATGCATGATCCCTATACCATATAGAGACCAATAGAAACAAGAATGACCAAAAAAATTGGAGTTATGGCCTCTGAAACCAAAACCCTAATTCTAGGTCATCTGTGCAGTTAAACCTGGCTCTGCTTCCATGCCATTCTCAGTTCTTGTGATTCTTTGACTTTCTTGACTTTGTGGGGATATAATATGATGCTTGAACATATATGGACCTCTTTGAAGTGATTGATGACCTTTGGAGTGGCTCAAGAAGCTCTTGGATTGCTCAGATCACAAACCCTAGATGCAGATGACTTTGAACCAATGCAGTGAATCAAAAAATGTGGTATGAGATGCTATGATTGGATTTATGCATATGAGGATATCACAAGCCATGGTGTGAATGGGTGAGGGCAAATTTGGGGTGTTTACACATGGAGTGCTGCTGAAATTCCCGGATTAGACCCATAGATTTCTTGTCACCAGCTGACAATAGATCCTATTCATCGGGTTGTAGCACAACCTAGGAGGAAGCAGTCTCCTGAAAAAATGGAGTATGCCGAGCAAGTTTTAAAAGACCTCTTAGAGGCAAATTTTATCCCGGAGGCCAGGTATACGACCTAGCTATCCAATGTTTTACTATTAAAAAGAATAATGGAAAATTCCACATGTGTATCGATTATACCGATCTCAACCGGGCTTTCCCGAAAGATGCTTATCCCCTCCTAAACATAGATAAACTAGTTTATAATTCTGCAGGCTTTAAGTTGTTGTCGTTCATGGACGCCTATTCTGGGTACAATCAGATAACCATGGCCATGAGCGATAAAAAATACACAGCCTTCATGACCAAATCGGGCAACTATTACTACAATGTAATGCCCTTCGGCCTGAAAAATCTGGGCTCAACTTACCAACGCATGATGAACAAAGTCTTCCGAGCATAAATCATAGATATGCTCAAGGTCTATATGGACGACATGATCGTAAAATCCCAAGAGGAAACTGATCATGCTCTCCATCTGAAGAAAGTATTCGACCAAGCAAGGAAATGCAAAATGAGTTTCAACCTAGAAAATGCACATTCGAGGTTCGATCAGGCAAGTTCCTCAATATTTATCTAACCGTACAACTAATCAAAGCCAACCTCAACAAATGCTGAGCAATTTCTGAAATTCGAAAGTTGAACTCAAAAATTTTCATTCAATCACTAAACGAGATCCTCACCTTGCTATCTGGATTTGTGGCAAAGTCTTCCCAGCATGCTCCCCCCCCCTCTTTAAGCTTATCTGTAAGGAAGCAACTTTAGAATGGACAGATGAGTGCGACAAAGCCCTGATCCACCTCAAGAAAGTATTGTCAGAACTCCAAGTATTCTCCCGCCCAGACGCAAGAGAAATCCTTTATTTGTATCTTGTCATTGCAATGGAGGCCGTTAGTTCCACCATCATACGAGAAACCCCTAAGGGGAAGAAACCCATTTAATTCACGAGCAAAGCCTTGCAAGAACCCAAGCTCGGGTACCAGCAGATAGAGAAGGTTGCATTTCCCCTCCTCAATGCAACGAGGTGGTTAAAGTACTACTTTATGGCACATACAGTTATCATACAAATAGACCAACCCATCGGGAAATTACTGGGTTGGCCAGACATGGTCGGAAGGATGCTCAAATGGTCCTTAGAGATGTCTGAATTCGATATCAAATACGAAAGTAGGAAATCCCTCAAAGCCCAAGTCCTACCCGACTTTATAACAGAGATGATCATCCAAGAGCACACTACATGTGAAGCTCGGAAATGGACAATCGTCATCGACGGGGCTTCCAACTCCACAGGGAATGGAGCATGAATCATTTTAGAGAACGAGGAGGACATCCTCATTGAAGTATCACTCGCCTTATCATTCCCAACATCTAAGAATATGAGGCTTTCCTCGTAGGTTTACGTCTGGCCGATAACTTGGTAGTCGAGGAGGTGATCATTCGCACAGATTCCTAACTCGTAGCCCTCCAAGTATGAGGGGAATACCAAGTCAAAAATGATAATATATTTATTGACCCTGGTAGAGGAGAATATGGATAAATTTTTGTCCATAGAAGTAAAGCATGTTCCCCGCGAACACAGTATCTGAGCTGACGTTCTGTTCAAACTCGCATGCACAAAGAGAAAGGGCGGAAAAAATCTGTCATCCAGGAAATAATTTCTCGGCTAAGCATCAAGAAGCCATCCTCGAAATTGGATGTAAACATCATCGGCGATAGCGATTTCTAGATTACCCCTGTCTACAACTACCTGGCCAAGGACGAATTACCTCCCGATCCAAAAGAGGCCATCATGGTGAGGCATAAAGTATGTTCCTATGTTTTGGTAAAACCTAATCCCCCATATTTCTCCATTCCCCTCCTTAAATGTGTCGAGGAAAACCTAATCCCCCATATCCTACGAGAAACCCAGGAAAGGATCAACGCCCAACATTTAGAGAGAAAATCCCTAACTAGGAAAGCTCTGTAAGCAGGGTACTACTGGCCGACCATGCAACATGACGCAAAGGAACACATGAAAAAATGCAAAAAATTCAAATTTCACGAGGACATGCACCTAGCCCCCCCTAAAGAGCTGAAAACAACGTTTTTCCAATGGCCCTTTGCATGGTGGGGCCTGGATATCCTGGGACCATTCGTTGACGGGTCGAACCAAAACAAGTACCTAAATGTTGGGGTAGATTACTTCACGAAATGGATATAAGCAATGGCTTTAGCCAAAATAAAAGCGTAGAATATACTTCATTTCTTGAAATGAAACATCCTTTCCCGGTTTGGAATGCCTCAGGAAATTGTCACCGACAATGGTAAACAGTTCACGGATAAGCACTTCCAGGAATTTGTTGCCAACCTAGGAACCAAAACCCATTTTGCTTTTGTCGAACACTCATAAATAAATGGATAAGCCGAAATAGCGAATAAAATAATACTACGAGGTCTCAAACGAAATTTGGACGAAGTAAAAAAGCGTTGGGTCGAGGATATACACAATGTGATCTGGTCCTACCGGACTACATCCCATTTTACAACTGGAAAAACCCCCTTCCGACTAGCATATGGAACTGGGGTGGTTTCCCCGTCGAGATTCACACACCATCTAGGCAGACATAAGTTCCCTTGGACGAGGAAGAAAAATTCAAAATACTGAGGGAGGAGCTCGACTTGGTCGAGGAAGTTCGATCAAGAGAAGCCCTCCGCGAGGCAGCACTAAATTAAAATATTCCTATAAGGCATGATGCCAAACACATAAAACGAAACTTCGCAGTCGACAGCCTCGTCTTGAGGAGAAACCACAAAGACTCTCGCGAGGGAAAGTTGGCCGCAAAGTAAGAGGGCCCTTACCGTATCCGAGAAAAAACGCGGAGAATGGGCCTACTACTTAGAAAATCTAAGTGGGGAAAAATTTTCTCGACCATGGAACACCGAGAAGCTAAAACAATACTACAACTAAGGCGTAAGTCAACTTTCTTGAATCGATACGAAGAGCATAAAGTACCAACCTGACATGCATGCCTAGGTACAACTGTTGCATACTAAATTTTTAATAAACAGACCCATCCTCTTGGACGAGGAGAACGCCCTGTCACTCAACGGATCCTCGACAAAGTCCATCGTTGTCTACGTACCATGAATTACAGAACACCCAACTCGCGATGGGACGTTCATGCCGTGATATTCGGGCCACAAACATGACCTGAGTATTTCTCTCATGCCCGGAAATATCCTTGGCATTCTGAATGGTTCCCCAAACCCTCATACATAATTATTGAGCATTTCTCCCTAACATCGAACATGCTCCAACAGCTTACGCAGTGAGCACGTACGACGAGCATCGCATAACACTAAAAAAATTATAACAAAATAAGAAATCACCGAAAGATTCATAAACACTTAGTGAAAATAAATAAATGAAATCACCCTCGACAGGAAAGCACACACGTGTCGTACCTCGAAAAATAAGATCCTCGCGAACACGGTCATGACTGGGCTGACATGAGAGTCGCCACCTAATTTTGTTTATTCCCAAAGAGGGAAAGGGTAAATATAGATAAAACCACCAAGAAGAGATAAAACAAAGTTCATTATGACAATTGTCGGGGTTCGGAAGTCGATTATGCAAGGGGAAGGATTAGCACGCCTTACATCCATCGTACTTGATGGGAACCATTTAAGTGCGCGAATGGATGTCTATGCTTATGAATTACTTTTTAAACTAGAGGTTGATTGATCCTAAGGTACTCGACAAGGATTGAGATCCTCGTGCCTACGTATTCCCTAGTATAATGGGATAGTCAGAGCTTCGTAGTTCGGCCCACTATAGGTGATTGGTTGTTTATTTATTTACCTTTCTTTCAAAAAAGGATTTAGGAGTCGAATTGCACTAAAGACTATGGGTAGAGGTGAATATTCCGCCCAACAAGACGAGTGTCTTGCGTCCAGATAATTAGAGTGAGTAACGAGGGTGTCAGTTATCCTCCTTTCTACCACTTAAGGCTCATGGCGTACAATCTTTCTCATTTTATTAGAGTGTTTTATTACCTAAGATCACTTGACGTTGGATCAAGGTTTTGGGTCTAAAGAGACGTTTTGATTTTTTTTTCCAGGTTGATTGCGAGGCACAATGTGCTCGACTAGGGTGAATGCAAATGGAAGTTTATTTGTTTGTTAGCGAGGCACAATGCGCTCGGTTAACAAGGTTGAGAAACTTGATATATGGATCAAGTAAGCTAAAGATTAGCTATGGAAAACAAGCGCAACACATTTATTTGTTTAAGTTGATTTTTTTTAAGAAAAGTGTGAAGTGTAAAGTAGTGAGGATGGTGATCGTAGAACAATCGACTTACATGTATGTATGAAGTGAAAGGTGTAGATTTTTCTTGGCGTTGGACCAAGAATTTTGCTTACCTTTGAAATGATTAGTCATAATATGCGTTTGTATTTAGCAAACTATGGTCATAGTGCAAGAATAAATCACACAAACCTAATCATGAAATATTATCAACACACAATCACGCATAATTAATTGTTCCTCCATGCAAGTAATAGTCAAATAGATTAAACATCGACACAAACTTTGAAAAGAAAAATAAAATCAATTGAAAACAATTCAAACACGCGACTCTAACAAAAAAACTATTTTCTAATTTTCCGATTTTTCAAATAAAAAGACAAGTTACTAAAATAATTTTTAAGAGAAAACACACTTAGTTAAATATTCCTATTTTTATAGTTTTATTTTTAATAATAAACAAGAATGGAATTTTTATGGGCAAACATGGAAATTAAAAAGAAAGAAAGCCCATTCAAAGTAATCAACGCTCAGTTGATTTGGGCTTGGATCGCTAGGGACCTGATTTACATATTTGTAACCCTGCACTGGCCCAAGGAAACCCTAAAGATAAATGAATTAGCTGCATATGTGCTTCATCAGTCAAAACAGCATGGTCTAATGCACTTATGGAGAAGATTGAATCATCACAAAAGACTAACTGTAACAACGACATGTGTGCGCAGAAATAATTTTTTGAAAACAAAATGCTACATTAAATTTATATAAAACAATAACCCTGAGAAGAACCAAAGTCATTAAATTTATTTTTAAAAACAAAAACAAAAAAAATCAACATCCTCTTCAAACTAAATTCAGACTCAGTGCATAGTTATCATCCTTCTCATCCTAAACTGACTGTTAGTCTCATACTCAATTCTTCTTCCTTTCCAAGAGGAGCAAGAATAATGAACCTTCATCGTACATCAACGACACTCCTTTATCATAAAACTAATCGATAACTACAGAGCCACATACAAAACCAGATGAAGAACCGATTTCCCCAAACTAAGAATCCCTAACCCATATGTTCATCAATACCAATCAACAAATATTATAACAGACTCAAAAATCAAACCAAACAATAAATTGTGATCCAACAATAATATTAAGCAATGAAGGAAAAAGAAAACACGCGAACCACACAAATGCTTAACAATAATAAGAATGAAACGTAAAAGGGAGAGATGAGTTTCTATACCTACTTTGAATGTTCTTAGAGGGACGATTCCTCTCCAGGTAACTCCTTGATCTTTGTCTTCTTTTGTTTGCTAACTCTCTTCTCCTCTTCTTCAATCTCTGAAAATGTATCACTGTAAGTGTTGAAAGTTGCGATGTATGGAGTGGCTCAGCTCAAGATTGTTGAGTTTCAGTGTGAAGACTCAACAATCTGGGTATAGAATTAGAGGTTTAGTGATTATGGTTTTAGGGAATGATTTTAGCTGAATAACTGTAGGGATATTTTTGTGTTCTTTGCTGAATGATTGAGCTATCATTTATAGAAACATAGGGATTACCCGAATACATGAGATTTTGAGAGGATATCTCGTGAGATGAGTGAAGTTTTTCAGAGAGATCCATGTGCTTCTGAGCTGGATTTTTGCAAGACTGTTGGAATGGT
Organism: Lathyrus aphaca; assembly: GCA_963966055.1. Classification (NCBI taxonomy): domain Eukaryota; kingdom Viridiplantae; phylum Streptophyta; class Magnoliopsida; order Fabales; family Fabaceae; genus Lathyrus; species Lathyrus aphaca. Next base: position 296,542,803 of record OZ014519.1, on the reverse strand, counting down.
TTTGAGAGTGGAATTTTGTGGAGAACATTTATAAGATTATAAATTTGTTTCTTTTATCTGTAGCGAATTTCATAATGCTTTTATAAAACTTGTGATCCCACAAATTTGATTTGTGTTGATACCATTTTTACTGCGGTTACTTTGTCACACACAAACATGAATGTACTTTTTCTCATCCATAATAGCTTATTAAATTTTTGTTGTCTTGTAGGTATCATTTTTAAGTTGGGTTGTGTAGCGGTAAAATCATGAGTGTAAGTTATTGATTAACTTAACTCAAAGTAAACAGAGTCGCCATTGCGCCTTTATTTTATTCCAAATGGTAAAGGAAAAAAAGAGCGAATAAATCCTAATGAATCTAAAAGAAAAAAGATAAAAAAATCGAGCAGAGAACGGGTAAGGGGATAGGTTACAAATTGAGAAGGTTTTACGCACCCAAAATGTTATGGTGTTGTTGTCTACGACGAGTTCTCCCAACAACACTTGCTTCACTGGCAAAAACATTGACTTGAGGCATGACAATCCTCTAGGATTGAGTTTCCCAAGTGGTCAAAGCCTGTAGCATCTCCATAATCTGACTCATATTTATTTTCAGCTCATCAAGGTCTTCCCTAAATCTCTTGTTGTGTTGGGCTTTATTTTCCATTCCTAATCTGATAATAGCTCTAGTTCCGTATTTGTGTTGAGGAAATAGTTTGATGGATCAACAGACAACTAAAGAAGGAAACAACTGGGATGAGTTCCCACACAACTCAGATGAATGCAATAATATGCGAGAATGTAATGATATGAAATGTTCACTTCCATTTTCAGAGAAAAAACTCGATTATTGCAAACATGGTCAACATCGAGAATATGGTCATGAAAACTCTTGGCAAAAAGGAATATTTGCTTTGTCCAATATTTTGCAATAATCTGAATTGTTTTCCTTGAGAAATGGTTGTGATGATGATCATGATGAATACATGGATGCAACAACCACAAACAAGATCACACATAGCACACAGGTTCAAAGGTTTGGATCATGAGCATGGAGTCAAGGGATAAGAACTAACCCACACAGGTATGTACTAAGGTTTGTCTTCACTGTACCTGCAGAAAACCAAAAGGGTTCTAACAGAGGTTCCCAAATTTAGTAGCCATCTTTAGAATATTATCGGTACGTTGGACTGCTCCCCAGCCAATAACATTCTTAAGAAAGACCTCGTTTGAGTGTAGTATCACATGACAACCACCTTAGGTCTACACCTGGATAGCTTTCGCACTATGTTCCTAAATTGGCTTGGATGGGTTAAGGGTTCTACGGTCCTCAGTATGATCAGCTCAAGGTCGGAAAAGTAATGCCATGGTACGACTAATCGTCATGACATCAATAATCTGAGAGAGCCTAACTCAGTGGAGATTATCGAATTGATATCGCTTTGGACTACTTTGTCGCGTATCACTTCGAATATTGTCGTCCTATCATAAGTACACTCAGATTCGGGTATAAAATCTATCTCACTCACAAAGGATCACCGAACCATACCAGAACAAGCAATAATAAACGAATAAAACCAAAACAGTAAATAAATCAAAGTAGGCCGAATCCACTTAGAGACTTCTCCCCAGCAGATTCACCACTTTTCTGTAGCGGTAAAATCATGAGTTTAAGCTATTGTTTAACTTAACTCTAAGTAAACAGAGTCGCCACCACGCCTTTATTTTATTCCAAATGGAAAAGGAAAAAAGAGAGAATAAATCCTAATGAATCTAAGAGCAAAAAGCTAAAGAATCGAGCAGAGAATAGGTAAGGGGATAGGTTACAAATTGGGATGGTTTTACGCACCCAAAATGTCATGGTGTTATTGTCTACAACGAGTTCTCCCAACAACACTTGCTTCACTGGCAAAAACATTGACTTGAGGTATGACATTCCTCTAGGATTGAGTTTCCCAAGTGGTCAAAGCCTGTAGCATCTCCATAATCTGACTCATATTGCTTTTCAGCTCGTCAAGGTCTTCCCTAACTCTCTTGTTGTGTTGGGCTTGATTTTCCATTCCCAATCTGATAATAGCTCTAGTTCCGTATTTGTGTTGAGGAAATAGTTTGACGGATCAACAGACAACTAAAGAAGAAAACAACCAGGATGAGTTCCCACACAACTCAGATGAATGCAAGAATATGCGAGAATGTAATGATATGCAATGTTCACTTCCATTTTTAGAGAAAAAACTCGATTATTGCAAACATGATCAACATCGAGAATATGGTCATGAAAACTCTTGACAAAAAGGAATATTTGCTTTGTCCAATATTTTGCAATAATCTGAATTGTTTTCCTTGAGAAATGGTTGTGATGATGATCATGATGAATACATGGATGCAACAACCACAAACAAGATCACACATATCTCACAGGTTCAAAGGTTTGGATCATGAGCATGGAGTCAAGGGATAAGAACTAACCCACACAGGTATGTACTAATGTTTGTCTTCACTGTACCTGCAGAAAACCAAAAGGGTTCTAACAGAGGTTCCCAAATTTAGTAGCCATCTTTAGAATATTATCGGTACGTTGGACTACTCCCCAGCCAATAACATTCTTAAGAAAGACCTCGTCTGAGTGTAGTATCACATGACAGCCACCTTAGGTCTACACCTGGATAGCTTTCGCACTATGTTCCTAAATTGGCTTGGATGGGTTAAGGGTTCTACGGTCCTCAATATGTAACTCTAAGTAAACAGAGTCGCCACCGCACCTTTATTTTATTCCAAATGGAAAAGGAAAAAGAGAGAATAAATCCTAATGAATCTTAAAGCAAAAAGCTAAAAGAATCGAGCAGAGAACGGGTAAGGGGATAGGTTAAAAATTGGGAAGATTTTACGCACCTAAAATGTTTGTGGTACTCCACGGGAGCCCTTTGAAATATTGATTGCTTTTGGTTTGAAAATGGTTTGTTAAAAGAGATTGAAGAGATGGGAAGAGAATTTTTTTAAAGATTTTAGTGTTTGATGAGACGTTCGTCTCATGCCTACGTACCCACGACGTGTAATATGAGATCAAAACCCCGTAGTTCGTGGTACAAATAGTGAAAAATTAATGTGTTGGATTGATTTTTAAATGTAAAGATAAGTCGTCATTCTTTAGCGAATAATTCCGCTAAAAAGAATGAATCATATCTAAACTTATGAAAATGGTTAAAAGGAAAAGTGCACAAGGGCAAAAAAAGATTGAATGAGTTTTGCATTTTTTAAAGTATTTTGAAAAAGGTTTCGATATGCTTATATGGTTTAGCATTTATTAAGAAATTGTAAACACCCAAAATTTGCCCTCACTAAGTTCACACCATGGCTTGTGATCTTTCATCTTTGCATTAGTTTAAACATACTGTCGCTCCCACCAAATGACACCTGGTCAAATAGAGGTACAGACGCGAACGGTCGGCGAAGGAGAAGAGTGAAAAGAGTCGCCAGCTAGGCATTTTTATCCCGAAGGAAAGGTAATGCTGCATAGACCTGAGAAAAGATGGATAAGACGGTTGCGAACCGGAGAAACTGAGAAAGGGGGTTGGTTACAACCTGGGAAGGTATTAGCACCCAGATTGTCCGTCGTACTCGACGGGATCCACGCTTGAAAGTTTGTGTTTAAAGGGGTAGTGTCAGTGCTATTTCGTGTACAAAAGCTGGAAAAGAATGCAAGTGTCAGTGCAAAAGAAATGTGAAGTGAAATAAAAGAGTGTCAGTGTAAGGAAATAGTCCAAAGCTCAAGACAATGAGGCTTAAAAGAATAATGCTGGAAAAGGGGGAAGAGACAGAGACCTTTGTTCGATAACCGTTAAGTTATGCCTACGTATCCTCTCGTTCAATGAGGAAGTCAGAACACCGTAGTTCGACTCAAAGAGACTAAAAGATAAATTGACTTGTGAACTTCTTACTTGTCTATGCTCAAGTGTATGACCTGTCTGGCTCAGGTGCAAACTGTCTTGCATTAGACGGAAGAAGCGAGTTCTCGATTATGAGTGAATGAGATGAGAAACGAATCCCGGAGGAGACGATTATTGTTTGTTTTCAGTGATTTCAGTCTTTTATTGCTTTTTGATATTTGTCATAGGAAAATGAGCCTAAGCCTAAACCAAGGATTAGTAAACTCATCACATCCTCCCTCTGATTAGGGGTAATGAGAATACCTTAAGCATGAAGTAAACACCTCACACTTAATCAACATGATGTAGGATTAAGATCATTAACCTACTTGCATTTATTTAGATGTTTTTGGAGTTTTTGTTTAGTGTTAAGTAATGAATTTAAGCCATAATCAAAGATTTAATGGACCCATTACACCATCCTAATAGAAGGATAATAGATGAGAACATTTAAGCTGAGGAAGGCTCCTCAACTTAATCCATGATTAGGGATTGACCTCATGACAAAACAAAGCCTTTATTAGAGTGGATTTTAGTTAATGGTAAGATTAAGAAATGGATTTTATGGTTTGTAAGACAACTTGAGGGGGACTTGTCTATTAACACTAGGGTTAGTCCTTCTTAACCAACTAAGGAAGAATTAGAACCCTAATGCAAGGCCCAAGTTACAAGCTTGATGTCTTAGTGATTATTAAGTGAATTGATTAGAGGATTTAAACACATTAAGGGTTTAACACTTAGAATTAAAGTTATACACTCCATCCTAAGAGAAGGATGCAGGCATAACCTTAATCACAAAGCCTTAAAACCTTAAAGGTTTAGTCCCTGATCAAGAGGTGAGAAGAGAAGACACAAAAGATGACACAAAGGTAAAGCTAATTGGGGGACTAATCAACCCTAATTGTTATCATGCTTGGGTGTTCCTAGGGTGTATGAGGCTTGCAAGAAGGTCTTCAAGAGAGCCACTAAGGAAGAAGCAGGATGGAAGGAAAAGAAGCAACAAGAAGCAAGACAACTTACTCCACTTAAGAAGATAAGTTGCTTGAAGAAAGAAAGAGGAGAAGGAGCATGAATGAGCAAGCTCACTCTAATAAACAAGTAAAAATGCAGCAATGATGCATAAAAGAGATGATAAGAGATCATGAGAAGTGAAGGCAAATTCACTTCTCAAACACTTACCACCTGAAAAGTTAGCAACAAGAAATGAAATGAAATGAATATTAAATGAAATGCAAAGATGCAAACCAAAATCAGAAGCATATTCATGATGCAAATGATGCTAAGAGATGATGCAAATGGATGTCATGAGATGTGAATGATCATACAAGCAATGAATATGCAAATGAAACATGAAAGGAGACATGAAAGTTCATGAAAACTTATGAAATGCAATGGATGCATGACATGGCAAATGGATGATGCAATAATCAAACATGAGTCTAATGTGTCCTAGGATGTCTTATATGTCATGTGAATGCACAAAAAGTCATGGCAAGTTTATGTATGCAAGCTTATGAAGGGTGAATGCAAATGAAGGCAAGGATTAGGGTTTATGTACAAGATGCAATGTAAAATTCAAAATCAGAAGTAAAACATGAGATAAAAAATTGAAAATAGGATCAAAGGTACCATAAACCTATACAAGTTCACTACCCAAAGGGGAAGGTCAGAAGCTAAACCCTAAAGGACTTATGATTTTTCTAAGTTTGCTAGGGTTTTAAGGTACCTCACAAGGAAAAATGCAAAACAAATCAAAAATGAAAGATAAATTCATGCCAATTTTATCCTAGAAACTATATGATATGTGGGATGCAATGAAAAAAGAATCATTATCAAACCCTTCATGGTTAGGCAGAAAATATTTTTCTAAGTTAGGGTCAAAAATATTGATTTTTAAGAACCCTAAATCCAAAGAAAGTGTCAAAATGGATCAAGAACCAAAAAGAAATTTGTATGAATGGTTTGATAATGTCTCTAAATGTGTCAAGATGCAATGTGATTTTTTTTGTGATTTTTAGAAACTTAAATGGTATTTTAATTAATTAATTTCCATTAATTAATTAAAATAAACATTAAAATATTTTAAAAATATAAATTTTATGCAAAAAATAAAATAAAAATTATTTTCAGAATGAGAAAAATGTTTAAAGTCATGATGCAAAAAATAAATTTTTTTGGAAGCTTCTAACTATTTTAAATAAAATGCACAAAGAAATGCAAATAAAATGAAATAAAAATAATTTAAATGGAAAAGTAAACAGATCCAATGATCCAGATTTGAAGTTGGGAGAAAAAGGTTGACTGGCGCGCGTTTTAAGGGCTAGGATTTGTCCTGAGCTAATTAACCTAATTAAATGATTTAATGATGGATTAGGGCTTAATCAAGCAATCTGGAACGTCCATACGCGCGGCAAACACCAGATCCAAAGGTCATTATTTAAACTCAGCCTAATTATAGGATTAGGGCATAACTATTTTCAGGTGACCTAAATAGTGTTCCGGTCATCTTCTCCGGCGAACACAAACCCTAACTTCTCCCCTAGGCCTCTAATCTCCAAATTTCTTGCCCAGAAATGATCCTCTAACATTCCTAAACCTAAATCCCCAATCAAAACTCATTTATTTCGCATCATGAACAAGATTCGAACCAAAATGTGAAACGGACAAAAATTTCAGAGCTTGCATACATGGTGATTTCTCATCCATTTCCAATAATAATCATATCCCCATGATCAGGGGAGCACAAAGAACCATACAAGAACTTAAAAACAAGCTTATGGGAAAAAAGTTCATGAGCTATACCTGAGGTTGAACCTTCTGGTTCTTAGCTTTCTGGCTTTTCCTTTGTTGCAAGTCCACCTCTCTGAACCTCCTAATGATGAAATGAAGCTTAGAAAACCTTGGGAATGGCTGGCTTTGAAGTTTCAGCTCTGGTGTAGCAGGTTTTGAGGTTTTGGTGGTTGATTATTGTTCCTTGGATGATATGTAACTCATTGGTGAAGAAAAAATGGAAGTTTTATGGCTATGGAAGAAGTTTCGAAGAGGTGAAAATCTTGGCAGTTTTTGTGAAATCTGATTGTGTCTCTGTTTTGAGCTCATGTGAAGCTTGTTTTATGATCCATAAACCAATCCTAAACTATTGGAAGGAGTCAGAGGAATTGACATGTACTGTGGGAATGGCATGGGGCAATTGGCCAAAAAGTCAATGGTTGGTGTACCTCAAGTATGGGCTGTGACAGAAGCTATCCTAGGGCTGCTTTGAGTTATGCTGGCTTTAGGGATTGCCATGGGATTCTTTGGGATGATCAGAAGTGGATGAATGGTGAGATGTCACATGTTTTTCCTTTTTCACAATTTGTTGCATTTTGAAGTTTTGGTCATGGACATGTGACATTCCTTGGGCAATTTGCAGTAAAGTGGACCATATAATGTTGTTATGATACTTTGAGATTGATTAGAAACCAAACAAACCCCTAAGAATCATTCTTGCAAGAATTTCCTCTTTGTGACTTTCATGATGAATGGCTTATGATACTTGTGATCCAAGGCATAAAACTTAAGAATTATTTGGGCAATTCTGAATTATAGGCCATGCATGATGTTTGTGTAATGGTTAGAAGTCAATTAGAGGTCACAAATTGGTTTGACATGAGTTTTTGTAAGTTTCCATCTTTGGTACATAAGTGAAATTTTGTGATTTTTCCCAACTTTGCAAGGCCATAACTTGAGTTCTATGATGAATTAGATCAAGTTCTTGTACTTTTTGAAAAGGGAATGATCCAATCTACAACTTTCATGACCAAGAATTTTTCATTTGAAGCATTTTTGAATCAAAAAGAGGAGGTTGAAAAAACTTTCCCAAAATGGCAAGTTTGCATTACAAGTCAATTTCCCAAAATGGAAACTTTGCAAATGGCAAAATTCTTCAATTTTGTGAACTTATAACTTCTTCTAAGATCAAATAAAGATCATATACACCCAAAATGATGGAGAAAACCCTTTGGTTGGATGATGGGGGGCCTCAGATGCCCTGATTTTGCACTGACTTGTTCAAGAAGTCATATATTGATCAGATGCCTTCCCCATTGAATTTCTTCATGAAAATTAGTGTGTAGGATCCTTATAACATATAGAGACCAATAGAAACAAGAATGACAAAAAAAATTGGAATTATGGCCTCTGAAAGCAAAACCCTAATTTTAGGTCATCTGTGCAGTTAAACCTGGCTCTGCTTCCATGCCTTTCTCAGTTCTGGTGATTTTTTGACTTCCTTGATCTTGGGAGGATATAATATGATGCTTGAACATACATGGACCCTCTTGAGATTATTGAATACCTTTGGGAGTGGCTCAGATGGCTCAGGGATTGCTCAGATCACAAACCCTAAATGCAGATGACTTTGAACCAATGCAGTGAAGCAAAAATGCAATATGAGATGCTATGATTGAATCTATGCAAATGAAAAGATCACAAGCCATGGTGTGAACTTAGTGAGGGAAAATTTGGGGTGTTTACAGCTGCCCCTATTCAAACATGAGTTAGTTGTGCAGGATGTAAGCGACGGCTTAACAGACAAACAAGATAACTTGTGGTTGAATACCAAAGACAGTCCAAAATTTGCACTCACTGGATGAAGAAGAAAAGGGATGTAGATTGTAAAAGAAAATAAAGTATGATTATAAAGTGAGGGCGACGGAGGACGACCGTCGAGCAGAGGACGACTGCTGGGGATAAAGCAGCGACGGGTACGGCCGACATGCTGGGGAAATAAAGAGATCATGATGGGGACGACCATCAAACAAAGATTCTCTGGGGATCAAAGGTAAAGTTAATGATGGGGACGGCCATCGGGTCAAAACACAGATGAAATAAATGATGAGGTACGATCATCAAAGGTGAAGGACGATCACCTAGCAGGGGACGGCTGCTCTGTTGGGGAGAAAGATGAGGGACGATCATCTAAGGTGAAGGACGATCACCTGGCAGGGGACGGCTGCCGAAAATATCACGACATAGGACAAATGTCGGATAGAAAAAGGTCGACGATAGGGACGGCCATCAGATAAGAATGATGAAGGACGATCATCAGGAGGTGAAGGACAATCACCTGGCAGGGTACGGCTGCTCTCAGGGTTTATCATGACATATGACTGATGTCAGATAACAAGATCAACGATGGGGGCGGCCATCGGATAAACTGATGAAGGGCGATCATCAAGAGGTGAAGGACGATCACCTAGCAGGGGACGGCTGCTAAAATATCACGACATAGGACGAATGTAGGATAGAAAAGGGTTCCAATAATGGAGACTCCGCTGGGGAAATGATGAAGGACGATCATCGAAAAGGTGAAGGACAATCACCTGGCAGGGTACGGCTGCCGAAAGTATCATGACATGGGACGAATGTCAGATAGAAAAGAAATTTTGCCAAGAATTTGCTGGGAACTCTCCTGGGGAATGGTAGATACAGACGAGTTTTTTCATTCAAGAAAGGAAAGGTATAAGTGTCTGACGATGTGTATAGATTAAAGACGCGTGCGAGCATCCTTAGGACCATGATACGGACGAGTATCGGTAGAAACAAACGCTGACGCATGTTCAAAGATGATGGTACAGACGAGTACCAACTGGTTAACAAAGAACATGGACGAGTGTCGAATTTGAGGAAGACAAGTGGTGTATACAAGATACAGACGAGTATCTGTATGAGTAAAAAAGTGTGAGACACAGACGAGTGTTCAACTTGCTGAGGAGAGTGTGACACGGGCGGGTGTCAAAAGAGAAAGAGTATAAGTTACGAACTTATAAGTAAAAGGTGTTTGGATGACTTGTGGGGATAGGATGACACGGACGGGTGTCGAAAGAAGTGTATTATAAACAAGTGTTTGGTTTACAATAAGTGTTTAGGTAACCATGCTGGGGAATGGTGACACAGACGGGTGACGAAGAAAGAGTATACATATGTATCTGTCTGTAGAGAATGTTCAGGCGTCTTTACTGGGGAATGATGACACGGACGAGTGCCAAAAGGAGCATGTATCTATATTTGAGAGTGCAAAGAGGATGCTTTGGCTTTCTGCTGGGGAATTTGAGAGGTATTTTATATACATTGCTGACGGGATGTTGATATTTACAGGCGGCTGATTCAAAACATGACTTATGATTATGCAATATGTTTGACTTTTGCCGTAATGCTCCGTATTAGACGGAATGCTACGCTCTGGGGGGAAAATATGATGCAAATTCTATGATTATGCAAAGACCCCGATCCGGGATTCGAATCCCGTTGCGGTGAAGATCTCCGATTGATCTGCTTGCAGTGGTATCCCAACTGGGAATGAGATCATTGGTAGATCTGATATATGTTTCTGCTTGGGGAAATAAATCACTGATAGACCTATCTTTGGTGATGAGGAGCCCAGCTGGGGGCTGTGGAAGCTTCCGTCACTTTGTTGTGAGATCTTCAGGCATTGCTCTTCTGGATAAAGGCTGGAGCTCTGCGGGGAGATAATTCCCTGTCTTTGCACTTGGCTGGGGAGGAACGATCATTGAACGACCTTCCTAGTGATTTTTGTAGAGGCCCTGCTGAGGATGATGGACTTAGCTTGGGAAATAAGCCCCTCCTAATGTTGTCCTGGGGAAAGTGCTGAGGAAGTACTGATTTGGCATCCTGCCGGGGGGAAGCTGTCATGCCCCGCGTTGCGCTTTGAGCACCTGCAATCATGTTATAACAAAGAAATGTATGAGTATCCCGAGGTATCCCTTACTGGATTCCCACATAGGAATTTAGACACTCCCGGAAGCAAATATATTTCCTGCAAACATGTATTTTTTAGAAAAGACGCATCCGTATTTATGCAGTCGATATTTTAAGGACATCGGACATTTTTGCAAATGGAAATAAAATGTACGAGACTAAGTGTGACTGAAAATCTGGTTTTATTAATTTGTGTGCCCTGAATTAGCAAGTACAGTCAAAGAAACAAATCCCCTGAAATGAGGAGATTGTTACAAATTGAGAAACAAAAAGATGCTGGCAATGTTGATGACGCTTCAATGTGCTTCCCCTTGCTATGACTCGTATGACACTAACATTCTTCACATCCTGCTTTCTGAAGAAGGCTGATTCTGACCGGTGCTCCAACCCTTCGAGGTTTGCCATGTTGTAAGTGATAAAGACGAATTCAGAATGCAGTTGTTCGCTTATTCCCTTATTTTGCGTGGATCGCCCTTTCGGGTTTTCAATCCACCGGGATACCCATTTTTGCCTGAGTTGTCCAATGTGGCTTTTCAACTCAGCGGGTGTACATTTTTTATTTATTTTCCCTTATTTTTTCCCGAGTCTTTTGTTCTGTTTTTGACTCACCGGGATGCCCTATTTTTGCCTGGACTTACATTCTGTTTTTTATGTCCAGCGGGTCATTTTATGCGAAGTATTTTTTAACTGCATCTGAATTCACATGGGACAGGAAGTCTTCACCATCCGTAGTGCTGAGCATCAGTGCTCCACCAGAGAAAACTTTCTTTACTACGAACGGATCGTCGTAATTCGGAGTCCACTTGCCCCTGTGGTCTGTATGAGGAGGGAGGAGTCTTTTCAGCACAAGATCTCCTACTTGGTATTCCCGAAGCCTGACTTTCTGATCGAAGGCTTTCTTCATTCTTTTCTGATACAGTTGCCCATGACAGATTACAGCTAATCTCTTCTCTTCGATCAGATTCAGTTGTTCGTATCGGGATCGGACCCATTCTGCTTCATTTAGTTTAACATCCATTAGTACCCGCAAGGAGGGTAAATCAACTTCAACAGGTAGGACCGCCTCCATACCATACACAAGTTGATACGGTGTTGCCCCAGTGGATGTTCTGATTGATATACGGTACCCATGTGTCGCTCCCACCAAAATGACACCTGGTCAGAAGGGGTACAGACGCGAACGGTCGGCGAAAGAGGAAGAGAACACACAAGGGTGAACTCAAGATAAAAGAGTCGCCAGCTAGGCATTTTTATCCCGGGGGAAAGGTAATGCTGCATAGACCTAAGAAAATATATGGATAAGACGGTCGCGAACCAGAGAGACTGGGAAAGGGGGTTGGTTACAACCTGGGAAGGTATTAGCACCCAGATTGTCCACCGTACTCGACGGGATCCACGCTTGAAAGATTTGTGTTTTAAAGGGGTAATGTCAGTGTAATCTGTGTATCAAAGTTGGAAAGAATGCAAGTGTCAGTGTGAGAGAAAAAGTGAAGTGTATAAGACAAGTGTCAGTGTAAGAACAAGAATGGGATGCTCAAGACTGAGGCTTAAAGAATAATGCTGGAAGGAGAGGGAATATACAGAGACTTTTGTTCGATAACTGTTAAGTTATGCCTACGTATCCTCTCGTGCAATGAGGAAGTCAGAACACCGTAGGTCGACTCAAAGAGACTGAAAGATAAATTGACTTATGAACTGCTTGCTTATCTATGCTCAAGTGTATGACCTGTCTGGCTCAGGTGCAAACTGTCTTGCATTAGACGGAAGAAGAAAGTTCTCGTTTTTGAGTGAAGATGATGAGAAAAGAATCCCGGAGGAGACGATTATTGTTTGTTTTTTGAGTTTTCAGTCTTTTATTGCTTTTGAGGATTGTCATAAGTTAATGAGCTTAAGCCTAAACAAAAGGGTCAGTAAACTCATCACATCATCCCTCTGATTAGGGGTAATGAGAATACCTTAAGTATGAAGTAAGCACCTCACACTTAATCACCATGATGTAGGATTAAGATCATTAACCTACTTGTGATTATTTAGATGTTTTTTGTTGTTCTTGTTTAGTGTTGAGTAATGAGATTAAGTCATAATCAAGGATTTAATGGACCCATTACACTATCCTAATAGAAGGATAATAGATGAGAACGTTTAAGCTGAGAAAGACTCCTCAACTTAATCCATGATTAGGGATTAACCTCATGACAAAAAAAAACCTTTATTAGATGGATTTTAGTTAATGATAAGATGAAGAAGTGGTTTTTATTGTTTTTAAGTCAACTTGAGGGGGACTTGTCCATTAACACTAGGGTTAGTCCTTCTTAACCAGTTAAGGAAGAATTAGAACCCTGATGCAAGGCCCAAGTTACAAGTTTGATGTCTTGATGATTATTAGATGGATTGATTAAAAGATTTAAACACATTAAGGGTTCAACACTTAGGATTAAAGTTATACACTCCATCCTAATAGAAGGATGCAGACATAAGCTTAATCACAAAGCCTTAAAACCTTTAGGGTTTAGTCCTTGATTATGAGATGGGGAGAGAAGACTCAAAGAAGACACAAAGGTAAAAGCTAAATGGAGAACTAATAAAACCCTAATTATTATCATGCTTGGTTGTTCCTAGGGTTTATGAGGTTTGCAAGAGGATCTTCAGAGAAACCACCAGGAAGAAAGCAGATGAAAGGAGCAAAGAGAAGCAAAACAACTTGCTTCACTTAAGAAGACAAGTTGCTTGGAGGAAGAAAGTAAGAGATGGACCTGAATGAGCATGCTCACCCTAATACACATACAAAATGCAGCAAAGAAAGTATGAAAGAGATGAAAAGAGATTGTGAGAAGTGAAGGCAAATTCACTTCTCAAACAACTTACCACCTAAAATGTTAGCACAAGAAAATGAAATGCAATAAGAATGAGATGCAATGCCATGATACAAACCAAAACCAGAAGCAAGAACATGATGTTAATGATGCTAAGAAGTGATGCAAACACATGACAAGGGATGAGAATGATCATACAAGCATAAGGATGCAAATGAGGCATGCCTTGAACCATGAAAGTTCATGAAATGTTTATGCAATGCAATGGACATACAACATGGTAAATGAAAGATGCAATGATCAAACATGATTCTAATATGTCCTAAGATGTATTATGAATCATGTGGATGCACAAAATGTCATGGCAAGTCATAGGATGCAAGCAAATGAAAGATAAATGCAAAGGAAGGCACAAATTAGGGTTACATGCATCATGCAAAGCAAAAATCCAAAACCAGAAGCAAATGACATGATAAAAATTTGAAAATGCAATTAAAGATGCCCTAAACCTATACAAGCTCACTGCCCAAAGGGGAGGACCCAACTCTTAACCTAGTGAAAGTTATGAATTTCCTAAGTTTGCTAGGGTTTTGGGGTACCTCATCAAGAAAAATGCTAAACAAATTGAAAATGCAAGATCAAATCAAAACAAGTTTATCCTATAAACTACATGATATGAAGAGTGCAATGCAAGAAGAATCATCATCCAACTCTCAATGGTTAGGCAAAATGAAATATTTGAAGATTGAACCAAAATATTGCCTTGAAATGAAATTAATTCCAATGAAAATGATCAAAAGGCATCAAGAACAAAAAAGAAATTTGGTTTGAGAGTTGGACAATGTTTCTAAATGTCTCTAAATGCAATGTGAATTTTTTGATGATTTTTAAATACTTAAGTGTATTTTTAATTAATTAATTTTCATTAACTAATTAAAAATAAACATTTAAATGATTTAAAAATGATTTATAATGCAAAAAATAAAAATAAAAATATTTTTGGGTTCTAAAAATTAATTAAATCTTTGAAAAAAAATTTCAGAATTTTTAAATGATTTTTACTATTTTTAATAATTTGTATAAATTAAATATGAAACAAATGAATTTAAATGAAATTTAAAAAGAAAAATGAGAAAGTCAAACAGATCAAAGGCTGAGGTTTAAACTTGGGGACGCGGGAATTGACCTAGCGCGCAAACGAACGACTCACATTCAAACTTGCCTAATTATGATTAAGCCCTAATCAGAAGCCCTAATGACTTTCAGATGACCGGAACAGTGTTCCGGTCATCTTCTCCAGCAAGCCTCTCACTCAATCTCCCTCAATACGCCATGAAACTCCACTAAACTCTCCAGAATCAATCATTAGACAACTCTAAACAAGAATCCAGCAATCAAAATCATTTATTTTCACTCAAAATCAAGAATCAAACCAAAAAGCATTTCACGGGCAAAGTTTCAGAACAAGCATACATGGTCATTTTTCACTCATTTTCAAAACAAATCACATCATGATAATCAGTGAAGCATAAGGAAGCATTTAGAAACTAAAAATGGAAGTTCTGGAAAAATAAATGCCATGGCTACCTGAGCTTGAGCTTTCGAAACAGGGACTTTCTGGCTGCTTCTTTGGTTCAAACAAGCTCCAATGATCCTCCTCAGAAGCTTTTGACCCTTAGCTAGAGTTTATATGGCCTCCAGAGAAAGTTTGCAGAAGCTCAGGTCAAAGGAGTGTTGAAATCGTGTTTTTGATTGTGGTGGTTTCAGGGACAAGTGAGGGGTGGGAAATGATCAGTGGATCATGGTGAGTTGAATGGTGAAAGAATTTTTAAGTTTGAGTGGCTGAGTTGAGAGATTCGATAGAAAATGCAAAGGGAGGGATTTTTGTGTATGCTGACTTGTGTGTGTGTTCAGGCTCCAAGATGATATGAAATGGCTTGCTTGAAGTGTGTTTGTAAAGTCTTGATTGGTCAGAATAGTTGGTGTGGCACTGTGGGATTTGTATGGGGGTTTTTGCAAAAAGTCAAGTCTAGGTATAAGAGAGGTATGGGCTATGGCAGTGAAGGTACAAATCATGGCTTGGCTGCAGCTTGAATCAGGGAGAACCATGGAAAAGGATTAGAGGAAATGCAGCAAGTGGATTAGGGTTTGTGATAGGTTTTGCAACTTTGTGACTTTTTGGCCCTTTTGGAAATTCATGAAGTTCAAGGCATCAAAATGCATACTTCTTGGGCCAATTCTGATTTTTAGAAGTCACATGAACATGTTGTGGGGAGTTTGTGCACATTTGAAGTCTTTATAATGCTTGATCATACCATTTTGCAAAATGCCTCTTTGGTACAAAACTTGAAATTATGTGATTTTCCCCAACTTTGACAAGCCATAACTTTTGATCCAAAATGAATTAGAATGAATTCTTGTACTTTTTGAAAAGGGAATGATACATTCTACAACTTTCATGACCAAAGTTCTCTCATTTGAAGCATTTTTGAATCAATTAGAAAGGGTTGAAAAACTTTCCCAAAATGGAAAGTTTCCATTACAAGTCACTTTCCCAAAAAGGCAATTTTGCAAATGGCTTGAAATTATTCAACTTTGTGAACTTCCCACATCTTCTATAATCAAATAAAGATCATACACATTAAAAATGATGAAGAACACCCTTTGGTTGGGTCATTGGGGGCCTCAGATGCCCTGATTTTGTACTGACTTGCTCAAGAAGTCAACTCTTGATTAGATGCCTTCCCCATGGAATTTCTTCATGAAAATTGATATGCATGATCCTAATAACATATAGAGACCAATAGAAACAAGAATGACCAAAAAAATTGGGGTTATGGCCTTTGAAACCAAAACCCTAATTCTAGGTCATTTGTGCAGTTAAACCTGGCTCTGCTTCCATGCCACTCAGTTCTTGTGATTCTTTGACTTTCTTGACTTTGTGGGGATATAATATGATTCTTGAACACACATGGACCCCTTTGAAATAATTGAAGACCTTTGATGTGGCTCAAATAGCTCAGGGATGGCTCAGATCACAAACCCTAGATGCAGATGATTTAGAAACAATGCAGTGAAGCAAAAGTGCAATATGAGATGCTATGATTGAACTTATGCACATGAAAAGATCACAAGCCATGGTGAAATGAGTGAGGTAAAATTTAGGGTGTTTACAGCTGCCCCTATTCAAGCATGAGTTAGCTGTGCAGGATGTAAGCAACGGCTTAACAGGCAAACAAGATAACTTGTGGTTGAATACCAAAAGACAGTCCAAAATTTGCACTCACAGAATGAAGAAGAAAAGGGATATAGATTGTAAAAGAAAATAAAGTATAATTATAAAGTGCGGGCAACGGAGGATGACCGTCGAGAAGAGGACGACTGCTGAGGAAAGAGCAATGACGGGGACGGCCGACATGCTGGGGATATAAGAGATTATGATGGGGACGACCATCAAGTAAAGCTATAAGACTTTCTGGGGATTATAGGTAAATGAAATAAACGATGAGGTACGGTCATCAAAGGTGAAGGACGATCACCTAGCAGGGACGGCTGCTTTGTTGGGGATAAGATGAGGGACGGTCATCTAAGGTGAAGGACGATCACCGGGCAGGGTACGGCTGCCGAAAGTACCACAACATAGGACGAATGTCGGGTAACAAGGTTGACGATGGGGACGGCCATCGGATAAGCATGATGAAGGACGATCATCAAGAGGTGAAGGACGATCACCTAGCAGGGTACGGCTGCTCTCGGGGTTTATCATGACATAGGACGAATGTCAGATAACAAGATCAACGATGGGGACGACCATCAGATAAAATGATGAAGGACGATCATCAAGAGGTGAAGGACGATCACCTAGCAGGGGACGGCTGCTAAAGATACCATGACATAGGACGAATGTCGGATAAGAAGGGGTTCTAATGAATAGAGACTCCACTAGGGGTTTGATGACGGACGATCATCAAAAAGGTGAAGGATGATCACCTGGAAGGGTACGGCTGCCGAAAAGGTATCATGACATAGGACGAATGTCAGATAGAAAGGAAATGGTTTAACAATTTTTGTTGGGGACTTTGCTGGGGAATATTAAACACGGACGAGTGTTTACATCCAAGAAATGAAAGGTATAAGTGTTTGGCGCTGTGCATAGATTAAAGATGTGGACAAGCATCCTTAAGACTATGATACGGACAGGTATCAGGTAGAAACAAACACTGACATGTGTTTAGAGATGATGATACGGACGAGTATCAACTGGTTAACAAAGAACACAGACGAGTGTCGGATCTAAATGGACTCTTCTGGGGAAAAATAGACACAGACGAGTGTCTAAATTCTAAAAAGAGGTAACAATATCTAATATTGCGTATGGATTAAAGACGCGAGCGAGCATCCTTAAGACTATGATACGGACGAGTATCATGTAGAAACAAACGCTTGACGCATGTTATGAGATGATGATACAGACGAGTACCAACTGGTTAACAGAGAACACGGACGAGTGTCGAATCTGAGGGGATTTGAGTGGTGTATACAAGATACGGTCGAGTATTTATATGAGTAAAAAGGGTGATGAGTAATACGGACGAGTGTTTAATTTGCTGGGGAGAGTATGACACAGACGAGTGTCGGAAAAAACATATTATAAACAAGTGTGTGGTTTACCAAGTGCTTAGGTAACTGTGCTGGGGAAGGTGACACGGACGGGCGTCAAGGAATTGTATGTATATGTATTTGTATGGTGAGTGCAAAGGGGACGCTTTGGCTTTCTGCCGGGGGTATGACACGGACGGGTGTCAAGGAGTATCTGTATTGTAAGAGAAACGTCTTGACTCTCTGCCGGGAAATTTGGGGAGTATTCTGTATATTGTTGATGAATTGTCAGTATTCACAAGCGTTCAGTTCGACACATGGCTTATGATTATGCAGTATGTTTGATTTTTGCCGTAATGCTCCGTATTAGACAGAATGCTACGCTCTGTGGGGGAAATATGATGCGAATGCTATGATTATGCAAAGATACCGATCCGGGATTTGGATCCCGTTGCTGTGGAGATCTCCGGACGATCTGCTTGAAGTGTACATCCCAGCTGGGGATAAGATCATTGGTAGATCTGATAAGATGTATCTGCATGGGGAAACAAATCACTGATAGACCCATCTCAGCAATGGGGGATCCAGCTGGGGTTTGTAGAAGCTTCTTCACTCTGTTGTGATTTCTTCACGCGTTGTTCTTCTGGATAGAGGTTGAAACTTTGCGGGGAGATAGTTCCCTGGTCGGCACTAGGCTGGGGAAGGAGAAAGATCACTGGAAGATCTTTCTAGAGATTTCCGTAGGGATCCTACTGAGGATGATACTTGACAAACCAACTGGGGATATGAACGCCCTCAGGTGCTTCTCTTTGAAGGAAATGTTAGAGAAGTGATGCCTGACAATTCTGATGGGGAGAAAGCATTTCTGGTGCTGTTTGGAAGGTGTGCTGAGGAAACAATGACTTGGAAGCCTATTGGGGAGAAGCTTTCATGTCCCATGTTGCGCTTTGGATACCTGCAATCCTGTAAAGACAAAGAGACATACAAGTACCCTGAGGTATCCCTTACTGGATTCCATCATAGGAGTTTAGATACTCCCGGGAGTAAGTATATTTCCTGCGAGCATGTAATTTAGGAAAGACGCATCTGTATTCATGCGATCAACATATTAATGACATCGGACATTTTGCAAACGAAAATAAAATGTGCGAGACGAAACATGACTGAAAATCTGATTTTATTAATTTACGGGCCCTGAATTGGCAAGATACAATCATAGAAACAAATCCCCTAAAATGAGGAGATTGTTACAAATTGAGAAACAACAAGATGCTGGCAATGTCTATGACGCTTCAAGGAGCTTCCCCTTGCTATGACTCGTATGACTTTTGACGTTCTTCTCGTCTTGCTTTTGAAGAAGGTTGATTCTGACCGATGCTCGAACCCTTCAAAGCTTACCAAGTTGTAAGTGATACAGACGAATTCAGAATGCAGTAGTTCGCTTATTCCCTTATTTTGCATGGATCGCCCTTTCGGGTTTTCAATCCATCGGGATACCCATTTTTGCCTGAGTTGTCCAATGCGGCTTTTCAACTCAGCGGGTGTACATTTTTTATTTATTTCCCTTATTTTTGCCCGAGTCTTTTATTCTGTTTTTGACTCACCGGGATGCCCTACTTTTTCCTGGACTTACATTCTGTTTTTATGTCCAGCGGGTCATTTTTGTGCAAAGTATTTTTTAACTGCATCTGAATTTACAGGGGACGGGAAGTCTTCACCATCCATAGTGCTGAGCATCAGTGTTCCACCAGAGAAAACTTTCTTTACTACGAATGGCCCTTCATAGTTCGGAGTCCACTTGCCCCTGTGGTCTGTATGAGGAGGGAAGAGTCTTTTCAGCATAAGATCTCCTACTTGGTACCCTCAGAGCCTGACTTTCTGATCGAAGGCTTTCTTCATTCTTTTCTGATACAGCTGCCCATGACAGATTGCAGCCAGTCTCTTTTCTTCAATCAGATTCAGTTGTTCGTATCGGGACCGGACCCATTCTGCTTCATTCAAGATAACATCCATCAGTACCCGTAGGGAGGGTAATTCAACTTCAACAGGTAGAACTGCCTCCATACCATACACAAGCTGATACGGTGTTGCCCCAGTGGATGTTCTGATTGACGTACGGTACCCATGCAAGGCAAATGGTAGCATTTCATGCCAGTCTTTGTATGTAACTACCATCTTCTGCACATTCTTCTTGATATTCTTGTTAGCCGCTTCTACAGCGCCATTCATCTTTGGCCTGTAAGGAGAAGAGTTGTGGTGTTGGATCTTGAAGTCCCGGCATAGCTCTGCCATCATTTTGTTGTTTAAGTTGGAACCATTATCAGTAATGATTCGCTCGAGCACTCCATACCGACAGATGATGTCTCTCTTTAGAAATCGGGCTACCACTTGCCTTGTAACATTTGCATAAGAAGCTGCTTCAACCCACTTGGTGAAGTAGTCAATGGCAACCAGGATGAACCTATGGCCATTTGAAGCAGTTGGTTCAATCTTGCCAATCATATCAATGCCCCACATGGCAAATGGCCAGGGTGAAGACATCACATTCAGAGGATTCGGAGGCACATGCACTTTATCCGCATAGATCTGGCACTTATGGAATTTTCTGGCATAGGCACAACAGTTTGCGTCCATTGTGATCCAGTAATAGCCTGATCTTAACAACTTTTTATCCATGGCATGCCCTCCTGCATGGGTACCAAAGGATCCTTCGTGCACTTCGTGCATCAACAAGTCTGCTTCTGTCTTATCAACGCATCTGAGGAGTACCATATCAAAATTTCTCTTGTAGAGGGAACCGTCAGTATTCAGGAAGAAACTACCAGCTAGCCTTCTTAGTGTCTTCTTGTCATTGGAAGATGCCCCAGGTGGGTATGTTTGGTCCTCCAAGAAGCACTTAATGTCATGGAACCAAGGCTTATCATCTTTAACAACATCTGCTGAGAATACATATGCTGGTCTGTCAAGTCTGGATACTGAAATCCGAGGCACAAAGTTGGCAGCTTGAACTTTGATCATGGATGAAATGGTAGCTAGAGCATCCGCAAACTGATTCTCGTCTCGAGGGATATACTCAAGCTTGACCGTTGTGAAGAAAGTCAATAACCTCCTTGTATAATCCCAGTAAGGTATCAGATGATCCTGGTGGGTGTACCATTTGCCGTTGGTTTGATTAACTACCAAAGCTGAATCTCCGAACACAGTCAAAGTCTTGATCCTGAGGTCAATGGCTTCCTCAAGACCCATAATACAAGCTTCGTATTCAGCTTCGTTGTTAGTGCAGTTGAAGGTGAGCTTTGCCGAGAAAGGCATGTGAACTCCCTTAGGTGTAATGAGTACTGCACCAACACCACGACCGTTCATATTAACAGCCCCGTCAAACAACATAGTCCATTCTTCTTCCGGGTCAGGCCCTTCAGTGTGAACAGGCTCTTCGTGATCTTTTGCTTTTATGAACATGATGTCTTCATCAGGGAAGTCAA
This sequence comes from Lathyrus aphaca, assembly GCA_963966055.1. Classification (NCBI taxonomy): domain Eukaryota; kingdom Viridiplantae; phylum Streptophyta; class Magnoliopsida; order Fabales; family Fabaceae; genus Lathyrus; species Lathyrus aphaca. Next base: position 296,521,245 of record OZ014519.1, on the reverse strand, counting down.
ATCTCATAGGTTGGTAATCATCAATGGGTTGCTCAGCAAGATAATCAGACAATACACTGCCCTTGATGGCTTTTTGAGATGTGTATTGAATGTCATATTCTGTGAGGATCATTTGCCATCTTGCAACCCGTCGGGTAAGTGCTGGCTTCTCAAAAATGTACTTAACTGGGTCCATCTTCGAGATCAATAAAGTAGTGTGGGTCAGCATATACTGCCTTAGTCGGCGAGCAGCCCACGCTAAAGCACAGCAAGTTTTCTCGAGCAGTGAATAACGTTGTTCACAGTCGGTAAACTTTTTGCTCAGGTAGTAAATTGCATACTCTTTTCGACCAGACTCGTCATGCTGGCCCAGCACACACCCCATTGACTCTTCTAATACTGTTAAGTACATTATTAGAGGTCTTCCTTCAACTGGAGGCATAAGGATTGGAGGCTCTTGCAAGTATTCCTTGATTTTGTCAAAAGCCCTCTGGCAGTCTTCATTCCACCTGACCGTTTGTTCTTTTCTTAACAGCTTGAACAAAGGCTCACAGGTTGCTGTAAGGTGAGATATGAACCTTGAAATGTAGTTCAATCTACCTAGAAACCCCCAAACATCTTTTTCAGTCTTCGGTGCAGGAATTTCTTGAATGGCTTTAACTTTGTCAGGGTCAACTTCAATCCCTTTCTCACTCACAATAAATCCCAGCAGCTTACCGGATCGTACCCCGAATGTGCATTTGTTGGGGTTTAACTTCAACTGGTACTTCCTCAGACGCTTGAATAACTTCAACAGATTCACCAGGTGGTCTTTTTCTGTGAGGGACTTGGCAATCATGTCATCCACATAACATTCAATTTCTTTATGGATCATGTCGTGGAATTGCGTTACCATAGCCCGTTGATAAGTGGCACCAGCATTCTTCAGTCCGAATGGCGTCACCTTATAACAAAACATGCCCCAGGGTGTGATGAAAGTTGTCTTCTCCATGTCTTCAGGTGACATCTTGATCTGATTGTATCCTGAAAATCCGTCCATGAAGGAGAATACCGAGAACTGAACCGTATTATCAACCAATACATCAATGTGAGGTAAAGGGAAGTCATCTTTCGGGCTGGCTCTGTTCAGATCCCGGTAGTCTACACACATTCTCACCTTGCCATCTTTCTTAGGCACAGGTACAATATTAGCAACCCACGGCAGATAGCTAGTCACAACAAGGAACTCGGCGTCCCATTGCTTTTGTACCTCTTTCTTAATCTTCATTGCCATATCTGGGCGAGTTCGGCGCAGTTTCTGTTTCACTGGCGGGCAGTCTTCTTTTAAAGGCAGCTTGTGCATGACAATATCGGTATCCAACCCTGGTATATCCTGATAAGACCAAGCAAAGACATCCACATACTCCCGAAGCATATCAATCAGTTGTCCCTTCACTGAGTCTTGAAGGCAGGCCCCGATTTTAACCTCTTTCACATCTTCTTCCGTACCAAGATTAAATGTTTCCACCTCCTCCTGATGAGGAGTGATAACCTTCTCCTCTTGCCTTAACAACCTGGCTAGCTCTTCAGGAAGCTCATAATCTTCTTCAACCCCTTCATCAGCTTGATTGATTGGATTGTCAAAGTCATACGAAGCCATAGCAGTGTTGTTGTCGGTGCAGTCTGAAAGGAACTCTCTACAAGGGTTTAGATTGTTCATTTTAGTGATCGATTTTAATCTTGTTTAGAAAAAAGTGAAATGAAGTTGTCATTTTGAAAACATTGCCATTTTATTTTTGTACAAAAAGAAAAATGAAAAACAGTGAGCGAAAAAGGAAAAGACTCATTTGCAAAAGATGTCTGATATTCATTGATTGATCTGTTTGCATAAAATTACAAGATGGCCCAATTACAAAATGAGTCTTGTCATCTTGGGCAAGATGCAAGACTTGATGCATGCTTAAAATACAGGAAATAATAATTACTCTACAGGAGTAACCCTTATAATTTCCTGGGAAGACCAGTTAAGGACTTGGCTCCCCAGGATCCTTGGACGTATCCAGCTCTCCAGGTTGCGGTCGCTTTCCTCCTCGTCTTCCAAGTTGTTTACTGCATCCGGGGTGAGCATTCCCCCGCTGACAAAACTGGGCTTCTTAGCAGCCTCTGATTGATCTTGTTGAGTTAGTCTGTAACCCAACCCAAATCTGTCTTCTTTCTTTTCCACGGGCAGCAGCTTGCCCCAGCCTTGGGCAGTACCCTCTTCAACAACCTTCCGGGCTTGCTGATAAGATGTTATGGAAGTTCCTAGTACAGCAGATGCTTCATTAATGTTCAAGGCCTCAAACCCCTGGCTCATAGTTTCATGGATTTCTCCATCCATCTCTATGTACTTATACGTAGCCAGATGGCTAACAAAGATGTCTTCTTCCCCACAGATGGTGATGATCTGGCCTTCCCACTCGAATTTCAGCTTCTGGTGAAGGGTAGATGTAACAGCGCCAGCGGCATGGATCCATGGTCTACCCAACAAACAGTTGTAGGCCGGCTGAATGTCCATCACATAGAAGGTAATTTTGAAGGTTTGCGGGCCAATCATCACAGGCAGATCAATCTCTCCAAGCACTGATCTTTTAGAGCCATCAAATGCGCTCACCACCAAATTACTTGGACGCAGTGCCAAGCCATCATACTCCAGCTTCACTAAGGCTTTATTTGGTAGAACATTGAGTGAAGACCCAGTGTCCACCAGTACATGAGATAGAACAGCACCCTTGCATTCCAAGGTGATATGTAAAGCCTTGTTGTGGTTACGTCCCTCTGTTGTTAAGTCAGCATTGGTGAAACCCAGTCCATGACTGGTATTGACATTTTCCACCACAGTCTCTAGTTGATTAACAGTGATCTCCTTTGGCACGTATGCTGCGTGCAAGACTTTCAGTAATGCATTCTTGTGAGCTTCAGAACACATCAACAATGATAAAATGGAGATTTTTGAGGGAGTTTGGTGAAGCTGATCCACCACCTTGTAATCACTTCTTTTTATGATTCTCATGAACTCATCTACATCTTGCTCAAAAGATGTCTTCTGAGTTTCTTTGACAGCTGGCTCTTCAAATACCACACTCTTTCCCTTTGCTTTGGCAGCAGCTTCTGCTTCAGCATTAGGTCTCTGCACTTGTGAGGCAAAAAGGCGTCCGCTTCTGGTGAAGCCTCCGCCTCCCCCAACATTATCAATCTGTGGAGAAGAGGTTGAAGAATCCAAAGTGATTTTCTCCCCGTTGCAGTAGAGATTAGAGCCATAATGCCAAGGTATGGCATTACTATTTTCATATGGAACGGGTCCAGGCACCGTGATGGTAACTGGACTGACTGCTGCAGAGGAGGGTACCGTAACGGTGTGTGGATCGTAGTAAATTGTGATTGGGGATCTGGCGGGAGGTGCCACTGTTTGTTGTTGAAAGTTGTTGTTTGGAGGAACATTTGATGGATCATAGTAGATGGTGACTGCTGAGATGTCTTCATTAATTTCTGTTGGTGTTGTAGAAGATCCTGCTGATAAAAGGGATGTTGATTTTGTAGAAGAGATGGTTGTTGACATTTGATTTGTTGAAGTGATGGATGAAGCCATTGTTGGTGATATTGATGAATCAGTTGGAATGATTGTTGCTGCTGTTGTAGAAGAATCAGGAATTGTTGTCAAAGGAATTGCTGGATTTGTAGGCGCCGTTGTTGAGATCTGAAGGATACCACTTTTGATAAGACCATCTATGCCGCTTCTCAAATTATCACACCCATTGACTGCAATGTTGCAATACCCACAACCGAGCTCACACCCGGGGAACATCTGGTACTCTAGAAGCTGAGCTTTAATTTCGACCAGAGGTGTCTGAATCTGTCCAACACTGGTGATTAAGAAAGATGGCTTGTCTTCCTCAATGGCATTAATTCTTGGCCCTCCATGATTGGGCATGGGATTCTTGGTGACACTTGGAGGGGATGCAAAGTTGAGGGCTTTAGAATCCACCAGGTCTTGGACTTTCATTTGCAAGGCCCTTCACTTCTCTGTATTGTGGCCTGGTGCATTAGAGTGAAAAGCACATCTGGCGTTGACATCGTAATTCCTTGGAAGGTTGGAGGGATCTAGTGGTGCCAATGTACTTAGTTCAACCAAGTTGAGTTTCAGGAGTTGTGGCAGTAAAGCGGCATAAGGCATAGGGATTGGATCAATCACCCTATTTGCCTGTGATGGTCTTTGTTGAAAGGATCTTTGTTGTTGATTGCTGTTATTGTTGTTGTATGCTCTTTGTGGCGGATACTGAACTTGCTGTTGGTAATGAGGTTGTTGTGGTTGTTGATATGCTGGTTGCTAAGGAATCGGAGCTGGAATAGTGACAGCTGCTACTGATCTGTGGACATACTGAGGTCTGCCCCTGTTGGCATGAATGTCATTTGTCTCACCGGTCCTTCTAGGTCCCACAAAAGGCTTCCTGGAGTTACTGGATGAACTTGCACCATTATCAGAAATCTTACCCATTTTCAAAAGGCTTTCAATCCTTTCCCCAGCTATAACTACGTCAGCGAAACTGGTGGAAGAAAAGGCAGCTAGCCTATCAATATATGTTCCTTGCAGAGTATTCATAAACATGTCGGCCATTTCTCTTTCCGACATGGGTGGCTGGACAGCAGCAGCAAGCTGTCTCCACCTCTGGGCATATTCCCTAAAGATTTCCCTGGAGGATTGAGACATTCCCATCAAGAGGGTCCTGTTAGGAGCCATGTCCAGATTGTATTGGTACTGCCGGATGAAAGCTTCAGCTAGGTTCTTCCAACACCTGATAGTAGCCCTGGTCAAGTGTGAATACCACTCCCTTGAAGCCCCAGTCAAACTGTCTTCAAAATAAAACATCCACAACTTTTCATCCATGGTGTATGCCTTAAGTCTCCCCAGGAAGGACTGTAAGTGAGTTAGTGGACAGGAAGTTCCATTGTACTTCTCGAAGCACGGGGGTTTAAACTTGTGGGGAATCCTTACCCCATCCACTAAACCCATATCCATTACATCAAAGTCTAAGAAATTTTGAGACTCCATAGATCTCAACTTCTCAGCAATTTCATCAAACCTCCTATCATAGACTTCATCACCAGCTCCCATTACAGTAAACTGCTCCTCTTGAGGATCTTCTTGCAAGATTCTGCCTGCAGCAGTGTTGCCCGGTACATTTCTTGGGATATTGACTTCCGGATCTAGATGAGGTCCAAATACTGGTGGGTTAACATGAGGCTGACCTCCCTCATTATTACTAGTTCCTCCAGTCCCAGGATGGGGTTCCTTGGGGTTTTTTCTTTCTACCAATGCCCTCAGCCTTTCCTGACTCTGAGCCAAGCCAGTCATTACAGTCATGAATTGGGCCATTTGGTTCCTCATTTCCACTCTTTCATTAGTCATCTGTGTTCTGACCTCTGTCAGGTCCTGCTGTACTTGATCCATTTGGATACCAGGAAGGTTGTTGCGAGTAGGATACCGGTGCAGACGGTTGAGAGGGAACACCCGGCGGCGAGCAATAATTCCTGAACCACAACAGAGTTAGAAACAAACAAAATAAAGACAAAAACCTGCAAAACCAAACAAAGGGTTAGCATGCAATGCAGTATGCTTATTTTTTTCCAAGGTATCCGGCTTGGCTCTTGGTTTTGACCTTTCTAGACCTCGAGGAAGATGCTTTGATGTTGCTTGAGAAAAGAAAACCCAAATGGAAACAAACTAACAAATATATTACAAATGGTGAATAACATAGTTTGTTTCTTACAATACATGCCCCTGAGGGGTCAAAATACAACATAAAAGAAAAATACATCAAATGGAAAGCAACAACAAAAAGTCAGACATCAAGTCCAAACTCATCCTCCTGAACCTCCTTCAAAAGTGCCTCAGTTACAGGACCAGCCGGATGCTCTATAATGGTCCGGATGAGGAGGTTCCTAGTGGCAATAGCAGTGGTCAGCTTCTTGTGCCTGTCTTGGTCCTTTGACCTCTTCAAACCAGCCCTAAGCTTCAATTCTGAAATCTCCTTCTGGGCTGCCAGCAAAGCTCCTTGTTGTTTCTTTTCATTGGCTTCTAACTGCTCAATCCTGGCTTGAGTTCTCTTATCTACTTGAATACGGGCCTCAGTTATCCTGACCCACCTAGCTTGACTTTCTTGCAGATAGAGGTCAGTCCTAGCCTTCTGAAGCTTGGCCTCCTTACAGGCATTCTTCAATATTTGCTCCCCAGCTCTTGATTTCTTGATGTAGTCCTCTGTTTTCTCAATCTTGGCCAGATGCTCCACCCTAAGCTTCTCCAACCTCTCAATGTCCAGACGACCATCACTCCTCTCCCAGAGGGTCTTCTTCAGAGCTTGAGACAGATTCTCATTCCTTTCCTTCAGTTTCTCAAATTCTTCCAAGCTAACAGTGGCCGCCGGATGTACTGTGGAAGGTCCAGGTGTGTCTTCAATGGTAAAGGGCATCCCAGAAATCTGAGCTCTAGCATGAGACCATTCATAATACTGAGCTGAAGCCACATTATTGCACCTTCCAAGAATGGACATCCCTTTGGTCTGGATGTTGTCCCAAGCCCAGGATGCTTGCCTGACAACAGCTAGATTAGGCTTTATCTCACAATACAGGGTCTCAACTAGATCTTGCACTCTAGGAGGGTGGACCAAAGCATAGCCCAATTGTCTCTTAAACAGCAAAGGATTGTAGTTGATGCAACCCTTCACTCCCACTAGAGGTACATTGGGGTACTGCCCACAGCTAATGATTATGTCCTTGCCCTTGGTGCTCTGGGTGCACCATCTGATGTCATCTGAAGTCAAAGCAATAAGTCTCTTAGCCCAATTATTCTGTTGGTGAGGATTCAGGAAGGCAACAGTCTTGGGTAAGTGTTTGAGCATCCAAGTATGAAACAGAGGAGCACAACATCTCACCAACTTCCCTCTCTGCTTCTCATTTCTTTGGTGAACAGAATAATAGAAATCTCCCAGCAATGTGGGTACTGGGTTCCTTAAAAGGAAGAGATGAATGGCATTCTTGCTGATAAATTTGGGCTCATCTGCAAATAATATAACCCCATATATGCTGAGGGCCAACAATTCACAAACTGCCCTCCATTCCCCCAAGGAGGCCTTCAGGATGGCCTGAGAGATCAAGAAATCCAAGTGTAAGCCAGGGATCCCAGCTTTTGTTGTCATGTTTTGCTCAATCAAAATAGGCTCCAGGCACAGTGCTTTTGCCACCTCTCCATTGCTGGGAGAAGTCATCTCTAGGTTGAAGGGGATACCACCCCTGACAGGTACTCCAATCAATGACGAAAACTCCTCCAAAAGAGGCCCTAGCTGAAAGTTCTGGAAAGTGAAGCATCTCAAAGGAGGGTCATAAAACTGTAGGCAGGTGTGGATCATACTCCTCTGAGAAGGGTCCAGGTCCATAACCATATCAAGGATGCCTCCATAATGCTCTCTGAATAATGGGATGTGGTCTGGAGTGATAAGTGCCTGGACCTGCCTGATACCAGTCAACACAGGCTCAAAGAAATGGTATGAAATGTTGCTCTTCCTGGGTGCAGACATGGGTGCTGATAAAGGGCTGAAGACAAGTGCTGATGAAGATCAATACTGGAGATGAGCCACTGATAGGCGGATGCTGGTGATGATGAAAATAACTGAAGCAAATAGCTGATGAACAGAGGTCTCTGCAGATGAAGGGGTCAAAACCAAGCCAAATATGATGTGGATACCCTGAAAAATAATAAACAAATGTTAAATGATGCAATGATGAGTATGCAAATGATATGCAAGGGTTTGTGATCAAGCTGGATCTGATTATCTGTCTTGATATAAAGTCCAAGTATGTTCAAGATATCCAGATGGAGGTTTAAAAATCCAGTAACCAAGGTGGGGGACTCAAATAAAGAGTCACATGTCCAGGGTTAAATCACAAGAACTGTCCCAAAGTGAGGTACTCTTAACCAAAACAAAGTAACAGGGTATGATGTGGCCAATGGTACCTGCAAACCTGCAAACAGCCTAACCCCCTCTCAGGTAGTGTTCTAAAACAAGGATCCTCAGACTTGGATCTGTTATGAGAAGTGTAAACACTTCTAACCCGGAGGTACAGTGTTTACAATAACCATAAAAGATCCTCCTCTAATTCACCTCAGTTTCTGAAGGTCATAATAAAGGTCATCCAGACTTAGCAGGCTTCCCAAATAGCCCTAGCACTACAAGAAATCTGTAGCACAGAGTTCTCAAGAAGAAACCCATATCTGAACCGTGTTTCATATTCCCGCACCATACCGAAATGGAATGGGAAAGAACATGAACCACTCTAGCCTAGGTGTCACTCAGGTCCCAGGTATAGGACCTTAAACTCTCAGTAGAACCCCACCCAACAAAAACAAAAACCAGATCCAGCAAGATGACAGTATGACAGTATGATGTATAAAGTTGTAAAGAAAGCAATAAATGACTGTACATAAAGCAGTAAATAAAGCATATAAACAAACACAAATAACACATAACACCCCAGTAAACACAAATCAAACAAGCGCTAGGAGGAACCCACAAAAAGAACCAGAAGCCCTGGTTACAGTATAAGGGCATCCCCAGCAGAGTCGCCAAGCTGTCGCTCCCACCAAAATGAAACCTGGTCAGAAGGGGTACAGACGCGAACGGTCGGTGAAAGAGGAAGAGAACACACAAGGGTGAACTCAAGAGAAAAGAGTCGCCAGCTAGGCATTTTTATCCCGGGGGAAAGGTAATGCTGCATAGACCTAAGAAAAGATATGGATAAGACGGTCGCGAACCAGAGAGACTGGGAAAGGGGGTTGGTTACAACCTGGGAAGGTATTAGCACCCAGATTGTCCGCCGTACTCGACGGGATCCACGCTTGAAAGATTTGTGTTTTAAAGGGGTAATGTCAGTGTAATCTGTGTATCAAAGCTGGAAAGAATGCAAGTGCCCGTGTGAGAGAAAAAGTGAAGTGTATAAGAGAAGTGTCAGTGTAAGAACAAGAATGGGATGCTCAAGACTGAGGCTTAAAGAATAATGCTGGAAGGAGGGGGAATATACAGAGACTTTTGTTCGATAACTGTTAAGTTATGCCTACGTATCCTCTCGTGCAATGAGGAAGTCAGAACATCGTAGTTCGACTCAAAGAGACTGAAAAATAAATTGACTTATGAACTGCTTGCTTGTCTATGCTCAAGTGTATGACCTGTCTGGCTCAGGTGCAAACTGTCTTGCATTAGACGAAAGAAGCAAGTTCTCGTTTATGAGTGAAGATGACGAGAAAAGAATCCCGGAGGAGACGATTATTGTTTGTTTTTTGAGTTTTCAGTCTTTTATTGCTTTTGAGGTTTGTCATAAGTTAATGAGCTTAAGCCTAAACCAAAGGGTCAGTAAACTCATCACATCCTCCCTCTGATTAGGGGTAATGAGAATACCTTAAGTATGAAGTAAGCACCTCACACTTAATCACCATGATGTAGGATTAAGATCATTAACCTACTTGTGATTATTTAGATGTTTTTTGTTGTTCTTGTTTAGTGTTGAGTAATGAGATTAAGTCATAATCAAGGATTTAATGACCCATTACACTATCCTAATAGAAGGATAATAGATGAGAACATTTAAGCTGAGAAAGACTCCTCAACTTAATCCATGATTAGGGATTAACCTCATGACAAAACAAAGCCTTTATTAGATGGATTTTAGTTAATGATAAGATGAAGAAGTGGTTTTTATTGTTTGTAAGACAACTTGAGGGGGACTTGTCCATTAACACTAGGGTTAGTCCTTCTTAACCAGTTAAGGAAGAATTAGAACCCTGATGCAAGGCCCAAGTTACAAGTTTGATGTCTTAATGATTATTAGATGGATTGATTAAAAGATTTAAACACATTAAGGGTTCAAAACTTAGGATTAAAGTTATACACTCCATCCTAATAGAAGGATGCAGGCATAAGCTTAATCACAAAGCCTTAAAACCATTAGGGTTTAGTCCTTGATTATGAGATGGGGAGAGAAGACTCAAAGAAGACACAAAGGTAAAAGCTAAATTGGGAACTAATCAAACCCTAATTATTATCATGCTTGGTTGTTCCTAGGGTTTATGAGGTTTGCAAGAGGATCTTCAGAGAAACCACCAGGAAGAAAGCAGATGAAAGGAGCAAAGAGAAGCAAAACAACTTGCTTCACTTAAGAAGACAAGTTGATTGGAGGAAGAAAGTAAGAGATGGACCTGAATGAGCAAGCTCACCCTAATACACATACAAAATGCAGCAAAGAAAGTATGAAAGAGATGAAAAGAGATTGTGAGAAGTGAAGGCAAATTCACTTCTCAAACAACTTACCACCTGAAATGTTAGCACAAGAAAATGAAATGCAATAAGAATGAGATGCAATGCCATGATACAAACCAAAACCAGAAGCAAGAACATGATGTTAATGATGCTAAGAAGTGATGCAAACACATGACAAGGGATGAGAATGATCATACAAGCATAAGGATGCAAATGAGGCATGCCTTGAACCATGAAAGTTCATGAAATGTTTATGCAATGCAATGGACATACAACATGGAAAATGAAATATGCAATGATCAAGCATGATTCTAATATGTCCTAAGATGTATTATGAATCATGTGGATGCACAAAATGTCATGGCAAGTCATAGGATGCAAGCAAATGAAAGATAAATGCAAAGGAAGGCACAAATTAGGGTTACATGCATCATGCAAAGCAAAAATCCAAAACCAGAAGCAAATGACATGATAAAAATTTGAAAATGCAATTAAATATGCCCTAAACCTATACAAGCTCACTGCCCAAAGGGGAGGACCCAACTCTTAACCTAGTGAAAGTTATGAATTTCCTAAGTTTGCTAGGGTTTTGGGGTACCTCATCAAGAAAAATGCTAAACAAATTGAAAATGCAAGATCAAATCAAAACAAGTTTATCCTATAAACTACATGATATGAAGAGTGCAATGCAAGAAGAATCATCATCCAACTCTCAATGGTTAGGCAAAATGAAATATTTGAAGATTGAACCAAAATATTGCCTTGAAATGAAATTAATTCCAATGAAAATGATCAAAAGGCATCAAGAACAAAAAAGAAATTTGGTTTGAGAGTTGGACAATGTTTCTAAATGTCTCTAAATGCAATGATAATTTTTTGATGATTTTTAAATACTTAAGTGTATTTTTAATTAATTAATTTTCATTAACTAATTAAAAATAAACATTTAAATGATTTAAAAATGATTTATAATGCAAAAAATAAAAATAAAAATATTTTTGGGTTCTAAAAATTAATTAAATCTTTGAAAAAAAATTTCAGAATTTTTAAATGATTTTTACTATTTTTAATAATTCGTATAAATTAAATATGAAACAAATGAATTTAAATGAAATTTAAAAAGAAAAATGAGAAAGTCAAACAGATCAAAGGCTGAGGTTTAAACTTGGGGACGCGGGAATTGACCTAGCGCGCAAACGAACGACTCACATTCAAACTTGCCTAATTATGATTAAGCCCTAATCAGAAGCCCTAATGACTTTCAGATGACCGGAACAGTGTTCCGGTCATCTTCTCCAGCAAGCCTCTCACTCAATCTCCCTCAATACGCCATGAAACTCCACTAAACTCTCCAGAATCAATCATTAGACAACTCTAAACAAGAATCCAGCAATCAAAATCATTTATTTTCACTCAAAATCAAGAATCAAACCAAAAAGCATTTCACGGGCAAAGTTTCAGAACAAGCATACATGGTCATTTTTCACTCATTTTCAAAACAAATCACATCATGATAATCAGTGAAGCATAAGGAAGCATTTAGAAACTAAAAATGGAAGTTCTGGAAAAATAAATGCCATGGCTACCTGAGCTTGAGCTTTCGAAACAGGGACTTTCTGGCTGCTTCTTTGGTTCAAACAAGCTCCAATGATCCTCCTCAGAAGCTTTTGACCCTTAGCTAGAGTTTATATGGCCTCCAGAGAAAGTTTGCAGAAGCTCAGGTCAAAGGAGTGTTGAAATCGTGTTTTTGATTGTGGTGGTTTCAGGGACAAGTGAGGGGTGGGAAATGATCAGTGGATCATGGTGAGTTGAATGGTGAAAGAATTTTTAAGTTTGAGTGGCTGAGTTGAGAGATTCGATAGAAAATGCAAAGGGAGGGATTTTTGTGTATGCTGACTTGTGTGTGTGTTCAGGCTCCAAGATGATATGAAATGGCTTGCTTGAAGTGTGTTTGTAAAGTCTTGATTGGTCAGAATAGTTGGTGTGGCACTGTGGGATTGGTGTGGGGGTTTTTGCAAAAAGTCAAGTCTAGGTGTAAGAGAGGTATGGGCTATGGCAGTGAAGGTACAAAGCATGGCTTGGCTGCAGCTTGAATCAGGGAGAACCATGGAAAAGTATTAGAGGCAATGCAGCAAGTGGATTAGGGTTTGTGATAGGTTTTGCAACTTTGTGACTTTTTGGCCCTTTTGGAAATTCATGAAGTTCAAGGCATCAAAATGCATACTTCTTGGGCCAATTCTGATTTTTAGAAGTCACATGAACATGTTGTGGGGAGTTTGTGCACATTTGAAGTCTTTAGAATGCTTGATCATACGATTTTGCAAAATGCCTCTTTGGTACAAAACTTGAAATTATGTGATTTTCCCCAACTTTGACAAGCCATAACTTTTGATCCAAAATGAATTAGAATGAGTTCTTGTACTTTTTGAAAAGGGAATGATCCATTCTACAACTTTCATGACCAAAGTTCTCTCATTTGAAGCATTTTTGAATCAATTAGAAAGGGTTGAAAAACTTTCCCAAAATGGAAAGTTTCCATTACAAGTCACTTTCCCAAAAAGGCAATTTTGCAAATGGCTTGAAATTCTTCAACTTTGTGAACTTCCCACATATTATATGATCAAATAAAGATCATACACATTCAAAATGATGAAGAACACCCTTTGGTTGGGTCATTGGGGGCCTCAGATGCCCTGATTTTGTACTGACTTGCTCAAGAAGTCAACTCTTGATTAGATGCCTTCCCCATGGAATTTCTTCATGAAAATTGATATGCATGATCCTCATAACATATAGAGACCAATAGAAACAAGAATGACCAAAAAAATTGGGGTTATGGCCTTTGAAACCAAAACCCTAATTCTAGGTCATCTGTGCAGTTAAACCTGGCTCTGCTTCCATGCCACTCAGTTCTTGTGATTCTTTGACTTTCTTGACTTTGTGGGGATATAATATGATGCTTGAACACACATGGACCCCTTTGAAATGATTGAAGACCTTTGGAGTGGCTCAAATAGATCAGGTATGGCTCAGATCACAAACCCTAGATGCAGATGATTTAGAAACAATGCAGTGAAGCAAATGTGCAATATGAGATGCTATGATTGAACTTATGCACATGAAAAGATCACAAGCCATGGTGAAATGAGTGAGGGCAAATTTGGGGTGTTTACACCATGCAAGGCAAATGGTAGCATTTCATGCCAGTCTTTGTAGGTGACCACCATCTTCTGCACAATCTTCTTGATATTCTTGTTAGCAGCTTCTACAGCGCCATTCATCTTTGGCCTGTAAGGAGAAGAATTGTGGTGTTGGATCTTGAAGTCCCGGCATAATTCTGCCATCATTTTGTTGTTCAGATTGGAACCATTATCAGTAATGATTCGCTCGGGCACTCCATACCGATAGATGATGTCTCTCTTCAGGAATCGGGCTACCACTTGCCTGGTGACGTTTGCATATGAAGCTGCTTCAACCCACTTGGTAAAATAGTCAATAGCTACCAGGATGAATCTGTGGCCATTTGAAGCAGTCGGTTCAATCTTGCCAATCATATCAATGCCCCACATGGCGAAGGCCCAAGGTGAAGACATTACATTCAAAGGATTGGGAGGTACATGCACTTTATCTGCATAAATCTGACATTTATGACATTTCCTGGCATAAGCACAACAGTCTGCATCCATTGTGATCCAGTAGTAGCCCGATCTTAGCAACTTTTTAGCCATTGCATGACCTCCAGCATGGGTACCAAAAGATCCTTCGTGGACCTCGTGCATCAACAAGTCTGCTTCTGCCTTATCAACACATCTTAGAATTAGTACCATGTCAAAGTTTCTCTTGTACAAGGAACCATCAGCATTCAGGAAGAAACTACCAGCTAGCCTTCTTAATGTCTTCTTATCATTGGAATATGCCCCAGGTGGGTATGTTTGATCCTCCAAGAAGCATTTGATGTCATGGAACCAAGGCTTATCATCTTTAGCAAGGTCTGCTGAGAATACGTATGCTGGTCTATCAAGTCTGGATACTGAAATCCGAGGCACAAAGTTGGCAGCTTGAACTTTGATCATGGATGAAATGGTAGCCAGAGCATCTGCAAACTGATTTTCATCTCGAGGGATATACTCAAGTTTGACTGTTGTGAAGAATGTGAGTAATCTCCTTGTATAGTCCCCGTATGGAATCAAATGCTCCTGGTGAGTGTACCATTTGCCGTTGGTTTGATTGATTACCAAAGTTGAATCTGTAACATCCCGATTTTAGTAATTATTTATTTATTATATTAATTGATTAATTGTGTGATTTTGTGCCTAATTGATTTAATTGATTATTGAAATTATTTAATTTAATTGAATTATTTGAATTAATTGATTTAATTGGATTATTGGATATAATTGAATTATTTGATTTATTTGAAATAATAGAATTAATTGTATTAATTGATTTATTTGGTTTATTTGAAATAATTTAATTATTTGATTTAATTGAATTATTTAATATATTTTATTTGTTGGAATAAAATAGATATTTAGTAAGATTAAAATAATTGGGTCTAGATTACGAGTGTGAATAGAAATGTGAGAGTGGGTCACTGAGCCCAATAAAAAAAATTGTAAGATTGATAAAAGAAGAGAATGAGATAGAATAGGGTTAGAAGTTGGAAGAGGGAAAAAGAGGCTAGAAGAGGAGAAGAGTGGAAGAGGAGAAAATCAAGTTCAAGAGTTCTAGAAATCCAAGAAAATCAAGGTAAGGGTGGGTTTTCATAAAATTATTGGGATTATCGGATTGTATGTAATGGGTAGAAATGTGGTTAGGATAAAACCTCAATTTTTCCATGATTCCATAATTTTTAGATTGTGTTCATACTGTTTGAATTGTGATAATTAATTGTGTTTGAAGTTGGTATATTAGTATAATTTAGAGACCCATTAGTAATTGGGAGAAAACTAATTTATACTGATTTTCTATTCATAACAACAGCGAAAAACCTTTTTTTCATATTGTGGTAATTGACAGTATGTAAACACTCTATGATGAATGGGGATAGGTGAAAATTGCATTAATTTTTGGGAAAGTATTATTTCTTTTCTTTGTAAGAATTAAATGAAACTAGACGGTTCTGGTTCTATAATGTTAGTGCAGGATTTGGATTTGAGACTTAAAAGAAATTTACCCACCTTCTTAACTCACATTTGCCTAAGTAATACTTTTCCTTTTCCTAGTATGTCGCAAAAGAAATACACATCCAACTGGAATATAATGGGAAGCGCAAGACACTAATATAGGAGTTACCCTTTAGTATACTGCCATTGGCCAATTAATGTAGAGGATGAAATCATGATTTTGGCAAGTGGTAGAAAGTGTTCTTGGTTTGTGAATTAATGATTAATTAATTGGTAATATAGAAATGTTTTACAAGATATATATATATATATATATATATATATATATATTTATATATATATATATATATATATATATATATATATATATATATATATATATTGGAGTGTTAAACCATTATATGAGAAGAACAAACACAGACTAGTTTAGTTAATGGAAAAAGTGATTGAGTTATAATGAAATCAATAAAAAATCTTGTTAGATTTTAATGACATAGTATCTACCGTAAACTAGGTGGATGCTTGGACTATTGAATCATGTTGGGAGTACTTGTTGGATTTTACATGAACTTTGAAACATGTCATGATATATTATGATATGATCATGCTTAGGTTCTAATAGGACTAATGGATGTCCTGGTGTAAATGGTTAGGTGAGTTAGTTTAATTATATAATTTTATTTAAAATAAATAATAATACTAACACCTCTTTATTTAATTAATGATATTTTTGTCATAACATGAAAATAGAAGTTAATCATTGATACTTACTTTTAGACATTATATTATATGAATATAGAATTTAATTATTGATGGTGGATTAATTATTCTATATTTATTATAGAATTTAATTATTGATGATGGATTAATTATTCTATATTAATCAACGATGTATGGTTTATGAGTTGAGATTGGATTGTGTTGATACTTGTGTATCACTTGTTAAGTATGGTGACAATATTTGAAGTGAGAATACTATGATTATAAAAATATGTTTGTATGTGCAATTGTGTAGTAATTCAAATGTGATGATTTATTAAGATATGCATGGATATTAAGATTAGAGGAAGGTCTTAATTGCATATTGTTGTTGTAATTGCACATGCATCATTTGTGTCAAGAGGCAATGTTTACTAGTTCTGTGGGAGCTAGTGACTTGTCCCAAACCTATAGGACGGGTTCGAAAGCTTAGGGGACGGGCTTTTGATGTGTTATCGGTCTAGAGGACGGACCCGGTTTAAATGTAAAAACCAAAAAATGATAATAAGAGATTGGTACCACATGCATGAGTTGCATTTGAGTCTTGCATTGAGTCTCATTGTGTCTATGGTTACAATATGAGATTATATGTGTTATGTGAATTGGTGAATTGGTGAATTATGGATTTGTGAGTATGTACTTGTTAATAGTATGACTACTTGAGTGATATTATGTTGATGAAACTTTTGAAGTGTGAGAATAATTGTGATTATGCTTGTACACCTTAAATTATATATTATCTTATGATTTCAGTAATTATGTGAATTCTCACCCTTCTGTTGGAATGATGTTTTATACGGCATCGCTCAGGTACTGAAGATTAGAGTTGCTTCTAGCAAGAGAGTAGCTGATGGAGTAACCTATTTTAGTTTCATATTTATTTTGGGTCGAGTCGTGCTCTGATCATGTAACACTGGGAATGTTTGATTCATGTCTTAAGAGATACAATTGTATACTCTATCTATTTTGTTAACTGAATTTGAATTTTATGGTGAAGTGGCTTTTATGCCCAAGTTGATTTAATGAATGAAGTTTATTTGAGAATTGAATGGCATGAGATTCTTAATGAAAGAATCTGCTGCTACATGCTAATGTGAAAGTATATGAAAGCATGAATTTATTTCAAGTGTTATTGAGCATGACAGGTGTATGTCTGATGTTTTGAATTATGTGTGACATCCTTGTTTGATATGCATGATAATTACTCTGATTATTTATATATTTTCTACGGGGTTTAGAAGGGTTTTACATTAGTTGTATCAGAGCAAAGTCGGTCAGTTGACCAAGTTGTCTGTGTGTTTATTTTGTGTTCCAGTATCGGTATTGTTGTTCTAATGAGGATTTTATTGTTGGAATCAAGAACAATAGCTGCAAGTAGGAATGATAGAGCACTTGCTGAAGCTTTGACATTGTTGGCTGGAGCGATTAGGCAGATTCCTCAAGTCAATGTGAATGATGTGAACAACACTGATGATGAGTTTCGTGCTTTGGGAAAGTTTCAGAGGAACAGTCCACCAAAGTTCATGGGAAGGCATGAACCCGACAAAGCACAAGAATGGTTGGATGCAAAATCAGCAAGTTGTAGCTTATGCTTCAAGGCAACTTAAAGTGCATGAGAGAAATTATCCGACGCATGACTTAGAATTAGCTGCTGTTGTGTTTGTGTTGAAGCTTTGGAGGCACTACTTGTTTGGATCGAGATTTGAAGTCTTTAGTGATCATAAGAGTTTGAAGTATCTCTTTGATCAGAAGGAATTGAATGCGAGACAAAGAAGATGGTTGGAAATTTTGAAGGATTATGATTTTGGTTTGAATACCATCCGGGTAAGGCAAACGTGGTAGCTGATGCATTAAGTCGTAAATCCTTGCGTATGTCGATGATGATGGTTAGAGAGTTGGAAATGATTGAATAATTTCGAGACATGAGTTTGGTTTGTGAAGAGACTTCTTATGGAGTTAAACTTGGTATGTTGAAGCTTACAAGTGGTATTCTTGAAGAGATTCGAGAAGGTCAGAAATATGATTTAGGTTTGGTAGATCGATTAACTTTGATCAATCAAGGCCGAGGAGGTGATTTCCAGATTGATGAGAATGGTATCATGAAGTGTCGTGATCGAGTTTGTGTTCCGGATATTGTAGAATTGAAGAAGAGTATTCTTGAAGAAGGTCATCGTAGTGGGTTGAGTATTCATCTGGGTGCGACTAAGATGTATCAAGATTTGAGGAAAGTGTTTTGGTGGCCTTGTATGAAGAAGGATATTGCAGAGTTTATGTATTCTTGTTTGACTTGTCAGAAGTCAAAGATTGAGCATCAGAAAGCGTCGGGTTTAATGAAACCCTTAGCTATTCCTGAGTGGAAATGGGATAGCATATCTATGGATTTTGTATCTGGTTTACCTAGGACACCGAGTAATTTTGAGGCTATTTGGGTTATTGTGGACAGGCTGACGAAATCTGCTCACTTTATTCCGATAAGGATGGATTACCCATTGGAGAAGTTAGCAAAGTTGTATATCGAGAGGATTGTGAGTTTGCATGGTATTCCGTCTAGCATTGTATCGGATAGAGATCCAAGGTTCATATCAAGATTTTGGGAGAGTTTACAAAGTGCTTTGGGTACTAAGTTGCGTTTGAGTTCTGCTTATCATCCGCAGACGGATGGTCAGATGGAGAGGATGATTCAATCACTTGAGGATCTTTTGAGAGATTATGTTTTGGAAAAGGGAGGAACTTGGGATAGCTACTTATCTTTGATTGAGTTTACTTACAACAACAGTTTTCATTCGAGTATTGGTATGGCACCGTTTGAAGCATTGTATGGTAGGAGGTGTAGGACGCCATTGTGTTGGTATGAGGCTGGAGAGAATGCGGTGGTTGGACCTGAGATAGTTCAATAGACTACAGATAAGATTAAAATGATTCAGGAGAAGATGAAGATTTCTCAAAGTCGTCAGAAAAGTTATCATGACAAGAGGAGGAAAGCACTTTAGTTCCAAGAGGGAGATCATGTGTTCCTTCGAGTTACTCCGACAACTGGTGTTGGTAGGGCGTTGAAGTCGTGCAAGTTGACACCGTGTTTTATTGGTCCTTACCAGATCTTGTAGAGGATAGGAGAGGTGGCCTATCAGATATCTTTGCCAACGTCGCTTTCTAATCTCCATGACGTGTTCCATGTATCTCAGTTAAGGAAATACATTGCGGATCCGTCTCATGTAGTCCAAGTAGATGATGTGCAGGTGAGAGATAACTTGACTGTTGAGACTTCACCTATGCGGATAGAAGATCGGGAGTTGAAACAACTTCGAGGTAAAGAGATTTCTTTAGTGAAGGTCGCTTGGGGAGGACCAGTTGGTGGAAATGTAACTTGGGAACTTGAGAGTCAGATGAGAGAGTCTTATCCCGAGTTGTTCATTTGAGGTAATTTTCGAGGGCGAAAATCTTTTAAGTGGGGGAGGGTTGTAACATCCCGATTTTAGTAATTATTTATTTATTATATTAATTGATTAATTGTGTGATTTTGTGCCTAATTGATTTAATTGATTTATTGAAATTATTTAATTTAATTGAATTATTTGAATTAATTGATTTAATTGGATTATTGGATATAATTGAATTATTTGATTTATTTGAAATAATAGAATTAATTGTATTAATTGATTTATTTGGTTTATTTGAAATAATTTAATTATTTGATTTAATTGAATTATTTAATATATTTTATTTGTTGGAATAAAATAGATATTTAGTAAGATTAAAATAATTGGGTCTAGATTAGGAGTGTGAATAGAAATGTGAGAGTGGGTCACTGAGCTCAATAAAAAAAATTGTAAGATTGATAAAAGAAGAGAATGAGATAGAATAGGGTTAGAAGTTGGAAGAGGGAAAAAGAGGCTAGAAGAGGAGAAGAGGGGAAGAGGAGAAAATCAAGTTCAAGAGTTCTAGAAATCCAAGAAAATCAAGGTAAGGGTGGGTTTTCATAAAATTATTGGGATTATCGGATTGTATGTAATGGGTAGAAATGTGGTTAGGATAAAACCTCAATTTTTCCATGATTCCATAATTTTTAGATTGTGTTCATACTGTTTGAATTGTGATAATTAATTGTGTTTGAAGTTGGTATATTAGTATAATTTAGAGACCCATTAGTAATTGGGAGAAAACTAATTTATACTGATTTTCTATTCATAACAACAGCGAAAAACCTTTTTTTCATATTGTGGTAATTGACAGTATGTAAACACTCTATGATGAATGGGGATAGGTGAAAATTGCATTAATTTTTGGGAAAGTATTATTTCTTTTCTTTGTAAGAATTAAATGAAACTAGACGGTTCTGGTTCTATAATGTTAGTGCAGGATTTGGATTTGAGACTTAAAAGAAATTTACTCACCTTCTTAACTCACATTTGCCTAAGTAATACTTTTCCTTTTCCTAGTATGTCCCAAAAGAAATACACATCCAACTGGAATATAATGGGAAGCGCAAGACACTAATATAGGAGTGACCCTTTAGTATACTGCCATTGGCCAATTAATGTAGAGGATGAAATCATGATTTTGGCAAGTGGTAGAAAGTGTTCTTGGTTTGTGAATTAATGATTAATTAATTGGTAATATAGAAAAGTTTTACAAGATATATATATATATATATATATATATATATATATATATATATATATATATATTGGAGTGTTAAACCATTATATGAGAAGAACAAACACAGACTAGTTTAGTTAATGGAAAAAGTGATTGAGTTATAATGAAATCAATTAAAAATCTTGTTAGATTTTAATGACATAGTATCTACCGTAAACTAGGTGGATGCTTGGACTATTGAATCATGTTGGGAGTACTTGTTGGATTTTACATGAACTTTGAAACATGTCATGCTATATTATGATATGATCATGCTTAGGTTCTAATAGGACTAATGGATGTCCTGGTGTAAATGGTTAGGTGAGTTAGTTTAATTATATAATTTTATTTAAAATAAATAATAATACTAACACCTCTTTATTTAATTAATGATATTTTTGTCATAACATGAAAATAGAAGTTAATCATTGATACTTATTTTTAGACATTATATTATATGAATATAGAATTTAATTATTGATGGTGGATTAATTATTCTATATTTATTATAGAATTTAATTATTGATGATGGATTAATTATTCTATATTAATCAACGATGTATGGTTTATGAGTTGAGATTGGATTGTGTTGATACTTGTGTATCACTTGTTAAGTATGGTGACAATATTTGAAGTGAGAATACTATGATTATAAAAATATGTTTGTATGTGCAATTGTGTAGTAATTCAAATGTGATGATTTATTAAGATATGCATGGATATTAAGATTAGAGGACGGTCTCAATTGCATATTGTTGTTGTAATTGCACATGCATCATTTGTGTCAAGAGGCAATGTTTACTAGTTCCGTGGGAGCTAGTGACTTGATCCAAACCTAGAGGACGGGTTTGAAAGCTTAGGGGACGGGCTTTTGATGTGTTATCGGTCTAGAGGACGGACTCGGTTTAAATGTAAAAACCGAAAAATGATAATAAGAGATTGGTACCACATGCATGAGTTGCATTTGAGTCTTGCATTGAGTCTCATTGTGTCTATGGTTACAATGTGAGATTATATGTGTTATGTGAATTGGTGAATTATGGATTTGTGAGTATGTACTTGTTAATAGTATGAATACTTGAGTGATATTATGTTGATGAAACTTTCGAAGTGTGAGAATAATTGTGATTATGCTTGTAGACCTTAAATTATATATTATCTTATGATTTCAGTAATTATGTGAATTCTCACCCTTCTGTTGGAATGATGTTTTATACGACATCGCTCAGGTACTGAAGATTAGAGTTGCTTCTAGCAAGAGAGTAGCTGATGGAGTAACCTATTTTAGTTTCATATTTTTTTTGGGTCGAGCGCGCTCTGATCATGTAACACTGGGAATGTTTGATTCATGTCTTAAGAGATACAATTGTATACTCTATCTATTTTGTTAACTGAATTTGAATTTTATGGTGAAGTGACTTTTATGCCCAAGTTGATTTAATGAATGAAGTTTATTTGAGAATTGAATGTCATGAGATTCTTAATGAAAGTGATCCGCTGCTACATGCTAATGTGAAAGTATATGAAAGCATGAATTTATTTCAAGTGTTATTGAGCATGACAGGTGTATGTGTGATGTTTTGAATTATGTGTGACATCCTTGTTTGATATGCATGATAATTACTCTGATTATTTATATATTTTCCGCGGGGTTTAGAAGGGTGTTACAGAATCTCCGAATACAGTCAAAGTCTTGATCCTGAGGTCAATGGCTTCCTCAAGACCCATAATACAAGCTTCGTATTCAGCTTCGTTGTTAGTGCAGTTAAAGGTGAGTTTTGCAGAGAAAGGCATGTGAACTCCCTTAGGTGTAATGAGTACTGCACCAACACCACGACCATTCATATTAACAACCCTATCAAACATCATAGTCCATTCTTCCTCTGGGTCAGGACCTTCAGTGTGAATAGGCTCTTCATGATCTTTTGTTTTTATGAACATGATATCTTCATCAGGGAAGTCAAATCTCATAGGCTGGTAATCATCAATGGGTTGCTCAGCAAGATAATCAGACAATACACTGCCTTTGATGGCTTTCTGAGATGTGTATTGAATGTCATATTCTGTGAGAATCATTTTCCATCTTGCAACCCGTCCGGTAAGTGCTGGCTTCTCAAATATATACTTGACTGGATCCATCTTGGAGATCAACAAGGTAGTGTGGGTCAACATATACTGCCTTAGTCGGCGAGCAGCCCACGCTAAAGCACATCAAGTTTTCTCGAGCAGTGAATAACGTTGTTCACAGTCGGTAAACTTTTTGCTTTGGTAGTAAATTGCATACTCTTTTCGACCAGACTCGTCATGATGGCCCATCACACACCCCATTGACTCTTCTAATACTGTCAAGTACATGATTAGAGGTCTTCCTTCAAATGGAGGCATAATGATCAGAGGCTCTTGTAAGTATTCCTTGATTTTGTCAAAAGCCCTCTGGCAGTCTTCATTCCACCTGACCGTTTGTTCTTTTCTTAACAACTTGAACAAAGGTTCACAGGTTGCTGTAAGGTGAGATATGAACCTTGAAATGTAGTTCAATCTACCTAGGAAACCTCGAACTTCTTTCTCAGTCTTTGGTGCAGGCATCTCTTGAATGGCCTTGACTTTGTAAGGGTCAACTTCAATCCCTTTCTCTCTTACAATAAATCCCAGCAGCTTACCGGACCGCACCCCGAATGTGCATTTGTTGGAGTTTAGCTTCAATTGGTACTTCCTCAGACGCTTGAATAGTTTCAGAAGATTCACCAGATGGTCTTCTTTTGTGAGGGACTTGGCAATCATGTCATCCACATAACATTCAATTTCTTTGTGGATCATGTCATGGAATAATGTTACCATAGCCCGTTGATAAGTGGCACCAGCTTTCTTCAGCCCGAATGGCATTACCTTATAACAGAATATGCCCCAGGGTGTGATGAAAGTTGTCTTCTCCATGTCTTCAGGTGACATCTTGATCTGATTATATCCTGAAAATCCATCCATGAAGGAGAATACCGAGAAATGAGCCGTATTGTCGACCAATACATCAATGTGAGGTAATGGGAAGTCATCTTTCAGGCTGGCTCTGTTCAGATCCCGGTAATCCACACACATCCTTACTTTGCCGTCCTTCTTAGGCACTGGTACAATGTTAGCAACCCACGGCGGGTAACTAGTTACAGCAAGGAAACCGGCGTCCCACTGTTTTTGTACCTCTTCTTTTATCTTCATGGCCATATCCGGGCGAGTACGGCGCAACTTCTATTTTACTGGCGGACAGTCTTCTTTTAGAGGCAACTTGTGCATAACAATGTCGGTGTCCAACCCTGGAATATCCTGATAAGACCAAGCAAAAACATCCACATACTCCCGAAGCATGTCAATAAGTTGCTCTTTCACTGAATCTTGCAGACGGGCCCCGATTTTCACTTCTTTCAAGTCTTCTTTCGTACCAAGATTAACCGTTTCAACCTCCTCCTGATGAGGAGTTATAAACTTCTCCTCTTGTCTCAACAACCTGGCTAGTTCTTCAGGTAGCTCATAATCTTCTTCAACCCCTTCATCGGCTTGATTAATCGGATTGTCAAAGTCATACGAAGTCATAGCAGTTTTGATATTGGTGCAGTCTGGAGGGCACTCTCTACAAGGGTTTAGATTTGTTCATTTTAGTGATCAGTTTTATCTTGTTTAGAAAAAAAGTGAAAATGAAGTTATTATTTTGAAAAACATTGCCATTTTATTTTTGTACAAAAAATGAAAAATGAAAAACAGTGAGCGGAAAAGAAAAGACTCATTTGCAAAAGATGTCCTGATATTCATTAATTAATCGTTTGCACAAAATACAAGATGGCCCGATTACAAAATGAGCCCTGACATCTTGGGCAAGATGCAGGACTTGATGCATGCTTAAAGACAGGAAATAATAATTACTATGTAGGAGTAACCCTTATAATTTCCTGGGAAGACCAGTTTGAGACACGGTTCCCTGGGATCCTTGGACGTATCCAGCTTTCCAGGTTGTGCTCGTCTTCTGACTCATCTTCCAAATTGTTCACAACATCTGGGGTGAGCATCCCCCCACTGACAAACTTGGGCTCCGTTGCAGCCTCTGGTTGATCTTGTCGAGTTGGTCTGTAACCCAACCCGAATCGGTCTTCTTTCTTCTCAACTAGCAGCAGCTTGCCCCAGCCTTGAGCGGTACCCTCTTCAACAACCTTCTGAGCCTGTTGATATGAGGTGATGGAAGTCCCAGACACAGCAGATGTCTCATTAATATTAAGGGCCTCAAACCCCTGACTCATGGTCTCATGGATCTCCCCATCCATTTCAATGTATTTGAAAGTAGCCAGCTGGCTAACGAAGATATCCTCTTCCCCACAAATGGTAATGACTTGGCCTTCCCACTCAAATATTAACTTCTGGTGAAGGGTTGACGTCACAGTGCCAGCGGCGTGTATCCATGGTCTACCCAATAGACAGCTGTAGGCAGGCTGTATATCCATCACAAAGAAGGTCGTTTTGAAAACCTGTGGGCCAATCATTATTGGCAACTCTATCTCTCCCAGAACTGATCTTTTAGAGCCATCAAAGGCTCTCACTACCAAGTTGCTTGGGCGTAGTGCCAATCCATCATGTTCCAGCTTCATAAGGGCTTTCTTGGGTAGGACATTGAGTGATGACCCTGTGTCCACCAATACGTGAGAAAGAACTGCACCCTTACACTCCAAGGTAATGTGCAAAGCCTTGTTATGATTGTGACCTTCCGTTGTCAGATCAGCGTTGGTAAATCCTAGCCCATGACTAGCGTTGACATTTCCAACCACAACCTCTAACTGATTAACAGTAATCTCCTCCGACACATAAGTTGCATGCAGGACCTTTAATAGTGTGTTTCGATGAGCCTCGGAGCACATTAGCAATGATAGTATGGAGATTTTAGAAGGTGTTTGGTGAAGCTGGTCCACCACCTTATAATCACTTTTCTTGATGATCCGCATGAATTCATCAACCTCTTGATCAAAAGGAGTCTTCAAGGTTTCTTTAGCAACTGGTTCTTCTTGCACCACGTTCTTCCCTTTCTCCTTAGCAGCAGCTTCTGCTTCAGCAATGGGTCTTGGTATTTGCGAGGCAAAGAGACGTCTGCTTCTAGTGAAGCCTCCACCTCCCCCCACATTGTCTATCTGAGGTGAAGAAGTTGATGACTCTAAAGTGATTTTCTGCCCCTCGCAGTATAGATCTGAGCCATAATGCCAAGGGATGGCATTATTGCTCTCGTAAGGAACTGGCCCAGGCACTGTGATAGTGACCAGACTGATAGCAGTCGCATAGGGGACCACAATGGTGTGTGGATCATAATATACAATAACTGGTGCTCTGACAGGAGTATCATTTGTTGTGAGTTGTTGGAAGGAACATTTGCGGGATCGTAGTATATTGTAACCGTTGAGACGCTTTCATTAACTGTTGTTGATGTTGTAGACGGTACTGTTGACTGGACGGGTGTTGAAGTTGTAGCAGGAACTGTGATTGAATCTGTATCTGTTGAAGTGATTGATTGAGTAATCGTTGGAGTTGTAGCAGAATCTGTTGGAACAAGGGTTGCTGATGTTGTAGGAGTATCTATGATTGTTGATAAAGGAATTGTTGGAGTTGTAGTCGTTGTTGTTGTAATCTGAAGAGTGCCATCTCTAATGAGGCCATCTATGCCGTTTCTCAGTCTCTCACATCCATTAACGACAATGTTGCAATATCCACATCCGACCTCACATCCGGGGAACAATCGACATTCTAACAGCTGAGCTTTGATTTCAACCAAAGGTGTTCGGATATTGCAACACTACTAATTAATTTGGATGGTTTGCCCTCTTCAATAGCATTAATCCTAGGCCCGTTGTGACTAGGCATTGGATTTCTTGTGACGTTCGGAGGAGGTGCAAAATTGAGAGCTTTTGAGTCCACCAAATCCTGGACTTTCATATGTAGGGCCCTTAATTTTTCAGTATTATGCCCCGGTGCGTTTGAGTGGAATGCACACCTGGAATTTGCATCATAGTTCTTTGACATATTGAGAGGATCTAGAGGAGCCAACGTCCTTAACTCAACTAGGTTGAGCTTTAGGAGTTGTGGAAAGAGTGCAGCATACGGTATTGGGATTGGGTCAATTACCATGTTTGCTTGTGATGGCCTTTGTTGGAAAGGACGCTGTTGATTACCGTTGTTGTTGTTATACGACCTTTGTTGCGGATAATGAGCTTGCTGTTGATACTGTGGTTGTTGTTGCTGAGGATACAATGGTTGTTGTGGAATTGGAGTTGGGATGGTAACAACTGCTACTGACCTGTGAGAGTACTGGGGCCTTCCCTGGCTTGCATGAATAGAATTAGTTTCACCTGCCCTTCGGGGTCCCCCAAAAGGTTTTCTGGGATTGCTGGAGGAACTTGCACCACTGTCGAAAATTTTGCCCATCTTCAAGAGACTTTCAATCCTCTCACCAGCTATGACCACATCAGCAAAACTGGTAGAGGAGAAAGCAGCCAGTCTATCAATATAAGTCCCTTGCAATGTGTTCATGAACATGTCAGCCATTTCCCTTTCTGACATGGGTGGTTGGACAGCAGCAGCAAGTTGTATAACCTCTGAGCATAATCCCGTAAGCTCTCTCTAGAAGACTGAGACATGCCCATTAGAAGAGTTCTGTTGGGAGCCATGTCCAGGTTGTACTGATATTGCCGGATGAAAGCTTCGGTCAAATCCTTCCAACATCTTATGGTGGCTCTAGCCAGGTTCGAATACCATTCTCTCGAAGCTCTAGTCAGACTGTCCTCAAAGTAGAACATCCATAACTTCTCATCCATGGTATAAGCTTTGAGCCTTCCCAAGAAAGATTGTAGATGAGTGCGAGGACAGGAGGTACCATTGTACTTCTCAAAGCATGGGGGTTTGAATTTGTGGGGAATTCTCACCCCTTCTACTAGTCCCATGTCCATCACATCGAAGCCCAAAGAATTATGAGATTCCAAAGATCTTAACTTCTCAGCTATTTCATCCAATCTTCTATCATATACCTCATCTCCAGCTCCTATAACAGTAAATTGTTCTTCCCGGGGATCCTCCTGCATGATTCTGCCCCCAACAGTATTACCTTGAACATTCCTCGGGATGTTAACCTCTGGATTCAGATGGGGTCCATACTCTGGTGGATCAATACGAGGCTGCCCCCGTTCGTTGTTGCTAGTTCCCCCTGTTCCCAGATGAGGCTCTTCAGGAGTTTGCCTTTCCACCAGCTCCCTTAACCTTTCTTGACTCTGGTCTTAGCCAGTCATCACTTCCATAAACTGAGACATCTGATTTCTCATCTCTACTCTCTCATTGGCCATCTGATTTTTGACCTCAGTCAGATCCTGCTGTACTTGTTCCATTTGAATGTCGGGAAGGTTGTTACGAGTCGGGTACCGGTGCGTGCGGTTGATAGGGAACACTCGGCGACGAGCAATGTTTCCTGAGATCACAACAAAGTTAGAAACAATAATAACAAAAACCTACAAAACAAAAACAAAGTTAGTATGCAATGCAGTATGCTTATTTGTTTTCCAAGGTATCCGGTTTGGTTCTTGGTTTTGACCTTTCCAGACCTCGAGGAAGATGCTTGATGTTGTTGAGAGAAAAACCCAAATGAAAACAAACTAAAATATATTACAAATGGTGAACAATACATAGTTTGTTTTACAATACATGCCCATGGAGGGTCAAAATACAACAAAAGAGGAAAAGTACATCAAAATGGAAACAAACAACAAGCAAAGGGTCAGACATCCAATCCAAACTCATCTTCTCTGACCTCCTTCAGGAGTGCCTCAGTCACTGGACCAGCTGGGTGCTCTGTAATGGTCCTAATGAGGATGTTCCTGGTGGCAATGGCAGTAGTCAGCTTCTTATGCTTATCCTGGTCTTTGGATCTCTTTAATCCTGCCCTGAGCTTCAACTCTGATATCTCCTTCTGAGCTGCCACCAAAGCTTCTTGCTGCTTCTTCTCATTGGCATCCAGTTGTTCAATCTTGGCTTGAGTCTTCTGGTATTCTTGTGTACGGGCTTCGGTGATCCTGACCCACCTAGCCTGGCTCTCTTGCAGATAGTGTTCAGCCCTAGCTTTCTGAATTTTGGCCTCCTTGCAAGCATTCTTCAGTATCTGTTCCCCAGCCCTTGCTTTCCTTATGTAGTCTTCTGTCTTTTCAATTTTGGCAAGGTGCTCAACTCTGAGCTTTTCCAATCTCTCAATGTCCAGGCGACCATCACTTCTTTCCCAAAGAGTCTTCTTCAAGGCCTGAGATAGCTGTTCATTCCTTTCCTTCAACTTTTCAAACTCCTCCAGGCTAACAGTTATTGTAGGCTGTACTGTAGATGGTCCAGGTATGTCTTCCAAGGTGAAAGGAATTCTGGTAATCTGAACTCTAGTACGGGACCGGTATGAGTACTGAGCTGAAGCAACATTGTTACATCTTCCAAGAATAGCTACCCTTTTGTCTGGATGTTGTCCCAAGCCCAGGATGCTTGTCTGACAACAGCTGAATTAGGTTGCACTTCACAATATAAGGTCTTAGCTAAATCCTGTCCTCTGGGAGGGTGAACCAAGGCATAACCCAGTTGTCTCTTGAACAGTAAAGGATTGTAGTTGATGCAACCCTTCACTCCTATCAGAGGCATATTTGGGTATTGCCCACAACTGGTGATAATTTCCTTGCCCTTGGTGCTCTGGATACACCATCTAATATCATCTGAAGTCAAGGCAATGAACCTCTTGGCCCAATTCTTCTGCTGGTGGGGGTTAAAGAAAGCATCTGACTTAGGCAGGTGCCTGAGCAGCCAGGTGTAAAACAAAGGAGCACAACATCTTACCAACTTCCCCCTTTGTTTCTCATTCCTCTGATGAATGGAGTAGTAAAAATATCCTAGCAGTGTGGGTACTGGGTTCTTTAGGAGAAACAGATGGATGGCATTCTTGCTGACAAATTTGGGCTCATCTGCAAACAGTATAGCCCCATATATGCTGAGGGCTAACAATGCACAAACTGCCCTCCACTCTCCCAATGAAGCCTTCAGGATGGCTTGAGAAATCAGGAAGTCCAGATGTAAACCAGGAATCCCAGCCTTTGTTGTCATACTTTGCTCAATAAGGGCAGGCTCCAAGTACAGTGCCCTTGCTATCTCTTTATTTCTGGGAACAGTCATCTCTGGGTTGAAAGGGATTCCATCTCTGATAGGTACTCCAATCAATAAAGAAAACTCTTCCAGAAGAGGCCCTAGCTGAAAGTTTGGAAAGGTAAAACATCTCAATGGAGGGTCATAGAACTGCAAGCATGTGTGGATCATGCTCCTCTGAGAAGGGTCAAGGTCCATAACCATATCCAGGATACCTCCATAGTGCTCTCTAAACAGTGGGATGTGGTCAGGTGTGATGAGTGACTGGAACTGCCTGATACCAGTCAACACAGGCTCAAAAAAGTGGTAGGATATGTTGCTCTTCCTAGGAGTAGTCATGAGTGTTGTTGAAGAAGCTGAAGATAAGTGCTGATGAAGATCACAGACGGAGATGCTGAAGGTGAACCACTGACAGACTGATGCTGGTGAGGATGGAGATAACTGAAGCAGGTAACTAATGAAGATAGCTGAAGCAGAGGTCTATGCAGAAGAAGGGGTCAAAACCAAAACCAAGATACAATGAAATGGATACCTTGAAAAGCAAATAAACAAATGTCAAATGATGCAATGATGAATATGAAAATGATATGCAAGGGTTTGTGATCAAGCTGGATCTGATTATCTGTCTTGATATAAGGCCCATGTATGTTCGAAAGTCCAGATGGAGGCTTAGAAATCTAGTAACCAGGGTGGGGGATTCAAATAAAGAGTCACATGTCCAGAGTTAATCACAAGAACTGTCCAAAGTGGAGTACTCTTAATCAAAACAGTAACAGGGTATGACGTGGCCATGGGTTCCTGCAAACCTGTAAACAACCCAACCCCCTCACAGGTAGTGTTCTAGAACAAGGATCCTTAGACTTGGATCAGTTATGAGAAGTGTAAACACTTCTAACCCGGAGGACAGTGTTTACAATAACCATAAAAGATCCTCCTCTAATTCACCTCAGCTTCTGAAGGTCATAATAAAGGTCATCCAGACTTAGCAGGCTTCCCAGATAGCCCTAGTACTACAGGAAATCTGTAGCACAAAGTTCTCAAGAAGAAACCCACATCTGAACCGTGTTTCATATTCCCGCACCAGACCGAAATGGAATGGGAAAGAACATGAACCACTCTAGCCTAGGTGTCACTCAGGTCCCAGGTATAGGACCTTAATCTCTCAATGGAACCCCCACCCACGAAGACAACAAACCAGATCCAGCAATGACAGTATGAAATATGCAAAACTGTAAAGAAATCAATAAATAAATTTGTACATAAAGCAGTAAATAAAGCAAAATAAATAAACACACATAACACATAACACCCCAATAAACACAAATCAAGCAAGCGCTAGGAGAAACCCACAAAAAGAACCAGAAGCCCTGGTTGCAATATAAGGTTCCCCGACAGAGTCGCCAAGCTGTCACTCCCACCAAATGACACCTGGTCAAATAGAGGTACAAACGCGAACGGTCGGCGAAGGAGAAGAGTGAAAAGAGTCGCCAGCTAGGAATTTTTATCCCGAAGGAAAGGTAATGTTGTATAGACTTGAGAAAATATAGATAAGACTGTTGCGAACCATAGAAACTGAGAAAGGGGGTTGGTTACGACCTGGGAAGGTATTAGCACCCAGATTGTCCGTCGTACTCGACGGGATCCATGCTTGAAAGTTTGTGTTTAATGGGGTAGTGTCAGTGCTATTTCGTGTACAAAAGCTGGAAAAGAATGCAAGTGTCAGTGCAAAAGAAATGTGAAGTGAAATAAAAGAGTGTCAGTGTAAGGAACGAGTCCAAAGCTCAAGACAATGAGGCTTAAAAGAATAATGCTGGAAGAGGGGGAAGAGACAGAGACTTTTGTTCGATAACTGTTAAGTTATACCTACGTATCCTCTTGTGCAATGAGGAAGTCAGAACACCGTAGTTCGACTCAAAGAGACTGAAAGATAAATTGACTTATGAACTGCTTACTTGTCTATGCTCAAGTGTATGACCTGTCTGGCTCAGGTGCAAACTGTCTTGCATTAGACGGAAGAAGCGAGTTCTCGATTATGAGTGAATGAGATGAGAAAAGAATCCCAGAGGAGACGATTATTGTTTGTTTTCAGTGATTTCAGTCTTTTATTGCTTTTTGATATTTGTCATAGGAAAATGAGCCTAAGCCTAAACCAAGGATTAGTAAACTCATCACATCCTCCCTCTGATTAGGGGTAATGAGAATACCTTAAGCATGAAGTAAACACCTCACACTTAATCAACATGATGTAGGATTAAGATCATTAACCTACTTGCATTTATTTAGATGTTTTTGGAGTTTTTGTTTAGTGTTAAGTAATGAATTTAAGCCATAATCAAAGATTTAATGGACCCATTACACCATCCTAATAGAAGGATAATAGATGAGAACATTTAAGCTGAGGAAGGCTCCTCAACTTAATCCATGATTAGGGATTAACCTCATGACAAAACAAAGCCTTTATTAGAGTGGAGTTTAGTTAATGGTAAGATTAAGAAATGGATTTTATGGTTTGTAAGACAACTTGAGGGGGACTAGTCTATTAACACTAGGGTTAGTTCTTCTTAACCAACTAAGGAAGAATTAGAACCCTAATGCAAGGCCCAAGTTACAAGCTTGATGTCTTAGTGATTATTAAGTGAATTGATTAGAGGATTTAAACACATTAAGGGTTTAACACTTAGAATTAAAGTTATACACTCCATCCTAAGAGAAGGATGCAGGCATAACCTTAATTACAAAGCCTTAAAACCTTAAAGGTTTAGTCCCTGATTAAGAGGTGAGAAGAGAAGACACAAAAGTTGACACAAAGGTAAAGCTAATGGGGGGACTAATAAACCCTAATTGTTATCATGCTTGGGTGTTCCTAGGGTTTATGAGGCTTGCAAGAAGATATTCAAGAGAGCCACTAAGGAAGAAGCAGGATGGAAGGAAAAGAAGCAACAAGAAGCAAGACAACTTACTTCACTTAAGAAGATAAGTTGCTTGAAGAACGAAAGAGGATAAGGAGCATGAATGAGCAAGCTCACTCTAATACACAAGTAAAAATTCAGCAATGATGCATAAAAGAGATGAGAAGAGATCATGAGAAGTGAAGGCAAATTCACTTCTCAAACACTTACCACCTGAAAAGTTAGCAACAAGAAATGAAATGAAATGAAATGAAATGCAAAGATGCAAACCAAAATCAGAAGCATATTCATGATGCAAATTATGCTGAGAGATCATGCAAATGGATGTCATGAGATGTGAATGATCATACAAGCAATGAATATGCAAATGAAACATGAAAGGAGACATGAAAGTTCATGAAAACTTATGAAATGCAATGGATGCATGACATGGAAAATGGATGATGCAATGATAAAAAATGAGTCTAATGTGTCCTAGGATGTCTTATATGTCATGTGAATTCACAAAAAGTCAGGGCAAGTTTATGTATGCAAGCTTATGAAGGGTGAATGCAAATGA
Source organism: Lathyrus aphaca (assembly GCA_963966055.1). Lineage (NCBI taxonomy): Eukaryota > Viridiplantae > Streptophyta > Magnoliopsida > Fabales > Fabaceae > Lathyrus > Lathyrus aphaca. The sequence continues at coordinate 296,487,782 of OZ014519.1, read as the reverse complement.
AGGCAAGGATTAGGGTTTATGTACAAGATGCAATGAAAAATTCAAAATCAGAAGCAAAACATGAGATAAAAAATTTAAAATAGGATCAAAGGTACCCTAAACCTATACAAGTTCACTACCCAAAGGGGAAGGTCAGAAGCTAAACCCTAAAGGACTTATGATATTTCTAAATTTGCTAGGGTTTTAAGGTACCTCACAAGGAAAAATGCAAAACAAATCAAAAATGAAAGATAAATTCATGCCAATTTTATCCTAGAAACTATATGATATGTGGGATGCAATGCAAAAAGAATCATTATCAAACCCTTCATGGTTAGGCAGAAAAGATTTTTCTAAGTTAGGGTCAAAAATATTGATTTTTAAGAACCCTAAATCCAAAGAAAGTATCAAAATGGATCAAGAACCAAAAAGAAATTTGTATGAATGGTTTGATAATGTCTCTAAATATGTCAAGATGCAATGTGATTTTTTTTGTGATTTTTAGAAACTTAAATGGTATTTTAATTAATTAATTTCCATTAATTAATTAAAATAAACATTTAAATATTTTAAAAATATAAATTTTATGCAAAAAATAAAATAAATTTTTTTTTCAGAATGAGAAAAATGTTTAAAGTCATGATGCAAAAAATAAATTTTTTGGAAGCTTCTAACTATTTTAAATAAAATGCACAAAGAAATGCAAATAAAATGAAATAAAAATAATTTAAATGGAAAAGTAAACAGATCCAATGATCCAGATTTGAAGTTGGGAGAAAAAGGTTGACTGGCGCGCGTTTTAAGGGCTGGGATTTGTCCTGAGCTAATTAACCTAATTAAATGATTTAATGATGGATTAGGGCTTAATCAAGCAATCTGGAACGTCCATACGCGCGACAAACACCAGATCCAAAGGTCATTATTTAAACTCAGCCTAATTACAGGATTAGGGCGTAACTATTTTCAGGTGACCGGAACAGTGTTCCGGTCATCTTCTCCGGCGAACACAAACCCTAACTTCTCCCCTAGGCCTATAATCTCCAAATTGCTTGCCCAGAAATGATCCCCTAACATTCCTAAACCTAAATCCCTAATCAAAACTCATTTATTTCTCATCATGAAAAGAGATTCGAACCAAAACGTGAAACGGGCAAAAATTTCAGAGCTTGCATACATGGTGATTTCTCAACCATTTCCAATAATAATCATATCCCCATGATCAGGGGAGCACAAAGAACCATACAAGAACTTAAAAACAAGCTTCTGGGAAAAAAGTTCATGAGCTATACTTGAGGTTGAACCTTCTGGTTCTGGGCTTTCTGGCTTTTCCTTTGTTGAAATTCCACCTCTCTGAACCTCCTAATGATGAAATGAAGCTTAGAAAACCTTGGGAATGGCTGGCTTTGACGTTTCAGCTCTGGTGTAGCAGGCTAATGAGGTTTTGGTATGTGGTGTTTCAGGCTGTTTTGGTGGTTGATTATTGTTCCTTGGATGATATGTAACTCATTGGTGAAGAAACAATGGAAGTTTGATGGCTGTGGAAGAAGTTTCGAAGAGGTGAAGATCTTGGCAGTTTTTGTGAAATCTGATTGTGTCTCTGTTTTGAGCTCATGTGAAGCTTGTTTTATGATCCATAAACCAATCTTAAACTATTGGAAGGAGTCAGAGGAATTGACATGTACTATGGGAATGGCATGGGGAAATTGGCCAAAACGTCAATGGTTGGTGTACCTCAAGTATGGGCTGTGACAGAAGCTATCCTAGGGCTGCTTTGAGTTTTGCTGGCTTTAGGGATGGCCATGGGATGCTTTGGGATGATCAGAAGTGGATGAATGGTGAGATGTCACATGTTTTGCCTTTTTCACAATTTGTTGCATTTTGAAGTTTTGGTCATGGACATGTGACATTCCTTGGGCAATTTGTAGCAAAGTGGAACATATAATGTTGTTATGATACTTTGAGATTGATTAGAAACCAAACAAACCCCTAATAATCATTCTTGCAAGAATTTCCTCTTTGTGACTTTCATGATGAATGACTTATGATACTTGTGATCCAAGGCATAAAACTTGAGAATTATTTGGGAAATTCTGAATTATAGGCCATGTATGATGTTTTTGTAATGGTTAGAAGTCAATTAGAGGTCATAAATTTGTTTGACATGAGTTTTTGCAAGTTTCCATCTTTGGTACATAAGTGAAATTTTGTGATTTTTCCCAACTTTGCAAGGCCATAACTTGAGTTCTATGATGAATTAAATCAAGTTCTTGTACTTTTTGAAAAGGGAATGATCCAATCTACAAATTTCATGACCAAGAATTTTTCATTTGAAGCATTTTTGAATCAAAAAGAGGAGGTTGAAAAAACTTTCCCAAAATGGCAAGTTTGCATTACAAGTCACTTTCCCAAAATGGCAACTTTGCAAATGGCTTGAAATTCTTCAATTTTGTGAACTTATAAATTCTTCTAAGATAAAATAAAGATCATATACACCCAAAATTATGGAGAAGACCCTTTGGTTGGATGATGGGGGGCCTCAGATGCCCTGATTTTACACTGACTTGTTCAAGAAGTCATCTATTAATCAGATGCCTTCCCCATTGAATTTCTTCATGAAAATTGGTGTGTAGGATCATTATAACATATAGATACCAATAGAAACAAGAATGACAAAAAAATTGGAGTTATGGCCACTGAAACCAAAACCCTAATTTTAGGTCATCTGTGTAGTTAAACCTGGCTCTGCTTCCATGCCTTTCTCAGTTCTGGTGATTTTTTGACTTCCTTGATCTTGGGAGGATATAATATGATGCTTGAACATACATGGACCCTTTTGAGATGATTGAAGACCTTTGGGAGTGGCTCAGATGACTCAGAGATTGCTCAGATCACAAACCTTAGATGCATATGACTTTGAACCAATGCAGTGAAGCAAAAATGCAATATGAGATGCTATGATTGAATCTATGCAAATGAAAAGATCACAAGACATGGTGTGAACTTAGTGAGGGAAAATTTTGGGTGTTTACACATACCATCTCATATTGCATTTTTGTTTCACTGCATTAGTTCAAGTTCATCTACATCTAGGGTTTGTGATCTGAGCAATCCAAGGATCCATCTGAGCCACTCCAAAGGCTTCTAATTACTCTAAGAGGGTCCATGTATGTTCTATCATCATTTTATATCCCTTAAAGATCAAGGAAGTTAAGAAATCACAAGAACTGGGAAAGCATGGAAGTAGAGCTAGGGTTTCACTACACAGATGACCTGAAATTAGGGTTTTGGTTTCAGAGGCCATAACTCCAAATTTTTTGGTCATTCTTGTTTCTAATGGTCTCAATATGTTATAAGGATCATTCGTCCCAAGTTTGATGAAGAAATTAATTATGGAAGTCATCTGTTCACTGGGTAACTTCTTGAGCAAGTCAGAGCAAAATCAGGGCATCTGAGGCCCCCAACAATGGAACCAAAGTGGGGTTTTCATCAAATTGAAGTTATATGATATTTATTTGATTATTTAAGTGCTTGTAAGTTCATGAAATTGAATAAAAGTGAGATAAACCAAAAGTTGCCAAAAATGGAAATGACTTGTAATGGAAACTTTCCATTTTGGGAAAGTTCTTCAACCTCCTCTTTCTCAACCAAAAATGCTTCAAATGAAAAAAATTTGGTCATGAAAGTTGTAGATTGGATCATTCACTTTTCAAAAAGTAAAGGAACAAGTTCTAATTCATTATGAAACTCAAGTTATAGCCTTTCAAAGTTGGCAAAAATCCTATAATTTTCAAGAATACACCAAAGAGGGATTTTTGCAAAACCACTTGCCAAGCCAGTTTGTGACTTCTAATACACTTCTATGCATCATACTAACATAGTGAATTGCCTAAAAGTCAGAATTGGCCCAAGAATCTCACGTTTCTTTGCCTTGTACATGAAAAAATCACAAAAGGGCCAAACTTCATAAAAATTGCAAAATGATACACAACCATGCTTCCACTTGCTGAATCACCACAAAACCAATTCCATGGCTCTCCTTGATCTCTGTTGAGCCAGGACAAGCAAAAAGCCAGCTGCAAAACCAGCCCATACCTCAAGTACAAGATTTGTTGACTTTGTGCAAGATGACCCATACCAATCACCATAGGCCACAACAACTCCTATGACCTATCAAATATTGTTATGTGGACAAAATGCAAGCCATAACACAACATAAGCAAGCCTGAATGCTCAGAATCATCAAGCTCTCAAAAATCACCCCATTTGCAAAAGCCTTCGAAACACACATCACACTCACTCAAACTTCAAACTCTTTTCATCAATCAACTCAACTTCATCAAAGGACCATTTCCCACCCTTCATTGTAGCCTAAAAGCACCCCTGCACAAAACACGATTTCTGGCTAGCAAGAGTGAAAGCTCTCAAACCAGCCATTACAAACTTCCTCCATGCATCAAAGCATCACCAGGAGGATCATTAGAGTCGTTTTGAACCAAAGAGGAGGCCAGATAGCTCAGTTTGAGAAAGCTTCACTTCAGGTAACCTCAAGAACAAATTTTCCAGAAATGTGATTTTATGTAATAGAAATGTTCTGTATGCTTTGCTGATCATCATGATATATTTGGTTTTGAAAATGAGTGAGAAATAATCATGTGTGAAGCTTTTGAAATTTCTGTGTGATTTTCCGTTTTGCTTCGAATCTTGATGTTCATGTGAAATAAATGAAATTTGTTGGTTAAATCTTGTTTAGAATGAGGTGAGGATCATTTCTGGAGAGTTTGATGAGTTTATTTTACGTATTGAGAGAGATAGCAAGAGTGAGCTGCCGGAGAAGATGACCGGAACAGTGTTCCAGTCACCTGAAAAGGATTAGGGTTTTAATTAGGGTTAGCGTGAGTTTGAATGTGGGTCGTTTGATGTTTGCTTCCTGCGTGTAGTGAAGGGCCAAGATCGGCTCATTAAGTTTAAATTATGTTTAATTAATTATTTAATTAAGATTAGGCAGATTTGAATTCCAGCCCTTAGATTGCGCGCGTGGTCTTCCCTCCATCCCCAGATTTGAATGTGAACCCTTAGATCAGTTGACCAGCCATTAAATTCATTTTTATTTCATTTTTTATCATTTGTTTTGCATAATTTATTTAAAATACTTAAAAATTTCCAAAAATATTTTCCTTCTGCATTTTTAATTCAAATATTTTTCTTCACCCAAAAACATTTTTATTTTTATTTTTTGCATTAAAAAACCATTTTAAAAATATTTAAATGTTTATTTTAATTAATTAATTAAAATACCATTTAGGTTTCTAAAAATCCCAAAAACATTCACATTGCATCTTAGGACATTTAGAGACATTGTCAAACCATTCATACGAATTTCTTTTTGGTTTTGATTCAACTTTGACATTTTTCTTTGAATTTAGGGTTCATAAAATCCTATTTTTGAACCCTAACTTCAAGAATTCTTTTCTGCCTAACCATGAAGGGTTTGACATTGGTTCTTTTTGAATTGATCTTCATATGGCATGTAGTATCTAGCATATTTTTGTCACAAATTTATCTTGCATTTTCCATTTGATTTGCATTTTTCCTCTTAAGGTACCTTAAAACCCTCGCAAAATTAGAAAATTCATAACTTTCTTTAGGTTAAGAGTTAGACCTCCTCCTTTGGGGTGTGATATCATATGGGGTTAGGGTTCCTTTGTGGTTATTTGCACTTTTTTATCTTATGTTTTGCTTCTGTTTTTGACTTTTGCATCTCATGTTGTCATAAAACCCTAATTTCTCATGTTCATTTGCATACATCTTGCATATGCATCCATTCATGAACTTGCCATGACATTTCATGCATTCACATGTCATATTAGACATCATAGGACACATTAGAATCATGCTTGATCATTTCCTCATTCATTTTCCATGATATGCATTCATTTCATTCCATGAACTTTCAAACTTCAAAGCATGCATACTTTGCATTCCATTTCTTGTATGATCATTCATAACACTTACATGTATTTGCATCATCTCATAGCATCATTTGCATCATGTTTATGCTTCTAGTTTTGTCTTTGCCTTTTCATTTGTTCCATTTTCATTTCATTTCTTTCCTTTATGCTAACATTTTCAGGTGGTAAGTAATTTGAGAAGTGAATTTGCCTTCACTTCTCATTTCTCTTCTCATTTTTCTTATGCATTCTTGTTGCATTTTCATTTTCTTTAGAGTGAGCTTTATCATTCATGTTCATCTTTCACTTTCTTTCTCCAAGTTACTTATCTTCTTCAGTGAAGTAAGTAACTTGTTTCTTCTGCTTCTCCTCCTTTCATCTGCTTCTTCCATTGGTGGTTTCTTTGAAGATCTCTTGCAAGCCTTACAAACCATAGGAACATCCAAGCATGACAATAATTAGGGTTTTGAGTAGTCCCCCTTTAGTTTTTACCTTTGTGTCTCCTTTGTGTCTCTCTCCTCATCTTATAATCAGAGACTAAACCTTTAAGGCTTTAAGAGTTTGTGATTAGGGTTATGCTTGCATCCTTCTCTTAGGATGGAGTGTATAAAGTTAATCCTAAGTGTTAAACCCTTAATTTGTTTAAACCTCTTAATCAATCCATCTTAATAATCACTAAGACAATAGCTTGTAACTTGGGCCTTGCATTAGGGTTCTAATTCTTCCTTCATTGGTTAAGAAGGACTAACCCTAGTGTTAATGGACAAGTCCTCCTCAAGTTGTCTTACAAACCATAAAATTCACTTCTTAATCTCATCCTTAATTAAAAATCCACTTTAATAAAGTCTTGTTTTATCATGCGGTTAATCCCCAATCATGGATTAAGTTGAGGTATTTTCCTCAGCTTAAGTGTGCTCATCTATTATCCTTCTATTAGGATGGTGTAATGGGTTCACTAATCCTTGATTATGGCTTAAACTCATTACTTAACACTAAACAAAACTCAAAAAAACATCTAAATAATTACATGTAGGTTAATGATCTTAATCCTACATCATCATGGTAATTAAGTTTGAGATTCTTATCTCCTACTTAAGGTATTCTCATTATCCCTAATCAAAGGGAGGATATGATGAGTTTACTAACCCTTGGTTTAGGCTTAAGCTCATTAACTTATGACAAACACAAAAATCAATAAATGATTGAAAACACAAAAACAAAGCAATAATCGTCTCCTCCAAGATTCTTTTCTCATCATATTCACTCACAATGAGAACTCGCTTCTTCCGTCTAATGCAAGACAGTTAGCACTTGAGCCAGACGAGTCATACACTTGAGCATAGACAAGTGTCGCTCCCACCAAATGAGGCCTAGGTCAAATGGGGTACAGACGCGAATTGTCAGCGAAGGAGAGAACACACATGGGTGAACTGACAAGAAAAGAGTCGCCAGCTAGGCATTTCTATCCCGAAGGAAAGGTAATGCTGCATAAACCTAAGAAAAGATGGATAAGACGGTTGCGAACCAGAGAAACTGAGAAAGGGGGTTGGTTACAAACTGGGAAGGTATTAGTACCCAGATTGTCTATGTATGACCTGTCTGGCTTAGGTGCAAACTGTCTTGCATTAACGGAAGAAGCAAGTTCTCGTTGTGAGTGAATGAGGTGAGAAAAGAATCCCGGAGGAGACGATTATTGTTTGTTTTTTGTGTTTTCAATCTTTTATTGCTTTTTGGAGTTTGTCATAGGAAAATGAGCTTAAGCCTAAACCCAGGGTTAGTAAAATCATCACATCCTCCCTCTGATTAGGGGTAATGAGAATACCTTAAGTATGAAGTAAGCACCTCACACTTAATCACCATGATGTAGGATTAAGATCATTAACCTACTTTGTTATTATTTAGATGTTTTTGGAGTTTTTGTTTAGTGTTAAGTAATGAGTTTAAGCCATAATCAAGGATTTAATGGACTCATTAAACCATCCTAATGGAAGGATAATAGATGAGAACATTTAAGCTGAGGAAGACTCCTCAACTTAATTCATGATTAGGGATTAACCTCATGACAAAACAAGACCTTTATTAAGATGGATATTGGTTAATGATAAGATTAAGAAATGAATTTTATGGTTTGTAAGACAACTTGAGGGGGACTTGTCCATTAACACTAGGGTTAGTCCTTCTTAACCAATTAAGGAAGAATTAGAACCCTAATGCAAGGCCCAAGTTACAAGTTTGATGTCTTAGTGATTATTAGATGGATTGATTAAAGGATTTAAAAACATTAAGGGTTTAACACTTAGGATTAAAGTTATGCACTCCATCCTAATAGAAGGATACAGGCATAACCCTAATCACAAAGCCTTAAAACCTTTAAGGTTTAGTCCTTGATTAAGAGATGAGTAGAGAAGACTCAAAGATGACACAAAGGTAAAACTAAATGGGGGACTAATCAAACCCTAATTGTTATCGTGCTTGGGTATTCCTAGGGGTTATGAGGCTTGCAAGAGATCTTCAAAGAAAAGCCACCAAGGAAGAAGCAGATGAAAGGAGGAGAAGCAGAAGAAGCAAGACAGCTTACTTCACTTAAGAAGATAAGTTGCTTGAAGAAAGGAAGTATAGGGGGAACATGAATGAGCAAGCCCACTCTAATACAAATACAAAATGCAGCCATGATGCATAAGAGAAATGAGAAGATATTATGAGAAGTGAAGGCAAATTCACTTCTCAATGACTTACCACCTGAAAAGTTAGCAACAAGGAATGAAATGAAAATGAACATGAAATGAATGCAATGATGCAAGCCAAGACCAGAAGCATAAACATGATGCTAATGATGCTAAGAGATGTTGCAAACATATGACAAGAGTTGTGCATGATCATACAAGGATGAGGATGCAAATGAAGCATGTTTTGAACCATGAAAGTTCATGAAAGTTTATGAAATGAAATGAATGCACAACATGGAAAATGAATGATGCAATGATCAAACATGATTCTACTATGTCCCAAGATGTCTTAGAAGTCATGTAAGTGCATAAAATGTCATGGCAAGTTCATGTATGCAAGCATATGAGAGATGAATGCAAATGAAGGCAAGAAAATAGGGTTTATACATAATATGCAATACAAAATTCAAAACCAGAAGCAAATGACATGATAAAAATTTGAAAATGGGATCAAAGGAACCCTAACCCTACACAAGTTCACTGCCCAAAGGAGGAGACCTAAATCTTAACCTTATGGAAGTTATGATTTTCTCAAGTTGGCCTGGGTTTTAAGGCACCTTATAATGAAAAATGCAAAATAAATTGAAAATGAAAGATAAAAATGAAACAAAAATGTTTTTAGATGCTTGAAAGGATGCATAACACAATGCAAAAAGAACCATTCACAAACTCAACTTGGATCAAAAGTTATGAATTTTTGAAGTTAGGGTCAAAAATATTCAAATTAAAGAACCCTAATTCAAATGAAAATTACCAAAGTATGATCAAAACCAGAAATAAATTTGTCTTGCGAGTTTGTAAATGTTTCTAAATATGTCAAAATGCTCTTTGAATTTTTTTGGAATTTTTAAATACTTAAATATATTTTTAATTAATTAATTCTCATTAACTAATTAAACATAAACATTTAAATGATTTAAAAATAATTTTTAATGCAAAAAATAAAAATAAAAATATTTTTGGGTTCTGAAAAATTATTAAAAGATTTAATAAAAAATTTCAGAATTTTTTGATGTATTTTACTATTTTTTAAAATTCGTAGAAATTAAATGTAAAACAAATGAAATAAATATTAATTTAAATGAGAAAATGAGAAAGTTAGCCAATCCAAAGGCCCATGTTCAAACTCAGGATGGAGGGAATTGACTTCGCGCGTCATCCAAGGGCCAGAATTCAAACTACGCTAATTATGATTAAACCCTAATCTGCTGCCCTAATTACTTTCAGGTGACCGGAACAGTGTTCCAGTCATCTTCTCCGGCCATCCATTTCTGCAATCTCACTCAATTCGTAAAATAAACTTACCAAACTCTCCAGAAATGATTCCTAACTCATTCTAAACAAGATTCAGCCAGCAAAAATCATTTATTTCACATGAACATCAAGATTCGAAGCAAAACGGAAAATTATCCAGAAATTTCAGAAGCTTCATACATGCTTAATATTCAATCATTTTCAAAACCAAAAGGTGCAGTGTGATCAGTGAAGCATGGAGAACAATCTAAGAACTTAAAATCAAGTTTCTGGAAAAAAAGTTCTTGATGATACCTGAACTGAAGCTTTCGAAAATGGTGCTTTATGGCCAGTTCCTTGCTTCAAATCAGCTCCAATGATCCTTCTGAAGTGTTTGTGATGCTTAGCTGGAGTTTATATGGCCCCAAAATGAAAATGTCAGAAGTTCAATTTGTGAAATGGTAGGATCCAGCCTGCCACTTGCCCAATTTGTGAAATGGCAGGCTGGTCCAGGCTGGTTTAGAAGCCATTCTGATTGGGCAGATAGTTGTTGTGGAGCAGTGTGATTGGTATGGCTCAAGTTGAAAAAAGTCAAGCAAGTTGTACTTGGAGGTATGGGCAAGTGGCAGGCTGGTTTAGGGGCATGGCTCGAGTCATCTGGCTTTAGGGAGGTCCATGGAAACTAATTTAGTGAGCTGGCTCAAGTGGATAAAGAGATTTGATCCATTTTGCAATTTTGGGGAAGTTTGGCCCCTTTTGAATTTCTCGATGTTCAAGGCATGGGTTGAAGTGATCCTTGGGCCAATTCTGATCCTTAGGCAATGCATTATGATGTTAAGACATGTAGAAGTATGTTTGAAGTCACAAAAATTCTTGGCATGAGAAATTGCAAGTTTCCCTCTTTGGCACAAAAGTGAAAATTAAGTGATTTTTCCCAACTTTGCAAGGCCATAACTTTAGTTCTAAAATGAATTAGATCAAGTTCTTGTACTTTTTGAAAATGGTAGGATCCAATCCACAACTTTCATGACCAAAGATTTTTCATTTGAAGCATTTTTGAATCAAAAAGAGGAGGTTGAAAAACTTTCCCAAAATGGCAAGTTTACATTACAAGTCACTTTCCCAAAATGGCAACTTTGCAAATGGCTTGAAATTCTTCAATTTTGTGAACTTCTAACTTCTTCTAAGATCAAATAAATATCATATACACCCAAAATGATGGAGAAGACCCTTTGGTTGGATGATTGGGGGCCTCAGATGCCCTGATTTTGCACTGACTTGCTCAAGAAGTCATTTATTGATCAGATGCCTTCCCCAATGAATTTCTTCATAAACATTGGTGTGTATGATCCTCACATCATATAAAGACCAATAGAAACAAGAATGACCAAAAAAATTGGAGTTATGGCCTCTGAAACCAAAACCCTAATTTTAGGTCATCTGTGCAGTTAAGCTTGGCTCTGCTTCCATGTCTTTCTCAGTTCTTGTGATTTTCTGACTTCTCTGATCTTGAGAGGATATAATATGATGTTTGAACATACATGGAACCTCTTGAGATGATTGAAAACCTTTGGGGTGTCTCAGATAGCTCGGGGATTGCTCAGATCACAAACCCTAGATGCAGATGACTTAGAACCAATGTAGTGAAGCAAAAATGCAATATGAGATGATATGATTGAGCTTATGCAAATGACAAGATCACCAGCTATGGTGAAATGAGTGAGGGAAAATTTGGGGTGTTTACAACAAGCAAGCAATTCATCAATCAATTTATCTTTCAGTCTCTTTGAGTCGAACTACGGTGTTCTAACTTCCTCATTGCACGAGAGGATACGTAGGCATAACTTAACTGTTATCGAATAAAAGTCTTTGTGTCTTCCCCCTCTTTCAGCATTCTTTTTAAGCCTCATTCCTGAGCACTTCACTTCTCTTTTGCACTGACACCGGTACATTCTTTTCCAGCTTTTGCACACAGATATCACAGACACTGCCCCTTTAAACACAAACTTTTAAGCGTGGATCCCGTCGAGTATGACGGACAATCTGGGTGCTAATACCTTCCCAGGTTGTAACCAATCCCCTTTCTCAGTTTCTCTGGTTCGCAACCATCTTATCCATATCTTTCTAGGTTTATGCAGCATTACCTTTCCTTCGGGATAAAAATGCCTAGCTGGCGACTTTATTCACTTCATCTTCATTCCTTGTACCGGGATGCATATCTTCGGGAGCGACAGCTTGGCGACTCTGTTGGGGACCCTTATATTGCAACCAGGGCTTCTGGTTCTTTTTGTGGGTTCCTCCTAGCGCTTGTTTGATTTGTGTTTACGGGGGTGTTATGTGCTATTTGTGCTTATTTATTTGCTTTATTTATTGCTTTCTATACAGCTTTATTTATTGATTTCCTTTACAGTTTTATGCATTTCATACTGCCATTATCATGTGATGGATCTCTTGTCTGTTTTGGTGGGTGGGGTTCATTGAGTGATTAAGGTCCTATACCTGGGACCTGAGTGACACATAGGTTAGAGTGGCTTCATATTCTTTCCCATTCCATTTCGGTATGGTGCGGGAATATAAAACACGGTTCAGGCATGGGTTTCTTCTTGAGAACTCTGTGCTACAGATTTCTTGTAGTACTAGGGCTATCTGGGAAGCCTGCTTAGTCTAGATGACCTTTTTATGACCTTTAGCATATGAGGTGAATTAGAGGAGGATTGTTTATGGTTATTGTAAACATTGTACCTCCGGGTTAGAAGTGTTTACACTTCTCATAACTGATCCAAGTCTGAGGATCCTTGTTCTAGAACATTACATGTGAGGGGGTTGGGATGTTTGCAGGTTTGCAGGAACCCTTGGCCACATCATACCTTGTTACTAGATTTGTTAAGGTTGTAATATTTGGACAGTTCTTGTGATTACCCTGGACTTGTGACTCTTTATTTGATTCCCCCCACCTGGTTACTGGATTTCTAAGCCTCCATCCGGACTTATGAACATACATGGACTTTTACCAAGGCAGATAGACAGATCCAACTCTTGGTCACAAACCCTTTGCATATCATTTGCATACATCATTTCTGCATCATTTAACATTTGCTTATTTGTCTTACAGGGTATCCATCTTTATCTTTGGTTTGGTTTTGACCCCTTCTGCTGCTCAAACTACTTCAGTTTTCTTCTCCAGCATCTCCCTCAATTTGTCAGTGATTTCTTCTCCAGTTATCTTCAACAGAGACTCACCTCCAGCATCTCAGTCATTGATCTTCATCAGCAGTTGTTCTCAGCTTCTTCACCATTACCCATGGACACTTCAAGAAAGAGCAACATCACATACCACTTCTTTGAGCCCACCCTGACTGGCATCTGGCAGATCCAGTCCCTCATTACTCCTGACTATGTCCCACTATTCAGAGAGCATTATGGAGGCATATTGGACATGGTCATGGATCTAGATGCATCTCATAGGAGCATGATCCATACTTGCTTGCAGTTTTATGACCCTCCACTCAGATGCTTCACATTCCCTGATTTCCAGTTGGAACCTCTGTTAGAAGAATTTTCCATGTTGTTAGGAGTTCCTATCAGGAGAGGGATTCCTTTCAACCCAGAGATGGTTGCTCCCAGAAATGAAGACATAGCCAGGGAATTGCATTTGGAGCCTGCCCTCATTGATTATAACATGAAAACCAAAGCTGGGGTTCCAGGCCTTCACCTAGACTTCTTGATCTCCCAGGCTACCCTGCAGGCTGCAATAGGAGAATGGAAAGCTGTCTGTGCACTTTTAGCCCTCAATATATATGGGGTTATCCTGTTTGCAGGTGAGCCAAAGTTTGTGAGCAAGAATGCCATTCACCTGTTCTTATTGAGGAACCTAGTTCCTACATTGCTAGGAGACTTCTACTACTCAGTACACCAGAGGAATGAGAAACAAAGAGGAAGACTGGTCAGATGCTGTGCTCCCCTGTACTACTCTTGGCTGCTAATACACTTACCAAAATCAGACACCTTCTTGAACCCTCACTAGCAAAAGAATTGGGCTAAGAGGTTCATTGCCTTGACATCAGATGACATTAGATGGTGCACTCAGAGCACCAAGGGCAAGGACATTATTACTTGCTGTGGGCAGTATACTAATGTCCCTTTGATAGGAGTGAAAGGTTGCATCAACTACAACCCTTTACTATTTAATAGACAATTGGGATATGCTTTGGTTCATCCTCCCAGAGGACAAGATTTGGCTGAAACTCTTTACTATGAAATCCAACCTAACTCGGCTGTTGTCAGACAAGCTGCCTGGGCTTGGTATTACATTCAGACCAAGGGGACAACTATCCTTGGCAACTGCAACAACATTGCTTCAGCACAATATTCTGATTGGTCCCGTACCAGAGCTCAGATCACCCGGATGCCATTTACTTTGGAAGATGTACCTGTACCTTCTACAGTGCAACCTGCAGCTACTGTCAGTATGGAAGAGTTTGAAAAGCTGAAAGAGAGGAATAATCAGCTATCTGAAGCCTTGAAGAAGACTCTCTGGGAGAGAAATGATAGTCGTCTAGATAATGAGAGATTGGAAAGACTCAGGATTGAGCATCTGGCCAAGATTGAGAAGACGGATGACTATATCAGGAAGGCTAGGGCAGGGGAGCTAGTACTGAAGAATGCTTGCAAAGAAGCAAAGACACAGAAGGCTAGGGCAGAGCACTATCTGGAGGAGAGCCAGGCTAGGTGGATCAGGATCACTAAAGCCCATGCACAGGAAGACCAAAGGACTCAGGCTAAGATAGAGCATTTGGAGGATAGTGAAAAGAAGCATCAGGAGGCTTTGCTGGCAGCTCAGAGAGAGATATCTGAATTGAAACTCCGGGCGAGATTGAAGAGGTCAAAAGATCAGGACAAGCATAAAAAGTTAACTAATGCCATTGCTACCAGGAACCTCCTCATCAGGACTATTACAGAGCACCCAGTAGGGCCAGTGACTGAGGCCTTCCTAAAGGAAGTCAGAGAGGATGACTTTGGATTGGATGTCTGATCCTTTTGCTTGTACTTCTTTCTTTTGTTGTACTTTTCATTTGTTGTTGTATTTTGGCCCACCATGGGGATGTATTGTAATCAGACTATGTATTTTCATCGTTTTGTAATATATCAGTTTGTATTATTTATGGTGGGCTTTATCTATCAACATCATCAGCATTTCCTCGAGGTCTGGAAAGGTCAAAACTAAAGAACCAAACCGGATACCCTTGGAAGACAAATAAGCATATTGCATTGCATACTAACATTTTTTTTTGATTTGTAGGTTTTTTTTATTGTTGTTTCTCATTTTGTTGTGGTTTCAGGAAACATTGCTCGTAGAAGAGTGTTCCCTGTCAACAGAATACACCGGTACCCGACAAGAAACAACCTTCTGGGACTTCAGATGGATCAAGTTCAACAAGACTTGAATGAAGTAAGGACCCAAATGGCAAAAGAGAGGGTGGAGATGAGAAATCAGATGACCCAATTCATGACTGTAATGACTGGTTTAGCTCAAAGCCAGGAAAGACTAAGGGAGTTGGTTGAGAGACAAACTCCTGAAGAACACCATCCAGGTATAGGAGGTAACAGTAACAACGATCACAAGCAACCTCATACTGATCCGACAAAGTTTGGGCCTCATCTAAACCCAGAAGTTAATGCCATAAGGAATACTTAGGGTAACACTACTGGATTAAGGATCTTGAAAGAGGATCCTTAAGAAGAGAAGTTTACAGTTGTTGGAGCTGGGGATGAAGTTTACGACCGTAGGCTGGATGAAATTGCAGAGAAGCTGAGGTCTCTTGAATCCCAGAATTCCCTAGGGTTTTATGTAATGGACATGGGACTGGTGGAAGGGGTGAGAATTCCCCACAAGTTCAAACCCCCATGTTTTGAAAGGTATAATGGCACATCCTGCCCACGCACCCACCTTTAATCGTTCTTGGGAAGGTTAAAAGCATACGCCATGGACGAGAAGTTGTGGATGTTTTACTTCGAGGATAGTCTAACAGGGGCATCCCGAGAATGGTATTCCCATTTGACTAGAGCCACAGTGAGGAAATGGAAAGACTTGGCTGAAGCTTTTATCCGTCAATATCAGTATAACTTGGACATGGCCCCTAACAGGACCCTCCTAACGGGAATGTCTCAATCTTCCCGTGAAAGCTTCAGGGAGTATGCCCAAAGGTGGAGGCAACTTGCTGCTGCAGTCCAACCTCCCATGTCTGAAAGAGAAATGGCTGACATGTTCATGAATACTCTTCAAGGAACCTACATTGACAGATTGGTTGCTTTTTCTTCTACCAGCTTCGCAGATGTGGTGATAGCTGGGGAAAGAATAGATAGCCTATTGAAGATGGGAAAAATCTCTGATAATGGTGCCAGTTCAAGCAGCACAAGAAAGCCTTTTGCTGGGCCCCGTAGATCTGGTGAGACAAATTATGTGCACATGGGAAGAGGGAGACCCCAATATCTACCCAGGACAATTGTTGTTGTTACTATCCGTACTCCACCTCCTCAGTATACTCAACAACCGCAACACTTTCCGCGACAACAACAGTTTCCACAACAGAGATCATACAACAATAACAACAATCAACAACAACGCCCGTTTCAACAAGGACCATCTCAGGTCAACCGGGTGATTGACCCTATTCCTATGTCGTATGCTACACTATTGCCACAACTCCTAAAGCTCAATCTGGTTGAGTTGAGGACATTGGCTCCACCTGATCCTCAAAACCTTCCTAGGAACTATGATGTCAATGTCTGGTGTGCTTTTCATTCAAACGCACCTGGTCACTCTACGGAAAAATGCAGAGCCCTGCATATGAAGGTTCAGGATCTAGTAGATTCAAAAGCCCTGAACTTTGCACCTCCTCCAAATGTGATGAAAAATCCTATGCCAAACCACAGCGGGCCAAGGATTAATGCTATTGAGGATGGTTCACCCCTGATTTTAATAGAAGACATTGCATGTATTCAAACACCTCTGGCAGAGGTTAAAGCCCAGCTTTTAAAGTGCCAAGTGTTTCCAGGTTGTGAGGCCTGTTGCGAATTATGCAAACTTTCTGAGAATGGGTGTGGTAGCTTGAGGAAGGGCATCAGTGACCTAATCAAGGAAGGAATTCTACAAATTACAACCACCACTTCTACAACAACAGCAACCTTTTTGTCAACAACAAGTGAATCTTCTACAAATGCAACAACCATCTTTCCAAGTGTTTCTTCTACAACTGCAACAACCATTGTTCCAACTGATTCAGCTACAACTTCAGCAATCATACCATCTGTCACTTCAACATAAAAAAATTCATTTTCACCTTCCACTACAACTTCAACAACCAATAATGATGCTTCTACTGTCACAATTTATTATGACCCGACAACGGTCCCGAATTCCAGCAATTTTCAGCAAAATCAACAATAGTCTCAACAAAGCTTCAATTCACCTTCACCTGCATCCACCAGAGGTCCTGTTACAATTTTCTATGACCCACAGACTATTGTAGTCCCAACAACAGCTGTAGTAAGCCCAGTCACCATCACGGTGCCCGGGCCGATCCCATATGACAAAGACAGTTCTATACCATGGCATTATGGTGTTGATCTATACTGCAACGGAGAGAAAGTCCTTCTTGATTCTCCAGTTCTCACTCCCCAAGTGGATAATGTTGGGGGAGGCGGAGGCTTCACCCAAAGCGGACGTCTCTTCGCATCACAAGTCCCTAGAACTAACACTGAGGCAGAGGCTGTTGCCAGAGCCAAGGGGAAGAGTGTGATACCGGAAGAATCTGCACCAAAGGAAACTCATAAATCATCCTTCGATCAAGATGTGGATGAATTTATGAGAATTATTAAAAGAAGTGACTATAAAGTTGTGGACCAGCTCCACTAGACTCCTTCAAAGATCTCAATTCTATCACTGTTGTTATGTTCCGAAGCCCATCGGGATGCACTCCTCAAAGTTCTGCACGCTGCCTACATGCTAGAAGAGATCACTGTAAATCAGCTGGAAACAGTAGTATCAAATGTCAATACTAGCCACGGGCTAGGTTTTACTGATGCTGATTTGACAACAGAAGGACGTCTCCACAACAAAGCCTTGCATATAACCTTGGAGTGCAAATGAGCTGTCTTATCTCATGTTCTTGTAGACACTGGGTCCTCACTCAATGTCTTACCAAAGAAAGCCCTTGTCAAGCTAGAGTATGATGGGATAGCTCTCCGGCCAAGTAACCTTGTGGTTCGGGCTTTTGATGGCTCCAAGAGATCTAGTCTTGGAGAGGTGGAGCTGCCAGTGATAATCAGTCCACAAGTCTTTAAGACCATTTTATATGTGATGGACATACAGCCTGCATACAACTATTTGTTAGGTCGACCATGGATTCACGCCGCAGGCACAGTAACGTCGACCCTTCACCAGAAACTGAAGTACGAATGGGAAGGACAGATTATCACCATCTGTGGTAAAGAAGACATATTTGTTAGCCAGCTGGCTACATATAAGTATACTGAGATGGATGGTGAAATCCATGAGACAATGAGCCAAGGGTTTGAGGCCCTAAATGTTAATGAAGCTACTGGAGTTTTGGCTGCATCCCAGGAAGACAAGATGGGAGCTTCAATCATCTCTTATCAGTAAGCCCGAAAGGTTGTTGAAGAAGGTACAACTCAAGGCTGGGGCAAGCTGCTGCCAGTAGAAAAGAAGGAAGATAGATTCGGTTTTGGTTACAGACCATTCTGACAAGATCAATCAGAGGCTGCGAAGGAGCCCAAATTTGTCAGTAGGGGGATGCTCACCCCGGATGCTGTTAACAATCTGGAAGACGAGGAGGAAAGCGACCACAACCTGGAGAGCTGGATATGTCCAAGGATCCCGGGGAGCCATGTCCTTAACTGGTCTTCCCAGGAAATTATAAGGGTTACTCCTGCAGAGTAATTATTATTTCTTGTCCTTTTTAGCATGCATCAAGTCCTGCATCTTGCCCAAGATGTTAGGACTCATTTTGTAATAGGGTCATTTTGTGCAAATGATTAATCTATGAATATCAAACATCTTTTGCAAACGAGTCTCTTTTTCGTTCACTGTCTTTTCATTTTTCACTTTTGTACAAAACAAGAAAATGGCAATGTTTTCAAAATAAATAATTCCATTTTCACTTTTTCTAAACAAGATTAAAACTGGTCACTAAAACGAACCAATCTCAACCCTTGCAGAGATTATCCTCCAGATTGCACCGACAACAACACTGCTATGACCTTGTATGACTTCGACAATCCGATTAATCAAGCTGATAAAGGGGTTGAAGAAGACTATGAGTTACCTGAAGAGTTAGCCAGGTTGTTGAGGCAAGAAGAGAAAGTGATCACTCCTCATCAGGAGGAGGTTGAAATAGTTAATCTTGGTACCGAGGAGGATTTGAAAGAAGTAAAGATTTGGGTCGGCCTGCAAGATTCAGTGAAGGAACAACTTATTGACATGCTTCGAGAATACGTCGACGTCTTTGCTTGGTCCTATCAAGACATGTCAGGTCTTGATACTGACATTGTTATGCACAAGCTGCCTTTGAAAGAAGAGTGTCCTCCAGTGAAACAGAAGCTACGACGTACTCATCCGGATATGGTCATGAAGATTAAAGAAGAAGTACAAAAACAGTGGGACGTCGGTTTCCTTGCCGTAACTAGTTACCCGCCGTGGGTTGCTAACATTGTACTAGTACCTAAGAAGGATGGAAAAGTACAGATGTGTGTGGATTAGTGGGATCTGAATAGAGCTAGCCCGAAGGATGATTTCCCATTACCTCACATTGATGTATTGGTCGACAACACAGCTCAGTTCTCGGTGATCTCTTTCATGGATTGATTTTCCGGGTATAATCAGATCAGAATGTCACCCGAAGACATGGATAAGACTACTTTCATCACACCTTGGGGCACATTCTGTTATAAGGTAATGCCTTTTGGACTGAAGAACGCTGGTGCTACTTATCAACGGGCTATGGTAACGTTATTCCACGACATGATCCATAAAGAAATCGAATGCTACGTGGATGACATGATTGCCAAGTCCCTTACTAAAGAAGATCATCTAGTAAATCTGCTGAAGTTATTCAAGCGTCTGAGAAAGTATCAGCTGAAGCTAAACCCCAACAAATGCACATTCGGGGTACGGTCCGGTAAGCTGCTGGGATTCATTGTAAGTGAAAAAGGAATTGGAGTTGATTCTGACAAAGTCAAAGCCATTCAGGAAATGCCTGCACCAAGGACTGAAAAGGAAGTTCGGGGTTTCTTAGATAGATTGAACTAAATATCAAGGTTCATATCTCATCTTACTGCAACCTGTGAGCCTCTATTCAAATTTTTAAGAAAAGAACAAACGGTCCGATGGAATGAAGATTGTCAGAAGGCTTTTAACAAAATCAAAAAGTATTTGCAAGAACCTCCAATTCTTATGCCTCCAGTTGAAAGAAGACCTCTAATAATGTACCTGACAGTATTAGAAGGATCAATGGGGTGTGTATTGGGCCAGCATGATGAGTCTGGTCAAAAAGAGTATGCAATATACTACCTAAGCAAAAAGTTTTCCGACTCTGAACAACGTTATTCACTACTCGAGAAAACATGTTGTGCTTTAGCGTGGGCTGCTCGCCGACTAAGACAGTATATGTTGACTCACACAACATTGTTGATTTCAAAAATGGATCCAGTCAAGTACATATTTGAGAAGCCAGCACTTACCGGAAGGGTTGCAAGATGGCAAATGATTCTGACAGAGTATGACATTCAGTACACATCCCAAAAGGCCATCAAAGGCAGTGTACTGTCTGACTATCTAGCTGAGCAACCCATTGATGATTACCAGCCAATGAGATTTGACTTCCCTGATGAAAACATCATGTTTTTGAAAGCAAAAGATCATGAAGAGCCTGTTCACACTGAAGGGCCTGACCCAGAAGAAGAGTGGACAATGATGTTTGATGGGGCTGTTAACATGAATGGTCGTGGAGTTGGTGCAGTGCTCATTACGCCTAAAGGAGTTCATATGCCTTTCTCGACAAAACTCACTTTTTCATGCACTAACAACGAAGCTGAATACGAAGCCTGTATCATGGGTCTTAAGGAAGCCATTGACCTCAGGATCAAGATGTTAATTGTATTCGGAGATTCAACTTTGGTAATCAATCAAACCAACGGGAAATGGTACACTCACCAAGAGCATTTGATCCCATACCGCGACTATACGAGGAGATTATTGACTTTCTTCACAACAATCAAACTTGAGTATATCCCTCGAGACGAAATCCAGTTCGCAGATGCTTTGGCTACCATTTCCTCCATGATCAAGGTTCAGACTGCCAATTATGTGCCTCAGATTTCGGTATCCATACTTAACCGACCAGCATATGTATTCTCCGTGGACGTTGCAAAAGATGACAAGCCTTGGTTCCATGACATCAAATGCTTCTTAGAGGATCAAACATACCCACCTGGGGCATCATCCAATGATAAGAAGACATTGAGAAGGCTGGCTGGTAGTTTCTTCCTAAATGCTGATGGTTCATTGTACAAAAGAAACTTTGACATGGTGCTACTCAGATGTGTTGATAAGAAAGAGGCAGACTTGCTGATGCACGAGGTGCATGAAGGATCTTTCGGTACCCATGCTAGAGGACATGCAATGGCTAAGAAATTGTTAAGATCAGGTTACTACTGGATCACAATGGATGCAGACGGTTGTGCATATGCCAGGAAATGTCATAAATTCCAAATTTATGCAGACAAAGTGCATGTGCCTCCGAATCCTTTGAATGTAATGTCTTCACCTTGGCCCTTTGCCATGTGGGGCATTGACATGATTGGAAAGATCGAACCGACTGCTTCAAATGGCCACAGATTCATCCTGGTAGCCATTGATTACTTCACCAAATGGGTTGAAGAAGCTTCGTATGCAAATGTCACCAGACAAGTGGTAGCCATATTCCTGAAAAGAGACATCATTTGTCGATATGGAGTACCCGAGCGAATCATTACTGATAATGGTTCTAATTTGAACAACAAAATGATGGTAGAACTGTGCCAGGACTTCAAAATCCAACATCACAACTCTTCTCCTTACAGGCCAAAGATGAATGGTGTTGTTGAGGCAGCTAACAAAAACATCAAGAAGATTGTGCAAAAGATGGTGGTTACTTATAAAGACTGGAATGAAATGCTACCATTTGCCTTGCATGGGTATCGCACCTCAATCAGGACATCCACTGGGGAAACACCTTATTAGCTTGTATATGGTATGGAAGCAGTCCTACCTGTGGAAGTTGAATTACCCTCCTTACGAGTATTGATGGACGTAAAGCTGAATGAAGCAGAATGAGTCTGTTCTCAGTACAATCAACTGAATCTGATCGAAGAAAAGAGATTACCTGCAATCTGTCATGGGCAGCTATATCAGAAAAGGATGAAGAAAGCTTTCGATCAGAAAGTCAGGCTTCGGGAATACCAAGTAGGAGATCTTGTGCTGAAGAGACTCCTTCCTCATCATACAGATCACAGGGGCAAGTGCACTCCAAATTACGATGGTCCATTCATAGTAAAGAAGGTTTTCTCTGGTGGAGCACTGATGCTCACTACTATGGATGGTGAAGATTTCTTATCCCCTGTGAATTCAGATGCAGTTAAAAAATACTTCGCATAAAATGACCCGCTGGACATAAAAACAGAATGTAAGTCCAGGAAAAAATAGGGCATCCCGGCGAGTCAAAAACAAAATAAAAGACTCGGGCAAAAATAAGGGAAAATTGAAAAAAAATGTGTACACCCGCTGAGTTGAAAAGCCGCATTGGATAGCTCAGGCAAAAATGGGTATCCCGGTGGATTGAAAACCCAAAAGGGCGATCCACGCAAAATAAGGGAATAAGCGAACAACTGCATTCTGAATTCGTCTGTATCACTTAAAACGTGACAAGCTTCGAAAGGTTAAAGCATCGATCAGAATCAACCTTCTTCAGAAAGCAAGATGATAGGAACGTCAAGGTCATACGGGTCATAGCAAAGGAAGCTCAATGAAGCATCGTCAACATTGCCAACACCTTTACTTTTCTCAATTTATAACAATCTCCTCATTTCAGGGGATCTGTTTCTTTGGCTGTATTTGCCAATTCAGGGCACTCAGATTAATAAAATCAGATTTTCAGTCACATCTCGTTTGTACACTTTTGTTCCGTTTCCAAAGCCCAGTGTCCATGATATAATATTTGCATAAAACAAATGAGTCATTCTTAAATAAATGCTTGCAGGAAATAATCTTACTTCCAGGAATATCTAACTCCTATAAGGGAATCCGGTAAGGGATGCCTCAGGATACTTGTGTGTTTCTTTGTCATAACAGGATTGCAGGTATTCAAATATGTAGCACGGGGCATGCCAAGCAACACTTCCCCAACACACCTTCTCCAAGCAGCATCTGAAATGATTTTTCCCCAACGGAGTTGCCAAAGCATCCTCATCCCCAGCCGGGATCCCCACAGAAAACTCTAGGAAGATCATTTTGTGATCTTTCCTCCCCCAAACAGAGTGCCAGGTCTCGAAGACGAGGGAACTATCTCCCCACAGAGTTCCAACCTCTCCCCAGAAGAGCAATGTCTGAAATTATCACACAACAAAGTGACGGAAGCTCCCTCATCCACAGTTGGGTTATCTCCTTGCAGGATAGGTCTATCAGTGATCTTTTCTTCCCCAAGCAGAGCCATAGGTTTTATCAGATCTACCAATGATCTCATCCCCAGCTGGGATATCCTTTCAAGTAGATTAGCCAGAGATCTTCGCAGCGGCGGGATCCGAATCCTGGATCGATTTCTCTTGCATAATCATGGCATTCGCATCATTTTTCCCACAAAGCGTAGCATTCCGTCTAATACAGAGCATTATGGCAAAAATCAAACATATTGCATGAACACAAGTCAGGTTCGAACCAGTCACCTGTAAATACCAACAATACCTCATCAGCAATATACAAAATACATCTCCCCACAGAAATCCAAAGTGTCCCCTTTTCACTCTCCAACACAAATACATGTTCATATATACCTCTTTCGACACTCGTCCGTGTCATATCATCCCCCGCAGATAAGCCACAAACATCCTCTGTGATTAAAGATACCTATATACTCTTGACACCCGTCCGTGTCACCACTCCTCAGCACGGTTGCCCAAACACTTGTTGCAAACCAAATACTTGTTTATAATACACTCTTATTGACACCCATCCATGTCATCCTATCCCCACAGGTCACCGAAACACCTTTCACACCCTCATATACATATAAGTTCATAACTTATATACTTTCTCTTCTGGCACTCGTCCGTGTCACATTTTTTCCCCAGCAAGTCGAACACTCGTCTGTGTCTTGCTCATACAAAAATATTTATTCATACTTATACAGATACTCGTCCGTATCTTATATATATATATATATTATTCCCCACAGATTCGACACTCATCCGTGTTCTTTGTTAACCGGTTGGTACTCGTCCGTACCATCATCTCTGAACACGCGTCAGCGTTTGTTTCTACCGATACTCGTCTGTATCATGGTTGTAAGGATGCAAGTCCGCATCTTTAATCTATACACGGTGTCAAAACATTTATACCTTTTATTTCTTAAGCGTAAGCACTCGTCCGTGTTTACCATTCCCCAGTAGAACAACCTTCTCTTATCCAACATTCATCCTATGTCGTGATACTTTTGGCAGCCGTACCCTGCCAGGTGATCGTCCTTCACCTTTGGATGACCGTCCCTCATCCCTATCCCCAGTGGAGTCTCCATTATTGGAACCCTTTTCTATCCGACATTCTTCCTATGTCGTGATATTTAGCAGCCGTCCCCTGCTAGGTGATCGTCCTTCACCTTTTGATGATCGTCCTTAATCATTTTTATCCGATGGTCGTCCCCATCGTTAATCTTGTTATCTGTCATTCGTCCTATGTCATGATACAACCCCGAGAGCAGCCGTACCCTGCTAGGTGATCGTCCTTCACCTCTTGATGATCGTCCTTCATCATGCTTATCTGATGGCCGTCCCCATCGTCGATCTTTTCTATCCGACATTCGTCTTATGTCGTGGTAAAGAGAAGTCGTGCCCTGCTAGGTGATCGTCCTTCACCTTTTGATGACCGTCCTTCATCAATATTTCATTTATTCTTTAAACCGATGGCCGTCCCCATCATTGTTTACCTTACTTTGCAAATCTGATGGCCGTCCCGATCATTGTTGTTACTTTAATCCCCAGAAAACCTTGTTTCTTAACTTGATGGCCGTCCCCATCATGATCTCTTTATTTCCCCAGCATGTCGGCCGTCCCCGTCATTGCTTTATCTCCAGCAGTCGTCCTCTGATCGATGGTCGTCCTCCATCGCCCGCATTTGATAATCATAATATACTGTCTTTTACAATTTATATCCCTTTTCTTCTTCTCCCCAGTGAGTGCAAATTCTGGACTGTCTTTGGTATTCAACCACAAGTTATCTTGTTTGTCGGTTAAGCCAGGCGCTTACATCCTACACAGCTAACTCATGCTTGAATAGGGGAAGCTTTAAACACCCCAAATTTTCCCTCACTAAGTTCACACAATGGCTTGTGATCTTTCATCTTTTCATTAGTTTAAACATACCATCTCATATTGCATTTTTGTTTCACTGCATTAGTTCAAGTTCATCTACATCTAGGGTTTGTGATCTGAGCAATCCAAGGATCCATCTGAGCCACTCCAAAGACTTCCAATCACTCCAAGAGGGTCCATGTATGTTATATCATCATTTTATATCCCTCAAAGATCAAGGAAGTCAAGAAATCACAAGAACTGGGAAAGCATGGAAGCAGAGCTAGGGTTTCACTACACAGATGACCTGCAATTAGGGTTTTGGTTTCAGAGGCCATAACTCCATAGTTTTTGGTCATTCTTGTTTCTAATGGTCTCAATATGTTATAAGGATCATGTGTACCAAGTTTTATGAAGAAATTAATTGTGGAAGTCATATGTTCACTGGGTAACTTCTTGAGCAAGTCAGAGCAAAATCAGGGCATCTGAGGCCCCCAACAATGGAACCAAAGTGGGTTTTTCATCAAATTGAAGTTATATGATCTTTATTTGATCATTGAAGTGCTTGGAAGTTCACAAAATTGAAGAAAAGTGAGCTAAACCAAAGGTTGCCAAAAATGGAAATGACTTGTAATGGAAACTTTCCATTTAGGGAAAGTTCTTCAACCTCCTCTTTCTCAACCAAAAATGCTTCAAATGAAAAATTGTTGGTCATGAAAGTTGTAGATTGGATCATTCCCTTTTCAAAATGTACAAGAACAAGTTCTAATTTATTATGGAACTCAAGTTATGGCCTTTCAAAGTTGGCAAAAATCCTATAATTTTCAAGAATACACCAAAGATGGATTTTTGCAAAACCACTTGCCAGGCCATTTTGTGACTTCTAATTCACTTCTATGCATCATACCAACATAGTGCATTGCCTAAAAGTCAGAATTGGCCCAAGAATCTCAAGTTTCTATGCCTTGTACATGAAGAAATCACAAAAGGGCCAAACTTCATAAAAATTGCAAAATGATACACAACCATGCTTCCACTTGCTGAATCACCACAAAACCAATTCCATGGCTCTCCTTGATCTCTGCTGAGCCAGGACAAGCCAAAAGCCAGTTGCAAAACCAGCCCATACTTCAAGTACAAGATTTGTTGACTATGTGCAAGATGACCCATACTAATCACCATAGGCCACAACAACTCCTCTGACCTATCAAACATTGTTATGTGGACAAAATGTAAGCCATAACACAACACAAAAAGCCTAAATGCTCAAAATCATCAAGCTCTCAAAAATCACCCCATTTTCAAAAAGCCTTCGAAACACACAACACACTCACTCAAACTTCAAACTCTTTTCATCAATCAACTCAGCTTCATCAAAGGACCATTTCCCACCCTTCATTGTAGCCTAAAAGCACCCTTACACAAAACACGATTTCTGGCTAGCAAGAGTGAAAGCTCTCAAACCAGCCATTACAAACTTCCTCCAAGCATCAAAGCATCACCAGGAGGATCATTGGATTCGTTTTGAACCAAAGAGGAGGCCAGATAGCTCAGTTTGAGAAAGCTTCACTTTAGGTAACCTCAAGAACAAATTTTCCAGAAATGTGATTTTAGGTTATAGAAATGTTCAGTATGCTTTGCTGATCATCATGATCTATTTGGTTTTGAAAATGAGTGAGAAATAATCATGTATGAAGCTTCTGAAATTTCTGTTTGATTTTCCGTTTTTGCTTCGAATCTTGATGTTCATGTGAAATAAATGAAATTTGTTGGTTGAATCTTGTTTAGAATGAGGTGAGGATCATTTCTGGAGAGTTTGGTGAGTTTATTTTACGTATTGAGAGAGATAGCAAGCGTGAGCTGCCGGAGAAGATGACCGAAACACTGTTCCGGTCACCTGAAAAGGATTAGGGTTTTAATTAGGGTTAGCGTGAGTTTGAATGTGGGCCGTTTGATGTTTGCTTCCTGTGTGTAGTGAAGGGCCAGGATCGGCTCATTAAGTTTAAATTATGTTTAATTAATTATTTAATTAAGATTAGGCAGATTAGAATTCCAGCCCTTAGATTGCGTGCGTGGTCTTCCCTTCATCCCCAGATTTGAATGTGAACCCTTAGATCAGTTGACCAGCCATTAAATTCATTTTTATTTCATTTTTTATCATTTGTTTTGCATAATTTATTTAAAATAATTAAAAATTTCCAAAAATATTTTCCTTCTGCATTTTTAATTCAAATATTTTTCTTCACCCAAAAACATTTTTATTTTTATTTTTTGCATTAAAAAACCATTTTAAAAATATTTAAATGTTTATTTTAATTAATTAATGTAAATTAATTAATTAAAATACCATTTAGGTTTCTAAATATCCCAAAAAAATTCACATTGCATCTTAGGACATTTAAAGACATTGTCAAACCATTCATACGAATTTCTTTTTGGTTTTGATTCAACTTTGACATTTTTCTTTGAATTTAGGGTTCATAAAATCCTATTTTTGAACCCTAACTTCAAGAATTCTTTTCTGCCTAACCATGAAGGGTTTGACATTGGTTCTTTTTGCATTTATTTTCATATGGAATGTAGTATCTAGCATAGTTTTGTCACAAATTTATCTTGCATTTTCTATTAGATTTGCATTTTTCCTCTTAAGGTACCTTAAAACCCTAGCAAAATTAGAAAATTCACAACTTTCTTTAGGTTATGAGTTAGACCTCCTCCTTTGGGGTGTGATATCATATGGGGTTAGGGTTCCTTTGAGGTCATTTTCACTTTTTTATCTTATGTTTTGCTTCTGTTTTTGACTTTTGCATCTCATGTTGTCATAAAACCCTAATTTCTCATGTTCATTTGCATACATCTTGCATATGCATCCATTCATGAACTTGCCATGACATTTCATGCACTCATATGTCATCTTAGACATCATAGGACACATTAGAATCATGCTTGATCATTTTCTCATTCATTTGCCATGATATGCATTCATTTCATTCCATGAACTTTCATGAACTTTCAAACTTCAAAGCATGCATCCTTTGCATTCCATTTCTTGTATGATCATTCATAACACTTGACATGTCTTTGTATCATCTCATAGCATCATTTGCATCATGTTTATGCTTCTGGTTTTGTCTTTGGATTTGCATTTTTTCCATTTTCATTTCATTTCTTTCCTTTATGCTAACATTTTCAGGTGGTAAGTAATTTGAGAAGTGAATTTGCCTTCACTTCTCATTTCTCTTCTCATTCTTCTTATGTATTCTTGCTGAATTTTCATTTTATTTAGAGTGAGCTTGCTTATTCATGTCATCTTTCACTTTCTTTCTCCAAGTTACTTATCTTCTTCAGTGAAGTAAGTAACTTGTTTCTTCTGCTTCTCCTCTTTTCATCTGCTTCTTCCATTTGTGGTTTCTCTGAAGATCTCTTGCAAGCCTTACAAACCATAGGAACATCCAAGCATGACAATAATTAGGGTTTAGATTAGTCCCCCTTTAGTTTTTACTTTTGTGTCTCCTTTGTGTCTCTCTCCTCATCTCATAATCTGAGACTAAACCTTTAAGGCTTTAAGACTTTGTGATTAGGGTTATGCTTGCATCCTTCTCTTAGGATGGAGTGTATAACTTTAATCCTAAGTGTTAAACCCTTAATTTGTTTAAACCTCTTAATCAATCCATCTTAATAATCACTAAGACAATAACTTGTAACTTGGGCCTTGCATTAGGGTTCTAATTCTTCCTTCATTGGTTAAGAAGGACTAACCCTAGTGTTAATGGACAAGTCCTCCTCAAGTTGTCTTACAAACCATAAAATTCACTTCTTAATCATGGATTAAGTTGAGGTATTTTCCTCAGCTTAAGTGTGCTCATCTATTATCCTTCTATTAGGATGGTGTAATGGGTTCACTAATCCTTGATTATGGCTTAAACTCATTACTTAACACTAAACAAAACTCAAAAAAACATCTAAATAATTACAAGTAGGTTAATGATCTTAATCCTACATCATCATGGTAATTAAGTTTGAGATGCTTATCTCCTACTTAAGGTATTCTCATTATCCCTAATCAAAGGGAGGATATGATGAGTTTACTAACCCTTGGCTTAGGCTTAAGCTCATTAACTTATGACAAACACAAAAAGCAATAAAATATTGAAAACACAAAAACAAAGCAATAATCGTCTCCTCCGGGATTCGTTTCTCATCATCTTCACTCACAAATGAGAACTCGCTTCTTCCGTCTAATGCAAGACAGTTAGCACTCGAGCCAGATAAGTTATACACTTGAGCATAGACAAGCAAGCAGTTCATCGGTCAATTTATCTTTCAGACTCTTTGAGTCGAACTATGGTGTTCTGACTTCCTCATTGCACGAGAGTATACGTAGGCATAACTTAACTGTTATCGAACAAAAGTCTTTGTGTCTTCCCCCTCTTTCAGCATTCTTTTTAAGCCTCATTCCTGAGCACTTCACTTCTCTTTTGCACTGACACCGGTACATTCTTTTCCAGCTTTTGCACACAGATAGTACAGACACTACCCCTTTAAACACAAACTTTCAAGCGTGGATCCCGTCGAGTACAACGGACAATCTGGGTGCTAATACCTTCCCAGGTTGTAACCAACCCCCTTTCTCAGTTTCTCTGGTTCGCAACCGTCTTATCCATATCTTTCTAGGTTTATGCAGCATTACCTTTCCTTCGGGATAAAAATGCCTATCTAGCGACTCTATTCACTTCATCTTCATTCCTTCTCTTTTGCCGACCGTTCGCGTTTGTACCGGGATGCAAATCTTTGGGAGCGACAGAAATGAAATTTAAAAAAAAAGTAAAACTGTTTGACCAATGTCAAGGTTTGAGTATGAAAATGGTTTAAAGTTTGAAAACAAAGAAGGTTTTGAAAAGAGGGAGATGTTTTGAAAATTTAAGAATGGGACGAGATGAAGAGGCTATCCTAAGACTTAAAGTAAAAGTTAAAGTAAGAACGGTCGAACAGTATGGCGAGCATTCTTCGAAACAATAGGACTTCATCTTCACAAACAAGTGAATCAAATCAAGGCTAAGGTCTTCAATCCATAATAACTTGAGCAAAGGGAATGATCGTAAAATCTAAGTCCAAAACTCCAAGTCCAATGCTAAGGACAATAACCATAATCCAAAATTAAAGTCACAAGTCTTTTAGATATTTAATCTTTATTAATATTTTCATGTCCAAATGGACAAAAGAAAAACACAAGAATATGAATATAAACATAAACAATATGATGAATGATATATCATAATAAAGCATAATAAAAGAGATAAGGGAGCAAGAAACATAAATAAAGAGGATAAGGTGCGAGAAGAAATTAAAATGTTAGTATAGTAATAGTAATAATAATATGTACATAATAATGGTATGGTGAACTTAATCATCCACAACCAAAAAGAAGTAACAAATATACTTAGTACCAAAATCGAAAGACAACCAGTTCCGCTCAGTATCTTACACCATAGTGATTAATCAAGGCGATTAGAACCAAAATCAATGAAGCTTGAAAGAAGATTGGGAGACCTAAGGCAACTACGCATCAAACTTCACAATTCTTAGATCTTAACGCAAGAAGATGAATCACTTTGGGATTACGCGACCAACACGAGGTCTGATCCACGAAAGTGCAAGTATCTAATTGGATTTTTATTTCGAATTTGGAACACATTTAGGTATATGTTAAGCAATTGTTGAGTAATTTACGGAGTAATTACCCTACAAATGAGGCCGAGCAAAACCAATTAAGGTTAATGATGTTAGTGCTAATACACGCGAGATAAACGATATATAAATCGCCATTCGAATGCAATGCCGCTCAAAAATAAAGATGAATACTAAATTGAGTTACACTTATGGTATTCTTTCATCTTTAAGTTCAATCACTCATTTTGGTGGATTCAAGTATGGAAATATCTCACTAATGCAAAGTATCTAAAGTGAATTAAATAATTCACTTAGAGGTAGATTTGGACTAATGAATATTAACCACTCTAATCTACACCCAAAGTCCATTGAATTTAAAGAGAAATCAGTCCCAAAAATGTCTCCCAAGGTAAAAATAAGAAGAGAGGGGAAGAGGGGAGAAGAGGAGGCAAAAGAGCCCCAAAACAAGGCAAAAATTCAATTCCAAGCTTATGCAAATCGATTGCACAATGCAAAATTTCAAATCCAGGCCAAAAAACACAGTGCAAATCGATTTTCACAGGATGCAAATCGATTGCACAAGGAAAAAATTAGAAAAATTGTGAAGAAAAAGGCAGTTCAAATCGATTTGCGCAAGATGCAAATGGATTGCACGTTGTTCAGTTTTCATAAATAAGCATTTAAATGGCAAAATACATGCTCAATCATTCCTTCAAACACCTTATGACCTTGGATTCAATTGAGCACAAATTTTCCACTAAATCAACAACAAATAACACCATTAAGAGCACAATTGCAAGATCCAAAGATCAAGAAACAAGAACCAATCAAGATCTACATTCTTGATGATGAAGATGAATGGGAGGAAGATGAATTACCGAGAAAAAACTTCAAATTACTCCACTAATAAGCTTGATTTACTAAAATTGATGAAGAAAAATGAAAAAGGATGAAGGTTTAGCTCAAAGTTAATCAAGAATTCAATGTGAATTCTTGATAAATTTCAAAAGAAGATGAGCTTTGGTGTATTTATGGTTTGGGTAGATATTTTGCAAGGGATTTTTTGGATATCAAAAGCTTGAGAAATGAATGTGAAAAGGCCTTTATTTAAAGAGTTTAGGTATGGGAATTTGGTGGAATGGAGCTTGCTTTGGAAATTCAAAATTAGGCTTGGAAATTCAAATTTGGAGGGAATCATAAAAAAAGTGGTGATTAGTGAAGGTTTATGGTGAGAATTAATTTTAATGATGTAGGGGAATTAAATGGAGATGGTCTAGAATATTCTCAAATAATAAAAATTGGTGTCAAATGTCTCAAAACTTAAAAAATGATGATTTTAGCTAAATCTGTCTTCGTGCAATCGATTTGCATAACAGTGCAATCGATTGCACAGGCAAAAATTGCAAGGTGAAATCGATTGTACAATCAGTGCAATCGATTGCATAATGTAAAATCCTGAAAAATGCCTTGTTGACTGGATTGTGTTGGCTTTAAGCTCGATTCTTTTGCGCGTCGAAGAAGGCAGGGAAATAAACACATGAACCTTGGAAATCCTTGAATAAATCAATTAAAACTTGGAAAATCCTTGATCAAGTAAATTTGGATTGTTTGCGGATCAACTGCGACATTTTATCTGTGAAATTTATTCGAGCTGTGGGACTGCTATTTTTGGCATTTTCACCTATAAAAGGTTAACAAAAGAAAATAAAATATTTTTGGATTTTAATTAATGGTTAGTAAACATACACAAAGAAAATAAAAGCAATGGTGATCCCATGTGAGGCATAAACCTACACCTGAGAAGAACCGAGAAACCTGTGCGATCTTGTTTGTATGCAAGATGCATATGAGATGCGAAAAATATTAGGATAAAAAATTAGAGTATGACAGGTTGGTATATGTACAACATGAGCATTCATAAAGACAAGCCCAGACCTTTCAAAGATAAGTTTACCATATGCACTGCTTTTGTATTCCTTTATTCTGAATGCTTTGCCATTTCTTGTGGTGAATTTTGTTATCTCAAGTTGGGGTTGTGAAATTCATCCTTGTTGGTATGCTAGTGCCTACTTGATAAAGACTTGTGACATTTTCTTGCCTATATTTGTTCAACTATGCTCCTGTCATAACTTTAAATTTCACCTTTGATGCTTCATATATGTTGCTTTTGGCTTTGTGATCTCTTCTCTGTTTTGAATCTACTCATCATTTGTTGAGGATAATGATTATTGATCATAATTCAACTTTCTTTCCTTGGTATTCTGCAGGTGTGAAACATGATAGTGGCATGAAGAAGAATTGACCCTTATGTTACCTCTATACTACAGTTGAACCTTGGTATGAATTTCTGTAGTTATGGCTCAAGCTTCAATCTTCAAATTTATGTAGTCTGAGACCATGTAGCCTTTAAACTCGTAGCTCTGGTAGACTTTAGTACCATACTTATGTTAGGCACCGTAATTGGTATTTGTATGAGGCGATCAAACTTTTACAAGTGTAAACATGTCTTAGTAATTATCCTAAACTTGTGTAACCGCGACCATAAGTAACATGCAACTTTTATTTCCATTTGAATTTTTCTTCTTGTGATTTGTATCAGCATGCATTTCTTAATCAATAAAGTAGACTTGTGACTTAGAATCTTGCTTGGTTGACACTACTTGCTCATGGCTGCTGGCAAACGCCTTTAGTGTGCTTTATAATTGGTTAGGCTTAAATTATTCACTTAATGCATTTAACATGAAGGACTTAGTTTTAGTTCAATATATGATCCCCTTATCTAAACATGGAGGCACGACAATATAGAATCCAAGTGAATATGAGTGATCCTGACCCCTAGAAATAATCCTTGATCAAAGACCTTGAACACCGATTTATAATATATTTCAATGTGCCTCCAAAACCAACTTGACATGGCTCTTGAACACTCATGGGGTTATATCTTGAAAGTGCATGATGTTTACTTGAAACAAAATGTAGCAAATGGATCATGCCTTAAGACCAATGATATTGACTTGAAACAAAATGTGACAAATTGATCATGCCTTAAGACCAATTGAAGATTAGAGCTATTTCTTGAGTCTTTGGACATAAATTGAACTTGGAAGTATTTGGGCTTTGTTTGAAATTACCAATTTGGAACACTTTTCACAAAAAAAAATAGTACTCTTACTCTTTCATGCATTCAATACACCTATACGATTAATCCTCCATAAGAGAACCTCTAACACCTTGGCTTAAGCTATAAGCTCGAATATACCTACAAAACTTAACAGTCACAATGAGCATAAGCAAGAAATCATGGCCTAAACCTCAGGGGATCATGGCCACATGCTAAATGATCCTTTAGACAAAAAAAGAGGGTAGGACAAATTTGGAGTATGAAGGATGCCCCTATGTAATTGCCTTGAACCCAAGGGATTGAACTGCTGCATGGCATTCAATTTTAGGATAAAAGTTAATTAGATATAAGAAGACCCTAAAGTTTGTTCGACAAGAAAGAAAATGCAATGAAATAATAAGAGATATGAGGATGAGATGGCATATTGCACATAATGTCTGAGATTCTTTGAATTAACAAAGCAGTATCTCACTTTAATAAGTGAACTTCTTCAGATTGTGCGAAGTAGTACCTTATCAATTAAGGTTCTTCAACAAATATTAAAGTGGCTTACCGAAGAAATGAGATCCTATGTATCACATGAAACCATACCTTATACACTAAGGCTTTTCATAGATATTTGGAGCATTATCTCTATTAGGGGAAGTAAGATTCCATAAACCAATGAAGCAATATCTTATTGATTGATACATTCCAACACGGGGAACAATACCTCAATCGCACTTAAGATTCTCCCAGGGTACATCAACATTTCCAATTGAAGTGTAAGACTTTCTAGATCAAGTGAAATGGTCCCTTATAAAGGTTCTTCGGTGATACTAGAACAACATCTTTACCACAATATGAGATTCTTTGGGTCTTGCAGAGTAGTACCTTTTCAATTAAGGTTCTTCGGAGAATCTCAAAGTAGTATCTCGATCAAATGAGATTCTCTAATCCAAGAAAAGTAGTACCTTAACAATAAAGGCTCTTTGGGGATACTTCGAGCAGTATCTCGAACAAATGGTATAAGATTTTCTAGATCATGCGAAGAAGTTCCTTACAATCAAGGCTCTTTCGTGATACTAGAACAATATCTTTACCAAACATGAGACTCTTTGGGTCTTGCGAAGTAGTATCTTATCAATTAAGGTTCTTCGGAGAATGCCAAAGCAGTATCTCGAACAAATAAGATTCTCTAATCCAAGAAAAGCATTACCTTAACAATAAAGGCTCTTCGGTGATACTAGAACAATATATTTACCAAACATGAGACTCTTTGGGTCTTGCAAAGTAGTACCTTAACAATAAAGGCTCTTCGGAGAATCCCAAAGCAGTATCTCGACAAATGAGTTTCTCTTAATCCAAGCAAAGCAGTACCTTAACAATAAAGGCTCTTTGGGGATACTTAGAGCAGTATCTCGAACAAATGGTATACAATTTTCTAGATCACGCAAAGCAGTTCCTTACAATCAAGGCTCTTCGGTGACACTAGAACAATATATTTACCAAACATGAGACTCTTTTGGTCTTGCGAAGTAGTACCTTATCAATTAAGGTTCCTCGGAGAATGCCAAAGTAGTATCTTGAACAAATGAGATTCTCTTAATCCAAGCAAAGCAGTAACTTAACAATAAAGGCTCTTTGGGGATACTTAGAGCAGTATCTCAATCAAATGAGATTCTCTAATCCAAGCAAAGAAGTACCTTGACAATAAAGGCTCATTTGGGATACTTAGAGCAGTATCTCGAACAATTGGTACAAGATTTTCTAGGTCATATGAAGAACACCCTTACAAAGGTTCTTCAGTGATATTAGAATAGTATCTTTACCATAACATGATATTCTTTTTGTCTTGCGAAGTAGTACCTTTTTTATTAAGGTTCTTCAAAGAATACCAAAGCAGTATCTCGAACATATACCCGTTGGGGAAAACAAATCAACATGAATTCCTCTTTGGAGGAAATAAGCTGACCCAAATTTTGTAGAGGAAAAGCTCACAAGCGACTTTTTAGGATAACCTCTAATTGGGGAGCAACAAAGTGAAGATATTGAGGGGGGTTATCATTATCAACCATAAAGCTAAAGAATGACCTGTTGGGGGAATAAATTCCGCGAGCATATGCAGGGTATCATCTTTTTTTAGAGGAATACTGATGATTTTGAAAGAGGGATGTTCTGGATGCATGTCCTGGATCTTTATATGCTACATTTGATATGATGTATTGCATTGAATTATGCACAATGATTCATATGAGAGTGCGATTGTTGGGAATTTTGATGCAAATTATTGTTTTATGCTGATGATTAATATGATTGTATGATGGCATTCGTGTTTTCGGATAGGGATGTTATGCGTGATACATGTCATGCATGTGACAATGCAAATGATTGGATATGCTAGATATAGGTCTCCCTTTCGAGGGTGAGATCCTTTCGGGTGTCATCGGGGATTTTATTTTAGGAAATGCCAAGTGAAATTGGACTTTTTCTTTTTTGTGGTTGCCAACTAAATTGGACTTTGGGTTTTATGGAGGACACCAACAAAGTGGACTTTGGAAAGGTGTGTCAAACACAGTTGGACTTTACGATGTGCCAAACACGGTTGCACTTTTGGCTTTGTGGTAGTTTCCACCATAGTGGACTTTGGGGGATGATGAGGGCGCCAATGAAACTAGACTTTTAGGCTTTTTGGTGGTTGCCAATAGATATTGGACTTTGGAAGTGGTGGAGGGTTTTGACTTTTCAACATTCGTTATATGAGACCTTGATAATGTTGTGAGCAGCAGGAAGACATGAGTTCCCCTGGTGAAATTCAATTAGGCTTACTTCCTTTACAGACCCTTTAGAGGATTATACTGCTTGTGCTGAGAGGACCATAATGACTGGCATTGGTATTGATGCTAATCATTGGGATACTGTTGCGTTCCTTTCGTTAACCATCAAGACAATCTTACTACTTTTCAAATGTTGTTGTTATTTTAACCAAAATTTCAAAACAAAGTTTATCAATGATAAAAACATTTTGTAAACAAACAGATAAAGTAAAAACAATAAGGCACAAATTTTGATGAGAAATCTCTCTTTTCATTTATAAGACCCACAAAGGGTAAATATGTACATAAAGATGCAATTACTTAATGAGGTAATTATGGTGCAAGAAAAGTACAATGGCAATGAAAATTAATGAGGTTCCATTGAGTTCCAACACTGCTATAGTCCCTATGTCTCTGAAAATCTCATCATTTAGCTTTGTAGGAAGATAATTGGATTGATTCCTCTCTTTTGTAGCTCATCAGGGTCAAATGGGTGTACAAAATACAGTCTTTGCCTTGGAATTAGTCCCTAACATTTGCTTGGATCTCCCTTTCGGGTTTTCAATCCATCGGGACACCCTTTTTTGTCTAAGATACCCTTTTGGGTTTTCAACTCATTGGGCTAGATTATTTTTATTTTATCCCTAAGTTTTGCCTGGTCTGTCCTTTTGGATTTCAGCCTATCGCGATAGCCATTTTTTCCTAAGTCGCCATTTCTGGTTTTCGACTTAGCGACTCTTTATTCCACTCTTTTAGACATAGTATCTCTTGACTGTATCTGCATTCACGGGGGTAGGCCATTTATCACCATCCATATTTGTAAGGATCAAGGAACCTCCAGAGAAGGCTTTCACCACCACAAATGGACCTTCATAATTAGGTGCCCAATTTCTCCCGGGTTCTCTATACATGGATGTGATTTTCTTTAACACCAAGTCACCCTCGTGGTAGGTCTGAGGACACACTTTCTTGTCAAAAGCTTTCTTCATACGCCTCCGGTAAAGTTGTCCATGGCATAATGCCATCATGCGCTTCTCTTAAATAAGGTTGAGCTCACCGAACCTGGTCCTGACCCATTCCACCTCATCTAATTCGGCTTTCATCATAACTCTCATCGAGGGGATTTCAAATTCTATTGGGAGGATAACTTCCATGCCATAAACCAAAGAGTAGGGGTTTTCCCCTGTTGAGGTGCATACTGATGTACGCTAAACGTGCAACATAAATGGTAGTATCTCGTGCCAATCCTTGTATGTGACCACCATTTTCTGAATGATCTTTTTTATGTTTTTGTTTGTGGCTTCGACGGATCCATTCATTTTAGGTCTATATGGTGTCGAGTTATGGTGTTCAATCTTGAAATTGGCGCATAAGTCCTCTATCGTTTTTTTGTTGAGATTGGACCCGTTGTCAGTGATGATCCAGTGAGGAACCCCATATCTATATATGATGTTATTCTTCAAGAAGAGAGCAACCACTTGCTTGGTAACATTGGCATAAGAGGTGACTTCAACCCACTTAGTGAAGTAGTCTATGTAGACAAGTATAAACCTATGCCCGTTTGAGTCTTTAGGTTCAATCATTTCGATCATGTCTATTCCCCACTTGGAGAAAGGCCATGGTGAAGTAAGGATATTTTATGGAGTAAGAGGTACATGCACTTTGTCGATATAGATTTGGAATTTGTGGCATGTTCGGACATGACCATAATAATCAGCCTCCATTGTTAGCCAATAGTAGCATGCTCTAAGGATCTTCTTTGCCATGGTATGACCACTTGAATGGGTACCAAACAATCCTTCATGTATCTCTTTCATGAATTTCTCTACCTCATGCTCATCTACACATCAGAGTAGGACCATGTCATGATTTCTCTTGTACAAAATCTTTCTATTCAAAAAGAAATTTGAGGCCAACCTCCTCAGTGTTCTCTTGTCCATACTCAAAGCACCTTCTGGGTATTCTTCCTTCTCCAAGTAGATCTTGATATCATAGAACCAAGGCTTATCATTTGATTCTTCTTCAGCGGTCAAATAATGAG
The DNA here is from genome assembly GCA_963966055.1 of Lathyrus aphaca. Taxonomy (NCBI): domain Eukaryota; kingdom Viridiplantae; phylum Streptophyta; class Magnoliopsida; order Fabales; family Fabaceae; genus Lathyrus; species Lathyrus aphaca. The sequence continues at coordinate 296,448,654 of OZ014519.1, read as the reverse complement.
CCAGTTCTTCAAAACACTTGAGATTAATGGACGATGGTGATTGGGCCATATTAGCTGGTACATGAATGTTAGAGTGGCCAAGGCGTCATCCATTTGGTTTACGTCACAAGACATATGGGCAAAAGTAATATCACTGAATCTGGGGAGTAACTTCAAAATGTAATCCCGATATGGAATTAAATGATCACGCCTTGCTTCCCGATCACCTTTGATTTGATATATCACTAGAGCTGAGTCACCATATACATCATGTTTTTTAATCCTCAAATCGATGGCCTCTTCTAGTCCCATAATGCATGCTTTGTATTCTGCCATGTTTTTTGTGCACGGAAATAAAGCTTAGCAGTGAAGGGTTGGTGAAATTTTTTGGGAGATGTCAACACTGCCCCAATTCCACAACCACTATCGTTGGTAGCACCATCGAACATGAGAGTCCATCATTCCACTGGTTAGGGTCCTTCATCAGAACCAGGTTTTTCTGTCATACCCTAATTTTGACCCTGAATCGCTGAATCAATTCATTCATCTGGTGCTTCATCCATACATACATATGTTGATCATAGAATTTTTTTTTGCATTTGCACTAAAAGATTAATTTTTTTTAGATTCGTATCTTGGCATTTTTTTAGAATGTAAGTTCTAATTGATGTACAATGAAGCTTGTTCTTAGAGTTTTGTTGTGTCATGTGTTTGTTTTAAAACTTATGGAAAGATCTTTAGTGTTAAATAGTGATGGTAGAATTTGATTTTACATGCCAATTTGAACTCAAAAGAATTATTGTATTCATGTTAAATTAAGTAATTAAAGTTTTGTCAAATGGTAGTGTTACATAAAAAAGTAAAAATAAAAGTATTTTTCTCTTTTACATTAAAATTTGAAATTACAAGTTAATTATTTCTTTAAGTTTTTTATATCATATTTACATAGTACTTTTTGTACATTAAAATTAAATAAAAATTACAAAAATATTTTATATTAACATTTCATTTTATGTATTACAAAATAAAATTTTTTTCTGTTCTTTTGAAGGGTCTCTTTCCACCAACCTTGTTTGTTTGTCCTACATAGTTTTCTTTTTGCTGCAGAAGTTTTTTTTTATCATGGTTCAAGAAGTGATATCAGAAGTTCAATTAGCATCATTTCAAGAATAAACCTACAAACAAAAATTAAAACAAAAAAATAAATATTTTGACCATCACAATTTAAGAAGCTTAACAGAGATTTTACCAGGGATCTTAACAAGACCTCAAAAAAAACTAAACAAGTTCACTTAATGGATTTCAAGATCAATATAAATAAAGGAGCTTATAAGTGGATGAGGGGGGAGAAAATTTAAAGAAAAATATAAATAAAAAAACCAAAAAAAGCTCCTCACAAACATTTGGAACAAACTCTCTCAAGATTTTGAACTTACAAATAGAAGAATCCCGAAAAAGAAAAAGACCTTTCATCGATCTCAAAATAAATACCACTTCCTGCTTCCATCTTCAACCTCATCCCACTATTAATGTAACACCCTTCTACCCCAAAACATAATAATTAAAATAATATCAGAGTAATCATCAAAAAGGGTATTACATATCGTCAAAATCAACACAACAGTGTCCTGTCCCGTAACACGGGTTATTCAACATCAAAATAAACATAAATCATTTCACAGCGTAATTTAACTTCATAATTCAAAACTTTATAAACATCATTTTCACCATCCTGAATTTAACATCATAAAATGGAAAACATTATCCAGATAATAACATACTGAAAACAGTTAACAAAAGAAACCCATCCCAGTGTTACATGACACAGAGCAGGACACATAAACCAGAACCACTCCTAAGGAACACTAAAGCATGCTCCGAGACTCATGAATTACTCCCATTGCACTGCAGGACTATTCTTCGACATCTTCAAGTTACCCACGAAAGAGGCAACATTTCCAAGCAGGCAGGGTGAGTAATCATAATATATCATAAACATATAAGAATATGAAATATAAATAGTTAGATTAACATATCATAACATCATTAACAATTAAACTCAGCAACAACAACACAATCATAAAATCAATCAACACCAATACAATCATGAAATTCATCCAGAATATGCAATTCTAACATCTTGATATGCAATATGCATGTGGTACCATTTTCACCAAAAGATGGATACACGACCATCAACCCTCCACAAGGGAGCACACCATAAGATGGATACATGACCATCAACCCTCCACAAGGGAGCACACCATAATCATCGAGACACTTCAATCCACACAATGGTATTGAAGCAAATAAATAGGCCGAAGCCCCATTGTGAATGTTATGAAATGCAATGATGCGCTACATCGAAAAATTCACCAAAAATAATTCACATCATTCCTTTCAATCAGCAAAACAATCATCAAATATTCATATAATTTCATCGTGAAAATACACCGAAACCCCATCTCATTAGCTATCTCAAAACATCAAGACATCACCATTCATTTCATGTTCATCAAATAATCATCGTAAAATAATATCTTTCGTCATGACAACACATTAACAACAAAACACCAATTCACAATAATATTGTGCTTATAATTATAAACATCAATTTTCTTAACAACACAAGAACCCATTCCTTTTAATCCATAATAACTAATCATCGATTTATAATAAAATCATGTTTCTAATATTTATCATTCATGATAGTACGCCTATAACCCTCGTTCATCAACAACCCAGGATAATACACCATAACTCCGGTTCATTAACTATTTCAACTCATCAAGACTCGACCCAAACCCGGTAAAATTACAAGGTGATTTTATCCGTCTTTGTAGCAACTCAGTTCTGGAAATTATCTCACTTCTCTCATTTTCATCCATCAAAATAAAGTTTAATTCATGCTCTTTCCGACGCTTCAAACGGAATGCGAATCGGACTTACGGTTTGAAAGTTATGAATTTTTAAAGAATTGAAATTTGCCTCACAAACAGTGTTAACCGGTTAACCCATAGCGTTAACCGGTTAACGCCTGCGAAACTTCATTAAAACACCAAAATTGTAATGGTTAACCGGTTAACCCATAGCGTTAACCGGTTAACACACGCTTTACAGCAGTTCTCTGATACTCAATGCAGACTGCACTCCAACCATCAAAACTCCCAAATTTCACTATGATTTTCATATCAATCCACCCCAAAACCATTCTAATACATCAATCAAAACACAATAACGTCGAGACAATAAGTTATACAATCAATTATATGATTCAACACATTTTTATCACTCTAATTCATCAAGATTTTACTCATAAACCCAACCTAAATCAAAAACCCCTAAACTCACAAAACTCATACAAATCTAATCTAATCATAATCTAATTCTTATATAATTATAATAGATTATGAAAACTCCCCATACCTTAGATAATTTCGACGATTGATACTCTTCATCCAAGGTTCCTCACAACTTTCTGACTCTGAGCTTCTCCTTCCTCTTTTCCTCTCCTCAAAACTCCTCTTCACCAAAAAGAATATGATAAGTGAGAACTTTGATCGTGTTCTCCTATTTGGGTAAAATTATCCCAGTTAAGTCTTTTCCCACTTTGCCCTCATAATTTTCACCAAAGGACCACCTTACCCTTTTCTTTAATATATTTTTAATAATAATAATAAAATAGCATAATAAAACACTATTTATTCCTTATTATATAAAAATACTCTTATATTCCAAAATAACCAACATAACATTCATACTTCCACTTATATTATTTTAAATAATAACCAATAATCCGAATAATACTATATGATTATTCTTATTATTAATATTACTAAAATAATTTCACCACTGGCATCAGTCACATAATCACCAATTGTCAATTCATTCATATATCCTCAAATAAGCCACAAATACTCATAATCGAATTTGGGGTGTTACAATTAACACCATTGAATTTTGCGTCTTCAACTCAGCTCAACTTCTGTCAACAATAACTTATCCCCTCTCAAACTGCAATACTCTGCTGACGATTTCGACTCGCCGCCACTGGACAAAAGTAGATTTGCTGGTGAAGCAGAAACGAACGCAGAAGCCACAGAATCAAAATGCAGTGCAGAAACCAACATAGGTGAGTCGTGAAGAGTGAGTAGCGACATGGCGAGAGTAGAATAGAGAGACGGAATCACGAAGACAAATACATCTGCCGAAAATTGCAGAGCTCCTTCAAACGTTTCACCATTGTAAGTTTGTCCTTCATTTTTCTGCCCTCATGTGTACCTTTGTTGTTGTATGATCGATCTGAGGGAAAGAAGAGTTCGTGAGTGAGATTGTGAAGAAATATAGGATTTGTTGGCGGGTTTAACATTAAAAGGAAAGGAGAAATGTTTGTTGAATTAACCCTAGAAATCAATTGCCTTTTTTGTTAGAAACCATGACCGAAGCAGTTCAAGATTGGCTGACCGGTTTCCCATCAAACTAGCGCCCTTTTGGGGCTTGAAACTCTCCCTCTATTTTTAAAAAGAACCCGCCATTTTTTTATAGATTAATCTTGTTTTTAGTTATATTTAAATTATTTTATTTAGGTATAATATTAGGATTAGTCTTTTAGTAATTATTTAAAATAACCTTAAAAAAATATAGTTAAGAGAGAATCTAAAAAATAAGAGTAGTGGATTTTCTTCTTGAAAATCTAAAAAATTAGTATATATTTTTAATCAGGACATCCCAAACAATTTTTATCCTGTTTTTAGGTATTTTTTAAAAAATGAATGTTTTTTTTTAATAGTTCCAAAAAATATGTTTAGTTTCTAATATCAAATTAAGGATTAAAAAAAATATGTTAATTTTTTATATATAGGGAAAAATAAATATAAAATTAATGCATTATTGCTCATTTAGTTTTCTATATATTATCATTAAAAAGAAGATTACATTTATTTTACTTTATTATTGTTTAGATTATGTTATAAAAAATAAAAATAAAAAAGGTTAATACATTTTTTTTCCTAATTTTTAGATGTTGTTAGAAAATAAAAAATTATATGTTTATTCTCTTTCCCTATTTTTAGGTATTAAAAAAATAAAAATAAATTATAATGAGTTAGTAATAATAAAAATCTAAAAATATTTTCCTTAATACTTATAATTAATTATGTAATTTTTTTAAAATTTGAATTCAATTAATCCATTTAGATTTTAGTTCATTTATTCTATTTCATTTCAATATCTTTTAAACTTAATGATTTTTTTATTTATTTACTTAACTCTAAAAACCCCAAAATTTGTTTAGTCCCTTTTCTTCTAAGAAGTTAGTTTAGATCATTTAGTTTAGGCTATATCCCACTAGTGTGAGAGGTTTAGATTTAAGTTTATCTTTTAATGTGAGTTTTTTAATTTAATCTTTCGATGTCTTGGTTGTATGTACGCTTGTTTGTGTTTATTTTATTTCGCATCATGACCATATACTTGCTAAGATAAAATTGAAAGCGCACACCTTTGAGACTTTAATTTTTAAGATAATAATCATTGGTCCAACGCCAAGTTGAGTTCTCATACGCTTCACTCACACACATAAGTCGATCGTTCTACAATCTCCATCTGCACAGTCTTTACACTTTACAGCTTTCCAACTTAAGCAAATTGACGCACTGCGTTTGTCTTCCACCCCCGCATTCTCCATCCATATATCGAGCCATAGCCTGGTTACTAAGCCTTTTATTTTCTACACTTCCATGCACTTTATTTATTTTTACCATGTTTATTTCATCTGCAAATAGCAAACATTGCCTAGTCTTAGGAGCTTGCACCTTTTCATTTACTTTTGTTTCTTTTATCATTTTCAATCCAAAAGGGAATGAACTCCTGCAGTTGACTCAATGTTATAGGAAGTTTAGCCATCCCTAGTTCCCTTTCAACCTTAACTATTAGGACTTTTTATTTTACAACTTTTCATTTCTAAAGTCACGTGAGTGTTTGCCATAACACTTACCTTCCCCCGCTTACCTTGAGCGTAACCAAGTGTTCATTAATCCTTAGGAGAACTACGGGTGCTCTGATTCTATACCCGATACATAGGCATCGATGCAATGTTGTGCGGGCATCATTAGAAATTAAAACACTAGGTTCCCTTAGTTTTAGCAAGCAATAAATAACAAAAACACAAATACTAGCAAGAGGTTCTCATAGGATACTGCGGATGCTTAGGATGCTAACACCTTCCCTAGGTATAACCAACCCCTGAACCTAGATTCTCTTCAATTAGGGTTTTTACGATCTTTTTCCCTTTTCCCTTTGGATTAAATTAAAGTCGGTGGTGAACATTTAATAATTGTGATCCAAGCTTAATTAATAGCTTGACATCTGATTCTCACCGCGATAGAAATGGCGACTTCACTGGGGACATTTATTTTTAGGGTTAAGCCCACCTTGTATATTTGTATATTTATTATTATGTTGCTTGTAATTATTTGGGATTTATGTTGGGTGTTCCATGTGTGGTGAGATAAGTCCTAACCCGGACTTGAGTGCAAAATAAGATAAGACAGTGGTATATTCAAGAAGGCTTATAGGGAGTTGAGTCCCAATCAAGTTGACTTGAGACACCATCACTCAGTGGAGGCCTCCTCGGATATAGTTTTGTTGATTGAGTTCAGTCATGAAAGCATTACTACATTCGACCTGAGAGCCGTTAATGTTGAGGGTCGTAGAACATTTACCCCTACTTGGCCTTTTAGGGATGTAGTGCAATGACTATGAGGGTGAAAATCCGAAATAGTTGATACACGATACTACACTCGGATGAGACTCTCTTGAGAATATTATTGATTACCAAGTTGAGTTAGGAAGTCGGTAATATCCGAAAGATGAGATAGTGATTCTAGGAACTTTTAGAACCCGGTGTACAGGTACAAATAAACCCATAGTACATACCTTTTGGGTGGGTTAAACCTTTGACATCATGCAAACTTTGAACCTAATCCTTGTGTGTGTTTGTGCATTCATGCATCCATGCATCATGAAGCATCATTTTCAACAAAGTCTTAAAGAAACTAAGGGACATTTATTGCAAACATCACAAGTTTTACCATAGATGAACTTCAATTTGTAATCCCTTTTGAAAAAGTTTGTTTTCTTCCATTTTTTATGTTTGCAATTGCTTTTTGAGTTCCTTTAAACTTTTCAAATGTATTGCATCCATGCATTTGTCATCACATTTGCATTCCCAAAATAAAACTCATCCTCGTCCTATGTCTATAACCCACAACTGATTTCCTGACACCTATATTGGACTTGAAGTAGTTCTTGATTAATCATGGACCATGGAGGACAAAATCAGATTGTGTTATGGGGAGACTTTGATTTGATAAAGTACCAATTGAACCAAATCATATATGTTGTGACAACTTTGACAAAGAGAAATGATAATGTTCAAGGGACTGTCGTAACTGGGAATGTCATTCCACCTCAAGTGAACAAACTAGTTCAACCTTAATCTGTAAGGATCCCAGTTGGGGCACCCGTTATTCAAGAGCATACCATTATTTGATAGGGAAACTTCTCGCCTCATGATGTTGTTGAGTACCAAAGTTGTAGGTTCTCTGAGCCAAATTCCTAAAAGCCAATCTGAGTGACGAAGACCAAGAGACTAGAAATTGTTGAGATGACTGAGAAATGTCGTGTGCTGAATGAAAGACTTAAAGCTATAGAGGGGCATAATGCTTTTGACTTGGATTATTTAAACAAGTGCTTAGTACCTGGTTTGGTTATACCTCTGAAACTTGAAGCACCTGACTTTCAGAAGTACAAAGGGGATAGTTGTCCAAAGCACCATTTAGTGATTTTCTGTCGAAAAATGACCGTATATGCTTTTGATGATAAGTTAATGATTCATTGTTTTCAAGACAGTTTGAGTGGAGCACCACTGAATTGGTACATGGAATTGGAAAGAAGTCATATCCAGTCGTGGTTAGACCTAGCCAATGCTTTTGTGAAGCAATACTAATACAATTTGGATGAAACTCCCAGTCACTTTCACTTGAAAGACATATCTCAAGAAATTAATGAGCCCTTCAAAGGTTACGTCCAAAGATGGAGAGAGTTTGTTGATTGTTTTTAACCGCCGCTTTCAGAGAAATAGTTAGTTGATTTGTTTATGGATACTCTATAAAGCCCATACTTTGAAAAGATGGTAGGCACCGCATCAACAAGTTTCTCTGACCTGGTGAAAACGAGAGAACGTATTGAGGTTGGTCTCAAAAGTGGAAGAATCCAAGGTGCCTCTAGTCTCCAGAGAAATGAGAGTGAATCCCTTAGTGACTCCCAAAAATAAGAAGAGGATGGGACTGATTCAATTGAGGAATCTCCCCAAGCTCCACATAGTGCCATACTATCATCATCCATATGTGTCAGTTGTTCAAAGTTAACAACCTTTTGGGTCAGCATATCTGATGACATTTCCTCCACAAGGTTAATATCCTCATGTCTATCATCAACAACAGATGCCACAACAGCAACCATACCAACGACAACATGCTCCTCAATAACGACACCATTACACTAAGAAGCCAACGAGGTAGTTTGATCCTTTTCCAATGCCATACAGTCGCATACTACCATGTTTGATCAATAGTGGATTGGTAGAGTCGAAAGAACTAAATCCAGTGATTCCTCCATACCTACCAAGCTTTGATCCCCGTGCCCGATGTGGCTTCCATGCTAATGCACTAGGGCATTTGAGTGAAGACTACAAATAACTCCATAATAAGGTTCAGGATCTGATTGACTCTAAGTTCATCTCATTTACGCCTCAAGGTCTTCACATCAACATCAATCCTTCGCCTAGTCAAGCAGGTCCATCAATCTATTGTATGGAAGAAATTGTCAAGAATGGGTTTGAAGAGGATTATCACACTGAGCATGACGAACTCCAAATATGAAGAAAGAAGATTAATTCCCTAAAGCTGGAAATCCTCTATTTGTTTCAGCAATGTTGTTGTATTTTCTTTGCATGTTGATTTTGCATTTTCTTGTAAGCATTGTTGTTTTTGAATTGGCAAGATTAATGAAGTGTTTATGCATCTTTTGAATCAATACATTTGTATTCACTCGTTTTCTTTCATTGTTATGACAAAAAAACAAAACTATATTTCTCCAATTTATTTGTCTTTATCAAATTGTTGTTTTAGCAAAGATTGGAAGGAGAATGATGAAAACCAGATATTTGAATGTGATGTTGGTATGCTTTCAATTAAAATCTTGTCGATGATGTATAAGCATTGTTTAAATTCCCAAACATTTGTAAAATAAGGAAGATAATCCCTTGTTAACCCCTTTGAGCCTTGAAATAGAATTTTTCTTTTTTAAAAAAAGGTGCAAAAACCCTTAATTTTAAATTTGGGGCAGGGCAGTTGTGTTCAGATAATCAGACTGCACATTCAATCTTCAAAAGATTTAGTCTATCATTCAAAGAAGGAACAACCATATACTTTCCTTCGCACACCGAAGAAGTCGTGAAGGGTCAAAAGCTATAGTAATCGTTCCCTATCAACCAATAAAATGGCAGTCACAACCGTTGAACAAAAGACCAAGAGAAAAAAAAGTAAAAAAAATAAGACCCCACTAAGTCGAATACCATAAAAATGACTTAGGCAAAAATTAGAGCATCCCAACAAATTGAAGTCAAGAAAAATAAGTCATCAAATCCTCGACAAAGCAGAGACGATACAACATGGCTGCCATCTCATCTTAAAACTCGATCTTTATCATACACCGCCAAAGACTTTTGAGATATTATTTTGTGTGTCGAATTAATTGAACATTAGGATTGGAGTTCATCATGAAGAAGGGGTGGGTACAAATCAACTTTGAGCCTTATATCCTTTGTTTCATAAATCATGAACCAAACCACGTTACAACCCTTAAAAAACCTAATTGAAGCAGGTTTATTTTGAGAGCATACTACAACAAGGTTGTGTTAACCTGACTCCTAACGATCTTTGCTAATTATTTGTATTGATCACCTTATCTGTCATTCTATAAATGGCTAGATCCACTTAGTGACTTACTCATTCCATTATATCACCATCATATAAATAAATTTTGATTTCAAAAATGTGCATAAAGGTTGCATTAAAATTGCCAATTTTTAAATGAACAAATGTTTGTTTTGCAAGACAATTCAGCATCAATGGAATCCTAACAAATGAAGCCAGTTAGGGGATTTAACTTGGTGAAAGAAGCCCAGCCAGGGGCAAGCTACTTTGAGAATCTGTCAATTTGGATCAATCTCTTCAAGATTCAGTCACTCAGAGGTTGAACCTTTTCTCAATACTTAGACTAGAATGAGCTATCACAAAGAGTACAAGAGTTTAATGGCCATCCATTATAGAGGTTTCCCATCCTAAGGATCAGATAAATAGGTGCAAATCGATGATATTTAAGCATCAGGTAAACTATTTCAAAGTACATGTTATGACAAGTTGCATCCAAACTTTTATGAGGAGAAATTTTCAAAATCTATTGATTGGTCCCAGATGAGATACAGAGGGGCAGATCCTCTCCATGCCTTCGAGCTACTCAGGCAGACCATAACTCAATAACTTTTAAGTACAAGACGAGTGTTGGGAATTACGTTGTCATTTTTACCTCCTCCTAAAGAAAGTCATTTCCAAAAAAAAAGACCTCTTCCATCAAATACCCATACAGGGGCATCTTTAGAAACCATAAAAAGCCTCTAAAATCCCAGTCTGCATAACTCAACATTGGCATATCATGATCATTCATATATCATGAAAAATAAAATCACGCATAGCCTTAGAGAGTGATTCAAGTTCATTTTCATTAACTCAGGTCTCGTTGTTGATTGTTATCCCTTGATCTAAGAGTCTGGTTGTTACCAGCTTTATTTTCAAAATCCAGTTTGTTGTTGGCGTTGTCCTTAAGTCCAATTATCACTGGCATTCTATTTCCATGTCTTGTTGTTACCGATATTATCCTTAAGTCCAGTTGTCATTGGCATCTGTTTTAAAATCCAATTGTTATTGGCATGTCTAAAATCCAGTTGTTACTGGTATCATTTGCAAAGTCCAATCGACATTGGCACATTTTATAGTTTAGTTATCAATAGCATTTTGTCTAAAAATCCAATTGTGGTTAGTATTGGTCTTTATTAGCACCATTATCCCCTTGAAGCCCAATTTGGTGTTGGCATAAACCCGTTAGAAGCTGATCATGAAACCTTTTGCATGCAGTCTAAGTCCATTTGATTTGGCACATACCCGTACTTTTTTCCTGATGGTTCCTAAAGGTCTTCCCTGAAATCTTCATCTAGGGAATTTCCAGAGGTTGGATGTTTTATCTTATTTGAAAATTCCAACATATTTTGTTATTATTCTTAGTGTCAGCTGGTCACATTGGGCCACTGATTTATTATTTTGAATACTTTTCCTTCTATCCCTAGTGTTAGTTGGTCGCATAGAGTCGATGCCAATCACTGTGAATGTTTTCTTCTTTGCTCTCATTGTAAGTTGGTCGCATAGTCCCGCTTCCCAATCATTGTGAATGTCTTATTTATCATTAGTGTCAGCTGTAACACCCTAATTTTTTCCTTAAATTTTCTTTGCATTTCATCTGCATCTTGCATACAAACAAGATCACATTGGTTGCACGGTTCTTCTCAGATTAGGTTTATGCCTCACAGGGGATCACTGTTGTCTTTAATTACTTTATTTGTTTATGATTACTAACCATTAATTAAAATCCAAAAAATATTTTGTTTCCTTTTACTAACCTTTATTCAGGAAGAGGAACCATTGAAAATGCCAAAAATAGCAGTCCTGCAGCTCGAGTAAAATTTCACAGACAAAACTCGAAGTTGATCCGCAAATAATTCAAATTTATCTGATCAAGAATTTCCCAAGTTAATTGATTCATTCAAAGGATTTCCAAGGTTCATGTGTTTATTTCCATGCCTTCTTCAATGTACAAAAAGAATCGGGCCACAACAACCAAGCAACCTCATTTGAATAAAATATTCAAATTTTGGCTTGGTTAACCGGTTAACCAGTGCGAAATTTGAATATTTTATTCAACTTCAGAACCCTTAGATCATTAATTTAATTGGAATATTCTAGATCCATTGGTTTCTGATTTCTCTACATCACTTTGATCATTTCCTACCATAAATCCTCACTAATCACCACTCTTTTCCATTTCCCACCAAAATTGCAATTACCAAGCCTAACTTTAATTACCAAAGCAAACTCCATTCCACCAAATTCCCATACCTAAAGTCTTTAAATAGGACCTTAATTTCATTCAATCACCAAGCTTTTGAGAGCCAAAAAAACCCTTGCAAAACATTCTCCAAAACCAAAAAATTCACTAAAGCTCTTTTTCTTTCTTTTGAAGTTATCAAGAATTCACATTGAATTCTTGACTAACTTGAGCTAAACCTTCATCCAATTCTTCTTTTGTTCATCAATTTCAGCAAGATCTAGCTTGATTTGGTCCAATTTGAAGAAGTGCTTTTGGTAATTCATCTCACTCCATAAACCCATATTCACCATCAACATTCAAGATGTAGATCTTTGGTGCCTTTGTTTCTAGATCCTTTGGATCTTTATTTGGTGTTTGATTGCAGGGATTCCATTGTATTTTGGTTTTAAATTCGTGCAAAATCAGATCATGATCATCAAATGTTTGAGGAAAGGTTTCAAAATGGATCATGCTGAATTTTCTGCATTTTTCTGCTTCTGGTACAGCGTTGGTTAACCGGTTAAACAGTTTTAAAATTCCGTAGATTTTGCCTGCGTTAACCGGTTAACGCAAGTCAGAATGATGTTTTTGGCTTGTTTCAAGCCCCTTTTTGATTCCTCTTTCTTCTCCTTCTTCCCGCTTTTATTTTTACCTTGGGAAGCACTTTTGGGAATGATTTCTCTTTAATTTCAATGAACTTTAGGTGTAGATTAGAGTAGTTATTGTTCTTTAGTTCAAAACTACCTTTAAGTGAATTATTCAATTCATTTAAGGTACTTTGCATTAGTGATACATTTTCATGCTTGATCCACCGAGATGAGTGATTGAACTTAAAGATGGAAGAATACCATGAATGTGGCTCAATTTGGTATTCACCTTTAGTTTTGTGCGGTATCGCGTCCGGATAGCGATTTACATATCGTTTATCTCGCATGCATTAGCATTAACATTATGCACCTTAATTGGTGGTGGCCGGCCTCATTTGTAGGGTAATTACTTCGTAAATTACTCGGTGATTGCTTAAAATAGACCTAAATTTGTCCCTAATTTGGAATAAAAATCTAATTAGGTACTTGCACTTTCGTGAACCGGATCTCTTGTTGATCGCGTAATCCCAAAGGGGTTAATCATATTGCATTAAAGAATCAAGACTTATGAATGTTTGATGCGTAGGTGCTTTGGGTCTTGATAACACTAAATTTCACCGTATTTCTGACTCCGATTTCGCATGCATTCTAGGTCTTTATTGCTATTTTGTTATGTTATTACTATTTTTTCCTTTGTTTTCAGGTATTTATCCATTTAAGAGTCACATGCAAAGAAACGAAGCAATTAGGATGAAAAAATGAGAGAAATAGAGCAATTTGCACACAAGACGTTGTCCGACGATTTTGACCATAACTTTTGATCCGTAAAACAGAATGACGCCCCGTTCGAAGCACTGGAAAGCTAACACAGAGAGCTACACCATGGAAAATGGACCTAACACTTATGGCGGGCGCCACAAGGCTAAAACTTTTCCCTCCACTAGTGGAGGGGGCATCCTGGTCTTTTCTCATTTAATGTTTGCCTATAAATAGGACTTTAGAATTTTGTTTTTATCATCCAAACTTAGAATCTCTTAGGCATATATCAGTTTTAAAGTAGTTATCATTCCACATCGGGGTGTTACTACAATCGAGTGATAGAGTCTGTATACGTTTGTGTGATCGAGTTTTGGAGCACTCTGGGAGGAAGTTAATCCTGCCGCCATTTTAATTCCAGTTCATATTTTATTTTTCCGCATTGCTTTACTTTTATTTACTTTCCGCATTGTTTTACTTTTATTTATTTTCCGCATCGCTTTACTTTATTTATTTCTCGCACTCGCACTACTTTCGTTTATTTTCCGCACTCGCTTTAAATACCTTTATTTCTCGCACTCGCACTACTTTTATTTACTTTCCGCACTCGCACTACTTTTATTTACTTTACGCACTCGCACTAATTACTTTTATGAAAAATTATAAAAAGAACTTTTACTTTACCATGTCTAACTAAATCCATAAAGGTTAGAATGTAAGGATCGTAATTGAACCAGTAATTCATACAATTGTTTGTAGAAACACTTAAGGGCTATTTTAACTTTCAATATAAGTTTAATTATTTTAACTATTTCAAAAACAACCAAAAGCGCTTTGTCTAGTTCATTAGGATTTTTTTAGATTAAAAAGAAAAGAGATTTTAAAATGATTTTCGGACGCGTTAAGAAGTTTAGAGTCTGGTTCGTGAGAACCTCTTTTTGCTAAGAAATCCAGTTTAAAGTACTTTTCAACTTAGTTAAGATACTATATTTCTTAAAAATAGGTTTACTACTCAAACCCAGTACGCACCTTTTTATCTGTGACAATAGGAGGAGTTGATTAGAGGGTACAAATCGGTTCTGAATACGCGAAAGCGACAGTTCCTGTTAAATTAGTTCTTTTCAAAGTAGAAAACATTGCCCATAAGTAGTTCTATTAACAAGTACCGGAATATCTATTGATTACGTGAATTACATTTGAGCCTGTCTTTATTAATTGTTTAAAATTACCATTTTATTTACCATTGCGCACTCCTTAAAACCATTATATTCAGTTGCGTTAGATACACACCATAACAACAGGTACGATAGATTGACACTTGGTCTCTGTGGATTCGACAATATTTTATATTACTCTGATGTGTTCGTACACTTGCGAAAAACACGCATCAGGTCTCCCAATCGCCTTTCAAATTTCATTGAATTCGGTTCGGTTGCCTTGATTAATCGCTATAGTGTAAGATGCTAAGTGGATTCGGTTGCCTTTCGATTTTGGTTACTCTTTTGGTTGTGGTTGATTAAGTTCACCATACCACCCTTATGTAAATATTATTATACTATTATTATTATTATTAATAATATTTTATATTTTTGCACTTTAATTGCTTTTGCTACTAACATTTAAATTTTTGCACTTTTATTGCTTTTATTTTATTTTGCTTTATTATACTTTATTCATCCATATCATGTTTATTATTTGCTCTTATTATTGTTTTGTTGATTTTCCCTTTCTCCATTTGAACACAAAAACATTAATAAAGGATTAAACTTCTAAAAAACTTGTGACTTTAATTTGTGGACTATTGGTTACTATCCTTGGCTTTGGAATGAAGATTTGGACTTAGATTCTTAGGATATATTTCCTTTTCCTTAACCTTCATGAAGTTGTAACTTGCCTTTATCTGGCCATTTGCTAGATTATAAGGATGAAACTCTTATGCTCATAAAATTGAAGTATCATCAAGTTTGGTTAGATATTTCTTCCCTTATCTCCTTATTTTCTTTTTTCGGATAGTCCCTTCATCTCCTCCCATTCTTTAATTTTCAAAATCTTCTTCCTTTTTCAAAGGATTCTTAATCTTTAAATCATCACCTCTTTAATAAAAAAAACCTTGACTTTTGTCAAGTGGCTTTTACCCTTTTTCTTTTCTTTTAAAATCAATGAATCTAATCATGTTGACCTAAATTCAAAAAATAAAAAGAATCAAACTCATTCAAGTTGTTTTGTGCCTTTGTGCATTTTTGTGTATTTTATTTAAAAGGAGTGCCGATTATGAGTCATTATTATTTAGTCGGGTGCAAGTCTCTCAATCTCCATGGTTGTAGTTTGATTTAATTGAGTCTCTTGTCATTTGTGGGGTTTTAGTGGCATACTCGTTGATTTTTATCCGAGTTGGCGCCCTCCCCATAATGATGTATGAGTCCACGCCTTCGTTTTCATGGTAGTTTGTTTGGCCGTCCATTTGAAGATGACAATTTTTCTTCACTTAATAAAATCAATTACAACCAACCCTTTTCACTATTTGTACCACGAACTACGGGGTTTTGATCTCGCATTACACTTTGTGGGTACGTAGGCATGAGGTGGTAAACTTCTCCAAACACAAAAATATTAAAAAAATAATTCTTTTCTCACCTCCTCACTCTCATTTAACAAACCTTTTTTCAAACCAAAGGCAGTAAATTTTTCAAAGGGCTCCCGTGGAGTACCACATATATTTTGGGTGCATAAAACCTTCCCATTGTGTAACCTATCCCCTTACCTGTTTCTCTGTTGTTTTTCTTTAGCTTTTTGCTTTTAGATTCATTTGGATTTATTCATTCGTTTTTCCTTTTACTTTTGGAATAAAATAAAAGCGCGATGACGACTCTGTTTACTTTTAGTTAAGTTAACTAATAACTTACATTCATGACTTTTACTGCTACAGAAAAGTGGCGACTCTTTTGGGGAGTAATCTCTAAGTGGATTCGGCCTACTTTGATTTATTTACTGATTTGGTTTGATTTGTTTGATTTGGTTTGGTCCAATTGAAGGAGCAAAGAGATACTTTTGAGACTCATTACAAAGCAAGTCAAGAAAGAATCCTGGAGCTAACAAAACAACTTCACGAGGAGCGGAATCTCAACTCATACCTCAACACAAAGAGGAAACGTCCATTGGAGAGTTAAAACCCCATTTTTTGTATTCATTTCATTTTTGTTGTAAGCCCAAGAGGCAAACAAGCTTATTACTAATAAAAGTTTACTTTTTGGTTGTTTAAACAAATTTAAATCCTGCGGTCCTTGAAAACATTGCATATACATTTACATACCATATCATTGCATCACAGGTTTCTTATGAACAGGTATCTTATCTTCTCGCTGTTTATTTCAACAGAAATGGCTCTTGAACAGACTATCAAAGATCTCCAAGCTCAGAATGCACAATTCCAAGAGTTGATTATGAACCTGTCCAAGGGACAAGATGAGTTGAAGACACTGCTGGCCTAGAAGAAGAAGAAGACTCGAAAATCAGGAGGCCTTATCAATCTGAGAAGAAGGTTCAGAGGTCCTATCAAAGTTAAGGAACAGGTTGAGGATTCTGAGTTTGAAAATTCTGAGAAAGAGGGAGGTAGTCTCCATGATACTGTGGGGGATTCTGATTCTGAGGAAAATTATTATCATGATCCTACTAGTGAAGATAAGTACAAGATGCTGGTAGATAGAATGAACGCTATGGAACTACAAAAATCTTCTGGGCTTGATTTTGAAGATCTGAGTTTAGTTTATGGAGTGGTTATACCTATTGGTTTCAAGGTTCCTGTTTTTGTAGTGTATGATGGTGTCTCATGTCCCAAGCTGCATTTAAGATCTTATGTCCGAAGGATTCAACCACATACTGCTGATAAGAAGTTATGGATTCATTTCTTCCAAGAGTGCTTGTCTGGAACTCAACTGGAATGGTAATACCAATTGGAAAGTGTTAATATTCGTGATTGGAATAATCTTGCTGAGGCCTTCTATAGGAAATACCAATATAACGTTGATTTAGCACCTACTCGCATGTAGCTCCAAAGCATGTCAATGGGTGCTAAGGAGAGTTTCAAGGAGTATGCCCAGAAATGGAGAGACCTAGCTAGCAGAGTTCAACCTCCTCTGACTGACAGGGAGTTAGTGGATATGTTTATGAGTACATTGAATGGTCCTTTCTATAGTCATCTCATTGGAAGCTCATCATCTGGTTTCACCGAGCTGATAATGACAGGAGAACGTGTGGAGAGTGGTATAAGAAGTGGTAAGATACAAGTGGGTGCCTCTTCATCAATCACTGCTAAGAAGCCCCCTAGTGGAAAGAAGGAGTCTAATGTTGTGTATGGTCAACATAGTCGTAGTAGGAGTCACCAATCTGTGGGAGTAGTCCATATTTCCAATCCTATTCCTGCAGCACCAGAGCCACCACAAAACAATCAACAGAAGCCTAGAAGACAATTCACCAAGATCAACATGTCACTGGCCCAAGCCTTGCAACACATGTTGAAAGGGGAACTCATCACTTTAAAGGATCCTCCTCAGAATCCTAATACCTCCTCTCCTCGGTACAATCCTAATGCAAGATGTGCCTATCATTCTAACAGTCCGGGACATGACACCAACAACTGATGGGTGTTGAAAAACAAGATTCAAGATATGATTGAAGCTGAGGAAATTGAACTTGACCCTCCTGGGACTCCAAATGTGATCACTGCTCCTATGCCCAATCATGAGAAGACTGTTAATGATGTTGATGAAGTTTCATATGTTTCCTCAGTAACAGACGTGACTACTCCCTTATCCATTATCAAGAAGAAGCTGGTGCAGGTTGGGTTCTTTCCAGGTTGCAACGAAGACTACTTTTATTGTGCCTATAAACCTGATAGTTGCTGGAAGTTGAAAGATGGTATTCAACGCCTCATGGACAATTACACTATATTGTTTGAGAGGACACCTTCTGTGGAAAGTATGGTTGAACATCTAACTCGTAGTACAAAGCTTGAAGATGTGGCTATGATTGATAAAGTGCTAGTAAAGATTACCTCCAAAGGCCTTGTCAGGATCACCTCCAAGGGTCCTGTCAGGATTACTGCTGAAGGCCCTGTGAAGACTGTTGCTGAAGCTAGAGTGGCTCCCATGATTATTACCACTCTTGGCCCTGTTCCTTATACTTCTGATAAAGCTATACCCTGGAATTATGGTTCTGATGTGTATATCCATGGTGTCAAGCAAGAACCTCTGACTGATGCACCTGTTACTGATGATAAACTTGATGTTGATAATATTGCTGGATCTAGTAAGATCACTAGAAGTGGAAGAATCTTCTCTCCTCAGGCTACCTCCAAAGATACAGTTACTCCAACTACTACCTCTAATTCTGGGCAAAGTACTGATGCTCGGGGAAAAGGTCTT
Organism: Lathyrus aphaca; assembly: GCA_963966055.1. Taxonomy (NCBI): domain Eukaryota; kingdom Viridiplantae; phylum Streptophyta; class Magnoliopsida; order Fabales; family Fabaceae; genus Lathyrus; species Lathyrus aphaca. The sequence goes on along the minus strand of OZ014519.1, from coordinate 296,429,654 downwards.
GTGGTTGAACCTGTGCAAGCTGAGGCACCGACTGCTGAAAATCTCTCTAAACAGATGGAAGAAGTGCTGAAAATCATTCGCAAGAGTGATTATGATATTGTTGACCAGTTGGGGCATACTCCCTCCAAAATCTCCATGTTATCTTAGTTGTTGTGTTTTGAGGCTCACGCTAAGGCCTTAATCAAGTTCCTGAAGACTGCTCACGTACCAAATGAAATTTTTGTGGATCAATTTGAGAATTGTGTTGCACACCTGACTTATGATAATGGGTTAGGCTTTTCTGATGCTGACTTGACTCCTGCCAAGAGAAACCATAACAGAGCTCTGCATATCTCCATTGAATGTAGGGGCACTACCTTGTCTCATGTGCTGGTAGACAATGGTTCTTCATTAAATGTACTCCCCAAAGAGGTTCTGGACAAGCTCAATCCCGAAGGTGTTGTATTAAGACCAAGTAATGTGGTGGTAAGGGCCTTTGATGGCTCAAGAAGAGTGGTACATGGAGAAGTAGATCTCTCGATCAAAGTAGGCTCTCAAGTCTTCGACTCTACTTTCTATGTAATGGATATTCGTCCTGCGTACTCCTGTTTGCTTGGGCGCCCCTGGATCCATGGGGCAGGTGCTGTGACTTCTACTTTACATCAGAAGTTGAAATATCCGGTGAAAGGAAAGATTGTCACTGTTTGTGGTGAAGAAGAATACATGGTCAGTCATGTGAATACTTTTAAATATGTTGAGGTGGAGGGTGAATATATTGAGACTCCTTGCCAGACATTTGAGGTAGTTCCTTGGGTCGTTCCTGCTACTGAAGCTCCCCCTGTTGTTAAAAGAGTTCTTGTGGTTACTAGAGTACCTCCTACAATGGCCTCCCTCAAAGATGCTAGAGCTGTGGTTGAAGAAGGTGGTTGTACTATTTAGGGTCAGCTTCCTGACATCCTTTACAAGTCTGACAAGTTTGGTTTGGGTTTTACTGCAGAATCCCAGAAAGCTGTTCGTCGTGCTCGTTCTGTTCGTATCACCAATCAAGGGGTCATGAGAGATCAAATCAATGTTGTGGGTGACTATAGTGAAGACTACAACCTGGACGATTGGATCTTTCCTACTGTGGGTGATGGGCTCAACAACTGGAAGACTGGAGACGTTATTCCTATCTCCTTTAGTCAGGAGTAAATACTATTACTATGTTTTTATTTTAAGTTTGTAATTTTGAACAATTAAACTTTTAAGCCTTGTGTCTTTCCCGGGGCACAATGGTATGCTTGTTTCAGGATGTCATTTCATTTGCATACCTCATTCAATAAAAATCAATGGACGCTTCATTTTCATAAATATTGTGCTCTTTGTCTTTCTTTTATTTTTATTTTTGTTTTATCAGGTATGTGTTCTTACACATACCCACATCACTAAATGCAGATCCTCATCCACTCTGGATCATGTTGATAACAATTCTACTATTGCCAATTATAATTTCGAGAATCCGATCTATCAAGCTGAAGATGGAAAAGAGGAAGATTGTGAAGTACCTGTAGAGCTTGCTAGGTGTAAACACCCCAAATTTGCCCTCACCCATTCACACCATGGCTTGTGATCATTTCATATACATAATCACCATCATAGCATCTCATATCACATTTTTGGTTCACTGCATAGATTCAAAGTCATCTGCATCTAGGGTTTGTGATCTGAGCAATCCAAGAGCTTCTTGAGCCACTCCAAAGGCTATCAATCACTTCAAAGGGGTCCATGTGTGTTCAAGTATCATATTACATCCTCTCAAAGTCAAGAATGTCAAAAAAATCACAAGAACTAAGAATGGCATGGAAGCAGAGCCAGGCTTGACTGCACAGATGACCTAAAATTAGGGTTTTGGTTTCAGAGGCCATAACTCCAAATTTTTTGTTCATTCTTGTTTCTATTGGTCTCTATATGGAATAGGGAGTATGCATATCAATTTTCATGAAGAAATTCCATGGGGAAGTCATCTGATCAAGAGTTGACTTTTCAAGCAAGTCAGTGCAAAATCAGGGCATCTGAGACCCCCAATGACCCAACCAAAGGGTGTTCTTCATCATTTTGATTGTATATGATCTTTATTTGATCATGGAAGATGGTATAAATTCACAAAATTGAAGAATCTCAAGTCTTTTGTAAAGTTGACTTTTTGGGAAGTTTGACTTTTAATGAAATTGTCATTTTAGGCAACTTTTTCAACCTTTACTTTTTGATTCAAAGAAGCTTCAAATGAAAAAACTTTGGTCATGAAAGTTGTAGAATAGATCTTTCCCTTTTCAAAAAGTACAAGAACATGACCTAATTCATTTTGGATCAAAAGTTATGGCTCACCAAAGTTGGCAAAAATCACAAAATTTCAAAGTTTCTACCAAAGAGGCATTTTGCAAAATGACTTGATCAAGTGTTCTAAAGCTACCAAATGGACTTCTAAACTTCACAACATGATTACATAACCTCTAAAAATCAGAATTGGCCCAAGGAATTTCTCATTTGTGTGACTTGATTTTCAAGAATTCATAAGCCATTTTCATAAAGATGCAAAGAGGAATTTTTGGCAAAATCATTCTCCCATGAATTGTGTGATCACTAATTGATTTCTATACATTGTCATGATCTAATGAGGCATCCCACATCAAAAAAACAGCAAGAGTTTTCACATTGACATAGCCAAAATCATGAGAAAACACAAGTGGGTAAGTTGCAAAATCTCTCACAACTCATGATCCAAATGCTGCAGACTCTCACAGGCAATCCAAGGGTCATCCTTGACTCAAGCTGAAGCAAGACAAGCCCTTAGACTGCTGCTGCCATAGCCCATGCTGCAAGTACAAATCAACTTGACTTTTTGTCCAAAACCCCCATACTCTTGGAACAGTGAGCAGCCACCTCTACTGACCTGCTCCACAGGCTACTCACACATCATGGGAGTGTTATAGCAACTCATTGGCCATTGAAACAAGACACAACACAGCCCTCACAAAAATCTGTCAAGAACTCCTCTTCTTCGAATCTCTCTCTACATCCATCAAACACTCATTTTCTCTTCACCAACAAATCATACATACTCCAAAGAACCAAAATCCACCATGAACACAGCTTGAAACCCTCTAGAACATAACTGTGAAATCTGCTACACCAGAACTCATCCTCACAAATCAGCCATCCACAAGAGCTTTGAGGCATTCCATTGAGTTCAGAAAGGCCAAGGGAGTTCATTTGCACAAGTAGGAGGTTCTGGAAGCTCACCATTGAAGCTTTCCAGCTCAGGTATGGCCAAGAACACTTTCTCACAGAACTTGTTTTTCTTGTTATAAAATGAAAGTGTATGTTGTGCTGATCATAATGATGTGTTTGAAATTAAAAATGAGTGAAAAATGAGGATGTATTGATGTTCTGAAATTTCTCCCGTGAAAAATGTTTGCTTCGATTTGCTTGATTCATGTAGTTTAAATGTTGTTTGATGGTTGATTCGTGTTCTAGGATGTTAGAGGATCATTTCCCTGTGTTTAATTTGAAGTGGGGTGGCTTGTGGTGAAGTCTAGGGTTTTGGTTCGCCGGAGAAGACGACCGGAAGTCTTCTCCGGCCACCTGAGAACCATTAACCCTAATCAGTGTCATTAATTGATGTTTGAATTTGGTACGCTAGATGCGTTGACTTAGGCTGACTGGCGCGCGTTTGAGTGGCCAGGATGCATCCTCAGAAACCCTAATCTCCATTAACTTAATTAATCCCATTTAATTAATTCGTAAACTTAATTAATCTGATTTGAATGTAGACCATTAGATTACGCGCCAAGTCAACAGCCCCTTCCCCAGAATCAATCCTGGCTCTCCATTGCGTTTACTTTTCATTTTCTTTAATTTTAATTCATTTGTTTTATATTTCTTTTGTCCATTTATTTAAAAATAGTAAACCCTTTTCAAAAATTCTGAAAATTTTTATACACACTTTTATTAATTTTCAGAAACCAAAAATATTTTTATTTTTATTTTTTGCATTAAAAATTATTTTTAAATCATTTAAAAGTTTATTTTTAATTAATTAATGAGAATTAATTAATTAAAAATACTTTTATGTATTTAAAAATCACCAAAAAATTCATGAAACCTTTAAAATCATTTAGAAACATTGTCCAACCCTCAAACCAAATTTCTTTTTTGATCTTGATGCATTTTGATAATTTTCCATGGAATTAATTCATTTTCAAAGCATTATTTTGATCCAAACTTCCAAAAATCATTTATGCCTAACCATTGAGAGTTGGACTTTGATTCTTTTTGCATTGTGTTTAGCATATCATGTAGTTTGTGAGATTAAATTGGCATGAATTGATCTTGCATTTTTCATTTGTTTGGCATTTTTCTTGTTAAGGTACCCTAAAACCCTAGAAAACTTAGGAAATTCATAACCCTAATTAGGTTAAGAGTTGGAACCTCTCCTTTGGGCAGTGAGTTAGTATAGGTTTAGGGTTCCTTTGAGGGCATTTTCAATTTTTTTATCTTGATGTTTGCTTCTGATTTTGGTTTTTGTTTGATGCTTTGATCATAAACCCTAATTTGGGCTTCCATATGCATCCATCTTGCATTTGCTTGCATACCTTGACTTTCCATAGCATTTTGTGTATCCATTTGATTCATTTGACATCTTAAGACATATTAGAAGCATGTTTGACCATTGCATCTTGCATTTTCCATGTTGTATGCCATTTTCACTTCATAACTTTTCATGTATGATCATGGTTCTTAACTTGCCTCATTTGCATCCATAAGTTTGTATGATCATCCCCATGCTTTGTTTCATGTTTGCATCATCTCATAGCATCATTAACATCATGTATGTGCTTCTGGTTTTGATTTGTATCATGTCATTTCATCTCATCTTGCATTGCATTGCATTTCTTTCACTAACTTTTCAGGTGGTAAGCAACTTTGAGAAGTGAATTTGCCTTCACTTCTCACAACTTCTTTTCACCTCTCTTATGCATCCTTGCTGCATTTTGTTATGTGTTTGAGATTGAGCTTGCTCTTTCTTCTCCTTCTTACTTTCTTTTCTCAAGTGACTTGTCTTCTTGAATGAAGCAAGTTGCTTTGCTTCTCCTTGCTCCTTTCGTCTGCTTCCTGGTGGTTCCTCTGAAGATTTCTTTCTTGAACCTCACAAACTTTAGGAACAACCAAGCATGACAATAATTAGGGTTTTGATTAGTCCCCCATTTAGATTTTACCTTTGTGTCTCATTGAGTCTTCTCTTCTCATCTCATAATCAAGGACTAAACCCTAAAGGCTTTAAGGCTTTGTGATTAAGCTTATGCCTGCATCCTTCTATTAGGATGGAGTGTATAACTTTAATCCTAAGTGTTAAACCCTTAATGTGTTTAAATCCTTTAATCAATCCATCTAATAATCATCAAGACATCAAGCTTGTAACTTGGGCCTTGCATTAGGGTTCTAATTCTTCCTTAACTGGTTAAGAAGGACTAACCCTAGTGTTAATGGACAAGTCCCCCTCAAGTTGTCTTACAAACCCTAAAACTCACTTCATCATCATACCATTAAATAAAATCCACTTAACAAAGGCTTTGTTTTGTCATGAGTTTAATTCCTAATCATGGATTAAGTTGAGGAGCTTTCCTCAGCTTAAACATTCTCATCTATTATCCTTCTATTAGGATGGTGTAATGAGTCTGTTTAATCCCTGATTATGGCTTAATCTCATTACTTAACACTGACCAAAAACACCAAAAAAATCTAAATAATCACAAGTAGGTTAATGATCTTAATCCTGCATCAAAGGAGATTAAGTGTGAGAATCTGACTTCACACTTAAGGTATTCTCATTACCCCTAATCAGAGGGAAGATGTGATGAGTTTACTAAATCCATTGGTTTAGGCTTAAGCTCATTAATCTACGACAAACTTTCAAAGGCAATAAAAGATTGAAAACTCAAAAAACAAACAATAATCGTCTCCTCCGGGATTCTTTTCTCATCTCATTCACTCATAACCGAGAACTTGCTTCTTCCGTCTAATGCAAGACAGTTTGCACCTGAGCCAGACAGGTCATACACTTGAGCATAGACAAGTAAGCAATTCACAAGTCAATTCATTTTTCAGTCTCCTTGGGTCAAACTACGGTGTTCTGACTTCCTCATTGCACAAGATGATACGTAGGCATAACTTAACAGTTATCGAACAAAAGTCTCTGTATATTCCCCCTCTTTCCAGCATTATTCTTTAGCCTCATTATCATGAGCATTTCATCTTTGTTCTTAAACTGACACTTCACTTATACACTTCACTTCTCTTACACTGACACCTGTACATCCTTTTCCAGCTCTCTGATACACAAATTGCACTGACACTACCCCTTTAAAACATAAATCTTTTAAGCGTGGATCACGTCGAGTACGACGGACAACCTGGGTGCTAATACCTTCCCAGGTTGTAACCAACCCCCTTTCTCAGTCTCTCTGGTTCGCAACCGTCTTATCCATATCTTTCTAGGTCTATGCAGCATTACCTTTCATTCGGGATAAAAATGCCTGGCTGGCGACTCTTTTCTTCCTTGTGAGTTCACTCCTGTGTGTTCTCGCATCTCTTTTCGCCGACCGTTCGCGTCTGTACCTTTATCTGGGCCATTCCCATTTATCGGGAGCGACAGCTTGGCGACTCTGCTGGGGACCCTTATACTGTAACCAGGGCTTCTGGTTCTTTTTGTGGGTTCCTCATAGCGCTTGATTGATTTGTGTTTACTGGGGTGTTATGTGCTATTTGTGCTTGTATTTTTATTTATTTTTGCTTTATGTACAGTTGTTTTATTGCTTTCTTTATAGCTTTACATATATCATACTGTCATACTGTGCTGGCTGGATCTGTTTTGTTGCTTTGGTGGGTGGGTGTTTGATTGAGAGTTGAGGTCCTATACCTGGGACCTGAGTGACACCTAGGCTAGAGTGGTTCATGTTCTTTCCCATTCCATTTCGGTCTGGTGCGGGAATATGAAACACGGTTCAGATATGGGTTTCTTCTTGAGAACTCTGTGCTGCAGATTTCCTGTAGTGCTAGGGCTATCTGGGAAGCCTGCTAAGTCTGGATGACCTTTAGTATTGACCTTCAGAAACTGAGGTGAATTAGAGGAGGATCTTTTATGGTTATTGTAAACACTGTACCTCCGGGTTAGAAGTGTTTACACTTCTCATAACTGATCCAAGTCTGAGGATCCTTGTTTTAGAACATCACCTGTGGGGGGGGTTGGGCTGTTTACAGGTTTGCAGGTACCCTTGACCTCAACATACCCTGTTACTTTGTTTTGATTAAGAGTACTCCATGTTGGAACAGTTCTTGTGATTTTAACCCTGGACATGTGACTCTTTATTTGAGTCCCCCACCTTGGTTACTGGACTTTTGAACCTCCATCTGGATTTCTTGAACATACATGGACTTATATCAGAGCAATTAATCAGATCCAGCTCAGTCACAAACCCTTGCATATCATTTGCATACATCCTCATTGCACCATTTTAACATGTGTTTATTTGTTTTTCAGGGTATCCATACTATATTTTGGCTTGGTTTTGACCCCTTCATCAGCATAGACCTATCTTCATCAGTGCTTACTTCAGCTATCAGCTACCTGCTTCAGTCACCTGCATCACCAGTCTCAGCCTGTCAGTGGCCCATCTTCAGTGTTATTCTCAGCATCTGTCTCAGCTCTTCTTCAGCAACATGGCACCTAAGAAAAGCAACATCTCCTATCATTTCTTTGAGCCTGAGTTGGCTAACATCAGGAAGATTCAAACCCTGATTACTCCAGACCATATACCACTGTTTAGAGAACATTATGGAGGAATCCTAGATGTGGTTATGAATTTGGACCCTTCATAGAGGAGCTTGATTCATACTTTCTTGCAGTTCTATGATCCCCCTCTGAGGTGCTTCACCTTCCAGAATTTTCAGTTGGGACCTTTGTTGGAAGAGTATTCATCACTGATTGGTGTACCTATCAGGGGTGGAGTCCCCTTCAACCCTGAGATGGCTTTCCCTAGTAATGAAGAGGTAGCAAAGGCATTGTATTTGGAACCAGTTCTGATTGGGCAGAACATGACAGCAAAGGTTGGAGTCTCAGGTCTTCACTTGGATTTCTTGACCTCTCAGGCTATTTTGAAGGCCTCCATGGGGGAGTGGAAGGCAGTCTGTGCAGTATTGGCCCTTAGCATATATGGGGTCATACTTTTTGCAGATGAGCCTAAGTTTGTTAGCAAGAGTGCAATCCATCTTTTCATCCCGAGGAACCCAGTGCCCACCTTACTGGGAGATTTCTACTACTCTGTCCATCAAAGGAATGAAAAGCAAAAGGGAAGATTAGTGAGATGCTGTGCTCCTTTGTTCCATACTTGGCTGCTCAAACATTTGCCAAAGACTGATGATTTCTTGAATCCTCACCAGCAAAAGAATTGGGCTAGGAGGCTTGTTGCTTTAACCTCAGATGATATCAGATGGTGCACTCAGAGCACCAAGGGCAGAGACATCATTACTAGTTGTGGGCAATTTCCCAATGTGCCTCTGATAGGAGTGAAGGGTTGCATCAACTACAACCCTCTGCTATTCAAAAGACAACTGGGCTATGCATTGGTTCACCCTCCTAAGGCACAAGATCTAGCTGAGACCCTTTATTGTGAGATCAAGCCTAATCTGGCTATTGTCAGGAAAGCATCCTGGGCTTGGGACAATGTCCAGACTAAAGGGGTAACCATTCTTGGGAGATGCAACAATGTGGCCTCAGCTCAGTACTATGAGTGGTCTCATGCCAGGGCTCAAGTTTCTGGGATGCCCTTCACCATTGAAGATGTGCCTGGGCCATCCACAGCACCACCTCCAGCAACTGTCAGCTTAGAGGAGTTTGAGAAGTTGAAAGAGAGAAATGAGAATCTGACTCAGGCTCTACAGAAGACCCTCTGGGAGAGGAGTGATGGTCGGCTGGACATTGAAAGGTTAGAGAAGCTAAAGGTGGAGCATCTAGCCAGGATTGAAAAGTCAGAGGATTACATGAAGAAGTCAAGGGCTGGAGATCAGATCTTGAAAAATGCCTGCAAAGAGGCCCAATTCCAGAGAGCTATGACTGATTTGTATCTGAAGGAGAGTCAAGCTAGGTGGGTCAGGATCACCGAAGCTCGCACTCAGGAGGATAAAAGGACTCAGGATAAGATTGAGCAGTTGGAGGCTAATGCAAAGGAGCAACAAGAAGCCTTGGTAGCAGCCCAAAGAGAGATCTCAGAATTGAAAATTAGAGCTGGTGTGAAAAGGTCAAAGGACCAGGGCAGACACAAGAAGCTAACTGCAGCTATTGCCACCAGGAATCTTCTCATCAGGAACCTTACAGAGCATCCAGCTGACCCTGTGACTGAAGCACTTCTAAAGGAAGTTCAGGAGGATGAGTTTGGTCTTAGTGTCTGACCTTTTGCTTGTTGTCACTTTCATTTCATTGTACTTTTCCTTTTTTATTGTTGTATTTTGACCCCTCAGAGGGCATGTATTGTAAAAGAAACAAATTATGTATCATTCACTTTTGTAATATATTCATTAGTTTGTTTTATCTGAGTTTCTTTCAAGCAACATCACAAGCATCTTCCTCAAGGGTCTGGAAAGGTCAAAACCAAGTGCCAAACCGGATACCTTGGAAATAAATAAGCATACTGCATTGCATACTAACCTTTTGTTTTGTTTTGTAGGTTTTTGTTTTATTGTTACTAACTCTGTTGTGACTTCAGGAACTATTGCTCGACGTCGGGTGTTTCCACTCAACCGTCCACACAGATATCCAACCCGCAACAACCTTCCGGGTATACAAATGGACCAAGTACAGCAGGACCTTACAGAGGTCAGGACCCAAATGGCCAATGAAAGACTAGAAATGAGGAATCAGATGACTCAGTTTATGGAGGTGATGAATAATATGGCTCAAAGCCAAGAGAGACTAAGAGCACTGGTAGAGAGGCAGAATCAGGAAGACCCCCATCTAGGGACTGCTGGGACAAGCAACAATGAGAGAGTTCAACCCCATGTTAATCCTCCAGTCTATGGACCCCACCTTCATCCAGAGATCAACATCCCTGTTAATGTGCAAGGGACTGCCACTGCAGGTAGAGTGCTGCAAGAAGACCCCCAGGAAGATCAGTTCACAGTGATGGGAGCTGGGGAGGAAGCCTATGACAGAAGGCTAAATGAGATTGCTGAGAAACTAAGATCCCTGGAGTCCCAGAATTCTTTGGGCTTTGATGTTATGGACATGGGCTTAGTGGACGGGGTCAGGATTCCCCACAAATTTAAACCACCGTGCTTTGAGAAGTACAACGGAACTTCCTGTCCCCGGACCCATTTACAATCCTTTCTGGGGAGGCTAAAGGCATATACCATGGATGAAAAGCTATGGATGTTTTATTTTGAAGATAGCTTAACAGGAGCTTCAAGAGAATGGTACTCTCACCTGACCAGAGCAACCATCAGATGTTGGAAGGACTTGGCAGAGGCTTTCATTAGACAATACCAGTACAACTTGGATATGGCCCCCAACAGGACCCTCCTGATGGGGATGTCTCAATCATCCAAGGAAAGCTTTCGGGAGTATGCTCAGAGGTGGCGACAGCTTGCTGCTGCTGTCCAGCCACCCATGTCAAAGAGGGAGATGGCTGATATGTTTATGAACACCCTCCAAGGGACATACATTGATAGGCTAGCTGCCTTTTCTTCCACTAGCTTTGCTGATGTAGTCATAGCCGGGGAAAGAATTGAGAGCCTGTTAAAGATGGGCAAAATTTCTGACAACGGTGCTAGCTCATCCAGCAACACAAGAAAGCCTTTTGTGGGCCCAAGAAGAGCTGGTGAGACCAATGCTATCCATACCAGTAGAGGCAGACCCCAATATGTTCATAGGTCTGTGGCAGCAGTCACCATTCCCGCTCCAATTCATCCTCAACCAGCTTATCAACAGCAGCAATCCCATTACCAGCAACAAACTCAGTATCCACCTCAGAGAAATTATAACAACAACAACACCAGCAACAACAATCAGCAAAGACCATATCAACAGAGACCTTCTCAAGCCAATAGGGTGATCGATCCGATCCCTATGCCCTATGCCACATTACTGCCACAACTCCTGAAACTCAACCTGGTTGAGTTAAGGACATTGGCACCTCCAGATCCTACCAGTCTGCCCAGAAATTATGACGCCAGCGCCAGATGTGCTTTTCACTCAAATGCACCTGGCCACAGTACAGAGAAGTGCAGGGCTTTGCACATGAAAGTACAGGATTTAGTGGATTCCAAAGCTCTAAATTTTGCACCACCACCAAATGTTAACAAGAACCCTATGCCACACCACGGAGGACCCAGAATTAATGCTATTGAAGAAGATAAGCCATCTTACTTGATAACCAGTGTGGGTCAGATTCGGACACCCTTGGTAGAGATCAAAGCTCAACTCCTTGAATGTCAAATGTTCCCGGGATGTGAGCTAGGGTGTACTTATTGCAACATTTCAGTGAATGGGTGTGATAACTTGAGAGATGGCATAGATGGTCGCATCCAGAGTGGCCTGCTTCAAATCACCACATCAATACCTACCAATCCAGCAATCTCCTTAACAACAGTTCCAGAATCGTCTACAACTGCAACAACCATTGTTCCAAACAACTCTTCAATCTCGTCAACAAATGTTTCATCTGTTACTTCAACGGACCAAACATCAACAAACATCCCTTCTACAACTTCAGCACCCCTTCATTCAGAGTCTCCTACAACAACAACACCCATCCAGTCAACAGTGTCTCCTACAACATCAACAGCAAACAATGAAAGCGTCTCAACAGTTACAATTTATTATGATCCTGCCAATGATTCTGCCTACAACTCACAAAATGCCACTCCTATCAGAGCACCAGTCACAATATACTATGATCCACATACTATCATGGTCCCTTCTGCAGCTGCCATCAGTCCAGTCACTATCACAGTGCCTGGGCCAGTACCTTATGAAAACAGTAATGCCATCCCTTGGCATTACGGCTCCGACCTATACTGCGAAGGACAGAAAATCACTCTTGAATCATCAACTTCTTCACCACAAATATACAATGTGGGGGGAGGCGGAGGCTTCACTCGAAGCGGACGTCTCTTTGCCCTGCAAATTCAAAGACCCACTGCTGAAGCAGAAGCTGCTGCCAAGGCAAAAGGGAAGAGCATGGTGCAAGAAGAGCAAATTGTTAAAGAAGCTTTGAAAACACCTTTTGATCAAGAAGTTGATGAATTCATGAGAATCATCAAGAAGAGTGATTACAAGGTAGTGGACCAGCTTCACCACACGCCTTCCAAGATCTCCATTCTATCATTGCTTATGTGCTCCGAGGCTCATCGGAACGCACTACTAAAAGTCTTGCACGCAGCTTATGTGCCAGAAGAGATCACAGTCAATCAGTTGGAAGCTGTGGTTGGAAATGTTAATGCTAGTAATCGACTAGGATTTACCAACACTGATTTGACTACAGAAGGCCGCAATCACAACAAGGCTTTGCACATTACCATGGAGTGTAAGGGTGCAGTTCTTTCACATGTACTGGTAGACACAGGGTCATCCCTCAATGTCTTACCTAAAAAATCCCTTGTGAAGCTGGAGTATGAAGGATTAGCATTAAGCCCCAGTAACTTAGTAGTGAGAGCCTTTGACGGTTCTAAGAGATCAGTTCTGGGAGAAATTGAGTTGCCTATAACGATTGGCCCACAAACTTTCAAAACGACCTTCTACGTGATGGACATTCAGCCGGCCTACAGATGTTTGTTGGGTAGACCATGGATTCATGCCGCTGGCGCAGTCACGTCTACCCTTCACCAGAAGTTAAAATTCGAGTGGGAGGGCCAAGTCGTTACTATTTGTGGAGAGGAAGATATTTTTGTTAGCCATCTGGCTACATACAAATACATTGAGATGGATGGGGAGATCCACGAAACCATGAGTCAAGGGTTTGAGGCCCTGAACATCAACGAAGCATCTGCTGTACTTGGGACTTCCATGACATCCTACCAGCAAGCCAGTAAGGTTGTGGAAGAAGGGAATGCTCAAGGCTGGGGCAAACTGTTGCCTGTGGAGAAGAAAGAGGAAAGATTTGGGTTGGGTTACAAACCAACTCAACAAGATCAAGCAGAGGATGCTAAGAAGCCCAACTTTGTTAGTGGGGGAATGCTCACCCCTGATACTGTAAACAACTTGGAAGATGAGTCGGAAGATGAACGCAACCTGGAGAGCTAGATACGTCCAAGGATCTCGGGGAGCCGTATCTCAAACTGGTCTTCCCAGGAAATTATAAGGGTTACTCCTGCAGAGTAATTATTATTTCCTGTATATTTTGAGCATGCATCAAGTCTTGCATCTTGCCCAAGATGACAAGACTCATTTTGTAATCGGGCCATCTGTAATTTTTGTGCAACAAGATTAATTAATGAAATATCAGACATCTTTTGCAAATGAGTCTTTTTCTTTTCTGCTCACTGTTTTTCCATTTTTCTTTTTGTACAAAAAAATAAATGGAAATTTTTTCAAAATGACAACTTTATTTCACTTTTCTAAACAAGATTAAAATCAATCACTAAAATGAACAAACTGAACCCTTGCAGAGAGTGCCTTCCAGACCGCACCGACAACAACACGGCTATGACTTCGTATGACTCTGACAATCCGATCAATCAAGCTGATGAAGGGGTCGAAGAAGATTACGAGCTTCCTGAAGAGTTAGCCAGATTGTTGAGACAAGAGGAGAAGGTTATCACTCCTCATCAGGAGGAGGTCGAAACGATTAATCTTGGTACAGATGAAGACGTGAAAGAGGTTAAGATCGGGGCCTGCCTACAAGACTCAGTGAAGAAACAGCTGATTGACCTGCTTCAGGAGTATGTGGATGTGTTTGCTTGGTCTTATCAAGATATGCCAGGGTTGGACACCGACATTGTTATGCACAAGCTGCCTTTGAGAGAAGAATACCCACCGGTCAAACAGAAACTGCGCCGTACTCGCCCAGACATGGAAATGAAGATCAAAGAAGAGGTACAAAAGCAGTGGGACGCCGGGTTCCTTGCTGTGACTAGCTATCCACCGTGGGTTGCTAATATTGTACCTGTGCCTAAGAAAGACAACAAGGTAAGAATGTGTGTTGACTACCGGGACCTGAACAGAGCCAGCCCGAAAGATGATTTCCCATTACCTCACATTGATGTATTGGTTGATAACACGGCTCAGTTCTCGGTATTCTCCTTCATGGGCGGATTTTCAGGATACAATCAGAACGAGATGTCGCCTGAAGACATGGAGAAGACAACCTTCATCACCCCCTGGGGCACTTTCTGTTATAAGGTGATGCCATTCGGATTGAAGAACGCTGGTGCAACATATCAACGGGCTATGGTAACGTTATTCCACGATATGATCCATAAAGAAATCGAGTGTTACGTGGATGACATGATTGCCAAGTCCCTCACAAAAGAAGACCACCTGGTGAATCTGCTGAAGTTATTCAAGCGTCTGAGGAAGTACCAACTGAAGCTGAACCCCAACAAGTGCACATTCGGGGTGCGATCCGGTAAGCTGCTGGGCTTTATTGTAAGCGAGAAAGGGATTGAAGTTGACCCTGATAAAGTCAAAGCCATTCAAGAAATGCCTGCACCGAAGTCTGAGAAAGAAGTTCTAGGGTTTCTAGGTAGAATGAACTACATCTCAAGGTTCATATCTCACCTTACAGCAACTTGTGAACCCTTGTTCAAACTGTTAAGAAAAGAACAGACGGTCAGGTGGAACGAAGACTGCCAGAGGGCTTTTGACAAGATCAAAGAATACCTGCAAGAACCACCAATCCTTATGCCTCCAGTTGAAGGAAGACCTCTGATAATGTACTTGACAGTATTAGAGGAGTCAATGGGGTGTGTGCTGGGCCAGCATGACGAGTCTGGTCGAAAAGAGTATGCAATATACTACCTGAGCAAAAAGTTTACCGACTGTGAACAACGTTATTCACTGCTCGAGAAAACTTGCTGTGCTTTAGCGTGGGCTGCTCGCCGACTGAGACAGTATATGTTGACCCACACTACTTTATTGATCTCAAAAATGGACCCAGTTAAGTACATTTTTGAGAAGCCAACTCTTACCGGACGGGTTGCAAGATGGCAAATGATCCTCACAGAATATGATATCCAGTACACATCTCAGAAAGCCATCAAGGGCAGTGTATTGTCTGAATATCTTGCTGAGCAACCCATTGATGATTACCAGCCTATGAGGTTTGACTTCCCTGATGAAGACATCATGTTCATAAAAGCGAAAGATCATGAAAATCCTATTCACACTGAAGGGCCTGACCCAGAAGAAGAATGGACTATGATGTTTGATGGGGCTGTTAACATGAATGGTCGTGGTGTTGGTGCAGTACTCATTACACCTAAAGGAGTTCACATGCCTTTCTTGGCAAAACTCACCTTTAACTGCACCAACAACGAAGCTGAATACGAAGCTTGCATTATGGGTCTTGAGGAAGTTATTGACCTCAGGATCAAGACATTGACCGTATTCGGAGATTCAGCTCTGGTAGTTAATCAAACCAATGGCAAATGGTACACCCACCAGGATCATCTGATACCTTACAGGGACTATACAAGAAAGTTATTGACTTTCTTCACAATGGTCAAGCTTGAGTATATCCCTCGGGACGAGAATCAGTTTGCAGATGCTCTGGCTACCATTTCATCTATGATCAAAGTTCAAGCTTCCAGCTTTGTACCGCAGATTTCAGTGTCCAGACTTGATAGACCAGCATATGTATTTGCAGCAGATATTGTCAAAGATGATAAGCCTTGGTTCCATGACATTAATTGCTTCTTGGAGGATCAAACATACCCATCTGGGGCATCTTCCAATGATAAGAAGACTTTGAGAAGGCTTGCTGGTAGTTTATTTCTGAACACTGATGGTTCCCTATACAAGAGAAACTTTGATATGGTACTCCTCAGATGCGTTGATAGAACAGAAGCAGACTTGTTAATGCATGAGGTGCACGAAGGATCCTTTGGTACCCATGCAGGAGGGCATGCCATGGCTAAAAAGTTGTTAAGATCAGGCTATTACTGGATCACAATGGATGCCGACTGTTGTGCCTATGCCAGAAAATGCCATAAATACCAGATCTATGCGGATAAGGTGCATGTGCCTCCCAATCCTCTGAATGTGATGTCTTCACCCTGGCCCTTTGCTATGTGGGGCATTGATATGATTGGCAAGATCGAGCCGACTGCTTCAAATGGCCACAGATTCATCCTGGTCGCCATTGACTATTTCACCAAGTGGGTCGAAGCAGCTTCCTATGCCAATGTTTCAAGACAAGTGGTAGCCAGATTTCTGAAGAGAGATATCATTTGTCGATACGGAGTTCCCGAGCGAATCATTACTGATAATGGTTCCAATTTAAACAACAAAATGATGGCAGAGCTGTGCCGGGACTTCAAGATCCAACACCACAATTCTTCTCCTTACAGGCCAAAGATGAACGGCGCTGTTGAGGCAGCTAACAAAAATATCAAGAAGATTGTGCAGAAGATGGTAGTCACCTACAAAGACTGGCATGAAATGCTACCATTTGCCTTGCATGGGTACCGCACATCAATCAGAACATCCACTGGGGCAACACCTGATCAGCTTGTATATGGCATGGAGGCAGTCCTACCTGTTGAAGTTGAATTACCCTCCTTGCGAGTACTGATGGATGTTAAGCTGAACGAAGCAGAATGGGTCCGGTCCCGATACGAACAACTGAGTTTGATTGAAGAGAAAAGATTGGCTGCAATCTGTCACGGGCAGCTATATCAGAAAAGAATGAAGAGAGCCTTCGATTAGAAAGTCAGGCACCGAGAATACCAAGTAGGAGATCTTGTGCTGAAAAGAATCCTCCCTCCGCATACAGACCACAGGGGAAAATGGACTCCAAACTATGAAGGACCATTCGTGGTAAAGAATGTTTTCTCCGGTGGAGCACTAATGCTCAGCACTATGGATGGTGAAGACTTCCCGTCCCCTGTGAATTCAAATGCAGTTAAAAAATACTTCGCATAAAATGACCCGCTGGACATAAAAACAGAATATAAGTCCAGGCAAAAATAGGGCATCCCGGCGAGTCAAAAACAGAATAAAAGACTCGGGCAAAAATAAGGGAAAATAAACAAAAATGTACACCCGCTGAGTTGAAAAGCCGCATTGGACAACTCAGGCAAAAATGGGTATCCCGATGGATTGAAAACCCGAAAGGGCGATCCATGCAAAATAAGGGAATAAGCGAACAACTGCACTCTGAATTCGTCTGTATCACCTACAACTTGGTAAGCTTCGAAAGGATCAAGCTTCTTTCAGAATCAGCCTTCTTTAGAAAGCAAGACGAGAAGAACGTCAAAAGTCATACGAGTCATAGCAAAAGAGGAAGCTCCTTAAAGCGTCGTCAACATTGCCAACATCTTTTGTTTCTCAATTTGTAACAATCTCCTCATTTCAGGAGATGTGTTTCTTTGACTGTATCTTGCCAATTCAGGGCATGTGAATTAATAAAAAAGATTTTCAGTCAAGTTTCACCTCGTACACTTCATTTTATTTGCAAAAATGTCTGATGTCTTCAAGAATACTGATTGCATGAATACAGATGCTTATCCTAAAAAAAAAAAATAATAAAAACTACGTGCTTGCAGGAAATATACTTACTCTCGGGAGTGTCTCACTCCTATGACGGAATCCGGTAAGGGATGCCTCGGGATTACTTGTGTGTTTCTCTGTCTTTGCAGGATTGTAGGTATTCAAAAGCGCAACATGGGGCATGAAAGCTTCATCCCAGCAAGTTGGCAAATCAACACTCACTCAGTCTTAGCCCCAAGTGCTTGCTCCCCAGCTGAGTTGCCACTTGTTGCTTCTCCCAGCCGAGGAGCCAATCATTCTTCCTTCTCAGCCAAGTACAAAAGCCAGGGAACCACTTCCCCACAGAGTGTCAGCCTCTATCCAGAAGAGCAATGCATGAAGGAATCACAACAGAGTGACGAAAGCTTCTACAAACCCAAGCTGGGTCCCTCATTAATAAGAATAGGTCTATCAGTGACCTATTTCCTTAAGCAGAGTCATATGTACTAGATCTACCAACGGTCTTATCCCCAGCTGGGATGTCCGCTTCAAACAGATTGACCAGAGATCTTCGCAGCAATGGGATCCGAATTTCGGATCGGGATCTTTTGCATGATCATAGCATTCGTATCATATTCACCCCACAAAACGTAGCATTCCGTTTAATACGGAGCATTACGGCAAAAATCAAACATGAAGCATAATCATAAGTCATGGTTTGAATCAAACACTTGTGAATATTATCAACCCATCAATATACAGAATACCCCCCCCCCCCAGATTCCCCAGCAAAAGCAGTTGCCTCACATTCACAAACATCAGTATATACTTCTTGACACCCGTCCGTGTCATCATATCCCCAGCAGAAAGCCAAAGCATCCCCTTTGCACTCACAGATACTTCTATATATACATTTCCTTGACATCCGTCCATGTCATTGTCCCCAGTACAGTAGCATAAAAACTTTGTATACCAGATATTTGTTTATGCTATACTCTTCTCCTCTTGACACTCGTCTGTGTCACTCTCTCCAGCAGATTGAAAGCTCAAATATACACTACTCATACTTATTTATACAGATACTCGTCCGTATCTCGTATACACCATTTATATCCCCGCAGATTCGACACTCGTCCGTGTTCTTTGTTAACCCGTTGGTACTCGTTCGTACCATCATCTCAGAACATGCGTCTAGCGTTTGTTTCTACATGATACTCGTCCGTATCATAGTCTTAAGGATGCTCGTCCGCATCTTTAATCCATACACGTGTCAAACACTCTTGCCTTTTTGAATTTTGACACTCGTATGTGTCTACCTTTCCCCAGAAGAGTCCCCTCAGAATCAACACTCGTCCGTGTTCCTTGTTAACCAGTTGATACTCGTCCGTATCATCATCTCTGAACATGTGTCAGTATTTGTTTCTACCTGATACTCGTCCGTATCATAGTTAAAGGGGTGCTCGTCCGCATCTTTAATCTATACACAATACCAAACACTTATACCTTTTATTTCTTGGATGTAAACACTCGTCCGTGTTTACTACTCCCCAGTAAAGTGAATTTCCCTTTTATCTGACATTCGTCCTATGTCATGATAAACCTTGAGAGCAGCCATCCCCTGCTAGGTGATCGTCCTCCACCTCTTGATGATCGTCCTTCATCATGCTCGTCCGATGGCCGTCCCCATCGTTGACCCTTTCTATCCGACATTCGTCCTATGTCGCGATATTTAGCAGCCGTCCCCTGCTAGGTGATCGTCCTTCACCTTTTGATGATCGTCCTTCATCATTTTATCCAATGGCCGTCCCCATTGTTGATTATGGTTATCTGACATTCGTCTTATGTCATGATAAACCTTGAGAGCAGCCGTCCCCTGCTAGGTGGTCGTCCTCCACCTCTTGATGATCGTCCTTCATCATGCTCGTCTGATGGCCGTCCCCATCGTTGACCTTTTATCCGGCATTCGTCCTATGTCGCGATATTTTCGGCAGCCGTACCCTGCCAGGTGGTCGTCCTCCACCTTTGATGACCGTCCCTCATCTTATCCCCAACAGAGCAGCCGTCCCCTGCTAGGTGATCGTCCTTAACCTTTGATGATCGTACCTCATCATCTGTTTATTTCATTCATTCTTTAACCCGATGGCCGTCCCCGTCGTGGTCCCTTTTCCTTTTCCTGATGATCGTCCTTCATCAGTTTAGCCCGGTGGACGTCCCCATCATTTTTCATAAGATCCCCAGAGAATCTTATAGCTTTACTCAATGGCCGTCCCCATCATGATCCCTTTTATCCCCAGCATGTCGGCCGTCCCCGTCATTGCTTTACTTCCCGCACCTTTCCCAGCATGTCGGTCGTCCCCGTCATTGCTCTTTCCCAGCAGTCGTCCTCTGTTCGACGGTCGTCCTCCGTCGCCCATACTTTACAATATACTTTATTTTCCTTTACAATCTATATCCCTTTTCTTCTTCATTCTGTGAGTGCAAATTTTGGACTGTCTTTGGTATTCAACCACAAGTTACCTTGTTTGCCTGTTAAGCCGTTGCTTACATCCTGCACAGCTAACTCATGTTTGAATAGGGGCAGCTGTAAACACCCCAAATTTTCCCTCACCCATTCACACCATGGCTTGTGATCATTTCATATACATAATCACCATCATAGCATCTCATATCACATTTTTGGTTCACTGCATAGATTCAAAGTCATCTGCATTTAGGGTTTGTGATCTGAGCAATCCAAGAGCTTCTTGAGCCACTCCAAAGGCTATCAATCACTTCAAAGGGGTCCATGTGTGTTCAAGTATCATATTACATTCTCTCAAAGTCAAGAATGTCAAAAAAATCACAAGAACTAAGAATGGCATGGAAGCAGAGCCAGGCTTGACTGCACAGATGACCTAAAATTAGGGTTTTGGTTTCAGAGGCCATAACTCCAAATATTTTGTTAATTCTTGTTTCTATTGGTCTCTATATGGAATAGGGAGTATGCATATCAATTTTCATGAAGAAATTCCATGGGGAAGTCATCTGATCAAGAGTTGACTTTTCAAGCAAGTCAGTGCAAAATCAGGGCATCTGAGACCCCCAATGACCCAACCAAAGGGTGTTCTTCATCATTTTGATTGTATATGATCTTTATTTGATCATGGAAGATGGTAGAAGTTCACAAAATTGAAGAATCTCAAGTCTTTTGTAAAGTTGACTTTTTGGGAAGTTTGACTTTTAATGAAATTGTCATTTTAGGCAACTTTTTCAACCTTTACTTTTTGATTCAAAGAAGCTTCAAATGAAAAAACTTTGGTCATGAAAGTTGTAGAATAGATCTTTCCCTTTTCAAAAAGTACAAGAACATGACCTAATTCATTTTGGATCAAAAGTTATGGCTCACCAAAGTTGGCAAAAATCACAAAATTTCAAAGTTTCTACCAAAGAGGCATTTTGCAAAATGACTTGATCAAGTGTTCTAAAGCTACCAAATGGACTTCTAAACTTCACAACATGATTACATAACCTCTAAAAATCAGAATTGGCCCAAGGAATTTCTCATTTGTGTGACTTGATTTTCAAGAATTCATAAGCCATTTTCATAAAGATGCAAAGAGGAATTTTTGGCAAAATCATTCTCCCATGAATTGTGTGATCACTAATTGATTTCTATACATTGTCATGATCTAATGAGGCATCCCACATCAAAAAAACAGCAAGAGTTTTCACATTGACATAGCCAAAATCATGAGAAAACACAAGTGGGTAAGTTGCAAAATCTCTCACAACTCATGATCCAAATGCTGCAGACTCTCACAGGCAATCCAAGGGTCATCCTTGACTCAAGCTGAAGCAAGACAAGCCCTTAGACTGCTGCTGCCATAGCCCATGCTGCAAGTACAAATCAACTTGACTTTTTGTCCAAAACCCCCATACTCTTGGAACAGTGAGCAGCCACCTCTACTGACCTGCTCCACAGGCTACTCACACATCATGGGAGTGTTATAGCAACTCATTGGCCATTGAAACAAGACACAACACAGCCCTCACAAAAATCTGTCAAGAACTCCTCTTCTTCGAATCTCTCTCTACATCCATCAAACACTCATTTTCTCTTCACCAACAAATCATACATACTCCAAAGAACCAAAATCCACCATGAACACAGCTTGAAACCCTCTAGAACATAACTGTGAAATCTGCTACACCAGAACTCATCCTCACAAATCAGCCATCCACAAGAGCTTTGAGGCATTCCATTGAGTTCAGAAAGGCCAAGGGAGTTCATTTGCACAAGTAGGAGGTTCTGGAAGCTCACCATTGAAGCTTTCCAGCTCAGGTATGGCCAAGAACACTTTCTCACAGAACTTGTTTTTCTTGTTATAAAATGAAAGTGTATGTTGTGCTGATCATAATGATGTGTTTGAAATTAAAAATGAGTGAAAAATGAGGATGTATTGATGTTCTGAAATTTCTCCCGTGAAAAATGTTTGCTTCGATTTGCTTGATTCATGTAGTTTAAATGTTGTTTGATGGTTGATCCGTGTTCTAGGATGTTAGAGGATCATTTCCCTGTGTTTAATTTGAAGTGGGGTGGCTTGTGGTGAAGTCTAGGGTTTTGGTTCGCCGGAGAAGACGACCGAAAGTCTTCTCCGGCCACCTGAGAACCATTAACCCTAATCAGTGTCATTAATTGATGTTTGAATTTGGTACGTTAGATGCGTTGACTTAGGCTGACTGGCGCGCGTTTGAGTGGCCAGGATGCATCCTCAGAAACCCTAATCTCCATTAACTTAATTAATCCCATTTAATTAATTCGTAAACTTAATTAATCTGATTTGAATGTAGACCATTGGATTACGCGCAAAGTCAACAACCCCTTCCCCAGAATCAATCCTGGCTCTCCATTGCGTTTACTTTACATTTTCTTTAATTTTAATTCATTTGTTTTATATTTCTTTTGTCCATTTATTTAAAAATAGTAAACCCTTTTCAAAAATTCTGAAAATTTTTATACACACTTTTATTAATTTTCAGAAACCAAAAATATTTTTATTTTTATTTTTTGCATTAAAAAATATTTTTAAATCATTTAAAAGTTTATTTTTAATTAATTAATGAGAATTAATTAATTAAAAATACTTTTAGGTATTTAAAAATCACCAAAAAATTCATAAAACCTTTAAAATCATTTAGAAACATTGTCCAACCCTCAAACCAAATTTCTTTTTTGATCTTGATGAATTTTGATAATTTTCCATGGAATTAATTCATTTTCAAAGCATTATTTTGATCCAAACTTCCAAAAGTCATTTCTGCCTAACCATTGAGAGTTGGACTTTGATTCTTTTTGCATTGTGTTTAGCATATCATGTAGTTTGTGAGATTAAATTGGCATGAATTGATCTTGCATTTTTCATTTGTTTGGCATTTTTCTTGTTAAGGTACCCTAAAACCCTAGAAAACTTAGGAAATTCATAACCCTAATTAGGTTAAGAGTTGGAACCTCTCCTTTGGGCAGTGAGTTAGTATAGGTTTAGGGTTCCTTTGAGGGCATTTTCAATTTTTTTATCTTGATGTTTGCTTCTGATTTTGGTTTTTGTTTGATGCTTTGATCATAAACCCTAATTTGGGCTTCCATATGCATCCATCTTGCATTTGCTTGCATACCTTGACTTGCCATAGCATTTTGTGTATCCATTTGATTCATTTGACATCTTAAGACATATTAGAAACATGTTTGACCATTGCATCTTGCATTTGCCATGTTGTATGCCATTTGCACTTCATAACTTTTCATGTATGATCATGGTTCTTAACTTGCCTCATTTGCATCCATAAGTTTGTATGATCATCCCCATGCTTTGTTTCATGTTTGCATAATCTCATAGCATCATTAACATCATGTATGTGCTTCTGGTTTTGATTTGCATCATGTCATTTCATCTCATCTTGCATTGCATTGCATTTCTTTCACTAACTTTTCAGGTGGTAAGCAACTTTGAGAAGTGAATTTGCCTTCACTTCTCACAACTTCTTTTCACCTCTCTTATGCATCCTTGCTGCATTTTGTTATGTGTTTGAGATTGAGCTTGCTCTTTCTTCTCCTTCTTACTTTTTTTTCTCAAGTGACTTGTCTTCTTGAATGAAGCAAGTTGCTTTGCTTCTCCTTGCTCCTTTCATCTGCTTCCTGGTGGTTCCTCTGAAGATTTCTTTCTTGAACCTCACAAACTTTAGGAACAACCAAGCATGACAATAATTAGGGTTTTGATTAGTCCCCCATTTAGATTTTACCTTTGTGTCTCATTGAGTCTTCTCTTCTCATCTCATAATCAAAGACTAAACCCTAAAGGCTTTAAGGCTTTGTGATTAAGCTTATGCCTGCATCCTTCTATTAGGATGGAGTGTATAACTTTAATCCTAAGTGTTAAACACTTAATGTGTTTAAATCCTTTAATCAATCCATCTAATAATCATCAAGACATCAAGCTTGTAACTTGGGCCTTGCATTAGGGTTCTAATTCTTCCTTAACTGGTTAAGAAGGACTAACCCTAGTGTTAATGGACAAGTCCCCCTCAAGTTGTCTTACAAACCCTAAAACTCACTTCATCATCATACCATTAAATAAAATCCACTTAACAAAGGCTTTGTTTTGTCATGAGTTTAATTCCTAATCATGGATTAAGTTGAGGAGCTTTCCTCAGCTTAAACATTCTCATATATTATCCTTCTATTAGGATGGTGTAATGAGTCTGTTTAATCCCTGATTATGGCTTAATCTCATTACTTAACACTGAACAACAACACCAAAAACATCTAAATAATCACAAGTAGGTTAATGATCTTAATCCTGCATCAAAGGAGATTAAGTGTGAGAATCTGACTTCACACTTAAGGTATTCTCATTACCCCTAATCAGAGGGAAAATGTGATGAGTTTACTAAATCCATTGGTTTAGGCTTAAGCTCATTAATCTACGACAAACTTTCAAAGGCAATAAAAGATTTAAAACTCAAAAAACAAACAATAATCGTCTCCTCCGGGATTCTTTTCTCATCTCATTCACTCATAACCGAGAACTTGCTTCTTCCGTCTAATGCAAGACAGTTTGCACCTGAGCCAGACAGGTCATACACTTGAGCATAGACAAGTAAGCAATTCACAAGTCAATTCATTTTTCAGTCTCCTCGGGTCGAACTACGGTGTTCTGACTTCCTCATTGCACGAGAGGATACGTAGGCATAACTTAACAGTTATCGAACAAAAGTCTCTGTATATTCCCCCTCTTTCCAGCATTATTATTTAGCCTCATTATCATGAGCATTTCATCTTTGTTCTTACATTGACATTTCACTTATACACTTCACTTCTCTTACACTGACACCTGTACATCCTTTTCCAGCTCTCTGATACACAAATTGCACTGACACTACCCCTTTAAAACATAAATCTTTTAAGCGTGGATCCCGTCGAGTACGACGGACAATCTGGGTGCTAATACCTTCCCAGGTTGTAACCAACCCGCTTTCTCAGTCTCTCTGGTTCGCAACCGTCTTATCCATATCTTTCTAGGTCTATGCAGCATTACCTTTCCTTCGGGATAAAAATGCCTAGCTGGCGACTCTTTTCTTCCATGTGAGTTCACTCCTGTGTGTTCTCGCATCTCTTTTCGCCGACCGTTCGCGTCTGTACCTTTATCTGGGCCATTCCCATTTATCGGGAGCGACACTAGGTTGTTACAACAAGAAGAGAAAGCTATACAGCCACATGAAGAGCCAATCGAAATTGTGAATCTGGGGACCGAAGAAAACAGGAAAGAGGTCAAGATAGGGGCTGAACTAGAAGATGGTGTTAAGAGCAGACTAATTCAGATGTTACGTGATTATGTGGAGATCTTTGTTTGGTCCTATGAAGATATGCCAGGGCTGGATACAAACATTGTGGTTCACCGTTTACCAGTAAAAGAAGATTGTCGTCCGAAGAAGCAGAAGGTTCGTCGCATGCGTCCCGAAATGTCAGAAACGATTAAAGGAGAAGTGATGAAACAGTTTGATGCATGGTTCTTAGATGTGACTTCTTATCCTCAATGGGTTGCAAACGTGGTACCAGTACCTAAGAAGGATGGTAAGGTACGAATGTGTGTAGACTACAGAGATTTGAATAAGGTCAACCCTAAAGATGACTTTCCACTTCCTCATATTGATGTTCTGGTAGACAACACTGCTCAGCACAAAGTATTCTCTTTCATGGATGGTTTCTATGGTTACAATCAAATTAAGATAGCACCTGAAAATATGGAGAAGACTACGTTTGTTACACAGTGGGGCACCTTTTGCTATAAAGTGATACCATTTTATCTTCATGGTTATCGTACTACAATACACACTTCAACAGGGGCAACCCCATTCTCCTTAGTCTATGGTATGGAAGCAGTTCTACCCATTGAAGTTCAGATCCCCTCCTTAAGAATCATGAAGGATGCAGGCTTGGATGAAGATGAGTGGGTTCAGACTCGACTTGACCAGATAAATTTGATTGATGAGAAAAGGTTGGCAGCTGTGTGTCATGGTCAGATGTACCAGAAACGGATGATCAAAGCTTTTAATAAGAAGGTTAAGCAAAAAGTATATCAGGCTGGTGACGTGGTAATCAAGCATATCATATTACCACAGGGTGATCCTAGGGGCAAATGGACTCCTACATATGAAGGACCATTTGTAGTTAAGAAGGTATTCTCAGGAGGTGCCATGATGCTTACTACTATGGACGGTGAAGACTTCCCACAACCTATAAACGCAGACATAGTTAAAAAATACTACGCATAAAAAGAGACCTGCTAGGTTGACTGGCCTAGGAAAAAATAAGGGCATCCCGGTGAACCAAAAGGGTTCGAGCAAAAATTAGGGATATATATATATAAAAAAAGATGTACACCCGGCATGTCGAAAACCTGAAAGGGCGACTTGGGCAAAAAAGGGTATCCCGGTGGATTGAAAACCTGAAAGGGCAATCCAGGCAAAAGTTAGAGATTAAAGCGTATGACTATGTCTCGATTGGATCACTCATATAGCCCCAACTAGTTGTGTTAACTGACTCCAGTTCGAACAGATAAAGATCAATCCAATTGGTTTCGTCTCAACAGCAGAAGATGAGATACTTGAAGATAATGGCAATAGTAGAATTGAAACTCAATAGGATTATTTCTCACATAGTTGTTTTCTTTGTTTTGTAAAAATTTCACGACGAATTCCTCTTACTAGGATTTCTGTCTTCTTGTACAAACTTGCCTGTGTATAGGTCACTTTATAATATAAATAAAATTTCATCTTTGAATCCAGATTTACTTTTACCCTATTTACCTAAGCGAAAACGTCCATTGGTTGTGTGTGAATGTATGTATGCTTTTGAATATGATTGATGTTTACCAGAAATGCATAAAATGCAGTAATAGTATTTACTAAGGACGAACGAGGGTAGGAATTCCGCGAAGCTTCGCCGATTCATCCCCACAGGACAACTACAGATCCCCAGCAGAGCAAATCTATCTTTATAGATACGTCAAGTTACATCTCCCCTTTGATTTTATGTCCATCTCTTTTATCCTCAGTCGGGATACTCAGGAATTTATTCCTTCAATAGGAGTACGACGAACAAAGACGGGAGGTTATAAATATTATACTATCAAACAAGAAGGGAACGAGGTCCTCATATTCCTCAACAACGAATCGGGATTTATTTTCCTTAGCCAGCAGTTGTTATACAAAGATGTCTAGACGCTTCAGGCTGCATGATTCATACATACATCATTTACATCATACCATAACATATCCATAAATGCATAATACATTTACTTAGATGCATCATGCCATACATGCATACATATTGCATAACTTAACCTTTTCTTTGCAGGATAGTTACATGCAGATAAAACACTATCAACAATTCACAACAAGTCAGAGACGATCTATACGAAGGTCTAGTGCTAATACTTAATTCAGGGATGATCGCCACGAAGATTCATTGTTGATAATCATTTACTTAAGTTGTCCTTGGATAGTAGGCAAACGGTCTATACGAAGATCTATTCCCTAATCCAAGATATTTCCAGAAGAGATAATCGTCACGAAGATTTATTTCTACTGGTCTATTCAACAACTCAAAACAGTTCATAGACGATCTATACGAAGATCTAGTGTTGATACTTAATTCATAAAAAAAATCGCCACGAAGATTTGGTTCTGACACTTCAATTAAAGTATGTTCTTAGATATGGTTCAGAGACGATCTATACGAAGATCTAAGCCCTGACACTTAATGAAGGATATTCTTTTTCCCCAGAGATAATGTAGAGACGATCTATACGAAGATCTAGTACTAGAATTCAACTCAAACCTTGTTGCATAAACGATTCAGAGACGGCCTATACGAAGACCTAGTACTGATATCCAGTATCAACAATAAGATATTATCACCTCCTGATATTATGGATGGCATCTATAAGCCCATCTCCAGTTCCAAGTGAAATCTTCAAGCCCACTCAAGCATATACAACTAATCATTAGTGTTACTTTACGCACCGGTGAGTGCAAATTTTTGGGCTTTTGTGTTCAATCCCCTTCAACCTTCCAGGTCACGAATGGCACATATACCAATCTAACCCCTCAGGTTTCAAAAAATTGAACAGGGGAAGTTGTTGCACCCCAAAATTTGCCCTCACCTAGACAAGA
Organism: Lathyrus aphaca; assembly: GCA_963966055.1. Classification (NCBI taxonomy): domain Eukaryota; kingdom Viridiplantae; phylum Streptophyta; class Magnoliopsida; order Fabales; family Fabaceae; genus Lathyrus; species Lathyrus aphaca. The sequence goes on along the minus strand of OZ014519.1, from coordinate 296,401,249 downwards.
CAATGTGTCCCAAGTATCCTCTCAAGGTTCATAAGGTTCACAATTAGTCAGAAAGTTTGACAATTCCCACAGACAATGTATCCTCCTAAGCAATGCATCTTAAACTAGGGTTTTTGGATTTCATCAGGCTAAATGGACTTCCAAGGCTTCAAGTGAGCTTCATAGCATCCTATATGTCTTCAAGAATCCCTATGTCAAGTTTCAAGGCTTTCCAAAAAGGTTTGCTCAGTCAGATGATCAGATAGGCTAAAATTAGTCAAAGTAGTTAAAAAGTCAAACTGAGATCAACTGAGGTCAAACCAAAGTCAAACTTCATGATTTTTTTCCAACATCAAGTATATTAAGTAAAATTCATTATTTTATTAAGGGTTGATCATGATTCATCAAGGAGATTTCAGATCATCAAGAATCAGGAGTTTCTAAATTAGGGTTTTCACAGGAAAAGTCAACTGAACTTTGACCAGCCATAACTTTCACATGCTTCATCAAAAAATTTCTATCCAAAGCTCATTTTGAAGGATATTGAATTCTCTACAACTTTGTGTATCACAAGCCAAGCTCAAAAATGCTTCATTTGGAAGGTATGAGCTAAGACATTATAGGTCATTTTAAAAGTCAACAAAAAGTCAACATCTTCCAAAGGGCATAACTTGAGAATGGTAAAAGATATGGACATGAGACCAAAGAGGTTGGTTAGAGGACTCTCTAAGACTTCTAAAATGTCCCAGAACACCTTCATAGCCTTAAAATTGAGGGACTTATGTCTTTGCAAAGTTGAGAAATTTTTGAGAGGTTTACGAAGCAAATGGGACTTTAGAACCAAATTTCTCGAAATGGGCTTGCATTTTGATGACCCAAACACTACCATGACATCATGCACGAATTAAAAATTATTTATTCAAATTTTTATTCATTTTATTTTATTTATTATGATTTTTTACATTAAAAATCATTTTAAATCAAAATAAAATATAAAAGTTTCAATATTTAATAAGATTTTGGTTCTAGAAAGTCTTAAAGGTCAATTAAAAGTGATTGAGATCATTGAACATCAGATCAACCAAAAATAGCAAGGATATATCAAAAAAAATTCATATTTTGAAGGCATATCTTTTTCAATCTCAAATGATCCAAAAGTCCAAAAGATGATCTGATTTTTTGACCTAGTTAGGTCATACTATATATGTATAACATGAAGCAAACACAAGACACGAATTTTGGGCAGCCTCCAAGAGTAAGATCAAACTTCAAATTTTCATAAAAAAACTCATAATTCGGATTCTATTTTGCAGGCTATATCAAGGTGTTTTGAAGGTTGCAATCTCTTCCTTGATCATCCTTGAAGCTATCCCAATGCATTACATCATCCAAAACTCAATAAAATGCATAGACCGATTTTATCTTTTAGCTTGAAAATTGATTTTTCGATTTCAATGATACAAGCAATATAAATGGAATTTGATTATATATTATTGTTCATGATGATGTTTGCAATGTTTCTGGATAGTTTGATTTGATGTTCGATGCAGGAATGGCTAAACACCATTGTTATGGTTCATGAAGTCACGGATTAGGGTTTCATGAAACAAGTAAATTCAGACCAAATTAAAGACCTATTTGGACTTAGAGGACATATATTAATCAATTTACACCCTTAGAATTAATTTATGTTGTGTGTGTTGTGTTTTTGAATATCCAGGATATGTAGCTACGACAAAGATTCGTCACTACAAGTTTTAGTGACGGATGAAGTGTCATTATAGCCTAATACGACGGCTGGTGGAAGAAGATGGCTTTGGCGCGAATTTTTGTTTGAATATTTGTTTTATTTTATTATGTTTGGTTTACAGTTTATTATCACCAAGCGTTGGTGGCTCAGTTGGCAAGGCGTATGTGTGCTTGGGGTAAAGACCAGGGTTCGGGTCTGGCCGAAAGCATTTTTTGTTTTTAATTTCATTTATTTTGCAGATTCATGATAAAACAATGGTGTTGTGTATAGTTATCACCAGCGCACGCTGGCTCAGCTGGTTTTGATGGTGGATGATTGAGGTAAGGGACCTGGGTTCAAATCCCAGGTCCTTTCTTTTTGGCCAATTTTCTTGTTTTTTCTTATTTTCAATTTATTTTCTTATATTAATTCTATTTTGTTTAATTATTAAATATAAATTATAAAAATAATTTCTAAATACCATTATAATATTTTCTTTATATTCTTAAAAAATCATAATTTATTTTCTTAAAAAAAAATTATTGTTTATATTTATTTTATAATAAGTATATATATGCATAATCATTATGTTTTTTTGTAAATTATATATTTCAATTAATAATCTAAACCCTAATTTTTTTTTAAAATCTAATTTCTAACCCTAAATATTCTATTAACCCTAATTTTTATTAACTTTAACAGTTAATTTAATTAATTTTTATTTTAAATTTTAATTAAATAATTAATCAGTTTTTATGTAAATAATTAATATTTGTTTATTATTAATTGTTCTATTTTATCCTAAAAAAAATTCTAAATGTTTATTTAACTTTAAAAATATTATTTTCTCTTAATTTTTATCTTCTTTATATTTTTACTAACCCTTTTATTATTATCATTATTATTATTACTAACCATTTAAGTTATTGCTTATTTATTATATTTATTATTAATTGTTTCTATTATTATGTAATTGCGAAAGCCATGTAATATTCGTAGATTTATTTTTTGCCTCTATTTTATATTGTCATGGTTAGTAATTTTAGGGTGTGTATAACTATGTGTAATTAAAATAATTTAGAAAACTAATTAAATAAGATAAATACTTGAATATAAACACTCACACACGTAAGTCGATCTTTGATCGCCATCGTGCACTTTCTAAGGTTACCTCTCATGTTGCCTATCTCAAAAGGTCAAGTAAGGTGTCTTAAGCAAAGTCCATTCACTTATAAAATCATCAATTCCCTTCAAGTTTATAAGATCAAGTCCCTTCGAGGTTGCCTACGATAAATGATCTTGTCCCTTTCGAATAAAAGATGATAAGTCCCTACGTATTGCTAAAGACACCTTGCAGTTGCCTAAATTCAGATGTCCCTTCACATGTCCCTTATCACATCCAAGGTAATGACTACCTATTCCTTAATAATAGGGATAGTCTTACCATTGAAAGACATATAAGAACAGTAAAGATTTAATATATGGTAGGTTCCTCATAGTTACTTGCTCATTCTTCAAAAATACATTTGACACTTCACATTTCAAACAAATTTTCAAAACAAAGTCTTTATATACATCCATACGAGGATCATTATAAAGTACTTAGAAAATTTTTAATCACACATTACACCTTTCTCAAAACAGTTTAAAGTGAGCTAAGTAACTAAGAGCCCATGGATAACCATGGACATAAAGGGTGCTAACACCTTCCCTTTGTATAACCTACCCCCCGAACTCAAAATCTTTTTAAGGTCTTTCCTGTTCTTTTATGCCCTTTCCTTTTGGATAAAATAAAAGTCGGTGGCGACTCTTGCTATCCGCAACATAACTAAAAGTCAGTTCTCCCACCGTGTTACACCCAGTAGGTCTGCATGTGATGGTTTCCAGCAGATTTCTATTTGATCTTCAACAAGTTTTACAATCTTCCCCCAAGCAGAGCAAGAGTGGCATAACTCCTCCCTCAAGTAGTGCAAGAGTGGCATGACTCTTTCCCTGAGTGGAGTAGGAATAAAATGATGAGTATTCCCTGTAGGAATTTGATTTAGAACACTTCTATCCCCAACAAGGATCGTGGAAGCTTTCCCCATCCCCGAAATATTATTACTTTTCCTCAATAAGGTAGTATCCCTATGCAAATTCGATGCTTGATACCCCAGTAGGCTATGTTTTATTTGCATCACTGGTATATCTTTATCTTGTTTCCCCAAACAAAGTTATGAAGATATTTGTCCCCACCAGAGTTTAACAGGGACTTTTCCCTCTTTCCCCAAAGTGTGGAAGATTTTGTGTTGTTGAGGTGTCTCCAACATGTTTCCTCTCAGAGTAGAATTTCTGGTGTTATCCTTTTATGGATTCTTGAAGATTGCTTTGTGGATTGGATCCCTGGCAGTTTTTTCCCCAGTCTGAGTTATACCTTGTAGCAGGATTTTATTCCTTTGATGGCTTTTGATGTTCCCTGCAGGATTTCGATTCAAATCTCCAGCATGGTCCCCGACCTTGTTGCCTTGATTAGCCGAGTATCCGGTTGTTGTGGTGTTTATGTCACTCGTTGCTTATCTTTATGTCTGTTTTGTCAGCATATTCATACATGTATTCATATGCATAAGCATAGCATCTTTTGCTTGCATTCTTGCATTTATCTTTGTTCCCCGCTCTTTGGTGTGATCTTTCCCCACAGAGTGTGTGTGTTGTCTTCCTCTCAAGTTTAGAGTGTCGACCATTAAGCAGAAAGTGTTTATCCTTTCTAATTCCCCACTGAATTATTTTCTCATGGATGATTTTGATTCAGTTTCCTCCCCAGTTTATTATCTGGATGGAATTTTCCCCAGTTGAGATATTTCCTCCTCGGGATGAGTCTTGTTTGAATGTTTCTCTCCAACTTGTCCTTGGATTGAACTTTGGTCCTTTTGGTGGATTTTTTATTTGCTTTGGAATTAAGCTATCATTGTTTGATAGTGGACAATACTTTCCCCCAACTTGAGTATATCACTTTGGAATTAAGCTATCAATTATTCGATATTGGGTAATGTTACCAAGCTATTCAAGCTTTTTTGCTTGTATTCCTACCCAGTAAATCCGGTAGTCGAGAGTTCTTCTTTCTACCCAATAAAAAGGTAATAGAAGTTATTTCCCTTTGAGCTCCTACCCAGTAAATCCAGTAGTTGAGAATTCTTTTAACCCATACAGATTTTGCTACCTAGGAAAAAGGTAGCAGAGGTTATCTCTCATTGCTTGTGCTCCTACTCAGTAAATTCGGTAGTTGAGAATGTTCTACCCGGTAAAAAAGGTGGTGGAGGTTATCCCTCTTTGCTTTGCTCCTATCCAGTAAATCGATAGTTGAGTCAATTATTTCCATATCTTCTACCCAGTAAACCGGTAGTTGATGATTCTTTTCCAACTCGGTATTCCTCCATTTTTGGACTCAAATACTTTGATTGATTATTATTCCCTGGCAGAGTGTTTACTCTTCCTTGTTGAATCTCTTACCTTGATTATATCATTGAACTTTTCATCCATGCGAGTCAGCTATCCAGTGATTTATATTCCCGGTAACTCTCTTGGTCTTTTGTTTTCCCCAGCGGGATTTTCTTCTGTGTCCCCCAAGCTTTTTCTTTCCTCTGGTGGTCGCATGTTCCCCACAGAGATCTATCATATCATATCCATATCATACCATTTTATCTTAGGACAAAAATTGGGTTTTTTGTATTTAAGTCTCTCCCATATTGCAGAGATGAAGATGTCAATCTTCATATCTTCAGATTGAAGAAACTTAAATAGGGGCAACTGTAACACCCTAATATTTGCCCTAAGTTTTCTTCGCATTTCATCTGCATCTTGCATACAAACAAGATCGCATTGGTTGCACGGTTCTTCTCGTGTTAGGTTTATGCCTCGCAGGGGATCACCATTGTCTTTAATTACTTTATTTGTTTATGATTACTAACCATTAATTAAAATCCAAAAAATATTTTGTTTCCTTTTACTAACCATTTTCAGGAAGAGGAACCATTGAAAATGCCAACAAAGCAGTCCTGCAGCTCGAGTAAAATTTCACTGACAAAAGTCAAAGTTGATCCACAAATAATTCCAATTTATATGATCAAGGATTTCCCAATTTAATTGATTCATTCAAAGGATTTCCAAGGTTCATGTGTTTATTTCCATGCCTTCTTTAAATTACAAAAAGAATTGGGCCACAACAACCAAGCAACCTCATTTGAATAAAATAATCAAATTTTGGCTTGGTTAACCGGTTAACCATTTGGTTAACTGGTTAACTAGTGCGAAATTTGAATATTTTATTCAAATTCAGCACCCTTAGACCATTGATTTAATTGGAATATTCTAGATCCATTGGTTTCTGATTTCTCTACATCACTTTGATCATTTCCTGCCATAAACCCTCACTAATCACCACTCTTTTCCATTTCCCACCAAATTTGCAATTACCAAGCATAATTTTAATTACCAAAGCAAGCTCCATTCCACCAAATTCCCATACCTAAAGTCTTTAAATAGGACCTTAATTTCATTCATTCACCAAGTTTTTGAGAGCCAAATAAACTCATTGCAAAACATTCTCCAAAACCAAAAAATTCACTAAAGCTCTTTTTCTTTCTTTTGAAGTTATCAAGAATTCATATTGAATTCTTGACTAACTTGAGCTAAACCTTCATCCAATTCTTCTTTTGTTCATCAATTTCAGCAAGATCTAGCTTGATTTGGTCCAATTTGAAGAAGTGCTTTTGGTAATTCAACTCACTCCATAAACCCATATTCACCATCAACATTCAAGATGTAGATCTTTGGTGCCTTTGTTTCTAGATCCTTTGGATCTTTATTTGTTGTTTGATTGCGAGGATTCCACTGTATTTTGGTTTTAAAATTCGTGCAAAATCAGATCATGATCATCAAATGTTTGAGGAAAGGTTTCAAAATGGATCATGCTGAATTTTGTACATTTTTCTGCTTCTGGTAAAACGTTAACCGGTTAACCAATTGGTTAACCGATTAATCAGTTTTAAAACTGCACAGGTTTTGCCTGGCAGGTCAGAATGGTGTTTTTGGCTTTTTTCAAACCCCTTTTTGGTTCCTCTTCTCTTTCTTCCTCCTTTTATTTTTACCTTGGGAAGCACTTTTGGGAGTGATTTCTCTTTAATTTCAATGAACTTTGGGTGTAGAATAGAGTAGTTAATGTTCATTAGTTCAAAACTACCTTTAAGTGAATTATTCAATTCATTTAAGGTACTTTGCATTAGTGATGCATTTTCATGCTTGAATCCACCGAGATGAGTGATTGAACTTAAGGATGGAAGAATACTACGAATGCGGCTCAATTTGGTATTCACCTTTAGTTTTATGCGGTATCGCATCCAGATATCGATTTACATATCGTTTATCTTGCATGTATTAGCACTAACATTGTGCACCTTAATTGGTGGTGTCCGACCTCATTTGTAGGGTGATTACTTCGTAAATTACTCGGCGATTTCTTAACATAGACCTAAATTTGTCCCTAATTCGGAATAAAAATCTGGGTACTTGCATTTTCGTGGACCGGATCTCTTGTTGATCGCGTAATCCCAAATGGGTTAATCATATTGCATTAAAGAATCGATACTTATGAATGTTTGATGCGTAGGTGCTTTGGGTCTCCCAATCGCCTTTCTAATTTCATTGAATTCGGTTCGGCTTGCCTTAAATAATCGCTATAGTGTAAGATGCTAAGCGGATCCGGTTGCCTTTCGATTTTGGTTACTCTTTTGGTTGTGGTTGATTAAGTTCACCATACCAACCTTATGTTAATATTATTATACTATTATTATTATTAATATTTTAGATTCTTGCACAATTGCTTTTGCTACTAACATTTAAATTCTTGCACTTTTATTGCTTTTATTTTATTTTGCTTTATTATACTGTATTCATCCATATCATGTTTATTATTTGCTCTTACTATTGTTTTGTTGATTTTCCCTTTGTCCATTTGGACACAAAAATATTAATAAAGGATTAAACTTCTAAAAAATTTGTGACTTTAATTTGTGGACTATTGGTTACTATCCTTGGCTTTGGAATGAAGATTTGGATTTAGATTCTTAGGACACATTTCCTTTGCCTTGACCTTCATGAAGTTGGAACTTGCCTTTATATGGCCATTTGCTAGCTTATAAGGATGAAACTCTTATGCTCATAATTTGAAGTATCATCAAGTTTGGTTAGATATTTCTTCCCTTATCTCCATATTTTCTTTTTTAGGATAGTCCCTTCATCTCCTCCCATTCTTTAATTTTCAAAATCTTCTCCCTTTTTCAAAGGATTTTTTCTTTTTAAATCATCACCTCTTTAATAAACAAAACCTTTACTTTTGTCAAGTGGCTTTTACCCTTTTTATTTTCTTTTAAAATCAATGAATCTAATCATGTTGACCTAAATTCAAAAAATAAAAAGAATCAAACTCATTCAAGTTGTTTTGTGCCTTTGTTCATTTTTGTGTATTTTCTTTAAAAGGAGTGTCGATTATGAGTCATTATTCTTTAGTCGGGTGTAAGTCTCTCAATCTCCATGGTTGTAGTTTGATGTAATTGAGTCTCTTGTCATTTGTGGGGGTTTAGTGGCATACTCGTTGATTTTTATCCGAGTTTGCGCCCTCCCTATAATGATGTATGAGTCCATGCCTTCATTCTCATGGTAGTTTGTTTGGCCATCCATTTGAAGATGACAAATTCTCTTCATTTGACAAAATCAATTACAACCAATCTTTTTCACTATTTGTACCACGAACTACGGGGTTTTGATCTCGCATTACACTTTGTGGGTACGTAGGCATGAGGTGGTAAACCTCTCCAAACACAAAAATATTTAAAAAATAATTCTTTTCTCACCCCCCCCCCCCCACTCTCATTTAACAAACCTTTTTTCAAACCAAAGGCAGTAAATTTTTCAAAGGGCTCCCTTGGAGTACCACAGACATTTTGGGTGCGTAAAACCTTCCCATTGTGTAACCTATCCCCTTACATGTTTCTCTGTTGTGTTTCTTTAGCTTTTTGCTTTTAGATTCATTAGGATTTATTCACTCTTTTTTCATTTTCCTTTTGTCATAAAATAAAAGCGCGGTGGTGACTCTGTTTACTTTGAGTTAAGTTAACTAATAGCTTACACTCATGATTTTTACTACTACATTAGCAATTACACTTAAACCTGTTGATTTTTTACTTTGGATATTTTGAATATTTTTGTTGTTGCCATTCTTAGTGTCAATCGGTATTAAATTCATTGCGCGTTCACTTTGAATGTATCTTGTCTTTTATTCTTAGTGTCAGTCAGTTTTGAACATGTTGTGCATTCACTTTGAATAATTTTTTGTTGTTGTCATTCTTAGTGTCAACTGGTCTTGAACCTGTTGCGCGTTCACTTTGAATGTATCTTGTCTTTTATTCTTATTGTCAGTTGGTCGCATAGAGCCGTTGCTCAGTCACTGTGAATGTTTTCTTCTTTGTTCTCATATTCAGTTGGCCGCATCGAGCCATTGCTCAATCACTTTGAATATTTTCGCTTTTTGTTGTTATTCTTGGTGTCAACCTGTCTTGAACCTGTTGTGCATTCACTTTGAATATTTCCTTGATTTTCTCGACCCCCGAGTCAATGTTGCCATATTTGGTTTTGACCCCCGAGTCAATGTTGTCATTTATATTCTTGACCCCCGAGTCAATGTTGTTATTTATATTCATGACACCCGAGTTAATCTTGTTGTCTTTAGTTTCTCAACCCCTGAGTTGATTTTTTTTACCCCCGAGTGTCGCTCCCGATAAAATGGGACTGGCCCAAATAAAGGTACAGACGCGAACGGTCGGCGAGAAGAACAATGAGAACACACAGCAGTGAACTCACTGGAAAAGAAAAGAGTCGCCAGCTAGGCATTTTTATCCCGGAGGAAAGGCAATGCTGCATAAACCTAGAAAAAGATGGATAAGACGGTTGCGAACCAGAGAGACTGAGAAAGGGGGTTGGTTACAACCTGGGAAGGTATTAGCACCCAGATTGTCCGTCGTACTCGACGGGATCCACGCTTAAAAGATTTGTGTTTCAAAGGGGTAGTGTCAGTGCAATTTGTGTATAAAGGAGCTGGAAAAGGATGTACAGGTGTCAGTGCAACAGAAAGTGTAAAGTGTAATATATACAGTGTCAGTGTAAGGACAGGAGTGAAATGCTCATGATCATGAGGCTTAAAGAAAATAATGCTGGAAAGAGGGGGGGATATACAGAGACTTTTGTTCGATAACTGTTAAGTTATGCCTACGTATCCTCTCGTGCAATGAGGAAGTCAGAACACCGTAGTTCGACCCAAAGAAACTGAAAGATGAATTGACTTGTGAACTTCTTGCTTGTCTATGCTCAAGTGTATGACCTGTCTGGCTCAGGTGCTAACTGTCTTGCATTAGACGAAAGAAGCTAGTTCTCGTTTGTGAGTGAATGAGGTGAGAAAAGAATCCCGGAGGAGACGATTATTGTTTGTTTTTGTATTTTCAGTCTTTTATTGCCTTTGAGAATTTGTCATAGGTTAATGAGCTTAAGCCTAAACCAATGGATTTAGCAAACTCATCACATCTTCCCTCTGATTAGGGGTAATGAGAATACCTTAAGTGTGAAGTCAGATTCTCACACTTAATCACCTTTGGTGTAGGATTAAGATCATTAACCTACTTGTTGTTTATTTAGATGTTTTTGGTGTTTTTGTTTAGTGTTAAGTAATGAGGTTAAGCCACAATCAAGGATTAAACAGACTCATTACACCATCCTAATAGAAGGATAACAGATGAGAATGTTTAAGCTGGGGAAAGCTCCCCAACTTAATCCATGATTAGGGATTAAACTCATGACAAAACAAGCCTTTGGTTAAGTGGATTTTATTTAATGATATGATGAAGAAGTGAATTTTATGGTTTGTAAGACAACTTGAGGGGGACTTGTCCATTAACACTAGGGTTAGTCCTTCTTAACCAATTAAGGAAGAATTAGAACCCTAATGCAAGGCCCAAGTTACAAGTGTGATGTCTTGATGATTATTAGATGGATTGATTAAAGGAGTTAAACACATTAAGGGTTTAACACTTAGGATTAAAGTTATACACTCCATCCTAATAGAAGGATGCAGGCATAAGCTTAATCACAAAGCCTTAAAGCCTTTAGGGTTTAGTCCCTGATTATGAGGTGAGAAAAGAGGACTCAATGAGACACAAAGGTAAAACTAAGTGGGGGGACTAATCAAAACCCTAATCATTGTCATGCTTGGTTGTTCCTAAGGTTTGTGAGGTTTACAAGAAAGATCTTCAATGGAACCACCAGGAAGCAGATGAAAGGATCAGGAGAAGCAAAGTAACTTGCTTCATTCAAGAAGCCAAGTCACTTGAAGAAAGAAAGTAAGAAGAAGAAGAATGAGCAAGCTCAATCTCAAACACATATCAAAATGCAGCAATGGATGCAAGAGAGAGATGAAAAGAAAATGTGAGAAGTGAAAGCAAATCCACTTCTCAAAGTTACTTACCACCTGAAAAGTTAATAAAGGAATGCAATGCAATGTCAAATGGAATGAAATGGCATGATGAGAAACAAAACCAGAAGCACATACATGATGTTAATGATGCTATGAGATGCTACCAACATGAGGCAACACATGGAAATGATCATGCAAGCTTATGGATGCAAATGGAGCAAGTTAAGAAGCATGAACATACATGAAAAGTTATGAAGTGAAAATGGCATACAACATGGCAAATGCAAGATGCAATGATCAAACATGCTTTCAATATGTCTTATGATGTTAAATGAATCACATGGATGCATAAAATGTCATGGCAAGTCAAGGTATGAATGCAAATGCAAGATGGATGCATATGGAAGCCTAAATTAGGGTTTATGATCAAAGCATCAAACACAAACCAAAATCAGAAGCAAACATCAATACAAAAAATTGAAAATGCACTCAAAGTATCCCTAATCCTATACTAACCCATTGCCCAAAGGAGAGGTTCCAACTCTTAACCAAGTTCAAGTTATGATTTTCCAAAGTTTTCTAGGGTTTTAGGGTCCCTTAACAAGAAAAATGCCAAACAAATGGAAAATGAAAGATCAAATCATGGCCATTTAATCTCACAAACTACATGCTAAACACAATGCAATGCAAAAAGAATCAAAGTCCAACTCTCTAGGGTTAGGCAGAAATGATTTTTTGAAGTTTGGATCAAAATAATGCATTTAAATGGTTTTAATTCCATGGAAAATTCTCAAATGTGCATCAAGATCAAAAAAGAAATTTGGTTTGAAGGTTGGAAAATGTTTCTAAATGTTTTTAAATGTTTCATGAATTTTTTGGTGATTTTTAAATACCTAAAGGTATTTTTAATTAATTAATTCTCATTAATTAATTAAAAGGAAACTTTTAAATATTTAAAAATACTTTTTTAATGCTAAAAATAAAAATAAAAATATTTTTGTGTTCTGAAATTAAATAATATCTTGTATAAAAAATTTCAGAATTTTTGAATAAGTTTTGCTATTTTTAATAAAATATAGAAAACAAATGAATTAATATGAAAATAAAATGAATTTAAATGCTGAAAAAGAAAAGTCAAACAATCTGATGGCCCTCATTTAAACCTGTTGCGCGCGCGTTTGACTTGGCGCCAGATCCTACGGCTGGAATTCAAACTCACTAACCCTAATTAATTAGCCCTAATCACAGCCTTAATGACTCTCAGGTGACCGGAACAGTGTTCCGGTCATCTTCTCCGATCACTCAAAATCACAAACTCCTTCCACGCGCATCTAAAATGAAATCTAATTACACAGAAATGATCCCCACTCAAAAACGAATCAAAACACCCATTCAAACATCATTTATCATTCCTAAACAATGAGAATCGAATCAAACTAAGTTTAGGGCAAAAAGTTTCAGAAACAGATTAAACTCTCATCTCTTCACCATTTTCGAAACCAAAGACATCAGAGTGATCAGTGAACTACAAAGAACAACTTAGGAACTTTAAAAATCATTTCTGGAAAAAAAGTTCTTGAGCTACCTGAGTTTTGAAGCTTTCAACTTTGCAGCTTTCTGACCTCTTCCCTTGATGCAAACCACTCCCTTTGGTCCCTTGATGATGTCTGGATGCTTAGAAGGAGCTTGTGTTGGCTGGCTTGAGAGTTTGAACAGGTTCTGCTCAAGCTCAGGTGAGAATCGTGTTCTTGATTCTTTGAGTTTAAGGCAAGGGTGAGGGGTGCTTTGTGATCAGGATGATGAGTTGAGTTGATCTATGAAGTTTGTTTAAGTGTTTGTGGCTTGTTTTCTGAGTTTCGAAGGCTTTTGCTTTTGGGAGTGAAAATGAGAATGTGTTCCTCTTGCTGGTTTCAGGCTTGCTTGTTGTGTTGCTTGGCTTGCCATTTGTTTGTATAAACTAATCCTATTGGTCAGATGACATGACATGTCCTTTTGTGATAGGTATGGGTGCTTTTTGCAAATTGTCAACTTTGTGTAAGAAGGGCATGGGCTACTTTGCTAGCTTGGTACAAGGGGCTTGTCTTGCACAGCATGAGGTGAGGAGAGGGCTAGGGTTGGTCAGCAGGCTAGGCAACAAGTGGATGAGAAGTTATCATTGGTTTTGCAACTTGCTTGCCTTTAGTTCTCATGAAAAGATCTTGCCTCACAAGCCATGAAACATGTGATCCATTTGGTTCAATCTGAACTTTAAGACTTGTGTGATGCTTGTGTAATGGTTTGACATCAATTAGAAGTCACAAATTGCCTTGGTACAAGATTTTGCAAATTTCTCATTTGGTGCATAATTTGAAATTTAGTGATTTTTGCCAACTTTGATGCACCATAACTTTTGATCCAAAATGAATTAGGTCATGTTCTTGTACTTTTTGAAAAGGGAAAGATCTATTCTACAACTTTCATGACCAAAGTTTTTCCATTTGAAGCATTTTTGGATCAAAAAGTAAGGGTTGAAAAGTTGCCTAAAATGACAAATTCCTTAAAAGTCAAACTTACCCCAAAAAGTCAACTTTGCAAAAACTTCAAATTCTTGAATTTTGTGAACTTCCAACCTCTTCCATGATCAAATAAAGATCATATACACTTAAAATGATGAAGATCACCCCTTGGTTGGGTCATTGGGGGCCTCAGATGCCCTGATTTTGCACTGACTTGTCCAGAAAGTCAACTCTTGATCAGATGACTTCCCCATGGAATTTCTTCATGAAAATTGATATGCATACTCCCTATACCATATAGAGACCAATAGAAACAAGAATGACCAAAAAATTTGAAGTTATGGCCTCTGAAACCAAAACCCTAATTTCAGGTCATCTGTGCAGTCAAGTCTGGCCCTGCTTCCATACCAATCCCAGTTCTTGTGATTCTTTGGCATTTTTGACTTTGAGAGGATGTAATATGATATAAGAACACACATGAACCCCTTTGAAGTGATTGGTGGCCTTTGGAGTGGCTCAAGAAGCTCTTGGATTGCTCAGATCACAAACCCTAGGTGCAGATGACTTTGAATCTATGCAGTGAATCAAAAATGTGGTATGAGATGTTATGATTGTGTTTATGCATATGAAATGATCACAAGCCATGGTGAATGGGTGAGGGAAAATTTGGGGTGTTTACAGCTGCCCCTATTCAAACATGAGTTAGCTGTGCAGGATGTAAGCATCGGCTTAACAGGCAAACAAGATAACTTGTGGTTGAATACCAAAGACAGTCCAAAATTTGCACTCACAGAATGAAGAAGAAAAGGGATATAGATTGTAAAGGAAGATAAAGTATATTGTGAAGTGTGGGAGACGGAGGGCGACCGTCGAGCAGAGGACGATTGCTGGGTAAAGAGCAATGACGGGGACGGCCGACATGCTGGGAAAAGTGCGGACAGTAAAGCAATGACGGGGACGGCCGACATGCTGGGGATAAAAGATATTATGATGGGGACGGCCATCACGTAAAGCTGTAAGATTCTCTGGTGACTAATGAAACATGACAGGGACGGCCATCAAGTTCATAAAGTAGTGCAAGCAACTATGGGGACGGCCATCGGGCTAAAAAGAAAAGGGACCACGATGGGGACGGCCATCGGGTTAAAGAATAAATGAAATAAGCAGATGATGAGGTACGGTCATCAAAGGTGAAGGACGATCACCTAGCAGGGGACGGCTGCTCTGTAAGGGTTAAGATGAGGGACGGTCATCTAAGGTGGAGGACGACCACCTGGCAGGGTACGGCTGCCGAAAATATCACGACATAGGACGAATGCCGGATAAAAGGTCAATAATGGGGACGGCCATCGGATGAGCATGATGGAGGACGACCATCAAGAGGTGGAGGACGACCACCTAGCAGGGGACGGCTGCTCTCAAGGTTTATCATGACATAGGACGAATGTCAGATAAACAAAATCAACAATGGGGACGGCCATTGGATAAAATGATGAAGGACGATCATCAACAGGTGGAGGACGACCACCTAGCAGGGGGCGGCTGCTAAATATCAACGATGGGGACGGCCATCGGATGAGCATGATGGAGGACGACCATCAAGAGGTGGAGGACGACCACCTAGCAGGGTACGGCTGCTCTCAGGGTTTATCATGACATAGGACGAATGTCAGATAAAGGAAAATTTGCTTTGTTGTCGATCTACTGGGGAATAGTAAACACGGACGAGTGTTTATATCCAAGAAAACAAAAGGTATAAGTGTTTTAGATGTGTATAGATTAAAGATGCGGACGAGCATCCTCAAGACTATGATACGGACGAGTATCAGGTAGAAACAAGTACTGACACATGTTCAGAGATGATGATACGGACGAGTATCAACGGGTTAACAAAGAACACGGACGAGTGTTGAATCTGAAAGAATTCTTCTGGGGAATAGTAGACACAGACGAGTATCTATATTCAAGAAGACACAAGTGTATGGATTAAAGATGCGGACGAGCATCCTTAGGACTATGATACGGACGAGTATCATGTAGAAACAAACGCTTGACGCATGTTCTGAGATGATGATACGGACGAGTACCAACTGGTTAACAAAGAACACGGACTAGTGTCGAATCTGCGGGGATATAAATGATGTATACAAGATACGGACGAGTATCTGTATAAGTATGAGTAGAAAGTATAAGCGATGTATAAATGAGTATTCAAACTGCTGGGGGAATGACACAGACGAGTGTCAAAAGGAAAGTGTATAGTATAAACAAATATCTGATATACAAAGTGCTTACATTACTGTGCTGGGAAAATGACATGGACGGATGTCAAGGAAGTGTATATATATAAGTATATGTGAGTGCAAAGAGAGTGTCTTTGGCTTTCTGCTGGGGATGTGACACGGACGGGTGTCAAAGGGAGTATATACTGGTGTTTGTGAATGTAAGGCAACTGCTTTTGCTGGGGACTCTGGGGGGAAAGTTTTCTGTATACTGATGGATTTTTATTATTCACGAGTGTTCGATTCAAAACATGGCTTATGATTATGCTATATGTTTGATTTTTGCCGTAATGCTCCGTTTTAGACGGAATGCTACGCTTTGTGGGGTGAATTGTGAATGCCATGATTATGCAAAGATACCAAACCGGGATTCGGATCCCGTTGCGGCGAAGATCTCTGGCCGATCTGCTCGAAATGGACATCCCAGCTGGGGATGAGATCATTGGTAGATCTGATGAAATGTATCTGCTTGAGGGAATAAGTCACTGATTGACATATCTTTGTAATAAGGGACCCAGCTGGGGTTTGTAGAAGCTTTTCTTTTACTCTGTTATGACTCCTTCATGCGTTGTTCTTCTGAATAGAGGCTGAAATTCTGTGGGGAGATGGTTCCCTGGCTTTCGTATTCTGCTGAGGAAGAACGATTGGCAACTCGGTTGGGAGAAACACCGGGCGGCAACCCAGCTGGGGAGAAAACACCTTGGGTGCCAAGACTGAGCGTCGATTTGTCAGCTTGCTAGGATGAAGTTTTCATGCCCCGAGTTGCGTTTTTTGGATACCTGCAATCCTGCAAAAATAGAGAAACGCACAAGTGATCCCGAGGTATCCTTTGCTGGATTCCGTCATAGGAGTTAGACACTTCTGAGAGTAAATACACTTTCCTGCAAGCACGTGTTTTTTTGAAGATAAGCATTTGTACTTATGCAATCCGTTTTTTAGAGACATCAGACATTTTTTGCAAATAAAATGTACAAGACGAAACATGACTGAAAAATCTGATTTTATTAATTCAAATGCCCTGAATTGGCAAGATACAGTCAAAGAAACATATCTCCTAAAATGAGGAGACTGTTACAAATTGAGAAACAAAGTGCTGGCGATGTTGACGACGCTTTCAAAGGAGCTTCCCCTCTTGCTATGACCCGTATGACTGTTGACGCTCTTCTCGTCTTGCTTTCTGAAGAAGGATGATTCTGACAGAAGCTTGATCCTTTCGAAGCTTACCAAGTTGTAGGTGACACAGACGAATTCAGAGTGCAGTTGTTCGCTTATTCCCTTATTTTGCATGGATCGCCCTTTCGGGTTTTCAATCCATCGGGATACCCATTCTTGCCTGAGTCGTCCAATGCGGCTTTTCAACTCAGCGGGTGTACATTTTTCATTTTTCCCTTATTTTTGCCCGAGTCTTTTATTCTGTTTTTGACTCGCCGGGATGCCCTATTTTTGCCTGGACTTACATTCTGTGTTTATGTCCAGCGGGTCATTTTATGCGAAGTATTTTTTAACTGCATCTGAATTCACAGGGGACGGGAAGTCTTCACCATCCATGGTGCTGAGCATCAGTGCTCCACCAGAGAAAACTTTCTTTACTACGAATGGTCCTTCATAGTTCGGAGTCCACTTGCCCCTGTGGTCTGTATGTGGAGGGAGGATTCTTTTCAGCACAAGATCTCCTACTTGGTACTCTTGGTGCCTGACTTTCTGATCAAAGGCTCTCTTCATTCTTTTCTGATATAGCTGCCCATGGCAGATTGCAGCCAATCTTTTCTCTTCAATCAGACTCAGTTGTTCGAACCGGGACCGAACCCATTCTGCTTCGTTCAGCTTAACATCCATCAGTACTCGTAGAGAGGGTAATTCAACTTCGACAGGTAGGACTGCTTCCATACCATACACAAGTTGATACGGCGTTGCCCCAGTGGATGTTCTGATTGACGTGCGGTACCCATGCAAGGCAAATGGTAGCATTTCATGCCAATCCTTGTAAGTGACTACCATCTTCTGCACAATCTTCTTGATATTCTTGTTAGCTGCCTCAACAGCGCCGTTCATCTTTGGCCTGTAAGGAGAAGAATTGTGATGTTGGATCTTGAAGTCCCGGCATAACTCAGCCATCATTTTGTTGTTTAGATTGGAACCATTATCAGTAATGATTCGCTCGGGAACTCCGTATCGACAGATGATATCTCTCTTCAGAAATCGGGCTACCACTTGCCTTGTAACATTTGCATATGAAGCTGCTTCGACCCACTTGGTGAAATAGTCAATGGCGACCAGGATGAATCTGTGGCCATTTGAAGCAGTTGGCTCAATCTTGCCAATCATATCAATGCCCCACATAGCAAAGGGCCATGGTGAAGACATTATGTTCAAAGGATTGGGAGGTACATGCACTTTATCCACATAGATCTGACATTTATGGCATTTTCTGGAATAGGCACAACAGTCTGTATCCATTGTGATCCAGTAATATCCTGATCTTAGCAACTTCTTAGCCATGGCATGCCCTCCAGCATGGGTACCAAAGGATCCCTCATGCACCTCGTGCATCAACAGGTCTGCTTCTGTTTTATCAACGCATCTGAGGAGTACCATATCAAAGTTTCTCTTGTATAGGGAACCATCCGTGTTCAGAAAGAAACTACCAGCAAGCCTTCTCAAAGTCTTCTTATCATTGGAAGATGCCCCAGATGGGTATGTTTGGTCCTCCAAGAAGCACTTAATGTCATGGAACCAAGGCTTATCATCTTTGACAACATCTGCTGCGAACACATATGCTGGTCTGTCAAGTCTGGACACTGAGATTTGGGGCACAAAGTGTGCAGCTTGAACTTTGATCATGGATGAAATGGTAGCCAGGGCATCTGCAAATTGATTCTCGTCCCGAGGGATATACTCAAGCTTGACCATTGTAAAGAAAGTCAGTCACCTTATTGTATAGTCCCTATAAGGTATCAGATGATCCTGGTGTGTGTACCATTTGCCGTTGGTTTGATTAACTACCAGAGCTGAATCTCCGAATACAGTCAACGTCTTGATCCTGAGGTCAATGGCTTCCTCAAGACCCATAATGCAAGCCTCGTATTCAGCTTCGTTGTTAGTGCAGTTGAAAGTGAGTTTTGCCGAGAAAGGCATGTGAACTCCCTTAGGTGTAATGAGTACTGCACCAACACCACGACCGTTCATGTTAACAGCCCCATCAAACATCATAGTCCATTCTTCTTCCGGGTCAGGCCCTTCAGTGTGAATAGGCTCTTCATGATCTTTTGCTTTTATGAACATGATGTCTTCATCAGGGAAGTCAAATCTCATAGGCTGGTAATCATCAATAGGTTGCTCAGCAAGATATTCAGATAGTACACTGCCCTTGATGGCTTTCTGAGAGGTGTACTGGATGTCATATTCCGTGAGGATCATTTTCCATCTTGCAACCCGTCCGGTAAGAGCTGGCTTCTCAAATATGTACTTAACTGGGTCCATTTTTGAGATCAATAAGGTGGTGTGGGTCAACATATACTGTCTCAGTCGGCAAGCAGCCCACGCTAAAGCACAGCAAGTTTTCTCGAGCAGTGAATAACGTTGTTCACAGTCGGTAAACTTTTTGCTCAGGTAGTATATTGCATACTCTTTTCGACCAGACTCGTCATGCTGGCCCAACACACACCCCATCGACTCTTCTAATACAGTCAAATACATTATCAGAGGTCTTCCTTCAACTGGAGGCATAAGGATGGGAGGCTCTTGTAAGTACTCCTTGATCTTGTCAAAAGCCCTCTGACAGTCTTCGTTCCACCTGACCGTTTGTTCTTTTCTTAATAGCTTGAACAAGGGTTCACAGGTTGCAGTAAGGTGAGATATGAACCGTGAAATGTAGTTCAATCTACCTAGAAACCCTCGAACTTCTTTCTCAGTTTTCGGTGCAAGCATCTCTTGAATGGCTTTGACTTTATCCGGGTCTACTTCAATCCCTTTCTCGCTCACAATAAAGCCCAGCAGTTTACCAGATCGCACCCCGAATGTGTACTTGTTGGGGTTCAACTTCAGTTGGTACTTCCTCAGACGCTTGAATAGCTTCAGCAAATTCACCAGGTGATCTTCTTTAGTAAGGGACTTGGCGATCATGTCATCCACATAACATTCTATTTCTTTATGGATCATATCGTGGAATAGTGTCACCATAGCCCGTTGATATGTTGCTCCAGCATTCTTCAGTCCGAATGGCATCACCTTGTAACAGAACGTGCCCCAGGGTGTGATGAAAGTTGTCTTCTCCATGTCTTCAGGTGACATCTTGATCTGGTTGTATCCTGAAAATCCGTCCATGAAGGAGAATACCGAGAACTGAGCCGTGTTATCCACCAATATATCAATGTGAGGTAATGGGAAATCATCTTTCGGGCTGGCTCTGTTCAGATCCCGGTAGTCAACACACATCCTTACCTTACCGTCTTTCTTAGGCACAGGTACTATATTAGCAACCCACGGCGGATAGCTAGTTACAGCAAGGAACCCGGCGTCCCACTGCTTTTGTACCTCTTCCTTGATCTTCATTGCCATGTCTGGGCGAGTACGGCGCAGTTTCTGTTTGACCGGTGGGCATTCTTCCCTCAAAGGCAGCTTGTGCACAACAATGTCGGTGTCCAACCCTGGCATATCCTGATAAGACCAGGCAAACACATCCACATATTCCTGAAGCAGGTCAATCAGTTGTCTCTTCACTGAGTCTTGCAGGCAGGCCCCGATTTTAACCTCTTTTACGTCTTCACCTGTACCAAGATTAATCGTTTCGACCTCCTCCTGATGAGGGGTGATAACTTTCTCCTCTTGTCTCAACAATCTGGCTAGCTCTTCAGGAAGCTCGTAATCTTCTTCAACCTCTTCATCAGCTTGATTGATTGGATTGTCAAAGTCATACGAAGTCATAGCCGTGCTGTTGTCGGTGCGGTCTGGAAGGCACTCTCTGCAAGGGTTCAGTTTGTTCATTTTAGTGATTGATTTTAATCTTGTTTAGAAAAGTGAAATAAAGTTGTCATTTTGAAAACATCGCCATTTATTTTTTGTACAAAAAGAAAAATGGAAAAACAGTGAGCGGAAAAGAAAAAGTCTAATTTGCAAAAAGATGTCTGATATTTCATTGATTAATCTTGTTGCACAAAAAGTACAGATGGCCCGATTACAAAATGAGTCTTGTCATCTTGGGCAAGATGCAAGACTTTGATGCATGCTATAAAAATACAGGAAATAATAATTACTCTGCATGAGTAACTCTTATAATTTCCTGGGAAGACCAGTTTGAGATACTGCTCCCCGGGATCTTTGGACGAATCCAGCTTTCCAAGTTGCGTTCTTCTTCCAACTCGTCTTCCAAGTTGTTGACAACATCAGGGGTGAGCATCCCCCCACTAACAAAGTTGGGCTTCTTGGCAGCCTCTGCTTGATCTTCTTGAGTTGGTTTGTAACCCAACCCAAATCTTTCTTCTTTCTTCTCCACAGGAAACAATTTGCCCCAGCCTTAAACGTTTCCTCCTTCCACCACCTTCCGGGCCTGCTGGTAGGATGTCATTGAGGTTCCAGGTACAGCAGATGTTTCATTTATGTTCAAGGCCTCAAACCCTTGACTCATCGTTTCATGGATCTCCCCATCCATCTCAATATACTTGTAAGTAGCCAGATGGATAACAAATATATCCTCCTCTCCACAGATAGTAACGACTTGACCTTCCCACTCAAATTTTAACTTCTGGTGAAGGGTAGACGTTACTGCGCCAGCGGCATGAATCCATGGTCTACCCAACTAACAACTGTAGGCAGGCTGAATGTCCATCACGTAGAAGGTCGTTTTGAAAGTTTGTGGGCCAATCGTTACAGGCAACTCAATTTCTCCCAGAACTGATCTCTTAGAGCCGTCAAAAGCTCTTACTACCAAGTAACTGGGTCGTAATGCCAATCCTTCATATTCCAGCTTCACAAGGGCCTTTTTAGGTAAGACATTGAGGGATGACCCTGTGTCTACCAGCACATGAGAAAGAACTGCACCCTTACATTCCATGGTAATGTGCAGAGCCTTGTTATGATTGCGGCCTTCCGTAGTCAAATCAGTGTTGGTGAATCCTAGTCCATTGCTAGCATTAACATTTCCAACCACAGCTTCCAACTGATTGACGGTGATCTCTTCTGGCACATAAGCTGCGTGCAAGACTTTGAGTAGTGCGTTCCGATGAGCCTCGGAGCACATAAGCAATGATAGAATGGAGATCTTGGAAGGCGTCTGGTGAAGCTGGTCCACTATTTTGTAATCACTCTTCTTGATGATTCTCATGAACTCATCAACTTCTTGATCAAAAGGTGTTTTCAAAGCTTCTCTAACAACCTGTTCTTCTTGCACCATACTTTTTCCTTTTGCCTTGGCAGCAGCTTCTGCTTCGGCAGTGGGTCTTTGAATTTGTGGGGCGAAAAGACGTCCGCTTCGAGTAAAGCCTCCGCCTCCCCCCACATTGTCTATTTGTGGTGAAGAAGTTGATGATTCGAAAGTGATTTTCTGTCCTTCGCAGTATAAATCAGAGCCGTAATGCCAAGGGATGGCATTGCTGCTTTCATAAGGTACTGGTCCAGGTACTGTGACGGTGATTGGACTGATGGCAGCTGCGGAAGGAACCGTGATAGTCTGTGGATCATAATATATTGTGACTGGTGCTCTGGTAGGAGTGGCACTTTGTGAGTTGTAGGCAAAATCATTTTCAGGATCGTAATAAATCGTAACTGTTGAGACATTTGCATTGTTTGTTGCTGATGTGGTAGGAGACATTGCTGGAAGAATAGGTGTTGTTGTTGTAGGAGTTCCCAAATGAAGTGGTGCTGAAGTTGTAGAAGGGATGTTTGCTGATATCTGGTCAGTTGAAATGACAGATGAAGCATTTGTTGATGAAGCTGAAGCGTTGTTTGGAACAATGGCTGTTGCAGTTGTAGGAGGTTCTGGAACCGTTGTTAAGGAGATTGCTGGATTGGTAGGAATTGATGTTGTAATCTGAAGCAGGCCACTCTGAATGAGACCATCTATGCCATCCCTCAAGTTATCACAACCATTCACTGAAATGTTGCAGTAAGCACACCCTAGCTCACATCCTGGGAACATTTGACATTCGAGGAGCTGAGCTTTGATCTCTACCAAAGGTGTCCGAATCTGACCCACACTGGTTATCAAGTAAGACGGCTTGTCTTCTTCAATAGCATTTATTCGGGGACCACCATGGTGTGGCATAGGGTTCTTGTTGACATTTGGTGGTGGTGCAAAGTTTAAAGCCTTGGAATCCACTAGATCCTGCACTTTCATGTGCAAAGCTCTGCACTTTTCCGTACTATGACCAGGTGCATTTGAGTGAAAGGCACATCTGGCGCTGGCGTCGTAATTTCTGGGCAGACTGTTAGGATCTAGAGGGGCCAATGTCCTTAGCTCAACTAGGTTGAGTTTCAAGAGTTGTGGCAGTAATGTGGCATAGGGCATAGGGATCGGATCGATCACCCTATTGGCCTGAGAGGGCCTCTGTTGGAATGGTCTCTGCTGACTATTGTTGTTGGTGTTGCTGTTGTTGTAATTTCTCGGAGGATACTGAGTTTATTGCTGGTACTGAGGTTGTTGCTGATAATTTTGTTGCGGTGGTTGATAAGCTGGTTGTGGATGAGCTGGAGCGGGAATGGTGACTGCTGCCACAAACCTATGAACATATTGGGGCCTGCCCCTGTTGGTGTGGATAGCATTGGTTTCACCAGTTCTTCTTGGGCCTACAAAAGGCTTCCTTGGGTTGCTGGATGAGCTTGCACCGTTGTCTGAGATCTTACCCATCTTCAATAGGCTTTCAATTCTCTCCCCGGCTATGACCACATCTGCAAAGCTGGTAGATGAGAAAGCAGCTAGCCTATCAATGTAAGTCCCCTGGAGGGTGTTCATAAACATATCAGCCATCTCCCTCTCTGACATAGGTGGCTGGACAGCAGCAGCAAGCTGTCTCCATCTTTGAGCGTACTCTCGGAAGCTTTCCCTGGATGACTGTGACATCCCCATCAGGAGGGTCCTGTTGGGAGCCATATCTAAGTTGTACTGATACTGTCTGATAAAGGCCTCTGCCAGGTCCTTCCAGCATCTAATGGTTGCTCTTGTCAGATGAGAGTACCATTCTCTTGAAGCTCCCGTCAAGCTATCCTCAAAATAAAACATCCATAGCTTCTCGTCCATGGTTTAGGCCTTCAGCCTCCCCAGAAAGGATTGTAAATGGGTTCGGGGGCAGGAAGTCCCGTTATACTTCTCAAAGCAAGGAGGCTTAAACTTGTGGGGAATCCTGACCCCGTCTACCAAGCCCATGTCCATAACATCAAAACCCAAAGAATTTTGAGACTCTAAGGATCTTAATTTCTCAGCTATCTCACCCAACCTTCTGTCATAGGCTTCCTCCCCAGCTCCCATCACTGTGAACTGATCTTCCTGGGGGTCTTCTTGCAGCACCCTGCCTGCAGTGGCAGTCCCTTGAACATTTGCAGGAATGTTGATCTCTGGATGTTGGTGGGGTCCAAAGACTGGGGGATTGACATGAGGTTGGACTCTTTCATTGTTGCTTGTCCCAGCAGTCCCTGGATGATGGTCTTCCTGATTCCTCCCTTCTACCAGTGCTCTTAACCTCTCCTGGCTTTGAGCCATATTGTTCATCACTTCCATAAATTGTGTCATCTGATTCCTCATTTCCAACCTCTCGTTGGTCATTTGATTCCTGACCTCTGTAAGGTCCTGCTGCATTTGGTCCATCTGTATGCCCGGAAGATTGTTGCGGGTGGGGTATCTCTGTGGACGGTTGAGTGGAAACCCTCGACGTCGAGCAATAGTTCCTGAAGTCACAACAGAGTTAGTAACAATAAAAAAAAACCTACAAAACAAAACAAAAGGTTAGCATGCAATGCAGTGTGTCTATTTGTTTCCAAGGTATCCGGCTTGGCACTTGGTTTTGACCTTTCCAGACCCCTCGAAGAAGATGCTTGTGATGTTGCTTGAAGAATTCAGATGAAACAAACCAACACATATATTACAAAAAGGTAAATGGTACACAGTTTGTTTTTCCTTACAACATATGCCCTCTGAGGGGTCAAAAATACAACATAAAGAAAAAGTACATGAAATGAAAGCAACAACAAGCAAAAGTCAAACACCCAGTCCAAACTCATCCTCCTGAACTTCCTTGAGAAGTGCTTCAGTCACAGGATCAGCTAGACGCTTTGTAAGATTCCTGATAAGGAGATTCCTTGTAGCAACAGCTGCTGTTAGCTTCTTGTGCTGACTTTGGTCCTTTGACCTCTTCACACCGGCTCTAATCTTCAACTCTGAGATCTCCCTCTGGGCTGTGGCCAGGACCTCCTGTTGCTCTTTTGCACTAGCTTCCATCTGCTCAATCTTATCCTAAGTCCTTTTGTCCTCTAGAGTACGGGCTTCGGTGATCCTGACCCACCTAGCTTGACTCTCCTTTAGATACAACTCAGTCCTGGCCTTCTGGAACTGAGCTTCCTTGCAGGCATTCTTCAAGATCTGTTCTCCAGCCCTAGACTTCTTAATGTAATCCTCAGACTTCTCAATTCTAGCCAAATGCTCCACCTTCAACTTTTCTAGCCTCTCAATATCCAACCTACCATCACTCCTCTCCCAGAGGGTCTTCTGCAGAGCCTGAGTCAGCTTCTCATTTCTCTCCTTCAATTTCTCAAACTCCTCTAAACTGACAGTTGCTGGAGGTGGTGTTGTGGAAGGTCCAGGCACATCTTCAACAGTGAAGGGCATTCCAGAAAACTGAGCCCTGGCATGGGACCACTCATAGTACTGTGCTGATGCCACATTGTTGCACTTCCCCAGAATGGTTATCCCCTTAGTCTGCACATTGTCCCAGGCCCAGGCTGCTTGCCTGACAACAGCCAGATTAGGCTTGATTTCACAATAAAGGGTCTCAGTCAGATCCTGTGCCCTAGGAGGATGGACTAATGCATAGCCCAGTTGTCTTTTGAATAGCAGAGGGTTGTAATTGATGCAACCCTTCACTCCAATCAGAGGCACATTGGGAAATTGCCCACAACTTGTAATGATGTCTCTGCCCTTAGTACTCTGAGTACACCATCTGATATCATCTGAGGTTAGAGCAACAAGCCTCCTAGCCCAGTTCTTCTGCTGGTGAGGGTTCAAGAATGCATCAGTCTTTGGCAAATGCTTGAGCAGCCAGGTATGGAACAAAGGAGCACAGCATCTCACTAATCTTCCTCTTTGCTTTTCATTCCTTTGATGAACAGAATAGTAAAGATCTCCCAGTAAGGTGGGCACTGGGTTTCTCAGGATGAAAAGATGGATTGCATTCTTGCTAACAAACCTAGGCTCATCTGCAAAAAGTATGACCCCATATATACTAAGGGCCAACAGAGCACAGACTGCCTTCCACTCCCCTAGGGAGGCCTTCAGACTAGCCTGAGAAGTCAAGAAATCCAGATGAAAACCAGAGATTCCAGCTTTAGATGTCAAATTCTGCCCAATCAAAACTGGTTCCAGATGTAATGCTTTGGCTATCTCCTCACTACTTGGGAAAGCCATCTCAGGGTTGAAGGGGATTCCACCCCTGATAGGTACACCAACTAATGATGAATACTCCTCCAGCAAGGGTCCCAACTGAAAATTCTGGAAGGTGAAGCACCTCAGAGGGGGATCATAGAACTGCAAGCAAGTATGTATCAAGCTCCTCTGTGAAGGGTCCAAATCCATAACCACATCAAGGATTCCTCCATAATGTTCTCTGAAAAGTGGTATATGGTCTGGAGTAATCAGGGTCTGAATCCTCCTGATGCTAGCTAGCTCAGGCTCAAAGAAGTGGTAGGAGATGTTACTTTTCTTAGGTGCCATGTTGCTGAAGAATGGGTGCTGATGATGATGACTGAGGACAACACTGAAGATGGGCCGCTGATAGGCTGAGACTGAGGATACAAGTGACTAAAGCAAGTGGCTGATAGCTGAAGCAAGTGCTGATGAAGATAGGTCTAAGCTGAAGAAAGGGTCAAAACCAAGCCAAAATGATAGGATGGATACCCTGAAAAACAAATAAACACATGTTAGAATGATGCAATGAGGATGTATGCAAATGATATGCAAGGGTTTGTGACTGAGCTGGATCTGATTAACTGCTCTGATATAGGTCCACATATGTTCAAGGAAATCCAGATGGAGGTTCATAAGTCCAGTAACCAAGGTGGGGGACTCAAATAAAGAGTCACATGTCCAGGGTTAAAAATCACAAGAACTGTTCCAACATGGAGTACTCTTAATCAAAACAAAGTAACAGGGTATGCTGAGGTCAAGGGTACCTGCAAACCTGTAAACAACCCAACTCCCTCACAGGTGATGTTCTAAAACAAGGGTCCTCAGACTTGGATCAGTTATGAGAAGTGTAAACACTTCTAACCCGGAGGTACAGTGTTTACAATAACCATAAAAGATCCTCCTCTAATTCACCTCAGTTTCTGAAGGTCAATACTAAAGGTCATCCAGACTTAGCAGGCTTCCCAGATAGCCCTAGTATTGCAGGAAATCTGCAACACAGAGTTCTCAAGAAGAAACCCATATCGGAACCGTGTTTCATATTCCCGCACCAGACCAAGATGGAATGGGAAAGAATATGAACCACTCTAGCCTAGTGTAAACACCCCAAATTTGCCCTCACCCATTTCACCATGGCTTGTGATCATTCTCATATGCATAAATACAATCACATCATCTCACATCTCATTTTTGATTCACTGCATAGTTTCTAAGGCATCTGCACCTAGGGTTTGTGATCTGAGCAACCTCAGGGCATCTTGAGCCACTCCAAAGGCCACCAATCAACTCAAAGGGGTCCATGTGTGTTCTTATATCATATTTCATCTCCTCAAAGTCAAAATTGCAGAGGAATCACAAGAACTAGGGTTTGAGGTGATGCAGAGCCAGTTTGAACTGCACAGTTGACTGAAAATTAGGGTTTTGGTTTCAGAGGCCATAACTCCAAATTTTTTGGTCATTCTTGTTTCCATTGATCTCTATATGGTATAGGGAGTATACATATCAATTTTCATGAAGAAATTCCATGAGGAAGTCATCTGATCAAGGGTTGACTTTTCAGACAAGTCAGTGCAAAATCAGGGCATCTGAGGCCCCCAATGACCCAACCAATGGGTGATCTTCATCATTTTGAGTGTATATGATCTTTATTTGATCATGGAAGAAGGTTGAAGTTCATAGAAATCAAGAATTTAGGGTTTTTGCAAATGTTGACTTTTTGGGCATAGTTGACTTTTCAAGAATGCATCATTTTAGGTCAATTTTCAAGCTTTGATTCTTGGTCCAAAAAGGCTCCAAATGGAAAAACTTTGGTCATGAAAGTTGTAGATCCCATCTTTCCCTTTTCAAAAAGTACAAGAACATGATCAAACTCTTCTTGGATCAAAAGTTATGGCAATGCAAAGTTGGCAAAAATCATTAATTTCTAAGGCATGCTTCAAATGGAAATTTTGCAAAGTCTTGAACCAAAGCCAAATGTAGTCTCTAATTCATTTCAAACCAACACATAAACATTCTCTAAGTGCTGAAAATCAGAATTGGATCAAGTTTGCCTATGGTTTGGTTTGTGTAACAAGGTTTTCTTCACATGTGAACCATAAAGCAACAAGTTGCAAAACTCATGATCATGCTCCCTCAACTTGCTGCCTTGGCCTTTGGACCTTGCTGGCTCTCTCACCACACCATGATGCGCCAGACCTAGCCTTGTACCAAGCTAGTATCAAGCCCATGCTTCTCTTACAAGATTTTTGACTTTTGGCAAAAGCAAACTTACCAATCACAAAAGCACAAGTCACATCACCCAGCCAATCAGATTTGTTTATGTTATCAATTTGCAAGCTAGCCATAACAAGAAGCAAGGCTGAAACCATCACACTACACACATTCACAAAAACCTTCCACATTGCAACTTGCTTCGAATCTCTTAACACAGCCACCAAACACAAAAACTTTTTTCATCATCCAACTCAACACACTTCATAGGCCACCCAGCACCAAGAACACAAGCCTGAAACAGCCTGAACACTCCATAACCATTATTCACCTCAGCCTGCATTTTCTATCGAATCTCTCTCCACAAGCCACAAACAGCCAAACAAACCTTGCAAAGCTTCTCCATACATCATTTGGACCTCAAACAATCACTCACCATGACCTGAAACCTCCAGAAACACCATTGCCATTTTTGATCAAGCTGAAGCAGTTCCTTTCGAATCTCATTATCCAGCCAACTTAAACTCCATTTGAGCATTCAAACATCATCTGGGGATCAAGGAGAGGGGTTTGCACTGAAAGAAGAGGTCAGAAAGTTCTCAAACTGAAAGCTTCAAATCTCAGGTAGCTTGAAATTTATTTTTCCAGAAATCATTTTTATTGTTACAAACTTGTTCTATTTGTTTCACTGATCATTCTGGTACCATCGGTTTTGAAAATGGTTGTGATTTGAGCATTTAATTTGTTTCTGAAGCTTGCGTGCCCTAGAACTTTCTTTCTTCGATTCAGCTTGTTTAGGAAATATAAATTTGTTTTAGGTTAGGGGTTTGATTCGTGAGGATGTGGGGAACATTTCCCAGGTTTTAGATTTCATTTTTGTTACGTTTTTAGGAAGTTTGAAGTTTTCAGGGGAGGAGGTCATCGGAGAAGACGACCGGAGCTCGTCTCCGGTGACCTGAAAGTGATTAATTATTAATTAGGGTTAGGGCACTGAGTTTGAATCTGGGCCTTTAGATCCTGGTTCCCGCGCGTGAATGAAAGGCCTGGATCATTTCATTAAGTCTTAATCTTGGATTATTATTTAATTAATCAGGTTTAAGTTAGTTTGAATTATGACCCTTAGATGACGCGCCAAGTCAATGCTATCCTGCCCAGATTGCATCCCAGCCTCACATTGCGCATACTTCCATTTAATTAATTTTTTTAATTCATTTCTTTTCAATTAATTTGCATAATTGTTTAAAAATAGCAAAAAATTCATAAAAATTATGAAACTTTTTCCTTAAAGTTTTATTAATTTTTATGACACAAAAATATTTTTATTTTATTTTTTATCATTAAAAAAGTATTTTTAAATATTTAAAAGATTATTTTTAATTGATTAATGGAAATTAATTAATTAAAAATACTTTTAGGTATTTAAAAATTACAAAAAAATTCATGAAA
This sequence comes from Lathyrus aphaca, assembly GCA_963966055.1. Lineage (NCBI taxonomy): Eukaryota > Viridiplantae > Streptophyta > Magnoliopsida > Fabales > Fabaceae > Lathyrus > Lathyrus aphaca. The sequence goes on along the minus strand of OZ014519.1, from coordinate 296,371,011 downwards.
TGTTCTAAGACATTTAGAAACATTGTCCAACCTTCAAACCAAATTTCTTTTTTGATCTTGATGCATTTTAAGAATTTTTCATTGAATTAAATCATATTTTGTGCATTATTTTGATCACAAGTTCAAAAATTCATTTCTGCCTATTGGAGAAGGTTGAGACATTGATTCTTTTTGCTTTGATTTGTGTTTAGCATGTAGTTTCTAGGGTAAAATGGCCATGATTTGATCTTGCATTTTTCCATTTGTTTGGCATTTCTTTTGTTAAGAACCCTAAAAAACCCTAGTAACTTAGAAAATTCATAACTTGAGTTTGGTTGAGAGTTGAGAGCTCCCCTTTGGGCAGTGGTTTAGCATAGGGTTAGGGTTTCTTTGAGTGCCATTTTCCATTTTTTATCTTAGGGTTTGCTTCTGTTTTGGGTTTTTGTTTGTTGTTTGATTCATGAACCTTAATTTGGGATTTCTCTTGCATCCTTCTTGCATTCTCTTGCATAACATGACTTATCTTTGCATTTTGTGCATTCTTGTGATTCATTTGACATCTTAAGACATATAGAAAGCATGTTTGATCATTGCATTGCATATTTGCCATGTCATTTGTCTTGTATGCTTCATAACTTTTCATGTTCATTCATGCTCCTTAACTTGCATCATTTGCATTCATAATCTTGTATGAGCATCTCCATGTCTTGCCTCTTGTTTGCAGCACCTCATAACATCATAATCATCATCAACATGCTTCTGGTTTTGCTTATCATCATACCATTTCATCTCATCTTGCATTGCATTGCATTTCTTTCTAACATTTCAGGTGGTAAGTAAACTTGGGAAGTGAATTTGCCTTCACTTCTCATAACTTTTCTTTTCATCTCTCTTGCATCCATTGCTGCATTTCTATTTGTGTTTGAGTTTGAGCTTGCTCATTCTTCTTCCTCCCACTTTCTTTCTTCAAGTGACTTGACTTCTTGAATGACGCAAGTCACTTTGCTTCTCTTGATCCTGTTCATCTGCATCCTGGTGGATCTTCTGAAGATTGCTCTTGAAAACCTCACAAACCTTAGGAACAACCAAGCATGACAATGAATTAGGGTTTTGATTAGTCTCCCCTCATAGTTTTACATTTGTGTCTCTCTTTGAGTCCTCTCTTCTCACCTCATAATCAGGGACTAAACCCTAAAGGCTTTAAGGCTTTGTGATTAAGCTTATGCCTGCATCCTTCTCTTAGGATGGAGTGTATAACTTTAGTCCTAAGTCTTGAACCCTTAAGGTGTTTAAATCTCTTAATCAATTCATTTAATAAGTATCAAGACATCACACTTGTAACTTGGGCCTTGCATTAGGGTTCTAATTCTTCCTTAAGTGGTTAAGAAGGACTAACCCTAGTGTTAATGGACAAGTCCCCCTCAAGTTGTCTTACAAACAATAAAACTCACTTCATCATCATACCATTAAATAAAATCCACTTAATCAAAGGCTTGTTTTGTCATGGGTTTAATCCCTAATCATGGATTAAGTTGAGGAGCTTTCCTCAGCTTAAACATTCTCATCTATTATCCTTCTTTTAGGATGGTGTAATGGGTCTGTTTAATCCCTGATTATGGCTTAACCTTATTACTCAACACTAAACAAAAACACTAAAAACATCTAAATAATCACAAGTAGGTTAATGATCTTAATCCTACACCAAAGGTGATTAAGTGTGAGAATCTGACTTCGCACTTAAGGTATTCTCATTACCCCTAAACAGAGGGAAGATGTGATGAGTTTACTAAATCCATTGGTTTAGGCTTAAACTCATTAACTTATGACAAACTTTCAAAAGCAATAAAAGAATGAAAACACAAAAACAAACAATAATCGTCTCCTCCGGGATTCTTTTCTCATCACCTTCACTCACAATCGAGAACTTGCTTCTTCCGTCTAATGCAAGACAGTTAGCACCTGAGCCAGACAGGTCATACACTTGAGCATAGACAAGCAAGCAGTTCACAAGTCAATTCATCCTTTCAGTCTCTTTGGGTCGAACTACGGTGTTCTGACTTCCTCATTGCACGAGAGGATACGTAGGCATAACTTAACAGTTATCGAACAAAAGTCTCTGTATATTCCCCCTCCTTTCAGTTTCATTCTCTTAAGCCTCATGATCTTGAGCATACTCTTTTCCTTACACTGACACTTCATTTATACACTTCACTCTCTTTTACACTGACACCTGTACATCTCTTCCAGCTATTTCATACACAGATTGCACTGACACTACCCCTTTAAAACACAAATCTTTTAAGCGTGGATCCCGTCGAGTACGACGGACAATCTGGGTGCTAATACCTTCCCAGGTTGTAACCAACCCCCTTTCTCAGTCTCTCTGGTTCGCAAACCGTCTTATCCATCTCTTTCTAGGCTTATGCAGCATTGCCTTTCCTCCGGGATAAAAATGCCTAGCTGGCGACTCTTTTCATCTCCAGTGAGTTCACGGCTGTGTGTTCTCACTGTCCCTCTCGCCGACCGTTCGCGTCTGTACCTTCATCTGATCCATTTTCATTTGTCGGGAGCGACAGCTTGGCGACTCTGCTGGGGAGAAAACACTGCAACCAGGGCTTCTGGTTCTTTTTGTGGGTTCCTCCTAGCGCTTGTTTGATTTGTGTTTACTGGGGTGTTATGTGCTTGTTTGTGCTTGTATTTATTTTTGTTTATTGCTTTATGTACAGTTACTTTACTGCTTTCTTTACTGCATTTATTTATCATACTGTCATTGTTGCTGGCTGGATCTGGTTTCTTGTTTTGGTGGGTGGGTGATTCATTGAGAGTTAAGGTCCTATACCTGGGACCTGAGTGACACCTAGGCTAGAGTGAATCATATTCTTTCCCATTCCATTTCGGTCTGGTGCGGGAATATGAAACACGGTTCAGATATGGGTTTCTTCTTGAGAACTCTGTGTTGCAGATTTCCTGCAATGCTAGGGCTATCTGGGAAGCCTGCTAAGTCTGGATGACCTTTTAGTATTGACCTTCAGAAACTGAGGTGAACTAGAGGAGGAATTGTTATGGTTATTGTAAACACTGTACCTCCGGGTTAGAAGTGTTTACACTTCTCATAACTGATCCAAGTCTGAGGATCCTTGTTCTAGATCATCACCTGTGAGGGGGTTGGGCTGTTTACAGGTTTGCAGGTACCTTGACCTCAGAATACCCTGTTACTTTGACTTTGTTAAGAATGCTCCATGTTGGATAGTTCTTGTGATTCTAAACCCTGGACATGTGGCTCTTTATTTGAGTCCCCCACCCTGGTTACTGGACCTATAGACCTCCACCTGGATTTCTTGAACACACATGGATCTATACCAAGGCAGTTAATCAGATCCGGCTCAGTCACAAACCCTTGCATTTCATTTGCATACATACCCATTGCATCATATTAACATTTGCTTATTTGTGTTTCAGGGTATCCACCTTCATCTTTGGTTTTGGTTTTGACCCCATCTGCAGTTTTGACCTGTCTCCACCAGCACTTGCTTCAGCCTGTCAGCCATATACTTCAGTTACTTGCACTAGCCAGCCAGTGGCCCACTCCTCAGCATCTTCATCAGCACTTACTCTACTTAATCTTCAGCATCATGGCTCCAAAGAAAAGTAACATCACCTATCATTTCTTCCAACCAGACTTATCAGACATCAGGAGGATCCAAACCTTGATCACTCCAGATCACATGCCTTTGTTCAGGGAGCATTATGGGGATATACTTGACTTGGTCATGGATCTGGACCCATCTCAGAGGAGCTTGATCCACACCTGCATTCAGTTTTATGACCCCCCATTGAGATGTTTCACCTTTCAAGACTTTCAGTTGGGTCCTCTTCTGGAAGAATACTCATCATTGATTGGTCTGCCTATCAAGAGGGAAATCCCTTTTAACCCTGAAATGGTCTTTCCCAGCAATGGAGAGGTAGCAAAAGCTTTGCATCTGGAGCCTGCTTTGATTGAGCAACACATGACCTCTAAAGCTGGGATCCCTGGATTTCATCTGGACTTCTTAATTTCCCAAGCTAGTCTGAAGGCCTCCTTGGGGGAGTGGAAAGCTGTTTGTGCTCTGTTGGCCTTAAGTGTATATGGAATTGTGTTGTTTGCAGATGAGCCTCGATTCATCAGCAAGAATGCAATCCATTTGTTCATCCTGAAGAACCCAGTGCCAACTTTGCTAGGAGATCTCTATTACTCAGTGCACCAGAAGAATGAGAAGCAGAGGGGAAGGCTAGTGAGGTGTTGTGCTCCATTATTCCATGCTTGGCTTCTTAAGCATCTACCCAGGACAGATGCATTCCTAAATCCTCATCAGCAAAGCAACTGGGCTAAGAGGCTCACTGTTCTAACTTCAGCAGACATCAGATGGTGTACTCAAAGCACCAAGGGCAGAGATATCATTACAAGCTGTGGGCACTTTCCCAATGTGCCTTTAATAGGGGTCAAGGGAAGTATTAATTACAACCCTCTACTGTTCAGGAGGCAATTGGGTTATGCACTGGTCCATACTCCCAGGGAGCAGGACTTAGTGGAGACTCTCTATTGTGAGAACGAGATCAGTTTGACTGTTGTTAGGCAGGCTGCCTGGGCCTGGGATCATGTTCAAACCAAGGGAATCACCATTCTGGGGAAGTGCAATAATGTGGCATCAGTCCAATATTATGAGTGGTCCCATGCTAGGGCCCAATTCTCTGGAATGCCCTTTACCATAGAAGACATGCCTGAGTCATCTTCAGCACCACCCCCTGCCACCATCAGTTTGGAGGAGTTTGAGAGCTTGAAGGAAAGAAATGAGAAGTTAACCCAAGCCTTGCAGAAGACCCTCCGGGAGAGGAGTGAAGGTGTGAGGGAGATTGAGAGATTGGAGAAATTGAGAGTGGAACACTTGACTAAAATTGAGAAGTCTGGAGATTATATCAACAAGTCCAAAGCTGGTGAACAGATTCTGAAGAATGCTTGTAAAGAAGCCCAGTTTCAGAGGGCAAGGACAGACTTGTATTTAAAAGAGAGTCAGGCCAGGTGGGTCCGGATCACTGAGGCCCGTACTCTAGAAGACAAGAGAGTTCAAGACAAGATGGAACAGATGGAAAAAGCCCTGGCAGCAGCCCAGAAGGAAATATCAGAGCTAGAAATCAGAGCTGGAGTGAAGAGGTCTAAGGACCAAAGTCAGAACAGGAAGTTGACTGCAGCAGTTGCAACAAGAAACCTTCTCATCAGAGGTCTCACGGAGCGTCCGGCTGATCCTGTGACCGAAGCACTTCTCAAGGAAGTTCGTGAGGATGAGTTTGGCCTTGGAGTTTGATCATTTGCTTGTTGTTGTTCCTTTTCCATGTACTTTTGTTTTTTGTGATGTATTTTGACCCCTTAGGGGGCCGGTGTTGTAAAATGAACAAACTGTATTATTTCACCTTTGTAATATATTTGTGTTGGTTTCTATCTGGGCTCACATCAAAAGCAACTTCAACAGCAGCATCTTCAAGGGTCTGGAAGGGTCAAAACTGAAGGCCAAACCGGATACCTTGAGAACAAATAAGCATAACTGCATTGCATGCTAACCCTTTTGTTTGTTTTGTAGGTTTTTGTTTTGTTGTTGCTAACCTCTGTTGTGATGTTCAGGAATTATTGCTCGCCGCCGGGTATTTCCTCTCAACAGGCCACACAGGTACCCAACTAGAAACAACCTTCCGGGAATCCAGATGGATCAGATGCAGCAAGACCTTACAGAGGTCAGAAACCAGATGGCCAACGAAAGGTTGGAGATGAGAACCCAGATAACACAGTTCATGGAAGTGATGAACAACTTAGCTCAAAGCCAGGAGAGGCTCAGAACTTTGGTAGAAGGGAGGAATCAAGAGGAGCCCCATGTGGGGACTGCAGGCACAAGTAACAATGAACGGGTGCAACCACATGTTAACCCCCCTGTGTTTGGTCCACATCTACATCCTGAGATTAATATTCCTGCAAACATTCAAGGAACAACTACTGCAGCCAGAGTACTTCAAGAAGATCCTCAGGAGGACCAATTTACAGTAATGGGTGCTGGAGAGGAAACTTATGATAGACGATTGGAAGAAATAGCTGAGAAGTTGAGGTCCTTAGAATCTCAAAATTCTTTGGGCTTCGACGTCATGGACATGGGGCTGGTAGACGGGGTCAGGATCCCCCATAAGTTCAAGCCTCCTTGCTTCGAAAAGTATAATGGGACTTCATGCCCCCGGACTCATTTGCAATCATTTCTGGGAAGGCTGAAGGCCTATACAATGGATGAGAAACTTTGGATGTTCTACTTCGAAGATAGCTTGACTGGAGCATCAAGGGAATGGTATTCCCATTTGACAAGGGCAACTATAAGATGCTGGAAGGACCTGGCAGAAGCCTTCATCAGACAGTATCAGTATAATCTAGACATGGCACCCAACAGGACTCTCCTAATGGGAATGTCACAGTCGTCAAGGGAAAGTTTCCGAGAATATGCCCAGAGATGGAGGCAATTGGCTGCTGCCGTTCAACCACCAATGTCTGAGAGAGAAATGGCAGACATGTTTATGAACACTCTCCAGGGAACGTATATTGACAGGTTTGCAGCTTTCTCTTCCACTAGCTTCGCAGATGTTGTCATAGTTGGGGAAAGAATTGAAAGCCTGTTGAAAATGGGAAAGATCTCTGATAACGGTGCAAGCTCGTCCAGCAGTACAAGAAAGCCTTTTGCAGGCCCGAGAAGAGCTGGCGAGACCAATGCCATTCACACCAACAGGGGTAGGCCCCAATATGTTTCAAGGACAATAGCAGCAGTCACTATCCCTGCTCCAGCTCATCCTCAGCCAGTCTATCAACCTCCTCAACAAAACTTCCAACAACAACCTCAGTATCAGCAGAATCAGTATCCTCCAAGAAACTTCAACAACAACAATACCAACAACAATCAACAGAGGCCATTCCAACAGAGGCCATCTCAAGCTAACAGAGTGATCGACCCGATCCCAATGCCGTATGCTGCCTTGCTGCCACAACTTCTGAAACTCAACCTAGTTGAGCTAAGAACGTTGGCACCTCCGGATCCCAACAGTCTACCAAGGAACTATGACTCCAATGCTAGGTGTGCTTTTCATTCCAACGCACCTGGTCACAGTACAGAAAAATGCAGAGCTCTGCATATGAAGGTACAAGACTTGGTAGATTCCAAGGCTCTGAATTTTGCACCTCCTCCCAATGTCAATAAAAACCCTATGCCAAACCATGGTGGTCCCCGAATTAATGCTATTGAAGAAGACCAACCGTCTTATTTAATAACTAGTGTGGATCAGATCAGGACACCATTGGTGGAAATCAAAGCTCAACTCCGAGAAAACCAAATATTTCCGGGGTGTGAACTAGGGTGTCCCTATTGCAATATTTCATGGAATGGGTGCGAGGACCTGAGGAATGGCATCAACAGCCTTATTCAGAGTGGCTTGCTACAGATCACTACATCATTTCCGACAAATCCGGCAACTTCATCAACAACGGTTTCAGAACCTCCTACAAATGCAGCAACTATTGTTCCCGACAATTCATCAGCACCATCAGCAAGTACTTCATCTGTCCTCCCAAATGATCAGTTTTCAACAGTTTCTCCTGCTACAACTTCAGCTTCATTCCATTTCGAATCTCCATCAACAACAACAACAGTCCTTCCAACAGTACCTCCTACAACACCAGCAATCAATCATGAAGATGTCTCTACTGTTACCATGTTCTATGATCCTGAAAATAATTCCGCCTACCATTCAGAAGGTGCTGCTCCCACCAGAGCACCAGTTACAATCTTTTATGATCCACAAACAATTACAGTACCTTCAGCAGCAGCAATCAGTCCAGTCACTGTCACGGTGCCTGGACCAGTACCATATGAAAGCAATAGGGCCATTCCTTGGCACTATGGCTCTGACTTATATTGCGAAGGGAAAAGAATCACTCTTGAAACATCAGCACCTGCACCACAAGTAGATAATGTGGGGGGAGGCGGAGGCTTCACTCGAAGCGGACGTCTCTTTGCTTCACAAGTTCAAAGACCTACTGCCGAAGCAGAAGCTGCTGCCAAGGCAAAGGGTAAAGGCCCGGTGCAGGAAGATCCAGCTGCCAAAGAAGCCCTGAAGACTCCATTTGATCAGGAAGTTGATGAGTTTATGCGGATCATCAAAAAGAGTGATTATAAAATTGTGGATCAGCTTCACCAGACGCCATCCAAAATCTCCATCCTCTCACTGCTTATGTGCTCCGAAGCCCATCGGAATGCACTACTTAAAGTCCTGCACGCAGCTTACGTGCCTGAGGAGATTACTGTCAACCAATTGGAAACCGTGGTTGGAAATGTTACTGCTAGCAATGGGCTAGGGTTTACCAATTCTGACTTGACAGCGGATGGCCGTAATCACAACAAAGCCTTGCACATAACCATGGAATGCAAAGGAGCTGTCCTTTCTCATGTGCTGGTGGACACAGGTTCTTCCCTGAATGTCTTACCAAAGAAGGCTCTGGTGAAGCTTGAATATGATGGATTGGCATTGAGACCCAGCAACCTGGTAGTAAGAGCCTTTGATGGTTCGAAGAGATCGGTTCTGGGAGAGATCGAGCTGCCTGTGACAATTGGCCCACAGACTTTTAAAACTATCTTTTATGTGATGGACATTCAGCCCGCCTACAGCTGTTTGTTGGGAAGACCCTGGATTCACGCCGCCGGCGCAATAACGTCTACCCTTCACCAAAAGTTAAAATTTGAGTGGGAAGGTCAAGTTGTCACAATCTGTGGGGAAGAGGATATTTTCGTTAGCCATCTGGCTACCTACAAGTACATTGAGATGGATGGAGAGATCCATGAAACAATGAGCCAAGGTTTTGAAGCCTTGAACGTCAATGAAGCATCTGCTGTGTCAGGGATCTCCATGTCATCTTACCAACAAGCCCGGAAGGTTGTTGAAGAAGGAACTGCCCTAGGCTGGGGCAAGGTATTAGCTGTGGAGGAGAAGAAGGACAAGTTTGGGTTGGGTTACAGACCAACTCAACATCAAGCAAAGGCTGCTGCAGAGCCTGGTTTTGTCAGTGGGGGGATGCTTACCCCCGATGCTATCAACTGTCTGGAAGACGAGCTGGAAGAGGAGCGCAATCTGGAGAATTGGATTCGTCCGAAGATCCCGGGGAGCAGTGTCTCGAACTGGTCTTCCCAGGAAATTATAAGAGTTACTCATGCAGAGTAATTATTATTTCCTGTATTTTTTATAGCATGCATCCAAGTCTTGCATCTTGCCCAAGATGACAAGACTCATTTTGTAACCAGGGCCATCTGTACTTTTGTGCAAACAAGATTAAATTAATGAAATATCAGACATCTTTTTGCAAACGAGTCCTTTTTCTTTTCTGCTCACTGTTTTTCCATTTTTCTTTTTGTACAAAAATAAATGGCGGTGTTTTCAAAATGATAACTTCATTTCACTTTTTTCTAAAGCAAGATTAAAATCAATCACTAAAATGAACAAACTTAACCCTTGCAGAGAGTGCCTTCCAGACAGCACCGACAACAGCACGGCTATGACATCGTATGACTTTGACAATCCAATCAATCAAGCTGATGAAGGGGTTGACGAAGAATATGAGCTCCCTGAAGAGCTAGCCAGGTTGTTAAGACAGGAGGAAAAGGTTATTACTCCTCACCAGGAGGAGATTGAAATGATTAATCTTGGTACCGATGAAGACGTGAAAGAGATTAAAATCGGGGCCTGCCTGCAAGACTCAGTGAAGAGACAACTGATAGATCTGCTTCGAGAGTATGTTGATGTGTTTGCTTGGTCGTATCAAGACATGCCAGGGTTGGATACCGACATTGTTGTGCACAAGCTGCCTTTGAGAGAAGAGTGCCCACCGGTCAAACAGAAGCTGCGCCGAACTCGCCCAGACATGGCTATGAAAATCAAGGAAGAGGTACAAAAGCAATGGGACGTCGGGTTCCTTGCTGTAACTAGCTATCCGCCGTGGGTTGCTAATATAGTACCTGTGCCTAAGAAGGACGGCAAAGTAAGAATGTGTGTTGACTACCGGGATCTGAACAGAGCCAGCCCGAAGGATGACTTCCCATTACCTCACATTGATGTATTGGTGGATAACACGGCTCAGTTCTCGGTATTCTCCTTCATGGATGGATTTTCAGGATATAATCAGATCAAGATGTCACCTGAAGACATGGAGAAGACAACATTCATTACACCTTGGGGCACGTTCTGTTACAAAGTGATGCCATTCGGACTGAAGAATGCTGGTGCAACATACCAACGGGCTATGGTGACATTATTCCACGATATGATCCATAAAGAAATAGAATGTTATGTGGATGACATGATCGCCAAGTCCCTTACAGAGGAAGATCACCTGGTGAATCTGCTGAAGTTGTTCAAGCGTCTGAGGAAATACCAACTGAAGCTGAACCCCAACAAATGCACATTCGGGGTGCGATCCGGTAAGCTGCTGGGCTTTATTGTAAGCGAGAAAGGGATTGAGGTTGACCCTGATAAAGTCAAGGCTATACAAGAAATGCCTGCACCGAAAACTGAGAAAGAAGTCCGAGGTTTCTTAGGTCGATTGAACTACATTTCGCGGTTCATATCTCACCTTACAGCAACCTGTGAACCTTTGTTCAAGCTGTTAAGAAAAGAACAGACGGTCAGGTGGAACAAAGACTGCCAGAAGGCTTTTGACAAGATCAAGGAATATCTGCAAGAACCTCCAATCCTCATGCCGCCAGTTGATGGAAGACCTCTGATTATGTACTTGACAGTGCTAGAAGAGTCAAGGGGGTGTGTACTAGGTCAGCATGACGAGTCTGGTCGAAAAGAGTATGCAATTTACTACCTAAGCAAAAAGTTTACCGACTGTGAACAGCGTTATTCACTGCTCGAGAAAACTTGCTGTGCTTTAGCGTGGGCTGCTCGCCGACTGAGGCAGTATATGTTGACCCACACTACCTTATTAATCTCAAAAATGGATCCAGTTAAGTACATTTTCGAGAAGCCAGCTCTTACCGGTCGGGTTGCAAGATGGCAGATGATTCTCACAGAATACGACATACAGTACACGTCTCAGAAAGCCATCAAGGGCAGTGTACTATCTGAATATCTTGCTGAGCAACCCATTGATGACTACCAGCCTATGAGGTTTGACTTCCCTGATGAAGACATCATGTTCATTAAATCAAAAGATCATGAAGAGCCTATTCACACTGAAGGGCCCGACCCGGAAGAAGAATGGACTATGATGTTTGATGGGGCTGTTAACATGAATGGTCGTGGTGTTGGTGCAGTACTCATTACACCAAAAGGAGTTCACATGCCTTTCTCGGCGAAACTCACTTTCAACTGCACTAACAACGAAGCTGAATACGAAGCTTGCATCATGGGTCTTGAGGAAGCCATTGACCTCAGGATCAAGACATTGACCGTGTTCGGAGATTCAGCTTTGGTAGTCAATCAAACCAACGGCAAATGGTACACACACCAGGATCATCTGATACCTTACAGGGATTATACAAGGAGGTTATTGACTTTCTTCACAACAGTCAAGCTTGAGTATATCCCTCGGGACGAGAATCAGTTTGCAGATGCCTTGGCTACCATTTCGTCCATGATCAAAGTTCAAGCTGCTAACTTTGTACCTCAGATTTCAGTGTCGAGACTTGATAGACCAGCATATGTGTTCTCAGCAGATGTTGTCAAGGATGATAAGCCTTGGTTCCATGACATTAAGTGCTTCTTGGAGGATCAGACATACCCACCTGGGGCATTTTCCAATGATAAGAAGACTTTGAGAAGGCTCGCTGGTAGTTTCTTTCTGAACACTGATGGGTCTTTATACAAGAGGAACTTTGACATGGTACTCCTCAGATGTGTTGACAAGACGGAAGCAGATTTGTTGATGCATGAAGTGCACGAAGGATCTTTTGGTACCCACGCAGGAGGGCATGCCATGGCTAAGAAATTGCTAAGATCAGGCTATTATTGGATCACAATGGATGCAGACTGTTGTGCCTATGCCAGGAAATGTCACAAATGCCAGATCTACGCAGATAAGGTGCATGTGCCTCCCAATCCTTTGAACATCATGTCTTCACCATGGCCCTTTGCCATGTGGGGCATTGATATGATTGGCAAGATTGAGCCAACTGCTTCAAATGGCCACAGATTCATCCTGGTCGCCATCGACTATTTCACCAAGTGGGTTGAAGCAGCCTCATACGCAAATGTTACTAGGCAAGTGGTAGCCCGATTTCTGAAAAGAGATATCATCTGTCGATATGGAGTGCCCGAGCGAATCATTACTGATAATGGTTCCAATTTAAACAACAAAATGATGGCAGAGCTATGCCGGGACTTCAAGATCCAACATCATAATTATTCTCCTTACAGGCCAAAGATGAATGGCGCTGTTGAGGCAGCTAATAAGAATATTAAGAAGATTGTACAGAAGATGGTAGTCACTTACAAAGACTGGCATGAAATGCTACCGTTTGCTTTGCATGGGTACCGCACGTCAATCAGAACATCCACTGGGGCAACACCGTATCAGCTTGTGTATGGTATGGAAGCAGTCCTACCTGTTGAAGTTGAATTACCCTCCCTACGGGTATTAATGGATGTTAAACTGAGTGAAGCAGATTGGGTTCGGGCCCGATACGAACAACTGAGTCTGATCGAAGAGAAAAGATTGGCTGCAATCTGCCATGGGCAGTTATATCAGAAGAGAATGAAGAAGGCCTTCGATCAGAAAGTCAGGCGCCGAGAGTACCAAGTGGGAGATCTTGTGCTGAAAAGAATCCTTCCTCCTCATACAGACCACAGGGGCAAATGGACTCCTAACTATGAAGGACCATTCGTTGTAAAGAAAATTTTCTCTGGTGGAGCACTGATGCTCAGCACCATGGATGGTGAAGATTTCCCATCCCCTGTGAATTCAGATGCAGTTAAAAAATACTTCGCATAAAGTGACCCGCTGGACATAAAAACAGAATGTAAGTCCAGGCAAAAATAGGGCATCCCGGCGAGTCAAAAACAGAATAAAAGACTCGGGCAAAAATAAGGGAAATAAATGAAAAAATGTACACCCGCTGAGTTGAAAAGCCGCATTGGACAGCTCAGGCAAAAATGGGTATCCCGATGGATTGAAAACCCGAAAGGGCGATCCATGCAAAATAAGGGAATAAGCGAACAACTGTATTCTGAATTCGTCTGTATCACCTACAACTTGGTAAGCTTCAAAGGATCAAGCTTCAATCAGAATCAACTCTCTCCAGAAAGCAAGACGAGAAGAACGTCATTGTCATACGAGTCATAGCAGAAGAGGAAGCTCCTTGAAAGCGTCGTCAGCATCGCCAGCATTTTGTTTCTCAATTTGTAACAATCTCTTCATTTCAGGAGATATGTTTCCTTGACTGTATCTTGCCAATTCAGGGCACATGAATTAATAAAATCAGATTTTCGGTCATGTTTCGTTTTTACATTTATGTTTTGCAAAGAGTTGTCTGATATCTCTAAAAATACAATTGCATAAGTACAGATGCCTTTCTCTAAAAATAAAAACACATGCTTACAGGGAATGTGATTATTCTCGAAGGTACTTAACTCCTATGACGGAATCCAGTAAGAGATACCTCGGGACCTCTTGTGCATTTCCTTATCTTTGCAGGATTGCAGGTATCCAGAGCACAACCTGGGGCATGCAAGTTACGTCTCAGCAAGCTGGCAAGTCATTATCAACTCGGTCTATCTTCCACGTGGCACTGGAGAGTGCCCGCTTCCCCAGCAAAGTTGCCAAATCAACATACACTCAATCTCAGCATCTGAAATGCTCTATCCCCAGCTGAGTTGCCACTTGTTGCTCTCCCCAGCTGATTTACCTCTCATAATTCCCCAGCCGAGTTGCCATTTCATCCTCGGTTGAGTACAGGAGTCAGGGGATCATCTCCCCACAGAATCTCCAGCCTCTATCCAGAAGAGCAGCGCATAGAAGATCACAACAGAGTGAAGAAAGCTTCTACAAACCCCAGCTGGGTCCCGTATTATAAGGATATGTCAATCAGCGACATGTATCCCCAAACAGATACATCATCAGATCTACCAATGATCTCATCCCCAGCTGGGATGTTCACTTCAAGCAGGTCAACCAGAGATCTTCGCGGCAACGGGATCCGAATCCTGGATCTGTGCCTCCTTGCATAATCATAGCATTCGCATCATATTCACCCCCCAGAGCGTAGCATTCCGTCTAATACGGAGCATTACGGCAAAAATCAAATGCATAGCATAATCATAAGTCATGTTGTGAATTGAACACTTGTGAATAACAAACCGTTCATCATCATTACACAAAAAATCCCCACCAGAATCCCAGCAAAAAAAAACAGTTGCCTCATATTCACAAACACCAGTATATACACCTTTTGGCACCCGTCCGTGTCATCACTCCCCATTAAAGTCGCCTGAATCTCTTTACAAACAAATCACCCATATCACGGATACTTCATGACACCCGTCCGTGTCATATCACCAGCAGAAAGCCGAAGACGTCTTCTTTGCACTCACATATACTTGTATATGCACTTTTCTTGACACCCGTCCGTGTCATATCCCCAGCGCAGTCGCTTACACCTTTATCACTCATATACTTGTTAATATTATACTTTTCTCTCTTGACACCCGTCCGTGTCACTCTCCCCAGCAGTTAAAACACTCATCTATACAATACAATATTCACTACTCATGGTACGCTTATACAGATACTCGTCCGTATCTTGTATACATCATCACTATCCCCACAGATTCGACAGTAGTCTTTGTTCTTTGTTAACCAGTTGGTACTCGTCCGTACCATCATCTCGGAACATTGCGTCTAATGTTTGTTTCTACATGATACTCGTCCGTATCATAGTCTTAAGGATGCTCGTCCGCATCTTTAATCCATACACCGTGTCAAACACCTATGTCTTCTTGAATATAGATACTCGTCCGTGTCTATTATTCCCCAGAAGAATTCTTTCAGATGCAACACTCGTCCGTGTTCTTTTTTAACCAGTTGATACTCGTCCGTATCATCATCTCAGAGCATGTGTCAGTTTGTTTCTACATGATACTCGTCCGTATCGTAATCTTAAGGATGCTCGTCCGCATCTTTAATCTATACACAATACCAAACACTTATACCTTTTGTTTCTTGGATGTAAACGCTCGTCCGTGTTTACATCATCCCCAGTAGATCACCAACGAATTTTCTTTTATCTAACACTCGTCCTGTGTTATGGTAACCCTGAGAGCAGCCGTACCCTGCTAAGTGGTCGTCCTCCACTTCTTGATGGTCGTCCTCCGTCATGCTCATCCGATGGCCGTCCCCATCGTTGACTTTTAGCAGCCGTCCCCTGCTAGGTGGTCGTCCTCCACCTTTTGATGATCGTCCTTCATCACTTTATCCAATGGCCGTCCCCATTGTTGATTTTGGTTATCCGGCACTCGTCCTGTGTTGCGATAAACCTTGAGAGCAGCCGTCCCCTGCTAAGTGGTCGTCCTCCACTTCTTGATGGTCGTCCTCCATCATGCTCGTCCGATGGCCGTCCCCATCGTTGACCCTTTTCTATCCGATGGCCGTCCCCCATCGTTGATATTTTCGGCAGCCATACCCTGCCAGGTGGTCGTCCTCCACCTTTGATGGCCGTCCCCATCATTTTTCTTTTATACCCAACAGAGCAGCCGTCCCCTGCTAGATGATCGTCCTTCATCTTTGATGGCCGTACCCCATCATCTGTTTATTTCATTTATTCTTTAACCCGATGGCCGTCCCCGTCGTGGTCCCTTTTCTTTTTGGCCCGATGGCCGTCCCCATCGTTGGTTACTTTGCTTTATGAACTTGATGGCCGTCCCCGTCATGATTCATCAATTTCCAGAGAACTTTACAACTTTATCTTGATGGCCGTCCCCATCATAATATATTCCCCCAGCTAGTCGGCCGTCCCCGTCTTAGCTCTACCTTTTATCCCCAGCATGTCGGCCGTCCCCGTCATCGCTTTACTTCACACTTTTCCCAGCATGTCGGCCGTCCCCGCCATCGCTCTTTACCCAGCAGTCGTCCTCTGCTCGACGGTCGTCCTCCGTCGCCCACACCTTTACAATATACTTTATTTTCCTTTTGCAATCTATATCCCTTTTCTTCTTCATCCTGTGAGTGCAAATTTTGGACTGTCTTTGGTATTCAACCACAAGTTATCTTGTTTGCCTGTTAAGCCGTTGCTTACATCCTGCACAGCTAACTCATGTTTGAATAGGGGTAGCTGTAAACACCCCAAATTTGCCCTCACCCATTTCACCATGGCTTGTGATCATTCTCATATGCATAAATACAATCACATCATCTCACATCTCATTTTTGATTCACTGCATAGTTTCTAAGGCATCTGCACCTAGGGTTTGTGATCTGAGCAACCTCAGGGCATCTTGAGCCACTCCAAAGGCCACCAATCAACTCAAAGGGGTCCTTGTGTGTTCTTATATCATATTTCATCTCCTCAAAGTCAAAATTGCAGAGGAATCACAAGAACTAGGGTTTGAGGTGATGCAGAGCCAGTTTGAACTGCACAGTTGACTGAAAATTAGGGTTTTGGTTTCAGAGGCCATAACTCCAAATTTTTTGGTCATTCTTGTTTCCATTGATCTCTATATGGTATAGGGAGTATACATATCAATTTTCATGAATAAATTCCATGAGGAAGTCATCTGATCAAGGGTTGACTTTTCAGACAAGTCAGTGCAAAATCAGGGCATCTGAGGCCCCCAATGACCCAACCAATGGGTGATCTTCATCATTTTGAGTGTATATGATCTTTATTTGATCATGGAAGAAGGTTGAAGTTCATAGAAATCAAGAATTTAGGGTTTTTGCAAATGTTGACTTTTTGGGCATAGTTGACTTTTCAAGAATGCATCATTTTAGGTCAATTTTCAAGCTTTGATTCTTGGTCCAAAAAGGCTCCAAATGGAAAAACTTTGGTCATGAAAGTTGTAGATCCCATCTTTCCCTTTTCAAAAAGTACAAGAACATGATCAAACTCTTCTTGGATCAAAAGTTATGGCAATGCAAAGTTGGCAAAAATCATTAATTTCTAAGGCATGCTTCAAATGGAAATTTTGCAAAGTCTTGAACCAAAGCCAAATGTAGTCTCTAATTCATTTCAAACCAACACATAAACATTCTCTAAGTGCTGAAAATCAGAATTGGATCAAGTTTGCCTATGGTTTGGTTTGTGTAACAAGGTTTTCTTCACATGTGAACCATAAAGCAACAAGTTGCAAAACTCATGATCATGCTCCCTCAACTTGCTGCCTTGGCCTTTGGACCTTGCTGGCTCTCTCACCACACCATGATGCGCCAGACCTAGCCTTGTACCAAGCTAGTATCAAGCCCATGCTTCTCTTACAAGATTTTTGACTTTTGGCAAAAGCAAACTTACCAATCACAAAAGCACAAGTCACATCACCCAGCCAATCAGATTTGTTTATGTTATCAATTTGCAAGCTAGCCATAACAAGAAGCAAGGCTGAAACCATCACACTACACACATTCACAAAAACCTTCCACATTGCAACTTGCTTCGAATCTCTTAACACAGCCACCAAACACAAAAACTTTTTTCATCATCCAACTCAACACACTTCATAGGCCACCCAGCACCAAGAACACAAGCCTGAAACAGCCTGAACACTCCATAACCATTCTTCACCTCAGCCTGCATTTTCTATCGAATCTCTCTCCACAAGCCACAAACAGCCAAACAAACCTTGCAAAGCTTCTCCATACATCATTTGGACCTCAAACAATCACTCACCATGACCTGAAACCTCCAGAAACACCATTGCCATTTTTGATCAAGCTGAAGCAGTTCCTTTCGAATCTCATTATCCAGCCAACTTAAACTCCATTTGAGCATTCAAACATCATCTGGGGATCAAGGAGAGGGGTTTGCACTGAAAGAAGAGGTCAGAAAGTTCTCAAACTGAAAGCTTCAAATCTCAGGTAGCTTGAAATTTATTTTTCCAGAAATCATTTTTATTGTTACAAACTTGTTCTATTTGTTTCACTGATCATTCTGGTACCATCGGTTTTGAAAATGGTTGTGATTTGAGCATTTAATTTGTTTCTGAAGCTTGCGTGCCCTAGAACTTTCTTTCTTCGATTCAGCTTGTTTAGGAAATATAAATTTGTTTTAGGTTAGGGGTTTGATTCGTGAGGATGTGGGGAACATTTCCCAGGTTTTAGATTTCATTTTTGTTACGTTTTTAGGAAGTTTGAAGTTTTCAGGGGAGGAGGTCACCGGAGAAGACGACCGGAGCTCGTCTCCGGTGACCTGAAAGTGATTAATTATTAATTAGGGTTAGGGCACTGAGTTTGAATCTGGGCCTTTAGATCCTGGTTCCCGCGCGTGAATGAAAGGCCTGGATCATTTCATTAAGTCTTAATCTTGGATTATTATTTAATTAATCAGGTTTAAGTTAGTTTGAATTATGACCCTTAGATGACGCGCCAAGTCAATGCTATCCTGCCCAGATTGCATCCCAGCCTCACATTGCGCATACTTCCATTTAATTAATTTTTTTAATTCATTTCTTTTCAATTAATTTGCATAATTGTTTAAAAATAGCAAAAAATTCATAAAAATTATGAAACTTTTTCCTTAAAGTTTTATTAATTTTTATGACACAAAAATATTTTTATTTTATTTTTTATCATTAAAAAAGTATTTTTAAATATTTAAAAGATTATTTTTAATTGATTAATGGAAATTAATTAATTAAAAATACTTTTAAGTATTTAAAAATTACCAAAAAATTCATGAAATGTTCTAAGACATTTAGAAACATTGTCCAACCTTCAAACCAAATTTCTTTTTTGATCTTGATGCATTTTAAGAATTTTTCATTGAATTAAATCATATTTTGTGCATTATTTTGATCACAAGTTCAAAAATTCATTTCTGCCTATTGGAGAAGGTTGAGACATTGATTCTTTTTGCTTTGATTTGTGTTTAGCATGTAGTTTCTAGGGTAAAATGGCCATGATTTGATCTTGCATTTTTCCATTTGTTTGGCATTTCTTTTGTTAAGAACCCTAAAAAACCCTAGTAACTTAGAAAATTCATAACTTGAGTTTGGTTGAGAGTTGAGAGCTCCCCTTTGGGCAGTGGTTTAGCATAGGGTTAGGGTTTCTTTGAGTGCCATTTTCCATTTTTTATCTTAGGGTTTGCTTCTGTTTTGGGTTTTTGTTTGTTGTTTGATTCATGAACCTTAATTTGGGATTTCTCTTGCATCCTTCTTGCATTCTCTTGCATAACATGACTTATCTTTGCATTTTGTGCATTCTTGTGATTCATTTGACATCTTAAGACATATAGAAAGCATGTTTGATCATTGCATTGCATATTTGCCATGTCATTTGTCTTGTATGCTTCATAACTTTTCATGTTCATTCATGCTCCTTAACTTGCATCATTTGCATTCATAATCTTGTATGAGCATCTCCATGTCTTGCCTCTTGTTTGCAGCACCTCATAACATCATAATCATCATCAACATGCTTCTGGTTTTGCTTATCATCATACCATTTCATCTCATCTTGCATTGCATTGCATTTCTTTCTAACATTTCAGGTGGTAAGTAAACTTGGGAAGTGAATTTGCCTTCACTTCTCATAACTTTTCTTTTCATCTCTCTTGCATCCATTGCTGCATTTCTATTTGTGTTTGAGTTTGAGCTTGCTCATTCTTCTTCCTCCCACTTTCTTTCTTCAAGTGACTTGACTTCTTGAATGAAGCAAGTCACTTTGCTTCTCTTGATCCTGTTCATCTGCATCCTGGTGGATCTTCTGAAGATTGCTCTTGAAAACCTCACAAACCTTAGGAACAACCAAGCATGACAATGAATTAGGGTTTTGATTAGTCTCCCCTCATAGTTTTACATTTGTGTCTCTCTTTGAGTCCTCTCTTCTCACCTCATAATCAGGGACTAAACCCTAAAGGCTTTAAGGCTTTGTGATTAAGCTTATGCCTGCATCCTTCTCTTAGGATGGAGTGTATAACTTTAGTCCTAAGTCTTGAACCCTTAAGGTGTTTAAATCTCTTAATCAATTCATTTAATAAGTATCAAGACATCACACTTGTAACTTGGGCCTTGCATTAGGGTTCTAATTCTTCCTTAAGTGGTTAAGAAGGACTAACCCTAGTGTTAATGGACAAGTCCCCCTCAAGTTGTCTTACAAACAATAAAACTCACTTCATCATCATACCATTAAATAAAATCCACTTAATCAAAGGCTTGTTTTGTCATGGGTTTAATCCCTAATCATGGATTAAGTTGAGGAGCTTTCCTCAGCTTAAACATTCTCATCTATTATCCTTCTTTTAGGATGGTGTAATGGGTCTGTTTAATCCCTGATTATGGCTTAACCTCATTACTCAACACTAAACAAAAACACTAAAAACATCTAAATAATCACAAGTAGGTTAATGATCTTAATCCTACACCAAAGGTGATTAAGTGTGAGAATCTGACTTCGCACTTAAGGTATTCTCATTACCCCTAAACAGAGGGAAGATGTGATGAGTTTACTAAATCCATTGGTTTAGGCTTAAACTCATTAACTTATGACAAACTTTCAAAAGCAATAAAAGACTGAAAACACAAAAACAAACAATAATCGTCTCCTCCGGGATTCTTTTCTCATCACCTTCACTCACAATCGAGAACTTGCTTCTTCCGTCTAATGCAAGACAGTTAGCACCTGAGCCAGACAGGTCATACACTTGAGCATAGACAAGCAAGCAGTTCACAAGTCAATTCATCCTTTCAGTCTCTTTGGGTCGAACTACGGTGTTCTGACTTCCTCATTGCACGAGAGGATACGTAGGCATAACTTAACAGTTATCGAACAAAAGTCTCTGTATATTCCCCCTCCTTTCAGTTTCATTCTCTTAAGCCTCATGATCTTGAGCATACTCTTTTCCTTACACTGACACTTCATTTATACACTTCACTCTCTTTTACACTGACACCTGTACATCTCTTCCAGCTATTTCATACACAGATTGCACTGACACTACCCCTTTAAAACACAAATCTTTTAAGCGTGGATCCCGTCGAGTACGACGGACAATCTGGGTGCTAATACCTTCCCAGGTTGTAACCAACCCCCTTTCTCAGTCTCTCTGGTTCGCAAACCGTCTTATCCATCTCTTTCTAGGCTTATGCAGCATTGCCTTTCCTCCGGGATAAAAATGCCTAGCTGGCGACTCTTTTCATCTCCAGTGAGTTCACGGCTGTGTGTTCTCACTGTCCCTCTCGCCGACCGTTCGCGTCTGTACCTTCATCTGATCCATTTTCATTTGTCGGGAGCGACACCTAGGTGTCACTCAGGTCCCAGGTATAGGACCTTAACTCTCAACAGAGCCCCACCCACCAAAGAAAAACCAGATCCAGCCAGACATCATGACAGTATGATATATGCAAAACTATAAAGAAAGCAATAAAGTAATTGTACATAAAGCAAAAGTAAAACAACTATACAAACACAGATAACACATAACACCCCAGTAAACACAAATCAATCAAGCGCTAGGAGGAACCCACAAAAAGAACCAGAAGCCCTGGTTACAGTATAAGGTTCCCCAGCAGAGTCGCCAAGCTGTCGCTCCCGATAAAATGGGACTGGCCCAAATAAAGGTACAGACGCGAACGGTCGGCGAGAAGAACAATGAGAACACACAGCAGTGAACTCACTGGAAAAGAAAAGAGTCGCCAGCTAGGCATTTTTATCCCGGAGGAAAGGCAATGCTGCATAAACCTAGAAAAAGATGGATAAGACGGTTGCGAACCAGAGAGACTGAGAAAGGGGGTTGGTTACAACCTGGGAAGGTATTAGCACCCAGATTGTCCGTCGTACTCGATGGGATCCACGCTTAAAAGATTTGTGTTTCAAAGGGGTAGTGTCAGTGCAATTTGTGTATAAAGGAGCTGGAAAAGGATGTACAGGTGTCAGTGCAACAGAAAGTGTAAAGTGTAATATATGCAGTGTCAGTGTAAGGACAGGAGTGAAATGCTCATGATCATGAGGCTTAAAGAAAATAATGCTGGAAAGAGGGGGGATATACAGAGACTTTTGTTCGATAACTGTTAAGTTATGCCTACGTATCCTCTCGTGCAATGAGGAAGTCAGAACACCGTAGTTCGACCCAAAGAAACTGAAAGATGAATTGACTTGTGAACTTCTTGCTTGTCTATGCTCAAGTGTATGACCTGTCTGGCTCAGGTGCTAACTGTCTTGCATTAGACGAAAGAAGCTAGTTCTCGTTTGTGAGTGAATGAGGTGAGAAAAGAATCCCGAAGGAGACGATTATTGTTTGTTTTTGTATTTTCAGTCTTTTATTGCCTTTGAGAATTTGTCATAGGTTAATGAGCTTAAGCCTAAACCAATGGATTTAGCAAACTCATCACATCTTCCCTCTGATTAGGGGTAATGAGAATACCTTAAGTGTGAAGTCAGATTCTCACACTTAATCACCTTTGGTGTAGGATTAAGATCATTAACCTACTTGTTGTTTATTTAGATGTTTTTGGTGTTTTTGTTTAGTGTTAAGTAATGAGGTTAAGCCACAATCAAGGATTAAACAGACTCATTACACCATCCTAATAGAAGGATAACAGATGAGAATGTTTAAGCTGGGGAAAGCTCCCCAACTTAATCCATGATTAGGGATTAAACTCATGACAAAACAAGCCTTTGGTTAAGTGGATTTTATTTAATGATATGATGAAGAAGTGAATTTTATGGTTTGTAAGACAACTTGAGGGGGACTTGTCCATTAACACTAGGGTTAGTCCTTCTTAACCAATTAAGGAAGAATTAGAACCCTAATGCAAGGCCCAAGTTACAAGTGTGATGTCTTGATGATTATTAGATGGATTGATTAAAGGAGTTAAACACATTAAGGGTTTAACACTTAGGATTAAAGTTATACACTCCATCCTAATAGAAGGATGCAGGCATAAGCTTAATCACAAAGCCTTAAAGCCTTTAGGGTTTAGTCCCTGATTATGAGGTGAGAAAAGAGGACTCAATGAGACACAAAGGTAAAACTAAGTGGGGGGACTAATCAAAATCATTGTCATGCTTGGTTGTTCCTAAGGTTTGTGAGGTTTACAAGAAAGATCTTCAATGGAACCACCAGGAAGCAGATGAAAGGATCAGGAGAAGCAAAGTAACTTGCTTCATTCAAGAAGCCAAGTCACTTGAAGAAAGGAAGTAAGAAGAAGAAGAATGAGCAAGCTCAATCTCAAACACATATCAAAATGCAGCAATGGATGCAAGAGAGAGATGAAAAGAAAATGTGAGAAGTGAAAGCAAATTCACTTCTCAAAGTTACTTACCACCTGAAAAGTTAATAAAGGAATGCAATGCAATGTCAAATGGAATGAAATGGCATGATGAGAAACAAAACCAGAAGCACATACATGATGTTAATGATGCTATAAGATGCTACCAACATGAGGCAACACATGGAAATGATCATGCAAGCTTATGGATGCAAATGGAGCAAGTTAAGAAGCATGAACATACATGAAAAGTTATGAAGTGCAAATGGCATACAACATGGCAAATGCAAGATGCAATGATCAAACATGCTTTCAATATGTCTTATGATGTTAAATGAATCACATGGATGCATAAAATGGCATGGCAAGTCAAGGTATGAATGCAAATGTAAGATGGATGCATATGGAAGCCTAAATTAGGGTTTATGATCAAAGCATCAAACACAAACCAAAATCAGAAGCAAACATCAATACAAAAAATTGAAAATGCACTCAAAGGATCCCTAATCCTATACTAACCCATTGCCCAAAGGAGAGGTTCCAACTCTTAACCAAGTTCAAGTTATGATT
Source organism: Lathyrus aphaca (assembly GCA_963966055.1). NCBI lineage: Eukaryota > Viridiplantae > Streptophyta > Magnoliopsida > Fabales > Fabaceae > Lathyrus > Lathyrus aphaca. The sequence goes on along the minus strand of OZ014519.1, from coordinate 296,347,002 downwards.
TTCCTAAGTTTTCTAGGGTTTTAGGGTCCCTTAACAAGAAAAATGCCAAACAAATGGAAAATGAAAGATCAAATCATGGCCATTTAATCTCACAAACTACATGCTAAACACAATGCAATGCAAAAAGAATCAAAGTCCAACTCTCTAGGGTTAGGCAGAAATGATTTTTTGAAGTTTGGATCAAAATAATGCATTTAAATGGTTTTAATTCCATGGAAAATTCTCAAATGTGCATCAAGATCAAAAAAGAAATTTGGTTTGAAGGTTGGACAATGTTTCTAAATGTTTTTAAATGTTTCATGAATTTTTTGGTGATTTTTAAATACCTAAAGGTATTTTTAATTAATTAATTCTCATTAATTAATTAAAAGGAAACTTTTAAATATTTAAAAATACTTTTTTAATGCTAAAAATAAAAATAAAAATATTTTTGTGTTCTGAAATTAAATAATATCTTGTATAAAAAATTTCAGAATTTTTGAATAAGTTTTGCTATTTTTAATAAAATATAGAAAACAAATGAATTAATATGAAAATAAAATGAATTTAAATGCTAAAAAAGAAAAGTCAAACAATCCGATGGCCCTCATTTAAACCTGTTGCGCGCGCGTTTGACTTGGCGCCAGATCCTACGGCTGGAATTCAAACTCACTAACCCTAATTAATTAGCCCTAATCACAGCCTTAATGACTCTCAGGTGACCGGAACAGTGTTCCGGTCATCTTCTCCGATCACTCAAAATCACAAACTCCTTCCACGCGCATCTAAAATGAAATCTAATTACACAGAAATGATCCCCACTCAAAAACGAATCAAAACCCCCATTCAAACATCATTTATCATTCCTAAACAATGAGAATCGAATCAAACTAAGTTTAGGGCAAAAAGTTTCAGAAACAGATTAAACTCTCATCTCTTCACCATTTTCGAAACCAAAGACATCAGAGTGATCAGTGAACTACAAAGAACAACTTAGGAACTTTAAAAATCATTTTTGGAAAAAAAGTTCTTGAGCTACCTGAGTTTTGAAGCTTTCAACTTTGCAGCTTTCTGACCTCTTCCCTTGATGCAAACCACTCCCTTTGGTCCCTTGATGATGTCTGGATGCTTAGAAGGAGCTTGTGTTGGCTGGCTTGAGAGTTTGAACAGGTTCTGCTCAAGCTCAGGTGAGAATCGTGTTCTTGATTCTTTGAGTTTAAGGCAAGGGTGAGGGGTGCTTTGTGATCAGGATGATGAGTTGAGTTGATCTATGAAGTTTGTTTAAGTGTTTGTGGCTTGTTTTCTGAGTTTTGAAGGCTTTTGCTTTTGGGAGTGAAAATGAGAATGTGTTCCTCTTGCTGGTTTCAGGCTTGCTTGTTGTGTTGCTTGGCTTGCCATTTGTTTGTATAAACTAATCCTATTGGTCAGATGACATGACATGTCCTTTTGTGATAGGTATGGGTGCTTTTTGCAAATTGTCAACTTTGTGTAAGAAGGGCATGGGCTACTTTGCTAGCTTGGTACAAGGGGCTTGTCTTGCACAACATGAGGTGAGGAGAGGGCTAGGGTTGGTCAGCAGGCTAGGAAACAAGTGGATGAGAAGTTATCATTGGTTTTGCAACTTGCTTGCCTTTAGTTCTCATGAAAAGATCTTGCCTCACAAGCCATGAAACATGTGATCCCTTTGGTTCAATCTGAACTTTAAGACTTGTGTGATGCTTGTGTAATGGTTTGACATCAATTAGAAGTCACAAATTGCCTTGGTACAAGATTTTGCAAATTTCTCATTTGGTGCATAATTTGAAATTTAGTGATTTTTGCCAACTTTGATGCACCATAACTTTTGATCCAAAATGAATTAGGTCATGTTCTTGTACTTTTTGAAAAGGGAAAGATCTATTCTACAACTTTCATGACCAAAGTTTTTCCATTTGAAGCATTTTTGGATCAAAAAGTAAGGGTTGAAAAGTTGCCTAAAATGACAAATTCCTTAAAAGTCAAACTTACCCCAAAAAGTCAACTTTGCAAAAACTTCAAATTCTTGAATTTTGTGAACTTCCAACCTCTTCCATGATCAAATAAAGATAATATACACTTAAAATGATGAAGATCACCCCTTGGTTGGGTCATTGGGGGCCTCAGATGCCCTGATTTTGCACTGACTTGTCCAGAAAGTCAACTCTTGATCAGATGACTTCCCCATGGAATTTCTTCATGAAAATTGATATGCATACTCCCTATACCATATAGAGACCAATAGAAACAAGAATGACCAAAAAATTTGAAGTTATGGCCTCTGAAACCAAAACCCTAATTTCAGGTCATCTGTGCAGTCAAGCCTGGCCCTGCTTCCATACCAATCCCAGTTCTTGTGATTCTTTGGAATTTTTGACTTTGAGAGGATGTAATATGATATAAGAACACACATGGACCCCTTTGAAGTGATTGGTGGCCTTTGGAGTGGCTCAAGAAGCTCTTGGATTGCTCAGATCACAAACCCTAGGTGCAGATGACTTTGAATCTATGCAGTGAATCAAAAATGTGGTATGATATGTTATGATTGTGTTTATGCATATGAAATGATCACAAGCCATGGTGAATGGGTGAGGGCAAATTTGGGGTGTTTACACCGAGTCAATATTGTCATCTTGATTCTTGACCCCCGAGTCAATGTTGTTGTATTATGTTTGACCCCCGAGTGTTATTTCCTTTATATTTTCGATCCCCGAGTCGATATTGTCTTTATTTCCTCAACCTCTGAGTTGAATTGTCTTTGACCCCCTGTAGACACCCCAATTTTTCCCTCTGGTTTTCTGGCTTTTTCGTTTTGCATTTATATGCATTTTGCATTTTTTGCATACCATTTGCATTAGCTCCTAAGACAGGGGATCATTATTGTCGTTGGAATTAGGGTTTCACATCCTATTTGCGGATTATCAGGAATTCAAGGTTTTGGCTATGCAACCATTAGTGGCATCATGTTCTTATTGCTTTTATCACTGAATTAGGGTATATTTCCCTGATCAATGATTTTGTGTCTACAAGGAATTCATTATGCCTCTAGCTCATCATCAAGTTATTCCCTTCTTCATCAAGTCGCAAGGCTATTCCTTTCTTCTCAGCATCTTAGCCTTTTCTTCTTTCTCAATATCTCAAAAGCTATGATTTCAGTTCAGTGGTTGATTTCTCAGGCAGTGCATATTCAATGTCGAGTTGTATGGTGGAATTCATCAGATTATCAAGTTGTGATTCACAAGAAGTTTTGGGCCAGATTTCTTGTCCATCTATTCAAGTATGTTTCTTCTGTGGATTTATTTTCCCAGATATTTCAGACAGATTCAAAGAAGTTCATGACTTATTTGGTCAGAAGTTCAAATGATGAGTAATTCAGATGTTTGTTGTGTTAGTGGTGAACTGTCCAATGGTTCAAGAAATTCATTTTCGTTAAAATTGTTGAGTGTAATTCCTGGGTCAAATTTAGTCAGGGTGTATGGAGATTTATTCAAGTTCATCATCATTCAAATCATTTGTCAATACCATTATCAATTCCTATTTCCTAACCCATTTTTCTTCAACCATTTCTATTACCAATCTTCATCTTTTTTTTCATAAACCATTAAATTATCCAATTAAACTTTTCTTCTTCCACCACATGTTTATTCATTTTTAAGTCTATTTTTTCCAATCCTTATTTTTCTTTCTTTCTCAATTCCATTAATCCATTTTTCTTTTACAAATTATTTTTAATACATTTTTCTTTATAAAACCCTTCTTACAAAGCCCGTTTCTATCCTTTTTCTTCATTCCATTTTTATCCATTTCCATAATGATAGTTTTTTCTATTCAAGTCCATATTAAACCATTCTCTTATCCAATATTAAGTCCATATTTCGTTTCAATCCATTTATATCCATTTTATTGTCCAATTCATACCCATTATTTATGCTTATTACTACAAAAGTCATCACAAAAATAAAAGTCCATTTACACAAAGCCCATGATAGAAAATCAGTACAATAAAAATAATTTCAAAATAATATACATGTTGCTACATCACGTGACATTCCTTGATTCTTTCCTCACTCAGAATACCACACAATCCTCCCCCCACATTTTTCAGTAATGGTCCCCACTTCATAACCTTTATGCAACCAGAACACCACAATTCCACGCGCATTCCGCACAAAAAAAATGCATTCCGCAGCATGATTAACAAACACACACAAAAAAAACAAATTCTCTCCACACCTAAACCTCACAAGGGCCCCACCACTCTGCTCACACGCATTGCAGTACAATTGACGCAGCACACACTGACAAAAGCATGAAAAAACCAATTTTCATCCATGAGACGATACAGCGCATGAAATTCTCGCATAAACCTTCATGCTTTTCAAAACACAAACCATTCACTACTCCATTCATTTTCTTAAAACCAAATACATGACCACCCTAAAAGACACGCAACAAACCATAGTCTTTTGGCTGCTACCTTCATCACACCCAAAAACGCAAAGACAACAAAGAAACGCGTTCCACAACCCTCAAAATACACAGAGCTCACCTCACCTTCAACAATCCGTCATCCTTTAACCCTCTGCCAAATTTCAGACCTTCCTTCCATTCTCACCAAACTTTCACCTTTCAAAAACCATAACAAACCTTAACCCTCCTCACTAACCTGCATTCTCCACAACACAGAACAAAATAAAAACAATTCATTATCAAAAAGGAAAAAGAGACAGAACAAAGAAGATGATGAAGCAGAAAGATTAGAGTGAGAGCTGAGAAACCGAAATCGCGACCAAACCTTTTTCCATCTTTAACACGGATCCATACAACAACTCCTCCTTCAACCTTCATCGCATCACCTCACCATCTTCAACAACAACAATCGTTCAACACGCAAACCAACACAAACCGCCTTGCCTTGCCCTTCATACTCACATCACCACATCCCCTAAACCACCATTTGCAACCTTGTTTATACAAACACCAGTTACACAACCTTTCCCATATTTCTCAATCCCAGTGAACTCACGAACCGCAAAGAAGAAGAGCATAAGAGATCTATATGAAGGGAGTGTGAAAAAGCTCCGCGATGGCCATCCTTGTTGCGCCACGAGGAGGTGAAATTTACGGAGATATCGAAGCAGAGAGATTTGCGAGCAACCGAAACCTCTGTATTTCGACACCGACGCACGCGTTTCACAACCACCACCATTTTCATACATTCGTCAATGCCATCATCACCCTCATTCCGTCACGGAGCAAAAATCATCATCTAAATGTGTCGTTGTTGTTTATTCGAAGAGGAACTTTTGGCAATTTGAGAGAGTCCAAGGCTAGGAGGTCCACGGCGAAGGAGTCTGAGATTTGCGAATTCGTCATTGGCGTGGTGGTCGAAACTGAGAAGGGGTTATTGGCGTCGATTTTGTTTTTTTCGTTATGAGAGAGGGGAGATCGTGATAAAGAAGGGATTTTGTTTTGCTGCAGATTTCTGGATCGTGTTTTAGGGCTACCTTTTTCTTTTTATTTTTTTAGTTTTCTTATAACTTATTTTTAATGTTTTTCCTTTGGGCTTAAGCACACCCTGTTTCACATCCCTTGATGATCATTGTTGATGCAAGGCTCAGTCTATCTGGATTTTGCCAATTGCACCCCACTCCCATCGTTGTTTCAAATTTTTTGGGCTTGAGCCCATGCTGAGTTTCTGAACTCACTCTCTATTTCTAGCAGCACCTCCCGACTGTTTTGTTCTTCTTTTTTGGTGTTACTATTTATTTTTTTATTTTTTTCTCCTTATTTTATTTTTGCCTATTATTTGTATTTAGCCTTTGTTTAATGTTGGTTAATATTAGGTTATAATTTCATTAGAATGTTGATATCATTTTGTTAATTTCAATTATTAATTTTAGTATGACTTGGCTCTAATTTTGTTTATTTTATTTTAATTAAATATAATTTTTATTGTTCTCGGTTCTAGCTTTGGTTGATGTTTTGTAGGCTTATGATTTCGAGGATGACGGACTTGACTTGGGGATAGCTTTGGTTGATGTAATTTGTGACAAATAATGGATTATTACTTGGACTTGAAGATTTGTCTTGATAAGTATTCTTACTGATTATTCTCGCTGTTGGACAACTTGGATGTGGGAAGCCTGCATTTGACTTTGGTCTGATATCCTGATAATGGACAATTGTGCTTGAATTGTAAATCCGTTATGGACTTGGTTTTCTTTCTTGATTTCTTTTGCGTGTATTGAAGAGGAAACAGACCTTCTCCGTTAGGTACCACTGTGACCCGATTTTTACTTATTGCATGTTGCTGCATCTAGAAGTCCTACTGGTGTAGGCTTTGTTTGTGCATTGTTCGATTACTTTATTTTGCGTTCTCATCTCTCATTCTTATTTCTTCTTTATCTTATTTCTTATCCCTCATCTTCTTTATCTCTTTCTTAGCTTGAGGTGTGCTTAGGCCACCATGGTTCTTCATTCTTCTCTTTCTCTTTCTTTCTTCTTTAAGACAGGTAAACCTCACTAACCTAGGATTCCATTTGCATGACAATATTAGGTTTCAGTTTCCCCTTAGTTGTTTTACCTTTAAGATCCTTTTGGTTTCTTTTCTCTTCTCATCTCACAATCATAAAAATACATTTAATAAGGATTGAAGTGACATCTTGAGCAATAGCCTTATCCCATGAGACACTTGTAGTCTTCCCATCTTGGGATAGTACAAGCTTGTCTTGTGATGCACAAGTCTGATCAAGATATCATCTTCACAAAGAAAATCATAGAAAATACTTCTTCATTGTAAATACCAAAAGCACTTAATAAGTCAATGAGTTAGTGAGCTTAGGCTCTAATCTCTGGAGTCAAGTTTTGGGGATCTTCTCCTTACTTGAGTGTGCTTGTTCTATTATCCCATCTTGGAATGTAGCGGCAAGTGCACATTCCATGGAAAAGAGCTTGAGTTCACTTCCTTGTGCCACACTCCTAAAAGCTTCATAAAAAACACAAACAAACAATAAACGTCTCTCCTTCGGGAATTATTTTCTCATCTCATTCGCTCCGTACGTGAACTTGCTCCTACTTGTCATTTTGCAAGACGGTCACGCACTCGTCGTCCGAGTCTGCAACACCTGAGCATTGACATAGGCAGTTCAAGCCTTAATACACAAGCAATCTTTTTCACCCCTAGTTAGGGGAACTGTGGCGTCTCTGATCCTCATTGTCCAGATGAGGTACGTAGGCAGCGGGGTAGGGCCCGTTCGAGCACAATCTTTATTTTCCCTACATTTTTTCTCTTTTCATTTCTTTTCCAGTTCCCTTTTCGTTTCTTTTATTCAGTTCAGTTCTTTCTCTTTGCATCAGCTTTCATACCCTCACCCTTTGAAACAGTTTCTTTGCAAGCGTGGATCCCGTCGGGTACGGCGGACGATCTGGGTGCTAATACCTTCCCAGGTCGTAACCGACTCCCGAACTCAGTCTCTTTGGTTCGCAGGACCCGTGTCCTTCCTTTTCTTTTCTTCTGGTTTGTACAGCATTACCATTCCCGTTTCTTCGGGATAAAAATGCCTGGCTGGCGACTCTATTCTTTTCTGCGCCACTTTCGCGTTTGTACCAGGATGGAAATCCGGGGAGCGACAGCTTGGCGACTCTGCTGGGGATAACACCTAGAATCTCTAGTTCCCTTGAGAGTCTCTTAGCGCTTGTGTGTTTTTGTTTCTTTGGGTGTTGATTGTTTGTTGTGACGTTTTTATTTTACTGTTGTTTATTTACAGTTTATTTACAACTTTATTTACAGTTTTCAGTACTTATATTCATGCGTCATATATTATTACTAGACTGTCTGGACTGGATTTTCTGTTTGGAGGGACTTGGGTGATATTGTTACTGAGAGATGAGCTCATTATCAAGGCTCAAGTGCACCTTAGGACTTAGAGTGGTTCCACTTTGGCCTCATGAGATCTTGTCATGGGGGTAGTAGTGAGTTCCACGCCCAGATTTGCGGCCGTCTTGGAAATGTCTTGATTTGGGGATCTTCCTCTTTCATTTCATAACCTTGATAGTTATGTGCAGCTGGGGACCGATCATTGAGAACCTTGTGGAAATATCCCTCTTTAGCGGTGACAGTGGCAGACCATATTGTGTGGCAAACCCATTCGCACCCGAGTACCCACCTGGAACTCACATAGGATTACCTTGTTTTCCTGGACTCAGTTGAGGCCTCCCTGCGTAGTACATAATGCCGAATCGATTCCCTAATTTGGTCATGATCCATTTCTCGGAAATGGTGAACGTATTATTGCTATTCGGCTTTGAGAGTCCGTGATGTTTGACCCGGAGCATACCCGTGAGATTGGGAGGGGTTTACAGGTTTGCAGGAACCCTTGACCTCAATATACCCTCATTATCAGCGCAGTCTTATGTTTTGATCCGGTCACTATGATCCTGGAGTTATTGACCTTTGGTTCTCGGTTACTATTTTGGGTTATTATACAGAGATCTTGTGGTTACAGACACTCGATTCTTGGCCCAATATTCTAGATTCCAGACAGTTTCCAGCTGTGATCCCTTGTCTTTGCATCTTTAGCATCATCATATTGCATTTTGCATTTGCATCAGCATTGCATATCTTTTTTCCAGAGAGCTCATCCTTCCTCTTTTGTCCATGACCAGCCAGCTGATTTCCTGATACTCAGTTTAAACAAGTGGTAACTGTTGGAAGACGAAAAAAAGTTGTTCGAAGCTAGACTGAGCAGTGCCAAGAGTTAAAAGGTCAGTTTGGAAGTCGTCAGTAGCTATGTCAGAGAACAACCGTCAGAATGTTAAGTTTCCACATGGTTTCACTTTGGTGACAAATCCTTTGTATGGTCTTTCTCCTGATGAGGATCTTCCACAAGTGAACAACCTTACTCAAGCTCAGCCTGCACAGACCCTGATCGTGAATCAGAGTGTACCTGAACCATCTGTTGTCCGAGGTGGACCTTCATCTTCTTCTGATGCTACAGATTATCAGAGCTTTGCTTTCCCTATGCCGAACTTCCAAGGGGCAATCCCTCTTGTGAAAGCCAAGGATCCACAAGCTACTGATCCTGCTGAAAGGATCCACAAGCTACTGATCCTACTGATCCTAATGCCTTTGGTTTTGATGCTCTAAACCTGTGTTTGGTGCCTGGTCTTGCCATTCCTCCAGAATTCAAGACTCCGAAGTTTGAGAAATACACTGGTGTCAGTTGCCCGAAGCGTCATTTGGTGATGTTCTGCAGAAATATGACTTCTTATGCCCACAACGATAAGCTGATGATTCACTGTTTTCAGGACAGTTTAAGCAGGGCATCCTTAAGTTGGTATATGGATTTGGAAAGAAGTCATATCCGATCTTAGAATGATTTATCCAGAGCTTTTGTAAAGCAATACCAGTACAATGTGGACATGGCGCCCAGTCGCATGCACTTGCAAAACCTATGTCAGAGGACCAATGAATCTTTCAGAGAATATGTACAACGGTTGAGAGAATTGGCAGCCCAAGTGCAACCACCACTTTCAGATAGAGAATTAGTTGACCTTTTCGTGGGCAACTTGCAAGGTTCGTACTTGGAAAGAATGAGTAACATTGGGACATCAAACTTCTCTGATTTGATGATAGTTGGAGGACGCATCGAGAGCATGCTCAAAAGTGGAAAGATCCAGTACTCTTTGAATATCCCAGCTAGTGAAGATGAATCTGTTGGTAACTCCCAAAGGGAAGAAGGGTATGACATCAATGCAGTCATGGCCAATATCAAATATTCTAGACCATCATCTTCTCAGAGATCATCCGCTCCTAGGTCTGGTTACTTTTACGGACAACAAGCGATGCTCAGAGCGCCATATCAGAAACCCTGGACTCCTCCTCGTCCAAATCTGCAAGCTCAGGGTCGAAGACCTAAGAATCAACTTCAAAGCCAGGATATGCCTCACAATAATCTGGAAAGAAGGAATGCTCCTCTTCATCCAGTTCCCATGGCGTACAGTGAACTCTTGCCACATCTAATTCAGAGCTCATTGGTGGTTCCTAAGTCTCTCAAGCCGTTACCAGAGCCGTACCCTCCAGGATACAATCCTCATGAGCAGTGTGGATATCATGGTGGATCAATGGGGCATTCAACTGAAGATTGCAAAGCTTTTCAAGCCAAAGTACAACAGTTGATCGACAAGGGCTGCATATCCTTTCCAGAAGGAAGCTTGGTTGTGCACGTCAAGCTCTCGCCTGTTTGAGTTCAAAGACATCGAAGGAGCGTCTCCTGATTTCAGTGGTCTAGACAAGAGACGTCATCAGAGTTGTTGATCATCGTATCCTTTTTATCCTTTGCATTGTAGTTTCTTTCCTGTTAGCAGCTACTTGTCTTTTAAATGTTGTCGTTTTGAATAGTAATGTTAATGTAGTGATCTTGCATTGTTGAATCAATTATGTCGCATTCGCTCATTTTTCTTTACTTGCATTGAAAAAACAAAAAAAATTTGCATCCATTTACCTCCCATTTATTTCACTGTTGTTTAGCAGGTTTGAGGGAGGATGATGACAACTGAATACCCATAACTGTTGAAGGTATGCTTTCAGATTAGAACCTGCTGACGATGTACAGGCATTGTTTCATTTCCAAACACCGGAGATATAAGGGAGATAGACCCTCGTCAACCCCTTTGAGCCTTGAAGTAGGAGTTTCTTTTCTAAAACAGAAAAACCCTCACATTTAACCCGGGGCAGGGTAGTTACACTACAACAAACAAGATCTTAGACAGCGCTTTTTTTAGCCTTAGACAGCGCTTTAAAGCGCTGTCTAAACCTCCGCTGCTAAAGGTTTAGACAGCGCTTTTTAAAATGTGAAAAGCGCTGTCTAATCCCCCACCCTTAGACAGCGCTTTGGCCAAAAGCGCTTTAAAAGACCCTCTTAATTTAAATTTTTTAGGTACACATTAGACAGCGCTTTTCAAAAGCGCTGTCTAAGCCCCTACCTTAGACAGCGCTTTGGCCAAAAGCGCTGTCTAAGCCCCTCCTATTTTAATTTTTTTAGGTATACCTTAGACAGCGCTTTGGCCAAAAGCGCTGTCTAAGCCCCCACCTTAGACAGCGCTTTTGCCTAAAGCGCTTTCTAATCCCCCCCTTAGACAGCGCTTTTGCCAAAAGCGCTGTCTAAAGTATACGAAATTTTTTGTAGGATTTGTTTGTAACCACATTTTTTCCAGGTTTATAAACCAGAATTGGTACCTGTTTTCAACCAGATTTTTGCAGTCAATTATCACATTTTATATATGCCATTTTGGCCTTTTTTTACCAAAATTTGGCTAACCAATTCAAACCAATTCAAACCAAATTTGCCATAAATGTATCAAAATATATACAAATTTATGTTTACATTTATAAGTCATTACATATACTACTACAAATGTACACATTAATTACACACTTTGAGCTCTATCATGTATTGACACCACTCCTCTTTGATTTCGTCCACTTGATCCTTTGTATAAGATGCACACTTGAATTCATCAAAGTACTACATAATAATATAACATATTTTGAATTAATTCCAACTATTTAATTATATGAGATATGTGTAAATATAAAAATAACTCATAAGTTAGAAATACATACATCGGTGGGAATCTCTAATCGGCCCAACATGAGAGTATCTCGCATAAACCTCAACATGAAATACCCGCAATCTATTTCATTACGTTGAAGAGGACACTACATATGAAAAAAAAATATGAATTATAAATCCTAAGTTTTATCAAGTGTAGTCATCACTAATATAATAAAAAACGCGGTAATTAAAAATATACCGCCACTTTAATCCATGAAATGGAGTTGGCGCCCCTCCTTGAGGTCTGGATAACTCGTTGGGCACGAAAAGCTTGTAGGACGCTAATAAAATAAAAATGAAGCAATTAGAACAATTCACATAAACTAAGAAAAATTTTGAACATTCTCACTTACGTGTCAATTAGGTCCTTCATAACCGGGTATGTTGTCCAATCATTTCCTAACGAGTCAAGATAATACACAATTTCTCGGATAGGATTGATTGCGAGCAACAACCAATGTCCACTGTAATGATTAGGCAAATGTTAGATGGTAACTTGGAAAATAATTATTATAGATGAATTTAGAATGAAATGCTAACCCGGTATTAAACGGTAAAAAAAACAACTTCTCCGCATTTTTATTCTCCACGAGGATCCGAAGAACGTACTCCGTCACGGTATCCGGTCTACTTATCATTAAAGTATAGTTGACGGTCGCGGGTGCTAAGAATCCGAATGACACGTCCAAACCATTGGGGCGCATCAATTTGTCATACAAAAACCTAATATAAAAACATCATTAACATAAAGTAAACATCATTAAAATAAGTTGTTTAATTAATAAAACAAAGTATGCCGAATTTACCTAACATATGTATTGACAACGTTGACGCCGATTTCTTCACGACCAAAAACTTGCATGAAGTCCTCATTACCAATCATTTGTTCGTAATCAAAGCCGAAAATCCCTACCTCCATAGGTATAGTCCGAACACCTCCGGTCGGTATATCGGTCATCTCTAGAAATGTCCTGAGGCACGACCTATACTTGGTGGTAGGTTTTTTCCTAGCTACGGACTTCTTAGCACCAGAACTTTGTACCCGTGCGGAGGCGTTGCTAACCTCCTTTTTTTGTTGTGCGGAGGCATTGCTAGCCTCATTTTCTTGAACCTACATGTCATATAAATAGTTAGATCAAATTAAGAATGTAACAACTTCCATGAATATATGTCATATAATTGTATATTACCTCTTTTCTTGAAGCCGTGGACTCGGTATGCCGTGGAATCGCAGTTTCTTTTGATTTGGATTGTGTGGGAGTCTATTTAACATAGGAAAATATGTAAGTAAAATTTTAAGCATAAATTTTAAACTTTGAATATACCAAGGAAAGTTAACATAAGTTTTAATCATACCTCATATCCTACGCATATGAGGTTTGTCGGCCATGCAACAAACGAACCTACTGCTTCGTGCACCGTTGTTGCATCCGAATCATCGCTAGGATATGGTAATGCTGCATTCGGCTCAACTGCAATATCAACTGATACCTTCAAACATCCAGCAGGGAGCTCTCTAGTGTGGAGTAATACTCCGCTAACGTTATGCACTTTTCCCTTGCCAACCATCCGATAGTATGGTGACGACAAATACAGCTGACAATGGGAAATGCCCTAAAATCAATAATAACAAGAAATCGTTAATGTGTATATATGTCAAATACATAATTTAAGAAAATAGTTCAATTTAAGACAATTATATGTAATTACCTCTGGAATGTTCGGCTGAAAGGTACAGTTGATACTGTCTTTGTCCGAAGCATCTCTGTATACTGTTGAGGCGCTAGCCTCTCTTTCTCTCCTCAATGCATCAAGCTCAGCTTGCATGGCTTCCATTCTTGCATGAAGCTCCCGATTACTAGGAGCCTTTCCTTTTTTAATACTCATGGAGGTCGGAGTGACTCCAAATCCCTTACCCCTCACCCGACCAGAGTACTCAGGGACATCTAATGCCCGACCAAGTATGCTCCTAGTATCATCGGGAGATAAAGACTGAGATAGCTCCTCCTGAAAAATCATATGAATATCGTACAATTGTCAAATATTTGTGTATAAAAATGTTATTCAATTAATGAAAAAATGTTATACTTACACATTTCTGGTATACTTGTAAAACTTCTTCTTGAGGAACTCCAGATTTGCCCACACGGGCTTCCTTCCACAAAACATGTGCAGGAAGAGATGATTCTGAACTTTCCTCCTTCTGCAGCTACACATTAAGTCATACAATTTGATCAGATAAAACTAATATATGATGAACAAATTTGTTATCGCAATTTAAAAATACGTACCATGGATTGTTCTAAACGTCCATATCCGACACGTCCTTTTCGGTACGGATATGCGGGACTTGATGCTCTTTCCCGATTTGTAGCACTTATTCTTTGAAAAACCGGGTCTTGTCTTTTGGATTTGAACGCTTCCCATTCTTCAGCCGATATCAAACTTTCATATTTTTGGGGAAGCTCCGCATCCACAAAATTACCATCCGCATCCTTAAGGAACTTGGATGATAAAAATGTCCGAAACCCTCTTAGAAGCTTTCCGGCCAATTTCATACAAAAGCCTCTTCTTTCTTCTTCGATGTTAAAACATCGCTAAGAAAAACATACAGATTGATAGTTAGTATCGGTAATTGAAAAAACATAATTGATACCGTATAATTAAGGGCCAAATGATTGTACCTTTATCTCACTCCAAATTTTATCTTTGGACTCTTTCAGCTCTTTGTTTCTCCAATCATCACATGTAATGGGAATTTCATTCCTTACTAGTGCACCGATAAAACTAGTTAAGGTATGCCCATTAGGTTCTATAAGCTGTCCCTGGGTGCTCCAATAGACATCTAGTATGATGCCTCGAGATCTTCCTTGGACCACCCTTCTCATTACTGTGATGCCTCTTCGAATTTCTTCTTCCGCGGATACTTTTTTAGGAACTTCCTCAGGTTGGTCATCAGCCATGTCTAACCTGTAATAAACCAAGGAAACCATCAAATATCAAATATAACTTATAATCAAAGCAATTGAAAACAAAAAAAATAAAGAAATCATGCATTATCATATATAACTTATAATCAAAGCAATTGAAAACAAAAAAATAAAGAAATCATGCATTATCACATATAACTTATAATCAAAACAATCGAAAAAATAAAATAAAGAAACCATGGATAATTTACCTAAGTCACTAACATCTCTTTCTTTTCTTTGTTGGAATATTAATCACTTGTTTCTTAGCAATGCGTACGGATGAATTGATCCAAATTCCCTCATTATGATCGTTTCTTATATATGACTCATCCGGTATAAGATCCTCAACTTCATCATTTCTATTCAACTCATTCCGTCTAATGCATGACTCATTCTGTCGGATGCCGATACTTTCCATCGGTAATTCTTTCATCTGCATGCCAAGTAAGATGTCTTGCATCGGTTTCACTACGAAACATGCGCCTAAATCTCGGAATTATCGGAAAATACCATAAGACTTTTGCGGGAGATAATCTTTTCTTATATCGAGACAAACCGCATTTGGGGCACTCAGTTAACGTTGCATATTCGTTACGAAACAAAATGCAATCGTTAGGACAAGCATGTATCTTATCATAGCTCATGCCAATAGAGCACAACATTTTTTTTGCCTCATAGGTTCGATTAGGAAGAACATTATCATCCGGTAGCATTTCTCTCATAAGGGCCAACAACTATGTGAAACTTTTATCCGACCATCCATTGCCCGCCTTTAAGTTGTACAACTTTAATACCGCAGAAAGTCTTGAGAATTTAGTGCAACCTTTGTACAACGGTTTCTCTGCATCGCTTACCATCCTCTCAAACATTTCAGGACAATCATGAAGATCTTCTTCCAGTGCTTCTACAATCTCTTCAACTCGATCACAATCATATGTTTCCGTGTCTTTGTCGTATGAAGCATAGGTCGTATTTCTTTTTCCACTCGATTCAACATTCCCGTTAATTTTCTCACCATGAAATATCCAACACTGATAACTTTGATCAATTCCATGCCTCAGCAAATGCGATTTCAATCCATGTGCGTCAACCTTACCAATATAACAACAACGCAAGCAAGGACAATGCATTCGTCTGGGGTTTTCAGCGTGTTGAACAGCATACTTAACGAATTCCGCAACCCCACTCTCGTACTCTTTGGTCATTCGATCGGAACAGATCCATGTTTTATCCATGGTTTTCCTACTTATTAAAGTAAACAATCAATCCAGACGAAAATACATAACTAAGGTAGTATCTTTGAATATCCTAACAATTTTAAAGTTCAATTCATTTTAAACTTCAAAAACGTATACATAACCAATGTTAATATAAACTTCAATAACGTATTCGATACGCCAATATACCAACTTTAATTACCTCATCACTTTCATTTTTTATATTATAAGAATCAAACTTTTTCTATTACAATATACCTATAACTATACCTATAACACGTTAATTTTTCTATAACTAACTTTAATTTTCTATTAGAATATACCTATAACTATACCTATAACTATACTTATAAACATTTTCTATGAATCAAAACAAAGGATAATACACTAAACTCACTTTTTATGAATCAAAACAACAATGTACCTTCTACACTCAATGTACCTTATGAATCAAAGCAACTTAAACAAAGGATTATACACTAAACTCACTTTTTATGAATCAAAACAACAATGTACCTTCTACACTCAATGTACCTTATGAATCAAAGCAACTAAAACAAAGGATAATACACTAAACTCAGTTTTTATGAATCAAAACAACAATGTACCTTCTAAACTCAATTTTTATTAATCAAAACAACTTAAACAACAATAATAAACTAAACTCAGATTTTATGAATCAAAACAACTAAAAAAAGGGATAAACTAAACTCAGTTTTTTTCAATCAAAACAACAATGTACCTCCTAAAATCAATTTTTAAGAATCAAAACAACATAAACAAGAATATTACACTAATTGAAACGAAGTTACTGTGTTCAAGAATCGAAAAATCAAGAAATGACCAAACATACCGCAAGAATGGAGAATGAAGAACGAAGAATCAAGAATCGAACTCAAGAAATGAACAAACGAAGTCAATGATTCTTCAAACACGTTCACTGATTCTTCAAACTGTGTTTCGCTTCAACTGTGTTTCGCTGCTGTTAGGGTTTCTTTCGCAGGAGGGAAAACAAAAGAACAGAGAACGCAAATAGAAGTCTGAATTTTAATTTTAATAAGACCTTAGACAGCGCTTTTGGGAAAAGCGCTTTCTAAGGTATGCCTTAGACAGCGCTTTTCAAAAGCGCTTTCTAAACCCCCCCTTAGACAGCGCTTATGGTTTTATTTTTTTTTTAAATTTAAAAGCTTTAGACAGCGCTTTATCAAAAGCGCTGACTAAGGTGAATATTTAAAAGCGCTTTCTATAAGCGCTGTCTAAGGGGGGGTCTTAGACAGCGCTTTCTAAAAGCGCTGTCTAAGACCCCCCCTTAGACAGCGCTTTCATTATTTTTTTGGAACATTTTCCGTGTTTTTTTTAAATTTTAAACTTGGACAGCGCTTTCTCTTAAAAGCGCTGTCTAAGATGCGCTGTTAAAAAGCAGTTTTGGCGTAGTGTTATCAGTTAGTTTGACCGAACGTTCGAATTTCCAAAGGAGTGAGCATCCGAGGATCCATTTCCTTTCATTCAATACACCTAAAGAGGTCAAGGGACGTGAAACCACAATGGTTACCCCTCAACAACAAAGGAATGAGGCAGTCACAACCCTTTCATGCAAGTCAGACAAACCAGTGTCACACGATTTTTATTCGAAAAGAGAAAAAAAAGGAGATAAATCCCGCTAAGTCAAAAAAAAAGTGAAAACAAATTACTTAGGAAAAAGTTAGGGCATCCTGCTGGACTTCAAAATCGAAAAACATTCAGAAAGAATCCGCCCGGGCAAAAATTAGGGAGTAAAATAAATATTAGAAAGAAAAATCTTCCGTTAGAACAAAGTCGTGTGACCAGACACAAAGTCAGAAGGGGTGACTGTTACTCCAAGAAACCTCATTGGTGCTTAAATCGTCAACATCATTGGTTCCTCAACCATTACAAAGCCCTTTCGAGAGGCGAGCGCTTAGGGGAAATTAGCTGAACATAGGACTGGAGAACATCAAGGAGAATGGGTGGGTACCAATAAACTTTGAGCCATAAATCTTTCTTTCTAAAACCGTGAACCAGGACACGTTGCAACCCTTGAAAGTCCTAATTGAATCAGGTTCAATTCTGGAAGCATATTGTCGCTCCCACCAAATGACACCCAGGTCAGAAGGGGTACAGACGCGAACGGCCGGCGAAAGAAGAGAGAACACACAAGGGTGAATTCAGAAAGACAAGAGTCGCCAGCTAGGCATTTTTATCCCGGAGGAAAGGTAATGCTGCATAAACCTAAGAAAGATATGGATAAGGCGGTTGCGAACCAGAGAGACTGAGAAAGGGGGTTGGTTACAACCTGGGAAGGTATTAGCACCCAGATTGTCCGCCGTACTCGACGGGATCCACGCTTAAAAGATTTGTGTTTTAAAGGGGTAGTGTCAGTGCAATTTGTGTATCAAGGCTGGAAAAGAATGCAAGTGTCAGTGTAAAAAGAAAGTGAAGTGTATAAGAGAAGTGTCAGTGTGAGAAATGAATGAAGCTCAAGACTATGAGGCTTAAAGAATGATGCTAGAAAGAGGGGGAATATACAGAGACTTTTGTTCGATAACTGTTAAGTTATGCCTACGTATCCTCTCGTGCAATGAGGAAGTCAGAACACCGTAGTTAGACTCAAAGAGAATGAAAGATAAATTGACTTGTGAACTGCTTACTTGTCTATGCTCAAGTGTATGACCTGTCTGGCTCAGGTGCAAACTGTCTTGCATTAGACGGAAGAAGCAAGTTCTCGTTTGTGAGTGGATGAGATGAGAAAATAATCCCGAAGGAGACGATTATTGTTTGTTTTTGAGTTTTCAATCTTTTATTGCTTTTTGAATTTGTCATAAGTTAATGAGCTTAAGCCTAAACCAATGGGTTAGTAAGCATCTCACATCCTCCCTCTGATTAGGGGTAATGAGAATACCTTAAGTGTGAAGTCAGCATCTCACACTTAATCACCCTGATGTAGGATTAAGATCATTAACCTACTTGTTGTTTATTTAGATGTTTTTGTTGTTTTTGTTTAGTGTTAAGTAATGAGTTTAAGCCATAATCAAGGATTTAATGGACTCATTACACCATCCTAATAGAAGGATAATAGATGAGAACATTTAAGCTGAGGAAAGGTCCTCAACTTAATCCATGATTATGGATTAACCTCATGACAAAACAAAGCCTTTATTAAGTGGATTTTAGTTAATGGTAATATGAAGAAGTGATTTTTAGGGTTTGTAAGACAACTTGAGGGGGACTTGTCCATTAACACTAGGGTTAGTCCTTCTTAACCAGTTAAGGAAGAATTAGAACCCTAATGCAAGGCCCAAGTTACAAGCTTGATGTCTTGATGATTATTAGGTGAATTGATTAAAGGATTTAAACACATTAAGGGTTTAACACTTAGGATTAAAGTTATACACTCCATCCTAATAGAAGGATGCAGGCATAAGCTTAATCACAAAGTCTTAAAACCTTTAGGGTTTAGTCCCTAATTATGAGGTGAGAAGAGAATACTCAATGATGACACAAAGGTAAAAGCTAAATGGGGGGACTAATCAAACCCTAATTATTGTCATGCTTGGTTGTTCCTAGGGTTTATGAGGTTTGCAAGAAAGTCTTCAGAGGAACCACCAGGAAGGAAGCAGATGAAAGGAGCAAAGAGAAGCAAAACAACTTGCTTCACTTAAGAAGATAAGTTGTTTGAAGAAAGAAAGTAAGATGAAAAATAATGAGCAAGTTCAATACCATACACATACAAAAATGCAGCAAATGAATTATGAAAGAGATGAAAAGAGAAAGTGAGAAGTGAAGGCAAATTCACTTCTCAAACAACTTACCACCTGAAATGTTAGCCAAAAGAAATGAAATGCAATGCAAAGGAGATGCAATGCCATGATGCAATCCAAAACCAGAAGCATGAGTATGATGTTAATGATGCTAAGAGATGATACAAACATGAGGCAAGACATGAGAGTGATCAAACAAGCACATGGATGCATATGAAGCATGCTTTGAACCATGAATGCACATGAAAAGTTATGAAATGCAATGGACATACAACATGGCAAATGAAAGATGAAATGATCAAACATGATTCTAATATATCCTAAGATGTATTATGAATCCAAAGAATGCACAAAATGTCATGGCAAGTCAATGGATGCAAGCAAATGAGAAATGGATGCAAAAGAAGGCACAAATTAGGGTTTCATGCATCATGCAAAGCAAAAATCCAAAACCAGAAGCAAACAACATGATAAAAATTTGAAAATGCAATCAAAGATACCCTAAACCTATACAAACTCACTGCCCAAAGGAGAGGATCCAACTCTTAACCTAATGAAAGTTATGAATTTCCTAAGATTGCTAGGGTTTTGGGGTACTTCATCAAGAAAAATGCTAAACAAAAATGAAAATGCAAGATCAATTCAAACCAATTTTATCCTATAAACTACATGCTATGCAAGATACAATGCAAAAAGAATCATTATCCAACTCTCAAAGGTTAGGCAGAAAAGATTTTTTGAAGTTTGGAACAAAATATTGCCTAAAAATGAAATTAAATCCAATGAAAATGATCAAAAGGCATCAAGAACAAAAAAGAAATTTGGTTTGAGAGTTGGACAATGTTTCTAAATGTTTCTAAATGCAACATGAATTTATTTGTGATTTTTAAATACCTAAATGTATTTTTAATTAATTAATTTCCATTAATTAATTAAAAATAAACATTTAAATGATTTAAAAATAATTTTCAGTACAAAAAATAAAAATAAAAATATTTTTGGGTTTTAAATATTCATGAAACCCTTGACAAAAATTTTCATAATTTTTTAATGATTTTAGCTATTTTAAAATAAATGTGCAAAACAAATGAATAAAAATGAAAATAAAATGAATTTAAATGAAAAGTACACAGATCCAAGAGTCAGGATTCAAATGGGATGCGCGGGAGTTGACTGGCGCGTGATCTGATGGCTGAGATTCAAACTGGCTGGATTAATTTATAAACTTAATTAATTAGATTAATGACGTGGATTAGGGCTTAAGTGAAAGATCTGGGCAACTTGTTTGCGCGCGGGTCAATGAAAGTCAACCAGATCTAAGGCCTATATTCAAACTGAACCCTAAACGTGATTAGCACATTAATGACATTCAGGTCACCGGAGAAGAGCTCCGGTCGTCTTCTCCGGTGACATCCTTCCCTGAAAATCTCAAACTCACTCCCTAGGTTATTTCTGGAGCTCTAAAGCTCCAGATCACTTCCTCTCATCTCCCTAAACTCATCCATGCCCTCAAATGGAATTTATTTCTCACCATTAACAAGATTCGAAGCAAAGTTCAAAAATGGCAGAAATTTCAGTCAGATCATACACACTCATTTCTTCATCATTTTCAAAAATAAAAGGTTCACTGAACTCAGGGGATCAAACTTAACCATTTAACAACTTAAAATAAAGCTTCTGGAAAAATGAATTTCAGTGGTTACCTGAGTCGAAGCTTTCAATCCAAGAGCTTCTGGACCAGTTCCTTGCTTCCAATCAACTCTACTGACCTCCCTCAAGTGTTTGCAAAGCTTGTTTGGAGTTTATTTTGGCTAGTTTGTGAGATTGATTGAGTTCTTTTCAGAGAGGGGAAGAAATCGTGTTTTGATTTCAGGGGGTTTCAAGGATGAATGAGGGCAGGGATGTGATCAGGGGAGCATGCTGAGTGATCCTATGAAGTTTGTTTTTATGTTTGATGATTGTGTGATGTGTTTCGAATGAAAATGCATAAGAGGGCAAAACTTGGTGTTATGTCTTGGAGAGAGTCTCAGGCTTGTGTGTGTGGTGTGTTGTGTTGTATTTGGTCCACTTATCACAACTAGAGAGGTCAGAGGAGTTGGTGTGGCACAAGCTGATTGGTATGGGGTTTTTTGCAAAAAGTCAAGTTTTGTGTAAGAGAGGTATGGGCTATGGCAGTGAGGGTACAAAGCATGGCTTGGATGCAGCTTGAATCAGGGAGAACCATGGAAAAGGATTAGAGGCAATGCAGCAAGTGGACTAGGGTTTATCATAGGTTTTGCAACTTTGTCCAACTTTGGCCCATTTGAAATTTCTTGATCCATAAGTCATGAAAATGGGCAAACTCTTGGTGCATTCTGAATTTTAGGCCTTGGTGTATGTTTGTGAAAGGATTAGAAGTCACTTTGAGGTCTCATTTCACCTTGGCAAGGGATTTTGCAACTTTGCCTCTTTGGTAGAAAACTTGAAATTATGTGATTTTTCCCAACTTTGACAAGCCATAACTTTTGATCCAAAATGAATTAGAATGAGTTCTTGTACTTTTTTAAAAGGGAATGATCCATTATACAACTTTCATGACCAATGTTTTCCCATTTGAAGCATTTTTGGATCAAAAAGCAAGGGTTGAAAAAGTTTCCCAAAATGGCAAGTTTCCATTACAAGTCATTTTCCCAAAATGGCAACTTTGCAAATGGCTTGAAATTCTTCAATTTTGTGAACTTATAACATCTTATATGATCAAATAAAGATCATACACATTCAAAATGATGAAGAACACCCTTTGGTTGGGTCATTGGGGGCCTCAGATGCCCTGATTTTGCACTGACTTGCTCAAGAAGTCAACCCTTGATCAGATGCCTTCTCCATTGAATTTCCTCATGAAAATTGATATGCATGATCCCTATACCATATAGAGACCAATAGAAACAAGAATGACCAAAAAAATTGGAGTTATGGCCTTTGAAACCAAAACCCTAATTCTAGGTCATATGTGCAGCTAAACCTGGCTCTGCTTCCATGCCTCTCCCAGTTCTTGTGATCTTTTGACTTTCTTGACTTTATGGGGATATAATATGATGCTTGAACATATATGGACCCCTTTGAAGTGATTGATGACCTTTGGAGTGGCTCAAATGGCTCTTGGATTGCTCAGATCATAAACCCTAGATGCAGATGACTTGGGAACAATGCAGTGAATCAAAAATGCAATATGAGATGCTATGATTGAACTTATGTATATGAAGAGATCACAAGCCATGGTGTGAATGGGTGAGGGCAAATTTGGGGTGTTTACACATACTACAACAAGATTGCGTAAATTGACTCCTAACGATTTGCTAACTCAGCACTACGTTTGGACTAATGGTCCATTCGTCACACACTGACACAACATTTAGATAAATAAATTTTCAAAACTTGCATGTGGACTGCATTAAAATTACCATTTGCGAATGAACAGTTTTAATTGCAAGTCAGTTTGTGAAATCAGGGAAGTTCCTACAAAGAGCAATCAGAGGGGAATTTGATCATTCAACAATGATGACCAGAATCAAAAGCATCTTGTAGGCTTATGAATCAGGAGCATGTTATCCAGTGGCTTTGTTGACCAAGGAATCAGTCAGGGTAAAGCAAGTTCCCAAGCATCATTTGATTGAGGAACATCATTCAAAGTCAGTGGATCAGAGCTGAATCTGCCAAACAGGGGCAGGACACCCGGATTTTCTATTGACCAAGGATTTATTCTTCCAATGCTCAATCAGAATGAGTCAAGTCGCTTCCACGCTCATACCAGGGCAGGACACTTCTAGAGATCACTAAGTATAACTCTCCTTGAAAGGACATCCAAGCCCGCCATGCCAGGAATTGGATAATCAGTGACAGTGTGTTCAGAGACTCACCCAACAGGGGCAAGCTTTAGCCACACAGAGCAAGTTATATCGGAAATCTCCGAGTTCAAGATGAGTGTCGGGAAATCATGCTACCCACCCTCGCCTTTGTCACCCTTCTTAACCAGAAGCCTTGTCACATAAGACTTTTCTTCCCCCTTGGGAGTTTTTCTAGCTTTTCATAAGCATTGCATAAATCATTTGCATACGTTATTCATGTCGCATGTAGAGCGTACGCATCATAAGTGCATTAGGCATACCCCGTATCATCAATCTCACTTCCAGGGCTCCGTAACCCTAGATTATCAACATTTTAAAGTCCAGTTCTCGTCTGGCAAACCAATTTCAAATACCAGTGCTTGTCTGGTAGGTGAATCTTTTAACCATTTCTCGTCTGGTCACCTTTTCATTTAGCCCGTTGAATGCCAGTTCTCGTCTGGTAGTCGTTCTTTTTCAGAATCAATTCTCGTTTGACAATGAACACCCAAGGAGTCAGTTCTCGTCTGACGACTCATTCTTTGCCCATCAGTTCTCGTCTGTTGGCCTACTTTTAATAAACCGGTTCTCGTCTGTTAATTCACCTTCAAAGTCCAATTGCTTGGCAACCAAAAAATATATAATAATAAAAAAAAAGAGAAAAAAAAACTCTATCAACCTGGCCTTACGCCCAACCATCCTTATTTCAATCATTTCCCGTAGCTCATCCTCGTACCTTCATATCCTCAGCATCATGAGCATACATCTGCATCTTGCATCATTTGCATTGCATCTTCATACCGCATGGTTTCTGTTTTCTCTCTGATGTGAGGCAAGTATCGTTACAAGACGCAATCTGGGGCAGTTATCTCAAGATCTGATGAACTTCTGCGAGAGTTTGAAGACACTGGGGCAATTCTGGATGCCATGTCTTCTGTAAAATCCTCTAGAGGCGATCTTTTCATAGAGGATGCAGTATGGCACAATTTCAGGAGTAAGAAATGTTTGTTCACTCTCGGTAACCAGTAGGCAAATGTCGAGCTCAGAAGTTTGAAGCATCAAGTTAATTCTCAGGGAATTTACGGTGTTTATTTTCCCAGCAAGGCATTGGAAGTTTATTTCTTCCCCGAGCAGAGAATTTTCCTTCAGCCAACAAGGTTTCCTCATGAGGAGTTTGTATCTCCACAGTCAAAGTCCAATTTTCATTGGCATATCTTCCCAACACAGTCGTCATACTATACTTGGGGGCATATTTTGGCTTATTTTGATTCTCCAGCAAGGTCTCTCCTCAGCAGAGTATTGCCAAATATTTTTCTCAACCATGCCAGAGGGTTGACGTTTCCCCAGCTGAGTTAGAGCATATGGTATCCCCAGCAGAATTTCAAGGCTAATTGAATCATTCTCCTCCCCAAGTGGAGTTGTCTTTCCACATCAAAGTATTCCTAGTAGGAAGTTGAAGGCCTCGCTTCCCCACAGAGCTTAGAATCGTCAGAACTCTCTCCCCAACAAGGGTTATTTAACCAAGCATCTTCCCTAGCCAAGTCTGAAGATGATACTTCCCCACAGAGTTGCATCATTGAAATATTCCCCATAGATGTCGCCAATTTATTTTTGGCTAATGTGAGGACACAGACAGTTGTTCATCCCCCAGCCAGATTTAAACATCGTCAAAGCATCTTAACCTGGTCATCCCCTGCAGAATTGAGGTTCTTGCTGCCAATCAGGGCACTTTGTTGTTGCTCGTATGCATTTCCTGGCACTTGTCCGTGTTGGGTATCTGTTTGTGCTCGTCTGCATTTCCTGGCATTCGTCTGTGTTAGGTATTTGTTGTTGCTCGTATGCATTTCCTGGCATTCGTCTGTGTTGGATATTTGTTTGTACTCGTCTGCATTTCCTGGCATTCGTATGTGTTAGTTATTTATCTGTGCTCGTCTGCATTTCCTGGCATTCGTCTATGTTGGATATTTGTTTGTGCTCGACTGCATTTCCTGACACTCGTCTATGTTTAACGATTGGTAGTTGCTCGTCAGCATTGCCCCAACACTCGTCTGTTTTCATTCTTTGTCATTGCTCGTTTGCTTTCCCCAGCAGTTACCCATGGTTGTAATTGCTGTTTCTCGTTTGCACTTCCCAGCACTCGTCTGTGTGTAACTTCCTTTTGGTACCCAATACTCGTCTGTGTTTGATAATTGTTGTTGCTCGTCTGCACTTCCCAACACTCGCCTGTGTTTGATATTTGATTGTTGCTCGTCTGCAGTCCCCAACACTCGTCTGTGTTTGAACTTTTGCTTATGCTCGTCTGCATTTTCCGGCACTCATCTGTGTCTATTATCTGTTTGAAGCTCGTTTGCATTTGTTGGATACTCGTCTGTATCATCCCTCACACTCGTTTGTGTTAGCTTATATCCTTATGTGTTGATTTGATAATCACTTTGGTACTCGTCTGTTTGGCTACTCCAAATGCTCGTCTGTGTTTGAATTTCTGGTATTCGTTTATACCAGTGGCTGATATTCGTCTGTATCATCGCCTGAAGCACTCGTCTGTGTTTCTTAGATCATCGTCTGATATTCGTTTGCATCATTGACTTATGACGCTCGTCTGTGTTCTCTTGATGATCATCCAATACTCGTCTGTATTGAAGAGGTTTGAAATCCTGACTTTGAGAATAAATGTCAAAAGGGTTACCAGTCCTGGTGTAACAGGTATATCCAAAGGAGATTCGTCTGTCTCAGGTCATATATTATTGTAATATGTGTGATGAGGGCTCGTATGTCCAACACCTGGCGTAACAGGTTTGTTCAAAGAAGACTCGTCTGTCTTAGTTTCCCTTATCTGGTGTAACAGTTTCAACTTGGAAAGAGCTCGTCTGATTTCTTTCCACTTCAGTCACCAAAGCGTCGTATGGTTGGGTTTATCTCACGTTTCTGCATTCTCCGGCAGAATGCAAATTTCAGGGTCTTTTTGGTATTCAATCACTGTTTATCTCAAACGTCTAATAGCTGTTGCTCTCATCCTTTTCAGATTAACATTTGATTGAATAGGGGCAGCTGTAGACACCCCAATTTTGCCCTCTGGTTTTCTGGCTTTTCGTTTTGCATTCATACGCATTTTGCATATTTTGCATACCATTTGCATTAGCTCCTAAGACAGGGGATCATTATTGTCGTTGGAATTAGGGTTTCACATCCTATTTGCGGATTATCAGGAATTCAAGGTTTTGGCTATGCAACCATTAGTGGCATCATGTTCTTATTGCTTTTATCACTGAATTAGGGTTTATTTCCCTGATCAATGATTTTGCGTCTACATGGAATTCATTATGCCTCTGGCTCATCATCAAGTTATTCCCTTCTTCATCAAGTCGCAAGGCTATTCCTTTCTTCTCAGCATCTTAGCCTTTTCTTCTTTCTCAATATCTCAAAAGCTATGATTTCAGTTCAGTGGTTGATTTCTCAGGCAGTGCATATTCAATGTCGAGTTGTATGGTGGAATTCATCAGATTATCAAGTTGTGATTCACAAGAAGTTTTGGGCCAGATTTCTTGTCCATCTATTCAAGTATGTTTCTTCCGTGGATTTATTTTCCTAAAGATTTCAGAGAGATTCAATTCCTATTTCCTAACCGATTTTTCTTCAACCATTTCTATTACCAATCTTCATCTTTTTTTTCATAAACCATTAAATTATCCAATTAAACTTTTCTTCTTCCACCATATGTTTATTCATTTTTAAGTCTATTTTTTCCAATCCATAT
The DNA here is from genome assembly GCA_963966055.1 of Lathyrus aphaca. NCBI lineage: Eukaryota > Viridiplantae > Streptophyta > Magnoliopsida > Fabales > Fabaceae > Lathyrus > Lathyrus aphaca. The sequence continues at coordinate 296,319,811 of OZ014519.1, read as the reverse complement.
TTTTCTTTCTTTCTCAATTCCATTAATCCATTTTTCTTTTACAAATTCTTTTTAATACATTTTTCTTTATAAAACCCTTCTTACAAAGCCCGTTTCTATCCTTTTTCTTCATTCCATTTTTATCCATTTTCATAATGATAGTTTTTTCTATTCAAGTCCATATTAAACCATTCTCTTATCCAATATTAAGTCCATATTTCGTTTCAATCCATTTATATCCATTTTATTGTCCAATTCATACCCATTATTTATGCTTATTAATACAAAAGTCATCACAAAAATAAAAGTCCATTTCCACCAAGCCCATGATAGAAAATCAGTACAATAAAAATAATTTCAAAATAATATACATGTTGCTACATCACGTGACATTCCTTGATTCTTTCCTCACTCACAATACCACACAATCCTCCTCCCACATTTTTCAGTAATGGTCCCCACCTCATAACCTTTATGCAAGCAGAACACCACAATTCCACGCGCATTCCGCACAAAAAAAGCATTCCGCAGCATGATTAATAAACACACATAAAAACAACAAATTCTCTCCACACCTACACCTCACAAGGGCCCCACCACTCTGCTCACACGCATTGCAGTACAATTGACGCAGCACACACTGACAAAAGCATGAAAAAACCAATTTTCATCCATGAGACGATACAACGCATGAAATTCTCGCATAAACCTTCATGCTTTTCAAAACACAAACCATTCACTACTCCATTCATTTTCTTAAACCAAATACATGACCACCATAAAAGACACGCAACAAACCATAGTATTTTGGCTGCTACCTTCATCACGCCTAAAAATGCAAAGAAAGCAAAGAAACGCGTTCCACAACCCTCAAAATACACAGAGCTCACCTCACCTTCAACAATCCGTCATCCTTTAACCCTCTGCCAAATTTCAGACCTTCCTTCCATTCTCACCAAACTTTCACCTTTCGAAAACCATAACAAACCTTAACCCTCCTCAATAACCTGCATTCTCCACAACACATAACAAAATAAAAACAATTCATTATCAAAAAGGAAAAAGAGACAAAACAAAGAAGATGATGAAGCAGAAAGATTAGAGTGAGAGCTGAGAAACCGAAATTGCGACCAAACCTTTTTCCATCTTTAACACGCATCCATACAACAACTCCTCCTTCAACCTTCATCGCATCACCTCACCATCTTCAACAACAACAATCGTTCAACACGTAAACCAACACAAACCGCCTTGCCTTGCCCTTCATACTCACATCACCACATCCCCTAAACCACCATTTTCAACCCTGTTTATACAAACACCAGTTACACAACCTTTCCCAAATTTCTCAATCCCAGTGAACTCACGAACCGCAAAGAAGAAGAGCATAAGAGATCGAGTTTCTGAACTCACTCTCTATTTCTAGCAGCACCTCCCGGCTGTTTTGTTCTTCTTTTTTGGTGTTACTATTTTTTTTTCTCCTTATTTTATTTTTGCCTATTATTTGTATTTAGCCTTTGTTTAATGTTGGTTAATATTAGGTTAGAATTTCATTAGAATGTTGATATCATTTTGTTAATTTTAATTATTAATTTTAGTATGACTTGGCTCTAATTTTGTTTATTTTATTTTAATTAAATATAATTTTTATTGTTCTCGGTTCTAGCTTTGGTTGATGTTTTGTAGGCTTATGATTTCGATGATGACAGACTTGACATGGGGATAGCTTTGAATTTGATTGTTTGCTCATGGATTGTGGATCTGTTATTGTTTGTGAACTTCTTGATGCAATTTGTGACAAATAATTGATTATTACTTGGACTTGAAGATTTGTCTTGATAAGTATTCTTACTGATTATTCTCGCTGTTGGACGACTTGGATGTGGGAAGCCTGCATTTGACTTTGGTCTGATATCCTGATAATGGACAATTGTGCTTGAATTGTAAATCCGTTCTGGACTTGGTTTTCTTTCTTGATTTCTTTTGCGTGTATTGAAGAGGCAACGGACCTTCTCCGTTAGGTACCACTGAAACCCGATTTTTACTTATTGCATGCTGCTGCATCTTGAAGTCCTACTGGTGTAGGCTCTGTTTGTGCATTGTTCGATTACTTTATTTTGCGTTCTCATCTCTCATTCTTATTTCATCTTTATCTTATTTCTTATCCCTCATCTTCTCTATCTCTTTCTTAGCTTGAGGTGTGCTTAGGCCACCATGGTTCTTCATTCTTCTCTTTCTCTTTCTTTCTTCTTTAAGGTAGGTAAACCTTACTAAACTAGGATTCCCTTTGCATGACAATATTAGGTTTCAGTTTCCCCTTAGTTGTTTTACCTTTAAGATCCTTTTGGTTTCTTTTCTCTTCTCATCTCACAATCATAAAGAGACATTTAATAAGGATTGAAGTGACATCTTGAGCAATAGCCTTATCCCATGAGACACTTGTAGTCTTCCCATCTTGGGATAGTACAAGCTTGTCTTGTGATGCACAAGTCTGATCAAGATATCATCTTTATAAAGAAAATCATAAAAAATACTTCTTCATTGTAAATACCAAAAGCACTTAATAAGTCAATGAGTTAGTGAGCTTAGGCCCTAATCTCTGGAGTCAAGTTTTGGGGATCTTCTCCTTACTTGAGTGTGCTTGTTCTATTATCCCATCTTGGAATGTATTGACAAGTGCACATTCCATGGAAAAGAGCTTGAGTTCACTTCCTTGTGCCACACTCCTAAAAGCTTCATAAAAAAACACAAACAAACAATAAACGTCTCTCCTTCGAGAATTCTTTTCTCATCTCATTCGCTCCGTACATGAACTTGCTCCTACTTGTCATTTTGCAAGACGGTCACGCACTTGTCGTCCGAGCCTGCAACACCTGAGCATTGACATAGGCAGTTCAAGCCTTAATACACAAGCAATCTTTTTCACCCCTAGTTAGGGGAACTACGGCGTCTCTGATCCTCATTGTCCAGATGAGGTCGTAGGTAGCGGGGTAGGGCCCGTTCGAGCACAATCTTTATTTTCCCTACATTTTTTCTCTTTTCATTTCTTTTTCATTTCCTTTTTCGTTTCTTTTATTCAGTTCAGTTCTTTCTCTTTGCAACAGCTTTCATACCCTCACCCTTTGAAACAGTTTCTTTGCAAGCGTGGATCCTGTCGGGTACGGCGGACGATCTGGGTGCTAATACCTTCCCAGGTCATAACCGACTCCCGAACTCAGTCTCTTTGGTTCGCAGGACTTGTGTCCTTCCTTTTCTTTTCTTCTGGTTTATGCAGCATTACCATTCCCGTTTCTTCGGGATAAAAATGCCTGGCTGGCGACTCTATTCTTTTCCGCGCCACTTTCGCGTTTGTACCAGGATGAAAATCCGGGGAGCAACACCCCCGAGTCATTGTTTTTTGCGTTTATTTTTTCGAACCCTGAGTTGATGTCGTCTTTATCCCTTCAACCCCTGAGTTGATATGTTATATTTAATATCTCAACCTCCGAGTTGACATGTTGTTATCCCCAATGAGTCTTCACTCTTAGTATTGTTTCCTAAGATCACCTTTACCATACACCCCCGTCATTTCCCGCATATCATATTCATCATTCATCATTAAAAAAAAATCATGCTAGGGTTCATCTCATACCTCATATCCCCAGCAAAACAAAATGAGCCTCTCATGAATTCATAACATTGTACATCATATCATATCATTTCACCCGCATTCATGGACAAAATCCAGGTCTTTTTTAATATTTAACTATCTCCCACTATGAAAATACGAAGATTAATCATCCTCATATTCTTCATTTGAAGATATTTAAATAGGGGCAACTGTCATACTCTAATTTTGACCCTGAATCACTGAATCAATTCATTCATCTGGTGATTCATATGTACATACATATGTTGATCATGGCATTTTGTTTAGATTCATATCTTGGCATTTTGTTTAGATTCATATCTTGGCATTTTTTTAGAATATAAGTTCTAATTAATGTACAATGATGCTTTTTCTTAGAGTTTTGTTGTGTCATGTGCTTTTTTAACTTCTGGCAAGATCTTTAGTATTAATTAGTGATGGTAGAATTTGATTTTACATGCCAATTTGAACCCAAAAGAATTATTGTATTCATGTTTAAATTAAGTAATTAAAGTTTTGTCAAATGGTAGTGTTACATAAAAAAGTAAAAAAAAAAATTATTTTTCTCTTTTACATTAAAGTTTTAAATTACAAGTTAATTATTTCTTTAATTTTTTTATATCATATTTACATAGTACTTTTTGTACATTAAAACTAAATCAAAATTAAAAAAATATTTTATATTAACATTTTCATTGTAATTATTACAAAATAAAAGTTTTGTATGTTCCTTTGATGGGTCTCTTTCCACCAACCTTCTTCGTTTGTCCTACATATTTTTCTTTTTGCTGCAGAAATTTTTTTGTCCTAGTTCAAGCAGTGATATCAGAAGTTCAATTAGCATAATTTCAAGAATAAACCTACAAAACAAAAATCAAAACAAAAATAAATAAACATTTTGACCATCACAATTTAAGAAGCTCAACAAAGATTTTATCAGGGATCTTAACAAGACCTCAAAAAAACTGAACAAATTTCAAATCATTTTTTATTTCAATCCCTATAACCTTAATGGATATCAAGAACAATATAAATAAAGGAGCTCATAAATGGATGAGGGGGGAGAAAATTTAAAGAAAAAAAAACAAAAAAAAGCTCCTCACAACACTTTGGAACAAACTCTCTCAAGATTCTGAACTTACAAAAAGAATAATTCTGAAAAAGAAAAGACCCTTCATCGATCTCAAAATAAATACCACTTCCAGCTTCCATCTTCAACCTCATCCCACTATTAACACCATCGAATTTTACGTCTTCAACTCAACTCAACTTCTGTCAACAATAACCCATCCCCTCTCAAACTGTAATACTCCACTGACGATTTCGATTCGCCGCCGCTGGACAAAAGTAGATTTACTGGTGAAGCAGAAACGAACACAGAAGCCATATAATAAAAATGCAGAGCATAAACCAACAGAGGTGAGTCGTGAAGAGTGAGTAGTGACATGGCGAGAGTAGAATAAAGATAATGAATCACGAAGCCAAACACATCTGCCGAAAATTGTAGAGCTCCTTCAAATGTTTCACCATTGTAAGTTTGTCCTTCATAATTTTGCTCTCATGTGTACCTTTGTTGTTGTATGATCGATTTGAGGGAAAGAAGAGTTCGCGAGTGAGATTGGGAAGAGATATAGGATTTGTTGGCGCTTTTTACGTTAAAAGGAAAGGAGAATGTTTGTTTAATTAACCTTAGAAATCATTTGCCCTTTTTGTTAGAAACCTTGACTGAATCGGGTCAAGATTGGCCTGACTGATTTCCCATCAAACCAGCGCCCTTTTGGGCTTGAAACTCTCCCTCGGTTTTTAAGAAGAACCAGCCTTTTTTTTTACAGATTAATCTTGTTTTTAGTTACATTTAAATTATTTTATTTAGGTATAATATTAGGATTAGTCTTTTAGTAATTATTTAAAATAGCCTTACAAAAATGTAGTTAAGAGAGAATCTAAAAAATAAGAGTAGTGGTTTTTCTTCTTCTTAAAAATCTAAAAAATTAGTATAGTTTTTTAATTATGACATCCCAAACATTTTTATATTGTGTTTTTTAGGTATTTTTTTTAAAAAGGTATGTTTTATTAATAGTTCCGAAAAATATGTTTAATTTCTAATATCTAATTAAGGATTTAAAAAATATGTTAATTTTCTATATATAGGGGGAAAAAATTAATGCATTAATGCTCATTTAGTTTTCTATATATTATCATTAAAAAGAAGATTACATTTATTTTACTTTATTATTGGTTAGATTATGTTATAAAAAATAAATAAAAAAGGTTAACACATTTTTTTTTCTTTCCTAATTTTTAGATGTTGTTAGAAAATAAAAAATTATATGTTTATTCTCTTTCCCTATTTTTAGGTATTAAAAAAATTAAAAAAAAATTAGAATGAGTTAGTAATAATAAAAATCCAAAAATATTTTTCTTAATACTTATAATTAATTTTGTAATTTATTTAAATTTAAATTCAATTAATCCATTCAAATTTTAGTTCATTTATTCTATTTTATTTCAATATTTTTTTAACTTAACGTACTTTTATTATATTTTTATTTATTTAACTCTAAAAACCCCAAAATTTGTTTAGTCCGTTTTCTTTTAAGAAGTTAGTTTAGATCATTTAGTTTAGGCTAGATCCCACTAGTGTGAGAGGTTTAGATTTAAGTTTATCCCATAATATGAGTTTTTTAATGTAATGTTTCGATGTCTTGGTTGTATACACGCTTGTTTGTATTTATTTTATTTCGCATCATAACCATATACTTGTTAAGATAAAATTGAAAGCGCACACCTTTGAGACTTTAATTTTTAAGATAATAATCCTTGGTCCAACGCCGAGTTGAGTTCACATATGTAAACACCCCAAATTTGCCCTCACTCTTTATCACACCATGGCTTGTGATCTTTCATTTTTGCATAAGTTTAAGCATATCACCTCATATTGCATTTTTATTTCATCTGTATAGTTCAAGTTCATCTGCATATAGGGTTTGTGATCTGAGCAATCCAAGATTCCATTTGAGCCATCCCAAGGGCCTCTAAGCTTTCTAAGAGGGTCCATGTGTGTTCTATCATTATATTATGTCCCTCAAAGTTCAAAGAAGTCAAGAGATCACAAGAACTGGCAAGGCATGGAAGCAGAGCTAGGGTTTCCACTGCACAGATGACCAAAATTAGGGTTTTGGTTTCAGAGGCCTTAACTCCTAATTTTTGGGCCATTCTTGTTTCTAATGTTCTTAATATGTTATAAGTACCATGTGTACCAAGTTTGATGAAGAAATTCATTGTGGAAGTCATTTGTTCACTGGGTAACTTCTTGAGCAACTTAAGTCAAAATCAGGGCATCTGAGGACCCCAACAATGGAACCAAAGGGTTATTTTCATCAAATTGAAGTTCTATGATCTTTATTTGATCTTAGAAAAGGTTGGAAGTTCACAATATTGAAGAATTTTGAGCCATTTGCAAACTTGCCAAAAATGGAAATGACTTGTAATGGAAACTTTCCATTTTGGGAAAGTTTTTCAACCTCCTCTTTCTCAACCAAAAATGCTTCAAATGAAAACTTCTTGGTCATGAAAGTTGTATATTAGGTCTTTCCCTTTTCAAAAAGTACAAGAACATGTCTTGATTCATCCTAGAACTCAAGATATGGCCTTTCAAAGTTGGCAAAAATCCTAAAATTTCAAGTTTCATGCCAAAGAGGGATTTTGCAAATTGACATGTTAAGGAATTCTAATAACTTCAAATGGACACAAACACTTCATAATATGTCAAAGCAACCTCTAAACATCAGAATTGGTCCAAGTTTTCTTTATTTTCATGCCTTGAACTTCAAGAAATCTCAAAAGGGCCAAAACTCCCAAAAATTGCAAAATGGTATGAATCTCTTCATCCACTTGTGCCAGCATGCCAAAACCAATTACATGGCTCTCCACAAAGTCATCTGAGGCCAGACACCCCAAGAAATCAGGCCTGCACCATGCCCATACCTCAAAGTACAAAATCTTGACTTTTTGCATTTCACACCATACCAATCACACTATGCCACAACAACTCTCTGAACCAATCACAACACATTATACAAACCTCAAGAAACACAAAACACATAACATTTAGGCCTGAATCTTGCTCATACTCAGATTGCCCAAAACTTGTCAAAAACTTCATTTCTTCGAAACTGACTCCTCAGCCAACAAAAATCACAAACTCTTCCACCAATCAACTCAGCATCATCCCAGGAACATTTCCCACCCTTCACCATAGCCTAAAACACAGCCAAACACAAATACGATTTCTGGTGCAGCAGAGATAAAACCTTCAAACCAAGCCATACAAAATTGTTCTAAGCTTCACATCATCCTCAGGGGGTTCATTGAAGCTGAATTGCACGAAGGAGGAGGCCAGAAAGCCCGGAATCAAAAAGCTTAACCTCAGGTAACCTCAAGAACATTTTTTCCAGAATCATGTTTTCTTGTTAAAATATTGTTCTATATGCTCCACTGATCATTGGAATGTGTTTAGTTTTGAAAATGATTGAGAAATGAGTATGTATGGTTGTTATGAAATTTTTGACCTAGAACTTGTTTTCTTCGATTCAGCTTTGTTATGCATGATAAATGATTTTTGTTTGTGGATTCATGTTCTTGGATGTTAGAGGAGTGATTCTGGGCAAGAAATTAGGAGATTTGATGCGTGTGTGAGTTTCTGGAAATTTGGATGGCCGGAGAAGATGACCGGAGCTAGCTCCGGTCACCTGAAAATGTTTAGGATTTGTAATGAGGGCTAATCTCCCCAGTTTGAACGTGGGTCGTAGGATTAGGATTAGCGCGTATTTGGAGGGTCCATATCATTTCACTTAAAACCCTAATTTTAATTAATTAATTAAATTAGGTAATTAGTCAGTTTGAATGCCAACCATTGGATAACGCGCGCAGTCAATTCCCTCTCTTTCCAGTTTGAATCTGGGCCTTAGGATCAGCTGACTTTCATTTTATTTTCATTTTATTCTATTTCTTTTGTACAATTTATTAAAAATAGAAAAAATCATCCAAAAAATATTTTCTTTTACATTTTTGTTTTAAATATTTTTGTCAACCTGAAAATAATTTTTATTTTATTTTTGAAATATTTAAATGTTATTTTTAATTAATTAAAGTCTTTTAATTAATTAAAAATACATTTAGGTTTCTAAAAATGACCAAAAAAATCATGAATCATCCCTTTCCATTTAGAAACATTTTCAAACTCTTCATACAAATTTCTTTTTAGGTTTGATCATAGCTTGAGAATTTTTTTGAATTAAGGGTCATTTAAATCATATTTTTGAACCCTAACTTGAAAAAAAAATTCTGCCTAACCAAGAAGAGTTTGAAGATGATTATTTTTGCATTGTTTTGTGCATAGCATGTAGTTTATAGGTCATTTATCTCATGAATTTATCTTGAATTTTCAAATTGATTTGCATTATTCCCTTTTGAACCATCCAAAAACCCTAGAAACTTAGGAAATTCATAACTTTTGAGTGGTAAAGCTTCTGACCTTCTCCTTTTGGGTGTGACTTAGTATGGGATTAGGGTTTGTTTGAGTGTGATTCCAAATTTTTATCATGTCATATGCTTTTGTTTTGTTCATGTGCATCTCATACTTCCATATAACCCTAATTTTTAATGTTTACTTGCGATCATCTTGCATATGCATCCATACATGAACTTGCCATGACATTTCTTGCATTCATAAGTCATCTTAGACATCTTAGGAAATGTTAGAATCATGCTTGATCATTTATTCATTCATTTTCCATGATTTGCATTCATTTCATTTCATTAACTTTCATGTATTTTCAAACTTCAAAGCATGCTTACATGACATCTCATTCTTGTATGATCATACATATGCACTTTGTATGTATTTGAATCATCTCACATGACATTAACATTACATAAACACTTATGACTTTACTCATTTCATCTCATTTCATTTCATCTCTTTATGCCTTGAACTTTATGCATTCATGCTAACATTTTCAGGTGGTAAGTTACTTTGAGAAGTGAATTTGCCTTCACTTCTCATTTATCTTTATCTCTTTCATATGCATCTTGCTGGTTTCTTTGAAGTGAAATTGTTCACTTGTGTTCATTCTCTCTCACTTTCTTCCTTCAAGTTACTTATCTTCTTAAATGAAGTAAGTAACTTGTTCTTCTGCTTCTCCCATTGGTGGCTTCCTTGAAGATATTTCTTAAGCCTCACAAACCATAGGAACATCCAAGCATGACAATAATTAGGGTTATGTTTAGTCCCCCTTAGTTTTTACCTTTGAGTCTCCTTAAGTCTCTCTTCTCATCTTCATAATCAGAGACTAAACTCTTAAAGTTTTAGGACTTTGGAATTAGGTTATGCCTGCATCCTTCTATTAGGATGAAGTGTATAACTTTAATCCTAAGTGTTAAACCTTTAATTTGTTTAAACCTCTTAGTCAAATCATCTTAATAACCATCAAGACTTTATCTTGTAACTTGGGCCTTACATTAGGGTTCTAATTCTTCCTTTATGGTTAAGAAGGACTAACCCTAGTGTTTAATGGACAAGTCCTCCTCAAGTTGTCTTACAAACATAAAATTCATTTCTTAATCTCATCCCTTAATTAAAATCCACTTAATAAAGGCTTGTTATATAATGAATTTAATCCCTAACCATGGATTAAGTTGAGGTATCTTCCTCAGCTTAAGTGTTCTCATCTATTATCCTTCTATTAGGATGGTGTAATGAGCCCACTAATCTATAACTAGAGATTAAACTCATTACTTAACACTAAACAAAAACCCTAAAACATCTAAATAATCATAAAGTAGGTTAATAATCTTGATCCTACATCATCATGGTAATTAAGTTTGAGATGCTTATCTCATACTTAAGTATTCTCATTATCCCTAATCAGGGAGGATATAATGAGTTTACAAGCCCTTGATTTAGGCATAAGCTCATTAACTTATGCAAAACACCAAAACCGATAACAAAACTAAAAACACAAAAACAAACAATAATCGTCTCCTTCGGGATTCTTTTCTCATCACACTCATTCACAAACGAGAACTTGCTTCTTCCGTCTAATGCAAGACAGTTAGCACTCGAGCCAGACGAGTAATACACTTGAGCATAGACAAGCAAGCAGTTCACAATCAATTTATCCTTCAGTCTCTTTGAGTCGAACTATGGTGTTCTGACTTCCTCATTGCACGAGAGGATACATAGGCATAACTTAACTGTTATCGAACAAAAGTCTCTTTGTCATCCCCCCTCTTCCAGCATTCTCTTTTAAGCCTCAGTTCTTGAGCATTCACCTTATTTGCACTGACACTTGTATATTCTTTTCCAGCTTTTGCATACAGATAGCACATACACTACCCCTTTAAAACACAATCTTTTAAGCGTGGATCCCGTTGAGTACGACGGACAATCTGGGTGCTAATACCTTCCCAGGTTGTAACCAACCCCCTTTCTCAGTTTCTCTGGTTCACACCCGTCTTATCCATCGTTTCTTAGGTTATGCAGCATTACCTTTCCTTCGGGATAAAAATGCCTAGCTGACGACTCTATTCTATTCATTTCATTCTCTCCTTTCGCCGACCGTTCCCGCTTGTACCGGGATGCAAATCTTCGGGAGTGACAGCTTGGCGACTCTGCTGGGGACCCTTATATTGCAACCAGGGCTTCTGGTTCTTTTTGTGGGTTCCTCCTAGAGCTTGTTTGATTTGTGTTTATGGGGGTGTTATGTGCTACTTGTGCTTATTGTTTATTGCTTTATTTATTTCTTCCTGTACAGCTTTATTTATGGCTTTCATTTACAGTTTTATGTATTTCATATTGTTATTATCATATCATTGGTGTTGGATCTCCTATATGTTTTGGTGGGTGGGATTGTTGAGTGATTAAGGTTCCATACCGGGAACCTGAGTGATACTTAGGATAGAGTGGCTTCATATTCTTTCCCATTCCATTTCGGTCTGGTGTGGGAATATGAAACACGGTTCAGACATGGGTTTCTTCTTGAGAACTATGTGCTACGGATTTCCTGTAGTACTATGGCTATATGGGAAGCCTGCTAAGTCTGGATGACCTTTTATGACCTTCATCATCTGAGGTGAATTAGAGGAGTATCTTTTATGGTTATTGAAAACATTGTACCTCCGGGTTAGAAGTGTTTACACTTCTCATAACTGATCCAAGTCTGAGGATCCTTGTTCTAGAACAATACATGTGAGGGGGTTGGGATGTTTACAGGTTTGAAGAAACCCTTGGCCTCATCATACCTTGTTACTAGTTTTGTTAAGGTTGTATCATTTTGGACTGTTCTTGTGAAACCCTGGACTTGTGACTCTTTATTTGAGTCCCCCACCTGGTTACTGGTTTTCTAAGCTTTCATCTGGACTTATGAACACACCTGGGCCCTATCAAGGCAAATAACAGATCCAACACTTGATCACAAACCCTTTGCATATTGTCGCTCCCACTAAAATGAGGCCAATTCAAATGGGGTACAGACGCGAGCGGTCGGCGAAAGAGGAAGAGAACACACAAGGGTGAACTCAGGAGAAAAGAGTCGCCAGCTAGACATTTTTATCCCGGAGGAAAGGTAATGCTGCATAGACCTAGAAAGATATGGATAAGACGGTTGCGAACCAGAGAGACTGAGAAAGGGGGTTGGTTACAACCTGGGAAGGTATTAGCACCCAGATTGTCCGCCGTACTCGACGGGATCCACGCTTAAGAGATTTGTGTTTTAAAGGGGTAGTATCAGTGCAATTTGTGTATCAAAGCTAGAAAAAGAATGCAAGTGTCAGTGTAAAAGAAGTGTGAAGTGTATAAGAGAAGTGCCAGTGTAAGAACAAGAATGAAATGCTCAAAACCATGAGGCTTAAAGAATGATGCTGGAAAGAGGGGGAATATACAGAGACTTTTGTTCGATAACTGTTAAGTTATGCCTATGTATCCTCTCGTGCAATGAGGAAGTCAGAACACCGTAGTTCGACCCAAAGAGACTGAAAGATAAATTGACTTGTGAACTGCTTACTTGCCTATGCTCAAGTGCATGACTTGTCTGGCTCAGGTGCAAACTGTCTTGCATTAGACGGAAGAAGCAAGTTCTCGTTTGTGAGTGAATGGGATGAGAAAAGAATTCCGAAGGAGACGATTATTGTTGTTTTTTGTGCTTTCAATCTTTTACTGATTTTGAGGTTTGTCATAAGTTAATGAGCTTAAGCCTAACCAAAGGTTAGTAAACTCATCACATCTTCCCTCTGATTAGGGGTAATGAGAATACCTTAAGTGTGAAGTCAGCATCTCACACTTAATTACCATGATGTAGGATTAGGATCATTAACCTACTTGTGGTTATTTAGATGTTTTTGTTGTTTTGGTTTAGTGTTAAGTAATGAGTTTAAGCCGTAATCAAGGATTTAATGGACTCATTACACCATCCTAATAGAAGGATAATAGATGAGAACATTTAAGCTGAGAAAGACTCCTCAACTTAATCCATGATTAGGGATTAACCTCATGACAAAACAAAGCCTTTATTAAGTGGATTTTAGTTAATGATAAGATGAAGAAGTGATTTTTATGGTTTGTAAGACAACTTGAGGTGGACTTGTCCATTAACACTAGGGTTAGTCCTTCTTAACCAATTAAGGAAGAATTAGAACCCTAATGCAAGGCCCAAGTTACAAGTTTGATGTCTTGATGATTATTAAGTGAATTTATTAAAAGATTTAAACACATTAAGGGTTTAACACTTAGGATTAAAGTTATACACTCCATCCTAATAGAAGGATGCAGGCATAAGCTTAATCACAAAGCCTTAAAGCCTTTAGGGTTTAGTCCCTGATTATGAGATGAGAAGAGAAGACTAAAAGATGACACAAAGGTAAAACTAAGTGGGGGAACTAATCAAATCTTAATTGTTATCATGCTTGGGTGATCCCAGGGTTAATGAGATTTACAAGAAAATCTTCAGAGAAACCACCAGGAAGGAAGCAGATGAAAGGAGCAAAGAGAAGCAAAACAACTTGCTTCACTTAAGAAGACAAGTTGCTTGAAGGAAGAAAGTAAGAGATGAACATGAATGAGTAAGCTCACTCTAATACACATACAAAAGGCAGCAAAGAAAATATGCAAAAGATGAAAAGAGATTGTGAGAAGTGAAGGCAAATTCACTTCTCAAACAACTTACCACCTGAAAAGTTAGCAAAAGAAATGAAATGAAATCCAAATGGGATGAAATGTCATGATGCAAACCAAAGTCAGAAGCATTTACATGAGGTTAATGATGTTAAGATATGATGCAAACACATGGCAAGGGATGATAATGATCATACAAGCATAAGGATGCAAATGAGGCATGCTTTGAACCATGAATGTACATGAAAAGCTATGAAATGCAATGGACATATAACATGGCAAATGAAAGATGCAATGATCAAACATGATTCTAATATGTCCTAAGATGTATTATGAATCATGTGGATGCACAAAATGTCATGACAAGTCAATGGATGCAAGCAAATGAGAAATGGATACAAAGGAAGGCACAAATTAGGGTTACATGCATCATGCAAAGCAAAAATCCAAAACCAGAAGCAAATGACATGATAAAAATTTGAAAATGCAATCAAAGATACCATAAACCAATACAAGCTCACTTCCCAAAGGAGGGGATCCAACTCTTAACCTAGTGTAAGTTATGAATTTCCTAAGATTGCTAGGGTTTTAAGGTACCTCATCAAGAAAAACACTAAACAAATTTGAAATACAAGATCAATTCAAACCAATTTTATCCTATAAACTACATGCTATGTGGGATGCAATGCAAAAATAATCATTGTCAAACTCTCAAAGGTTAGGCAGAATGAAATTTTCAAAGGTTGAACCAAAATATTGCCTTAAAATGAAATTAAATCCAATGAAAATGATCAAAAGGCATCAAGAACAAAAAATAAATTTGGTTTGAGAGTTGGATAATGTTTCTAAATGTTTCTAAATGCAATGTGAATTTTTTGGTGATTTTTAAATACCTAAATGTATTTTTTATTAATTAATTCTCATTAATTAATTAAAAATAAACATTTAAATGATTTAAAAATAATTTTCTATGCAAAAAAATAAAAATAAAAATATTTTTGGGTTTTTAAAAATTAATGAAAACTTTGACAAAAATTTTCATAATTTTTAAATGTTTTTAACTATTTTAAATAAAATGTAAAAGATAAATCAAATTAAATGAAATAAAAATTAAAATAAATGGAAGTATGCAAAGGGAAGGGCCAGGATGCAATCTGGGTTTGGACTGGTTGACTGCGCGCCAGATCCAAAGGCCCACGTTCAAACTGACTAAATTAAGTTTTATAATTAATTAAACTGGATTTAATTAATTAATCAAGGATTAGGGTTTAATGGCAAGATCCTGGCCACACACACGCGCGGGAGTCAACCCCAGTCTACCACATCTACGGGACAAATTCAAACTCCCATTAATTACTCAGATTAGGGTTAAACAAATTCAGACGGCCGGAACAGTGTTCCGGTCGTCTTCTCCGGCGACACCAAAAACCTAGCTTTCACTACAGGCCACCCCAACCTAAATTAATTGCCTAGAAACGTTCTCCTATCCAAACTAAACTCAAATCCATCATCAAACATCATTTATCAAGCATGAACAAAGAGAATCTAAGTAAAACATTTTCACGGGAAAAATTTCAGAGCTTGCATACATGGTGGTTTCTCAACCATTTTCGAAAATAAACATATCCCCATGACCAGGGGAGCTCAAGGAATCATAAATGAACTTAAAAACAAGTTTCTGAGAAAAAAGTTCATGAAGTATACCTGAGATTGAACTTTCTGTTTCTGAGCTTTCTGGGCTTCCCTTTGTTGCAAATCCTCCCCTATGAACCTCTGGATGATGAAATGAGGCTTGGAATGAGTTTGTATGGCCTTGTTTGAAGGTTTTGGTTATGGTGTAGCAGATTTAGAGAGTTGGATATGTGGTGATTCAGGCAGTTTCAGAGGGTGGATTCTGTTCTATGAATGATTTGTGGTTTGTGGGTGAAGAAATTTTGGTTGTTTGAAGGCTGTGTTGAGTGATTCGAAGAGGGAAAGGTTTTGACAGATTTTTTTTTGTTCTGCAATGTGGGAGGATTCAGCTTGTGTATGGTATGTTTTTTGATTGCTTGATGTCCACATATCATACTCTGGTTGGGCAGAGAGTTGGTGTGGCACTGTGGGATTGGTATGGGCAAAATGCAAGAAAGTCAAGATATTGTGTACTCTAAGCATGGCTCGGGTCAGAGGCAATCTTGAGGCTTGTCCTGCCTCAACTTGAGTCAAGGAAGGCCCTAGGATCAAGAGAAGACAGCTGGGTGCAATGGATCACATGTTTGAAGTGTTTTTGCAATATGGCAACTTGTTACATTTCATGATATTTGGCCATGTACATGTGAGAAGTCTTGCTGAATTTTTGGTGTGGGATGCTTCATTAGGTCATGGCAATGTCTTGAGACCAGCTAGAGGTCATACAATCCCTTTGAGAATCATTTTGCAAGAAATCCCTCTTTGCACTTTCATGAAGAATGGCTTATGGTTACTTGAAACTCAAGGCATAGAAATGGGAAATTCTTTGGGCCAAACTGATTTTTAGGTAATGCATTGTATTTGTATGATGATTAGAGGTCACATTGAAGTCACATGAAGGCTGGCCATGAGAATTTGCAAGTTTTCCATTTTGTGTAAAAGTGAAATTTCAATGATTTTATCCAACTTTGACAAGCCATAACTTTTGATCCAAAATGAGTTAGAATGAGTTCTTGTACTTTTTGAAAAGGGAATGATCCATTCTACAACTTTCATGACCAAAGTTTTCTCATTTGAGGCATTTTTGAATCAAAAAGAAAGGGTTAAAAAACTTTCCCAAAATGGCAAGTTTACATTACAAGTCACTTTCCCAAAAAGGCAACTTTGCAAATGGCTTGAAATTCTTCAATTTTGTGAACTTATAACATCTTCTATGATCAAATAAAGATCATACACATTCAAAATGATGAAGAACACCCTTTGGTTAGGTCATTGGGGGCCTCAGATGCCCTGATTTTACACTGACTTGCTCAAGAAGTCAACCCTTGATCAGATGCCTTCCCCATGGAATTTCTTCATGAAAATTGATATGCATGATCCCTATACCATATAGAGACCAATAGAAACAAGAATGACCAAAAAAATTGGAGTTATGGCCTTTGAAACCAAAACCCTAGTTCTAGGTCATCTGTGTAGTTAAACCTGGCTCTGCTTCCATGCCTTTTCCAGTTCTTGTGATTCTTTGACTTTCTTGACTTTGTGGGGATATAAGATGATACTTGAACATACATGGACCCCTTTGAAGTGATTGATGACCTTTGAAGTGGCTCAAATGGCTCAGGGATAGCTCAGGTCACAAACCCTGGATGCAGATGACTTAGAAGCAATGCAGTGAATCAAAAATGTGGTATGAGATGCTATGATTGAATTTATGCATATGAAAAGATCACAAGCCATGGTGAATGGGTGAGGGCAAATTTGGGGTGTTTACAGCTGCCCGTATTCAAACATGAGTTAGTTGTGCAGGATGTAAGCGACGACTTATCAGGCAAACAAGATAACTTGTGGTTGAATATCAAAGACAGTCCAAAATTTGCACTCATAGAATGAAGAAGAAAAGGGATATAGATTGTAAAAAATAAAGTATATTATAAAGTGCGGGTGACGGAGGACGCCCGTCGAGCAGAGGACGACTGCTGGGGATGAAGCAATGACGGGGACGACCGACATGCTGGGGATATAAGGGATTATGATGGGGACGACCATCAAGTGAAGCTATAAAACTCTCTGGAGATCATAGGTAAATGAAATAAATGATGAGGTACAGTCATCAAAGGTGAAGGACGATCACCTAGCAGGGGACGGCTTCTCTGTTGGGGATAAGATGAGGGACGGTCATCTAAGGTGAAGGACGATCACCCGGCAAGGTACGATTGCCAAAAAAATATCACAACATAGGACGAATGCCGGATAGAAAATAGTCGATGATGGGGACGGCCATCGGATAAGCATGATGAAGGACGATCATCAAGAGGTGAAGGACGATCACCTAGCAGGGTACGGATGCTCTCAGGGTTTATCATGACATGGGACGAATGTCAGACAACAAGATCAACGATGGGGACGACCATCGGATAAAATGATGAAGGACGATCATCAAGAGGTGAAGGACGATCACCTAGCAGAGGACGACTGCTAAAAATATCATGACATAGGACGAATGTCGGATAAGAAGGGGTTCTAATGAATAGAGACTCCACTGGGAATGATGAAGGACGATCATTAAAAAGGTGGAGGACGATCACCTGGCAGGGTACGGCTGCCGAAAAGGTATCATGACATAGGACGAATGCCACATAAAAAGGAAATAGTTCAACAAGCTTTGTTGGGGACTTTGCTGGGGAATAGTAAACACAGACGAGTGTTTACATCCAAGAAACGAAAGGGTATAAGTGTTTGGGCACTGTGTATAGATTAAAGATGCGGACGAGCATCCTTAAGATTATGATACTGACGGGTATCAGGTAGAAACAAACACTGACACATGTTCAGAGATGATGATACGGACGAGTATCAACTGGTTAACAAAGAACACAGACGAGTGTCGGATCTAAGGGGACTCTTCTGGGGAATAATAGACACAGACGAGTGTCTAAATTCTAAAAAGAGATAACAATATCTGATATTGCGTATGGATTAAAGATGCGAACGAGCATCCTTAAGACTATGATACGGACGAGTATCAGGTAGAAACAAACGCTTGACGCATGTTCTGAGATGATGATACAGACGAGTACCGATTGGTTAATAGAGAACACAGATGAGTGTCGAATCTGAGGGGATTTGAGTGGTGTATACAAGATACGGACGAGTATCTGTATGAGTAAAAAGTATGAGTGTCTATCTCGCTGTGGAGAGAATGACACGGATGGGTGTCTGAAAAAAGTGTATTATAAACATGTATGGTTTACCAAGTGTTTAGGTAATTGTGCTGGGGATAGTGATACGGACGGGTGTCAAGGAATTGTATAGATATATGTATTTGTATGGTGAGTGCAAAGGGGACGCTTTGGCTTTCTGCTGGGGATATGACACGGACGGGTGCTGAAGGAGTATCTGTATTTTTAGGGAAAATGCCTTGGCTCTCTGCCGGGGAATTTTGGGGAGCATTCTGTATATCGCTGATGGATCGTCAGTATTTACAAGTGTTCAGTTCGACACATGGCTTATGATTATGCAGTATGTTTGATTTTTGCCGTAATGCTCCGTATTAGACGAAATGCTACGCTCTGCGGGGGGGATATGATGCAAATGCCATGATTATGCAAAGATAACGATCCGGGATTCGGATCCCGTTGCCGTGAAGATCTCTGGCTGATCCGCTCGAAGTGGATATCCTAGCTGGGGATGAGATCATCGATAGATCTGATAAGATGTGACTCTGCATGGGGAGTAGGTCAATGATAGACCCGTCTTGGTAATGAGGGACCCAGCTGGGGTTTGTAGAAGCTTTCTTCACTCTGTTGTGATTTCTTCACGCGTTGCTCTTCCGGGTAGAGGTTGACACTTTGTGGGGAGATGGTTCCCTGGCTTTTGTACTTGGCTGAGAAGGGATAATGAATGGCAACTCAGCTGGGGAGAAAGCACCGCCGGTGCTAACTGTGAGATAGGCTGGGTAGATAAAGATTTGCCAGCATGCTGGGGTGAAGCTTTCATGCCCCACGTTGCGCTTTGAATACCTGCAATCCTGAAAAGGCAGAGAAACGCACAAGTAACACCGAGGTATTCCTTACCAGATTCCATCATAGGAGTTTAGACACTCCCGGGAGTAAGTATATTTCCTGCAAGCACGTATATATTTTTTTCCTTATTTAGAAGAGAAGCATCTATATTTATGCAATCAATATCTTAAAGACATCGGACATTCTTTACAAACAAAAATAAAATGTACGAGACGAAACATGACTGAAAATCTGATTTTATTAATTTGTGGGCCCTGAATTGGCAAGATACAGTCAAAGAAACGGATCCCCTGAAATGAGGAGATCGTTACAAATTGAAAGACAAAGAGATGCTGGCAATGTTGATGACACTTCAAGGAGCTTCCCTTTTGCTATGACTCGTATGACATTTGACGTTCTTCTTATCTTGATTTCTGAAGAAGGTTGATTCTGAACGAAGCTTGAACCTTTCGGAGCTTACCATGTTGTAAGTGATACAGATGAATTCAGAATGCAATTGTTCGCTTATTCCTTTATTTTGCGTGGATCGCCTTTTCAGGTTTTCAATCCACCGGGATACCCATTTTTGCCTGAGTTGTCCAATGCGGCTTTTCAACTCAGCAGGTGTACATTTTTTTGTTTATTTTCCCTTATTTTTGCCCGAGTCTTTTATTCTGTTTTTGACTCGCCGGGATGCCTTATTTTTGCCTGGACTTACATTCTGTTTTTATGTCCAGCAGGTCATTTTATGCGAAGTATTTTTTAACTGCATCTGAATTCACAGGGGACGGGAAGTCTTCACCATCCATAGTACTGAGCATCAGTGCTCCACCGGAGAAAACTTTCTTTACTACAAATGGCCCTTCATAGTTCGGAGTCCACTTGTCCCTGTGGTCTGTATGAGGAGGGAGGAGTCTTTTCAACACAAGATCTCCTACTTGGTACTCTCGGAGCCTGACTTTCTGATCGAAGGCTTTCTTCATCCTTTTCTGATATAGCTGCCCATGACAAATTGCAGATAGTCTCTTTTCTTCAATCAGACTCAGTTGCTCGTATCGGGATTGGACCCACTCTGCTTCGTTCAGCTTAACATCCATCAGTACCCACAGGGAGGGTAATTCAACTTCAACAGGTAGGACTGCCTCCATACCATACACAAGCTGATACGGTGTTGCCCCAGTGGATGTTCTGATTGACGTACGGTACCCATGCAAGGCAAATGGTAGCATTTCATGCCAATCTTTATATGTGACCACCATTTTCTGCACAATCTTCTTGATATTCTTGTTAGCCGCCTCAACAGCGCCATTCATCTTTGGCCTGTAAGGAGAAGAATTGTGGTGTTGGATCTTGAAGTCCCGGCATAGTTCTGCCATCATTTTGTTGTTCAAGTTGGAACCATTATCAGTAATGATTCACTCGGGAACTCCATACCGACAGATGATGTCTCTCTTTAGAAATCGGGCTACCACTTGTCTTGTAACATTTGCATAGGAAGCTGCTTCAACCCACTTGGTAAAATAGTCAATGGCAACCAGGATGAATCTGTGGCCGTTTGAAGCAGTCGGTTCAATCTTGCCAATCATATCAATGCCCCACATAGCAAAAGGCCAGGGTGAAGACATCACATTCAGAGGATTGGGAGGCACATGCACCTTATCCGCATAGATCTGGCATTTATGACATTTCCTGGCATAAGCACAACAGTCAGCATCCATTGTGATCCAGTAATAGCCCGATCTTAACAACTTTTTAGCCATGGCATGCCCTCCTGCATGGGTACCAAAGGATCCTTCATGCACTTCGTGCATTAACGAGTATGCTTCTGTTCTATCAATGCACCTGAGGAGTACCATATCAAAGTTTCTCTTGTACAGGGAACCGTCAGTATTCAGGAAGAAACTACCAGCTAGCCTTCTTAATGTCTTCTTATCATTGGAAGATGCCCCAGGTGGGTATGTTTGATCCTCCAAGAAGCATTTGATATCATGGAACCAAGGCTTATCATCTTTGACAACACCCGCTGCAAATACATATGCTGGTCTATCAAGTCTGGACACTAAAATCCGAGGTACGAAGTTGGCAGCTTGAACTTTGATCATGGATGAAATGGTAGCCAGAGCATCTGCAAACTGATTCTCGTCCCGAGGGATATACTCAAGCTTGACCGTTGTGAAGAAAGTCAATAACCTCCTTGTATAATCCCTGTAAGGTATCAGATGATCCTGGTGTGTGTACCATTTGCCGTTGGTTTGATTAATTACCAGAGCTGAATCTCCGAATACAGTCAAAGTCTTGATCCTGAGGTCAATGGCTTCCTCAAGACCCATAATACAAGCTTCGTATTCAGCTTCGTTGTTAGTGCAGTTAAAGGTGAGCTTTGCCGAGAAAGGCATGTGAACTCCCTTAGGTGTAATGAGTACTGCACCAACACCACGACCATTCATGTTAACAGCCCCATCAAACATCATAGTCCATTCCTCTTCTGGGTCAGGCCCTTCAGTGTGAACAGGCTCTTCATGATCTTTTGCTTTTATGAACATGATGTCTTCATCAGGGAAGTCAAATCTCATAGTCTGGTAATCGTCAATAGGTTGCTCAGCAAGATAATCAGACAGTACACTGCCCTTGATGGCTTTCTGAGATGTGTACTGGATGTCATATTCTGTAAGGATCATTTGCCATCTTGCAACCCGTCCACTAAGTGCTGGCTTCTCGAAAATGTACTTAACTGGGTCCATCTTTGATATCAACAAAGTAGTGTGGGTCAACATATACTGCCTTAGTCGGCGAGCAGCCCACGCTAAAGCATAGCAAGTTTTCTCGAGCAGTGAATAACGTTGTTCACAGTCGGTAAACTTTTTGCTTAGGTAGTATATTGCATACTCTTTCCGACCAGACTCGTCATGCTGGCCCAGCACACACCCCATCGACTCTTCTAATACTGTCAAGTACATTATCAGAGGTCTTCCTTCAACTGGAGGCATAAGGATCAGAGGCTCTTGTAAGTATTCCTTGATTTTGTCAAAAGCCCTCTGGCAGTCTTCGTTCAGACTGACCGTTTGCTCTTTTCTTAACAGTTTGAACAAAGGTTCACAGGTTGCTGTAAGATGAGATATGAACTGTGAAATGTAGTTCAATCTACCTAGGAACCCCCGAACTTCTTTTTCTGTCTTCGGTGCAGGCATTTCTTGAATGGCCTTGACTTTATCCGGGTCAACTTCAATCCCTTTCTCACTTATAATGAATCCCAGCAGCTTACCCAATCGCACCCCGAATGTGCACTTGTTGGGGTTTAACTTCAATTGGTATTTCCTCAGACGCTTGAATAGCTTCAACAGATTCACCAGGTGGTCTTCTTCTGTAAGGGACTTGGCAATCATGTCATCCACATAACATTCAATTTCTTTATGGATCATGTCGTGGAATAATGTTACCATAGCCCGTTGATAAGTTGCACCAGCATTCTTCAGTCCGAACGACATCACCTTATAATAGAACGTGCCCCAGGGTGTGATGAAAGTTGTCTTCTCCATGTCTTCAGGTGACATCTTGATCTGATTATATCCTGAAAATCCGTCCATGAAGGAGAACACCGAGAACTGAGCCGTATTATCAACCAATACATCAATGTGAGGTAATGGGAAGTCATCTTTCGGGCTGGCTCTATTCAGATCTCGGTAGTCCACACACATCCTTACCTTTCCATCCTTCTTAGGTACAGGTATAATATTAGCGACCCACGGCGGATAGCTAGTTACAGCAAGGAAACCGGCATCCCACTGCTTTTGTACCTCTTCCTTTATCTTCATTGCCATATCTGGGCGAGTACGGCGCAACTTCTGTTTTACTGGCGGGCAGTCTTCTTTTAAAGGCAGCTTGTGCATGACAATATCGATATCCAACCCTGGCATATCCTGATAAGACCAAGCGAAGACATCCACATACTCCCGAAGCATATCAATCAGTTGTCCCTTCACTGAGTCTTGTAGGCAGGCCCCGATCTTAACCTCTTTCACGTCTTCTTCCGTACCAAGATTAATTGTTTCAACCTCCTCCTGATGAGGAGTGATAACCTTCTCCTCTTGCCTTAACAACCTGGCTAGCTCTTCAGGAAGCTCATAATCTTCTTCAACCCCTTCATCAGCTTGATTGATTGGATTGTCAAAGTCATACGAAGCCATAGCAGTGTTGTTGTCGGTGCAGTCTGAAAGGCACTCTCTGCAAGGGTTTAGATTGTTCATTTTAGTGATCAATTTTAATCTTGTTTAGAAAAAGTGAAATGAAGTTTTCATTTTGGAAAACATTGCCATTTTATTTTTTTACAAAAAGAAAAATGTAAAACAGTGAGCGAAAAAGGAAAAGACTCATTTGCAAAAGACGTCCGATATTCATTGATTAATCCATTTTCACAAAATTACAAGATGGCCCGATTACAAAATGAGTCTTGTCATCTTGGGCAAGATGCAAGACTTGATGCATGCTTAAATATACAGGAAATAATAATTACTCTGCAAGAGTAACCCTTATAATTTCCTGGGAAGACCAATTAAGGACTTGGCTCCCCGGGATCCTTGGACGTATCCAGCTCTCCAGGTTGCGGTCGCTTTCTTCCTCGTCTTCCAAGTTGTTCACTGCATCCGGGGTGAGCATTCCCCCGCTGACAAAATTGGGCTTCTTGGCAGCCTCTGATTGATCTTGTTGAGTTGGTTTGTAACCCAACCCAAATCTGTCTTCTTTCTTTTCCACGGGCAACAGCTTGCCCCAGCCTTGGGCAATACCCTCTTCAACAACCTTCCGGGCTTGCTGATAAGACGTCATGGAGGTTCCCAGTACAGCAGATACTTCATTAATGTTTAAGGCCTCGAACCCCTAGCTCATAGTTTCATGGATCTCTCCGTGCATTTCTATGTATTTGTACGTAGCCAGATGGCTAACAAAGATGTCTTCTTCACCACAGATGGTGATGATCTGGCCTTCCCTCTCGAATTTCAGCTTCTGGTGAAGGGTAGACGTAACAGCGCCAGCGGCGTGGATCCAGGGTCTACCCAACAAACAGCTGTAGGCCGGCTGAATGTCTATCACATAGAAGGTAATTTTAAGAGTCTGCGGGCCAATCATCACAGGAAGATCAATCTCTCCAAGCACTGATCTCTTAGAGCCATCAAATGCTCTCACCACCAAATTACTTGGACGCAGTTGCAAGCCATCATACTCCAGCTTCACTAAGGCTTTCTTTGGTAGAACATTGAGTGAAGACCCAGTGTCCACCAGTACATGGGATAGAACAGCACCCTTGCATTCCAAGGTGATATGTAAAGCCTTGTTGTGGTTACGTCCCTCCGTTGTTAAGTCAGCATTGGTGAAGCCCAGTCCATGACTGGTGTTGACATTCGCCACCACAGTTTCTAGCTGATTAACAGTGATCTCCTCTGGCACGTATGCTGCGTGCAGGACTTTCAATAATGTATTCCTGTGAGCTTCAGAACACATCAACAGGGATAATATGGAGATTTTTGAGGGAGTTTGGTAAAGCTGATCCACCACCTTGTAATCACTTCTCTTTATGATTCTCATAAACTCGTCTACATCTTGCTCAAAAGATGTCTTCCGAGTTTCTTTGACAGCCGGCTCTTCAAATACCACACTCTTTCCCTTTGCTTTGGCAGCAGCTTCTGCTTCAGCATTAGGTCTTTGCACTTGTGAGGCAAAAAGGCGTCCGCTTCTGGTGAAGCCTCCGCCTCCCCCAACATTATCAATCTGTGGAGAAGAGGTTGAAGAATCCAAAGTGATTTTCTCCCCGTTGCAGTAGAGATCAGAGCCATAATGCCAAGGTATGGCATTACTGCTTTCATATGGAACGGGTCCAGGCACCGTGACGGTAACTGGACTGACTGCTGCAGAGGAGGGTATTGTAACGGTGTGCGGATCGTAGTAAATGGTGACTGGTGACCTGGCAGGAGGTGCCACTGTTTGTTGCTGAAAGTTGTTGTTTGGAGGAACATCTGATGGATCATAGTAAATGGTGACTGCTAAGATATCTTCATTAATTTCTGCTGGTGTTGTAGAAGATTCTGCTGATAAAAAGGATGCTGATGTTGTAGAAGAAATGGTTGTTGAAACTTGACTTGTTGAAGTGATAGATGAGGCCATTGTTGATGATATTGATGAATCGGTTGGAATAATCTTTGTTGCTGTTGTAGAAGAATCAAGAATTGTTGTCAAGGGAATTGCTGGACTTGTAGGCGCCGTTGTTGAGATCTGAAGGATACCACTTTTGATAAGACCATCTATGTCGCTTCTCAAATTATCACACCCATTGACTGCAATGTTGCAATACCCACAACCGAGCTCACACCCGGGGAACATCTGGTACTCTAGAAGCTGAGCTTTAATTTCGACCAGAGGTATCCGAATCTGTCCAACACTGGTGATTAAGAAAGATGGCTTGTCTTCCTCAATGGCATTAATTCTTGGCCCTCCATGATTGGGCATGGGATTCTTGGTGACACTTGGAGGGGGTGCAAAGTTGAGGGCTTTAGAATCCACCAGGTCTTGGACTTTCATTTGCAAGGCCATGCACTTTTATGTATTGTGGCCAGGTGCATTGGAGTGGAAAGCACATCTGGCGTTGACATCATAATTCTTAGGGAGATTGGAGGGATCTGGTGGTGCCAATGTCCTTAATTCAACCAAGTTGAGTTTCAGGAGTTGTGGCAGTAAGGCAGCATAAGGAATAGGGATAGGGTCAATCACCCTATTTGCCTGTGATGGTCTTTGTTGTTGATTGCTGTTATTGTTGTTGTAGGTTCTCTGTGGTGGATACTGAACTTGTTGTTGGTAATGTGGTTGTTGTGGTTGTTGATATGCTGGTTGCTGAGGAATCGAAGCTGGAATAGTGACAGCTGCTACTGATTTGTGGACATACTGAGGTCTGCCCCTGCTGGTATGAATGACATTTGTCTCACCGGTTCTTCTAGGTCCCACAAAAGGCTTCCTGGAGTTACTGGACGAACTTGCACCAATATCAGAAATCTTGCCCATCTTTAGCAGACTTTCAATTCTTTCACCAGCTATAACCACGTCTGCGAAGCTGGTGGAAGAAAAGGCAGCCAGCCTATCAATATATGTTCCTTGCAGAGTATTCATGAACATGTTGGCCATTTCTCTTTCCGACATGGGTGGCTGAACAGCAGCAGCAAGCTGTCTCCACCTTTGGGCATATTCCCTGAAGCTTTCCCTGGAGGATTGAGACATTCCCATCAAGAGGGTCCTATTAGGAGCAAAGTCCAAATTGTATTGGTACTCTCTGATGAAAGCTTCAGCTAAGTCCTTCCAGCATCTGATAGTAGCTCTGGTTAAGTGTGAATACCACTCCCTGGAAGCCCCAGTCAAACTGTCTTCAAAGTAAAACATCCACAGTTTTTCATCCATGGTGTATGCCTTAAGTCTCCCCAGAAAAGACTGTAAGTGAGTTCGTGGACAGGAGGTTCCATTGTATTTCTCGAAGCACGGGGGTTTGAACTTGTGGGGAATCCTTACCCCATCCACTAACCCCATATCCATGACATCAAAGCCCAGGGAATTTTGAGACTCCAGAGATCTCAACTTCTCAGCAATTTCATCAAACCTTCTATCATAGACTTCATCTCCAGCACCCATGACGGTGAATTGCTCCTCTTGGGGGTCTTCTTGTAATATTCTCCCTCCAGTGGTATTTCCTTGCACATTAGCCGGGATGTTGACTTCCGGATCTAGATGAGGTCCAAATACAGGTGGACTAACATGAGGCTGTCCCCTCTCATTGTTGTTTGTTCCTCCAGTGCCAGGGTGAGGTTCCTCGGGGGGTTTGTCTTTCTACCAATGCCCTTAGCCTCTCTTGGCTTTGAGCCAAGCCAGTCATTACCGTCATGAATTGGGCCATTTGGTTCCTCATCTCCACTCTTTCGTTAGCCATCTGGGTTCTGACCTCTGTCAGGTCTTGCTGTACTTGCTCCATTATAATACCCGGAAGGTTGTTGCGTGTAGGATACCGGTGTGCACGGTTGACAGGGAACACTCTTTTGCGAGCAATATTTCCTGAACCACAACAGAGTTAGAAACAACAAAATAATATAAAAACCTACAAAACAAAACAAAAGTTAGTATGCAATGCAGTATGCTTATTTATTTTCCAAGGTATCCGGCTCGGCTCTTGGTTTTGACCTTTCCAGACCTCGAGGAAGATGCTTTGATGTTGCTTGAGAAAAGAAAACCCAAATGGAAACAACTGACAAATATATTACAAATGGTGCATAACACATAATTTGTTTTTTACAACACATGCCCTTGAGGGGTCAAAATACAACAAAACAAAAGAAAAGTACATGAAATGGAAATGAACAACAAGCAAAGAAATCAAACATCTAATCCAAATTCATCCTCCTTAACCTCCTTCAAAAGTGCCTCAGTTACAGGACCAGCCGGATGCTCTGTAATAGTCCTGATGAGAAGGTTCCTAGTGGCAATAGCAGTGGTCAGCTTCTTGTG
Organism: Lathyrus aphaca; assembly: GCA_963966055.1. NCBI lineage: Eukaryota > Viridiplantae > Streptophyta > Magnoliopsida > Fabales > Fabaceae > Lathyrus > Lathyrus aphaca. The sequence goes on along the minus strand of OZ014519.1, from coordinate 296,291,835 downwards.
CCTTCCTTGGTCCTTTGACCTCTTCAAACCAGCCCTAAGTTTCAACTCTGAAATCTCCTTCTGGGCTGCCAGCAAAGCTTCCTGTTGTTTCTTCTCATTAGCCTCTAACTGCTCAATCCTGGCTTGAGTTCTCTTATCTTCTTGAGTACGAGCTTCAGTGATCCTGACCCACCTAGCTTGACTTTCTTTCAGATAGAGATCAGTCCTAGCCTTCTGAAGCTTGGCCTCCTTACAGGCATTCTTCAATATTTGCTCCCCAGCTCTTGATTTCTTGATATAGTCCTCTGCTTTCTCAATCCTGGTCAGATGCTCCACTTTAAGCTTTTCCAACCTTTCAATGTCCAGACGACCATCACTCCTCTCCTAGAGGGTCTTCTTCAGAGCTTGAGACAGATTCTCATTCCTTTCCTTCAGCTTCCCAAATTCTTCCAGGCAGATAGTGGCTGCTGGCTGCACTGTGGATGGTCCAGGTATATCTTCAATGGTGAAGGGCATCCCAGAAATCTGAGCTCTAGCATGAGACCATTCATAATACTGAGCTGAAGCCACATTATTGAACCTTCCAAGAATAGCCATCCCCTTTGTCTGGATGTTATCCCAAGCCCAGGATGCTTGTCTGACAACAGCTAGATTAGGCTTTATCTCACAATACAGGGTCTCAGCTAAGTCTTGCACTCTAGGAGGGTGAACCAAAGCATATCCCAATTGTCTCTTAAACAGCAAAGGATTGTAGTTGATGCAACCCTTCACTTCTGCTAGAGGTACATTGGGGTATTGCCCACAGCTAGTGATGATGTCCTTGCCTTTGGTGCTCTGGGTGCACCATCTGATGTCATCTGAGGTCAAAGCAATAATTCTCTTAGCCCAATTCTTCTGTTGGTGAGGATTCAGGAAGGCATCAGTCTTAGGTAAGTGTTTGAGTAGCCAAGTATGAAACAGGGGAGCACAACATCTTACCAACTTCCCTCTCTGCTTCTCATTCCTCTGATGAACAGAATAATAGAAATCCCCCAGCAATGTGGGTACTGGGTTCCTCAAAAGGAAGAGATGAATGGCATTCTTGCTGATAAACTTGGGCTCATCTGCAAATAGTATAACCCCATATATACTGAGGGCTAGCAATGCACAAACTGCCCTCCATTCTCCCAAGGAGGCCTTCAGGATGGCCTGAGAAGTCAGAAAGTCTAAGTGTAAACCAGGGATCCCAGCCTTTGTTGTCATGTTCTACTCAATCAAAATAGGCTCCAGGTACAGTGCTTTTGCCACCTCTCCATTGCTGGGAGAAGTCATCTCTGGGTTGAAGGGGACACCACCCCTGACAGGTACTCCAATCAATGATGAGAACTCCTCCAGCAGAGGTCCTAACTGAAAGTTCTGGAAAGTGAAGCATCTCAAAGGAGGGTCATAGAACTGTAAGCATGTGTGGATCATACTCCTCTGAGAAGGATACAGGTCCATAACCATGTCAAGGATGCCTCTATAATGCTCTCTGAATAATGGGATGTGGTCTGGAGTGATAAGTGTCTGGACCTGCCTGATACCAGTCAACACAGGCTCAAAGAAATGGTAGGAAATGTTGCTCTTCCTAGGTGCAGACATGAGTGCTGCTGAAGATGATGAAGATAGGTGCTGATGAAGATCAAGACTGATACTAGAGATGAACCACTGATAGGCTGATGCTGGTGATGATGAGAGTAGCTGAAGCAGATAACTGATGAAGCAGAGGTCTATGCAGATGAAGGGGTCAAAACCAAGCCAAATATGATGTGGATACCCTGAAAAACAAATAAACAAATGTTAAATGATGCAATGATGATGTATGCAAATGATATGCAAGGGTTTGTGATCTAGCTGGATCTGATTTATCTGTCTTGATATAAGTCCAAGTATGTCCAAGAAGTCCAGATGGAGGTTTAGAAATCTAGTAACCAAGGTGGGGGACTCAAATAAAGAGTCACATATCCAGGGTTAAATCACAAGAACTGTCCCAAAATAAGGTACTCTTAACCAAAAACAAAGTAACAAGGTATGATGTGGTCAATGGTACCTGCAAACCTGTAAACATCCCAACCCCCTCACAGGTGATGTTCTAAAACAAGGATCCTCAGACTTGGATCAGTTATGAGAAGTGTAAACACTTTTAACCCGGAGGTACAGTGTTTACAGTAACCATAAAAGATCCTCCTATAATTCACCTCAGTTTCTGAAGGTCATAATAAAGGTCATCCAGACTTAGCAGGCTTCCCAGATAGCCCTAGCACCACAGGAAATCTGTAGCACAGAGTTCTCAAGAAGAAACCCACATCTGAACCGTGTTTCATATTCCCGCACCAGACCGAAATGGAATGGGAAATAACATGAACCACTCTAGCCTAGGTGTCACTCAGGTCCCAGGTATAGGACCTCAAACTCTCAGTGGAATCCCACCCACCAAAATAAACCAGATCCAGCAAGATGAGAGTATGACAGTATGATGTATAAAGCTGTAAAGAAAGCAATAAATAACTGTACATAAAGCAGTAAATAAAGCAAATATATAAACACAATTAGCACATAACACCCCAGTAAACACAAAACAAACAAGCGCTAGGAGGAACCCACAAAAAGAACCAGAAGCCCTGGTTACAGTATAAGGGTCCCCAGCAGAGTCGCCAAGCTGTCGCTCCCACCAAAATGAGGCCAATTCAAATGGGGTACAGACGCGAACGGTCGGCGAAAGAGGAAGAGAACACACAAGGGTGAACTCAGGAGAAAAGAGTCGCCAGCTAGGCATTTTTATCCCGGAGGAAAGGTAATGATGCATAGACCTAGAAAGATATGGATAAGACGGTTGCGAACCAGAGAGACTGAGAAAGGGGTTGGTTACAAACTGGGAAGGTATTAGCACCCAGATTGTCCACCGTACTCGACGGGATCCACGCTTAAGAGATTTGTGTTTTAAAGGGGTAGTATCAGTGCAATTTGTGTATCAAAGCTAGAAAAAGAATGCAAGTGTCAGTGTAAAAGAAGTGTGAAGTGTATAAGAGAAGTGCCAGTGTAAGAACAAGAATAAAATGCTCAAGACCATGAGGCTTAAAGAATGATGCTGGAAAGAGGGGGAATATACAGAGACTTTTGTTCGATAACTGTTAAGTTATGCCTACGTATCCTCTCGTGCAATGAGGAAGTCAGAACACCGTAGTTCGACCCAAAGAGACTGAAAGATAAATTGACTTGTGAACTGCTTACTTGCCTATGCTCAAGTGCATGACCTGTCTGGCTCAGGTGCAAACTGTCTTGCATTAGACGGAAGAAGCAAGTTCTCGTTTGTGAGTGAATGAGATGAGAAAAGAATTCCGAAGGAAACGATTATTGTTGTTTTTTGTGCTTTCAATCTTTTATTGATTTTGAGGTTTGTCATAAGTTAATGAGCTTAAGCCTAACCAAAGGTTAGTAAATTCATCACATCTTCCCTCTGATTAGGGGTAATGAGAATACCTTAAGTGTGAAGTCAGCATCTCACACTTAATTACCATGATGTAGGATTAGGATCATTAACCTACTTGTGGTTATTTAGATGTTTTTGTTGTTTTGGTTTAGTGTTAAGTAATGAGTTTAAGCCGTAATCAAGGATTTAATGGACTCATTACACCATCCTAATAGAAGGATAATAGATGAGAACATTTAAGCTGAGAAAGACTCCTCAACTTAATCCATGATTAGGGATTAACCTCATGACAAAACAAAGCCTTTATTAAGTGGATTTTAGTTAATGATAAGATGAAGAAGTGATTTTTATGGTTTGTAAGACAACTTGAGGGGGACTTGTCCATTAACACTAGGATTAGTCCTTCTTAACCAATTAAGGAAGAATTAGAACCCTAATGCAAGGCCCAAGTTACAAGTTTGATGTCTTGATGATTATTAAGTGAATTGATTAAAGGATTTAAACACATTAAGGGTTTAACACTTAGGATTAAAGTTATACACTCCATCCTAATAGAAGGATGCAGGCATAAGCTTAATCACAAAGCCTTAAAGCCTTTAGGGTTTAGTCCCTGATTATGAGATGAGAAGAGAAGACTCAAAGATGACACAAAGGTAAAACTAAGTGGGGGAACTAATCAAATCCTAATTGTTATCATGCTTGGGTGATCCTAGGGTTAATGAGGTTTACAATAAAATCTTCAGAGAAACCACCAGGAAGGAAGCAGATGAAAGGAGCAAAGAGAAGCAAAACAACTTGCTTCACTTAAGAAGACAAGTTGCTTGAAGGAAGAAAGTAAGAGATGAACATGAATGAGTAAGCTCACTCTAATACACATACAAAACGCAGCAAAGAAAATATGCAAAAGATGAAAAGAGATTGTGAGAAGTGAAGGCAAATTCACTTCTCAAACAACTTACCACCTGAAAAGTTAGCAAAAGAAATGAAATGCAATGCAAATGGGATGAAATGTCATGATGCAAATCAAAGTCAGAAGCGTTTACATGAGGTTAATGATGTTAAGAGATGATGCAAACACATGGCAAGGGATGAGAATGATCATACAAGCATAAGGATGCAAATGAGGCATGCTTTGAACCATGAATGTACATGAAAAGCTATGAAATGCAATGGACATATAACATGTCAAATGAAAGATGAAATGATCAAACATGATTCTAATATGTCCTAAGATGTATTATGAATCATGTGGATGCACAAAATGTCATGACAAGTCAATGGATGCAAGCAAATGAGAAATGAATGCAAAGGAAGGCACAAATTAGGGTTACATGCATCATGCAAAGCAAAAATCCAAAACCAGAAGCAAATGACATGATAAAAATTTGAAAATGCAATCAAAGATACCATAAACCTATACAAGCTCACTGCCTAAAGGAGTGGATCCAACTCTTAAACTAGTGTAAGTTATGAATTTCCTAAGATTGCTAGGGTTTTAAGGTACCTCATCAAGAAAAACACCAAACAAATTGGAAATGCAAGATCAATTCAAACCAATTTTATCCCATAAACTAAATGCTATGTGGGATGCAATTCAAAAAGAATCATTGTCAAACTCTCAAAGGTTAGGCAGAATGAAATTTTCAAAGGTTGAACCAAAATATTGCCTTAAAATTAAATTAAATCCAATGAAAATGATCAAAAGGCATCAAGAACAAAAAAGAAATTTTGTTTGAGAGTTGGATAATGTTTCTAAATGTTTCTAAATGCAATGTGAATTTTTTGGTGATTTTTAAATACCTAAATGTATTTTTTATTAATTAATTCTCATTAATTAATTAAAAATAAACATTTAAATGATTTAAAAATAATTTTCTATGCAAAAAAATAAAAATAAAAATATTTTTGGGTTTTTAAAAATTAATGAAAACTTTGAAAAAAAATTTCATAATTTTTAAATGATTTTGCTATTTTAAATAAAATGTAAAAGATAAATCAAATTAAATGAAATAAAATTTAAAATAAATGGAAGTATGCAGAGGGAAGGGCCAGGATGCAATCTGGGTTTGGACTGGTTGACTGCGCGCCAGATCCAAAGGCCCACGTTCAAACTGACTAAATTAAGTTTTATAATTAATTAAACTGGATTTAATTAATTAATCAAGGATTAGGGTTTAATGGCAAGATCCTGGCCACACACACGCGCGGGAGTCAACCCCAGTCTACCACATCTATGACCCAAATTCAAACTGCCATTAATTACTCAGATTAGGGTTAAACAAATTCAGACGGCCGGAACAATGTTCCGGTCGTCTTCTCCGGCGACACCAAAAACCTAGCTTTCACTACAGGCCACCCCAACCTAAATTAATTGCCCAGAAACGTTCTCCTATCCAAACTAAACTCAAATTCATCATCAAACATCATTTATCAAGCATGAACAAAGAGAATTGAAGTAAAACATTTTCATGGGAAAAATTTCAGAGCTTGCATACATGGTGGTTTCTCAACCATTTTCGAAAATAAACATATCCCCATGACCAGGGGAGCTCAAGGAATCATAAATGAACTTAAAACCAAGCTTCTGAGAAAAAAGTTCATGAAGTATACCTGAGATTGAACTTTCTGTTTCTGAGCTTTCTGGGCTTCCCTTTGTTGCAAATCCTCCCATATGAACCTCTGGATGATGAAATGAGGCTTGGAATGAGTTTGTATGGCCTTGTTTGAAGGTTTTGTTTCTGGTGTAGCAGATTTGGAAAGTTGGATATGTGGTGATTCAGGCAGTTTCAGAGGGTGGATTCTGTTCTATGAATGATTTGTTGTTTGTGGGTGAAGAAATTTTGGTTGTTTGAAGGCTGTGTTGAGTGATTCAAAGAGGGAAAGGTTTTGACAGATTTTTTTGTGTGCTGCAATGTGGGAGGATTCAGCTTGTGTATGGTATGTTTTTTGATTGCTTGATGTCCACATATCATACTCTGGTTGGGCAGAGAGTTGGTGTGGCACTGTGGGATTGGTATGGGCAAAATGCAAGAAAGTCAAGATATTGTGTACTCTAAGCATGGCTCGGGTCAGAGGCAATCTTGAGGCTTGTCCTGCCTCAGCTTGAGTCAAGGAAGGCCCTAGGATCAAGAGAAGACAGCTGGGTGCAATGGATCACATGTTTGAAGTGTTTTTGCAATATGGCAACTTGTTACATTTCATGATTTTTGGCCATGTACATGTGAGAAGTCTTGCTGAATTTTTGGTGTGGGATGCTTCATTAGGTCATGGCAATGTCTTGAGACCAGCTAGAGGTCATACAATCCCTTTGAGAATCATTTTGCAAGAAATCCCTCTTTGCACTTTCATGAAGAATGGCTTATGGTTACTAAAACTCAAGGCATAGAAATGGGAAATTCTTTGGGCCAAACTGATTTTTAGGTCATGCATTGTATTTGTATGATGATTAGAGGTCACATTGAAGTCACATGAAGGCTGGCCATGAGAATTTGCAAGTTTTCCATTTTGTGTAAAAGTGAAATTTCAATGATTTTATCCAACTTTGACAAGCCATAACTTTTGATCCAAAATGAGTTAGAATGAGTTCTTGTACTTTTTGAAAAGGGAATGATCCATTCTACAACTTTCATGACCAAAGTTTTCTCATTTGAGGCATTTTTGAATCAAAAAGAAAGGGTTAAAAAACTTTCCCAAAATGGCAAGTTTACATTACAAGTCACTTTCCCAAAAAGGCAACTTTGCAAATGGCTTGAAATTCTTCAATTTTGTGAACTTATAACATCTTCTATGATCAAATAAAGATCATACACATTCAAAATGATGAAGAACACCCTTTGGTTAGGTCATTGGGGGCCTCAGATGCCCTGATTTTACACTGACTTGCTCAAGAAGTCAACCCTTGATCAGATGCCTTCCCCATGGAATTTCTTCATGAAAATTGATATGAATGATCCCTATACCATATAGAGACCAATAGAAACAAGAATGACCAAAAAAATTGGAGTTATGGCCTTTGAAACCAAAACCCTAGTTCTAGGTCATCTATGCAGTTAAACCTGGCTCTGCTTCCATGCCATTTCCAGTTCTTGTGATTCTTTGACTTTCTTGACTTTGTGGGGATATAAGATGATACTTGAACATACATGGACCCCTTTGAAGTGATTAATGACCTTTGAAGTGGCTCAAATGGCTCAGGGATAGCTCAGGTCACAAACCCTGGATGCAGATGACTTAGAAGCAATGCAGTGAATCAAAAATGTGGTATGAGATGCTATGATTGAATTCATGCATATGAAAAGATCACAAGCCATGGTGAATGGGTGAGGGCGAATTTGGGGTGTTTACACATATCATTCTGCATACATCATTTTGCATCATTTAACATTTGTCTATTTGTTTTACAGGGTATCCACATCTTATCTTTGGTTTGGTTTTGACCTGTTATGCTTCTCAGATTCCTCCATCTATCTTCACCAGAGATTCTTCTCCAGTACCTTCATCAGTTTGTCTTCATCAGAGACTCTTATACAGTTATCTTCATCAGTTTCCAGCAGTTTCCTTCATCAGTGCTTCTTCTCAACCTTTTTCATCAGCATCCATTGTCAGCATGGACACATCTAGGAAGAGCAACATCACCTATCATTTCTTTGAGCCCACTCTGACAGGCATCAGACAGATTCAGTCCCTCATCACTCCTGATCATGTCCCTTTATTCAGGGAACATTATGGAGGAATTATGGACATGATCATGGACCTGGATGCATCCCAGAGGAGCATGATCCACACTTTCTTGCAGTTCTATGACCCTCCTCTCAGATGTTTCACTTTCCCAGATTTTTAACTAGGACCATTGATGGAAGAGTTCTCCATGTTGTTAGGTGTCCCTATTAGGAGGGGTATTCCTTTCAACCCTGAGATGGTTGCTCCCAAGAATGAAGATATAGCTAGGGAATTGCACTTGGAGCCTACCCTCATTGATCAGAGCATGACCACCAAGGTTGGGATTCCACGCCTTCACTTAGATTTCTTGATCTCTCAGGCCACCCTGCATGCTGCAGTAGGGAAGTGGGATGCTGTTTGTGCACTCCTAGTCCTCAGCATATATGGAGTTATCTTGTTTACAGACGAGCCAAAGTTTGTAAGCAAGAATGCTATTCACCTGTTCTTACTGAGGAATCCAGTTCCTACCCTGCTTGGAGACTTCTACTATTCAGTACACCAAAGGAATGAGAAGCAAAGGGGAAGATTGGTCAGATGCTGTGCACCCCTCTTCTACTGTTGGTTGTTAAGGCACTTGCCAAAGTCAGACACTTTCTTGAACCCTCATCATCCAAGGAACTGAGCTAAGAGATTGATTGCCCTTACATCAAAAGACATCAGATGGTGCACTCAGAGTACCAAGGGAAAAGATATCATTACTAGCTGTGGGCAATATCCCAATGTACCTTTGATTGGAGTGAAAGGTTGCATCAACTACAACCCTTTGCTTTTCAAGAGGCAATTAGGGTATGCTTTGGTACATCCCCTAAGAGGGAAAGATTTGACAGAAACCCTCTATTGTGACATCCAGCACAACCTTGCCATTGTCAGATAGGTAGCCTGGGCCTGGGACAATATTCAGACCAAGGGGACAGCTATTCTTGGCAAGTGCAACAACATAGCTTCAGCTCAGTATCTATATTGGTCTCGTACTAGGGGACAGATCACCCGGATGCGATTTACCTTAGAGGATGTACTTGGTCCATCATCAGTGGAGCCTGCAGCTACTGTCAGCCTAGAGGAGTTTGAGAAATTGAAGAAAAGGAATACTCAGCTCTCTGAAGCCTTGAAGAAAACCCTCTAGGAGAGGAATGACAGCCGTTTGGATAATGAAAGATTAGAGAGACTCCAGATTGAGCACTTGACCAAAATTAAAAAGACGGATGACTACATCAGAAAGGCTAGAGCAAGGGAGTTAGTGCTGAAGAATGCTTGCAAGGAAGCTAAGAATCAGAAGGCCAGAGCTGAGCATTACTTAGAGGAGAGCCAGGCTAGGTGGATCAGGATCACTAAGGCTCGTACACAAGAAGATCAAAGGACCCAAGCTAGGATAGAGCAACTGGAGGCTAGTGAGAAGAAGAATCAGGAGGCCTTATTAGCAGCATAGAAGGAGATCTTTGAGTTAAAACTCCGGGCGGGGTTGAAGAGATCAAAGGACCAGGATAAGCATAAGAAGTAGACCAGTGCCATTGCCACCAGGATCCTCCTCATCAGGACCATTACAGAGCACCCAGTTGGCCTAGTGACTGAGGCTCTCCTGAAAGAAGTCAGAGAGGATGACTTTGGACTGTATGTTTGATTTCTTTGTATTTGTACCTTCTTTTGTCTGTACTTTTGTTATTGTTGATGTATTTTGACCCACCATGGGGACTTTGTTGTAATCAAACTATCTATCTTCGCATTTTTGTAATATATGGTTTGTATTATTCTATGGGTTTAATCTCTCTTCAACATCATCATTCCCCGAGGTCTGGAAAGGTCAAAACCAAAGAACCAAACCGGATACCCTTGGAAGACAAATAGGCATCTTGCATTGCATACTAACATCTTTTCTTAGTTTCGTAGGTTTTTATTTTGTTGTTGTTTCTCACTTTGTTGTGATTTCAGGAAACATTGCTCGTAGAAGAGTGTTCCCCGTCAATAGAGTGCACCGGTATCCGACAAGAAAAAACCTTCCGGGATTACAAATGGATCAGGTTCAACAAGACTTGACTGAAGTGAGAGCCCAAATGGCCAATGAAAGCACAGAGATGAGGGACCAAATGAATCAATTTATGATAGTGATGATTGGTTTGGCTCAGAGCCATGAGAGACTGAGAGAGTTAGTCGAGCGGAAAACTCCCGAGGAAAACCACCCAAGTACAGGGGGTACCAGTAACAACGATCACGTACAGTCTCGTACTGATCCCCCAGAGTTTGGACCTCATCTAAATCCAGATATCAATGCTGTAAGAAACACCCAAGGTAACACCGGAGGAAGGGCTTTGCAGGAAGATCCTCAAGAAGAGCAGTTTACTGTGGTTAGGGCTGGAGACGAAGTTTACGATCGTCGGTTGGATGAGATTGCAGAGAAGCTAAGGTCTCTTGAATCCCAAAACACTCTCTGGGTTTTGATGTCATGGACATGGGATTGGTGGAGGGGGTTAGAATTCCTCACAAGTTCAAATCTCCTTGTTTTGAAAGATACAATGGCATATCCTGCCCACGTACCCATCTTCAGTCTTTCCTGGGGAGATTGAAAGCCTACACCATGGACGAGAAGCTGTGGATGTCTTACTTTGAGGATAGCTTGACAGGGGCGTCCCGAGAATGGTATTCTCACTTGACCAGGGCCACAGTTAGAAATTGGAAGGACTTGTTTGAAGCTTTCATTCGTCAATATCAGTATAATCTGGACATGGCTCCAAATAGAACCCTTCTGATGGGAATGTCACAATCTTCCCGTGAAAGCTTTAGAGAGTATGCCCAAAGGTGGAGGCAACTAGTTGCTGCCGTTCAACCCCCGATGTCAGAAAGGGAATGGCCGATATGTTCATGAACACTCTCCAGGGTACTTATATTGACAGATTGGTTGCATTTTCTTCCACCAGCTTTGTAGACATGGTAATAGCTGGGGAAAGAATTGAGAGCTTACTGAAGATGGGAAAGATTTCTAACAACGGTGCCAGTTCAAGCAGTGCAAGGAAGCCATTTGCTAGGTCCCGTAGATCTGGTGAAACAAATTATGTACATATGGGAAGAGGAAGACCCCAATATTTGCCCAGAACAGTTGCTGCCATCACTATCTCTACCCCCCCTCCTCAGCATATTCAACAACCACAACACTTTCCTCAACAACCACAGTTTCCTCAACAGAGATCCTACAACAACAATAACAACAATCAACAACAACGCCCTTTCCAACAACGGCCATCTCATATCAACAGGGTGATTGACCCTATTCCAATGCCATTTGCCACATTGTTGCCACAACTCCTAAAGCTCAATCTTGTTGAGTTGAGGACATTGGCTCCACCTGATCCTCAAAACCTTCCTAGAAATTACGATGTCAATGCTAGGTGTGCTTTTCATTCCAATGCACCTGGTCACTCCACGGAAAAATGCAGGGCTCTGCATATTAAGGTCCAGGATCTGGTAGATTCAAAGGCCCTGAACTTTGCACCACCTCCCAATGTCATGAAAAATCCTATGCCAAGCCACAGTGGGCCAAGGATTAATACTATAGAGGAAGGCTCACCCATGATTCCAATTGAAGATACTGCAAGTATTCAGACACCTCTGGCAGAGGTTAAAGCTCAACTTTTGAAATGCCAAGTGTTTCCAGGTTGTGAGGCATGTTGTGAATCTTGCAAGGTTTCCGTGAACGGGTGTGAAAGCTTGAGGAATGGCATTAATGGCTTGATCAAAGAAGGCATTCTGCAAATAACAACAACCGCTTCTACAACACCAGCAACTCCTCTTACAACAACAAATGATTCTTCTACAACTGCAACAACAATTGTTCCTACCGACTCGTCTACAAAATCAGCAATCATTTCTTCCATCACTTCAACAAACAACAGTTACATTTCATCCACCTCTACAACTACAACCACCAACAATGACGTCTCCACAATTACTATTTATTATGACCCTACAATGGTCCCAAACTCCAACAGCTTTCAACAACAATCTCAGCAACAGTTTCAGCAACAACCAAGCTTCAATTCATCACCACCAACATCCACAAGAAGTCCTGTCACCATCTTCTATGATCCACAGACAATAACGGTTCCAACCTCTGCTATAGAAAGCCCAATCACCATCACGGTGCCAGGGCCTATTCCATATGACAAAGACAATGTTGTACCATGGTATTATGGTGCAGACCTTTACTGCAACGGAGAAAGAGTTCTTCTTGATTCCCCGGTTCACGCCTCCCAAGTGGATAATGTCGGGGGAGGCAGAGGCTTCACCCAAAGAGGACGTCTCTTCGCGTCACAAGCTCCAAGAACCAATGTTGAGGCAGAGGCTGTTGCCAAAGCCAAAGGGAAAAGTGTGGCACCCGAAGAACCGGCACCAAAAGAGACTCATAAATCATCCTTTGATCAGGATGTGGATGAATTTATGAGGATAATCAAAAGAAGTGACTACAAGGTTGTGGATCAGCTCCACTAGACTCCTTCCAAGATCTCAATCTTATCCCTGTTGTTGTGTTCCGAAGCTCATCGGGATGCACTACTTAAAGTTCTGCACACTGCCTACATGCCAGAGGAGATCACAGTGAATTAGCTTGAAACAGTGGTGTCTAATGTCAATACTAGCCATGGGCTAGGTTTCACCAATGCTGATCTGACAACGGAAGGACGTCACCACAACAAAGCTTTGCACATCACCCTGGAGTGAAAAGGGGTTGTGCTCTCTCATGTTCTTGTAGACACTGGGTCTTCACTAAATGTCTTTCCGAAGAAAGCTCTTGTCAAACTCGAATATGATGGAATAGCTCTCCGACCAAGTAATCTTGTGGTCAGGGCTTTTGATGGCTCCAAGAGGTCTGTTCTTGGAGAGGTGGAGCTGCCTGTGATAATCGGTCCGCAGGTCTTTCAGACTACTTTCTATGTGATGGACATTCAGCCGGCCTATAGCTGTTTGTTGGGTCGACCATGGATTCACGCCGTTGGCGCAGTTACGTCGACCCTTCACCAGAAATTGAAATATGAGTGGGAAGGACAGATTATCACCATTTGTGGTGAAGAAGACATCTTTTTTAGCCATCTGGCTACATACAAATACATTGAGATGGATGGTGAAATCCATGAAACTATGAGCCAAGGGTTCGAGGCTCTGAATGTCAATGAGGCGACGACTGAAGTATTTGCTGCATCCCAGGAGGATAGGATGGGTACTTCAATTGTCTCCTATCAGCAAGCCCGGAAGGTTGTTGAAGATGGAAATGCCCAAGTTTGGGGCAAGCTGCTATCGGCGGAGAAGAAGGAGGACAAATCCGGTTTGGGTTACAAACCATTCCGACAAGATCAATCAGAGGCTGCTAAAGAGCCCAAGTTCATCAGTGGGAGGATGCTCACCCCAGAAGTTGTTAACAACGTGGAAGACGAGGTGGAAAGCGACCTCAACCTGGAGAGCTGGATTCGTCCAAGGACCCCGGGTCATCAAGTCCTTAACTGGTCTTCCCAGGAAATTATAAGGGTTACTCCTGTAGAGTAATTATTATTTCCTGCTTTTTTTCAGCATGCATCAAGTCCTGCATCTTGCCCAAGGTGTCAGGACTCATTTTGTAATAGGGCCATATTGTAATTTTTTGCAAATGGATTATCAATGAATATCGGACATCTTTTGCAAACAAGCCTCTTTTTCGCTCACTGTCTTTTCATTTTTCACTTTTGTACAAAACAATAAAATGGCAATGTTTTCAAAATAAATAACTTCATCTTTTTTAAACAAGATTAAAATTGATCACTAAAACGAACCAATCTCAACCCTTGCAGAGATTATCCTCCAGATTGCACCGACAACGGCACCGATATGACCTTGTATGACTTCGACAATCCAATTAATCAAGCCGATGAAGGGGTTGAAGAAGACTATGAGTTACCTGAAGAGTTATCCAGGTTGTTGAGGCAAGAAGAGAAAGTGATTACTCCTTATCAGGAGGAGGTTGAAACAGTTAATCTTGGTACCGAAGAGGATTTGAAAGAAGTGAAGATTGGGGTCGGTCTGTAAGTTTCAGTAAAAGAACAGCTTATCGACATGCTTCGAGAATACATCGACGTCTTTGCTTGGTCCTATCAAGACATGCCAGGTCTAGATACGGATATTGTTATGCACAAGCTGCCATTAAAAGAAGATTTCCCTCCAGTGAAGCAAAAGCTACGCCGTACTCGTCCAGATATGGCCATGAAGATTAAGGAAGAGGTACAAAAATAGTGGGACGCCGGTTTCCTTACTGTAACTAGTTACCTGCCGTGGGTCGCTAACATTGTGCCAGTGCCTAAAAAGGATGGCAAAGTACGGATGTGTGTGGATTACCGGGATCTAAACAGAGCTAGCCCAAAGGATGATTTCCCATGACCTTACATTGATGTATTGGTCGACAACACAGCTCAGTTCTCAATATTTTCTTTCATGGATGGATTTTCTGGGTATAATCAGATCAAGATGTCACCCGAAGACATGGAGAAAACAACCTTCATCACACCTTGGGGCACATTTTGTTATAAGGTAATGCCATTTGGGCTGAAGAATGCCGATGCGACTTATCAACGGGCTATGGTAACGTTATTCCACTACATGATCTACAAAGAAATTGAATGCTACCTGGATGACATGATTGCCAAGTCCCTCACTGAAGAAGACCATCTGGTAAATCTGCTGAAGTTGTTAGAGCGTCTGAGAAAGTATCAGCTGAAGCTAAACCCCAACAAATGCACATTCAGGGTGCGTTCTGGTAAGTTGCCGTGATTTATTGTAAGTGAGAAGGGAATTGAAGTTGATCCTGACAAAGTCAAAGCCATTCAGGAAATGCCTGCACCTAGGACCGAAAAGGAAGTTCGGGGGTTCCTAGGTAGATTGAACTACATATCAAGGTTCATATCTTATCTTACTGCAACCTGTGAGCCCCTGTTCAAATTGTTAAGAAAGGAACAAACGGTCAGGTGGAATGAAGATTGTCAGAAGGCTTTTGACATAATCAAGGAGTACCTGCAAGAACCTATGATTCTTATGCCTCCAGTTGAAGGAAGACCTCTAATAATGTACCTGACAGTATTAGAAGGATCAATGGGGTGTGTGCTGGGCCAGCATGACAAGTCTGGTCGAAAAGAGTATGCAATATACTACCTGAGCAAAAAGTTTACCGACTGTGAACAACGTTATTCACTGCTCGAGAAAACTTGTTGTGCTTTAGCGTGCGCTGCTCGCCGACTAAGATAGTATATGCTGACTCACACTACCTTATTGATCTCAAAAATGGACCCCGTCAAGTACATATTTGAGAAGCCAACACTTACCTGAAGGGTTGCAAGATGGCAAATGATTCTGACAGAGTATGACATTTAGTACACATCTCAAAAGGCCATCAAAGGTAGTGTACTGTCTGACTATCTGGCTGAGCAACCCATTGATGATTACCAGCCCATGATATTTGACTTACCTGATGAGGACATCATGTTCCTAAAAGCAAAAGACCATGAAGAGCCTGTTCACACAGAAGGGCCTGGCCCAGAAGAAGAGTGGACAATGATGTTCGATGGGGCTGTCAATATGAAAGGTCATGGAGTTAGTGCAATGCTCATTACACCTAAAGGAGTTCATATGCCTTTCTCGGCAAAACTCACCTTTGTCTGCACTAACAACGAAGCGGAATATGAAGCCTGTATCATGGGTCTTGAGGAAGCCATTGACCTCAGGATCTAAACATTGAATGTATTTGGAGATTCAGCTTTGGTAATCAATCTGACCAACGACAAATGGTACACTCACCAAGAGCATCTGATTCCATACCGTGACTATACGAGGAGATTATTGACTTTCTGCACAACAGTCAAACTTGAGTACATCCCTCGAGACGAAAATCAATTCGCAGATGCTCTAGCTACCATTTCCTCCATGATCAAGGTTCAAACTGCCAATTATGTGTCTCGGATTTCGGTATCTAGACTAGACCGACCAGCATATGTATTCTTTGTGGACATTGCTAAAGATGACAAGCCTTGGTTCCAGGACATCAAAATATTCTTAGAGGATCAAACATACCCACCTGGGGCATCATCCAATGATAAGAAGACATTAAGAAGGTTGGCTGGAAGTTTCTTCCTTAATGCTGATGGTTCATTATACAAGCGAAACTTTGACATGGTTCTACTCAGATGTGTTGATAAGAAAGAAGCGGACTTGCTGATGCACGAGGTGCATGAAGGATCTTTTGGTACCCATGCTGGAGGACATGCAATGGCCAAGAAATTATTACGATCAGGTTACTACTGGATCACAATGGATGCAGACTGTTGTGCCTATGCCAGAAAGTGCCACAAATTCCATATTTATGCAGACAAAGTGCATGTGCCTCCAAATCCTTTGAACGTGATGTCTTCACCTTGGACCTTTCCCATGTGGGGCATTAACATGATTGGAAAGATCGAACCGACTGCTTCAAATGGCCACAGATTCATCCTGGTAGCCATTGAATACTTCACCAAGTGGGTTGAAGCAGCTTCGTATGCAAACGTCACCAGACATGTGGTAGCAAGATTCTTGAAAAGAGACATCATCTGTCGATATGGAGTACCCGAGCGAATCATTACTGATAATGGTTCCAATTTGAACAACAAAATGATGGCAGAACTGTGTCGGGAATTCAAAATTCAACATAACAACTCTTCTCGTTACAGGCCAAAGATGAATGGCGTTGTTGAGGCAGCTAACAAAAACATCAAGAAGATTGTGCAGAAAATGGTGGTTACTTACAAAGACTAGCATGACATGCTACCATTTGCCTTGCATGGGTATCAAACCTCAATCAGAACATCTACTGGGAAAACACCTTATCAGCTTGTGTACGGCATGGAAGCTGTCCTACCTGTCGAAGTTGAGCTACCCTCCTTACGGGTAATGATGGATGTAAAGTTGGACGAAGCAGAATGGGTCCGGTCTCGGTACAATCAACTGAATTTGATCGAAGAAAAGAGATTAACTGCAATCTGTCATGGCCAGTTATATTAGAAAAGGAGGAAGAAAGCCTTCGATCAGAAAGTCAGGCTTCGGGAATACCAAGTAGGAGATCTTGTGCTGAAGAGACTTATTCCTCCTCATACAGACCACAGGGGCAAATGGACCCCATACTATGATGGTCCATTCATAGTAAAGAAGGTTTTCTCGGGTGGAGCACTGATGATCACTACTATGGATGGCGAAGATTTCTTATCCCCTGTGAATTCAGATGCAGTTAAAAAATACTTCGCATAAAATGACCCGCTGGACATAAAAATAGAATGTAAGTCCAGGCAAAAATAGGGCATCCCGGTGAGTCAAAAACAGAATAAAAGACTCGGGCAAAAATAAGGGAAAAATCAAAAAAATGTACACCCGCTGAGTTGAAAAGCCGCATTGGACAGCTCAGGCAAAAATGGGTATCCCGGTGGATTAAAAACCCGAAAAGGCGATCCACGCAAAATCAGGGAATAAGCGAACAACTGCATTCTGAATTCCTCTGTATCATTCACAACACGGCAACTTCAAAAGGATAAAGCATCAGTCAGAATCAACCTTCTTCAGAAAGCAAGATGAGAAGAACGTCAAGGTCATACAGGTCATAGCAAAGGAAGTTCGCCGGAGCGTCGTCAACATTGCCAACACTTGTACTTTTCTCAATTTATAGAAATCTCCTCATTCCAGGAGATTTGTTTCTTTGATTGTATTTGCCAATTCAAGGCACCCAGATTAATAAAATCATAATTTTCAGTCACATCTCTTTTTGTACATTTTTGTTTCATTCGCAAAATGTCCAATATTCATGATAAAGTACTTGCATAAAACAAATGAGCCATCTTTAATAAATGTGTGCAGGAAATATATTACTTTCAGGAAAGCCTAACTCCTATGACGGAATCTGATAAGGGATACCCCAGGATACTTGTGTGTTTCTTTTGTCTTAACAAGTTGCAGATATTCAATACACAGCATGGGGCATGCCAAGCATCAAATCCCCAGCATACCTCCTCCCCAGTATGCTTTTCCCTAGAGAAGTTGTCAAAGCCACCTCATCCCCAGCATGAGTCTATTCAAAAAGAGATTCCCCAGCCAAGATCCCCCACCAGAATGCCAGGTCTCTCATCCTCAGCAAGGATAAAGGAACTATCTCCCCACAGAAGTTTTCGTTCTCTACCCAGAAGATCAATGCCTGAAGTCTTACACAACAAATGACGAAAGCTTCCTGTTCCCCAGCTAAGAGTTCTCCTTACGGATAGATCTACCAATAATCTATTTTCCCAAGCAAAGTTCTCCCTCCTGGTAGATCTACCAATGATCTCTCTCCCCAGCTGGGATATCTCTCTAAGCAGATCAGCCAGAGATCTTTATCACAGCAGGATCCGAATCCCAAATCGGTTTCTCTTTTGCATAATCATAGCATTAGCATCATATTCACCAAATAAGCGTAGCATTCCGTCTAATACAGAGCATTACGGCAAAAATCAAACATTTGCATGATCACAAGTCAGGTTCGAGCCAGTCGCCTGTAATCACCATTTTTATTTTCATCAACAATGAATATAAAAACTCACATCCCCTGTAAATAAAAGCCAAAGTGTCCCCTTTACACTCTCCAACACAGATGCTTGTTCATATACACTTTTTTCGACACTCGTCCGTGTCGTATTATTCCCCGCAGATAAAAGCCAAAGTGTCCCCTTTGCACTCTCAAATACAAATACCTATACATACTCTTTCTGACACTCGTCCGTATCATATTCCCCCAACATGGTTGCTAAAACACTTGTTGCAAACTAAGCACTCTTTTCAACACCCGTCTGTGTCATCCTATCCCCACAGGCCGCTAGAACACCTTTTTACACTCTCACATACAAATATTTGTTCATAACTTATAGCACTTCTCTTTTGACACTCGTCCGTGTCATACTGTAACACGGTGGGAGAACTGACTTTCTATAAATGTTGTGGATAGCAAGAGTTGCCACCGACTTTTATTTTATCCAAAAGGAAAGGATATAAAAGAACAGGAAAGACCTTAAAAAGATTTTGAGTTCTGGGGGTAGGTTATACAAAGGGAAGGTGTTAGCACCCTTTATATCCATGGTTATCCATGGGCTCTTAGTTATTTAGCTCACTTTGAATTGTTTTGAAAAGGTGTAGTGTGTGATTAGAAACTTTCTAAGTACATTGTAATGATCCTCGTATGGATGTATACAAAGACTTGATTTTGAAAATTTGTTTGAAAAGTGTGATGTAAAAAGTGTTTTGAAATGTGAGCAAGCAACTAAGAGGTACCTACCCTAGATTAAGTCTTTCATGTTCTCGTATGTTCTTTCAATGGTAAGACTATCCCTATTATTAAGGAATAGGTAGTCATTACCTTGGATGTATAAGGGACGTGTGTAGGGACATCTGAATATAGGCAACTGTAAGGTGTCTTTAGCAATTCGTAGGGACTTATCATCTTTTATTCGGATGGACAAGGTCATTTATCGTAGGCAACCTCGAATGGACTTGATCTTATAAACTGAAAGGAACCTGATGATATTTGTGAAGGGACTTTGCTTAAGACACCCTACTTGACCTTTTGAAATAAGCAACATGAGAGGTAACCCTAGAAAGTGCAAGATGGCGATCAAAGATCGACTTACGTGTGTGCATGTTCATATTCAAATATTTATCTTTTAAAGTTAATTATTCTAAGTTAATTTTAATTACAAGCATGTTATTCACACCCTAGAATTACTAACCATACATCAAATATATTCATAATAAAAATAGAACGAAAACCTAAACTATTACAAAGCTTCGGAACAATTACAATATAATCGAGAAATATAATATAAATAAATAATAATAAATAAGCAATAATTAGTAATAATAAGAATTAAGATAAAAGGTTAGAAAAATAAAAATAAGAGAAAATAGAAAATTAGCACAAATAAATTAATATTAGAAAAGATTTTAAATATTTAATAAAGAAAATAAGTTTTAATAAATACTAAATTATTCACATATTTAACAAAAATTAATGATTAATTATAATTTATAAAATATTAGGTTAAACTTCAAGGTTAAGAAAAATTAAGGTTAGGGTTATAATCATGAGAATTAGGTTTTTTAATTATTAATTTAAATATAATCAATTTATTTACAAAATATATACAATATTAATAATATAAAATAAAATAAATATAACAAATTGATTTTTGGAAAATAAAGTTTGAATTTTAAAAATATGAATTTTTTGTATAAGAAATAATATAAACATTTTATTTTAGAAATTTGTTATTTAAGAGATTAATTAAATGAATATAATATAAATAAAAACAAAATAAATGAAAAAAAATGAGAAAAATAACATACCTGGGGCTGGGATTCGAACCCATGCCCTAGGCTTCAATCCATCAGTCCCACAACCACAACCACCTGGCCAAGCGTGTCTTGGTGTTAGCATCAGGGATCACAATCCTTTTGTTACATGATTCCAATCATCTTTAATTGATTTTTAAGAATTTCTAGAATGAAAATCATATCAAATATTGAGACTTTCATATTTTATTTTGATTTAAAATGATTTTTAATGTATAACATCAAAATAAATAAAATTAAATTAAAAAAAAATCTGAATAAATGATATTTGGTTCGTGCATGAGGTCATGGTAGTGATTGGGTCATAAAAATGCAAGCCCATGTGGAAAGAATTGGTTCTAAGACCCCTTTTGCTCAATAAACCTCTCAAAATTTTCCCAACTTTGCAAAGACGTATCTCCCTCAATTTTAAGGCTATGAGGGTGTTATTGGACATTTTGGAAAGCTTAAAGATTCCTATAACAAACCTCTTTGGTCTCATGTCCATATTTTTCACCATTCTCAAGTTATGCCCTTTGGAAGATGTTGACTTTTTGTTTACTTTTGAAATGACCTATAATGTCCTAGCTCATACCTTCCAAATAAAGCATTTTTGAGCTTGGCTTGTGAGACACAAAGTTGTAGAGAATTCAATTTCCTTCAAAATGAGATTTGGATGGAAAATTATTGATGAAGCATGTGAATGTTATGGCTGGTCAAAGTTCAGTTGACTTTTCCTTTGAAAACCCTAATTTAGAAACTTCTGATTCTTGATGATCTGAAATCTCCTTGATGAATCATGATCAACCCTTGATCAAATGATGAAATTTACTTTATAAACTTGATGTTGGCAAAAAATCATGAAGTTTGACCTTGGTTTGACCACAGTTGACCTCAGTTTGACTTTTTAACCATTTTGACTGATTTTTGCATATCTGATCATCTGTCTGAGCAAACCTTTTGGGAACGCCTTGAAACTTGACATAGGGATTCTTGAAGACATGTAGGATATTATGAAGCTCACTTGAGGCATTGAAAGTTCATTTAGCCCGAGGGAACTCAAAACCCTAGTTTAGGATGCATTGCTTAGGAGGATGCTTTGTATGAGGGAATTGTCAAACTTTCTGACTAATTGTGAACCTCTTGGGATACCTTAGTACACATTGTCTTACCTAGATGAGGGAAAATTTTGGGGTGCAACAGCTGCCCCTGTTTAATTTTCTGAAACCTGAGGAGTTAGATTGACATGTGTGCCATTTGTGACTTGGAAGGTTGAAGGGGATTGAACACAAAAGCCCAAAAATTTGCACTCGCCGGTGCGTAAAGTAACACTGCTGATTGGTTGTATATGCTTGAGTGGGCTTGAAGATGCCACTTAGAGGTACTGGAGATGGGCTTATAGATGCCATCCATAATATCATGAGGTGATAATATCAATAGGTTGTCACTGGATATCAGTACTAGGTCTTCGTATAGGCCGTCTCTGAATCATTCCTTAATTTAAACATTAGAATCAAATCTTCGTGGCGATCTTTTCTGAATTGCTTTTGATGATATCTTGGGCTAAGTACAAAATCTTCGTATAAATCCTTTATGTACCATCCCATAGATAAACTGTTGCATAGACCATTAGAAACAAATCTTCGTAACGATTATCTCTTCTGGTAATATCCCGAATCAGGTAATAGATCTTCGTATAGACCATTTACATACCCTCCTAGGGATATAAAGAATATCAGGATTAAATCTTTGTGTCGATTATCCCTGAACTTCTTTTAAAAGAATCTCTTGGACTAAGTGCTAGATCTTCGTATAGATCATTTACACACTATCCCCAAAGATAGTTGACCATCGGAAATAAATCTTCGTAACGATTATCACCTCTGGAAATATCCTGGATTAAGCACTAGATCTTCGTATAGACCATTTACGTACCCTTACGAGGACAACTTGAGCATTGATTATCAGAAATGAATCTTCGTAGTGATTATCTCTGAATTAAGTATCAGTACTAGATCTTCGTATAGATCGTCTCTGAACTGTTTTGAGTTGTTGATAGTGTTTATCTGCCTGCAATTATTTTTGGAAAGAAAAGGTTAGTTTATGCAACATGTATGCATGTATGGTATGATGCACTTAAGTAAAAATGTCATATGTATAATGGATGCGTATGCTGTGATATGATGCAAATGATATATGTATGAATCATGCAGCCCGAAGCGTCTGGGTATCTATGTATAATAACTGCTGGCTAGGGAAAATAAATCCCAGTCTGTTGCTGAGGAATATGAGGACTTTGTTCCCGTCTTGTTTGATAGTATAGTACTTATAACCTCTCGTCTTCGTTCATCGTGCTTCTTATTGAAGGAATAAGTTCTCGAGTGTCCTGATTGAGGATAAAAGAGATGGACATAAATCCAAGGGGGAGATGTTACTCGAAGTATCTATAAAGATAAATTTACTCTACTGGGGATTTGTGATTATTCTGTGGGGATGAACCGGCGAAGCTTCGTTGAATTCATACCTTCGTTCGTCCTTAGTAAATACTATTACTGCATTTTATGCATTTCTGGTAAACATCAATCACATTCAAAAGCATACATACATTCAAACACAACCAATGGACGTTTTCGTTTAGGTAAACAGGGTAAAAGTAAATCTGGATTCAAAGACGAGATTTTATTTATTTTAAAAAGTGGCCTATACATAGGCAAATTTGTACAAGGAGACAGAAATCCTAGTAAGAGGAATTCGTCGTAAAAATTTTACAATAACAAAGAAACACAGCTATGTGAGAAATGATCCTATTGAGTTTCAATTCTACTATTGCCATTATCTTCGAGTATCTCATCCTCTGTTGTTGAGATGGAAACGATTGGATTGATCTTTATCTGTTCGAACTTGAGTCAGGTAACACAACTGGTTGGAGTTACATGGGTGATCCAACGAGACATAGTTATATGCTTTAATCCCTAACTTTTGCCTGGATTGCCTTTTCAGGTTTTCATTCCACCGAGATACCCTTTTTTGCCCAAGCCGCCCTTTCAGGTTTTCGACTTGCCAGGTGTACATATTTTTATATATATATCCCTAATTTTTGCCCAAACCCTTTTGGTTTGCCGGGATGCCCTTATTTTTTCCTAGTCCAGTCAGCCTAGCGGGTCTCTTTTTATGTGTAGTATTTTTTAACTATGTCTGTGTTTACGGGTTGTGGGAAATCTTCACCATCCATAGTAGTAAGCATCATGACACATCCTGAACATACTCTTTTGACTATAAATGGTCCTTCGTATGTAGGAGTCCACTTTCCCCGAGGATCACCCTGTGGTAATATGATACGCTTGATTACCAAGTCACCAGCCTGATATACCTTTTGCTTAACCTTCTTATTAAAAGCTTTGATCATCCGCTTCTGGTACATCTGACCATGACAAACAGCTGCTAGCCTCTTCTCAACAATCAAATTTATCTGGTCAAGTCGAGTCTGAATCTACTCATCTTCATCCAAGCATGCATCCTTCATGATTCTTAAGGAGGGGATCTGAACTTCAATGGGTAGAACTGCTTCCATACCATAGACCAAGGAGAATGGGGTTGCCCCTGTTGAAGTACGTATGGTAGTACGATAACCATGAAGAGAAAATGGTAATATCTCATGCCAATCTTTGTACGTGACAGTCATTTTCTGTAGAATCTTCTTAATGTTCTTATTGGCAGCTTCTACTGCCCCATTCATCTTTGGACGATACGGAGAAGAGTTGTGATGCTTAATCTTGGACTGCGTGCAGAGATCAGTAATCATGGTGTTATTCATATTAGAGCCATTATCTGTGATAATCCTTTCAGGGATGTCATACCTACATATGAGATTATTCTTAATGAATCGAGCCACAACACTCCTAGTAACAGATGCAAATGAGGCTGCTTCCACCCACTTTGTAAAGTAATCAATAGCAACAAGGATGAAACGATGCCCATTGGAAGCAGTAGGCTTGATCTCACCAATCATATCTATTCCCCACATGGCAAAAGGCCAAGGATCAGTCAACACATTCAATGGAGCTGGAGGTATATGCACCTTATCAGCATAAATCTGACATTTGTGACATGTTTTGGAATGTTGATAGCAGTCAGCTTCCATGGTAGACCAATAGTAACCTGCTCTCAATATCTTCTTTGCCATGGTATGACCACTAGAATGAGTGCCAAATATCCCATCATGCATATCTTCCATAATCTTTGTTGCTTCCTTCTTATCCACACAACGAAGCAAAGTCGAATCATGATTGCGCTTGTACAAAATTCCATTACTCAAGAAGAACTTAGCAGAAAACCTCCTCAGAAACTTCTTATCCTTGACAGATGCCCCTTCAGGGAACTCCTGAGTTTCAAGATATCTTTTCACTTCATAGAACCAAGGCTTTCCTTCTCCTCCTTCAGTGTCAATTTCATTGCAGTATGCAGGCTTCCTAAATCTATCAATAGTGATCTTGGGAGCTTCATCATCCCAGTTAATCTCAAACATAGATGCCATGGTGGCTAGTGCATCTGCTAATTGATTCTCTCCTAGTGGAATATGTCCAAATGTAATCTCTTCAAAATATGGGATCAAAGACAACACATGCTCTCTGTAAGGAATGAGATTTTCATGCTTGGTATCCCAATCTCCTTTAATCTGACTAACTACCAGGGTTGAATCTCCATATACGTCCAAAAACTGAATCTTCATTTCAATGGCAGCTTTGACACCCATGATACATGCTTCATACTCAGCCATGTTATTGGTACAATAGAAACAAAGTCTCGCAGTAATCGGGGTATGACAACCTTCAGGAGAAATGATCACAACACCAACACCATTACCAAGTGCATTAGAAGCTCCGTCAAAAACCATAGTCCATCGGGATCCTTGTTCAGGTTCGTCATATTGTCCAGGTTCTTTGGTAATAATCATAATGTCTTCATCAGGGAACTTAAAACTCATTGACTGATAATCATCCACTGCTTGATGAGCCAAATGATCAACTACAACACTTCCTTTAATGGCCTTTTGAGTAGTGTATTGTATATCATATTCTGTTAAAATCATTTGCCATCTTGCTATTCGTCCGGAGAGAGCAGGTTTCTCGAATATGTACTTGATTGGATCCATCTTTTAAATCAACAAGGTAGTATGAGTCAACATATACTGTCTTAGTCGGCGAGCAGCCCAGGCCAAAGCGCAGCAAGTTTTCTCGAGCAGTGAGTATCTTGTTTCACAGTCGGTAAATGTTTTGCTAAGGTAGTATATTGCATTCTCTTTTCGACCAGACTCGTCATGTTACCCTAACACACACCCCATTGAGTTGTCTAATACTGTTAAATACATAATCAAGGGTCTTCCATCAACTGGTGGCATCAAGATTGGAGGTTCTAAAAGATATCTCTTGATTTCATCAAAGGCTATTTGGTACTCGTCATTCCACTCCATTACCTGATCTTTCTTCAACAACTTGAAGATGGGCTCACAGGTAGCAGTTAGCTGGGATATAAACCTTTCAATGTAATTCAGTCGTCCCAAGAAACCTCTAACCTCCTTTTCAGTACGGGGAGCTGGCATCTCTTGTATAGCTTTCACTTTTGCAGGGTCTACTTCAATACCTTTTCCACTGACAATAAAACCCAGGAGTTTACCAGACCTAACTCCAAAAGTACACTTGTTTGGGTTCAATCTCAGCTTGTATTTCTTCAACCTCTCAAACAGCTTATGCAGATGATCAAGGTGTTGCTCTTCATTTTGGGACCTGGCTATCATATCATCCACATATACCTCTATCTCATGATGAATCATATCGTGAAACAAAGCCACCATAGCACGCTGATACGTTGCCCCGACGTTCTTCAAACCAAATGGCATCACTTTATAACAAAAAGTGCCCCATTATGTAACAAATGTAGTCTTCTCCATATCTTCAGGTGCCATCTTGATTTGATTGTAACCTGAGAAACCATCCATGAAAGAGAATACCTTGTGCTGAGCAGTGTTGTCTACCAAAACATCAATATGTGAAAGTGGAAAGTCATCTTTAGGGCTGGCCTTATTCAAATCCCTGTAATCCACACACATGCGTACCTTAACATCCTTCTTAGGTACGGGTACCACGTTTGCAACCCATTGAGGATAAGAAGTCACAACTAAGAACCATGCATCAAACTGTTTCATCACTTCTGCTTTAATCTTTTCTGACATTTCAGGACGCATGCGACGAACCTTCTGCTTCTTCGGACGACAATTTTCTTTTACCGGTAATCGATGAACCACAATGTATGTATCCAACCCTGGCATATCTTCATAGGAACAAGCAAAGATCTCCACATAGTCACGTAACATCTGAATTAGTCTGCTCTTAACATCAACCTCTAACTCAGCCCTTATCTTGACTTCTTTCCTGTTTTCTTCAGTTCCCAGATTCACAACTTCGATTGACTCTTCATGAGGCTGTATAGCTTTCTCTTCTTGTTGTAACAACCTAGCAAGATCTACAGGTACTTCACAATCTTCCTCCTTTCCATCTTCAGCTTGATAGATCGGATTCTCGAAATTATAATTGGCAATAGTAGAACTGTTATCAACAGGATCCAGAGTGGATGAGGATCTGCATTTTAGTGATGTGGGTGTGTGTAAGAACACATAGCTAATAAAAAATAAAAGAAAGACAAGGAGCACAATATTTATGAAAACGAAACGTCCATTGATTTTTATTGAATGAAGTATGCAAATGAAATGACATCCCAAAACAAGCATACCATTGTGCCCCGGGCAAGACACAAGGCTTAAAAGTTTAATTGTTCGAAATTACAAACTTAAAATAAAAACACGGTAATAGTATTTACTCCTGACTAAAGGAGATAGGAATAACGTCTTCAGTCTTCCAGTTGTTGAGCCCATCACCCCTGGTAGGAAAGATCCAATCATCCAGATTATAGTCTTCATTACAGTCACCCACAGCGTTGATTTGATCTCTTATGACCCCTTGGTTGGTGATACGAACAGCACGAGCACAAGGAACAACCTTCTTGGATTCTGCAGTAAAACCCAAACCAAACTTGTCAAACTTGTAGGGGATGTTGGGAAGCTGACCCCAAATAGCATAACCACCTTTTGCAACCACAGCCTTAGCATCTTTGAGGGAGGCCATTGCAGGAGGTATGTTAGTAACCATAGGAACTCTTTCAGAAGCAGGAACAAACTGAGGAACAAGATCAGAGCAAGGAACAACTTCAAATGTTTGACACGGAGTTTCAACCATTTCACCCTCAATTTCTACATACTTGAAAGTATTCACCTGGCTAACCATGTACTCTTCTTCACCATAGACAGTGACAATTTTGTTTTTCACCGGGTATTTCAGCTTCTGATGCAAGGTGGAAGTCACAGCACCTGCCCCATGAATCCAGGGGCGCCCAAGCAGACAAGAATATGCAGGTCGAATATCCATTACGTAGAAAGTAGAGTTGAAGACTTGAGAGCCTACTTTGATTGGGAGGTCTACTTCACCATGTACCACTCTTCTTGAGCCATCAAAGGCCCTCACCACTACATCACTTGGTCTTAACACAACATCTTCAGGATTGAGCTTGTCTAGAACCTCTTTAGGGAGCACATTTAATGAAGAACCATTGTCCACCAGTACATGAGACAAGGTAGTGCCTTTACATTCAATGGAAATATGCAGAGCTCTGTTATGATTTCTCTTGGCAGGAGTCAAATCAGCATCAGAAAAGCCCAATCCATTATCACAAGTCAGATGTGCCACACAATTCTCAAATTGATCCACAGAAATCTCATTTGGCACATGAGCAATCTTCAAGAACTTGATTAAGGCTTTAACATGAGCCTTAGAACACAGCAACAAAGATAACATGGAGATTTTGGAGGGAGTATGCCTCAACTGGTCAACAATATCATAATCACTCTTGCAAATGATCTTCAATACTTCTTCCATTTGTTTAGAAAGACTTCCAGCAGCTGGTGCCTCAACTTGCACCGGTTCAATTACATGACATTTGCCTTGAGCATCAGTAATTGGCTCAGAAGTGGAGGTAGTAGTTGGAGTAACTGCACTTTTGGAGGTAGCCTGAGGAGAGAAGATTCTTACACTTCTAGTGATCTTACTAGATCCAGCAATTTTATCAACATCAAGACTAATATCAGTAATAGGTGCATCAGTCACAGGTTCTTGTTTAACACCATGGATATAAACATCAGAACCATAATTCCAAGGTATAGCTTTATCAGAAGTATAAGGAACAGGACCGGGAGTGGTAATGATCATGGGGGCCATTCTAACTCCAGCAACAATCTTCACAGGGCCTTCAGCAGTAATCCTGACAAGACCCTTAGAGGTGATCCTGACAGGGCCTTTGGAGGTAATCTTCACTGGCACTTTGTCAACTATAGCTACGTCTTCCAGCTTCGTACTTCGAGTTAGATGTTCACACATACTTTCCACAGAAGGTGTCCTCTCAAACAATATAGTGTAATTGTCCATGAGGCGTTGAATACCATCTTTCAACCTCCAGCAACTATCAGGTTTGTAGGCGCAGTAGAAACAATCTTCATTGCAACCTGGAAAGAAACCAGCCTGCACCAGTTTCTTCTTGATAATGGATTGAGGAGTAGTCAAATCTGCTACTGAGGAAACATAGGAAACCTCATCAACAACATTAATAGTCTTCTCATGATTGGGCATAGGAGCAGTGATCACATTTGGGGTCCCAGGAGGGTCAAATTCAATTTCTCCAGCTTCAATCATGTCTTGAATCTTGTTTTTCAACACCCAACAGTTGTTAGTGTCATGTCCCGGACTATTAGAATGAAATGCACATCTGGCATTAGGATTGTATCGAGGAAAGGAAGTATTAGGATTCTGAGGAGGGTCCCTCAAAGTAATAAGTTCCCCTTTCAACATGTGTTGCAAGGCTTGGGCCAGTGACATGTTGATCTTGGTGAACTGTCTTCTAGGCTTCTGTTGATTATTTTGTTGTGGTTCTGGTGCTGCAGGAGTAGGATTAGAGATGTGAACTGCTCCCACAGATTGGTGACTTCTGTTACGACTATATTGATCGTACACGGTGTAAAACGGTGGGAGAACTGACTTTAGTTATGTTGCGGATAGCAAGAGTCGCCACCGACTTTTATTTTATCCAAAGGAAAGGGCATAAAAGAACAGGAAAGACCTTAAAAGATTTTTGGGTTCGGGGGGTAGGTTATGTAAAGGGAAGGTGTTAGCACCCTTTACATCCATGGTTATCCATGGGCTCTTAGTTACTTAGCTCACTTTAAAATGTTTTTGAAATATGTAGTGTGTGATTAGAAATTTTCTTAAGTACTTTATAATGATCCATGTACGGATATATATAAAGTCTTTGTTTTGAAAATTTGTCTGAAATTGTGAAGTGTTTGAAATGTTTTTGAAAAGTGAGCAAGTACATAAGAGGAACCTACCCTAAGCTAAGTCTTTCCTGTTCTTAAATATCCTTTAAATGGTAAGACTACTATTATTAAGGAATAGGTAGTCATTACCTTGGATGTGAGGGACAAATGAAGGGACATCTATTATTTAGGCAACTGTAAGGTGTATAAGCAATTCGAAGGGACTTATCATATTTATTCGAAAGGGACAAGATCATTACGAAGGCAATATTCAAAGGGACTTGATCTTTTTATCTGTTTAAGGGACTAGATGATATAAGATGAGGGACTTTGCTTTATACACCCTACTTGACCTTTTGTTTAGGCAACATGAGAGGTATCCTTAAGAATGTGAGATGGCGATCCAAGATCGACTTACGTGTGTGCGTATACCAATTTAAATATTTATCTTGAGATTTAATGATCTAAATTAATTTTTGAATACAAACATGTCTTGCACTCCCTATTTTACTAACCATAGCATTTAAAATATAAATATTAAAAAATTACTACAACTATTACATATTGGATACAATTACATAATAATAATAATTAAAAATAAATAAGCAGATAAATAATAATAAATAATTGGGTTAGTAACAATAATAATAATGAAAATCATATAATAAATAAATGGGGTTAGTAATAACAAAATAAAATAAAGAAATTAGCATAATAATGAATAATAAATTTAAAAGGGCAATTTTTAATGAATAATTATTTTTTTAAGATTTTAAGAAGAAAAATAAGCAATTCATACTATATACTAATTATTATAAAAATTTAAATTTATATACATGTTATAAAAATAATAGTTAATTATAATTAAATAAACATATTATAAAAATAAATTATATTAATGAGATCAAATAAAATTATTTACATGATTTATATAAAATTATGGATAATGATAATATAAACAAATAATTAAAATAAAGAAACATAATTAACATTTATATAAAATAATTAGGGTTTTAGAAAAAAATATTATTAGGGTTTACTTATTTATCTACAAATTAAATCAAATTAAATCAATTTATTCACAAATTATACATATATATACATATTATAAATAAAAATATTTTTATAAAAGAAAATATGAAGTTTTTTAAGAATATTGAATAAAAGTATTTTTATAGTATTTATAAATTGTATTTTGATAATTTAATAAAATAGAAATAACTAAAATAAGAAAATAATGAAAATATTGCTCAAAAAGAAAGGACCTGGGATTTGAACCCAGGTCCCTTACCTCCAAACGCATCACCAAAACCACTCTGGCCAGCATGCACTAGTGATAGAGATTGAGATCCACAAGCCTTTGTTTCACATCCTGTAAAAATCATAACAAAACAAAAAATAACACAAAAAGGGCCTGGGGGGGTTTCGAACCCAGGACCCTCACACAACAAGCAAACACTCTTACCATCCAGCCAGAAGGGCGCATCTATGTGTATAATCATCACAAATAATAATATATCAAGTCCTGTGATAAATGAGAAAATGAAGCAAAAAGAATGCTGCCTCCAGGAATCGAACCCAAGCCTTGAAGCAATACACGCGCATCCCTCACCACTGGGCCAAGCAAGCTTCTGTGAAACAAATTAACAACAATACAATAAAATATTAAGGCAAATATTTGAATTCCAGAACGCGCGCCAAGGTCTTCGTCTTCCTCCTGGCTACCTTCGAATTTTGCTGCGAATTCACCTACGCATTTTCCTGCAAGTTCTTGATATTCATAACCTGCGAATTTCAAACAGCAAGCAAATGGTACAATTTCTTCCAATTGATTAGGGCATTGTGATTCCCAGAGCTTACACAATCATCCTATGTCTTTCAAATTCATTTATATTAGGTTTAGTGTGAAGCCCTAAAAGCTTAGCCGAAACCCTAAAAATGGTAGATTGCTCATTCTGTATCAAAATTAAAATCAAAGCATCCAGAAACAATGGTTAGTTCATCACAAACAAGAATCAATGATCAAATGCGATTTATTTTACACCAATGTATGAAAACGAAAAACTCATGAATGTCAAAATAATTTGATTCGGTTTGGCCAATTCACGGGCTTTTAGATGCATATGGCCATTGGTATATGTTTAGAGATGTTCAAGAAAGGGATTTATGTCCTTATTTCACCTGAAAAACCACAAAAAGTCGAAACCGAATTTCAAATTTTGATGAACTTTGAACTTGTGAAACTTATCCTTGAGGCTGCCAATTTCGTCCTTGTGCATTGTGTTAGGTTTGTATACTTATAGTTGAATGAAACTAGGTCAAAAAATTGGATGATTGTTTGGACTTTTTGGATTCAAAAGATTGAAAAAGATCATGGCTTGAATTTCAAATATTTTTGAATGAAACCTTTCTATCTTAAGACAATCATCATCAATTGCACATCAATCTGATCCAACTCTTGTTTATGACTTTTTAAAATCAAAATATATTTTAAATCTTCATATTTGATATTTTATTTAAATTTAAAATGATTTTTAATATAAAAAATCATAATAAATAAAATAAATAAAATAAAATTATGAAAATATTAAATAAATTTCGTGCATGATGTCATGGAACACCTTGGGTCACAAAAAGTTCAGCCCATTTGAAGAATTATGGTTTTAAGACCCTATTTTCTTCATAAACCACCCAAAAATTTCCCAACTTTGCAAGGGCAAAAATCCTTCAATTTTAATGCTATGAAGGTGTTCTTAGACATTTTGGAAAGCTTAAAGAGTCCTCAAACCAACCCCACTGGTTTCATATCCATATCATTTACCATTCTCAAGCTATGCTCTTTTGAAGTTGTTGACTTTTTGTTGACTTTCAAAAGGACCTATAATGTCTTAGCTCATACCTTCCAAATGAAGCATTTTTGGGCTTGGCTTGTTAGACACAAAGTTGTAGGGAATTCAATTTCATTCAAAATTAGATTTGGATGGAAAAAATTTGATGAAGCACGTGAAAGTTATGGCTGGTCAAAATTCAGTTGACTTTTCCTGAGGAAACCCTAATTTAGAAACCTCTGATTCTTGATGATTTGAAATGTCCTTGATGAATCATGATCAACCCTTGATCAAATGATGAAATTTACTTCATATACTTGATGTTGGCAAAAAATCATGAAGTTTGACTTTGGTTTGACCACAGTTGACCTCAGTTTGACTTTTTAACTACTTTGACTGATTTTGACTTATCTGGTCATTTGACTGAGCAAACCTTTGAGAAAAGTCTTGAAACTTGTCATGGGGATTCTTAAACATATATAAGATGTTATGAAGCTCACTTGAAGTCTTGGAAATCCATTTAGCCTGATTAAAGTCAAAACCCTAGTTTTGGATGCCCTGCTTAGGAGGATGCATTGTCTGAGGGAATTGTCAAATCTTCTGACTAATTGTGAACTTTGTAAACCTTGTGAACATCATTGTGAACCTTGTGAACCTAATAATATGTCTTGTGAACCTTATGAACCTCATAAGATGTCTTGTGAACCTTGTGAACCTCATAAGATGTCTTGTGAATCTTGTGAACCTCATAAGGTGTCTTGTGAACCTCATAAGATGTCTTGTGAACCTTGTGAACCTCTTAGTACACAAAGTCTTGTCTTGTGAGGGCAAATTTTGGGGTGCAACAGCTGCCCCTGTTCAATTTTCTGAAACCTGAGGGGTTAGATTGGTATATGTGCCAGTCGTGACCTGGAAGGTTGAAGGGGATTGAACACAAAAGCCCAAAAATTTGCACTCACCAATGCGTAGAGTGACATTGATGATTAGCTGTATATGCTTGAGTGGGCTTAAAGATGACACTTGGAAAAAGTTCTTAAAATATATCTCTTGGAGAATAAAGTAGTCCAAAGTATGAAGATATAGCTTTTGGGAAGATAAACGACGTCCCAAGATAATGAGATAACCTTTGGGAAGATAAACAACGGCCCAAAGTCATGATAGCTTTCAGGAGGATAAACAACATCCTGAGGTATAAGTATAACTTTTGGGAAGATAAACAACGGCCCAAAGAAATGATAGCTTTCAGGAGGATAAACAACGTCCTGATGTATAATGATAACTTTCAGGAGGATAAACAACGTCCTGAGGTATAATGATAGCTTTTGGGAAGATAAACAACGGCCCAAAGAAATGATAGCTTTCAGGAGGATAAACAACGTCCTGAGGTATAAGTATAACTTTTGGGAAGATAAACAACGGCCCAAAGAAATGATAGCTTTCAGGAGGATAAACAATGTCCTGATGTATAATGATAGCTTTCAGGAGGATAAACAACGTCCTGAGGTATAATGATAGCTTTTGGGAAGATAAACAACGGCCCAAGGTCATGATAGCTTTCAGGAGGATAAAAAACGTCCCGAGGTAATGAAATAACCTTTGGGAAGATAAACAACGGCCCAAGGTCACAAGTTGTTGATGAAGTTTTGTCTGCTGGAGCATTAATCTGAAAAACAAGATTATCACATTCTGCACAATAGTATTAGTTTATGCATTATGTATGCATGTATAATATGATGCACTTAAGTAATGTATTATGTATTTATGTATATGTATGTTATGATGTAAATGATGTATGTATGAATCATGTAGCTGGAAACGCCTGGATATCTTTGTATAACAACTGCTGGCCAGGGAAAATAAATCCCGATTCGTTGCTGAAGATTATGAGGAACTTGTTCCCGTCTTGTTTGATAATATAGTATTTATAACCTACCGTCTTCGTTCGATAGTAAGGTATCCCTAACTTCCCGTCTTCGTTCGTCGTACTCCTATTGGAAGAATAAATTCCCGACTATCCATATGAGGATAAAAGAGATGGATATAAATTCCAGGGGAGATATGACTTGAAGTATTTATGAAGATGGATTCGTCCTACTGGGGGACTTGTAGTTGTCTTATGGGAATGAACCGGCGAAGCTTCGTTGAATTCCTTCCCTCGTTCGTCCTTAGTAAATACTATTACTGCATTTTCATGCATTTCTGGTAAACAACAATCATATTAAGCATTTGTGCATTTCTGGTAAACATCAATCATATTAAGCATTTGTGCATTTTTGGTAAACATCAATCATATTCAAAAGCATACATACATTCAAACACAACCAATGGACGTTTCGCTTATGTAAATAGGGTTAAAGTAAATCTGGATTCAAAGATGGAATTTTATTTATATCACAAAGTGACCCATACATAGGCAAGTTGGTACAAGGAGACAGACATCCTAGTAAGAGGAATTTGTCATAAAAATTTTACAAAACAAAGAAAATCAGCTACGTGGGAAATAATCCTATTGAGTTTCAATTCTACTATTGCCATTATTTTCAAGTATCTCATCTTCTGTTGTCGAGACGGAAATGATTGGGTTAAGCTTTATCTGTTCGAGCTTGAGTAAGTAACACAACTGGTAGTAGTTTCATGAGTGATCCAAACGAGACATAGTCATACGCTTTAATCCCTAACTTTTGCCTGGATTGCCCTTTCAGGTTTTCAACCCACCGGGATACCCTTTTTTGCCCAAGCCGCCTTTTCAAGTTTTCGACTTGCCGGGTGTACATTTTTTTATATATATCCCTAATTTTTGCCCAAACCTTTTTGATTCGTCGGGATGCCCTTATTTTTGCCTAGGCCAGTCAACCTAGCGGGTCTCTTTTTATGCGTAGTATTTTTTAACTATGTCTACGTTTACAGGCTGTGGGAAGTCTTCACCATCCATAGTAGTAAGTATCATGGCACCTCCTGAGAATACTGTCTTGACTACAAATGGTCCTTCATATGTAGGAGTCCATTTGCCTCTAGGATCACCCTGTGGTAATATGATACGCTTGATTACCAAGTCACCAGCCTGATATACCTTTGGCTTAACCTTCTCGTTAAAAGCTTTGATCATTCGTTTTTGGTACATCTGGCCATGACAAACTGCTGCTAACCTCTTCTCATCAATCAAATTTATCTAGTCAAGTCGGGTCTGAATCCATTCATCTTCATCCAAACCTGCGTCCTTCATAATTCTTAAGGAGGGAATCTGAACTTCAATGGGTAGAACTACTTCCATACCATAAACTAAAGAGAATGAATTTGCCCCTGTTGAAGTGCGTATTGTAGTACGATAACCATGAAGAGCAAATGGTAACATCTCATGCCAATCCTTATAAGTGATAGTCATCTTCTGTATAATCTTCTTGATATTCTTGTTAGCAGCTTCAACTGCCCCATTCATCTTCGGACGATACGGAGAAGAGTTGTGATGCTTAATCTTGAACTGCATGCAGAGATCAGTGATCATAGTGTTGTTCAGATTAGAGCCATTGTCAGTAATAATCCTTTCAGGGATGCCATACCTACATATGAGATTATTCTTAATGAATCGAGCCACCACATTCTTAGTAACAGATGCAAATGAAGCTGCCTCCACCCATTTCGTGAAGTAATCAATAGCGACCAGGATGAAACGATGCCCATTAGAAGCAGTAGGCTTGATCTCCCCAATCATATCAATGCCCCACATGGCAAAAGGACAAGGAGCAGTCAACACATTCAATGGTGATGGAGGTATATGTACTTTATCAGCATAGATTTGACACTTATGACACGTTCTGGAGTGTTGATAGCAGTCATCTTCCATGGTAGACCAATAGTAACCTGCTCTCAATATCTTCTTTGCCATAGTATGACCACTAGAATGAGTGCCAAAGATCCCATCATGCATATCTTCCATAATTTCAATTGCTTCCTTCTTATCCACACAACGGAGCATAGTTGAATCATGATTGCGCTTGTATAAAATGCCATTACTCAAAAAGAACTTAGCAGAAAACCTCCTCAGAAAATTCCTATCTTTGACAGATGCCCCTTCAGGGAACTCCTGAGTTTCAAGATATCTTTTCACTTCATAGAACCAAGGCTTCTCCTCTGCTTCTTCAGTTTCAATCTCATTGCAGTATGCAGGCTTTTCAAATCTATCAATAGTAATTTTGGGATCTTCATCATCCCAGCTGATCTCAAACATGGATGCCATGGTGGCTAATGCATCTGCCAACTGATTTTCTCTTCGTGGAATATGTTCAAAGGTAATCTCTTTGAAATATGGGATCAAAGACAAAACATGCTCTCTGTAAGGAATGAGATTATCATGCTTCGTATCCCAATCTCCTTTGATCTGACTTACTACCAGGGCTGAATCTCCATACACGTCTAGGAACTGAATCTTCATATCAATGACAGCTTTGATACCCAGGACATATGCCTCATACTCATCCAAGTTATTAGTACAATAGAAACAAAGTCTGGCAGTAATCGGGGTATGACAACCTTCAGGGGTACTGATCACAACACCAACACCATTACCATGTGCATTAGAAGCTCCATCAAAAACCATAGTCCATCGGGATCCTTGTTCAGGTCCGTCATATTGTCCAGGTTCTTTGGTAATAATCATAATGTCTTCATCGGGGAACTCAAAATTCATTGACTGATAATCATCTACTGCTTGATCAGCCAAATGATCAGCTACAACACTTCCTTTAATGGTCTTCTGTGTAGTATACTGTATGTCATATTCTGTTAGGATCATTTGCCATCTTGCAATTCTTCCAGAGAGAGCAGGTTTCTCAAATATGTACTTGATTGGATCCATCTTCGAAATCAATAAGGTAGTATAAGTCAACATATATTGTCTTAGTCGGCGAGCAGCCCATGCCAAAGCGCAACAAGTTTTCTCGAGCAGTGAATATCTTATTTCACAGTCGGTAAACTTTTTGCTAAGGTAGTATATTGCCTGCTCTTTTCGACCAGACTCGTCATGTTGCCCCAATACACACCTCATTGAGTTGTCTAATACTGTTAAGTACATGATCAAGGGTCTTCCATCAACTGGTGGCATCAAAATTGGAGGTTCTAGCAGATATTTCTTGATTTCATCAAAGGCAGTCTGGCACTCATCATTCCATTCCATTACCTGATCTTTCTTCAACAACTTGAAGATTGGCTCACAGGTAGCAGTTAATTGGGAAATAAATCTTGCAATGTAATTTAGTCGTCCCAAGAAACCTCTAACTTCCTTCTCAGTACGGGGAGCTGGCATCTCTTGTATAGCTTTCACCTTTGCAGGATCTACTTCAATACCTTTTCCACTGACAATGAAACCCAGGAGTTTACCAGATCTAACTCCAAAAGTACACTTGTTTGGGTTCAATCTCAGCTTGTATTTCTTCAACCTCTCAAACAACTTATGCAAATGATCAAGATGTTGCTCTTCATTCTGGGACCTGGCTATCATATCATCCACATACACCTCTATCTCATGATGAATCATATCATGAAACAAAGCCACCATAGCACGCTGATATGTTGCCCCTGCATTCTTCAAACCAAATGGCATCACCTTATAACAAAAAGTGCCCCATTGTGTAACAAATGTTGTCTTCTCCATATCTTCAGGTGCCATCTTGATTTGATTATAACCAGAGAAACCATCCATAAAAGAGAATACCTTGTGCTGAGCAGTGTTGTCTACCAGAACATCAATATGAGGAAGTGGAAAGTCATCTTTGGGGCTGGCCTTGTTCAAATCCCTGTAGTCTACACACATGCGTACCTTACTATCTTTCTTAGGTACTGGCACACATTTACAACGCATTGGGGATAAGAAGTCACAGCTAAGAACCCTGCATCAAATTGTTTCATTACCTCTGCTTTGATCTTCTCTGACATTTCAGGACGCATGCGACGAACCTTCTGCTTCTTTGGACGACAATCTTCTTTTACTGGTAAACGGTGAACCACAATGTCTGTATCAAACCCTGGCATATCTTCATAGGACCAAGCAAAGATCTCCACATAATCATATAACATCTGAATTAATCTGGTCTTGACATTATTCTCTAAATCAGCCCCTATCTTGACTTCTTTCCTGTTTTCTTCAGTTCCCAGATTCACAACTTCGATTGGCTCTTCATGTGGCTGTATAACTTTCTCTTCTTGTTGTAACAACCTAGCAAGCTCTACAGGTACTTCACAATCATCCTCATTTCCATCTTCAGCTTGATAGATCGGATTCTCGAAATTATAATTGGCAATAGTAGAACTGTTATCAACAGGATCCAGAATGGATGAGGATCTGCATTTTAGTGATGTGGGTGTGTGTAAGAACACATAGCTGATAAACAAAAATAAAAGAAAAGAAAAACAAGGAACATAATATTTACGAAAACGAAACGTCCACTGATTTTTATTGAATGAAATATGCAAATGAAATGACATCCTGTAACAAGCACACCATTGTGCCCCGGGT
Organism: Lathyrus aphaca; assembly: GCA_963966055.1. NCBI lineage: Eukaryota > Viridiplantae > Streptophyta > Magnoliopsida > Fabales > Fabaceae > Lathyrus > Lathyrus aphaca. Next base: position 296,252,563 of record OZ014519.1, on the reverse strand, counting down.
AAGGCACAAGGCTTAAGGTAGTATAAGTCAACATATATTGTCTTAGTCGGCGAGCAGCCCATGCCAAAGCGTAACAAGTTTTCTCGAGCAGTGAATATCTTATTTCACAGTCGGTAAACTTTTTGCTAAGGTAGTATATTGCCTGCTCTTTTCGACCATACTCGTCATGTTGCCCCAATACACACCTCATTGAGTTGTCTAATACTGTTAAGTACATGATCAAGGGTCTTCCATCAACTGGTGGCATCAAAATTGGAGGTTCTAGCAGATATTTCTTGATTTCATCAAAGGCAGTCTGGCACTCATCATTCCATTCCATTACCTGATCTTTCTTCAACAACTTGAAGATTGGCTCACAGGTAGCAGTTAATTGGGAAATAAATCTTGCAATGTAATTTAGTCGTCCCAAGAAACCTCTAACTTCCTTCTCAGTACGGGGAGCTGGCATCTCTTGTATAGCTTTCACCTTTGCAGGATCTACTTCAATACCTTTTCCACTGACAATGAAACCCAGGAGTTTACCAGATCTAACTCCAAAAGTACACTTGTTTGGGTTCAATCTCAGCTTGTATTTCTTCAACCTCTCAAACAACTTATGCAGATGATCAAGATGTTGCTCTTCATTCTGGGACCTGGCTATCATATCATCCACATACACCTCTATCTCATGATGAATCATATCATGAAACAAAGCCACCATAGCACGCTGATATGTTGCCCCTGCATTCTTCAAACCAAATGGCATCACCTTATAACAAAAAGTGCCCCACTGTGTAACAAATGTTGTCTTCTCCATATCTTCAGGTGTCATCTTGATTTGATTATAACCAGAGAAACCATCCATAAAAGAGAATACCTTGTGCTGAGCAGTGTTGTCTACCAGAACATCAATATGAGGAAGTGGAAAGTCATCTTTGGGGCTGGCCTTGTTCAAATCCCTGTAGTCTACACACATGCGTACCTTACTATCTTTCTTAGGTGCTGGCACACATTTGCAACCCATTGGGGATAAGAAGTCACAGCTAAGAACCCTGCATCAAATTGTTTCATTACCTCTGCTTTGATCTTCTCTGACATTTCAGGACGCATGCGACGAACCTTCTGCTTCTTTGGACGACAATCTTCTTTTACTGGTAAACGGTGAACCACAATGTCTGTATCCAACCCTGGCATATCTTCATAGGACCAAGCAAAGATCTCCACATAATCATATAACATCTGAATTAATCTGGTCTTGACATTATTCTCTAAATCAGCCCCTATCTTGACTTCTTTCCTGTTTTCTTCAGTTCCCAGATTCACAACTTCGATTGGCTCTTCATGTGGCTGTATAGCTTTCTCTTCTTGTTGTAACAACCTAGCAAGCTCTACAGGTACTTCACAATCATCCTCATTTCCATCTTCAGCTTGATAGATCGGATTCTCGAAATTATAATTGGCAATAGTAGAACTGTTATCAACAGGATCCAGAATGGATGAGGATCTGAATTTTAGTGATGTGGGTGTGTGTAAGAACACATAGCTGATAAACAAAAATAAAAGAAAAGAAAAACAAGGAACATAATATTTACGAAAACGAAACGTCCACTGATTTTTATTGAATGAAATATGCAAATGAAATGACATCCCGTAACAAGCACACCATTGTGCCCCGGGTAAGGCACAAGGCTTAAGAGTTTAAATTGTTCAAAAAAAAAATTACAAACTTAAAAGCAACAACACAGTAATAGTATTTACTCCTGACTAAAGGAGATAGGAATAACATCTTCAGCCTTCCAGTTATTGAGCCCAGCACCCACAGTAGGAAAAATCCAATTATCCAAGTTGTAGTCTTCGTCATAGTCACCCACGGCATTGATCTGATCTTTCATAATCCCCTGATTGGTGATACGAACAACACGAGCACGTCAAACAGCCTTATGGGACTCTGCAGTGAAACCCAAACCAAACTTGTCAGACTTGTAAGGAATGTCAGGAAGCTGACCCCAAATAGTACAACCACCTTCATCCACCACAGCTCTAGCATCTTTGAGGGAGGCCATTGTAAGAGGTACTCTGGTGACCACAGGAACTTTCTTGACAACAGGAGGAGCTTCATAATTATTAACAAACCAAGGAACCACTTCGAACGTCTGGCACGGAGTTTCAACATATTCACCTTCCATTTCAAGATATTTAAAGGTGTTCACATGGCTAACTATATATCCTTCCTCTCCGTAAACAGTGACAACTTTTCCTCCTACCGGATATCTCAGCTTCTGATGTAAGGTGGAGGTTACAGCACCTACCCCATGGATCCAGGGACGACCAAGCAAACAAGAATATGACGGACGAATATCCATTACATAAAAGGTAGCATTGAAGACCTGAGAACCTACTTTGATTGGGAGATCAATTTCTCCATGCACCACTCTTCTCGAGCCATCAAAAACTTTCACCACTATATTACTGGGTTTCAACACAGCATCTTCAGGACTAAGCTTATTCAGAACTTCTTTGGGCAACACATTCAGCGAGGAACCATTGTCTATTAGCACATGTGATAGGGTAGTGCCCCTGCATTCAATAGAGATATGCAGAGCTCTGTTATGATCCCTCTTGGACGGAGTCAAATCAGCATCGGAGAAACCTAACCCATTATCATAGGTCAAGTGTGCAACACAATTTTCAAACTGGTCTACAGAGATCTCATTTGGTACGTGAGCAGTCTTCAAAAACTTGATCAAGGCTTTGGCATGAGCCTCAGAACACAACAATAAAGACAACATAGAAATCTTGGAGGGAGTATGCCCCAATTGATCCACAATGTCATAATCACTCTTGCGAATGATCTTCAATACTTCTTCTATCTGCTTAGCAAGATCATCAGCAGCTGGCACATCAGTTTGTGTAGGTTCAATAACAGGACCTTTGCCCCGAGCATCAGCAGTAGAGGTAGTAACTGGAGTAATTGTATTCTTGGAAGTGACTGGAGGAGAGAAGATTCTTCCACTTCGTGTGATCTTACTAGATCCAACAATATTATCAATATCAAAATTTCCATCAACAACAGGTGTATCAGCTAAGGGTTCCTGCTTAACACCATGAATATAAACATCGGACCCATAATGCCAAGGCACAGCTTTATCAGAAGTATACGGGATAGGACTAGGAGTGGTAATGATCATAGGAGCCACTCTATCTTCAGCAACAATCTTCACAGGGCCTTCAGCAGTAATTTTAATTGGACCCTTATGAGTGATTTTGACAGGACCCTTGGAAGTGATCCTCACCGGAACTTTATCAACCATATCCACCTCTTCAATCTTCGCACCTTTAGTTATGTGATCAACCATGCTCTCCACCGAAGGTGGTGTCTGCTCAAACACTATGGTGTAATTATTCATGAGGCGTTGAATTCCGTCCTTCAGCCTCCAGCAACTATCCGGCTTATAAGCACAATATAAACAATCTTCATGACAACCTGGAAAGAACCCAACTTATACAACTTCTTCTTAATGATAGACAATGGTGTAGTCAACTCTGCAACTGAGGAAATATGTGAAACTTCATCAATGGCATTGACAGTCTTCTCATGATTTGGCATGGGAGCAGTAATCACATTTGGAGTACCCGGAGGGTCAAACTCAATCTCTCCAGCATCAATCATATCCTGAATTTTATTCTTCAATACCCAGCAACTATTGGTATCATGTCCCTGACAATTTGAATGATATGCACATCGTGCATTAGGATTGTACCTGGGAGAGGTAACATTGGGATTCTGAGGAGGATCCCTCAAAGTGATAAGTTCACCCTTCAACAAGTGCTGCAAGGCTTGAGCCAGTGACATGTTGATCTTAGTGAACTGCCTTATATTCCTCTGTTGATTTCCCTGTGGTGTCTCTGGTGTTGCAGAAGTTGGATTGGAGATATGAACTGCACTCACAGACTGATGCCTCCTATTACGATCAGGTTGACCATAAACAGCATTTGACTCTTTCTTCCCACTGGGAGGCTTCTTTGCAGTACTCGATGAAGAAGCACCCACCTGGATCTTGCCACTCCTTATACCACTTTCTACGCGCTCTCCTGTCATTATCCACTCAGTGAAGCCAGATGATGAGCTTCCATTGAGATGATTGTAAAAAGGACCATTCAGCGTACACATGAACATATCAACTAACTCCATGTCGGTTAGAGGGGGTTGCACTCTTCCAGCCAAATCTCTCCACTTCTGAGCATACTCCTTGAAGTTTTCTTTAGCACCCATAGACATGCTCTGTAGTTGCATGCGAGTAGGGGCTAGATCAGCATTGTATTGATATTGCTTATAAAAGGCTTCAGCAAGATCATTCCAATCACGGATGTTGACACTCTCCAATTGATAGTACCATTCCAATTGAGCTCCAGATAAACTCTCTTGGAAGAAACGGATCCACAACTTCTTATCAGCAGTATGGGGTTGGATTCTCCGGACATAGGATCTCAGATGCAACTTGGGACAAGATACACCATCATAAACAACAAAAGTAGGAACCTTGAAACCAATGGGTATAACCACTCCAGATATCAAACTCAGGTCTTCAAAATCCAGCCCAGAAGACTTTTGTAATTCCATAGCATCCATTCTATCCACCAGCATCTTGAACTTATCTTCATTAGGCTCATGATAGTAGTTAGCTTCAGAATCAGAGTCCCCCATTGTGTTGTGGAGACTGCCTCCCTCTTTATCAGACTCATAATCTTCAACCTGTTCTTTGGTCTTGACAGGACCTCTGAACCTTCTTCCCATGTTGATCAGGCCACCTGACCTTCTAGTCTTCTTAGTCTTCTTGGCCAGCAGTGTCTTCAATTCATCCCGCCCCTTGGACAAGTTCAGGATCAGCTCTTGGAACTGTGCATTTTGTGCCTGGAGATCCTTAACTGTTTGTTCAAGAGCCATTGCTGAAATAAACAGCGAGAAGATGAGAAACCTGTGCACAATAAACCTGTGATGCAATGATATGGTATAAATGCGTATGCAATGTTTTCAAGGACCGCATGATTTAAATTTGCTTAAACAATCAAGAAGGTAAACTTTTATTAGTAATAAATTTGTTTGCCACTTGGGCTTACAATAAAAAATGAAATGAATACAAAAGATGGGGTTTTAAGTCTCCCATGGACGTTTCCTCTTTGTAATGAGCCTCGAAAGTATCCCTTTGCTCCTTCAACTGAATCCAGGATCTCTGTAAGTCTTCCATGTCAGTGGGCATGTCTGGGTGAAGGATAATATAAGAGGTATCTCCTTCAGCAACAGGCTCCATAGTAACTGGCAGGATGGCAGGATATGGCATCATGAGAGTTTGAGCACGAGATCGCACCCATCTGAGATAAGCTTCCATAGGAATAGTGTACTTGGGTTCCAGAGTCTTGCTGTCAACCTTGTTCACTTTTCCCCATGCTCGTATGAACCTCTGACAGTAACCTTGCAGATCGTTGTCGTAGTCAAACACAATGCCTTGAATCAACATGTCATGAGGACCATCACTCCGAGCGTAACCAAACTGTCGTAAAGTTAAGGAAGGGTTGTAAGTAATGCCTCCTCTTATGCCTAGAAGTGGCACATTAGGAAACTCCCCACAACGGTCAGTGATAGTGACATTCTCCATAGATCTGGAGCACCAATGAATATCTGAATGAGAGAGTGACATGATCCTCTTGGACCACCTGAACCCTTGTTCATTCTTCATCACTGATCGGGGAAGGTGAGAAATAAGCCACCTAGATAGCAAAGGTATGCAACACATCAGAGTTCCTCTTGCTTTCGTAGTACGAGTATGAAGAGAATGTAGGATGTCTCCAAGAAATGTAGGCACTGGATTGTGACTCAGAAATATATTGATGGCGTGAATGTCTATGAACTGATCTGGATTGGGGAACAACACTAAGCCATAAATCAGCAAGGCTAAGATCTCCTCAAAAGCATCATAGCTCATAGCCTTCAAGAACACTTGAGCCTTCTCTATCAACACCTTAGCAAGAATACACTTAACTCCGCTTCTCGTTTCTAGAACAATGTCTGACTTCTTTAGATGTAGAGCTGCAGCAATAACCTCAGGTTTAGGTTCTTTTTCCAAACCTGTGAAGGGTCTTTGATCAAGAACAGGTATACCCAGAAGTTTAGAGAACTCTTCGATTGTAGGAACCAGCTGGTAGTCGGGGAATGTGAAGCAATGGTGCTTAGGATCAAAGAACTGAAACAGGACACTCATCATGTCTTCATTGAACCCTGAAGTAACTAGATCCAGTAGCTGACCATGTTGCTTGATGAACTGAGAGTTTTCAGACATTTGAGAAACCAACTCCTTAAGCTTAGGAGGTATACCTACAAAGTTGATCCTGATAGTGTTTCTACGAGCAGAAGCCATGACCTGCAACAAAGAACAAAGATAAATCCTTTGGTCCTTGAAATGGTTAGTGAAAATGCTATGGTTATGATGCATGATGATGCAATGATGTTATGCTCAATCACAAACATGTGGCACACACAAACGAGTCACACCATAGCCCTAGGTTTAAAGGCTTGCATGAGGTTCAAAGGTAAGTACCCTCCCCTGAAGTTAGTTGGTTCATCCTGTCCTACAAAGTAACCAGGTTCTAAGGGATCTCAATATCATTGATCCTTCACAAGGGTGGTTGTTCAGTAGGCAACTTACTTGCCAACCAAAACCCTCCAAGTTTAGAATCTCAATGAGCGTAGCATCGAGTATCAACCAACTTCAGTCTTCACCAAAGCCGGTTATCTCACTACTTTTCTAAAGGCCAAGATGGGATAACTAGGGTTCTAAAAGTTAGTTAGTGCATTGACAACATATGGTAGCCTCATATTATCCTCAACTTGACTTAAGGAACATAAGCACCAACCAAGAAGTCACACTAACTATGGCCACCAGATCAACCATATCGGTATACACCGTACAGTTTCCTTGGTCTATTGCCATTTACCTAAGGTACACTAGATCCGGGTTAGGATCTTTCACACATAAGAGCACCCAACAAGTAAAGTAAAGCAAACAAAGCAAACAAGTTTAAAGTGATCTAATTCCTAAGGGTACCGCTCTTTTATTAATCCCCAGCAGAGTCGTCAGTTCTGTAACACGGTGGGAGAACTGACTTTAGTTATGTTGCGGATAGCAAGAGTCGCCACCGACTTTTATTTTATCCAAAGGAAAGGGCATAAAAGAACAGGAAAGACCTTAAAAGATTTTTGGGTTCGGGGGGTAGGTTATGTAAAGGGAAGGTGTTAGCACCCTTTACATCCATGGTTATCCATGGGCTCTTAGTTACTTAGCTCACTTTAAAATGTTTTTGAAATATGTAGTGTGTGATTAAACATTTTCTTAAGTACTTTATAATGATCCATGTACGGATATATATAAAGTCTTTGTTTTGAAAATTTGTCTAAAATTGTGAAGTGTTTGAAATGTTTTTGAAAAGTGAGCAAGTATATAAGAGGAACCTACCCTAAGCTAAGTCTTTCCTGTTCTCAAATATCCTTTAAATGGTAAGACTATCCCTATTATTAAGGAGTAGGTAGTCATTACCTTGGATGTGAGGGACAAATGAAGGGACATCTATTATTTAGGCAACTGTAAGGTGTATAAGCAATTCGAAGGGACTTATCATCTTTATTCGAAAGGGACAAGATCATTACGAAGGCAATATTCGAAGGGACTTGATCTTTTTATCTGTTTAAGGGACTAGATGATATAAGATGAGGGACTTTGCTTTATACACCCTACTTGACCTTTTGTTTAGGCAACATGAGAGGTATCCTTAAGAATGTGAGATGGCGATCCAAGATCGACTTACGTGTGTGCGTATACCAATTTAAATATTTATCTTGAGATTTAATGATCTAAATTAATTTTTGAATACAAACATGTCTTGCACTCCCTATTTTACTAACCATAGCATTTAAAATATAAATATTAAAAAATTACTACAACTATTACATATTGGATACAATTACATAATAATAATAATTAAAAATAAATAAGCAGATAAATAATAATAAATAATTGGGTTAGTAACAATAATAATAATGAAAATCATATAATAAATAAATGGGGTTAGTAATAACAAAATAAAATAAAGAAATTAGCATAATAATGAATAATAAATTTAAAAGGGCAATTTTTAATGAATAATTATTTTTTTAAGATTTTAAGAAGAAAAATAAGCAATTCATACTATATACTAATTATTATAAAAATTTAAATTTATATACATGTTATAAAAATAATAGTTAATTATAATTAAATAAACATATTATAAAAATAAATTATATTAATGAGATCAAATAAAATTATTTACATGATTTATATAAAATTATGGATAATGATAATATAAACAAATAATTAAAATAAAGAAACATAATTAACATTTATATAAAATAATTAGGGTTTTAGAAAAAAATATTATTAGGGTTTACTTATTTATCTACAAATTAAATCAAATTAAATCAATTTATTCACAAATTATACATATATATACATATTATAAATAAAAATATTTTTATAAAAGAAAATATGAAGTTTTTTAAGAATATTGAATAAAAGTATTTTTATAGTATTTATAAATTGTATTTTGATAATTTAATAAAATAGAAATAACTAAAATAAGAAAATAATGAAAATATTGCTCAAAAAGAAAGGACCTGGGATTTGAACCCAGGTCCCTTACCTCCAAACGCAGCACCAAAACCACTCTGGCCAGCATGCACTAGTGATAGAGATTGAGATCCACAAGCCTTTGTTTCACATCCTGTAAAAATCATAACAAAACAAAAAATAACACAAAAAGGGCCTGGGGGAGTTTCGAACCCAGGACCCTCACACAACAAGCAAACACTCTTACCATCCAGCCAGAAGGGCGCATCTGTGTGTATAATCATCACAAATAATAATATATCAAGTCCTGTAATAAATGAGAAAATGAAGCAAAAAGAATGCTGCCTCCAGGAATCGAACCCAAGCCTTGAAGCAATACACGCGCATCCCTCACCACTGGGCCAAGCAAGCTTCTGTGAAACAAATTAACAACAATACAATAAAATATTAAGGCAAATATTTGAATTCCAGAACACGCGCCAAGGTCTTCGTCTTCCTCCTGGCTACCTTCGAATTTTGTTGCGAATTCACCTACGCATTTTCCTGCGAGTTCTTGATATTCATAACCTGCGAATTTCAAACAGCAAGCAAACGGTACAATTTCTTCCAATTGATTACGGCATTGTGATTCCCAGAGCTTACACAATCATCCTATGTCTTTCAAATTCATTTATATTAGGTTTAGTGTGAAGCCCTAAAAGCTTGGCCGAAACCCTAAAAATGGTAGATTGCTCATTCTGTATCAAAATTCAAATCTAAGCATCCAGAAACAATGGTTAGTTCATCACAAACAAGAATCAATGATCAAATGCGATTTATTTTACACCAATGTATGAAAACGAAAAACTCATGAATGTCAAAATAATTTGATTCGGTTTGGCCAATTCACGGGCTTTTAGATGCATATGACCATTGGTATATGTTCAGAGATGTTCAAGGAAGGGATTGATGTCCTTATTTCACCTGAAAAACCACAAAAAGTCAGAAACCGAATTTCAAATTTTGATGAACTTTGAACTTGTGAAACTTATCCTTGAGGCTGACAATTTCGTCCTTGTGCATTGTGTTAGGTTTGTATACTTATAGTTGAATGAAACTAGGTCAAAAAATTGGATGATTGTTTGGACTTTTTGGATTCAAAAGATTGAAAAAGATCATGGCTTGAATTTCAAATATTTTTGAATGAAACCTTTCTATCTTAAGACAATCATCATCAATTGCACATCAATCTGATCCAACTCTTGTTTATGACTTTCTAAAATCAAAATATATTTTAAATCTTCATATTTGATATTTTATTTAAATTTAAAATGATTTTTAATATAAAAAATCATAATAAATAAAATAAATAAAATAAAATTATGAAAATATTAAATAAATTTCGTGCATGATGTCATGGAACACCTTGGGTCACAAAAAGTTCAGCCCATTTGAAGAATTATGGTTTTAAGACCCTATTTTCTTCATAAACCACCCAAACATTTCCCAACTTTGCAAGGGCACAAATCCTTCAATTTTAATGCTATGAAGGTGTTCTTGGACATTTTGGAAATATTAAAGAGTCCTCTAACCAACCCCACTAGTTTCATGTCCATATCATTTACCATTCTCAAGCTATGCTCTTTTGAAGTTGTTGACTTTTTGTTTACTTTCAAAAGGACCTATAATGTCTTAGCTCATACCTTCCAAATGAAGCATTTTTGGGCTTGGCTTGTGAGACATAAAGTTGTAGGGTATTCAATTTCCTTCAAAATTAGCTTTGGATGGAAAAAATTTGATGAAGCATGTGAAAGTTATGGCTGGTCAAAGTTCAGTTGACTTTTCCTGAGGAAACCCTAATTTAGAAACCTCTGATTCTTGATGATCTGAAATGTCCTTGATGAATCATGATCAACCCTTGATCAAATGATGAATTTTACTTCATATACTTGATGTTGGCAAAAAATCATGAAGTTTGACTTTGGTTTGACCACAGTTGACCTCAGTTTGACTTTTTAACTACTTTGACTGATTTTGACTTATCTGATCATCTGACTGAGCAAACCTTTGAGAAAAGTCTTGAAACTTGTCATGGGGATTCTTAAACATATATAAGATGTTATGAAGCTCACTTGAAGTCTTGGAAATCCATTTAGCCTGATTAAAGTCAAAACCCTAGTTTTGGATGCCCTGCTTAGGAGGATGCATTGTCTGAGGGAATTGTCAAATCTTCTAACTAATTGTGAACTTTGTGAACCTTGTGAACATCATTGTGAACCTTGTGAACCTCATAAGATGTCTTGTGAACATTTTGAACCTCATAATATGTCTTGTGAACCTCATAAGATGTCTTGTGAATCTTGTGAACCTCATAAGGTGTCTTGTGAACCTCATAAGATGTCTTGTGAACCTTGTGAACCTCTTAGTACACAAAGTCTTGTCTTGTGATGGCAAATTTTGGGGTGCAACACACGGCATTAGACTCCTTCTTTCCACTAGGGGGTTTCTTAGTAGTGCTTGAGGAAGAGGCACCCATTTGTATCTTACCACTTCTTATACAACTTTCCACACGTTCTCTAGTCATTATCAGCTCAGTTAAACCAGATGATGAGCTTCCAATGAGGTGACTATAAAAAGGACCATTCAGCGTATTCATAAACATATCCACCAGCTCCATGTCAGTCAAAGGAGGTTGAAATCTGCCAGCCAGGTCTCTCCATTTCTGGGCATACTCCTTGAAACTCTGCTTAGCACCCATAGACATGCTTTGGAGCTGCATGCGAGTAGGTGCTAAATCAGCATTATATTGGTATTTCCTATAGAAGGCCTCAGCAAGATCATTCCAATCACGAATATTAACACTTTCCAGTTGATAGTACCATTCCAATTGAGCTCCAGACAAGCTCTCTTGGAAGAAATGAATCCATAACTTCTTATCAGCAGTATGTGGTTGAATCCTCCAGACATAGGACCTTAGGTGTAGCTTAGGACATGAGTCACCATCATATATCACAAAAACAGGAACCTTGAAACCAATAGGTATAACCACTCCAGAAACTAAACTCAGATCTTCAAAATCAAGTCCAGAAGATTTTTGCAATTCCATGGCATTCATTCTATCTACCAGCATCTTGTACTTCTCCTCACTAGCAGGATCATGATAATAATTTGCCTCAGAATCAGAATTTCCCACAGTATCATGGAGACTACCTCCCTCTTTCTCAGAATCTTCTGACTCAGAATCCTCAACCCGTTCCTTAGTCTTGATAGGACCCCTGAACCTTCTTCCCAGATTGATAAGGCCTCCTGATTTCCTAGTCTTCTTCTTCTTCCTAGCCAGCAGTGTTTTCAGCTCATCTTGTCCCTTGGACAAGTTCAGGATCAACTCTTGGAATTGTGCATTCTGGGCCTGGAGATCTTTGACTGTCTATTCAAGAGCCATTTCTACTGAAATAAACAACGAGAAGATAAGATACATGTTCATAAGAAACTTGTGATGCAATGATATGGTATGTAAATGCATATGCAATGTTTTCAAGGACCGCAGGATTTAAATTTGGTTAAACAACCAGAAAGTAAACTTTTATTAGTAATCAATAAACTTGTTTGCCCATTGGGCTTACAATAAAATGAAATGAATACAAAGATGGGGTTTTAAGTCTCCCATGGACGTTTCCTCTTTGTGTTGAGGTATGAGTTGAGATTCCGCTCCTCGTGAAGTTGTTTTGTTATCTCTAGGATTCATTCTTGACTAGCTTTAAAATGAGTCTTAAAAGTATCCCTTTGCTCCTTCAACTGGATCCAGGACCTCTGTAACTCCTCCATGTCAGTGGGCATGTCTGGATGAAGAATGATATAGGAAGTATCCCCTTCAGCAACAGGCTCCATGGTAACTGGCAGGATAGCAGGATATGGCATCATAAGAGTTTGAGCACGTGCTCGTACCCATCTGAGATAAGGTTCCATAGGAATGGTGTACTTTGGTTCCAGAGTCTTTCTGTCAACCTTGTTCACTTTACCCCAAGCTCGTATGAACCTTTGTCAGTAACCTTGCAGATCGTTGTCGTAGTCGAACACAATACCCTGAATAAGCATGTCATGAGGACCATCACTCCGAGCATAACCAAACTGACGTAGTGTTAAAGAAGGATTGTAGGTAATTCCCCCTCTTATACCAAGGAGTGGCACATTAGGGAATTTCCCACAACGGTCAATGATAGTAACATTCTCCATAGATCTAGAACACCAATGAACATCTGAATGAGAAAGTGACATGATCCTCTTGGACCTCCTTAACCCTTGTTCATTCTTCATCAGTGATCGAGGAAGGTGAGAAATAAACCACCTAGACAATAAAGGTATGCAACACATCAGAGTTCCCCTCGCCTTCGTAGTACGAGTGTGAAGAGAATGTAGGATGTCTCCAAGTAATGTAGGCACTGGATTATGAGTCAGAAATATGTTGATAGCGTGTATGTCTACGAACTGGTCAGGATTAGGGAACAACACTAGGCCATAGATCAACAGGGCTAAGATCTCCTCAAAAGCATCATAACTCATAGCCTTCAGGAACACTTGAGCTTTCTCCATCAATACCTTAGCAAGAATACCCTTAACTCCACTTCTCGTTTCTAGGACAATGCCTGATTTTTTCAAATGTAAGGTTGCAACAATAACTTCAGGTTTAGGCTCTTTCTCCAAGCCTGTGAAAGGTCTCTGATCAAGGATAGGTATACCCAGTAGTTTGGAGAACTCTTCCATTGTAGGAACCAGCTGATAGTCGGGAAACGTGAAGCAATGATGTTTAGGATCAAAGAACTGAAACAAGACACTCATCATATCTTCATCGAACCCTGAAGTGACTAGATCCAGTAGGTGACCATGTTTCCTGATGAATTGGGAGTTTTCAGAAACTTGAGAGACCAATTCCTTAAGCTTAGAAGGTATTCCAACAAAGTTGATCTGGATAGTATTCCGACGAGTAGAAGCCATGACCTGCAACAAAGAACAAAGATAAATCCTTTGGTCCTTGAAATAGTTAGTGAAAATGCTACGCTTATGATGCATGATGATGCTATGATGTTATGCTCAATCACAAACATGTGGCACACACAAATAAGTCACACCATAGCCCTAGTTTTAGAGGCTTGCATGAGGTTTAAAGTAAGTACCCTCCCCTGAAGTTTAGTTGGTTCATCCTGTCCTACAAAAGTAACCAGGTTCTAAGGGATCTCAATATCATTGATCCTTCCCAAGGGTGGTTGTTCAGTAGGCAACTTACTTGCCAACCAAAACCCTCCAAGTTTAGGATCTCAATGAGCGTAGTATCGAGTATCAACCAACTCCAGTCTTCACCAAAGCTGGTTATCTCACTACTTTCTAAAGGCCAAGATAGGATGACTAGGGTTCTAAAAGTCAGTTAGTGTATTGACAACATATGGCAGCCTCATATTATCCTCACCTTGCTTAAGGAACATAAGCACCAACCAAGAAGTCACACTAACTATGGCCACCAGATCAACCATATCGGTATACGCCGTACCGTTTCCTTGGTCTATTGTCATTTACCTAAGGTACACTAGATCCGGGTTAGGATCTTTCACACATGAAGCCCAACAAGTATTATAAAGCAAACAAGGCAAACAATTTAAGTGATCTAATTCCTAAGGGTACCCCTCTTTTATTAAATCCCCAGCAAAGTCGCCAATTCTGTAACACGGCGGGAGAACTGAATTTCTATAAATGTTGCGGATAGCAAGAGTCGCCACTGACTTTTATTTTATCCAAAAGGAAAGGACATAAAAGAACAGGAAAGACCTTAAAAAGATTTTGAGTTCGGGGGGTAGGTTATACAAAGGGAAGGTGTTAGCACCCTTTATATCCATGGTTATCCATGGGCTCTTAGTTACTTAGCTCACTTTGAATTGTTTTGAAAAGGTGTAGTGTGTGATTAGAAACTTTCTAAGTACTTTGTAATGATCCTCGTATGGATGTATACAAAGACTTGATTTTGAAAATTTGTTTGAAAAGTGTGATGTAAAAAGTGTTTTGAAATGTGAGCAAGCAACTAAGAGGTACCTACCCTAGATTAAGTCTTTCATGTTCTCGTATGTTCTTTCAATGGTAAGACTATCCCTATTATTAAGGAATAGGTAGTCATTACCTTGGATGTATAAGGGACGTGTGTAGGGACATCTGAATATAGGCAACTGTAAGGTGTCTTTAGCAATTCGTAGGGACTTATCATCTTTTATTCGGAGAGACAAGATCATTTATCGTAGGCAACCTCGAATGGACTTGATCTTATAAACTGAAAGGGACCTGATGATATTTGTGAAGGGACTTTGCTTAAGACACCCTACTTGACCTTTTGAAATAGGCAACATGAGAGGTAACCCTAGAAAGTGCAAGATGGCGATCAAAGATCGACTTACGTGTGTGCATGTTCATATTCAAATATTTATCTTTTAAAGTTAATTATTCTAAGTTAATTTTAATTACAAGCATGTTATTCACACCCTAGAATTACTAACCATACATCAAATATATTCATAATAAAAATAGAACGAAAACCTAAACTATTACAAAGCTTCGGAACAATTACAATATAATCGAGAAATATAATAGAAATAAATAATAATAAATAAGCAATAATTAGTAATAATAAGAATTAAGATAAAAGGTTAGAAAAATAAGAATAAGAGAAAATAGGAAATTAGCACAAATAAATTAATATTAGAAAATATTTTAAATATTTAATAAAGAAAATAAGTTTTAATAAATACTAAATTATTCACATATTTAACAAATAATTAATGATTAATTATAATTTATAAAATATTAGGTTAAACTTCAAGGTTAAGAAAAATTAGGGTTAGGGTTATAATCATGAGAATTAGGTTTTTTTAATTATTAATTTAAATATAATCAATTTATTTACAAAATATATACAATATTAATAATATAAAATAAAATAAATATAACAAATTGATTTTTGGAAAATAAAGTTTGAATTTTAAAAATATGAATTTTTTGTATAAGAAATAATATAAACATTTTATTTTAGAAATTTGTTATTTAAGAGATTAATTAAATGAATATAATATAAATAAAAACAAAATAAATGAAAAAAAAATGAGAAAAATAACATACATGGGGCTGGGATTCGAACCCAGGCCCTAGGCTTCAATCCATCAGTCCCACAACCACAACCACCAGGCCAAACGTGTCTTGGTGTTAGCATCAGGGGTCACAATCCTTTTGTTGTAATCCTGTGAAAAATCAAATAAAAAGCAGCAAAACAAAATGGCCTGGGGGGGAATCGAACCCAGGATCATCACATTCACAAGCAAACACACAAACCAGCTGAGCCACATGGAGCGCGTTCAATATACATCCAGCAATAAATCCTTTTATTTTAAAACAAATTTTTGAAACTTATTGTGGCGCCAGGCTGCTTCATCTTCAACCTATTACCTGCAAAAATTCATACGAATTCAGCTACGATTTTTCTTACGAATTCTTTCATGTTCATGACCTGCGAAATTCAAACATCAATCAAATGGTACAATTTCATCAAATTAACTATGCCAATGAATTCCTCATGATTCATACGGTCTATCCATGTTCTTTGAATCCATTTATATTTGGTTAATCGTGAAACCCTAATTCGAAGCTTGGAACCCTAACAACGGTGTCCTTACGGTTTGGCCATGAAACTTCAATTTAAGCATCCAAAATCCATCTATGAGTCTTCACAAACAATAAAGCAACATCAAAATTCATTATAAACGCATGAATAATTAGAATTGGAAAATAAAAATTCAAGACAAAACAAGATTCGGTTGATGCATTTTATGATGTTATGGATGAAGGTGATGATGTGGATACGATCAGAGAGTCTCAAGGAAGCTAAATCAACCTTTACTTTGCCTTGAAAGTGTCTCTAAGTCCAAAACCGAATATGACTTTTTTGTGTGAAAATTTAAACTTTGTTCTTACTCTTGGAGGCTGCAAATTCGTCCTCTTGTACTTGTGATCAGTTTGTGTATATGTAGGGAGTTGAATTAGGTCAAAAGTTTTTAGATTTATGGGCTTTGTGGAGATTACTCGATCATGAAGATTCACTTCCTTCAAATATTGAAAATATCTTATAAAACCTTTATAAATTAGGTCAGTCTGATTTTACATGATTCCAATCATCTTTAATTGTTTTTTAAGATTTTCTAGAATGAAAATCATATCAAATATTGAGACTTTCATATTTTATTTTGATTTAAAATTATTTTTAATGTATAAAATCAAAATAAATAAAATTAAATTAAAAATAATCTGAATAAATGATATTTGGTTCGTGCATGATGTCATGGTAGTGATTGGGTCATAAAAATGCAAGCCCATGTGGAAAGAATTGGTTCTAAGGCCCCTCTTGCTCAATAAACCTCTCAAAAATTTCCCAACTTTGCAAAGACATATCTCCCTCAATTTTAAGGCTATAAGGGTGTTATTGTACATTTTGGAAAGCTTAAATAGTCCTATAACAAACCTCTTTGGTCTCATGTCCATATCTTTCACCATTCTCAAGTTATGCCCTTTGGAAGATGTTGACTTTTTCTTGACTTTTGAAATGACCTATAATTCCCTAGCTCATACCTTCCAAATGAAGCATTTTTGGGCTTGGCTTGTGAGACACAAAGTTGTAGAGAATTCAATTTCCTTCAAAATGAGCTTTGGATGGAAAATGTTTGATGAAGCATGTGAAAGTTATGGCTGGTCAAAGTTCAGTTGACTTTTCCTATGAAAACCCTAATTTAGAAAGTTCTGATTCTTGATGATCTGAAATATTCTTGATGAATCATGATTAAACCTTGATAAAATGATGCATTTTACTTCATAAACTTGATTTTGGCAAAATATCATGAAGTTTGACCTTGGTTTGACCACAGTTGACCTCAGTTTGACGTTTTAACCACTTTGACTGATTTTTGCATATCTGATCATCTGACTGAGCAAACCTTTTGGTAAAGCCTTGAAACTTGACATAGGGATTCTTGAAGACATGTAGGATATTATGAAGCTCACTTGAGGCATTGAAAGTTCATTTAGCCTGAGGGAACTTAAAACCCTAGTTTAGGATGCATTGCTTAGGAGGATGCTTTGTCTGAGGGAATTGTCAAACTTTCTGACTAATTGTGAAACTTGTGAACCTTGTGAACCTCTTGGGATACCTTAGTACACATTGTCTTGCCTAGGTGAGGGAAAATTTTGGGGTGCAACACATATTTTCTCCAGCAAGTTGAACACTCGTCTGTGACTTGCTCATACTTCACCAATAAATCAATATTCACTCATACTTATACAAAAGTCTTTAATACTCGTCCATATCTTGTTTATATAACACTCCTCATAGGTTCGACACTTGTCGTGTTCTTTGTTAACCAGTTGGTACTTGTCCGTATCATCATCTCTGAACACGCGTCAGCGTTCGTTTCTACCGATACTCGTCCGTATCATGGTCCTAAGGATGTTCATCCGCATCTTTAATCTATACACAGCGTCAAACACTTATACCTTTTATTCTTGACCGTGAGCACTCGTCCGTGTTTACCGTTCCCCAGTAAGTCACCAACAAATTAACTTTTCTCCTATCCGACATTCGTCCTATGTCGTGATACTTTCGGCAGTCGTCCCCTGCCAGGTGATCGTCCTTCACCTTTGGATGACCGTCCCTCATCCTTTCCCCAACGGAGTCTCCATTATTGGAACCCTTTTCTATCCGGAATTTGTCCTATGTCGTGATATTTTTAGCTGTCGTCCCCTTATAGGTGATCGTCCTTCACCTTTTGATGACCGTCTCTCATCATTTTATCCGATGGCCGTCCCCATCGTTGATCTTGTTGTATGTCGTGATAAACCCCGAGAGCAGCCGTACCCTGCTAGGTGATCGTCCTTCACCTCTTGATGATCATCCTTCATCATGCTTATCCGATGGCCATCCCTGTCGTCGACCTTTTCTATCCGACATTCGTCCTATGTCGTGATAAAGAGCAGTCGTCCCCTGCTAGGTGATCATCCTTCACCTTTTATGACTGTCCCTCATCATTTATTTCATTTATTCTTTAAACCGATGGTCGTCCCCATCGTTGTTTACTTTACTTTGCAAACCTGATGGTCGTCCCCATCATTGCCTTACTTTAATCCCCAGAGAACCTTGTTTCTTTCCTTGATGGTCGTCCCCATCATGATCTCCTTATTTCCCCAGCTTGTCGGTCGTCCCCGTCATTGCTTTTTCCCCCAGCAATCGTCCTCTGCTCGATGGTCGTCCTTCGCCGCCTTCATTGATAATCATGCTATACTACCTTTTACAATTTATATCCCTTTTCTTCTTCTATCCAGCGAGTGCAAATTTTGGACTGTCTTTGGTATTCAACCACAAGTTATCTTACTTGTCTGTTAAGCCAGGCGCTTACATCCTGCACAGCTAACTCATGCTTGAATAGGGGCAGATGTAAACACCCCAAATTTTCCCTCACTCTTTATCACACCATGGCTTGTGATATTTCATTTTTGCATAAGTTTAAGCATATCACCTCATATTGCATTTTTATTTCATCTGCATAGTTCAAGTTCATCTGCATCTAGGGTTTGTGATCTGAGCAATCCAAGATTCCATCTGAGCCATCCCAAGGGCCTCAAATCTTTCTAAGAGGGTCCATGTGTGTTCTATCATCATATTATGTCCCTCAAAGTTCAAAGAAGTCAAGAGATCACAAGAACTTGCAAGGCATGGAAGCAGAGCTAGGGTTTCCACTACATAGATGACCAAAATTAGGGTTTTGGTTTCAGAGGCCTTAACTCCATATTTTTGGGCCATTACTGTTTCTAATGTTCTTAAGATGTTATAAGTATCATGTGTACCAATTTTGATGAAGAAATTCATTGTGGAAGTCATCTGTTCACTAGGTAACTTCTTGAGCAAGTTAAGTCAAAATCAGGGCATCTGAGGCCCCCAACAATGGAACCAAAGGGTTATTTTCATCAAATTGAAGTTCTATGATATTTATTTGATCTTAGAAAAGGTTTTAAGTTCACAAGATTGAAGAATTTTGAGCCATTTGCAAACTTGCCAAAAATGGAAATGACTTGTAATGGAAACTTTCCATTTTGGGAAAGTTTTTCAACCTCCTCTTTCTCAACCAAAAATGCTTCAAATGAAAAATACTTGGTCATGAAAGTTGTAAATTAGGTCTTTCTCTTTTCAAAAAGTACTAGAACTTGTCTTGATTCATCCTAGAACTCAAGATATGGCCTTTCAAAGTTGTCAAAAATCCTAAAATTTCAAGTTTCATGCCAAAGAGGGATTTTGCAAATTGACATGTTAAGGCATTCTAATGACTTCAAATGGACACAAACACTTCATAAAATGTCAAAGAAACCTCTAAACATCATAATTGGTCCAAGTTTTCTTTGTTTTCATGCCTTGAACTTCAAGAAATCTCAAAAGGACCAAAACTCCCAAAAATTGCAAAATGGTATGAATCTCTTCATCCACTTGTGCCAGCATGCTAAAACCAATTCCATGGCTCTCCACAAAGTCAGCTGAGGCCAGACACTCCAAGAACTCAGGCATGCACCATGCCCATACCTCAAAGTACAAAATCTTGACTTTTTGCATTTCACACCATACCAATCATACTATGCCACAACAACTCTCTGAACCAATCACTATACATTATACAAACCTCAAGCAACACAAAACACATAACATTGAGGCCTGAATCTTGCTCATACTCAGATTTCCCAAAACTTGTCAAAAACTTCATTTCTTCGAAACTGACTCCTCAGCCAACAAAAATCACAAACTCTTCCACCAATCAACTCAACATCATCCCAGGAACATTTCCAACCCTTCACCATAGCCTAAAACACAGCCAAACACAAATACGATTTCTGGTGCAGCAGAGATAAAACCTTCAAACCAAGCCATACAAACTTGTTCTAAGCTTCACATCATCCTCAGGGGGTTCATTGAAGCTGAATTGCATGAAGGAGGAGGCCCGAAAGCCCAAAATCAGAAAGCTCAACCTCAGGTAACCTCAAGAACATTTTTTCCAGAATCATGTTTTCTTGTTAAAATATTGTTCTATATGCTCCACTGATCATTGGGATGTGTTTAGTTTTGAAAAGGATTGAGAAATGAGTATGTATGGTTGTTCTGAAATTTTTGACCTAGAACTTGTTTTCTTCGATTCAGCTTTGTTATGCATGATAAATGATTTTTGTTTGTGGATTCATGTTCTTGGATGTTAGAGGAGTGATTATGGGCAAGAAATTAGGAGATTTGATGCGTGTGTGAGTTTCTGGAAATTTGGATGGCCGGAGAATATGACTGGAGCTAGCTCAGGTCACCTGAAAATGTTTAGGGTTTGTAATTAGGGCTAATCTCCCCAGTTTGAACGTGGGTCGTAGGATTAGGATTAGCGCGTATTTGGAGGGTCCCGATTGTAAACAGCCCAAATTTGCCCTCACCCATTCACACCATGGCTTGTGATCTTTTCATGTGCATAAGTTCAATCATAGCATCTTATATTGCACTTTTGCTTCACTGCATTGATTCAAAGTCATCTGCATCTAGGGTTTGTGATCTGAGTTATACCTGAGCCATTTGAGCCACTCCAAAGGTCTTCAATCACTTCAAAGGGGTCCATGTATGTTCAAGCATCATATTATATCCTCACAAGGTCAAAGAATTCAAAGAATCACAAGAAATGAGAAAGGTATGGAAGTAGAGCCAGGTTTAACTACACAGATGACCTATAATTAGGGTTTTGGTTTCAGAGGCAATAACTCCAAATTTTTTGGTCATTCTTGTTTCTATTGGTCTCTATATGTTATAAGGATCATGCATATCAATTTTCATGAAGAAATTCCATGGGGAAGGCATCTGATCAAGAGTTGACTTCTTGAGCAAGTCAGTGCAAAATCAGGGCATCTGAGGCCCCCAATGACCCAACCAAAGGGTGTTCTCCATCATTTTGAATATTTATGATCTTTATTTGATCATAGAAGATGTTATAAGTTCACAAAATTGGAAAATTGCAAGCCATTTGCAAAGTTGCCTTTTTGGGAAAGTGACTTGTAATGAAAACTTGCCATTTTAGGAAAGTTTTTCAACCTTCTCTTTTTGATTCAAAAATGCTTCAAATGAGAAAACTTTGGTCATGAAAGTTGTAGAATGGATCCTCCCATTTTCAAAAAGTACAAGAACTCATTCTAATTCATTTTGGATCAAAAGTTATGGCTTGTCAAAGTTGGCAAAAATCACTTAATTTTCACTTTTGTACCAAAGAGGCAAAGTTGCAAAACCTCATGCCAAGCCTTTATGTGACCTCTAATTGACTTCTATGTATTACACAAACATGAAACATGACCTAAAAATCAGAATGCACCAAAGAACCTCCCATTTTCATGACTTATGCTTCAAGTAATCACAAAAGGGCCAAACTTTGTGAAAATTGCAAAACCTCACATAAACCCTAATCCACTTGCTGCATTGCCTCTAATTCATTTCCATGGTTCTCCTTAAAGCATGCTGAGCTAAGCCATGCCCTTGTACCTTGACTGCCATAGCCCATACCTCTTCTTACACAAAAGTTGACTTTATGCAAAATGGCCCATACCAATCAAGCTAGGCCAGCAACAACTCTCTGACCAATCACAACTTCACATACATGCCTCATGCATTACATTTTCAGATAATCTTGGAAGCTGAAGCCTCTCATAAGCCATAGTTCCCAAAACTCACCTCTTATGCATTTTCATTCGAATCTCATCACACAGACATCAAACCTCAAAACCAACTTCACCATCCATTCAGAAAAGCTTCATAGAGCATAAACACCCTTCATCTTACCTTGAACGTCCCTGAAACAGAAATATGATTTTTCATCCCCCTTGGTCAGAACTTCATCAATCTCAAAAACCAGCCATCATACACTCCAACTAAACCTCAAAGCACCTTCAGGGAGACCATTGGAGAAGCTTTGAAGCAGGGAGGCAATCTGAAAGCTCCAAACTGAAAGCTTCACCTCAGGTAGCTTCGAAAATTTATTTTTCCAAAAGCTTTGTTTTAAGTTCTCAACTTGTTAAGTTTGATTCCCTGAGTGCAATGAACCTTTTACTTTTGAAAATGATGAAGAATTGAGAGTGTATGGCTTGTCTGAAAGTTTTGCAAATTTTGTTCTTGGCTTCGAATCTTGTTAATGGCTGAAAATAAATTGTGTTTGAAGTTAGATTCAGGTTTAGGAAGGTTAGAGGAATGAATCTGGAGCTTTAGAGCTCCAGAAATGACCTAGAGAGTGATATTGAAATTCTCAGGGAGGGTTGTCACCGGAGAAGACGACCAGAGTTCTTCTCCGGTGACCTGAAAGTGATTAGGGCTTAATCTGTGATTAGGGCAAAGTTTGAATCTGGGCCATGCGATTGCTCCTTCCCGCGCGTGTTTGTGTGGCTTGGATCTCATGATTAGTCTTAATTTAGGTTTATTTATTTAATTAATATGGATTAATGAAGTTTGAACTTGGGCCCTTGGATGTGGCGCCAAGTCAATAGTCCCAAACCCAGATCAAATCCTGGCCTCTCCTTCTGCATACTTCTCATTTTATTTAAATTTATTTTCATTTTCATTGCATTTATTTACACGAATTATTAAAAATAGCAAATCATGTTTAAAAATTCTGAAAATTTTTGTCAAACATTTCATTAATTTTCAGGACCCAAAAATATTTTTATTTTTATTTTTTGCATTAAAAATCATTTTTAAATCATTTAAAAGTTTATTTTTAATTAGTTAATGAGAATTAATTAATTAAAAATGCATTTAGGTATTTAAAAATCACAAAAAAATTCACATTGCATTTTAAAACATTTAGAAACATTATCAAACTCTCAAAACAAATTTCTTTTTGGTTCTTGATGCATTTTGATCATTTTCATTGGAATTAAATTCATTTTAAGGCAATATTTTTGTTCAAACTTGGAAAAATCCATTCTGCCTAACCATTGAGAGTTTGATGATGGTTTTTCTTGCATTGCATCCTTCATAGCATGTAGTTTATAGGATAAATTTGGTTTGAATTGATCTTCCATTTTCATTTTGTTTTGCATTTTTCTTTGTGAGGTATCCCAAAACCCTAATTGACTTGAGAAATTCATAACTTGCACTAGGTTAAGAGTTAGGTCCCCTCCTTTGGGTAGTGAACTTGTGTGGGGTTAGGGTTCCTTTGATCCCATTTTCAATTTTTAGTCATGTCATTTGCTTCTGGTTTTGAATTTTTGCATTGCATGTTGTATGTAAACCCTAATTTGTGCCTTCCTTTGCATCCATCTCTCATTTGCTTGCATACATGGCTTGCCATGACATTTTGTGCATCCACATGATTCATAATACATCTTAGGACATATTAGAATCATGTTTGATCATTGCATCATTCCTTTGCTATGTTATATTTTCATTCCACTTCATAAACATTCTTGAATCTTTATGGTTCAAAGCATGCCTCATTTGCATCCTTATGCTTGTTAATCACTCTCATCTCTTGTCATGTGTTTGCATCATCCCTTAGCATCCTTAACATCTTGTTTATGCTTCTGGTTTTGGTTTGCACCATGGCATTTCATCTCATTTGCATTGCACTTCATTTCTTTTGCTAACTTTTCAGGTGGTAAGTTGTTTTGGGAAGTGAATTTGCCTTCACTTCTCACAATCTCTTCTCATCCCTCTCTTGCATCATTGCTGCATTTTATCTTGTCTTTGTGTGATCTTGCTCATTCTTTCTCTTTCCTACTTTCTTTCTTCAAGCAACTTGTCTTCTTAAGTAAAGCAAGTTGTCTTGCTTCTCTCTGCTTCTTTCTCCTTTCATCTGCTTCTTTCCTTGGTGGCTCTTTGAAGATTCTTTCTCTCTTAAGCCTCACAAGCCCTAGGATACCCAAGCATGATCATAATTAGGGTTTGATTAGTCCCCCATTGGTTTTACTTTTGTGTCATCTTTGAGTCTTCTCTTCTCATCTCATAATCAAGGACTAAACCCTAAAGGTTTTAAGGCTTTGTGATTAAGCTTGTGCCTGCATCCTTCTATTAGGATGGAGTGTATAACTTTAATCCTAAGTGTTAAACCCTTAATGTGTTTAAATCCTTTAATAAATCCATTTAATAATCACTAAGACAATAGCTTGTAACTTGGGCCTTGCATTAGGGTTCCAATTCTTCCTTAATTGGTTAAGAAGGACTAACCCTAATGTTAATGGACAAGTCCCCCTCAAGTTGTCTTACAAATCATAAAATCCATTTCTTCATCTTATCATTAACTAAAATCCATTTAATAAAGATTTTGTTTTTTCATGAGGTTAATCCCTAATCATGGGTTAAGTTGAGGAGCCTTCCTCAGCTTAAATGTTCTCATCTATTATCCTTCTATTAGGATGGTGTAATGAGTCCATTAAATCCTTGATTATGGCTTAAACTCATTACTTAACACTAAACAAAAACAACAAAAATATCTAAATAAATTCAAGTAGGTTAATGATCTTAATCCTACATCATGGTGATTAAGTGTGAGGTGCTTACTTCATACTTAAGGTATTCTCATTACCCCTAATCAGAGGGAAGATGTGATGAGTTTACTAACCCTTGGTTTAGTCTTAAGCTCATTTTCCTATGGCAAACTTCCAAAAGCAATAAAATACTGAAAACTCAAAAACAAACAATAATCGTCTCCTTCGGGATTCTTTTCTCATCATCTTCACTCACAAACGAGAACTCGCTTCTTCCGTCTAATG
This sequence comes from Lathyrus aphaca, assembly GCA_963966055.1. Lineage (NCBI taxonomy): Eukaryota > Viridiplantae > Streptophyta > Magnoliopsida > Fabales > Fabaceae > Lathyrus > Lathyrus aphaca. The sequence continues at coordinate 296,227,112 of OZ014519.1, read as the reverse complement.
CAAGACAGTTTGCACCTGAGCCAGACAGGTCATCCACTTGAGCATAAACAAGTAAGCAGTTCACGAGTCAATTTACCTTTCAGTCTCTTTGGGTCGAACTACGGTGTTTTGACTTCCTCATTGCACGAGAGGATACGTAGGCATAACTTAACTGTTATCGAACAAAAGTCTCTGTATATTCCCCCTCTTTTAGCATCATTCTTTAAGCCTCATTGTCTTGAGCATTTCATTCTTGTTCTCACACTGACACTTCTCTTATACACTTCACATTTCTTTCACACTGACACTTGCATTCTTTCCAGCTTTGATACATAAATTGCACTGACACTACCCCTTTAAAACACAAATCTTTTAAGCGTGGATCCCGTCGAGTACGGCGGACAATCTGGGTGCTAATACCTTCCCAGGTTGTAACCAACCCCCTTTCTCAGTCTCTCTGGTTCACAACCGTCTTATCCATCTTTTCTCAGGTTTATGCAACATTACCTTTCCTCTGGGATAAAAATGCCTAGCTGGCGACTCTTCCCTTGAGTTCACCCTTGTGTGTTCTCTCCCCTTTCACCGACCGTTCGAGTCTGTACCCCTTTTGACCAGGCATCATTTGGTGGGAGCGACAGCTTGGCGACTCTGCTGGGGACCCTTATACTGTAACCAGGGCTTCGGGTTCTTTTTGTGGGTTCCTCCTAGCGCTTGTTTGATTTGTGTTTACTGGGGTGTTATGTGCTAACTGTGCTTATATAGTTTCTTTATTTATTGCTTTATGTACAGCCTTATTTATTGCTTTCTTTACAGTTTTCACATTTTTCATACTGTCATTATCATTGCTGGATCTGCTCTTCTGTCTTGATGGGTGAGGTTTCATTGAGAGTTTGAGGTCCTATACCTGGGACCTGAGTGACACCTAGGCTAGAGTGGTTCATGTTCTTTCCCATTCCATTTCGGTCTGGTGCGGGAATATGAAACACGGTTCAGATGTGGGTTTCTTCTTGAGAACTCTGTGCTACAGATTTCCTGTAGTGCTAGGGCTATCTGGGAAGCCTGCTAAGTCTGGATGACCTTTATTATGACCTTCAGAAACTGAGGTGAATTAGAGGAGAATCTTTTATGGATATTGTAAACACTGTACCTCCGGGTTAGAAGTGTTTACACTTCTCATAACTGATCCAAGTCTGAGGATCCTTGTTTTAGAACACAACATATGAGGGGGTTGGGATGTTTACAGGTTTGCAGGTACCCTTGACCACATCATACCCTGTTACTTTGTTAAGAGTACCTCATTTTGGACAGTTCTTGTGATTTAACCCTGGATATGTGGCTCTTTATTTGAGTCCCCCACCCTGGTTACTGGATTTTTGAACCTCCATCTGGACTTCTTGAACATACATGGACTTTATATCAAGGCAGATAAATCAGATCCAGCTTGATCACAAACCCTTGCATATCATTTGCATACTCATCATTTGCATCATTTAACATTTGTTTGTTTGTTTTTCAGGGTATCCACATCATATCTGGCTTGGTCTTGACCCCTTCATCTGCAGAGACCTCTGTTTCATCAGTTATCTGCCTCAGCTACCTTCATCATCACCAACACTAGCCTATCAGTGGCTGATCTCCAGTACCAGTCTTGATCTTCATCAGCACTTGTCTTCAGCTCTTCATCAGCAGTCATGGCTACACCCAGGAAGAGCAACATATCTTACCATTTCTTTGAGCCTGTGTTGACTGGGATCCGATAGGTCCAGTCACTTATCACCCCAGACCATATCCCTTTATTTAGAGAGCATTATGGAGGTATCCTTGATATGGTTATGGACCTGGACCCTTCTCAGAGGAGTATGATCCACACCTGTCTACAGTTTTATGACCCTCCTTTGAGATGCTTCACTTTCCAAAACTTTCAGCTAGGACCTCTGTTAGAGGAGTTTTCATCATTGATTGGAGTACCTGTCAAGGGTGGTGTCCCCTTCAACCCAGAGATGACTTCTCCCAGCAATGGAGAAGTAGCAAAAGCACTATACCTGGAGCCTACTTTGATTGAGCAAAACATGACAACAAAGGCTGGGATCCCTGGTTTGCACTTGGATTTCTTGATTTCTCAGGCCATCCTGAAGGCCTCTTTGGGAGAATGGAGGGCAGTCTGTGCATTGTTGGCCCTCAGCATATATGGGGTTATACTATTTGCAGATGAGCCCAAATTTATCAGCAAGAATGCCATTCATCTCTTCCTTCTGAGGAGCCCAGTACCTACATTGCTGGGAGATTTCTATTATTCCATTCATCATAGGAATGAGAAACAGAGAGGGAAGTTGGTGAGATGCTGTGCTCCTTTGTTTCACACTTGGCTGCTCAAACACTTACCTAAGACAGATGCCTTCCTGAATCCTCACCAACAGAAGAATTGGGCTAAGAGACTTATTGCTTTGACTTCAGATGACATCAGATGGTGCACCCAGAGCACCAAAGGCAAGGACATCATCACTAGCTGTGGGCAATACCCAAATGTACCTCTGATAGGAGTAAAGGGTTGCATCAATTACAATCCTTTGCTGTTTAAGAGACAACTGGGCTATGCATTGGTCCACCCTCCTAGAGTGCAAGATTTAGCTAAGACCCTGTATTGTGAGATAAAGCCTAACTTAGCTGCTGTCAGACAAGCATCCTGGGCTTGGGACAACATCCATACAAAGGGGATGGCTATTCTCGGGAGGTGTAATAATGTTGCTTCAGCCCAATACTATGAGTGGTCCCATGATAGAGCTCAGATGACTAGAATGCCCTTCACCATTGAGGATATACCTGGACCATCCACAGTACAGCCAGCAACCACTGTCAGCCTGGAAGAATTTGAGAAGCTGAAGGAGAGGAATGAGAATCTGTCTCAAGCTCTGAAGAAGACACTCTGGGAGAGGAGTGATGGTCGTCTGGACATTGAAAGGTTGGAGAAGCTTAGGGTGGAGCAACTGGCCAAGATTGAGAAAACAGAGGACTACATCAAGAAAGCAAGAGCTGGGGAGCAAATATTGAAGAATGCCTGTAAAGAGGCCAAGCTTCAGAAGGCTAGGACTGATCTCTATCTGCAAGAAAGTCATGCTAGGTGGGTCAGGATCACTGAAGCCCGTACTCAAGAAGATCAGAGAACTCAAGCCAGGATTGAGCAATTAGAGGCCAATGAAAAGAAGCAGCAGGAAGCTTTGCTGGCAGCCCAGAAGGAGATTTCAGAGTTAAAGCTTAGGGCTGGTTTGAAGAGGTCAAAGGACCAAGACAGGCACAAGAAGTTGACCACTGCCATTGCCACCAGGAACCTCCTCATCAGGACTATTACAGAGCATCCAGCTGGTCCAGTGACTGAGGCACTTTTGAAGGAGGTTAAGGAGGATGAGTTTGGATTAGATGTTTGACTTCTTTGCTTGTTGTTCATTTCCATTTTATGTACTTTTCTTTTGTGTTGTATTTTGACCCTCCAGGGGCATGTGATGTAAAACAAACTATGTATTATTCACCATTTGTAATATATTTGTCAGTTTGTTTCATTGGATTCCTTTCTCTCAAGCAACATCAAAGCATCTTCCTCGAGGTCTGGAAAGGTCAAAACCAAGAACCAAGTCAGATACCTTGGAAAACGAATAAGCATACTGCATTGCATACTAACTTTTTTTTTGTTTTGTAGGTTTTGTCATTATTTTGTTTGTTTCTAACTCTATTGTGCTTCAGGAAATATTGCTCGTAGAAGAGTGTTCCCTGTCAACCGTGCACACCGGTATCCTACTCGCAACAACCTTCCGGGTATTATAATGGAGCAAGTACAGCAAGACCTGACCGAGGTCAGAACCCAGATGGCTAATGAAAGAGTGGAGATGAGGAACCAAATGGCCCAATTCATGACAGTGATGACTGGCTTGGCCCAGAGACAAGAAAGGTTAAGGGCATTGGTAGAAAGACAGAGTCCCGAGGAACCTCATCCTGGGACTGGAGGAACAAGTAACAATGAGAGGGGACAGCCTCATGTTAATCCACCTGTATTTGGACCTCATCTAGATCCGGAAGTCAACATCCCGGGTAATGTGCAAGGAAATACTATTGGGGGGAGGATCTTACAAGAAGACACCCAAGAGGAGCAATTCACTGTCATGGGAGATGGGGATGAAGTCTATGATAGGAGGTTTGATGAAATTGCTGAGAAGTTGAGATATCTGGAATCTCAAAACTCCTTGGGTTTTGATGTAATGGATATGGGGTTAGTGGATGGGGTGAAATCCCCCACAAGTTCAAACCCTCGTGCTTCGAGAAATACAACGGAACCTCTTGTCCACGAACTCACCTGCAGTCTTTTCGGGGGAGACTTAAAGCATATACCATGTGTCGCTCCCACCAAAATGACACCTGGTCAGAAGGGGTACAGATGTGAACGGTCGGCGAAAGAGAGAGAACACACAGGGGTGAACTCAAGAGAAAGACAAGAGTCGCCAGCTAGGCATTTTTATCCCGAAGGAAAGGTAATGCTGCATAAACCTAGAAAAGATGGATAAGACGGTTGCGAACCAGAGAGACTGAGAAAGGGGGTTGGTTACAACCTGGGAAAGTATTAGCACCCAGATTGTCCGTCGTACTCGACGGGATCCACGCTTAAAAGATTTGTGTTTTAAAGGGGTAGTGTTAGTGCAATTTGTATATCAAAGCTGGAAAAAGAATGCAAGTGTCAGTGTAAAAGAAAAGTGAAGTGTATAAGAGAAGTGTCAGTGTAAAAAAAAGGATGAAATGCTCAAGACTGAGGCTTAAAGAATAATGCTGAAAGAGGGGGAATATACAGAGACTTTTGTTCGATAATTGTTAAGTTATGCCTACGTATCCTCTCGTGCAATGAGGAAGTCAGAACACCGTAGTTCGACCCAAAGAGACTGAAAGATAAATTGACTTGTGAACTGCTTACTTGTCTATGCTCAAGTGTATGACCTGTCTGGCTCAGGTGCAAACTGTCTTGCATTAGACGGAAGAAGCGAGTTCTCGTTTGTGAGTGAATGAGATGAGAAAAGAATCCCGGAGGAGATGATTATTGTTTGTTTTTGTGTTTTCAATCTTTTATTTCTTTTTGAATTTGTCATAAGTTAATAAGCTTAAGCCTAAACCAAGGGTTAGTAAACTCATCACATCCTCCCTCTGATTAGGGGTAATGAGAATACCTTAAATGTGAAGTAAGCACCTCACACTTAATCACCATGATGTAGGTTTAAGATCATCAACCTACTTGTAATTATTTAGATGTTTTTGGTATTTTAGTTTAGTGTTAAGTAATGAGATTAAGCCATAATCAGAGATTTAATGGACTCATTACATCATCCTAATAGAAGGATAATAGATGAGAACATTTAAGCTAAGGAAGGCTCCTCAACTTAATCCATGATTAGGGATTAACCTCATGACAAAACAAAGCCTTTATTAGAGTGGATTTTAGTTAATGATAAGATGAAGAAGTGGATTTTATGGTTTGTAAGACAACTTGAGGGGGACTTGTCCATTAACACTAGGGTTAGTCCTTCTTAACCAGTTAAGGAAGAATTAGAACCCTAATGCAAGGCCCAAGTTACAAGTTTGATGTCTTGATGATTATTAGATGGATTGATTAAAGGATTTAAACACATTAAGGGTTTAAAACTTAGGATTAAAGTTACACACTCCATCCTAATAAAAGGATGCAGGCATAAGCTTAATCACAAAGCCTTAAAACCTTTAGGGTTTAGTCCTTGATTATGAGATGAGAAGAGAAGACTCAAAGATGACACAAAGGCAAAACTAAATGGGGGACTAATCAAACCCTAATTGTTATCATGTTTGGTTGTTCCTAGGGTTTATGAAGCTTGCAAGAGATCTTCAAGAGAAAAGCCACCAGGAGAAGAAGCAGATGAAAGGAGAAAGAAGCAAGGAGAAGCAAAACAACTTGCTTCACTTAAGAAGACAAGTTGCTTGAAGTAAGAAAGTAAGAGATGAACATGAATCGAGGTGTAAGTATTTACCACGATGGATAGGTCTTAGTATGGGAATGTTCACAAACAAATTCAAAACATTTCTCATAAAAGACAAAAACAAATAATAAGCGACTATCCTGCGGGAACTTCTCTTTCTCATCTCATTCATTCTGAACGCGAACTCGCGACGACTTGTCTCGCATGCAAGACAGTAAACGCACTCGTACCAGACGAGCCTGCAACACCTGAGCATAGACATACGCAGTTCCAGCTATAAAAAACATAAATAAATAGTTCCCGCCTTAGTTAGGTGAACTACGTTGACTCTAATCCTCATTTTCCCGATGAGTTACATATGCAGCGGGGTAGGGCCCGTTCGAGCACATTCTTTATTTTCCCTACATTTCCCCCTTTCCTTTAATTTTCTTTTCCATATTCCTTTCCTATTCTAGTTCCAGTTAGCAGTTTTTTTCCAGCAGCACTCTTATTTCTTACCCTTTGAAACAAACAAACAAGCATGGATCCCGTCTGTCGCTCCCGATAAATGGGAATAACCCAAATAAGGGTACGGACGCGAACGGTCGGCGAAGGGAGGGTGTGAGAACACACAGGAGTGAACTCACAGGAAATGAATAGAGTCGCCGGCTAGGCATTTTTATCCCGAGGGAAAGGTAATGCTGCATAAACCTAGGAAAAGATATGGATAAGACGGTTGCGAACCAGAGAGACTGAGAAAGGGGGTTGGTTACAACCTGGGAAGGTATTAGCACCCAGAATGTCCGTCGTACTCGACGGGATCCACGCTTAAAAGATTTGTGTTTTAAAGGGGTCGTGTCAGTGCAATTTGTGTATAAAAGAGCTGGAAAAGGATGTACAGGTGTCAGTGTAAGAGAAGTGAAGTGTATAAGTGAAGTGTCATTGTAAGAACAAAGATGAAATGCTCATGATAATGAGGCTTAAAGAATGAAGCTGGAAGGAGGGGGAATATGCAGATACTTTTGTTCGATAACTGTTAAGTTATGCCTACGTATCCTCTCGTGCAATGAGGAAGTCAGAACACCGTAGTTCGACTCAAAGAGACTGAAAGATGAATTGACTTGTGAACTGCTTACTTGTCTATGCTCAAGTGTATGACCTGTCTGGATCAGGTGCAAACTGTCTTGCATTAGACGGAAGAAACAAGTTCTCGCTTATGAGTGAATGAGATGAGAAAAGAATCCCGGAGGAGACGTTTATTGTTTGTTTTTGAGTTTTCAATCTTTTATTGCTTTTGAAAGTTTGTCATAAATTAATGAGCTTAATCCTAAACCAATGGATTTAGTAAACTCATCACATCCTCCCTCTGATTAGGGGTAATGAGAATACCTTAAGTGTGAAGTCAGCTTCTCACACTTAATCACCATGATGTAGGGTTAAGATCATTAACCTACTTGTGATTATTTAGATGTTTTTGTGGTTTTTGTTTAGTGTTAAGTAATGAGATTAAGCCATAATCAGGGATTAAACAGACTCATTACACCATCCCAATAGAAGGATAATAGATGAGAATGTTTAATCTGAGGAAAGCTCCTCAACTTAATCCATGATTAGGGATTAAACCCATGACAAAACAAAGCCTTTATTAAGTGGATTTTAGTTAATGATGACATGATGAAGTGAGTTTTAGGGTTTGTAAGACAACTTGAGGAGGACTTGTCCATTAACACTAGGGTTAGTCCTTCTTAACCAATTAAGGAAGAATTAGAACCCTAATGTAAGGCCCAAGTTACAAGCTTGATGTCTTGGTGATTATTAAGTGAATTGATTAGAGAATTTAAACACATTAAGGGTTTAACACTTAGGATTAAAGTTATACACTCCAGCCTAATAGAAGGATGCAGGCATAAGCTTAATCACAAAGCCTTAAAGCCTTTAGGGTTTAGTCCTTGATTATGAGATGAGGAGAGAAGACTCAAAGATACACAAAGGTAAAAGCTAAGTGGGGGACTAATCAATATTCACATGCTCGGATGGTCCTAGGTTAGTGAGGCTCACTATCCTAATGAAGAAAGAAAGAAGAAGAGAAAGATGAAAGGAGAAGCTCCATGGTGGCCTAGGCACACCTCAAGTTAAGAACGAATAGAAGAAGATGAGGAATAAGATAAGATGAATAAGAAATAAGATAAGAAGACGAGAATGCGATATGAAGAAGAAATAAGATAAAGAGATGAGAATGCGATGAAGAGGAGATGAGCAATGCACAAACAGAGCCTACACCAGTAGGACTTCCAGATGCAACGACATGCAATAAGTATAATCGGGCCCCAGTGGTACCTAACAGAGAAGGTCCGTTGCCTCCTCAATAAGCGCAAAAAGAAATGTCAAGTCCAGAATGATCTCAACAGTCAATCACAATTGTCCATCATCGTGGTATCAGTCTAATGTGGTCTTCCCGCACAAAAACGACAAACATAAAGAAACAAGATTAAAATAATATTTATCAAGACGAGCCTTCAATTCCAAGAAATAGTCCACTGTTTATCTCAAATTGCATCCAAAATTCTACGAACACTAACAAGTCAATAATCCATGAGCAAACAAACAACCATACGGCTATCATCAAGCCAAATTCGACATCCTCGAAATCAAACCATAAACCTACAAAACAACGTCCAAATCTAGAACCAAGATTAGATGCAATCCTAATTAATTTAAACAAAAAATAGAAAATCTAAACTATAGAAAAACATACACAGAACTAACAAAATTAAGATTAAAATAAATAATAAGTAAAAAAACTAAGTTAAATCTAAACCTAAATCTTGACAAATGTTAATAAAAATAATTAAATATATATAAAAAAACGAGACAATAAGAGATTGCAATGAATAACAAGTGAAAACATGAGGGTAATGTAGCTAGAACAGTGGTGAGATCAGCGATTTATCAATGGGCTTGAACCAAAAGCCCATATCCAGCAGACAACCAACTTGAAAATTAAAACAAAATGCAAATGTAAATAAGATAAACAAAACAGGGTTTGCTTTTTAAAAAAGAAATGAGACACATAGATCAGTAAACGATCCAAAAAGAAAAAAAAGAAACGAAACCAAAATCAAAACTCAAAACACGTGGTTCAGAGTAAATCCACCCCTTCAACATATTCTCATCGGACTTCCTTTCCATATCCATTCCGACTTCGACTTCCCAAATCGCAACTGAACCCTCACCGTCAATTGGATTCGCCTTCGATCTTCACTGGGAAATGCCTACAGCACCACGACCTCGATCGCGACCTTTCTCTTCAGCAATTTCACGGTCTGCTTCCCAGCTTTAATCGCGGTTCCGATTTGACGAAACAACGAGAAATCGTGCGCCTCTTGCGAGCTCCTCTTCTCCGACTCGGCTTGTGCGTTTTGGTTCGACTGTTAGAGTTTTTTTGAAAGGGGTTGGTGTTTGTTGAAGAAAATTGGGAGGGTTTGTGTTCGCTTTACTGAAGGTGAGTTTTGGGGTTCACGATATCTCTCACCGTTTCAGATTTTCTTTTCTGTTTTCTCTTCATCTTCAAATCTGTTTTGTCTTTTGGTCTGAGATGGAAATCGCCACTGTGTTGTTGGGGTTTTGAAGATGAATTGAGTTGATGAGTTGTGGAAGGTTCGGTTGATGGCGCGGTGGTGATGGTGAAAACGTGATGCGGGTTGAAACAAGGGTGGTGGTTTAGGATGAAGAGCTGAAGGAGTGATGAGGGGATGTGGTTGGTTCTGTTCGTGGAAGGCTGAAGAGTTTATGAAGATGAGACAGGGGATGAAGACCTGCGTTGGTGTGTATGTTGAATGAAGAGTTATGAGTTTGTTATTCAGATTTGATGGAGAATGTTGAACAGGGATTACGATTTGGCGAAATTGATGAGGAAGAGGAGTGATAGAGATTTTGAGCGGTGATGATGTTATGGAGATGAAGGTTTGTGGAAGGTTGATATGAGTTGAAGAAGAGGAAATGTTTTTGGCGTGTTGGGTGATGAGACAGGTTTCTACAATTTGTGTTGGTTTGTTGAAGTTGTGTGATGTTCATATGGTAACAAAGGTGGAATATAGTGGGGATGGCTCGGTTTTCGTGATCTCATTCTTCTTCAAATTTGTTTCACAACATGTTTATGTTATTGATGGGTGATGTGTTCTTGAGCAATACCATGAAGATGAAATGAGATGTGAGTTAGTATGAAGAGGATGTTGAATTTTGGGTTGAGTTTTGTTGGAATGAAAATTGATGAAGGTTATGTTGGTGTGAGCTAGTTGAGAAGATTGGTTGTGTATGTGGATAGGTTTTGTTGGTGGTGGAGGCGCCGTTTTCTGGCTTGTTGCCTCATACCTTTTTTCTCCCTCTTTCATTAGGGATCCGTGTCCTTTTCTTTTATATCTAGGTCAAGGTCTCCTTTTATGACTTTGTTTGGTAAATGGGCCAAGATAGACACAAAAAGGATGATATGGGCTTAATGAAATTCTTTTATTTTATAGTGGTTTTTGTGTGTATAATGATAATGATGAACTTGAGTTAAAACGGTAGATGGATGGTAATGATGGAAATGAATAGATATGAATAATCGGCATATGAATATGATTATTATAAATGGTAATTACAAATGGAACATGAAAATGAATGGGTATTTGAAATTGGTTATGACAATATTGAAATAAAAGTTTGGATTATTATTCGAAATGACTCAAATTTGGATAGAAAAATTGAATTGGATCAATGATGGATTTATAGATAAATGGAAAGTGAAGTTGGATTGAATAAAAAGAAATGGATTTAAAAATGATATGGGATGTATAAAATCGGATAATGGATAGGAAATGAATATGGGAAAAAAAATTGGCTAGAAATATGGACAATGAATAAAACTCGAAATAAACTTTAATGGACTCCACCAACACCTTTCACTGATTGAGTTTGATCCAACAACCGCACTAGAACTTCTACTAACAATTCTGATAAAAACGTGAAGCAAAATGCCACCAAACAATTCTCTGAACTAATCAACCATCTGAATCCGTGGCCAAATAAGTCTTGAATCACTTCAAATCTTTCACAATCAAATCACTTGGAAGATAAATCCACAAATGAACAACTAAACAAATAAAATGGCCCAAAGCTCCTCGTGAACCACAACTTGACGACCTAGCGAATTCAACACACCACAACTTGACTTTGAATGCTCATTTCCTGAGAAATAGCCCAGATAACTTGCACTTGAAGAAATCCCCTCATAAATCGATGAAGAGGAAAATATCCTGATGATGAACCTGATGAATAAGTGAACAGTCTTCAGACGCGAAGTCCTTGGAGACCACAAAATCAGGAAAATAAACCCTAATTTTGACCAGAGCATAAGAAAATGATGTCATTGATTGCTGCATAGTGAAATCCTTAATTCCTCTGATAATCTGCAAACAATGACGTGAACCCTAATTCTTCCGATGATCTTGATCCCATGTCTTAGGATCCTATGCAAATGATATGCAAAATGCGTATGAATGCGAAACGAAAAGCCAGAATAAAACTAGAAAACCAAAGGGCAAATTTAGGGTGTCTACACCGTCGGGTACTGCGGACGATATGGGTGCTAATACCTTCACAGGTCGTAACCGACTCTCGAACCCAGATCTTTGGTTCGCAGGACCTTTTCCTTTCCTTCTTCCTCAAGTTTGTGCAGCATTACCTTTCTCATTCATTCGGGATAAAAATGTATGGCTGGCGACTCTACCTTTTCTGTGCCACTTTCGCGTTTGTACTAGGATGAAAATCCTGGGAGCGACAAACGCGAATGGTAGCATCTCATGCCAGTCTTTGTATGTCACAACCATCTTCTGCACGATCTTCTTGATGTTCTTGTTGGCCGCCTCGACGGCTCCATTCATCTTCGGGCGATATGGAGAAGAGTTGTGATGCTCTATTTTGAAATCCCGACACAAGTCAGCCATCATCTTATTGTTGAGGTTAGAACCATTATCAGTGATGATTCTTTCGGGAATTCCATACCGGAAAATGATGCCCCTCCTAATAAACCGGGCTACCACTTGTTTAGTAACATTGACATAAGACGCCGCTTCGACACACTTCGTGAAATAGTCTATAGCAACCAGGATGAAGCGATGACCGTTGGAAGTTGTTGGCTCGATCTTGCCAATCATATCAATTCCCCACATGGCGAATGGCCAAGGTGAAGACATGACACTCAAAGGATTCTGAGGTACATGGACCTTATCGGCATAAATCTGGCACTTGTGACATTTACGAGAGTATTTACAACAATCAGATTCCATGGAGATCCAATATTATCCCGATCTCAACAGTTTCTTTGCCATAGCATGTCCTCCAGCATGGGTACCTAAGGAGCCTTCATGAACCTCTTACATCAACAGGTATGCCTCGTTTCTATCCACGCATCTGAGCAGAACCATGTCGAAGTTTCACTTATATAGCACATCATCTTGATTCAAGAAGAATCCACCTGCTAGTCTTTTGAGAGTCTTCTTGTCTTTACTAGATGCCCCAGTCGGGTATTCTTGAGTCTTTAAGAAGTGCTTGATATCATGATACCAAGGTTTGTTATCTTCACCACTGTCAACTACATAGACATAGGCGGGTCTTTCAAGACGGGAGACCATGATTCGAGGCACAAAATTCTCTTGACAAACTTTAATCATGGATAACAAAGTTTCTAGAGCATCAGCGAACTGATTTTCATCTCGAGGAATATAACTCAGCTTGACTCTGGTGAAGAAAGTTAGCAGCCTCCTGGTGTAATCCCTGTAAAGAACCAAGTGAGGTTGATGAACTAACCATTTGCCATTGACTTGGTTTACCACCAGAGCATAATCTCCGAACTTCTCGAGGTTCTTGACTCACAAGTTGATTGCCTCTTCAACCCCCATGATGCAAGCTTCATACTCTGCCTCATTGTTATTGCATTCAAAAGTCAACCGAGCAGCTAAAGGTGTATGGACCCCTTCTGGTGAGATGATGACAACACCTGCTTCGCTTCCGTTCATGTTCACAGCTCCGTCAAACATCAACTTCCATTTGGATTCAGGGTCTGGCCCTTCCTCTGGAAGTGGTTCTTCACAGTGTTTCAACTTGAGGAACATGATGTCCTCATCCGGAAACTCAAATTTCATGGGTTGATAATCGTCAATTGGCTGCTGAGCCAGGTATTCAGACAATACATTCCCTTTGATTGCTTTTTGCAAAGTGTACTGGATATCATACTCCGTTAGAATCATCTGCCATCGGGTTACCCTTCCTGTTAGAGTCGGCTTCTCGAAGATGTACTTTACATGATCCATCTTAGAAATTAGGAGAGTGGTGTGAGTCAGCATGTACTGTCTTATTCGGCGAGCAGCCCATGTCAAAACGCAACAGGTTTTCTCGAGTAGTGAGTAGCGTGTCTCACAATCGGTAAACTTTTTGCTAAGGTAATAAATGGCGTGCTCTTTTCGACCAGACTCGTCTTGCTGACCCAACACTCATCCCATCAATCCTTCAAGCACAGTAAGATACATGATCAAGGGTCTCCCTGGCACTGGAAGCATGAGAATTGGAGGTTCTAACAAATACTCCTTGATTCGGTCAAAGGCTTTCTAACAGTCTTCATTCCATTTGATGGCCTGATTTTTCCTCAGAAGCTTAAAGATGGGCTCACACGTGGCTGTTAGGTGCGAGATAAATCGTGCAATATAGTTTAGTCTCCCTAAGAAACTACGCACTTGCTTTTTAGTCTTTGGCTCAGGCATCTCCTGGATGGCTTTTACTTTGGCCGGGTCAACCTCAATTCCCCACTCACTAACAATGAAACCTAGTAACTTGCCAGAACGTACCCCAAAAGTGCATTTGTTCGGATTCAACCTCAATCTGAACTTCCGAAGTCTGTCAAACAACTTTGCTAGATTGACCAAGTGCTCTTCTTCTGTTTGGGATTTTGCTATCATGTCATCAACATAGACCTCAATCTCATGATGGATCATGTCGTGAAATAGCGTCACCATTGCCCGTTGGTAAGTGGCTCCAGCATTCTTAAGACCAAACGGCATGACCTTGTAACAGAGAGTTCCCCAAGGCGTGATGAAAGTAGTCTTTTCCATATCATCGGGAGAGATCTTAATCTGGTTATAACCCGAAAATCCATCCATGAAAGAGAACACAGATAATTGAGCGGTATTATCAACAAGCACATCTATATGAGGAAGAGGAAAGTCATCTTTAGGGCTAGCCTGATTTAAATCCCTGTAGTCTACACACTCCTGACTTTACCGTCTTTTTTAGGGACCGGCACAATATTAGCAACCCAAGGAGGGTAACTAGTCACAGCCAAGAAACCAGCATCAAATTGCTTGTACTTCCTCTTTGATCTTGATTGTCATATCAGGGTGTGTGCGCCTCAACTTTTGTTTCACTGGCGGGCAGTCTTCTCTCAAAGGCAGCTTGTGCATCACAATATTTGTGTCTAAACCAGGCATGTCTTGGTAAGACCAGGAGAAGACATCAATATATTCTTGAAGCATGGCGATTAGACGAGTCTTGATAGATTCCTCTAACGCGGCCCCGATCTTGACTTCTTTCTTGTCCTCTTCGGTACCCAAATTTATCACTTCAATGGTCTCTTCATGCGGCTGAATCATTTTTTCTTCCTGTTTCAGTAGTCTAGCTAACTCTTCAGGTAGTTCGCAATCTTCTTCACCTTCCTCATCGGCTTGGTAAATCGGATTGTCAAAATCATACTTAGCCATAACAAGGTCGTCATTGATAAGGTCCGGTGAAGAGCACCTGCATGAATGATGATTCATGCAAGTCTTTAGAAGGAGTTTGAAAAAACATTGCCATCTTTTAAAACTTTTCTTTCTTTTTTGAAAACAAAAGCAAAAATGAAAGACAATGAACAACATGGATGAATGCAAAACGTCAGCTTTATTAATGATTATGGTATTATGTTAGGAACAAAAGAACCCTTACAATAAGCTACTATGCCTCGGGCAAGATATAGCGCTTGAGTATAGGAAAGACAAAAGCAAAGATCATTACTCTTCAAAGGAAGTAACTGAAATGAGCCTTTCAGATGACCAATGGTTAAGCTGAGTCTCTGGAGCACAAGGTCTAACCCACTCGTCTAAGACACAATCATTATCAACTATGTCGTCTTGCACTGCATTGATACTCCCATAATCCACCATTCCTGCACTCGTAAAGGTAATCGGGCCTTGACGACCTCTGGCGCTCTATTCAGATGATGACTGCCCAGGCTGGTAGCCAACACCAAACATGTCCTTCTTTTATGATACTTCCACTAGATTGCCCCATCCTTTTTGCATTTCTGACTCCACCACCTTCAGAGCTTGCTTATAAGAAGTTATGGAAACCCCCTTATTTTATTCTTCAGAAGAAGCCGCTGATGAGGATGTCAATTCAGTCTTTAGGGGTTCGAAAGCCTGGCACGGAGTCTCAACTATCTCACCATCCATCTCTACATATTTAAATAAAGCCAGATGACTGATAAAGATATCATCTTCTCCACAGACCGTTACGATTTGCCCATTGTCGCTCCCCGGATTTCCATCCTGGTACAAACTCGAAAGTGGCGCGAAAAGGTTAGAGTCGCCAGCCAGGCATTTTTATCCCGAAGGAATGGGAATGGTAATGTTGCACAAACTAGAAGAGAGAAGAGGAAGGACACGGGTCCTGCGAACTAAAGAGACTGAGTTCGGGAGTTGGTTACGACCTGGGAAGGTATTAGCACCCCAGATCGTCCGTCGTACCCGACGGGATCCACGCTTGCAAAGAAACAGTTTCAAAGGGTGAAGGAATGAAAGCCGCTGGAAAAAGAAAATGAACTGAACTGGATAAAAGAAACGAAAAGGGAAATGAAAAAGAAATGAAAAGAAAAAAAATGTAGGGAAAATAAAGACTGTGCTCGAACGGGCCCTACCCCGCTGCCTACGTACCTCATCTGGACAATGAGGATCAGAGTCGCCGTAGTTCCCCTAACTAGGGGTGGAAAAGATTGCTTGTGTCTTAAGGCTTGAACTGCCTATGTCAATGCTCAGGTATTGCAGGCTCGGACGACGAGTGTGTTACCGTCTTGCAAAGTGACAAGTAGTAGCAAGTTCGTACGTAAGGAGTGAGTGGGATGAGAAAAGAAGTCCCGAAGGAGAGACACTTATTGTTTGTTTTGTGTTTTTTAGGAGTTTTCTGCTTTGAAGTTTGTGTAGGTAAGTGTACCTAAGTCTTACTCACTGGGATGTGTACGTCTCACATCATCCCGAAATGGAATGCGCAAGAGGCACACCTATCTATGGAGGAAATCCCCAAATCTAGTCCCACAAGTGAAGGCTCAAACACACTGAACTTCTGGCATTTATTAAGTGTTTTTGTGATTTTTGGTTAAGAACTGTTTTTTATGCTTTTCTTTGTGAGGTAATCTCATGCGAAGACCTATCCACCACGAGGGATATCCTACACCTCGCCCCGAAACGGAACGCGTGCAAGTATCTCATAGCAAAGTCTCGTGTCACGTGAGAAGACTCGTCATTTATTAAAGTGACTTAAAGTTAAGTTTGAAGATGAGAATAGAGAGCACCAAAAGGATCTCAAAGGTAAAAAAATCTAATGGGGAAAGACTACTCCTGATGTTATCATGCAAAGGTGGTCCTATGGTTAATGAGGTCTCAGCTATCCTAAAGAAGAAGGAGATAAGAAAAGAATAAGGAGAATAAAGAATAGAAGAGGGAGAAAGTAAGGCCTAATCCCCAACAATCACAAGTAAGATAATATCAATAAGGAAAAGAGAAGAGATAAGATTTGGAGATGTGGGAATCACATCCACACCTCTCACTTACCAAAGCCCCTGAAATGGTTAGTGACACAAGCATAAATGTAACACAAAATGAACATAATGTCAAATCAAAGTCACACAACCAGAAGTGAAGTCATAAACACAAATGCCAAATGCAAACTCAAAGCACAAGAATGAGAAGAGAATTATACAACTCAAAATGAAACATTATGAATCACCATGACAAAACAAAGTAAACATGAGAAGATACAAAGCAAAATAGTCAAAGAAACACCACAAAGTTCAAGACCAGAACCCTAACATGTTAAGAAAGTGCCTAAAGATCACATGAGATGAAGAGAGGAAGTGCACATACTCAAGTACTAACATCATGAGAAGTAAAGAAACAAAGGAAGTGAAGTGAGCATGCATAAGTGTGAATGAACTTCAAGATCAACCAAAAACAAACTTTCTCAAGGCACAAGCATCAACTCAAGACCAGAGGGGTATCAACAACCTAAGATGGCTCTAATCAACCTAAAGAAGTTGGCACAAGTGCCCTTCTTACCTAAGGAGTGACCATATGACCCAAAAGAAGCAAAAGGGAACAAGTAAGGAACAAAAATTCAAATCAATTCAAGTATACATCCAAAAATTCCATAAACTTGCACAAATGATCTTCAATATACAATATCAACATGCCAAAAGGAGAGGATCAAACTCAGAAGCTTGGCCATTCAAAATAAGGGTTCAAACATGGATTAGGGTTAGAAAGCTTTATGCACAAGTTAAAGACCAAAATCAATTAAGAAAACTTCTAAAAATCAGAAAAAAAATCACCAATAAACTACATCTCATCATGAATCCAGAGCAAAAAGAATCATCTCAAAATTCAAAATAATGATCAAGATAGAAAATGAACAAGCCAGCATGCTTCCAAATGAAATAAAGTCAATTAATTAAAAGAGACAATTAATTCCAGCGTGGCAATTAAAAATAAATGAAAAATAAAAATACCAAAAATTAGAAAAAACTAAAAGAATCATTCCTGATTTTTTTTATAATTTTTGGAGACCTAATTCTATTTTTAAAAATTAAAAAGCAAACTGAAAATAAATAATAAAAAATAAATAAAATATGAGAAACCAAGCCAGGGGGTGTGTTCAGCAAACAATTCCAGTTCATTACAAAATTGGGCCCAACATGGGGGTGCAGTTATCAACTTTGGGCAAGGCCCACACGAAAAATCCATTAACCATTAGTAATCAGGATTAATTATGTTAATACTCACATGTTATAATTATTTTATTAAAATGAAATAACAAAGTTATGTAACACAAGATCAATTGGTCACATAGGGTTTAAGTCACAAGAAGACAAAAACACCAACAGCCACTCAGCAAACACCACGTCCTCATCTTCTTCCCTGGCTCATGAAAAAATTCGAACAGAAGCAAGAAAAACATGGCAAATTGCAGCATCAACAACCACACTTCATAGCACCACAACTCCTCCATCTTTCCATGAAAATCAAAGGTATAAAAGCCAAAAATGGAGTCCAACATACAAGGATCATGAACATGTTATCATATTTTAAAAACAAACCATGACCAAAACAAATCGAGCAGCATAACATTCAACATGAAAACTGTAAATCTTAAATTTAAGCTCAATCAAAGAACTTAAACACTTCAGTCATCTTAAATCTAACCTTAGCAAGTTAAAACAAATGAAAACACATCAAATCCGAAGTAAAGAAGACTGAATATTCAAACTTGCACTTGAGCTTTTCTTGAGATCTTCAGAAATCCAGAGATCCACCAAGCTTCCTTATAAACTCTTTTGCCTTGCCTGAGCCAAATAAAGGCTTGCAAATGGGAGAATGATCAAAAACAGAAAGAGTGATTGAACTCTTTTCCTTGCCTGAAGCTCCAAAAATTCCTTATATATGTGATGAGAAGATGGATGTAAGGATGTAAAGGTGTTGAAGATGAAGAATGAGATGAGAGAGCAAGGAAACAGATTTGGAAAATCCTTTTTATTGTGATAGGCAGTTTTGAGTTTAAATGAAAGAGAGAGAGAGAGAGAGAGAGAGAGAGAGAGAGAGAGAGAGAGAGAGAGGCGTGTGATCTTGCTGTGTGGTGTGAAAAAAGGAAGTCACTCTCTTTTGCCCTAGCTTCTTTTATAGTGAGGGTGCAGCCTGCTTGTTGTGAAGAATGGATCAAATATTTCATAACCATGAGGCCTGCGTGACTCTCTTGTTTCTTCTTTCAGTTTTTTCAAATTTGAAAACAATTATGTGCATGATGGTGTAGAGTATTATGGTGGTGTGTGATTGTTGTTGGATCATCATTGGATGACGGAAAGAAATGAGAATGAGGGACAGCTGTGATTGGCTGGCTTTGGTGTGGTGCATGGGGCATGACTCACGTGAAACTCCCTTCTCTCCTCAATGTGGCGTCCATGTGAGTATGTGAGGGTGAAAAAAAATGTGACCTCAGGGAAAATGAAAAGGGCACATGTGGCAGGCTGAGGTTGGTTGACTCAAAATGCTGCTCCTTTCACTTTCTTCGTGTACCATCACCAAGCATTACTATTTTTTTTATTATTTTATTTATTTGGTCACACAAATAATGCAATGGACTCATTACAAAATAAATGTGAACAAATAACCCATGTCACGCCACACATAATTGTATTTAAATAATAAACCAATGATTAAATGACACGTGTCCACCAAAACCCTAAAAATGCTCCAAACTTCAAAAAATCATAACTTGAGTTCTACAAATGCTACGAAAGTGTTCTACGACTTTTTGGAAAGGGAAAATCATGCTATACAACTTTTGTGTTTACCGTAAAATCATTCGGAGCTTTTTCGCACATGAAATAATAGCTTGAAGTTTCGGGACAAAATAATTTCCAAAAATGGAAACTTCCAAATTTAGTAACTTTTGGCATACTCCCGATTTTTGACATTTAAGCTAAACTGAATTACTCCTTGACATAATATAACCTCAAAAAATGATAATCCTGATTAAAAAACTCTGAAAACTTCATGTTGACTTTTCTGACTGCACAGTTGACTTTCTTGCCTCACCTTCAAGCAACTGAACCAAATCTTGACTTCTTCAGTGAATTTTTGCCTCAAACTTCATACATAAGCCACGCAGACCAAATAAAAGCCTTTTCCCTCAAGAAATGGTCAAAATTCAGAAGATATGAGTATCTGGCCCAAAACCCTAATCAGGATTTCCTTATACAGGAGAAAAGTTGCATTTTGGAACTTCTGATGAAATAACTGACTTTCCTAAGGAATTTTCTCATCAAACTTCATCCTTAGGATCCTCATGTCATATGAGAGACTTTGCCCAGATGAAATGGCCAAAGTCACAAAGTTTTCATGCTTGAAATTCAAACCCTAATTTGGGATCATTATGTAGGAGCTTGCCCTAGCTTGGATTCCCGGTGATCTCCCAACCTCCTGGGCTTTTATGAATGATCTTGAACTTGTGAATGCAATGTAGACCCCTTATAGGACTTAGACAAATCCACTGGGCCTCTTGTTATAGCTTGTGATGCCTCAAATCCCTCCACAGATGATCATATGCCTAATGCTAGGTCATGAGAATGTTATGCCTCATCTTTCCATGCAACAATGCCAAGAATATGATATGCTTATGATGATTATGGTATGATGATGATGCTTAAGAAGAAAAGTGAAAATTTGGGGTGTTACAGCTGCCCCTATTGAAGCAACTGTTAATCTAAAAAGGACGGTAGCACGAGCTATCGACCGTTCAAGATAAACTGTGGTTGAATACCAAGAAAACCTGAAATTTGCACTCTGTTGGAGAATGCAAGCACTGGGAAATAAACCCAACCAAATGACGCTTTGTGACTGAAGCGGAGAGAAAGCAGATGAGTTCCTTCCAAGTTGAACTATTATTTGGGATAAGCATATTTTGACAGACGAGTCTTCTTCGAACAATCCCGTTACGCTAGGAACTGGACATACGAGCCCCCATATACTTTGCAAAACATATGACTTGAGACAGACGAATCTCCTTCGGATAAACCTGGTACGCCATGATCGGTGATGCACTTAAGTATGTGGGGTAGACATGCATAATCAGGATAGACGAACCCTCCTCATATATTATCTGTGGATATATGGTCTAAGACAGACGAGCCTCCTTCGAGCAAACCTGTTATGCCAGGTGCAACAATAATAAGCAGTGCTTGAGACAGACGAACCTCCTTCGGATAAACCTGTTACGCCAGGGCCGGTAATCATTTTGACGTTTAATCCCACCGTCAGGACTTCAAACCTCTTCAATACAGACGAGTATTGGATAATCATCAAGAGAACACAGACGAGTGCCAGAAGTCAACGATACAAATGAATATCAGACGATGATCTAAGAAACACAGACGAGCGCTTCAAGCAAGGATATAGACGAATATCAGCCACTGGTATAGACGAATACCAGAAACCTAACACAGACGAGCATTTGGGTGTAGCAATACATACGAGTACCAGAAATCCAACACAGACCAGCAATTGGAGTACCAATACAGACAAGTACCAGTGATTATCAAATCAACACATATGGATATAAGCTAACACAGATGAGTGTGAGGTATGATACAGACGAGTATCCAAACAATGCAGACGAGCTTCAAACAAATAACAAACACAGACGAGTGCTGGGGAATGCAGACGAGCAACAAGCAAATATCCAACACAAATGAGTGTTGGGAAGTACATACGAGCAACAACAATCACAGCCATGGGTAACTGCTGGGGAAGGAAAATGAGCAGTAACAAAGTGGGAACACAGACGAGTGTTGAGAAATGCAGACGAGCAACCATAAGGTATGAACACAGACGAGTGTTGGGAAATACTTCCATAATGGTTGTATCTCAATCATGGAACTCTGCAGGGAAATGACGATCTTCCAACACGACTGGGGACTTCCACTGCCTGTTGGGCATACTCCACTTGTGAAAAATGATCTGCTTGGGGATCCCACCTGCCATGACTTAGCTGGGGAAAAATCTGTTTGGGAGAATGTGACACAATCCTGCAAAACCTGCAACAACAGAAAACACAAACGTGCCCCGGGGACTTGCATGGTATGATCTGTTCATCCATCGTCACCCGACACTCAAAGAGGATTTCAAATGCTTCCCTGCAGTGTCATTTTTCTCAAATAATCACCATGTTTTAAATGCAATGCTTATTATCTTTGCCAAAAACTCAGGACATTTTTGCAAACAAAAGATAAACACAACACAGCTTTTTGACTAAATATTCTTTTATTGAAAAGCCTCTGAATAGGCAAAGTTTTTATATCAGGAAGCAACCACCTGGAAAGAGGTAGCTACCATAAAATTGAGAAAACAACCTATCCTAATGGCAATGGGCACGACATCCCAATGAGTTTCCTTCTTTCTATGACCAGCATGTCTTCAAAACTCTCCATTCCTACCTTTGCTTTCTGAGAAGATGAGGGGACTGATTCCTATCCTTCTGATATTGTCAAGCCGTACGAAACGATACTTTGGTTCAGATTACTCGGATCACAGTTGTTCGCTTATTCCCTTGTTTTGCGTGGATCGCCCTTTCGGGTTTTCAATCCACCGGGATACCCTTTTTTGCCTGAGTTGTCTGATGTGGCTTTTCAACTCAGCGGGTGTACATTTTTTTCCCCTAACTTTTGCCCGAGATTTTTATTCTGTTTTTAGCTCGCCGGGATGCCCTTTTCTTGCCTGGACTTTAATTCTGTTTTTGTGTCCAGCGGGTCTATTTATGCAAAGTATTTTTTAACTGCGTCCGAGTTAATAGGGTATTGGAAATCTTCTCCATCCATAGTGGTGAGCATCAGTGCTCCTCCTGAGAAAACTTTCTTCACTATGAATGGTCCTTCGTAGTTTGGGGTCCACTTGCCCCTGTGATCTGAACCTGGAGGAATGATTCTCTTGAGCACAAGCTCTCCTACTTGATACTCCCGAGTACGTACTCGTTGGTCAAATGCTCGCTTCATTCTCCTCTGATAAAGCTGACCATGACAGATAGCCGCTAATCTATTTTCCTCAATTAAGCATAGTTGATTGTATCGAGCACGTACCCACTCAGCCTCATCAAGCTTCACATCCATCATCACACGCAATGAAGGAATTTCCACCTCAACAGGCAAGACTGCCTCCATACCATATACCAATGAGAAAGGAGTTGCCCCAGTTGACGTCCTGACCGACGTTCGGTACCCATGCAGCGCAAATGGTGACATCTCATGCCAATATTTGTAAGCGAAGACCATCTTCTGCACAATCTTCTTAATGTTCTTATTTGCTGCCTCTACCGCACCATTCATCTTTGGTCGGTAAGGAGAAGAATTGTGATGCTGAATCTGGAAGTTCCGACACAATTCTGCCATCATCTTGTTGTTCAAATTAGAACCATTATCAGTAATGATTCGTTCGGGCACTCTGTATCTGCAAATGATGTCCCTTTTCAAAAATCTAGCTACCACTTGATGGGTGACATTGGTATAGGATGCTGATTTAACCCACTTAGTGAAGTAATCGATCGCGACCAGAATAAAACGATGACCATTTGAAGTAGTAGGCTCTATTTTTCCGATCATGTCAATTCCCCACATAGAAAAGGGCCAAGGAGATGACATGACGTTGAGCGGGTTTGGAGGAACATGCACCTTGTCTGCATAAATCTGGCACTTATGGGCGTATGAGCAACAGTCTGCATCCATTGTCATCCAATAATACCCAATCTCAACAACTTCTTAGCCATAGCATGCCCTCCTGCATGAGTACCGAAGGATCCCTCGTGGACTTCTTGCATCAACAGGCTTGCTTCGTGTCTATCCACGCATCTGAGCAAGACCATGTCAAAGTTCCTCTTATACAAAACCCCATCTGTATTCAAGAAGAAACTGGCAGCGAGTCGTCTTAAGGTCTTCTTATCGTTGGATGATGCCCCAGCTGGGTATTCTTGCTTTTCTAGGAAAAGCTTAATATCAAAATACCAAGGTTTCTCATCAGACACTACGTCTACCGAGAAAGCATGAGCCAATGCGTCAAGCCTAGAAATGTCAATCCTGGGTACATGATTCCAACACCAGACTTTGATGGACGAAGAAAGAGTAGCCAATGCATCGGCAAATTGATTCTCGTCTCGTGGTATGTACTGAAGCTTAACTGTCGTGAAGAACGTCAACAGTCTTCTTGCATAATCCCTAAAAGGAATTAAAGGTTCTTGATGTGTATACCACTTGCTGGTAATCTGATTGATAACGAGGGTTGAATCTCTGAATATATCGAGGGTCTTAATCCGAAGATTAATAGCCTCCTCTATTCCTATTATGCATGCCTCGTATTCCGCTTCATTGTTGGTGCAGCCAAAAGTAATTCTGACAGCGAAGGGAAAGTGAACACCTTCAGGAGTGATATGAACAACACCAACTCCACGTCCGTTGATATTGACTGCCCCATCAAACATCAACTTCCATTTGGATTCAGGGTCTGGCCCCTCCTCCGGAAATGGTTCCTCACAATCATTTGCTTTGAGGTACATGATGTCCTCATCGGGAAAATCAAACTTTTTTGGCTGATAGTCATCTTCAAGAGGTTGTTGTGCAAGATAATCCGACAATACACTTCCTTTGATGGCTTTCTGAGAAGTATATTGTATGTCATATTCTGTTAAGATCATTTGCCACCTTGCAACCCTTCTGGTTAATGCTGGTTTCTCGAAAATATACTTGACAGGATCCATTTTTGAGATTAGCAATGTGGTATGGGTAAACATGTACTGTCTCAGTCGGCGAGCAACCCATACCAAAGCACATAAAGTTTTCTCGAGCAGTGAGTAACGGGATTCACATTCGGTAAACTTTTTGCTAAGGTAATAAATAGCGTACTCTTTTCGACCAGACTCGTCATGTTGGCCTAAAACACACCCCATTGACCCTTCTAGCACAGTCAAGTACATGATAAGCGGTCGTCTGTAACTCGGTGGGAGAACTGACTTTAGTTAAATGTTGCGGATAGCAAGAGTCGCCACCGACTTTTATTTTATCCAAAGGAAAGGCATAAAAGAACAGGAAAGACCTTTTTTTTTTAAAAGATTTTTGGGTCCGGGGGGTAGGTTATGTAAAGGGAAGGTGTTAGCACCCTTTACATCCATGGTTATCCATGGGCTCTTAGTTACTTAGCTCACTTTAATTTTTTTTTGAAATGTGAAGTGTGTGTTTAGAAATTTTCTTAAGTGTTTATAATGACCCATGTACGGATGCGTATAAACCTTTGTTTTGAAAAATTTTGTTTGAAATTGTGAAGTGTTTGAAAAGTTTTTGAATAGTGAGCAAGTATCTAAGAGGAACCTACCCTAAGTTTTAAGTCTTTTCTGTTCTTGAATCCTTTAAATGGTAAGACTATCCCTATTATTAAGGAATAGGTAGTCATTACCTTGGATGTAAGGGACAAGTGAATGGACATTGTTATTTAGGCAACTGTGGGGTGTATAAGTGTAAACACCCCAAATTTGCCCTCACCCATTCACACCATGGCTTGTGATCATTTCATATGCATGATTTCAATCATAGCATCTCATATCACATTTTTAATTCACTGCATAGATTCAAAGTCATCTGCATCTAGGGTTTGTGATCTGAGCAATCCAAGAGCTTCTTGAGCCACTCCAAAGGTCATCAATCACTTCAAAGGGGTCCATGTATGTTCAAGTATCATATTATATCATCTCAAAGTCAAGAATGTCAAAGAATCACCAGAACTGAGAATGGCATGGAAGCAGAGCCAGGTTTGACTGCACAGATGACCTAGAATTAGGGTTTTGGTTTCAAAGGCCATAACTCCAATTTTTTTGGTCATTCTTGTTTCTATTGGTCTCTATATGGTATAGGGAGTATGCATATCAATTTTCATGAAGAAATTCCATGGGGAAGTCATCTGATCAAGAGTTGACTTTTCAAGCAAGTCAGTGCAAAATCAGGGCATCTGAGGCCCCCAATGACCCAACCAAAGGGTGTTCTTCATCATTTTGATTGTATATGATCTTTATTTGATCATAGAAGAAGTTGGAAGTTCACAAAATTGAATAATTCCAAGTCTTTTGCAAAGTTGACTTTTTGGGAAAGTTTGACTTTTAATGAAATTGCCATTTTAGGAAACTTTTTCAACCTTTACTTTTTGATTCAAAAATGCTTCAAATGGAAAAACTTTGGTCATGAAAGTTGTAGAATGGATCATTCCCTTTTCAAAAAGTACAAGAACATGACCTAATTCATTTTGGATCAAAAGTTATGGCTTGTCAAAGTTGGCTAAAATCACAAAATTTCAAAGTTTCCACCAAAGAGGCAAAGTTGCAAATTCACTTCTCAAGGCAAATTAAGTTATCAAATGGACTTCTAAACTTCACAACATGATCATACAAGACCTAAAATTCAGAATGGGCCAAGAAATTTCTCATTTTTGTGGCTTATGGAGCAAGATATCTCATAAGAATCAAAAGCAAGGCATGTTGCAAAACTCATCATAAGACACAACCCACTTGCTTGCTGACTTGCTGATCAATCCTAGGGTTCTCCCCACATCATGCTGCGCAGGACACACCTTTTGTCCTTGGCTAGAAAGTAGCCCATGCTTCTCTTACACAACTTTGACATTTTGGCAACTTGAGCCATACCTATCACAAAAGCACACATCACTTCTTCTGACCAATCCCAATTGTTTATACAAACAAAAAGCAAGCCAAAGCAGCTACAACACAAGCCTGAAGCCCTCTCTAACACAGCATTCTCATTTTCACACCAACTTGCAAGAGCATTCGAAACTCTCAGCACAAGCCACAAACACAAAAACTAACTTCACAAATCAACTCAACACACTTCCCTGATCACAAAGCACCCCTCACCATGGCCTGAAACTCAAAGAATCAAAAACACGATCACCACCTGCCATTGAACAGAACTCCTGCCATCTCTCAAACCAGCCATTGTAAACTTCAAACAAACATTGCAAGCTTCTTAGGAGGATCATTGGAGTGGATTTAAGCCAAAGAAACGGCCAGAAAGCTCCTGAATCGAAAGCTTCAGTTCAGGTAGTCATCTCAAATTTTTTTTCTAGAAACATGTTTTTAAGTTCTTAAAAGCTTCTATGCACTTCCCTGATCATGAATATGTGTTTACTTTTGAAAATGGTTGAGAAACCAGCATGTATGAACTGTCTGAAATTTTTTGCCCTAAGAATGTTTTGATTCGATTTGGCTGATTTACGAATGAAAAATGATGTTTGATTGAGGGGTTTGATTCGTTTTTGGATGGGGATGAGTTCTGGGCAGTTAGATTTTGTTTTCATTGCGTGTAGAGGGAGATAGCAATTTCGTCTTGCCGGAGAAGATGACCGGAACCACTGTTCCGGTCATCTGAAAGTAATTAGGGCTGGATTAGGGCTTAATCATTAATTAGCGAAATTTGAATTTCCACCCTTGGATATGGCGCCAAGTTAAACGCGCGCGCTGCCAGTTCAAATCTAGGCCTTTGGATCTGATTACTTCTCATTTAATTAGTTTTTATTTTCATTTTAATTCATTTGTTTTCTCCATTTTTATAAAAAATAGCAAAACAATTTTAAAAATTCTGAAAATTTTTGTACAAACTTTTATTAATTTTCAGAAACCAAAAACATTTTTATTTTTATTTTTTGCATAAAAAAATATTTTTAAATCATTTAAAAGTTTATTTTTAATTAATTAATGAGAATTAATTAATTAAAAATACTTTTAGGTATTTAAAAATCACCAAAAAATTCATGAAACCTTTAAAATCATTTAGAAACATTGTCCAACCCTCAAACCAAATTTCTTTTTTGATCTTAATGCATTTTGACAATTTTCCATGGAATTAATTCAATTTCAAAGCATTATTTTGATCCAATCTTTGAAAATTCACTTCTGCCTAGTTTTTGAGAGTTGGACTATGGTTCTTTTTGCATTATGTCTTGCATATCATGTAGTTTGTGAGATTAAATTGGCATTATTTGATCTTGTGTTTTCAATTTGTTTGACATTTTCCTTGACAAGGTACCCTAAAACCCTAGAAATCTTAAGAAATTCATAACTTTCATTAGGTTAGGAATTGGATCCTCTCCTTTGGGCAGTGAGTTTGTGTAGGGTTAGGGTTCCCTTGAATGCATTTTCAATTTTTTATCTTGATGTTTGCTTCTGGTTTTGGTTTTTGTTTGTTGCATTGATCATAAACCCTAATTTGGGCTTCCATATGCATCCATCTTGCATTTGCTTGCATACCATGACTTGCCATGACATTTTATGCATCCATTTGATTCATTTGACATCTTAAGACATCTTAGAATCATGATTGATCATTGAATCTTGCATTTGCCATGTTGTATGCCATTTGCACTTCATAACTTTTCATGTATGATTATGGTTCTAAGCATGCCTCCTTTGCATCCATTTGTTCATATGATCATCCCCATGCCTTGTTACATGTTTGCAGCATCTCATAGCATCATTATCATCTCATATATGCTTCTGGTTTTGATTTGCACCATGTCATTTCATCTCATCTTGCATTGCATTGCATTCCTTTTATTAACTTTTCAGGTGGTAAGTAACTTTGAGAAGTGAATTTGCCTTCACTTCTCATAATTTCTTTTCATGTCTTTTATGCATCCTTGCTGCATTTTATTATGTGTTTGATATTGAGCTTGCTCTTTCCTTTTCTCCTTACTTTCTTTTCTCAAGTGACTTGCCTTCTTGAATGAAGCAAGTTGCTTTGCTTCTCTTTGCTCCTTTCATCTGCTTCCTGGTGGTTCCTCTGAAGTTTTCTCTTGTTAACCTCACAAACCTTAGGAACAACCAAGCATGACAATGATTAGGGTTTTGATTAGTCTCCCCACTTAGTTTTACCTTTGTGTCTCATTGAGTCTTCTCTTCTCATCCCATAATCAGGGACTAAACCTTAAAGGCTTTAAGGCTTTGTGATTAAGCTTATGCCTGCATCCTTCTATTAGGATGGAGTGTATAACTTTAATCCTAAGTGTTAAACCCTTAATGTGTTTAAATCTCTTAATCAATTCACTTAATAAAACTCACTTCTTCATCATACCATTAACTAAAATCCATCTAATAAAGGCTTTGTTTTGTCATGGGTTTAATCCCTAATCATGGATTAAGTTGAGGAGCTTTCCTCAGCTTAAACATTCTCATCTATTATCCTTTTATTAGGATGGTGTAATGAGTCTGTTTAATCCCTGATTATGGCTTAATCTCATTACTCAACACTAAACAAAAACAGCAAAAATATCTAAATAATCACAAGTAGGTTAATGATCTTAATCATGCATCAAAGGTGATTAAGTGTGAGAAGCTGACTTCACACTTAAGGTATTCTCATTACCCCTAATCAGAGGGAAGATGTGATGAGTTTACTAAATCCATTGGTTTAGGCTTAAGCTCATTAATCTATGACAAACTTTCAAAAGCAATAAAAGACTGAAAATACAAAAACAAACAATAATCGTCTCCTTCGGGATTCTTTTCTCATCTCATTCACTCACACACGAGAACTTGCTTCTTCCGTCTAATGCAAGACAGTTTGCACCTGAGCCAGACAGGTCATACACTTGAGCATAGACAAGCAAGCAGTTCACAAGTCATTTCATCTTTCAGTCTCTTTGGGTCGAACTACGGTGTTCTGACTTCCTCATTGCACGAGAGGATACGTAGGCATAACTTAACAGTTATCGAACAAAAGTCTCTGTATATTCCCCCTCTTTCTAGATTTATTCTTTTAGCCTCATGTCTTGAGCATTTCATTCTTGTCCTTACACTGACACTTTCATATTACACATCACTTTCTTTTACACTGACACCTGTACATCCTTTTCCAGCTCTTTTACACACAAATTGCACTGACACTACCCCTTTAAAACACAAATCTTTTAAGCGTGGATCCCGTCGAGTACGGCGGACAATCTGGGTGCTAATACCTTCCCAGGTTGTAACCAACCCCCTTTCTCAGTCTCTCTGGTTCGCAACCGTCTTATCCATATCTTTCCAGGTCTATGCAGCATTACCTTTCCTCCGGGATAAAAATGCCTAGCTGGCGACTCTATTCATTCCCTGTGAGTTCACTCCTGTGTGTTCTCACACCCTCTTTTCGCCGACCGTTCGCGTCTGTACCTTTATCTGGGCCATTCCCATTTATCGGGAGCGACAGCTTGGCGACTCTGCTGGGGACCCTTATACTGTAACCAGGGCTTCTGGTTCTTTTTGTGGGTTCCTCCTAGCGCTTGATTGATTTGTGTTTACTGGGGTGTTATGTGCTAATTGTGTTTGTATATTTATTGCTTTATGTACAGTTGTTTTATTGCTTTCTTTACAGCTTTACATATATCATATTGTCATACTATGCTGGCTGGATCTGGTTTTGTTGCTTTGGTGGGTGGGGTTCTATTGAGAGTTAAGGTCTTATACCTGGGACCTGAGTGACACCTAGGCTAGAGTGGTTCATGTTCTTTCCCATTCCATTTCGGTCTGGTGCGGGAATATGAAACACGGTTCAGATATGGGTTTCTTCTTGAGAACTCTGTGCTACAGATTTCCTGTAGTGCTAGGGCTATCTGGGAAGCCTGCTAAGTCTGGATGACCTTTACTATTGACCTTCAGAAACTGAGGTGATTTAGAGGAGGATCTTTTATGGTTATTGGAAACACTGTACCTCCGGGTTAGAAGTGTTTACACTTCTCATAACTGATCCAAGTCTGAGGATCCTTGTTTTAGAACATCACCTGTGAGGGGGGTTGGGTTGTTTACAGGTTTGCAGGTACCCTTGACCTCAACATACCCTGTTTCTTTGTTTTAATTAAGAGTACTCCACCTTGGAACAGTTCTTGTGATTTTTAACCCTGGACATGTGACTCTTTATTTGAGTCCCCCACCTTGGTTACTGGACTTATGAACCTCCATCTGGATTTCTTGAACATACATGGACCTATATCAAGGCAGTTAATCAGATCCAGCTTGATCGCAAACCCTTTGCATATCATTTGCATACATCATCATTGCATCATTTGACATTTGCTTATTTGTTTTTCAGGGTATCCATACTGTATTTTGGCTTGGTTTTGACCCCTTCATCTGCATAGACCTATCTTCACCAGTATCTGCTTCAGCTATTCCTCACCAGCTACTTACTTCAGTCACCTACATCACCAGTATTAGCCTGTCAGTGGCCCATCTTCTGGTATCAGTCATCATCATCAGCACCTGTTCTTCAGCAACATGGCACCTAAGAAGAGCAATATCTCCTACCATTTCTTTGAACCTGAGTTAGCTAACATCAGGAAGATCCAGGCCCTGATTACTCCAGACCATATACCACTATTCAGAGAACATTATGGAGGAATCCTTGAGGTGGTTATGGATTTGGACCCTTCACAGAGGAGCTTGATTCATACTTGCCTGCAGTTCTATGATCCCCCTCTGAGATGCTTCACCTTCCAGAATTTTCAGTTGGGACCCTTGTCGGAAGAGTATTCATCACTGATTGGTGTACCTATCAGGGGTGGAGTCCCCTTCAACCCTGAGATGGCTTTCCCTAGTAATGAAGAGGTGGCAAAGGCATTATATCTAGAACCAGTTCTGATTGGGCAAAACATGACAGCAAAGGCTGGAGTCTCTGGTCTTCACTTGGATATCTTGACCTCTCAGGCTATTTTGAAGGCCTCCACGGGGGAGTGGAAGGCAGTCTGTGCATTATTAGCCCTTAGCATATATGGGGTTATATTATTTGCAGATGAGCCTAAGTTTATTAGCAAGAATGCAATCCATCTTTTCATCCTGAGGAACCCAGTGCCCACCTTACTGGGAGATCTTTACTACTCTGTTCACCAAAGGAATGAAAAGCAAAGGGGAAGACTAGTGAGATGCTGTGCTCCTTTGTTCCATACTTGGCTGCTCAAACATTTGCCAAAGACTGATGCATTCTTGAACCCTCACCAGCAAAAGAATTGGGCTAGGAGGCTTGTTGCTTTAACCTCAGATGATATTAGGTGGTGCACTCAGAGCACTAAGGGCAGAGACATCATTACTAGTTGTGGGCAGTTCCCCAATGTACCTCTGATAGGAGTGAAGGGTTGCATCAACTACAACCCTCTGCTATTCAAAAGACAACTGGGCTATGCATTAGTCCACCCTCCTAAAGCACAGGATCTGACTGAGACCCTTTATTGTGAGATCAAGCCTAATCTGGCTATTGTCAGGCAAGCATCCTGGGCTTGGGACAATGTACAGACTAAAGGGGTAACCATTCTTGGGAGATGCAACAATGTGGCCTCAGCTCAGTACTATGAGTGGTCTCATGCCAGGGCTCAAATTTCTGGGATGCCCTTCACCATTGAAGATGTGCCTGGACCATCCACAGCACCACCTCCAGCCACTGTCAGCCTGGAGGAGTTTGAGAAGCTAAAAGAGAGGAATGAGAATCTGACTCAGGCTCTGCAGAAGACCCTCTGGGA
Organism: Lathyrus aphaca; assembly: GCA_963966055.1. Lineage (NCBI taxonomy): Eukaryota > Viridiplantae > Streptophyta > Magnoliopsida > Fabales > Fabaceae > Lathyrus > Lathyrus aphaca. The sequence continues at coordinate 296,194,759 of OZ014519.1, read as the reverse complement.
GAGGAGTGATGGTCGTATGGACATTGAAAGGTTAGAAAAGCTAAAGGTGGAGCATCTAGCCATGATTGAAAAGTCAGAGGACTACATTAAGAAGTCAAGAGCTGGAGAGCAGATCTTGAAGAATGCCTGCAAGGAGGCTCAATTCCAGAAGGCCAGGATTGATCTTTATCTGAAGGAGAGCCAAGCTAGGTGGGTCAGGATCACTGAAGCTCGCACTCAGGAGGATAAAAGAACTCAGGACAAGATTGAGCAGTTGGAGGCTAATGCAAAGGAGCAACAGGAAGCCCTGGTAGCAGCCCAGAGGGAGATCTCAAAATTGAAACTCAGAGCTGGTGTGAAGAGGTCAAAGGACCAGAGTCGACACAAGAAGCTAACCACTGCCATCACCACCAGGAATCTTCTCATCAGGAACCTCACAGAGCATCCAGCTAATCCTGTGACTGAAGCACTTTTGAAGGAAGTCCAGGAGGATGAGTTTGGTCTTGGTGTCTGACTTTTGCTTGTTGTTGCTTTCATTTCATGTACTTTTCTTTATGTTGTATTTTTGACCCCTCAGAGGGCATGTATTGTAAAAAACAAACTATGTATGTTTTTCCATTTTGTAATATATTTACTAGTTTGTTTTTATCTGAGTTCTTTCAAAGCAACATCAAAAGCATCTTCCTCAGGAGTCTGGAAAGGTCAAAACCGAGTGCCAAGCCGGATACCTTGGAAACAAATAGGCATATTGCATTGCATACTAACTTTTGTTTTTGTTTTGTAGGTTTTTGTTTTGTTGTCACTAACTCTGTTGTGATCTCAGGAACTATTGCTCGACGTCGGGTGTTCCCACTCAACCGTCCACACAGATATCCCACCCGCAACAACCTTCCGGGCATACAAATGGACCAAGTACAGCAGGACCTTACAGAGGTCAGGACTCAAATGGCCAATGAGAGACTAGAAATGAGGAATCAGATGACTCAGTTTAAGGAGGTGATGAATAATATGTCTCAAAGCCAAGAGAGATTAAGAGCACTGGTAGAGAGGCAGAATCAGGAAGACCCCCATCTAGGGACTGCTGGGACAAGCAACAATGAGAGGGTTCAGCCTCATGTTAATCCTCCAGTCTATGGACCCCACCTTCATCCAGAGATCAACATCCCTGTTAATGTGCAAGGGACTGCCACTGCAGGCAGAGTATTACAAGAAGACCCCCAGGAAGATCAATTTACAGTGATGGGAGCTGGGGAGGAAGCCTATGACAGAAGGCTAGATGAGATTGCTGAGAAACTGAGATCCCTGGAGTCCCAGAACTCTTTGGGCTTTGATGTTATGGACATGGGTCTAGTGGACGGGGTCAGGATTCCCCACAAGTTTAAACCTCCGTGCTTTGAGAAGTACAACGGAACTTCATGTCCCCGAACCCATTTACAATCCTTTCTGGGGAGGCTGAAGGCATATACCATGGACGAAAAGCTATGGATGTTTTATTTTGAAGATAGCTTAACAGGAGCTTCAAGGGAATGGTACTCTCACCTGACTAGAGCGACCATCAGGTGCTGGAAGGACCTGGCTGAGGCCTTTATCAGACAATACCAGTACAACTTGGATATGGCTCCCAACAGGACCCTCCTGATGGGAATGTCTCAATCATCCAGGGAAAGCTTCCGGGAGTACGCTCAGAGGTGGAGACAGCTTGCTGCTGCTGTCCAGCCACCCATGTCAGAGAGGGAGATGGCTGATATGTTTATGAACACCCTCCAAGGGACATACATTGACAGGCTAGCTTCCTTTTCTTCCACTAGCTTTGCTGACGTGGTCATAGCCGGGGAAAGAATTGAGAGCCTATTAAAGATGGGTAAGATTTCTGACAACGGTGCGAGCTCGTCCAGCAACCCCAGAAAACCTTTTGTAGGTCCAAGAAGAACCGGTGAGACCAATGCTATTCAGGCCAGCAGGGGCAGACCACAATATGTTCATAGGTCTGTGGCAGCAGTCACCATTCTCACTCCAATTGATCCTCAACCAGCTTATCAACCACAGCAACAAAATTACCAACAACAAACTCAGTATCCTCCTTAGAGAAACTACAACAACACCAACAACAACAATCAGCAAAGACCGTATCAATAGAGACCATCTCAGGCCAATAGGGTGATCGATCCGATCCCTATGCCTTATGCCACGTTATTGCCACAACTCCTGAAACTCAACCTGGTTGAGCTAAGGACATTGGCACCTCCAGATCCTACCAGTCTGCCCAGAAATTATGACGCCAGCGCCAGATGTGCTTTTCACTCAAATGCACCTGGCCACAGTACAGAGAAGTGCAGAGCTTTGCACATGAAAGTACAGGACTTGGTAGATTCTAAAGCTCTAAACTTTGCACCACCACCAAATGTTAATAAGAACCCTATGCCAAACCACGGTGGACCGAGAATCAATGCTATTGAAGAAGATAAGCCGTCTTACTTGATAACCAGTGTGGGTCAGATTCGGACACCCTTGGTAGAGATTAAAGCTCAACTCCTTGAATGTCAAATGTTCCCGGGATGTGAGCTAGGGTGTGCTTATTGCAACATTTCAGTGAATGGGTGTGATAACTTGAGAGATGGCATAGATGGTCTCATCCAGAGTGGCCTGCTTCAAATCACAACATCAATACCTACCAATCCAGCAATCTCCTTAACAATAGTTCCCGAGTCTTCTACAACTACAACAACCATTATTCCAAACAACTCTTCAATCTCATCAACAAATGTTTCATCTGTTACTTCAACGGACCAGATATCAACAAACATTCCTTCTACAACTTCAGCACCCCTTCATTCAGAACCTCCTACAACAACAACATCCATCCAGTCAACAGTGTCTCCTACAACATCAACAGCAAAGAATGAAAGTGTCTCAACAGTTTCAATTTATTATGATCCTGCCAATGATTCTGCCTACAACTCACAAAATGCCACTCCTATCAGAGCACCAGTCACAATATACTATGATCCACATACTATCATGGTCCCTTCTGCAGCTGCTATCAGTCCAGTCACTATCACGGTGCCTGGGCCAGTCCCTTATGAAAGCAGTAATGCCATCCCTTGGCATTACGGCTCCGATCTATACTGCGAAGGACGGAAAATCACTCTTGAATCATCAACTTCTTCACCACAAGTAGACAATGTGGGGGGAGGCGGAGGCTTCACTCGAAGCGGACGTCTCTTTGCCCCGCAAATTCCAAGACCCAGTGCCGAAGCAGAAGTTGCCGCCAAGGCGAAAGGGAAGAGCACGGTGCAAGAAGATCAAGTTGTTAGAGAAGCTTTGAAAACCCCTTTTGATCAGGAGGTTGATGAATTCATGAGAATCATCAAGAAGAGTGATTACAAGATAGTGGACCAGCTTCACCAGACGCCTTCCAAGATCTCCATTCTATCATTGCTTATGTGCCAGAGGAGATTACCGTCAATCAGTTGGAAGTTGTAGTTGGAAATGTTAACGCTAGTCATGGACTAGGATTTACCAACACTGATTTGACAACGGAGGGCCGCAATCACAACAAGGCTTTGCACATTACCATGGAGTGTAAGGGTGCAGTTCTTTCCCATGTACTAGTAGACACAGGGTCATCCCTCAATGTCTTACCTAAAAAAGCCCTTGTGAAGCTGGAGTATGAAGGATTGGCATTACGCCCCAGCAACCTGGTAGTAAGAGCCTTTGACGGTTCTAAGAGATCAGTTCTGGGAGAAATTGAGTTGCCTATAACGATTGGCCCACAGACTTTCAAAACGACCTTCTTCGTGATGGATATACAGCCTACCTACAGCTGTCTATTGGGTAGGCCATGGATACACGCCGCTGGCGCCGTGACCTCAACCCTTCACCAGAAGTTAAAATTCGAGTGGGAGGGACAAGTCGTTACTATTTGTGGAGAGGAAGATATTTTTGTTAGCCATCTGGCTACATACAAGTATATTGAGATGGATGGGGAGATCCACGAGACCATGAGTCAGGGATTTGAGGCCCTGAATATTAACGAAGCATCTGCTGTACTTGGGACTTCCATGACATCCTACCAGCAAGCCAGGAAGGTTGTTGAGGAGGGGAATGCTCAAGGCTGGGGCAAACTGTTGCCTGTGGAGAAGAAAGAGGATAGATTTGGGTTGGGTTACAAACCAACTCAACAAGATCAAGCAGAGGCTGCTAAGAAGCCCAGTTTTGTTAGTGGGGGGATGCTCACCCCTGATGCTGTAAACAACTTGGAAGATGAGTCGGAAGATGAGCGCAACCTGGAGAGCTGGATACGTCCAAGGATCCCGGGGAGCCGTATCTCAAACTGGTCTTCCCAGGAAATTATAAGGGTTACTCCTGCAGAGTAATTATTATTTCCTGTATATTTTAAGCATGCATCAAGTCTTGCATCTTGCCCAAGATGACAAGACTCATTTTGTAATCGGGCCATCTGTAATTTTGTGCAAAACAGATCAATTAATGATAATCAGACATCTTTTGCAAATGAGTCTTTTTCTTTTCCGCTCACTGTTTTTTCCATTTTTCTTTTTGTACAAAAATAAATGGCGATGTTTTCAAAATGATAACTTCATTCCACTCTTTTTAAACAAGATTAAAATCAATCACTAAAATGAACAAACTGAACCCTTGCAGAGAGTGCCTTCCAGACCGCACCGACAACAGCACGGCTATGACTTCGTATGACTTTGACAATCCAATCAATCAAGCCGATGAAGGGGTTGAAGAAGATTATGAGCTTCCTGAAGAGCTAGCCAGGTTGTTAAGGCAAGAGGAGAAGGTTATCACTCCTCATCAAGAGGAGGTCGAAACGATTAATCTTGGTACGGATGAAGACGTGAAAGAGGTTAAGATCGGGTCCTGTTTACAAGACTCAGTGAAGAAACAACTGATTGACCTGCTTCAGGAATATGTGGATGTGTTTGCTTGGTCTTATCAAGATATGCCAGGGTTGGACACCGACATTGTTATGCACAAGCTGCCATTAAAAGAAGACTGCCCGCCAGTAAAACAGAAACTGCGCCGTACTCGCCCAGACATGGCAATGAAGATCAAGGAAGAGGTACAAAAGCAGTGGGACGCCGGATTCCTTGCTGTAACTAGCTATCCGCCGTGGGTTGCTAATATAGTACCTGTGCCTAAGAAAGACGGCAAAGTGAGGATGTGTGTTGACTATCGGGACCTGAACAGAGCCAGCCCAAAAGATGACTTCCCATTACCTCACATTGATGTATTGGTTGATAATACGGCTCAGTTCTCGGTATTCTCCTTCATGGACGGATTTTCAGGATACAATCAAATCAAGATGTCACCTGAAGACATGGAGAAGACAACCTTCATCACTCCCTGGGGCACGTTCTGTTACAAGGTGATGCCATTTGGATTGAAGAATGCTGGTGCAACATATCAACGGGCTATGGTAACATTATTCCACGATATGATCCATAAGGAAATCGAGTGTTATGTGGATGACATGATTGCCAAGTCCCTTACAGAAGAAGACCACTTGGTAAATCTGCTGAAGCTATTCAAGCGTCTAAGGAAGTACCAACTGAAATTGAACCCCAACAAGTGCACATTCGGGGTGCGATCTGGTAAGCTGCTGGGTTTTATTGTAAGTGAGAAGGGGATTGAAGTTGACCCTGATAAAGTCAAAGCCATTCAGGAAATGCCTGCACCGAAAACCGAGAAAGAGGTTCGAGGGTTTCTAGGTAGATTGAACTACATCTCAAGGTTCATATCTCACCTTACAGCAACCTGTGAACCCTTGTTCAAGCTGTTAAGAAAAGAACAGACGGTCAGGTGGAATGAAGACTGCCAGAGGGCTTTTGACAAGATCAAAGAATACCTGCAAGAACCACCAATCCTTATGCCTCCAGTTGAAGGAAGACCTCTGATAATGTACTTGACAGTATTAGAAGAGTCAATGGGGTGTGTGTTGGGCCAGCATGACGAGTCTGGTCGAAAAGAGTATGCAATATACTACCTGAGCAAAAAGTTTACCGACTGTGAACAACGTTATTCACTGCTCGAGAAAACTTGCTGTGCTTTAGCGTGGGCTGCTCGCCGACTGAGACAGTATATGTTGACCCACACTACTTTATTGATATCCAAAATGGACCCAGTCAAGTACATTTTCGAGAAGCCAGCTCTTACCGGACGGGTTGCAAGATGGCAAATGATTCTCACAGAATATGACATTCAGTACACATCTCAGAAAGCCATCAAGGGCAGTGTATTGTCTGAATATCTTGTTGAGCAACCTATTGATGATTACCAGCCTATGAAATTTGACTTCCCTGATGAAGACATCATGTTCATAAAAGCGAAAGATCATGAAGAGCCTGTTCACACTGAAGGGCCTGACCCGGAAGAAGAATGGACTATGATGTTTGATGGGGCTGTTAATATGAGTGGTTGTGATGTTGGTGCAGTACTCATTACACCTAAGGGAGTTCACATGCCTTTCTCGGCAAAGCTCACCTTTAACTGCACTAACAACGAAGCTGAATACGAAGCTTGCATTATGGGTCTTGAGGAAGCTATTGACCTCAGGATCAAGACATTGACTGTATTCGGAGATTCAGCTCTGGTAGTTAATCAAACCAACGGCAAATGGTACACCCACCAGGATCATCTGATACCTTACAGAGATTATACAAGAAGGTTATTGACTTTCTTCACAACGGTCAAGCTTGAGTATATCCCTCGGGACGAGAATCAGTTTGCAGATGCTCTGGCTACCATTTCGTCAATGATCAAAGTTCAAGCTGCCAACTTTGTGCCTCAGATTTCAGTGTCCAGACTCGACAGACCAGCATATGTATTTGCAGCCGACATTGTCAAAGATGATAAGCCTTGGTTCCATGACATTAAGTGTTTCTTGGAGGATCAAACATACCCACCAGGGGCATCTTCCAATGATAAGAAGACTTTGAGAAGGCTAGCTGGTAGTTTCTTCCTGAATACTGATGGTTCCCTGTACAAGAGAAACTTTGATATGGTACTCCTCAGATGCGTTGATAGAACAGGAGCAGACTTGTTGATGCACGAAGTACACGAGGGATCCTTTGGTACCCATACGGGAGGGCATGCCATGGCTAAGAAATTGCTAAGATCAGGTTATTACTGGATCACAATGGATACAGACTGTTGTGCCTACGCCAGAAAATGCCATAAATGCCAGATTTATGCGGATAAGGTGCATGTGCCTCCCAATCCTCTGAATGTGATGTCTTCACCCTGGCCCTTTGCCATGTGGGGCATTGACATGATTGGCAAGATTGAGCCGACTGCTTCAAATGGTCACAGATTCATCTTGGTAGCCATTGACTATTTTACCAAGTGGGTCGAGGCAGCTTCCTACGCCAATGTTACAAGGCAAGTGGTAGCCAGATTCCTGAAGAGAGATATCATCTGTCGATACGGAGTTCCCGAGCGAATCATTACTGATAATGGTTCCAATCTAAACAAAAAAATGATGGCTGAGCTGTGCCGGGACTTCAAGATCCAACACCACAATTCTTCTCCTTACATGCCAAAGATGAATGGCGCTGTTGAGGCAGCTAATAAGAATATCAAGAAGATTGTGCAGAAGATGGTAGTCACCTACAAAGACTGGCATGAAATGCTACAATTTGCCTTACATGGGTACCGCACGTCAATCAAAACATCCACTGGGGCAACACCGTATCAGCTTGTGTATGGTATGGAAGCAGTCCTACCGGTTGAAGTTGAACTACCCTCCCTACGGGTACTGATGGATGTTAAGCTGAACGAAGCAGAATGGGTCCGATCTCGATACGAACAACTGAGTCTGATTGAAGAGAAAAGATTGGATGCAATCTGTCATGGGCAGTTATATCAAAGAAGGATGAAGAAAGCCTTTGATCAGAAAGTCAGGCACCGAGAGTACCAAGTAGGAGATCTTGTGCTGAAAAGAATCCTCCCTCCTCATACAGACCACAGGGGCAAGTGGACTCCGAACTATGAAGGACCATTCGTGGTAAAGAAAGTTTTCTCTGGTGGAGCACTGATGCTCAGCACCATGGATGGTGAAGACTTCCCGTCCCCTGTGAATTCAGATGCAGTTAAAAAATACTTCGCATGAAAATGACCCGCTGGACATAAAAACAGAATGTAAGTCCAGGCAAAAATAGGGCATCCCGGCAAGTCAAAAACAGAATAAAAGACTTGGGCAAAAATAAGGGAAATAAATAAAAAATGTACACCCGCTGAGTTGAAAAGCCACATTGGACAACTCAGGCAAAAATGGGTATCCCGATGGATTGAAAACCCGAAAGGGAGATCCATGCAAAATAAGGGAATAAGCGAACAAACTGCATTTTGAATTCGTCTGTATCACTTACAACTTGGTAAGCTTCGAAAGGATCAAGCTTCTTTCAGAATCAGCCTTCTTCAGAAAGCAAGACGAGAAGAACGTCAAATGTCATACGAGTCATAGCAAAAAAGGGAAGCTCCTTGAAAGCGTCGTCAACATTGCCAACATTTTATTTCTCAGTTTGTAACAATCTCCTCATTTTAGGGGATTTGTTTCTTTGACTGTATCTTGCCAATTCGGGGCATATGAATTAATAAAATCAGATTTTCAGTCATGTCTCGTCTCGTTCATTTTATTTTCATTTGCAAAATGTCTGATGTCTTTAGAGATACTGATTACATAAACACAGATGTTTCCTTTCTAAAGATTGCGTGCTTGCAGGAAATGTATTTACTCCCGGGAGTGTCTAACTCCTATGATGGAATCCGGTAAGGGATACCTCGGGATCATTTGTGCGCTTCTATCTTTGCAGGATTGCAGGTATCCAAAGCACGACATGGGGCATGAAAGCTTCACCCCCAGCGAGCTGGCAAATCAACACTCACTCAGTCTTAGCCCCCAAAGTGCTTTCTCCCCAGCTGAGTTGCCACTTGATGCTTTTCCCCAGCCGAGTTACCATTTACTACTCCTCCACAGTCAAGCCAGGGAACCATATCCCCACAGAGTTTCAGCCTCTATCCAAAAGAGCAGCACACGAAGGAATCACAACAGAGTGACGAAAACTTCTACAAACCCAAGCTGGGTCCCTCATTACCAAGAATAGGTCTATCAGTGACCTATTTCCCCAAGCAGAGTCATATGTACAAGATCTACCAACGATCTCATCCCCAGCTGGGATGTCCACTTCAAACAGATCGACCAGAGATCTTCACAACAGGATCCGAATCCCGGATCGGTATCTTTTGCGTAATCATAGCATTCGCATCATATTCACCCATAAAGCGTAGCATTCCGTCTAACACGGAGCATTACGGCAAAAATCAAACATGTTGCATAAATCATAAGCCATCAAACTCTTGTGAATATCAACAATCCATCAATAATATACAGAAATGCTCGCCAGGTTCCCCAGCGCAGAGCTAAAGCTAAAGCAGTTGCCTTATACCCACAAACACCAGTACACACTCCTTGTGGCACCCGTCCGTGTCATATCCCCAGCAGAAAGCCAAAGCGTCCCCTTTGCACTCACAGATACTTATATATATAATTTTCTTGACATTCGTCCGTGTCATCACCCCCAGCATATTTACCTAAATCATATACTTGTTTATAATATACCTCTTGACACTCGCCCGTGTCACTCTCTCCAGCAGATTGAATACTCAAATATACATTACTCATACTTACTTTATACAGATACTCGTCCGTATCTTGTACACACCATTTATATCCCCACAGATTCGACACTCGTCTGTGTTCTTTGTTAACCCGTTGGTGCTCGTCCATACCATCATCTCAGAACATGCGTCTAGCGTTTGTTTCTACCTGATACTCGTCCGTATCATGGTCTTAAGGATGCTTGTCCGCATCTTTAATCCATACGCCGTGTCAAACACTTTCGTCTTCTTGAATATAGACACTTGTCTGTGTCTACTATTCCCCAGAAGAGTCCCCTCAGATTCAACACTCGTCCGTGTTCCTTGTTAACCAGTTGATACTCGTCCGTATCATCATCTCTGAACACGTGTCAGTATTTGTTTCTACCTGATACTCGTCCGTATCATAGTCTTAAGGATGCTCGTCCGCATCTTTAATCTATACACAATACCAAACACTCATACCTTTTATTTCTTGGATATAAACACTCGTCCGTGTTTACTATTCCCCAGTAGATCGCCCGCAAAGCAAATTCCTCTTTTATCTGACATTCGTCCTATGTCATGATAAACCCTGAGAGCAGCCGTACCCTGCTAGGTGATCGTCCTTCACCTCTTGATGATCGTCCTTCATCATGCTCATCCGATGGCCGTCCCATCGTCGACCTTTTATCCGACATTCGTCCTATGTCGTGATATTTTAGCAGCCGTCCCCTGCTAGGTGATCGTCCTTCACCTTTTGATGATCGTCCTTCATCATTTTATCCAATGGCCGTCCCCATTGTTGATTTTGGTTATCTGACATTCGTCCTATGTCATGATAAACCTTGAGAGCAGTCGTCCCCTGCTAGGTGATCGTCCTTCACCTCTTGATGGTCGTCCTCCATCATGCTCATCCGATGGCCGTCCCCATCGTTGACCTTTTATCCGACATTCGTCCTATGTCGCGATATTTTCGGCAGCCGTACCCTGCCAGGTGGTCGTCCTCCACCTTAGATGACCGTCCCTCATCTTAACCATTACAGAGCAGCCGTCCCCTGCTAGGTGATCGTCCTTCACCTTTGATGACCGTACCTCATCATCTGTTTATTTCATTTATTCTTTAACCCGATGGCCGTCCCCGTCGTGGTCCCTTTTCTTTTTAGCCCGATGGCCGTCCCCATCGTTGGTTGCTTTGCTTTATGAACTTGATGGCCGTCCCCATCATTTTTCATTAATCCCCAGAGAATCTTACAGCTTTACTTGATGGCCGTCCCCATCATAATTCTTTTTATCCCCAGCATGTCGGCCGTCCCCGTCATCGCTTTATTTCCCGCACCTTTCCCAGCATGTCGGCCGTCCCCGTCATTGCTCTTCCCCAGCAGTCGTCCTCTGCTCGACGGTCGTCCTCCGTCGCTCACACATTATAATATACTTTATTTTCTTTTACAATCTATATCCCTTTTCTTCTTCATTCTGTGAGTGCAAATTTTGGACTGTCTTTGGTATTCAACCACAAGTTATCTTGTGCGCCTGATAAGTCGTCGCTTACATCCTGCACAGCTAACTCATGTTTGAATAGGGGCAGATGTAAACACCCCAAATTTTCCCTCACCCATTCACACCATGGCTTGTGATCATTTCATATGCATGAGTTCAATCATAGCATCTCATATCACATTTTTAATTCACTGCATAGATTCAAAGTCATCTGCATCTAGGGTTTGTGATCTGAGCAATCCAAGAGCTTATTGAGCCACTCCAAAGGTCATCAATCACTTCAAAGGGGTCCATGTATGTTCAAGTATCATATTATATCATCTCAAAGTCAAGAATGTCAAAGAATCACCAGAACTGAGAATGGCATGGAAGCAGAGCCAGGTTTGACTGCACAGATGACCTAGAATTAGGGTTTTGGTTTCAAAGGCCATAACTCCAATTTTTTTGGTCATTCTTGTTTCTATTGGTCTCTATATGGTATAGGGAGTATGCATATCAATTTTCATGAAGAAATTCCATGGGGAAGTCATCTGATCAAGAGTTGACTTTTCAAGCAAGTCAGTGCAAAATCAGGGCATCTGAGGCCCCCAATGACCCAACCAAAGGGTGTTCTTCATCATTTTGATTGTATATGATCTTTATTTGATCATAGAAGAAGTTGGAAGTTCACAAAATTGAATAATTCCAAGTCTTTTGCAAAGTTGACTTTTTGGGAAAGTTTGACTTTTAATGAAATTGCCATTTTAGGAAACTTTTTCAACCTTTACTTTTTGATTCAAAAATGCTTCAAATGGAAAAACTTTGGTCATGAAAGTTGTAGAATGGATCATTCCCTTTTCAAAAAGTACAAGAACATGACCTAATTCATTTTGGATCAAAAGTTATGGCTTGTCAAAGTTGGCTAAAATCACAAAATTTCAAAGTTTCCACCAAAGAGGCAAAGTTGCAAATTCACTTCTCAAGGCAAATTAAGTTATCAAATGGACTTCTAAACTTCACAACATGATCATACAAGACCTAAAATTCAGAATGGGCCAAGAAATTTCTCATTTTTGTGGCTTATGGAGCAAGATATCTCATAAGAATCAAAAGCAAGGCAAGTTGCAAAACTCATCATAAGACACAACCCACTTGCTTGATGACTTGCTGATCAATCCTAGGGTTCTCCCCACATCATGCTGCGCAGGACACACCTTTTGTCCTTGGCTAGAAAGTAGCCCATGCTTCTCTTACACAACTTTGACATTTTGGCAACTTGAGCCATACCTATCACAAAAGCACACATCACTTCTTCTGACCAATCCCAATTGTTTATACAAACAAAAAGCAAGCCAAAGCAGCTACAACACAAGCCTGAAGCCCTCTCTAACACAGCATTCTCATTTTCACACCAACTTGCAAGAGCATTCGAAACTCTCAGCACAAGCCACAAACACAAAAACTAACTTCACAAATCAACTCAACACACTTCCCTGATCACAAAGCACCCCTCACCATGGCCTGAAACTCAAAGAATCAAAAACACGATCACCACCTGCCATTGAACAGAACTCCTGCCATCTCTCAAACCAGCCATTGTAAACTTCAAACAAACATTGCAAGCTTCTTAGGAGGATCATTGGAGTGGATTTAAGCCAAAGAAACGGCCAGAAAGCTCCTGAATCGAAAGCTTCAGTTCAGGTAGTCATCTCAAAACTTTTTTCTAGAAACATGTTTTTAAGTTCTTAAAAGCTTCTATGCACTTCCCTGATCATGAATATGTGTTTACTTTTGAAAATGGTTGAGAAACCAGCATGTATGAACTGTCTGAAATTTTTTGCCCTAAGAATGTTTTGATTCGATTTGGCTGATTTACGAATGAAAAATGATGTTTGATTGAGGGGTTTGATTCGTTTTTGGATGGGGATGAGTTCTGGGCAGTTAGATATTGTTTTCATTGCGTGTAGAGGGAGATAGCAATTTCGTCTTGCCGGAGAAGATGACCGGAACCACTGTTCCGGTCATCTGAAAGTAATTAGGGCTGGATTAGGGCTTAATCATTAATTAGCGAAATTTGAATTTCCACCCTTGGATATGGCGCCAAGTTAAACGCGCGCGCTGCCAGTTCAAATCTAGGCCTTTGGATCTGATTACTTCTCATTTAATTAGTTTTTATTTTCATTTTAATTCATTTGTTTTCTCCATTTTTATAAAAAATAGCAAAACAATTTTAAAAATTCTGAAAATTTTTGTACAAACTTCTATTAATTTTCAGAAACCAAAAACATTTTTATTTTTTGCATAAAAAAATATTTTTAAATCATTTAAAAGTTTATTTTTAATTAATTAATGAGAATTAATTAATTAAAAATACTTTTAGGTATTTAAAAATCACCAAAAAATTCATGAAACCTTTAAAATCATTTAGAAACATTGTCCAACCCTCAAACCAAATTTCTTTTTTGATCTTAATGCATTTTGACAATTTTCCATGGAATTAATTCAATTTCAAAGCATTATTTTGATCCAATCTTTGAAAATTCACTTCTGCCTAGTTTTTGAGAGTTGGACTATGGTTCTTTTTGCATTATGTCTTGCATATCATGTAGTTTGTGAGATTAAATTGGCATTATTTGATCTTGTGTTTTCAATTTGTTTGACATTTTCCTTGACAAGGTACCCTAAAACCCTAGAAATCTTAAGAAATTCATAACTTTCATTAGGTTAGGAATTGGATCCTCTCCTTTGGGCAGTGAGTTTGTGTAGGGTTAGGGTTCCCTTGAATGCATTTTCAATTTTTTATCTTGATGTTTGCTTCTGGTTTTGGTTTTTGTTTGTTGCATTGATCATAAACCCTAATTTGGGCTTCCATATGCATCCATCTTGCATTTGCTTGCATACCATGACTTGCCATGACATTTTATGCATCCATTTGATTCATTTGACATCTTAAGACATCTTAGAATCATGATTGATCATTGAATCTTGCATTTGCCATGTTGTATGCCATTTGCACTTCATAACTTTTCATGTATGATTATGGTTCTAAGCATGCCTCCTTTGCATCCATTTGTTCATATGATCATCCCCATGCCTTGTTACATGTTTGCAGCATCTCATAGCATCATTATCATCTCATATATGCTTCTGGTTTTGATTTGCACCATGTCATTTCATCTCATCTTGCATTGCATTGCATTCCTTTTATTAACTTTTCAGGTGGTAAGTAACTTTGAGAAGTGAATTTGCCTTCACTTCTCATAATTTCTTTTCATGTCTTTTATGCATCCTTGCTGCATTTTATTATGTGTTTGATATTGAGCTTGCTCTTTCCTTTTCTCCTTACTTTCTTTTCTCAAGTGACTTGCCTTCTTGAATGAAGCAAGTTGCTTTGCTTCTCTTTGCTCCTTTCATCTGCTTCCTGGTGGTTCCTCTGAAGTTTTCTCTTGTTAACCTCACAAACCTTAGGAACAACCAAGCATGACAATGATTAGGGTTTTGATTAGTCTCCCCACTTAGTTTTACCTTTGTGTCTCATTGAGTCTTCTCTTCTCATCCCATAATCAGGGACTAAACCTTAAAGGCTTTAAGGCTTTGTGATTAAGCTTATGCCTGCATCCTTCTATTAGGATGGAGTGTATAACTTTAATCCTAAGTGTTAAACCCTTAATGTGTTTAAATCTCTTAATCAATTCACTTAATAATCATTAAGACATCAAGCTTGTAACTTGGGCCTTGCATTAGGGTTCTAATTCTTCCTTAATTGGTTAAGAAGGACTAACCCTAGTGTTAATGGACAAGTCCCCCTCAAGTTGTCTTACAAACCATAAAACTCACTTCTTCATCATACCATTAACTAAAATCCATCTAATAAAGGCTTTGTTTTGTCATGGGTTTAATCCCTAATCATGGATTAAGTTGAGGAGCTTTCCTCAGCTTAAACATTCTCATCTATTATCCTTTTATTAGGATGGTGTAATGAGTCTGTTTAATCCCTGATTATGGCTTAATCTCATTACTCAACACTAAACAAAAACAGCAAAAATATCTAAATAATCACAAGTAGGTTAATGATCTTAATCATGCATCAAAGGTGATTAAGTGTGAGAAGCTGACTTCACACTTAAGGTATTCTCATTACCCCTAATCAGAGGGAAGATGTGATGAGTTTACTAAATCCATTGGTTTAGGCTTAAGCTCATTAATCTATGACAAACTTTCAAAAGCAATAAAAGACTGAAAATACAAAAACAAACAATAATCGTCTCCTTCGGGATTCTTTTCTCATCTCATTCACTCACACACGAGAACTTGCTTCTTCCGTCTAATGCAAGACAGTTTGCACCTGAGCCAGACAGGTCATACACTTGAGCATAGACAAGCAAGCAGTTCACAAGTCATTTCATCTTTCAGTCTCTTTGGGTCGAACTACGGTGTTCTGACTTCCTCATTGCACGAGAGGATACGTAGGCATAACTTAACAGTTATCGAACAAAAGTCTCTGTATATTCCCCCTCTTTCTAGCTTTATTCTTTTAGCCTCATGTCTTGAGCATTTCATTCTTGTCCTTACACTGACACTTTCATATTACACATCACTTTCTTTTACACTGACACCTGTACATCCTTTTCCAGCTCTTTTACACACAAATTGCACTGACACTACCCCTTTAAAACACAAATCTTTTAAGCGTGGATCCCGTCGAGTACGGCGGACAATCTGGGTGCTAATACCTTCCCAGGTTGTAACCAACCCCCTTTCTCAGTCACTCTGGTTCGCAACCGTCTTATCCATATCTTTCCAGGTCTATGCAGCATTACCTTTCCTCCGGGATAAAAATGCCTAGCTGGCGACTCTATTCATTCCCTGTGAGTTCACTCCTGTGTGTTCTCACACCCTCTTTTTGCCGACCGTTCGCGTCTGTACCTTTATCTGGGCCATTCCCATTTATCGGGAGCGACAATAAGAAATTCGAAGGGACTATCATCTTTATTCGAAAGGGACAAGATCATTACGAAGGCAACATTCGAAAGGGACTTGATCTTTTATATCTGTAGGGACTTGATGATTTTATTTTGAGGGACTTTTGCTTTATACACCCTACTTGACCTTTTTGATTAAGCAACATGAGAGGTATCCCTAAGGAAGTGAGATGGCGATCAAAGATCGACTTACGTGTGTGAGTGTATAATTTTAATATTTATCTTTTAAATTAAGTGATCTAAATTTATTTGACATTACAAGTATGTTTTTGCACTCCCTATTTACTAACCATAGCATAAAATATAAATAATAAACATTATTAATAAATATTACACCAAGGAACAATTACATAATAATAATGAAAGCAAATTAAATATAATAAAAAATAAATAATAATAATAATAATAATTGGGTTAGTAGAAAATAATAATAATAAAAATAATACCAAATTAAATGGGGTTAGTAATAATCATATAAATGTAATTAATAATAATAATAATGAAATAAGCAAGAATATTGTAATAATTAAAAGTTCAATTTTATAAACAATTATTATTTAATATTAAAATATAAACAATTATATTAATTATTATAAAGTTTTAAGTTATGTACAAATTATAAAAATTGAGTTAATTATAAACATATTATGAAAATAAAATTATAATTACAAAATTAAATTAGCAATTTTTAACTATTTCTAAACATATATTAAAAATTATTGATATACAAAAATTAAATTATGAACAATTTATATCATATTATCATATTAACAAAAATTAAATTAAGAATTTTAATTTTAAACATATATTGAAAATTATTTATATATAAGAATTAAGTTATAAACAAATTATATAATATACATATATGATTAAATGATAAATTAAAAATTAAAAATTAAATGTCACATAGAAGAAAAATTAGGGTTTTTTATGAAAATGTTTTTTAGGGTTTATTAAATTAAAGTTTTAATTAAAATTAATAATATTAATAAACAATCAAAACAAATAATAAAAAAAAAGAAACTTACCTTGGCTGGGAATTGAACCCAGCCCCTTTGCCTCCAAGAACTCCAGCCAGCAAGACTCTCCACTGGGCCAGCGCGCGCAGGTGACAAAGAAAAGGATCCAATTGCTTTTGTTGTTGTTCCTGAAGAAATCATGAAAAATAAACAAAACAAAAGGCCTGGGGGGGATCGAACCCAGGACCTTTACATTGCACACAAACACACTTTCCATTCCAGTCGGGAGGGCGCATCTGATATAATAGTAACTATAATTCATAATATATTAAGTTTAATAGTTAAAAGAGAAAAATATGAAAAAAACTGCCACAACCAGGATTCGAACTCCAGTCATCCAACAATACACGCGCATCCTTTGGCCAACTGAGCTACCATACAACTGTTAAACAAAACAGAAACCAATCCATAAAATATAATTTCAAATATTTGAAACTTCAAACGCGCGAAACTTCTTCTTCTTCCTTGAATTTCCTGCGAAAATTGATATGATTTTTCCTGCGAAATTTCTTGGGTGTTCATAAACCATAAATCCTAGGTTTTTGGAACATCAAGCAAACAACAACATTAATTCAAATTGACAGTCCAGATCAAACATATGAAGTTTATACATCATAACCATGTTCTTAAAATTCATTTATCTCAAATAAATCGTGAATTCCCAATTTGAGAACTCAAACCCTAACAATGGTGGTTTTCGGTTTAGGGCATGTTTCTCCAATGTTCTTGCCCAGAAATCATCTAAGCATCATAACAAACAAGATTAACAACACAAAAACAATTTATAATGGCTGAATGAATGAAATCGAAAAATTGAAAAATGATGAAGAACATGAATTCGGTTTGAGTGATTTAGGGTGTTTTGGATGCAAATGAGCATTGGTACAAGATCAGTGAAGTCTAGGGATCATTCTCATGTCCTTAAAATACCTTCAAATGCCTTGTAGTGTGAAAACCGAATTTGACTTTTTGTGAGGTTTTTGAAAATATGAACTTACTCTTGGAGGCTGAAATTCGTGTTCTATGATTAGGTTTGTGTTATGTACTTATAGTGGAATGAATCTAGGTCAAAAACTTGATCATTGTGTGAAAGATTTGATCCAAAAAGATTGAAAAATATTAAGCTTTAAAATTCAAATATTCTTGCATAAACCCTTTCTATTTCAAGCCAATCACCATTATTTTTGTATCATTCTGATCCATATTGAATTCATGACCTTCTAGAACAAAAAATAATTTTAAATCTTCACACTTGATATTTTATTTAAATTTAAAATGATTTTTAGTATAAAAAATCATAATAAATAAATTAAATTAAATAAAAATTATGAAAATATCAAATAATTTTCGTGCATGATGTCATAGATCACTTTGGGTCATCAAAAGTTCAGCCCATTTAACAAAATTTGGTTTTAAACCTCCATTTACTTCATAAACTTCCCTAAAATTTCCCAACTTTGCAAGGGCACAAATCCTTCAATTTTAATGCTATGAGGGTGTTCTTGGACATTTTGTAAAGCTTGAAGAGTCCTCTAACCAACCCCACTGGTTTCATGTCCATATCATTTACCATTCTCAAGTTATGCCCTTTTGAAGTTGTTGACTTTTTGTTGACTTTCAAAAGGACCTATAATGTCTTAGCTCATACCTTCCAAATGAAGCATTTTTGGGCTTGGCTTGTGAGACACAAAGTTGTAGAGAATTCAATTTCCTTCAAAATGAGCTTTGGATGGAGAATTTGTGATGAAGCATGTGAAAGTTATGGCTGGTCAAAGTTCAGTTGACTTTTTCTGAAGAAACCCTAATTTAGAAACCCCTGATTCTTGATGATCTGAAATATCCTTGATGAATCATGATCAACCCTTGATCAAATGATGAATTTAACTTCATATAATTGATGTTGGCAAAAAAATCATGAAGTTTGACTTTGGTTTGACCACAGTTGACCTCCGTTTGACTTTTTAACTGCTTTGACTGATCTGATCATCTGACTGAGCAAACTTCTGAGAAAAGTCTTGAAACTTGTCATGGGGGTTCTTATACACATATAAGATGTTATGAAGCTCACTTGAAGTCTTGGAAGTCTATTTATCCTGATTAAAGTCAAAACCCTAGTTTTGGATGCACTGCTTAGGACACTACAACAAACAAGACCTTAGACAGCGCTTTTTTTAGCCTTAGACAGCGCTTTAAAGCGCTGTCTAAACCTCCGCTGCTAAAGGTTTAGACAGCGCTTTTTAAAATGTGAAAAGCGCTGTCTAATCCCCCACCCTTAGACAGCGCTTTGGCCAAAAGCGCTTTAAAAGACCCTCTTAATTTAAATTTTTTAGGTACACCTTAGACAGCGCTTTTGGCAAAAGCGCTGTCTAAGCCCCTCCTATTGTAATTTTTTTAGGTATACCTTAGACAGCGCTTTTCAAAAAGCGCTGTCTAAGCCCCCCCCCCCCCCTTAGACAGCGCTTTTGCCTAAAGCGCTTTCTAATCTCCCCCTTAGACAGCGCTTTTGGCAAAAGCGCTGTCTAAGGTATACGAAATTTTTTGTAGGATTTGTTTGTAACCACATTTTTTCCAGGTTTATAAACCAGAATTGGTACCTGTTTTCAACCAGATTTTTGCAGTCAATTATCACATTTTATATATCCATTTTGGCCTTTTTTTACCAAAATTTGGCTAACCAATTCAAACCAAATTTGCCATAAATGTATCAAAATATATACAAATTTATGTTTACATTTATAAGTCATTACATATACTACTACAAATGTACACATTAATTACACACTTTGAGCTCTATCATGTATTGACACCACTCCTCTTTGATTTCGTCCACTTGATCCTTTGTATAAGATGCACACTTGAATTCATCAAAGTACTACATAATAATATAACATATTTTGAATTAATTCCAACTATTTAATTATATAAGATATGTGTAAATATAAAAATAACTCATAAGTTAGAAATACATACATCGGTGGGAATCTCTAATCGGCCCAACATGAGAGTATCTCGCATAAACCTCAACATGAAATACCCGCAATCTATTTGATTACGTTGAAGAGGACACTACATATGAAAAAAAAATATGAATTATAAATCCTAAGTTTTATCAAGTGTAGTCATCACTAATATAATAAAAAACGCGGTAATTAAAAATATACCGCCACTTTAATCCATGAAATGGAGTTGGCGCCCCTCCTTGAGGTCTGGATAACTCGTTGGGCACGAAAAGCTTGTAGGACGCTAATAAAATAAAAATGAAGCAATTAGAACAATTCACATAAACTAAGAAAAATTTTGAACATTCTCACTTACGTGTCAATTAGGTCCTTCATATCCGGGTATGTTGTCCAATCATTTCCTAACGAGTCAAGATAATACACGATTTCTCGGATAGGATTGATTGCGAGCAACAACCAATGTCCACTGTAATGATTAGGCAAATGTTAGATGGTAACTTGGAAAATAATTATAATAGATGAATTTAGAATGAAATGCTAACCCGGTATTAAACGGTACAAAAAACAACTTCTCCGCATTTTTATTCTCCACGAGGATCCGAAGAACGTACTCCGTCACGGTATCTGGTCTACTTATCATTAAACCTAAGTTGACGGTCGCGGGTGCTAAGAATCCGAATGACACGTCCAAACCATTGGGGCGCATCAATTTGTCATACAAAAACCTAATATAAAAACATCATTAACATAAAGTAAACATCATTAAAATAAGTTGTTTAATTAATAAAACAAAGTAGTCCGAATTTACCTAACATATGTATTGACAACGGTGACGCCGATTTCTTCACGACCAAAAACTTGCATGAAGTCCTCATTACCAATCATTTGTTCGTAATCAAAGCCGAAAATCCCTACCTCCATAGGTATAATCCGAGCACCTCCGGTCGGTATATCGGTCATCTCTAGAAATGTCCTAAGGCACGACCTATACTTGGTGGTAGGTTTTTTCCTAGCTACGGACTTCTTAGCACCAGAACTTTGTACCCGTGCGGAGGCGTTGCTAACCTCCTTTTTTTGTTGTGCGGAGGCATTGCTAGCCTCATTTTCTTGAACCTACATGTCATATAAATAGTTAGATCAAATTAAGAATGTAACAACTTCCATGAATATATGTCATATAATTGTATATTACCTCTTTTCTTGAAACTGTGGACTCGGTATGTCGTGGAATCGCAGTTTCTTTTGATTTGGATTGTGTGGGAGTCTATTTAACATAGGAAAATATGAAAGTACAATTTTAAGCATAAATTTTAAACTTTGAATATACCAAGGAAAGTTAACATAAGTTTTAATCATACCTCATATCCTACGCATATGAGGTTTGTCGGCCATGCAACAAACGAACCTACTGCTTCGTGCACCGTTGTTGCATCCGAATCATCGCTAGGATATGGTAATGCTGCATTCGGCTCAACTGCAATATCAACTGATACCTTCAAACATCCAGCAGGGAGCTCTCTAGTGTGGAGTAATACTCCGCTAACGTTATGCACTTTTCCCTTTCCAACCATCTGATAGTATGGTGACGACAAATACAGCTGACAATGGGAAATGCCCTAAAACCAATAATAACAAGAAATCGTTAATGTGTATATATGTCAAATACATAATTTAAGAAAATAGTTCAATTTAAGACAATTATATGTAATTACCTCTGGAATTTTCGGCTGAAAGGTACAGTTGATACTGTCTTTGTCCGAAGCATCTCTGTATACTGTTGAGGCGCTAGCCTCTCTTTCTCTCCTCAATGCATCAAGCTCAGCTTGCATGGCTTCCATTCTTGCATGAAGCTCCCGATTACTAGGAGCCTTTGCTTTTTTAATACTCAGGGAGGTCGGAGTGACTCCAAATCCCTTACCCCTCACCCGACCAGAATACTCAGGGACATCTAATGCCCGACCAAGTATGCTCCTAGTATCATCGGGAGATAAAGACTGAGATAGCTCCTCCTGAAAAATCAGATGAATATTGTACACTTGTCAAATATTTGTGTATAAAAATGTTATTCAATTAATGAAAAAATGTTATACTTACACATTTCTGGTATACTTGTAAAACTTCTTCTTGAGGAACTCCAGATTTGCCCACACGGGCTTCCTTCCACAAAACATGTGCAGGAAGAGATGATTCTGAACTTTCCTCCTTCTGCAGCTACACATTAAGTCATACAATTTGATCAGATAAAACTAATATATGATGAACAAATTTGTTATCGCAATTTATAAATACTTACCATGGATTGTTCTAACCGTCCATATCCGACACGTCCTTTTCGGTACGGATATGCGGGACTTGATGCTCTTTCCCGATTTGTAGCACTTATTCTTTGAAAAACCGGGTCTTGTCTTTTGGATTTGAACGCTTCCCATTCTTAAGCCGATATCAAACTTTCATATTTTTTGGGAAGCTCCGCATCCACAAAATTACCATCCGCATCCTTAAGGAACATGGATGATAAAAATGTCCGAAACCCTCTTAGAAGCTTTCCGGCCAATTTCATACAAAAGCCTCTTCTTTCTTCTTCGATGTTAAAACATCGCTAAGAAAAACATACAGATTGATAGTTAGTATCGGTAATTGAAAAAACATAATTGATTCCGTATAATTAAGGGCCAAATGATTGTACCTTTATCTCACTCCAAATTTTATCTTTGGACTCTTTCAGCTCTTTGTTTCTCCAATCATCACATGTAATGGGAATTTCATTCCTTACTAGTGCACCGATAAAACTAGTTAAGGTATGCCCATTAGGTTCTATAAGCTGTCCCTGAGTGCTCCAATAGACATCTAGTATGATGCCTCGAGATCTTCCTTGGACCACCCTTCTCATTACTGTGATGCCTCTTCGAATTTCTTCTTCCGCGGATACTTTTTTAGGAACTTCCTCAGGTTGGTCATCAGCCATGTCTAACCTGTAATAAACCAAGGAAACCATCAAATATCAAATATAACTTATAATCAAAGCAAATGAAAACAAAAAAATAAAGAAATCATGCATTATCATATATAACTTATAATCAAAGCAATTGAAAACAAAAATAATAAAGAAATCATGCATTATCACATATAACTTATAATCAAAACAATCGAAAAAATAAAATAAAGAAACCATGGATAATTTACCTAAGTCACTAACATCTCTTTCTTTTCTTTGTTGGAATATTAATCACTTGTTTCTTAGCAATGCGTACGGATGAATTGATCCAAATTCCCTCATTATGATCGTTTCTTATATATGACTCATCCGGTATAAGATCCTCAACTTCATCATTTCTATTCAACTCATTCCGTCTAATGCATGACTCATTCTCAACATCAATATCACATTGATCGACACCGCTATCATCAGTCACTTTGTTAGAGAAAAGCACTATAGACCATTTTGTACTCTTCGGGTCATTCACATAGAACACTTGTTTAGCCTGAGATGCTAGAATAAAAGGTTCATCTTTGTACCCCACCCTAGTAAGATCAACTTGCAAAAATCCAGACTTATCCATTCGTATTCCACTACTATTCACCCACTTGCAACCAAAGATGGGAATCTGAAACTTCTCGTAATCAAACACCCAAATGTGCTCAATAACTCCAAAATATGACAAATTTGCATATTTGGGGTTTAAGTCCTTCATACTTGATATATGCATTGCTTCAGCTAGCACGGTGACACCACTATTTTGCATAGTACTCTTATCATCTTGTTCTTTGGTATAAAATGTGTATCCATTAATTGAATATGCGCTATGAGAAAACACATGCAAACTTGGACCATATGCCAAACATCTCAACCTTTCTGTTACCGAAGAAGGATCTGAAGAGCGCTTCAAATAAATATGATCCTTCAACCATTGTATGAAACTTTGATTGTGCTCTATAACTATCCAATTTTCATTTCTGTTCGGATTTAACCTTCGGAGTACATCCTTGTGCATTTCAACATATGGCTCAACCTCATTATTATTGTGCAGAACATACAAATGAACTTGATCCCGTTCATCCCTTGATATTGTCACAATTTTATTCCCAATTAATTTTTTACCTTCCATTTTGTCGAAAATCTGAGCTCTGGGGAGTCCAATCGATTGAACGTTAGACAAATATTCAGTACAAAACTCAACAGCTTCTTCAACAATGTATCGTTCAACAATACAACCCTCTGGTCGACTTCGGGATTTCACGTACCCTTTTAATATTTTCATATACCGTTCAGCAGGGTACATCCATCTCATATAAGCTGGTCCACACAACTGTGTCTCTTTCACAAGATGAACAACTAAATGAACCATTATGTCAAAAAAAGACGGAGGAAAATACATTTCAAGCTCACACAAGGTAATTACAATCTCTTTTTGTAGTGTTGGTAACATCTCGGGATCGATCACCTTACCACAAATTGACCTAAAGAAAAAACACAATTTAGTTATGGAACTTCTTACTTTTTCTGGCAAAATAGAACGTATACCGATCGGTAGAAAATGTTCCATTATAACATGACAATCATGTGTCTTCAAATTCTTCAACTTGAGGTCTTTCATAGAAACAAGTCTTCTGATATCAGATGAGTATCCTTCTGGAACCTTAACTTCACTCAGAGACTTACACAAAATTTTTTTCTCCTTTCTAGATAAAGTAAAAGCAGCAGGTGGTAGATACGTTCGTCTTCCTTTCTTCACGGGTGCTAATTCAGTTCTCATTCCCATTTTTAACATGTCCTCCCTTGCTTTAAGGCCATCCTTAGACTTGCCTTTTATATTGAGTAATGTACCGATAACACTTTCAAATACGTTTTTTTCAATATGCATAACATCGAGAAAATGTCTCACGTACAAAGACTTCCAATATGGCAATTCAAAAAATATTGACCTTTCTTCCACCCACCTTTCACAATCTTATGTGCAAAAGGCTTGCCAAACTCAGTACGCACATCTTTCACCTTTTCAAAAACTTGTTCACCTGACAATGCGGGTGGAGCTCTACGATGTTCGGTGTCTCCATTGAATGCTTTTCTCCACCCACGGTAATGATGTTTAGAATGTAAGAATCTACGATGACCGAGAAACACATTCTTCTGGCAAAGTTCCAATCGGATCGTATCGGTTCCGTCTTCACAAACAGGACACGCACGTTGACCTTTAATGCTATACCCAGATAGATTCCCGTATGCTGGAAAATCATTAATTGTGCCAAACAACATCGCCCTCAAATTGAAACTTTCTTTCCTATATCCATCATAAACCTCTACACCGTTCTCCCACAAAATCTTTAAATCTTCGATCAGAGGTGTCAAGTATACGTCTATGTCATTACCTGGTTGTTTAGGCCCAGAGATTAACATAGATAACATCATGTACTTACGCTTCATACATAGCCACGGAGGTAGGTTATAAATCATAAGAATCACAGGCCATGGGGTATGTGAAATACTTTGAAGACCATGTGGGTTCATTCCATCAGTAGATAATGCCAATCGAAGGTTTCTTGCTTCTAATCCAAACTCAGGATAATCATTATCAATCTTCGACCACTGTGGTGAATCAGCCGGATGCCGATACTTTCCATCGGTGATTCTTTCATCTGCATGCCAAGTAAGATGTCTTGCATCGGTTTCACTACGAAACATGCGCCTAAATCTCGGAATTATCGGAAAATACCATAAGACTTTTGCGGGAGATAATCTTTTCTTATATCGAGACAAACCGCATTTGGGGCACTCAGTTAACGTTGCATATTCGTTACGAAACAAAATGCAATCGTTAGGACAAGCATGTATCTTATCATAGCTCATGCCAATAGAGCACAACATTTTTTTTCCTCATAGGTTCGATTAGGAAGAACATTATCATCCGGTAGCATTTCTCTCATAAGGGCCAACAACTCTGTGAAACTTTTATCCGACCATCCATTGCCCGCCTTTAAGTTGTACAACTTTAATACCGCAGAAAGTCTTGAGAATTTAGTGCAACCTTTGTACAACGGTTTCTCTACATCGCTTACCATCCTCTCAAACATTTCAGGACAATCATGAAGATCTTCTTCCAGTGCTTCTACAATCTCTTCAACTCGATCACAATCATATGTTTCCGTGTCTTTGTCGTATGAAGCATAGGTCGTATTACTTTTTCCACTCGATTCAACATTCCCGTTAATTTTCTCACCATGAAATATCCAACACTGATAACTTTGATCAATTCCATGCCTCAGCAAATGCGATTTCAATCCATGTGCGTCAACCTTACCAATATAACAACAACGCAAGCAAGGACAATGCATTCGTCTGGGGTTTTCAGCGTGTTGAACATCATACTTAACGAATTCCGCAACCCCACTCTCGTACTCTTTGGTCATTCGATCGGCACAGATCTATGTTTTATCCATGGTTTTCCTACTTAAAAAACGTATACATAACCAATGTTAATATAAACTTCAATAACGTATCCGATACGCCAATATACCAACTTTAATTACCTCATCCCTTTCATTAATTTAAAATAACTTAATATTTTAATATTTTAAAAAACATTAATAAAAATAATTTAATATTTTAAAATAAAGGATGTCTAGTGTTATTTTTCCAAAATCATTTGAAAAAACAAACTAAAATAAACGGTTTATAGAAAAACTGAAACAAATGGATTTATAAAAAGATCAAATCATTTTTCTTTTAATTTTCTTAAATAGCTATTTCTCTTTTCTTTTAGTTTAGATCTTTTAAGGCATTTCTATATTATTTAGAGCCAAACATACTCGTTGATAACTATATATTTTATATATTACGACAGTTCTTTGAATTAATAACAAGTACTAATAAATGACTCTCAAAAATGAAAATATTTCTATAATATAAAAAAATTAGATGTTAAGAAAAACTCATGTTTGTCCTATACTCTAAATCTGCTACATCCTTATTTTAGGGACAAATTTGGTCCAATTTTTTTTTCTTCTTTCAACCAAACTAGTAATTTCAATCGATTTAGTTAGTGAATCTTCTTGAAACTCCAACTGTTTTGGGTAAAGTTGATGCCAATGAGGAGAAGAACAAGGATCTATCATCTAAATATTAAGTTGATGGATTCCCAACAATTCATATTTTGAGATATGTATTAATACATAATGTAATAATACTTTTAAATTAGATGATAAACAGGCATATTTCTTTTTAAAGACAAACAACTATGATAAGTGGTAACACTGTTATCAATATTTTTAATAACCCGGGAGAAACACATGCACAGATAAACAACCAGAACCACAACCAGAAATCAAAACTGAAACATTCTTCAATTCCTAACCAACCAGAAATCAAAACTGAAACATTCTTCAATTCCTAAAAGCATGCTAAAACAGGGTAATGAACAATTCCTAATAAAAACAAAACTGAAACACATACCGTAATGAGATTCTTCAACAACTTTCAGAAATGACCGATTAAACTCTTGCAATGCCTGAAACGAATGACTGAAATCCGAAAACAGAAATGACTACATGACTGAAATGAAGAACTGAAACGAAGAACATGAATGAATGAATGAAAACGTGAATGAATGAATGAAAACGTGAAATACATACCGCGATGAAGACAGGAGAACGATTCAAACAAGTTTCAGTGACTTCAATGACGACAAAGTTCTTCTGGAAACGTTCGATGTTAGGGTTCGCTCTGGAAACGATCGCAGGAGGGAAAACGAAAAGCACAGAGAATGAAAATAGAAGTATGAAATTTAATTTTAATTAGACCTTAGACAGCGCTTTTGGGAAAAGCGCTTTCTAAGGTATGCCTTAGACAGCGCTTTCCAAAAGCGCTTTCTAAACCCCCCCCCCTTAGACAGCGCTTTTGGTTTTATTTTTTTTTTAATTTAAAAACTTTAAACAGCGCTTTATCAAAAGCGCTGACTAAGGTATATATATAAAAGCGCTTTCAATAAGCGCTGTCTAAGGGGGGGTCTTAGACAGCGCTTTTTGAAAGCGCTGTCTAAGACCCCCCCTAAGACAGCGCTTTCATTATTTTTTTGGACCATTTTCCGTGTTTAATTTTAATTTTAACCTTAGACAGCGCTTTCTCTTAAAAGCGCTGTCTAAGATGCGCTGTTAAAAAGCATTTTTGGCGTAGTGAGGTGCATTGTCTGAGGGAATTGTCAACTCTTCTGACTATTTGTGAACTTTGTGAACCTTGTGAACCATCATAAAATGTCTTGTGAACCTCATGGGAGGTCTTGTGAACCTTGTGAACCTTGTGAACCTCATAAAGTGTCTTGTAGACTTCATGAACCACATGAAAGGTCTTGTAAGTATTGTGAACCTTGTGAACCTCATAAAGTGTCTTGTAAACTTCATGAACCTCATGAAAGGTCTTGTGAACCTTGTGAACCTCATAAAGTGTCTTGTAAACTTCATGAACCTCATGAAAGGTCTTGTAAACCTGGTGAACCTCATAAAGTGTCTTGTAGACTTCATGAACCTCATGAAAGGTCTTGTAAGTATTGTGAACCTTATGAACCTCATAAAGTGTCTTGTAAACTTCATGAACCTCATGAAAGGTCTTGTGAACCTTGTGAACCTCTTAGTACACAAAGCCTTGTATTGTGAGGGCAAATTTTGGGGTGCAACAGCTGCCCCTGTTCAATTTTCTGAAACCTGAGGGGTTAGATTGGTATATTTGCCAGTCGTGACCTGGAAGGTTGAAGGGGATTGAACACAAAAGCCCAAAAATTTGCACTCACCGGTGCGTAGGGTAGTATTGATGACTGGTTGTATATGCTTGAGTGGGCTTAAAGATGCCACTTGGAGAAAATTTCTTCAGATACATTTCTTGGAGGATAAAGCAGTCCAAAATATGAAGATATAATGATAGCTTTCAGGAAGATAAACAACGTCCCGAGGTAATGGTATAACCTTTGGGAGAATAAACAACGGCCCAATAGTCATGATATGCTTTCAAGAGGATAAACAACGTCTTGGGGAAATGGTAACCTTTGGGAAGATAAACAACGGCCCAAGGTCATGATAGCTTTCAGGAAGATAAATAACGTCCCGAGGAAATAATATGCCTTCAGAAGGATAAACAACGTTCTGAGGAAATGATATGCTTTCAGGAGGATAAAAAACGTCCTGAGGAAATGATATGCTTTCAGGAGGATAAAAAACGTCCTGAGGAAATGATGTAACCTTTGGGTAGATAAACAACGGCCCAAGGTAATAATATGCTTTCAGAAGGATAAACAACGTCCTGAGGTAATAATATGCTTTCAGGAAGATAAACAACATCCTGAGGTAGTGATGATAGATTTCAGGAAGATAAACAACGTCCCGAGGAGATAATATGCTTTCAGGAGGATAAACAACATCCTGAGGTATAAGAAGCTTTCAGGAGGATAAACAACGTCCCGAGGAGATAATAACTTTTGGGAAGATAACAACGTCCCAATAGTCACAATTTGTTGATAAAATTTGTCTGCTGGAGAATTAACCTGAAAACGAGGTAGCATTCTGTATGATGATATTAGTTTATGCATTATGCATGTTTGTATAATATGATGCACCTAAGTAATGTATTATGTATCTGTATGTTATGGTATGATGTAAATGATGTATGTATGATATGATGCTGCCTGAAGCGTCTGGATATCTTCGTATAACAACTGCTGGCCAGGGAAAATAAATCCCAATCCGTTGCTGAAGAATTTGAGGAGCTCGTTCCCGTCTTGTTTGATATTAGGGTATACATAACCTCCCGTCTGCTGGGGATAATAGGGTATACATAACCTTTCGTCTTCGTTCGTCGTACTCCTATTGGAAGAGTAAATTCCCGACTATCCGTATGAGGATAAAAGAGATGGATATAAATTCCAGGGGAGATGTGACCTGAAGTATTTATGAAGATGAATTTTCCCTACTGGGGATTTGTGACTGTCTTGTAGAGATGAACCGGCGAAGCTTCGTTACAATCCTTCCCTCGTTCGTCCTTAGTAAATACTATTACTGCATTTCTATGCATTTCTGGTAAACATCAATCATATTAAGCATTTATGCATTTCTGGTAAACATCAATCATATTCAAAAGCATATATACATTCAAACACAACCAATGGACGTTTCGCTTATCTAAATAGGGTAAAAGTAAATCTGGATTCAAAAATGGAATTTTATTTATATCAGAAAGTAACCTATACATAGGTAGATTTGTACAAGGAGACAGAAATCCTAGTAAGAGGAATTTGTCATAAAGTTTTACAAAACAAAGGAAATCAGCTATGTGAGAAATAATCCTAGTGAGTTTCAATTTTACTATTGCCATTATCTTCAAGTATCTCATCTTCTGCTGTTGAGACGGAAACGATTGGATTGAGCTTTATCTGTTCGAGCTTGAGTAAGTAACACAACTGGTTGCAGTTTCATGGGTGATCCAAACGAGACATAGTCATACGCTTTAATCCCTAACTTTTGCCTGGATTTCCCTTTCAGGTTTTCAATCCACCGGGATACCCTTTTTTGCCCAAGCCGCCCTTTCAGGTTTTCGACTTGCCAGGTGTACATCTTTTTTATATATATCCCTAATTTTTGCCCAAACCCTTTTGGTTTTCCGGGATGCCCTTATTTTTGCCTAGGCCAGTCAACCTAGCGGGTCTCTTTTCATGCGTAGTATTTTTTAACTATGTCTGCGTTTACAGGCTGCGGGAAGTCTTCACCATCCATAGTAGTAAGTATCATGGCCCCTCCTGAGAATACTTTCTTGACTACAAATGGTCCTTCATATGTTGGAGTCCACTTGCCCCTAGGATCACCCTGTGGTAATATGATGCGCTTGATTACCAAGTCACCAGCCTGATATACCTTTGGCTTAACTTTCATGTTAAAAGCTTTGATCATTCGTTTCTGGTACATCTGGCCATGACAAACTGCTACTAGCCTCTTCTCATCAATCAAATTTATCTGGTCAAGTCGTGTCTGAATCCACTCATCTTCATCCAAGCCTGCATCCTTCATAATTCTTAAAGAGGGAATCTGAACTTCAATGGGCAGAACTGCTTCCATGCCATAGACTAAGGAGAATGGGGTTGCCCCTGTTGAAGTGCGTATTGTGGTACGATAACCATGAAGAGCAAATGGTAACATCTCATGCCAATCTTTGTAAGTAACAGTCATCTTCTGTACAATCTTCTTAATGTTCTTATTAGCAGCTTTAACTGCCCCATTCATCTTCGGACGGTACGGAGAAGAGTTGTGATGCTTAATCTTGAACTGCGTGCAGAGATCAGTAATCATAGTGTTGTTCAGATTAGAGCCATTGTCAGTAATAATCCTTTTAGGGATACCATACCTACATATAAGATTATTCTTAATGAATCGAGCCACCACATTCTTAGTAATAGATGCAAATGAAGCTGCCTCCACCCATTTCGTGAAGTAATCAATAGCAACCAGGATGAAACGATGCCCATTAGAAGCAGCTGGCTTGATTTCACCAATCATATCAATGCCCCACATGGCAAAAGGCCAAGGAGCAGTCAACACATTCAATGGTGATGGAGGTATATGTACTTTATCAGCATAAATTTGACACTTGTGACATGTTCTGGAGTGTTGATAGCAGTCAGCTTCCATGGTAGACCAATAGTAACCTGCTCTCAATATCTTCTTTGCCATAGTATGGCCACTAAAATGAGTGCCAAAGATCCCATCATGCATATCTTCCATAATCTCAATTGCTTCCTTCTTATCCACACAACGAAGCATAGTTGAATCATGATTGCGCTTGTACAAAATCCCATTACTCAAAAAGAACTTAGCAGAAAACCTTCTCAGAAACTTCCTATCTTTGACAGATGCCCCTTCAGGGAACTCCTGAGCTTCAAGATATCTTTTCACTTCATAGAACCAAGGCTTCTCCTCTGCTTCTTCAGTGTCAATCTCATTGCAGTATGTAGGCTTTTCAAATCTATCAATAGTAATCTTGGGAGCTTCATCATCCCAGCTGATCTCAAACATGGATGCCATGGTGGCTAGTGCATCTTCCAACTGATTTTCTCTTCGTGGAATATGTCCAAAGGTAATATCTTTAAAATGTGGGATCAAAGACAACACATGCTCTCTGTAAGGAATGAGATTATCATGCTTGGTATCCCAATCTCCTTTAATCTGACTAACTACCAGGGCTGAATCTCCATACACGTCAAGGAATTGAATCTTCATATCAATGGCAGCTTTGATACCCAGGATACATGCCTCATACTCAGCCATATTATTGGTACAATAGAAACAAAGTCTGGCAGTAATCGGGGTATGACAACCTTCAGGGGAACTGATCACAACACCAACACCATTACCAAGTGCATTGGAAGCACCATCAAAAACCATAGTCCATCGGGATCCTTGTTCAGGTCCGTCATATTGTCCAGGTTCTTTGGTAATAATCATAATATCTTCATCAGGGAACTCAAAACTCATTGATTGGTAATCATCCACTGCTTGATGAGCCAAATGATCAGCTACAACACTTCCTTTAATGGCCTTCTGAGTAGTATACTGTATGTCATATTCTGTCAAGATCATTTGCCATCTTGCAATTCTTCCGGAGAGAGCAGGTTTCTCAAATATGTACTTGATTGGATCCATCTTCGAAATCAATAAGGTAGTATGAGTCAACATATACTGTCTTAGTCGGCGAGCAGCCCATGCCAAAGCGCAGCAAGTTTTCTCGAGCAGTGAGTATCTTGTTTCACAGTCGGTAAACTTTTTGCTTAGGTAGTATATTGCCTGCTCTTTTCGACCAAACTCGTCATGTTGCCCCAATACACACCCCATTGAGTTGTCTAATACTGTTAAGTACATAATCAAGGGTCTTCCATCAACTGGTGGCATCAAAATTGGAGGTTCTAGCAGATATTTCTTGATTTCATCAAAGGCAGTCTGGCACTCATCATTCCACTCCATTACCTGATCTTTCTTCAACAGCTTGAAGATTGGCTCACAGGTAGCTGTTAATTGGGAAATAAATCTTGCAATGTAATTCAACCGTCCCAAGAAACCTATAACTTCCTTCTCAGTACGGGGAGCTGGCATCTCTCGTATAGCTTTCACTTTTGCAGGATCCACTTCAATACCTTTTCCACTGACAATGAAACCCAGGAGCTTACCAGATCTAACTCCAAAAGTACACTTGTTTGGGTTCAATCTCAACTTGTATTTCTTCAACCTCTCAAACAACTTATGCAGATGATCAAGATGTTGCTCTTCATTCTGGGACCTGGCTATCATATCATCCACATATACCTCTATCTCATGATGAATCATATCGTGAAACAAAGCCACCATAGCACGCTGATATGTTGCCCCGACATTTTTCAAACCAAATGGCATCACCTTATAGCAAAAAGTGCCCCACTGTGTAACAAATGTTGTCTTCTCCATATCTTCAGGTGCCATCTTGATCTGATTGTAACCAAAGAAACCATCCATAAAAGAGAATACTTTATGCTGAGCAGTGTTGTCTACCAGAACATCAATATGAGGAAGTGGAAAGTCATCTTTGGGGTTGGCCTTGTTCAAATCTCTGTAGTCCACACACATACGTACCTTACCATCTTTCTTAGGTACCGGCACCACATTTGCAACCCACTGAGGATAAGAAGTTACTGCTAAGAACCCTGCATTAAACTATTTCATTACCTCTGCTTTAATCTTCTCTGACATTTCAGGACGCATACGATGAACCTTTTGCTTCTTTGGACGACAATCTTCTTTCACTGGTAAACGGTGAACCACAATGTCTGTATCCAACCCTGGCATATCTTCATAAGACCAAGAAAAGATCTCCACATAGTCACGTAACATCTGAATCAATCTGCTCTTGACACTATCCTCTAATTCAGCCCCTATCTTGACTTCTTTCCTGTTTTCTTCAGTTCCTAGATTCACAACTTCGACTGGCTCTTCATGTGGCTGTATGGCTTTCTCTTCTTGTTGTAACAACCTAGAAAGCTCTACAGGTACTTCACAATCGTCCTCATTTCCGTCTTTAGTTTGATAGATCGGATTCTCGAAATTATAATTGGCAATAGTATAACTGTTATCAACAGGATCCAGAGTGGATGAGGATCTGCATTTTAGTGATGTGGGTGTGTGTAAGAACACATAGCTGATAAAACAAAAATAAAAGAAGAAAAAGAAAGACAAGGAACACAATATTTACGAAAACGAAACGTCCACTGATTTTTATTGAATGAAGTATGCAAATGAAATGACATCCCGTAACAAGCATACCACTGTGCCCCGGGTAAGGCACAAGGCTTGAAAGTTTTATTGTTCAAGAAATTACAAACTTAAAAGTAACAACACAGTAATAGTATTTACTCCTGACTAAAGGAGATAGGAATAACATCTTCAGCTTTCCAGTTATTGAGCCCAGCACCCACAGTAGGAAAAATCCAAGCATCCAAATTGTAGTCTTCATCATAGTCACCCACAGCATTGATCTGGTTCTTCATAACCCCCTGATTGGTGATACGAACAGCACGAGCACGACGAACAGCCTTCTGGGACTCTGCAGTGAAACCCAAACCAAACTTGTCAGACTTGTAAGGGATATCAGGAAGCTGACCCCAAATAGTACAACCACCTTCATCCACCACAGCTCTAGCATCTTTAAGGGAGGCCATTGTTGGAGGTATTCTGGTGACCACAGGAACTTTCTTGACAACAGGAGGAGCTTCATAATCATTAACAATCCAAGGAACCACTTCAAATGTCTGGCACGGAGTTTCAACATATTCACCTTCCACTTCTAGATACTTAAAGGTTTTCACATGGCTAACAAAATATTCTTCCTCTCCATAGACAGTAACAACCTTTCCTTCCACCGGATATCTCAGCTTCTGATGTAATGTAGAGGTTACAGCACCTGCCCCATGGATCCAGGGACGACCCAGCAAACAAGAGTACGAAGGACGAATATCCATCACATAAAATGTAGCATTTAAAACCTGAGAACCAACTTTGATTGGGAGATCAATTTCTCCATGCACCACTCTTCTCGAACCATCAAAAGCCTTCACCACTATATTACTGGGCTTCAGCATAGCCTCTTCAGGACTCAGCTTATTCAGGACTTCTTTGGGCAACACATTCAGAGAGGAACCATTGTCTATCAATACATGTGACAGTGTAGTGCTCCTGCATTCAATTGAGATATGCAGAGCCCTGTTATGATCCCTCTTGGCAGGAGTCAAATCAGTATCAGAGAAACCTAACCCATTATCATAGGTCAGGTGAGCAACACAATTTTCGAACTGGTCCACAAAAATCTCATTGGGTACATGAGCAGTCTTCAGAAACTTAATCAAGGCCTTGGCATGAGCCTCAGAACACAACAACAAAGACAGCATGGAAATCTTGGAGAGATTATGCCCCAACTGATCAACAATGTCATAATCACTCTTGCGAATGATCTTCAATACTTCTTCCATCTGCTTGGCAAGATCATCAGCAACTGGTACATCATTTGGTATAGGTTCAATAACAGGACCTTTGCCCCGAGCATCAGTGGTGGAGGTAGCAGCTGGAGTAACTGCATTCTTGGAGGTCACTGGAGGAGAGAAAACTCTTCCACTTCGTGTGATCTTACTGGATCCAGCAATATTATCAATATCAACAGGCACATCAGCTAAGGGCTCCTGCTTAACACCATGGATATAAACATCATACCCATAATGCCAAGGCACAGCTTTGTCAGACGTATACGGAATAGGACCAGGAGTAGTAATGACCATAGGAGCCACTCTAGCTTCAGCAACAACCTTCACAGGGCCTTCAGCAGTAATCTTAATTGGACCCTTATGAGTGATTTTGACAGGACCTTTGGAAGTGATCCTTACTGGTACTTTATCAACCATATCTACCTCTTCAATCTTCTTACCTTGAGTTATATGATCCACCATACTCTCCACAGAAGATGGAATCCTCTCAAACACTATGGTATATTTATCCATGAGACGTTGAATTCCATCTCTCAACCTCCAGCAGCTATCCGGCTTATAGGTACAATACAAACAATCTTCACGACATCCTGGAAAGAACCCAGCTTGTACTAACTTCTTCTTGATAACAGACAATGGTGTGGTCAACTCTGCAACTGAATAAATATGTAAATCTTCATCAATTGCATTGACAGTCTTCTAATGATTTGGCATGGGAGCAGTGATCACATTTGGAGTACCCGGAGGGTCAAACTCAATCTCTCCAGCCTCAATCATATCTTGAATTTTGTTTTTCAACACCCAACAACTATTGGTATCATGTCCCTAACAGTTTGAATGATATGCACATCGTGCATTGGGATTGTACCTGGGAGAGGTAACATTAGGATTCTGAGGAGCATCTTTTAGAGTGATAAGTTCAGCCTTCAACAAGTGTTGCAATGCCTGAGCCATTGACATGTTGATCTTAGTGAACTGTCTTCTAGCCCTCTGTTGGTTGCCCTGTGGCTGCTCTGGTGTTGTAGGAGTTGGATTTGAGATATGAACTGCACTCACAGACTGATGCCTTCTATTACGATCAGGTTGACCATAAACAGCATTTGACTCTTTCTTCCCGGTGGGAGGCTTCTTTGCAGCACCTGATGAAGAAGCACCCACTTGAATCTTGCCACTCCTGATACCACTTTCTACACGCTCTCCTGTCATTATCAACTCAGTGAAGCCAGATGATGAGCTTCCAATGAGATGACTGTAAAAAGGACCATTCAACGTGCACATGAACATATCAACTAACTCCCTGTCAGTTAGAGGGGGTTGCACTCTTCCAGCCAAGTCTCTCCACTTCTGAGCATACTCCTTGAAGCTCTCTTTAGCAGCCATAGACATGCTCTGAAGTTGCATGCGAGTGGGAGCTAAATCAGCATTGTATTGATACTGCTTATAGAAGGCTTCAGCAAGATCATTCCAATCCCGGATGTTGACACTCTCCAACTGATAGTACCATTCCAATTGAGCTCCAGATAAGCTCTCTTGGAAGAAATGGATCCACAACTTTTTATCAGCAGTGTGAGGTTGAATTCTCCTGACATAAGACCTCAGATGCAGCTTGGGACAAGAGACCCCATCATAAACAACAAAGGTAGGAACCTTGAAACCAATGGGTATGACCACCCCAGATATCAGACTCAAATCTTCAAAATCCAGCCCATAAGACTTCTGCAATTCCATAGCATCCATTCTATCCACCAGCATCTTGTACTTGTCCTCATTAGGCTCATGATAGTAGTTAGCCTCAGAATCAGAGTCCCCCATAGTGTTGTGGAGACTGCCTCCCTCTTTTTCAGACTCTTCAGATTCATAGTCTTCAACCTGTTCTTTGGTCTTAACAGGACCTCTGAACCTTCTTCCCATGTTGATCAGGCCACCTGACCTCCTAGTCTTCTTAGTCTTCTTGGCCAGCAGTGTCTTCAATTCATCCTGCCCCTTGGACAAGTTCAGGATCAGCTCTTGGAACTGTGCATTTTGTGCCTGGAGATCCTTAACTGTTTGTTCAAGAGCCATTGCTGAAATAAACAGCGAGAAGATAAGAAACCTGTGCACAATAAACCTGTGATGCAATGATATGGAATGTAAATGCGTATGCAATGTTTTCAAGGACCGCAGGATTTAAATTTGCTTAAACAAACAAGAAGGTAAACTTTTATTAGTAATAAATTTGTTTTGCCTCTTGGGCTTACAGAAAATGAAATGCAATAAATACAAGAGATGGGCTTTTAAGTCTCCCATGGACGTTTCCTCTTTGTGTTGAGGTATGAGTTGAGATTCCGTTCCTCGTGAAGTTGCTTTGTTAGTTCCAGGATTCTTTCTTGGCTTGCTTTGTAATGAGCCTCGAAAGTATCCCTTTGCTCCTTCAGCTGGATCCAGGATCTCTGTAAGTCTTCCATGTCAGTAGGCATGTCTGGGTGAAGGATGGTATAAACAGTACCTCCTTCAGCAACAGGTTCCATGGTAACTGGCAGGATAGCAGGATATGGCATCATGAGAGTCTGAGCACGAGATCGCACCCATCTGAGATAAGCTTCCATAGGAATAGTGTACTTAGGCTCCAGAGTCTTGCTGTCAACCTTGTTCACTTTTCCCCATGCTCGTATGAATCTCTGACGGTAACCTTGCAGATCGTTGTCGTAGTCAAACACAATGCCCTGAATTAACATGTCATGTGGACCATCACTCTGAGCATAACCAAACTGTCGTAAAGCTAGTGAAGGGTTGTAGGTAATGCCTCCTTTTATGCCTAGAAGTGGCACATTAGGAAACTCCCCACAACGGTCAATAATAGTGACATTCTCCATAGATCTGGAGCACCAATGAATATCTGAATGCGAGAGTGACATGATCCTTTTGGACCACCTGAACCCTTGTTCATTCTTCATTACTGAACGAGGAAGGTGAG
This sequence comes from Lathyrus aphaca, assembly GCA_963966055.1. Classification (NCBI taxonomy): domain Eukaryota; kingdom Viridiplantae; phylum Streptophyta; class Magnoliopsida; order Fabales; family Fabaceae; genus Lathyrus; species Lathyrus aphaca. The sequence goes on along the minus strand of OZ014519.1, from coordinate 296,156,197 downwards.
AAATAAACCACCTAGATAGCAAAGGTATGCAACACATCAAAGTTCCTCTTGCCCTTGTAGTACGAGTATGAAGAGAGTGTAGGATGTCTCCAAGCAATGTAGGCACTGGATTGTGACTCAGGAATATGTTAATGGCATGAACATCTATGAACTGATCTGGATTGGGGAACAACACTACGCCATAAATCAGCAAGGCTAAGATATCCTCAAAAGCATCATAGCTCATAGCCTTCAAAAACATTTGAGCCTTCTCTATCAACGCCTTAGCAAGAACACCCTTGACTCCGCTTCTCGTTTCTAGAACAATGTCAGACTTTTTCAGATGTAGAGCTGCAGCAATAACCTCAGGTTTAGGCTCTTTCTCCAAGCCTGTGAATGGTTTCTGATCAAGAACAGGTATACCCAGAAGCTTAGAGAATTCTTCCATGGTAGGAACCAACTGGTAGTCGGGGAATGTGAAGCAATGGTGCTTAGGATCAAAGAACTGAAACAGGACACTCATCATGTCTTCATTGAACCTTGAAGTGACTAGATCCAGTAAGTAACCATGTCTCTTGATGAACTGGGAATGATCAGACACTTGGGAAACCAACTCTTTAAGCTTAGCAGGTATGCCCACAAAGTTGATCCTGATGGTGTTTCTACGAACAGAAGCCATGACCTGCAACAAAGAACAAAGATAAATCCCTTGGTCCTTGAAATGGTTAGTGAGAATGCTATGCTTATGATGCATGATGATGTCATGATGTTATGCTCAATCACAAACATGTGGCACACACAAACAAGTCACACAATAGCCCTAGGTTTAAAGGCTTGCATGAAGTTCAAAGGTAAGTACCCTCCCCTGAAGTTAGTTGGTTCATCCTGTCCTATAAGAGTAACCATGTTCTAGGGGATCTCAATATCATTGATCCTTCACAAGGGTGGTTGTTCAGTAGGCAACTTACTTGCCAACCAAAACCCTCCAAGTTTAAGATCTCAATGAGCGTAGTATCGAGTATCAACCAACTTCAGTCTTCACCAAAGCCGGTTATCTCACTACTTTCTAAAGGCCAAGATGGGATAACTAGGGTTCTAAAAGTTAGTTAGTGCATTGACAACATATGGCAGCCTCATATTATCCTCAACTTGACTTAAGGAACATAAGCACCAACCAAGAAGTCACACTAACTATGGCCACCATATCAACCATATCGGTATACGCCGTACAGTTTCCTTGGTCTATTGCCATTTACCTAAGGTACACTAGATCCGGGTTAGGATCTTTCACACATAAAGAGCCCAACAAGTAAGTATAAAGCAAACAAGGCAAACAATTTTAAAGTGATCTAATTCCTAAGGGTACCCCTCTTACATATATCCCCAGCAGAGTCACCAGTTCTGTAACTCGGTGGGAGAACTGACTTTAGTTAAATGCTGCGGATAGCAAGAGTCGCCACCGACTTTTATTTTATCCAAAGGAAAGGTATAAAAGAACAGGAAAGACCTTTTTTTTTAAAAGATTTTTGGTTTCGGGGGGTAGGTTATGTAAAGGGAAGGTGTTAGCACCCTTTACATCCATGGTTATCCATGGGCTCTTAGTTACTTAGCTCACTTTAAATTGTTTTTGAAATATGAAGTGTGTGTTTAGAAATTTTCTTAAGTGTTTATAATGACCCATGTACGGATGCGTATAAACCTTTGTTTTGAAAATTTTTGTTTGAAATTGTGAAGTGTTTGAAAAGTTTTTGAATAGTGAGCAAGTATCTAAGAGGAACCTACCCTAAGTTTTAAGTCTTTTCTGTTCTTGAATCCTTTAAATGGTAAGACTATCCCTATTATTAAGGAATAGGTAGTCATTACCTTGGATGTAAGGGACAAGTGAAGGGACATTGTGTCGCTCCCAAAGATTTGCATCCTGGTACAAGCGCGAACGGTCGGCGAGAGGGACAATGAGAACACACAGCCGTGAACTCACTGGAGATGAAAAGAGTCGCCAGCTAGGCATTTTTATCCCGGAGGAAAGGCAATGCTGCATAGACCTGGAAAAAGATGGATAAGACGGTTTGCGAACCAGAGAGACTGAGAAAGGGGGTTGGTTACAACCTGGGAAGGTATTAGCACCCAGATCGTCCGCCGTACTCGACGGGATCCACGCTTAAAAGATTTGTGTTTTAAAGGGGTAGTGTCAGTGCAATCTGTGTATAAAATAGCTGGAAAAAGATGTACAGGTGTCGGTGCAAAAGAAATGTGAAGTGCATATATGATGTGTCAGTGTAGGAACAAGGGTGAAATGCTCATGATAATGAGGCTAAAAGAATGAAGCTGGAGAGAGGGGGAATATACAGAGACTTTTGTTCGATAACTGTTAAGTTATGCCTACGTATCCTCTCGTGCAATGAGGAAGTCAGAACACCGTAGTTCGACCCAAAGAGACTGAAAGGTGAATTGACTTGTGAACTGCTTGCTTGCCTATGCTCAAGTGTATGATCTGTCTGGCACAGATGCAAACTGTCTTGCATTAGACGGAAGAAGCAAGTTCTCGCTTGTGAGTGAAGGTGATGAGAAGAGAATCCCGTAGGAGACGATTATTGTTTGTTTTTGAGTTTTCAGTCTTTTATTGCTTTTTGGATTTTGTCACAAGTTAATGAGCTTAAGCCTAAACCAATGGGCTAGTAAACCCATCACATCTTCCCTCTGATTAGGGGTAATGAGAATACCTTAAGTGTGAAGTCAGATTCTCACACTTAACCGCCTTTGATGTAGGATTAAGATCATTAACCTACTTGTGATTATTTAGATGTTTTTGTGGTTTTTTGTTTAGTGTTAAGTAATGAGGTTAAGCCATAATCAGGGATTAAACAGACTCATTACACCATCCTAATAGAAGGATAATAGATGAGAAAGTTTAAGCTGAGGAAAGCTCCTCAACTTAATCCATGATTAGGGATTAATCTCATGACAAAACAAGCCTTTGATTAAGTGGATTTTATTTAATGAGATGATGATGAAGTGTTTTTTATGATTTGTAAGACAACTTGAGGGGGACTTGTCCATTAACACTAGGGTTAGTCCTTCTTAACCAATTAAGGAAGAATTAGAACCCTAATGCAAGGCCCAAGTTACAAGTGTGATGTCTTGATACTTATTAAGTGATTTGATTAAAGTAGTTAAACACATTAAGGGTCTAACACTTAGGATTAAAGTTATACACTCCATCCTAATAGAAGGATGCAGGCATAAGCTTAATCACAAAGCCTTAAAGCCTTTAGGGTTTAGTCCCTGATTATGAGGTGAGGAGAGAAGACTCAAAGAGAGACACAAAGGTAAAAACTATGAGGGGAGACTAATCAAAACCCTAATTCATTGTCATGCTTGGTTGGTCCTAAGGTTTGTGAGGTTTAACAAGAACAATCTTCAAAGGGAGCCACCAGGAAGCAGATGAACAAGATCAAGAGAAGCAAAGTGACTTGCTTCATTCAAGAAGTCAAGTCACTTGAAGAAAGAAAGTGGGAAGGAGAAGAAAGAGCAAACTCAATCTCATACACAAACAAAAATGCAGCAATGGATGCAAGAGAGATGAAGAGAAAAGTTATGAGAAGTGAAGGCAAATTCACTTCTCAAGTTACTTACCACCTGAAATGTTAGAAAGAAATGCAATGCAATGTAAGATGTGCTGAAATGGTATGATGCTAAACAACCAGAAGCATGTTGATGATGATTATGATGCTATGATATGCTACAAGCATGAGACAAGGCATGGAGATGTTCATACAAGATCATGGATGCAAATGATGCAAGCTTAGAAGCATGAATGCACATGAAAAGTCATGAAGCACACAAAGCAAATGACATGGCAAGTATGTGATGCAATGATCAAACATGCTTTCTATATGTCTTAAGATGTCAAATGAATCACATGGATGCTTGAAATGTCATGGCAAGTCATGTTATGCAAGAGAATGCAAGGATGATGTAAGAGAAAGCCCAAACTAGGGTTTATGGATCAAACATCAAACAAAAACCAAAAACAGAAGCAAACCCTAAGATAAAAAATGGAAAATGCTACCCAAAGAAACCCTAAACCTATACTAAACCAAGGTCCAAAGGGGAGGTCTCAACTCTTAACCAATCCTAAGTTATGATTTTTCTAAGTTATTAGGGTTTTTTAGGGTTCCTAAACAAAAGAAATGCCAAAAAAATGGAAAATGCAAGATCAAATCATGGCCATTTTATCCTAGAAACTACATGCTAAACATAAAACAATGCAAGAAGAATCAATGTCCAACTCTTCCTAGATAGGCAGAAATGAATTTTTGAACTTAGGATCAAATTAATGCATAAAAAATGATTTAATTCAATGGAAAATTCTTAAAATGCATCAAGATCAAAAAAGAAATTTGGTTTGAAGGTTGGACAATGTTTCTAAATGTCTTAGAACATTTCAGGAATTTTTTGGTGATTTTTAAATACCTAAAAGTATTTTTAATTAATTAATTTTCATTAATCAATTAAAAATAATCCTTTAAATATTTAAAAATACTTTTTTAATGATAAAAAATAAAATAAAAATATTTTTTGTGTCATAAAAATTATTAAAACTCTTAGGAAAAAGTTTCATAATTTTTAAACCTTTTTTACTATTTTTAAATAAATGTGCAAATAAAAGGAAAAGAAAATGAATTAAAATTAAATAAAAGGAGAAGTAATCAGGATGGAGGGCCAGGATTGGGTCTGGATTTAAATTGGTTGACTGGCGCGTGAATGGAGGGTCCAGATGGCTTCTGACTTAATTATCCTAATTAAAAATTAATTAAAACTAATGAGAGAGATTAGGGCTAAGCAGATTGATCTGGGCCATCCAAACCAGCGGGAAGTCAAACATTTCAACGCAATCAACGCTCAGAATTCAAACTGACTTAATGACACAGATTAGGGCATAATCACATTCAGGCTGCCGGAGAAGACTTCCGGTCGTCTTCTCCGGCGAGCAACTCCCCTGAAAATCCCCAAAACCCTAAAAATCTAACTAAAATGAAATCTAAGAATTGGGAAATGTTCCTTACACACTCACGAACCAAACCCCTCTCTCAAAACAAATTTATATTTCCTAAATAAGCTGAATCGAAGAAGATAAGAACTAGGGAACGCAAGCCTCAGAGAGCAATTAAACTCTCATCCCAACACCATTTCAAAAACTAAGAGTACCAGGATACTCAGTGAAACATAAGGAACAAGTTTATAACATGAAAAACAATTTCTGGAAAAATAATTTTCAAGCTACCTGAGATTTGGAGCTTTCACTCTGATGACTTTCTGGCCACTTCCTTCAGTGCAATCCACTCCACTTGGTCCCCAGATGATGTTTGAATGCTTTAGAACAATTTATGTTGGCTGGTTGATGAGTTTCGACAGCTTCTGCTCAAGCTCAGTCAGAAATGGCAATGGAGTTTCAGGCAGTTTCAGGTCATTGTGATGGGTTCTTTGTGATCCAGATGGTGAGTGGAGAAGGTCTGTGGTGTTTGTTTTGATGTTTGTGAGCTAGGGAGAGAGATTCGAATGGAACTGCAAGTTGTGATGAAGAATGGCAGTGGGGTGTTCTTGCTTGTTTCAGGCCTGGCTCTTGGTGGTTTGAGGTCTATGGAGTATGGTGAGTTGATCTGTGAAGGTGGCTTGGATGTTTGATAGCTAGGCAGAGAAATTCGAAGGCTTATGCAGCTGGGTGTGTTTTTGTGAATGTGTAATGTATGAAGTGTTTCAGCCTTGCCTTGTACATGAAATGGCTTGCAAAATGATAATGTATTTTAATCCTATAGGTCAGATGATGTGACCTGGCCTATAGTGATTGGTAAGTTGCTTTTGCAAAAAGTCAAATCTTTGTGTAAGGCAAGCATGGCTCATGATCTAGGCTTGGTACAAGGCATGGGCTATGCGCAGCAAAATGAGGGGAAAGGGCTAGCTTGGTTCAGCAGCCAATGCTGCAAGTTGGTGAAGAGAAATGAGTGGTTTTGCAACTTGTTACTTTTTGAACTCCATGAAGAAAAGTCTTGTTACATGAACCAAAACATGAGAAACCTTGGTCCAATTCTGACTTTTAGGACATGTAGAATGTTTGCATACTGGTTTGAAGTGGATTAGAAGTCACATTGGGCTTTGGTTCATGATTTTGCAAAATTTCCATTTGAAGCATGCCTTGAAAATCAATGATTTTTGCCAACTTTGTCTTGCTATAACTTTTGATCCAAAAAGAGTTTGATCATGTTCTTGTACTTTTTGAAAAGGGAAAAATGAGATCTACAACTTTCATGACCAAAGTTTTTCCATTTGAAGCATTTTTGGATCAAGAATCAAGGCTTGAAAAATGACCTAAAATGAAGCATTCTTGAAAAGTCAACTAAGCCCAAAAAGTCAACATTTGCAAAAACCCTAAATTCTTGATTTTTTTGAACTTCAATCTTCTTCCATGATCAAATAAAGACCCTATACACTCAAAATGATGAAGATCACCCATTGGTTGGGTCATTGGGGGCCTCAGATGCCCTGATTTTACACTGACTTGTCTGAAAAGTCAACCCTTGATCAGATGACTTCCCCATGGAATTTCTTCATGAAAATTGATATGCATACTCCCTATACCATATAGAGACCAATGGAAACAAGAATGACCAAAAAAATTGGAGTTATGGCCTCTGAAACCAAAACCCTAATTTTCAGTCAACTGTGCAGTCAAACTTGGCTCTGCATCCATTCAAACCCTAGTTCTTGTGATACTTTTGCATTTTTGACTTTGAGAGGATGTGGTATGATAGATGAACACACATGGATCCCTTTGAAGTGATTGGTGGCCTTTGGAGTGGCTCAAAAAGCTTTTGGATTGCTCAGATCACAAACCCTAGGTGCAGATGACTTAGAAACTATGCAGTGAATCAAAAATGAGATGTGAGATGGTATGATTGTGTTTATGCATATGAGGATGATCACAAGCCATGGTGTGAATGGGTGAGGTCAAATTTGGGGTGTTTACAGCTGCCCCTATTCAAACATGAGTTAGCTGTGCAGGATGTAAGCGGCGGCTTAACAGGCAAACAAGATAACTTGTGGTTGAATACCAAAGACAGTCCAAAATTTGCACTCACAGAATGAGGAAGAAAAGGGATATAGATTGTAAAAAGAGAATAAAGTATATTGTAAAGTGTGGGCGACGGAGGACGACCGTCGAGCAGAGGACGACTGCTGAGTAAAGAGCAATGACGGGGACGGCCGACATGCTGGGCAAAGTGTGTGAAGTAAAGCAATGACGGGGACGGCCGACATGCTGGGGATAAAAGGTAAAGCTAAGATGGGGACGGTCGACTAGCTGGGAAAAGTATATTATGATGGGGACGACCATCAAGATAAAGCTGTAAAATTCTCTGGAAAATAAATTAAACATGACGGGGACGGCCATCAAGTTCATCAAGCAAAGGTAACCAACGATGGGGACGGCCATCGGGCTAAAAGGAAAAGGGACCACGACGGGGACGGCCATCGGGTCAAAGAATAAATGAAATAAACAAATGATGAGGTACGGTCATCAAAGGTGAAGGACGATCACCTAGCAGGGGACGGCTGCTCTGTTGGGGTTAAGATGAGGGACGGTCATCTTAGGTGGAGGACGACCACCAGGCAGGGTACGGCTGCCAAAAGTATCAACGATGGGGACGATCATCGGATAAAAGGTCAACGATGGGGACGGCCATCGGACGAGTATGATGGAGGACGACCATCAAGAGGTGGAGGACGACCACCTAGCAGGGGACGGCTGCTCTCGAGGTTTCTCATGACACAGGACGAGTGCCAGATAACCAAAAATCAACAATGGGGACGGCCATTGGATAAAGTGATGAAGGACGATCATCAAAAGGTGGAGGACGACCACCTAGCAGGGGACGGCTGCTAAAAATCAACGATGGGGACGGCCATCGGATGAGCATGATGGAGGACGACCATCAAGAGGTGGAGGACGACCACCTAGCAGGGTACGGCTGCTCTCAGGGTTATCATGACACAGGACGAGTGTCAGATAAAAAGAAAAAAAATTGCTTTGTTGGTGATCTACTGGGGAATAGTAAACACGGACGAGTATTTACAACCAAGAAACAAAAAGGTATAAGTGTTTAGATGCTGTGTATAGATTAAGGTGCGGACGAGCATCCTTAAGACTATGATACGGACGAGTATCATGTAGAAACAAGTGCCGACACATGTTCCGAGATGATGATACGGACGAGTATCAACTGGTTAACAGGGAACACGTACGAGTGTTGTATCTGAAGGGACTCCTCTGGGGAATAGTAGACATGGACGAGTATCTATATTCGAGGAGACATAAGTGTTTTGACGCAGTGTATGGATTAAAGATGCGGACGAGCATCCTTAAGACTATGATACGGACGAGTATCATGTAGAAACAAACACTAGACGCAATGTTCTGAGATGATGGTACGGACGAGTACCAACTGGTTAACAAAGAACAAGGACTATTGTTGAATCTGTGGGGACATACACGTGATGTATACAAGATACGGATGAGTATCTGTATAAGTGTATTACGAGTAGTGAGTATGAGTATTGTATAGGTGAGTGTTTATCTGCTGGGGAGGGTGACACGGACGGGTGTCAAGAAAGAAAAGTATAATATTAACAAATATATGGGTGATGAAAGTGTAAGCGACTGCGCTGAGGATATGACACGGACGGGTGTCAAGAAAGTGTATGTATAGGTATATGTGAGTGCAAAGAGGATGTCTTTGGCTTTCTGCTGGTGATTTGACACGGACGGGTGTCCAAAGGTGTATATACCGGTGTTTGTGATTGGAGAGGCAACTGCTTTTGCTGGGAACTCTGGTGGGGATTTTGGGTACAAGTATTTTGTATTCCGATGATTGATTATTATTCACAAGTGTTCAATTCACAACGTGACTTATGATTATGCTATGTATCTAATTTTTGCCGTAATGCTCCGTATTAGACGGAATGCTACGCTCTGAGGGTGAATATGATGCGAATGCTATGATTATGCAAAGGGTACAGCTCCGGGACTCGGATCCCGTCGCTGCAAAGATCTCTGGCTGATCTGCTTGAAATAGACATCCCAGCTGGGGATGAGATCATTGGTAGATCTGATGAGATATAATTGCTTGGGGATACATGTCACTGGTTAACATATCCTCATAAGATGGGACCCAGCTGGGGTTTGTAGAAGTCTTCTGTACTCTGTTGTGACTTCTTCGTGCGTTGCTCTTCTGATCAGAGGCTAATGATTCTGTGGGGAGATGATTCCCTGACTCTTCCTATTCTGCTGAGGAAAGATGATTTGCACTCCGGCTGGGGAAAGTTGTTATCAACTCAGCTGGGGAAGAATCAAATCAGCTGGGGAGAAAGCAACTCGGCTGGGGAGAACACCTGGTGCTAAGACTGAGTGAGTATTGATTTGGCAACTTCACTGGGGAAATGGGCACCTTCCGTGCCACGTGAAAGATAGACCGAGTTGACAATGATTTGTCAGCTTGCTGAGGGTGGAGCTTTCATGCCCCAAGTTGCCTTCTGGATACCTGCAATCCTGCAAAGATAAGGAAACGTACAAATGGTCCCGAGGTATCCTTTACTGGATTCCGTCATAGGAGTTAAGCATTCTTGAGAGTAAGTATATTCCCTGCAAGCATGTGTTTCTATTTTTAGTGAAAAGCATCTGTACTCATGCAATTAGTTTTAGAGACATCAGACATTCTTTGCAAATAAAAATGTACAAGACGAAACATGACTGAAAAATCTGATTTTATTAATTCAAATTCCCTGAATTGGCGAGATACAGTCAAAGAAACAAGTCTCCTAAAATGAAGAGACTGTTACAAATTGAGAAACAAAGTGCTGGCGATGTTGATGACGCTTTAAAGAGCTTCCTCTTCTGCTATGACTTGTATGACAATGACGTTCTTCTCGTCTTGCTTTCTGAAGAAGGCTGATTCTGATTGAAGCTTGATCCTTTCGAGGTCTTCCAAGTTGTAAGTGATACAGACGAATTCAGAATGCAGTTGTTCGCTTATTCCCTTGTTTTGCATGGATCGCCCTTTCGGGTTTTCAATCCATCGGGATACCCATTTTTGCCTGAGCTGTCCAATGTGGCTTTTCAACTCAGCGGGTGTACATTTTTTTTAAAATTATTTCCCTTACTTTTGCCCGAGTCTTTTATTCTGTTTTTGACTCGCCGGGATGCCCTATTTTTGCCTGGACTTACATTCTGTTTTTATGTCCAGCGGGTCATTTTCATGCGAAGTATTTTTTAACTGCATCTGAATTCACAGGGGACGGGAAATCTTCACCATCCATGGTGCTGAGCATCAGTGCTCCACCAGAGAACACTTTCTTTACCACGAATGGTCCTTCATAGTTTGGGGTCCATTTGCCCCTGTGGTCTGTATGTGGAGGGAGGATTCTCTTCAGTACAAGATCTCCCACTTGGTACTCTCGATGCCTGACTTTCTGATCGAAGGCTCTCTTCATTCTCTTCTGATATAACTGCCCATGACAGATTGCGGCCAATCTCTTTTCTTCGATCAGGCTCAGTTGTTCGTATCGGGCCCGAACCCACTCTGCTTCACTCAGTTTAACATCCATTAATACCCGTAGGGAGGGTAATTCAACTTCAACAGGTAGGACTGCTTCCATACCATACACAAGCTGATACGGTGTTGCCCCAGTGGATGTTCTGATCGATGTGCGGTACCCATGCAAGGCAAACGGTAGCATTTCATGCCAGTCTCTATAGGTGACTACCATCTTCTGCACAATCTTCTTGATATTCTTATTTGCTGCCTCAACAGCGCCATTCATCTTCGGCCTGTAAGGAGAAGAATTGTGATGTTGGATTTTGAAGTCCCGGCATAATTCAGCCATCATTTTGTTGTTTAAGTTGGAACCATTATCAGTAATGATTCGCTCGGGAACTCCATATCGACAGATGATATCTCTCTTCAGAAATCTGGCTACCACTTGTCTTGTAACATTTGCGTAGGAAGCTGCTTCAACCCACTTGGTAAAATAGTCAATGGCGACCAGGATGAATCTGTGGCCGTTTGAAGCAGTTGGCTCAATCTTTCCAATCATATCAATGCCCCACATGGCAAAGGGCCATGGTGAAGACATGATGTTCAAAGGATTGGGAGGTACATGCACTTTATCTGCATAGATCTGGCATTTGTGGCATTTTCTGGCGTAAGCACAACAGTCTGCATCCATTGTGATCCAGTAATAGCCTGATCTTAACAACTTTTTAGCCATGGCATGCCCTCCTGCATGGGTACCGAAAGATCCTTCATGCACTTCATGCATCAACAAATCTGCTTCCGTCTTGTCAACACATCTGAGGAGTACCATATCAAAGTTCCTTTTGTATAAAGACCCATCAGTGTTCAGAAAGAAACTACCAGCAAGCCTTCTCAAAGTCTTCTTATCATTGGAAGATGCCCCAGGTGGGTATGTTTGATCCTCCAAGAAGCACTTAATGTCATGGAACCAAGGCTTATCGTCCTTGATGACATCTGCTGCAAATACATATGCTGGTCTATCGAGTCTGGACACCGATATCTGAGGTACAAAGTTGGCAGTTTGAACTTTGATCATGGATGAAATGGTAGCAAGAGCATCTGCAAACTGATTCTCGTCCCGAGGGATATACTCAAGTTTGACCGTTGTGAAGAAAGTCAATAACCTCCTTGTATAATCCCTGTAAGGTATCAGATGATCCTGGTGGGTGTACCATTTTCCGTTGGTTTGATTGACTACCAGAGCTGAATCTCCGAACACGGTCAATGTCTTGATCCTGAGATCAATGGCTTCCTCAAGACCCATAATGCAAGCTTCATATTCAGCTTCGTTGTTAGTGCAGTTGAAAGTGAGTTTTGCCGAGAAAGGCATGTGAACTCCCTTAGGTGTAATGAGTACTGCACCAACACCACAACCATTCATATTAACAGCCCCATCAAACATCATAGTCCATTCTTCTTCTGGGTCAGGCCCTTCAGTGTGAATAGGCTCCTCATGATCTTTTGCTTTAATGAACATGATGTCTTCATCAGGGAAGTCAAATCTCATGGGCTGGTAGTCATTTATAGGTTGCTCAGCAAGATATTCAGATAGTACACTGCCCTTGATGGCTTTCTGAGATGTGTACTGTATGTCGTATTCTGTGAGAATCATTTGCCATCTTGCAACCCGTCCGGTAAGAGCTGGCTTCTCGAAAATGTACTTAACTGGGTCCATCTTGGAGATCAATAAAGTGGTGTGGGTCAACATATACTGTCTCAGTCGGCGAGCAGCCCACGCTAAAGCACAGCAAGTTTTCTCGAGCAGTGAATAACGCTGTTCACAGTCGGTAAACTTTTTGCTTAGGTAGTATATTGCATACTCTTTTCGACCAGACTCGTCATGCTGGCCCAGCACACACCCCATCGACTCTTCTAATACTGTCAAGTACATTATCAGAGGTCTTCCTTCAACTGGCGGCATGAGGATTGGAGGTTCTTGTAAGTACTCCTTGATCTTGTCAAAAGCCTTCTGGCAATCTTCGTTCCACCTGACCGTTTGTTCCTTTCTTAACAGCTTGAACAAAGGTTCACAGGTTGCTGTGAGGTGGGATATGAACCGTGAAATGTAGTTCAATCGACCTAAGAACCCTCGAACTTCTTTCTCAGTTCTCGGTGCAGGCATCTCTTGAATAGCTTTGACTTTATCAGGGTCAACTTCAATCCCTTTCTCGCTTACAATAAAGCCCAGCAGCTTACCGGATCGCACCCCGAATGTGCATTTGTTGGGGTTCAGCTTTAGTTGGTATTTCCTCAGACGCTTGAATAACTTGAGCAGATTTACCAGGTGGTCTTCCTCTGTAAGGGACTTGGCAATCATATCATCCACATAACACTCAATTTCCTTATGGATCATGTCGTGGAATAATGTCACCATAGCCCGTTGATATGCTGCACCAGCATTCTTCAGTCCGAATGGCATCACTTTGTAACAGAACGTGCCCCAAGGTGTGATGAAAGTGGTCTTCTCCATGTCTTCAGGTGACATCTTGATCTGATTGTATCCTGAAAATCCGTCCATGAAGGAGAATACCGAGAACTGAGCCGTGTTATCCACCAATACGTCAATGTGAGGTAATGGGAAATCATCTTTCGGGCTGGCTCTGTTCAGGTCCCGGTAGTCAACACACATTCTTACTTTGCCATCCTTCTTAGGCACAGGTACTATATTAGCAACCCACGGCGGATAGCTAGTTACAGCAAGGAACCCGGCGTCCCACTGCTTTTGTACCTCCTCTTTAATCTTCATTGCCATGTCTGGGCGAGTACGGCGCAGCTTCTGTTTAACTGGTGAGCATTCTTCCCTCAGAGGCAGCTTGTGCACAACAATGTCGGTGTCCAACCCTGGCATGTCTTGATACGACCAAGCAAACACATCAACATACTCTTGAAGCAGATCAATCAGTTGTCTCTTCACTGAGTCTTGCAAGCAGGCCCCGATTTTAACTTCCTTCACGTTTTCATCGGTACCAAGATTAATCACTTCAACCTCCTCCTAGTGAGGAGTGATAACCTTTTCCTCTTGTCTCAACAACCTGGCTAGCTTTTCAGGAAGCTCATATCCTTCTTCAACCCCTTCATCAGCTTGATTGATCGGATTGTCAAAGTCATACGAAGTCATAGCCGTGCTGTTGTCGGTGCTGTCAGGAAGGCACTCTCTGCAAGGGTTCAGTTGGTTCGTTTTAGTGATTGATTTTAATCTTGCTTAGAAAAAGTGAAATAAAGTTATCATTTTGAAAACACCGCCATTTATTTTTGTACAAAAAAGAAAAATGGAAAAACAGTGAGCAGAAAAGAAAAAGACTTGTTTGCAAAAAGATGTCTGATATTTCATTAATTTAATCTTGTTTGCACAAAAGTACAGATGGCCCTGATTACAAAATGAGTCTTGTCATCTTGGGCAAGATGCAAGACTTTGATGCATGCTATAAAAACACAGGAAATAATAATTACTCTGCATGAGTAACTCTTATAATTTCCTGGGAAGACCAGTTCGAGATACTGCTCCCCGGGATCTTTGGACGAATCCAATTCTCCAGATTGCGCTTCTCTTCCAGCTCGTCTTCCAAATTGTTGACAGCATCGGGGGTGAGCATCCCCCCAATGACAAAACCAGGCTTCTCAGCAGCCTCCTCTTGATGTTGTTGAGTTGGTCTATAACCCAACCCAAACTTGTCCTTCTTTTCCTCCACAGCTAAGACCTTGCCCCAGCCTAGGGCAGTTCCTTCCTCAACAACCTTCCGGGCTTGTTGATAAGATGACATGGAGATTCCAGATACAGCAGATGCTTCATTGACGTTCAAGGCTTCAAAACCTTGGCTCATTGTTTCATGGATCTCTCCATCCATCTCAATGTATTTATAAGTAGCCAGATGGCTAACGAATATATCCTCTTCCCCACAGATTGTAACAACTTGGCCTTCCCACTCAAATTTTAACTTTTGGTGAAGGGTAGACGTTATTGCGCCGGCGGCGTGAATCCAGGGTCTACCCAACAAACAGCTGTAGGCGGGCTGAATGTCCATCACATAAAAGATAGTTTTAAAGGTCTGTGGGCCAATTGTCACAGGTAGCTCAATCTCTCCCAGAACCGATCTCTTCGAACCATCGAAGGCTCTTACCACCAGGTTGCTGGGTTTCAATGCTAATCTTTCATACTCTAGCTTCACCAGAGCCTTCTTTGGCAAGACATTCAGGGATGACCCTGTGTCCACCAGCACATGTGAAAGGACTGCTCCTTTGCATTCCATGGTGATGTGTGTAACACGGTGGGAGAACTGACTTTAGTTATGTTGCGGATAGCAAGAGTCGCCACCGACTTTTATTTTATCCATAAGGAAAGGGTATAAAAGAACAGGAAAGACCTTAAGAGAATATTTTGGGTCCGGGGGGTAAGTTATGAAAAGGGAAGGTATTAGCATCCTTTTCATCCATGGTTATCCATGGGCTCTTAGGTACTTAAGCTCACTTTAAATTGTTTTTGAAAGTGTAGTGCGTGAATAGAAAAATTTTCAGAATAGTTTAATAATAATCCATGTACGGATGTGTAAGAAACTTGTTTGAAAATTTGTTTGAAATTTGTTTAAGTGTGGAAAAGTTTTGAAATGAGCAAGTACCTAGGAGTAACCTACCCTAATGTTTAAGGTCTTTCTTAGTCTTTATCCTTTCCTTAGTTAGACTATCCCTACTATAAAGGAGTAGGTAGTCCTTACTTTGGATGTTTAAGGGACATATGAGGGACATTCTGATTTTGAAGGCAATGGTGGGGTGTAATAAGCACATATAAGGGACTATCATCATTTATTCGAAAGGGACTCGATTCGTAAAGGCTACCATAAGGGACTTTGATGATTTTCTTTCGAGGGACTTGCTTTATACACCCCACTTAACCATTATTCGTAGGCAATTTGAGGGATAACCTTAGAAAGTGAGACGGCGATTAAAAATCGACTTACGTGTGTGACGTGTTTAATTTAATTATCTTATATTAAAAATTATCTAAATTTATTTTAATATTGCATACATGTTATTTACACTCCCTAATTACTAACCAAAAATAATTAAACAATTACAAATTTTACATCCAAGAAACAATTACAAAATAATAAGCAAAATAATTAAATAGCAAAAATAAATAAAATATAAATAAGCAATAATAAATAATAAGGGGGTTAGTAAATAATAATAAATAATATTTAACAAAATAATAAGCATGATTAGAATATAAATGGGTTAGTAATAATAATAATAATAATTTAGAAATAATAAACAAGGTTAGAAAATAATAATAAAAATATAATAACAAATAATGATATGGTTAGTAAATGAGAATAAACAAAATTAATCCAAATATTATAATAATAAGAAATTAATAATTTTTAATATAACCAACTAAAAAAAACAAATATGAATAGACAATCATTTTAATTTACAAATTGTTAAATTATATTTTAATTATAAAGTTACTACAAAAATCTAATTATTATAAACACAATTATTTCTAAACAATAGTTATATAAAAAAAATGTTTATTTAATATATAAAGAAAAAAAAATAAAAATAAATTATAAGTGTATTTACAAAATTTTACTTTTTAATAATATTTATATTTTGGGAGAAATAATTTATAATAATATTTATATGAATAATACTAAACAAATGTGCATTATAATTATATTAGAAAATAAAATTAAAGGAATAGAATTAAATTTGTATTTTTAAAAATATTTTTAGAGTTTTATAAAATTAGGGTTTTATTTTTTAGGATTTGTGAAAAAACTAGGGTTAGTTTATATACAAAAACTTATTTTTTTTTAATAATCATCTAAAATTGTCTTAATTAATATAAACTATATAAATAAAATTTAAATAAAAAAATAAGAGTTTTATATTTTTTAGAAAATAATTTTAAGGATTGAAATACATAATATATACATACTTCATAATATAATAATAAAATTTTGATTATTTTAACTAATTAAATTAAAAGAAAGAAAATAGAATAAAAAGAAAAGAAAGAAAGAAAAAGGAACCTGGTGGGATTTGATCCCAAGACCTCACTCTTGCAAGCAGCAACAACAACCACTGGGCCAGCCAGGCGCAGGTGATAATATCTGAGCTTCACTTGGTTTTGTTCTTGATTCACAAAATATCCTGGAAAAAATAAAATATGCAAAAGGCCTGGGGGAGGATTGAACCCAGGACCTTATAGTTACACACGCGCGCGCCTTACCGCCTGGCTGGGAGAGCCCTTCTGGTCATGGATTGGCAACAACACATAATATATTATGTTTGTTTTTAACCTGAAATATTAACAAAAAAAAACATGCACCAACCCAGTTTCGAACCCAGGTCCTTTCAACATACACATAACAAGCTTACCACCAGACCACACACATGCGTGTGATATTAAACAGCAAAACAATAATAAAATAAATTATCATAATTTGAATTTGAATCTTGGCGCCAGGGGATCGTCTTCAACCTTGTGACCTTCAAAATTTGCTGCGGTTTCTTCTATGACTTTTCCTGCGAAAAACAAAACCCTAGCAAAACCTACGAAACACAATGGGCAACCAAACAGTGAAATTTTACAAAATTGAAAACGCAAACATGATCCAGAGGTCAATTCAAATCAAACCATGGTCTTAAAATTCATTTATGTTCACTGGATCCTTAAACCCTAATATGAAGGTCATGAACCCTAAAATGGCATTATGAGTTTCGGCCATGTTTTCTTCAATTAACCTGCCCAGAATTCATCACAAACCTTCCTTGAACACAAATCAATAAGCAAAATCCATTAATATCAAGTAAATTGTTATGAACGAAAAATCAAAAAAAACATGAAAAGAATGATTCGGGTTCATCCATATGCTATGCTATAAGGCCATGTAGTGATCTGGTTATGCTCAATGATCATCATAGAAGAGATTGGTGTGCTTGGAATGTGTTGAAACTACCTTCAATTCAAAATCCGATTATGAGTTTTGTTTGAAATTTTTGAAGTTGGAGAGTGTTATTTGAGGCTGCAAAATTCGTCCATGAGGGTTGCTTTATGTTGTATACTTATAGTAGACTCAATTAGGTCAAAAATATGATGGATTTATGGGCTTTTGGGAAGACTTCATGGTGAAGGAATGTTATGATCTTAAAGTGTGAAAAAATCAAATATTTGCCTTCTAATTTGGTCTAGCACGAATTTGGACAAGATCAAATCATATTAAACATCATTGATTAATTTTTAAAAGAAGAATCATGTTCCAACTTTGATTTTTTATATTTTATTTTGATTTAATTTGATTTAAAATGAATAAAATTCAAATAAATATCAAATAAAAATATAAAAATCAGAATTTCTCACCATTGGGTCGTGCATGATGTTGTGACATGGATTGGGTCATAAATTGGGCAGCCCATTTGGAAAGAATTACTTCTAAGCCTCCATTTTCAACATAAACCATCACAAAATTGCCCAACTTTGCAAGGTCACATCTCCCTCAATTTTAAAGGTATGAGGGTGTTCTTGGACTTTTTAGAAAGCTTGAAGAGTCCTCTAAACAACCCCATTGTTTTCAGGTCCATACCATTTACCAATCTAAAGTTATGCTCTTTTGAAGTTGTTGACTTTTTGTTGACTTTTGGAATGACCTATAATGTCTTAGATCATATCTTTCAAATGAAGCATTTTTGGGCTTAACCTTCAACATCAAAGTTGTAGAGAATTCAATTTCCTTCAAAATGAGATTTGGATGGAGACTTGGTGATGAAGTATGTGAAAGTTATGCTTGGTCAAAGTTCAGTTGACTTTTACTGAGGCAACCCTAATTTAGAAACTCCTGATGAATCATGATCAACCCTTGATCAAATGATGAATTTTACTTCATATACTTGATGTTGGCAAAAAATCATGAAGTTTGACTTTGGTTTGACCACAGTTGACCTCAGTTTGACTTTTTAACTACATTGACTGATTTTGACTTATCTGATCATCTGACTGAGCAAACCTTTGAGAAAAGTCTTGAAACTTGTCATGGGGGTTCTTACACACATATAAGATGTTATGAAACTCACTTGAGGTATTGGAAGTCCATTTAGCCTGATTAAAGTCAAAAACCCTAGTTTTGGATGCACTGCTTAGGAGGTGCATTGTCTGAGGGAATTGTCAACTCTTTTGACCAATTGTGAACTTTGTGAACCTTGTGAATCTTCATAAGATGTCTTGTGATACTCATGGGAGGTATTGTGAAGCTTGTGAACCTTGTGAACCTCATGAAGTGGCTTTGTAGACCTCATGATCCTCAGGGAAGCTTTGTGATCATTGTGTAACTTGTGAACCTTGTGAACCTTCAAGAAGTGACTTGTAGACTTCATGAACCTCATGAAAGGTATTGAAAGCATTGGAGAACTTGTGAACCTTGTGAACCTTCAAGAAGTGACTTGTAGACTTCATGAACCTCATGAAAGGTTATGGAAATGTTGAGAAAGCTTGTGAACCTTGTGAACCTTCAAGAAGTGACTTGTAGACTTCATGAACCTCATGAAAGGTTATATAAGCATTGAGAAACTTGTGAACCTTGTGAACCTTCTTAGAACACAAAGTCTTGTATTGTGAGGGAAAATTTTGGGGTGCAACAGCTGCCCCTGTTCAATTTTCTGAAACCTGAGGGGTTAGATTGGTATATTTGCCAGTCGTAACCTGGAAGGTTGAAGGGGATTGAACACAAAAGCCCAAAAATTTGCACTCACCAGTGCATAGAGTGATACAGATGGCTAGTTGAATATGATTGAGTGGGCTTAAAGATGCCACTAGGGGAAAGTTCTTCAGCAGTATAATGAGAGTTGTCAGGAGTCTGGGGTAATACTGAGGTATTGATGATATGCTTTCAGGATACTGGAGTAATACTGATGGAACAGCATGTCTTCATGAGGATAGAGTAATCAATAATGATAACCCTAAAGCAGTCTTGAAGAAATAATATGATTTCAGGAGGATAGAGCCATCAATAATGATAACTCTAAAGCAGTCTTGAAGTAATAATTTCAGGAGGATAGAGCCATCAACTCTAAAGCAGTCTTGAAATAATAATGTGATTTCAGGAGGATAGAGCCATCAATAATGATAACTCTAAAGCAGTCTTGAAGTAATAATTTCAGGAGGATAGAGCCATCAACTCTAAAGCAGTCTTGAAATAATAATGTGATTTCAGGAGGATAGAGCCATCAATAATGATAACTCTAAAGCAGTCTTGAAGTCATGATTTCAGGAGGATAGAGCCATGATAACTCTAAAGCAGTCTTGAAATAATAATGTGATTCCAGGAGGATAGAGCAATCAATAGCTCTAAAGCAGTCTTGAAGTCATGAGAAGTTATCAGGAGGATAAAGTAACCCTGAGGTTACAATAAAACAGTCCCAAAGTAATAAGAAGCTCATCAGGAGGATAAAGTAACCCTGAGGTTACAATAAAGCAGTCCCAAAGTAATAAGAAGCTCATCAGGAGGATAAAGTAACCCTGAGGTTACAATAAAGCAGTCCCAAAGTAATAAGAAGCTCATCAGGAGGATAAAGTAACCCTGAGGTTACAATAAAGCAGTCCCAAAGTAATAAGAAGCTCATCAGGAGGATAAAGTAACCCTGAGGTTACAATAAAGCAGTCCCAAAGATCATAAGTTTGTTTGTTGGATAATTGACCTGAAAACAAGGTAGCATTCTGTAATATTAGTTTATGCTTTATGTATGCATGTATGATATGATGCACTTAGGTAATGTACTATATGTCTATGGATATGTATGCTATGGTATAATGTAAATGATGTATGTATGATATGATACTGCCGGGAGCATCTGGATATCTTCGTATAACAACTGCTGGCCAGGGAAAATAAATCCCGATTTGATGTTGAAGAATATATAACCCTCCGCCTGCTGGGGATAACAGGGTATAGATAACCTCCCGTATTGCTGGGGATAGCAAGGTATATATAACCTCCCGTATGCTGGGGATAGCGTGGTATAGATAACCTCCCGTATGCTAGGGATAGTAGGGTATATATAACCTCCCGTTGTTGGGGATAGTAGGGTATATATAACCTTCGTCTTCGTTTGATAGTAGGATAAGTATAACATCCCGTCTTCGTTCGTCATGCCCTTATTGGAAAGTAATTTCCCGTACATCCGTATGAGGATAAAAGAGATGGATATAAATTCCAGGGGAGATGGGACTTTATGAAGATGGATTTACCCTACTGAGGGATTTGTGACTGTCTTGTAAAGATGAACCGGCGAAGCTTCGTTGAGATCTTTCCTTCGTTCTTAGTAAATACTATTACTGCATTTTCATGCATTTCTGGTAAACATCAATCATATTCAAAAGCATGATACATTCAAACATAACCAATGGACGTTTCGCTTAGGGTAAAAGTAAATCTGGATTCAGAGGGAAAAGTAAAGCTGAACTTGAAAACAGAATCGTTTCAACTTCGAGAGTGTATAACCAATTGGATTTAGAGCTCATGAAATTTTTTAACTTTCCTGAGTACCTTTCCAGAAATCCTCATAGCTGGATCTGAATACATGATATTGACACCATCTGATACTACTGGCGTAGACAACTAATTTGCATCATGGTTTCAGCTGAGAATCCAATATCAAGGTAATACAATGAGAGGAATGTGTCTTCAAACTGTAATGGACCATATACGCTCCAGGTATTAGATTTGAAGAGAAAGCATTGCCCCTTGGTTGAGGATGAATTGTCCCATAATGGAAGTATCTGTAATGAGTTATCTCAAGAGAAACAAGCAGAATGCCCCATAAGCATATGCCCCTGGCATTGTGAACTCTGTAATGTCACCTTTGGTAATTTAACTGTATGAGGAAAAATGCCCCTGGCTATTAAGCACAGATGAGTCTGGACCTAATTGCCCCAACTGAATTGAACAGTAACTTGGTATGCCTCTTGACTGGGAAACAGTGACTATGCCCTTGGCATTTCAGATAGATGAGGAGATCTGCCTCTGGCTGCTTAAACATAGTTGAATCTTGTCCTGATTGCCCCAAATGAGTTAGGAAGTATCATGGCCTGCCCCCTTGATTGGGAGGTCATGACTATGCCTCTTTGTATACATGGACTTTGATCCAGGAAGCAACTTTGTTTATCGGAAGGACTTTGGTTCATTGAACATTCATCCTGTAAGCTTCTCCATTTGTCAAACACTTAGGTATATGCAAACAAATATATTAAAAAAATGCAATGCTTATGTCTGTCTTGAAAACAATTTATTTTTTTTGAAAAACTGTTTATTTTTTATTTTTTTTCTTGAAAACTGCGATATTAACTCAAGTTTTATAACAAGCCCTAAAGGAGTCAGGATACCTTTTTGTAGCAGTACGCTTTCGAACTAACCATGCTTCAGTTAGGACTTTTAAAGGGTTATAACGTGGCCTGGTTCATGGTTTAAGAAACAAAAGATAAAGGCTCAACTTTATTTGTACCCAACTCATTCTCCATGATGTTCTTCAGTCCTACACTCAGTTAACTTATGCATTGAGATTCCACAGAAGTGTGGTATTGTAACATTGATATTTTGTGATGGTTTGGCAAACAAAAGTTTATTTGAACCTTCAGTCATCTTTCTTTGTTGGGGATTCATAGTGACCTCTTTTTTTTCTTTTTGACTTTGTTATCCCTTCCTTTTGCCTGAACTGCTTATTTCAAGGTTACAGTCAGCGGGATGTCTTAATGTTTTACTAAGTCTCCTTCACAGGTTTTGACTTAGTGAATTGTTCTTTTGCTGGATATTGACTGTCAGGTTTCATGATTACAGAGAACCATCATTCATTGTGTACAACACAGATAATTGGCATATCTGAGTTAACTGAGTAACTACCCTGCCCCGGGTTATGAATAAGGGTTTTAATTTGTGCGAGAATAAAAACTCCTACTTCATAGGCTCAAAAGGGTTGACTAGGGACTAACTTCCTTATATCTCCACTGTTTAAGAATTGAAACAATGCCTGTACATCGTCAGCATAGTCTGTTCAAAAGCATACTGCATAGGATTATGGTATTGTTTTCGTCATCCTCCCTCTACAGGCTTATAGCTTTATCAGGAGTTAAATATCACAGGATAGAAATAAGAAGTATAATTCAAAATATAGTGGAACGAATGGATTAATTCAAGACAAACATATGCAATGCATTAATGAAAACAAAAGTTTAACATAATAGTAAGTGTTCAAACAAATAAAAGAAATTACAAATGAAAATTCAAATGTTGTCCCATCCAGTTGGCTGAATGTCCTCAATTGCAATCTGTGAACTTTGAGGAATAGTATACTTCACCATGAAATCAAATTTTCCACTTGGATGTCCCAGGGTGCCCCATATCTCAACAGGAATAGGTAGACTTCCTTTCTTATTACTTTGGGCAACTTGTCTTGCAGCTTCGGTGTTTGATGGACGATAGTAGAACTCAACTTGACCTTCTGGAGTAACCTCTAGGATTCCTTCATCAATCAGGTCTTGAATCTTTTTCTTCAATGCCCAACAACTATTAGTATCATGTCCAGGACAGTTGGAGTGATACCCACACCTTGCTTTGGGATTATAGCGAGGAGAGGAAGTTTTAGGATTTTGAGGAGGATTTTCCAAGGAAATTAGCTTCATCTCCAACAAGCATTGCAGAACTTGTGACATTGGAGTGCTGAACTTGATAAACTGCCTTCTACCTTTCTGGTGTTGAGGTGGATTAACCTTATCAGGTCTTTCTTCTTCAATCGAAGAACGATCAATGGCAACCTGTCTCTTACCCTCTTTTATCTTCATCCTCCTTTCAACCAAACCAGCTTGTTTTAGATCCCTGACTCCATCACTTTGAAGTTTATGGACAAAGGTTCTTAGCTCTTCTTGCCCCTGAGCTAATCTTTGAATAAAAGCCACCTGGTCATCTATCTGGGCCTTCATTCTTGTCATCTCAGTTTGTAGTTGTTTCAGCTGATCATCCTTGTTGTCCTCAAGGTTCTTCTTCTTAGCCAGCAGTGTCTTCAATTCATCCTGCCCCTTGGTCAGGTTCAGGATCAGCTCTTGGAACTGTGCGTTTTGTATCTGAAGATCCTTAACTGATTGTTCAAGAGCCATTGCTGAAATAAACAGCGAGAAGATGAGAAACCTGTGCACAAATATAAACCTGTGATGCAATGAAATGATATGGGAATGTATATGCAATGTTTTCAAGGACCGCAGGATTTAAATTTGCTTAAACAAACAAGAAAGTAACTTTTTATTAGTAATGACTTGTTTTGCCTTTTAGGCTTACAAAAAATGAAAATGAAATAAGTACAAAAGATGGGGTTTTAAGTCTCCCATGGACGTTTCCTCTTTGTATTGAGGTATGAGTTGAGGTTTCGTTCCTCGTGAAGTTGTTTTGTCAGCTCTAGGATTCTGGCTTGGCTTGCTTTGTAATGAGCCTCGAAAATATCCCTTTGCTCCTTCAGTTGGATCCATGATCTCTGCAAGTCTTCCTTATCAGTAGGCATGTCTGGGTGAAGGATGGTATAAGCAGTGTCTCCTTCAGCAACAGGTTCCATGGTAACTGGTAGGACGGCAGGATATGGCATCATGAGTGTCTGAGCACGAGATCGTACCCATCTGAGATAAGCCTCCATAGGAATAGTGTACTTAGGCTCCAGTGTCTTGCTGTCAACCCTGTTTACTTTTCCCCAAGCTCGTATGAATCTCTGACGGTAACCTTGAAGATCGTTGTCGTAATCAAACACAATGCCCTGAATCAACATGTCATGTGGACATCACTCCGGGCGTAACCAAACTGTCGTAAAGCTAGAGAGGGGTTGTAAGTGATGCCTCCTCTTATGCCTAGAAGTGGCACATTAGGAAACTCCCCACAACGGTCAATGATGGTGACATTCTCCATAGATCTGGAGCACCAATGGATGTCTGAGTGAGAAAGTGACATGATCCTCTTGGACCATCTGAACCCTTGCTCATTCTTCATTACTGAGCGAGGAAGGTGAGAAATAAACCACCTAGAAAGCAAAGGTATGCAGCACATCAAAGTTCCTCTTGCCCTTGTAGTACGGGTGTGAAGAGAATGCAGGATGTCTCCAAGCACTGTAGGCACTGGATTGTGACTCAGGAAAATATTGATGGCATGAACATCTATGAACTGATCTGGATTGGGGAACAATACTAAGCCATAAATCAGCAAGGCTAAGATCTCCTCAAAAGCATCATAGCTCATGGCCTTCAAGAACATTTGAGCTTTATCCACTAATACCTTGGCAAGAATACCCTTGACTCCACTTCTCGTTTCTAGAACAATGTCAGACTTCTTCAGATGTAGAGCTGCAGCAATAACTTCTGGTTTAAGCTCCTTCTCTAAGCCTGTGAAGGGTCTTTGATCAAGAACAGGTATGCCCAGAAGTTTAGAGAACTCCTCCATGGTTGGAACTAGCTGGTAGTCAGGGAATGTGAAGCAATGGTGCTTAGGGTCAAAGAATTGAAACAGGACACTCATCATGTCTTCACTGAACCCTGAAGTGACTAGATCCAATAGGTGACCATGTCTCTTGTTGAACCGGGAGTGATCAGACATTTGAGAAACCAACTCCTTAAGCTTGGGAGGTATCCCCACAAAGTTGATCCTGATGGTGTTTCTGAAGCCATGACCTGCAACAAAGAACAAAGATAAATCCTTTGGTCCTTGAAATGGTTAGGGAAAATGATATGCTCATGATGCATGATGATGTCATGATGTTATGTTCAATCACAAACATGTGGCACACACAAACAAGTCACACCATAGCCCTAGGTTTAAAGGCTTGCATGAGGTTCAAAGGTAAGTACCCTCCCCTGAAGTTGGATGGTTCATCCTGTCCTACAAAAGTAACCGGGTTCTAAGGGATCTCAATATCATTGATCCTTCACAAGGGTGGTTGATCAGAAGGCAACTTACTTGCCAACCAAAACCCTCCAAGTTTAAGATCTCAATGAGCGTAGTATCGAGTGTCAACCAACTTCGGTCTGCACCAAAGCCGGTTACCTCACTACTTTCTAAAGGCCAAGATGAGTTAACTAGGGTTCTAAAAGTTAGTTAGTGCATTGACAACATATGGCAGCCTCATATTATCCTCAACTTGACTTAAGGAACATAAGCACCAACCAAGAAGTCGCACTAACTATGGCCACCAGATCAACCGTATCGATATACGTCGTACAGTTTCCTTGGTCTATTGCCATTTACCTAAGGTACACTAGATCCGGGTTAGGACCTTTCACACACAAGAGCACCCCAACAAGTAATATAAAGCAAACAAAGCAAACAATTTAAGGTGATCTTAATTCCTAAGGGTACCCCTCTTAAATAGATCCCCAGCAGAGTCGCCAGTTCTGTAACACGGTGGGAGAACTGACTTTAGTTATGTTGCGGATAGCAAGAGTCGCCACCGACTTTTATTTTATCCATAAGGAAAGGGTATAAAAGAACAGGAAAGACCTTAAGAGAATATTTTGGGTCCGGGGGGTAAGTTATGAAAAGGGAAGGTATTAGCATCCTTTTCATCCATGGTTATCCATGGGCTCTTAGGTACTTAAGCTCACTTTAAATTGTTTTTGAAAGTGTAGTGCGTGAATAGAAAAATTTTCAGAATAGTTTAATAATAATCCATGTACGGATGTGTAAGAAACTTGTTTGAAAATTTGTTTGAAATTTGTTTAAGTGTGGAAAAGTTTTGAAATGAGCAAGTACCTAGGAGTAACCTACCCTAATGTTTAAGGTCTTTCTTAGTCTTTATCCTTTCCTTAGTTAGACTATCCCTACTATAAAGGAGTAGGTAGTCCTTACTTTGGATGTTTAAGGGACATATGAGGGACATTCTGATTTTGAAGGCAATGGTGGGGTGTAATAAGCACATATAAGGGACTATCATCATTTATTCGAAAGGGACTCGATTCGTAAAGGCTACCATAAGGGACTTTGATGATTTTCTTTCGAGGGACTTGCTTTATACACCTCACTTAACCATTATTCGTAGGCAATTTGAGGGATAACCTTAGAAAGTGAGACGGCGATTAAAAATCGACTTACGTGTGTGACGTGTTTAATTTAATTATCTTATATTAAAAATTATCTAAATTTATTTTAATATTGCATACATGTTATTTACACTCCCTAATTACTAACCAAAAATAATTAAACAATTACAAATTTTACATCCAAGAAACAATTACAAAATAATAAGCAAAATAATTAAATAGCAAAAATAAATAAAATATAAATAAGCAATAATAAATAATAAGGGGGTTAGTAAATAATAATAAATAATATTTAACAAAATAATAAGCATGATTAGAATATAAATGGGTTAGTAATAATAATAATAATAATTTAGAAATAATAAACAAGGTTAGAAAATAATAATAAAAATATAATAACAAATAATGATATGGTTAGTAAATGAGAATAAACAAAATTAATCCAAATATTATAATAATAAGAAATTAATAATTTTTAATATAACCAACTAAAAAAAAACAAATATGAATAGACAATCATTTTAATTTACAAATTGTTAAATTATATTTTAATTATAAAGTTACTACAAAAATCTAATTATTATAAACACAATTATTTCTAAACAATAGTTATATAAAAAAAATGTTTATTTAATATATAAAGAAAAAAAAAATAAAAATAAATTATAAGTGTATTTACAAAATTTTACTTTTTAATAATATTTATATTTTGGGAGAAATAATTTATAATAATATTTATATGAATAATACTAAACAAATGTGCATTATAATTATATTAGAAAATAAAATTAAAGGAATAGAATTAAATTTGTATTTTTAAAAATATTTTTAGAGTTTTATAAAATTAGGGTTTTATTTTTTAGGATTTGTGAAAAAACTAGGGTTAGTTTATATACAAAAACTTATTTTTTTTTAATAATCATCTAAAATTGTCTTAATTAATATAAACTATATAAATAAAATTTAAATAAAAAAATAAGAGTTTTATATTTTTTAGAAAATAATTTTAAGGATTGAAATACATAATATATACATACTTCATAATATAATAATAAAATTTTGATTATTTTAACTAATTAAATTAAAAGAAAGAAAATAGAATAAAAAGAAAAGAAAGAAAGAAAAAGGAACCTGGTGGGATTTGATCCCAAGACCTCACTCTTGCAAGCAGCAACAACAACCACTGGGCCAGCCAGGCGCAGGTGATAATATCTGAGCTTCACTTGGTTTTGTTCTTGATTCACAAAATATCCTGGAAAAAATAAAATATGCAAAAGGCCTGGGGGAGGATTGAACCCAGGACCTTATAGTTACACACGCGCGCGCCTTACCGCCTGGCTGGGAGAGCCCTTCTGGTCATGGATTGGCAACAACACATAATATATTATGTTTGTTTTTAACCTGAAATATTAACAAAAAAAAACATGCACCAACCCAGTTTCGAACCCAGGTCCTTTCAACATACACATAACAAGCTTACCACCAGACCACACACATGCGTGTGATATTAAACAGCAAAACAATAATAAAATAAATTATCATAATTTGAATTTGAATCTTGGCACCAGGGGATCGTCTTCAACCTTGTGACCTTCAAAATTTGCTGCGGTTTCTTCTATGACTTTTCCTGCGAAAAACAAAACCCTAGCAAAACCTACGAAACACAATGGGCAACCAAACAGTGAAATTTTACAAAATTGAAAACGCAAACATGATCCAGAGGTCAATTCAAATCAAACCATGGTCTTAAAATTCATTTATGTTCACTGGATCCTTAAACCCTAATATGAAGGTCATGAACCCTAAAATGGCATTATGAGTTTCGGCCATGTTTTCTTCAATTAACCTGCCCAGAATTCATCACAAACCTTCCTTGAACACAAATCAATAAGCAAAATCCATTAATATCAAGTAAATTGTTATGAACGAAAAATCAAAAAAAACATGAAAAGAATGATTCGGGTTCATCCATATGCTATGCTATAAGGCCATGTAGTGATCTGGTTATGCTCAATGATCATCATAGAAGAGATTGGTGTGCTTGGAATGTGTTGAAACTACCTTCAATTCAAAATCCGATTATGAGTTTTGTTTGAAATTTTTGAAGTTGGAGAGTGTTATTTGAGGCTGCAAAATTCGTCCATGAGGGTTGCTTTATGTTGTATACTTATAGTAGACTCAATTAGGTCAAAAATATGATGGATTTATGGGCTTTTGGGAAGACTTCATGGTGAAGGAATGTTATGATCTTAAAGTGTGAAAAAATCAAATATTTGCCTTCTAATTTGGTCTAGCACGAATTTGGACAAGATCAAATCATATTAAACATCATTGATTAATTTTTAAAAGAAGAATCATGTTCCAACTTTGATTTTTTATATTTTATTTTGATTTAATTTGATTTAAAATGAATAAAATTCAAATAAATATCAAATAAAAATATAAAAATCAGAATTTCTCACCATTGGGTCGTGCATGATGTTGTGACATGGATTGGGTCATAAATTGGGCAGCCCATTTGGAAAGAATTACTTCTAAGCCTCCATTTTCAACATAAACCATCACAAAATTGCCCAACTTTGCAAGGTCACATCTCCCTCAATTTTAAAGGTATGAGGGTGTTCTTGGACTTTTTAGAAAGCTTGAAGAGTCCTCTAAACAACCCCATTGTTTTCAGGTCCATACCATTTACCAATCTAAAGTTATGCTCTTTTGAAGTTGTTGACTTTTTGTTGACTTTTGGAATGACCTATAATGTCTTAGATCATATCTTTCAAATGAAGCATTTTTGGGATTAACCTTCAACATAAAAGTTGTAGAGAATTCAATTTCCTTCAAAATGAGATTTGGATGGAGACTTGGTGATGAAGTATGTGAAAGTTATGCTTGGTCAAAGTTCAGTTGACTTTTACTGAGGAAACCCTAATTTAGAAACTCCTGATTATTGATGATCTGGAATCTCCTTGATGAATCATGATCAACCCTTGATCAAATGATGAATTTTACTTCATATACTTGATGTTGGCAAAAAATCATGAAGTTTGACTTTGGTTTGACCACAGTTGACCTCAGTTTGACTTTTTAACTACATTGACTGATTTTGACTTATCTGATCATCTGACTGAGCAAACCTTTAAGAAAAGTCTTGAAACTTGTCATGGGGGTTCTTACACACATATAAGATGTTATGAAACTCACTTGAGGTATTGGAAGTCCATTTAGCCTGATTAAAGTCAAAAACCCTAGTTTTGGATGCACTGCTTAGGAGGTGCATTGTCTGAGGGAATTGTCAACTCTTTTGACCAATTGTGAACTTTGTGAACCTTGTGAATCTTCATAAGATGTCTTGTGATAC
Organism: Lathyrus aphaca; assembly: GCA_963966055.1. NCBI lineage: Eukaryota > Viridiplantae > Streptophyta > Magnoliopsida > Fabales > Fabaceae > Lathyrus > Lathyrus aphaca. Next base: position 296,126,187 of record OZ014519.1, on the reverse strand, counting down.
TCATGGGAGGTATTGTGAAGCTTGTGAACCTTGTGAACCTCATGAAGTGGCTTTGTAGACCTCATGATCCTCAGGGAAGCTTTGTGATCATTGTGTAACTTGTGAACCTTGTGAACCTTCAAGAAGTGACTTGTAGACTTCATGAACCTCATGAAAGGTATTGAAAGCATTGGAGAACTTGTGAACCTTGTGAACCTTCAAGAAGTGACTTGTAGACTTCATGAACCTCATGAAAGGTTATGGAAATGTTGAGAAAGCTTGTGAACCTTGTGAACCTTCAAGAAGTGACTTGTAGACTTCATGAACCTCATGAAAGGTTATATAAGCATTGAGAAACTTGTGAACCTTGTGAACCTTCTTAGAACACAAAGTCTTGTATTGTGAGGGCAAATTTTGGGGTGCAACAATGTGCAAGGCTTTGTTGTGGTTGCGGCCATCCGTTGTCAAGTCAGTATTGGTGAACCCTAGCCCATTGCTAGCAGTAACATTTCCAACCACGGTTTCCAATTGATTGACAGTGATCTCTTCAGGCACGTAAGCTGCGTGCAAAACTTTAAGTAGTGCATTCCGATGAGCTTCGGAGCACATAAGCAGGGATAAGATAGAGATCTTGGATGGCGTCTGGTGAAGCTGATCCACAATTTTATAATCACTCTTTTTGATGATCCTCATAAACTCATCAACTTCTTGATCGAATGGTGTTTTCAAGGCTTCTTTAACAGCTGGATCTTCCTGCACCGGGCTCTTTCCTGTTGCCTTGGCAGCAGCTTCTGCTTCGGCAGCGGGCCTTTGAATTGGTGGAGCGAAGAGACGTCCGCTTCGGGTGAAGCCTCCGCCTCCTCCCACATTATCTACTTGTGGTGCAGGTGTTGATGTTTCAAGAGTGATTCTTTTTCCTTCGCAGTACACGTCAGAGCCATAGTGCCAAGGGATGGCCCTATTGCTTTCATATGGTACAGGTCCAGGCACTGTGACAGTGACTGGACTGATTGCTGCTGCTGAAGGGACTGTAATTGTTTGTGGATCATAATAAATTGTAACTGGTGCTCTAACGGGAGCAGCACCTTCTGAATTGTAGGCAGAGTTGTTTTCAGGATCATAGAATATGGTAACAGTAGAGACATCTTCATGATTGGTTGCTGGAGTTGTAGGAGACATTGTCGGAAGTATGGAAGTTGTTGTTGTAGGAGATTCGAAATGGAGTGAAGCTGAAGTTGTAGCAGGAAAAATTGTTGAAAACTGATCATTTGAGAAAATGGATGAAGTACTTGTTGATATAGCCGAAGAATTGTCAGGAACAATGGTTGCTGCAGTTGTAGGAGGTTCTGAAACCGTTGCTGATGAGATTGCTGGATTTGTTGGAAATGATGTAGTGATCTGAAGTTGGCCACTCTGAATAAGGCCATTTATGCCATTCCTCAGATTATCGCACCCATTTACTGAAATATTGCAGAAAGCACACCCTAACTCGCATCCTGGGAACGTGTTGCATTCCAAGAGCTGAGCCTTGATTTCTACCAATGGTGTCCTGATCTGTCCCACACTGGTTATTAAATAAGACGGTTTGTCTTCTTCAATAGCGTTAATTCGGGGACCACCATGATTTGGCATAGGATTTTTGTTGACGTTGGGCGGCGGTGCAAAATTCAGAGCTTTCGAGTCCACCAGGTCTTGTACCTTCATGTGCAGGGCTCTGCACTTTTCCGTACTATGGCCAGGTGCGTTTGAATGAAAGGCACACCTAGCGTTGGAGTCGTAGTTCCTGGGTAGACTGTTGGGATCTGGCGGTGCCAACGTCCTTAGCTCAACTAGGTTGAGTTTCAGGAGCTGTGGCAGCAATGTAGCATATGGCATGGGGATCGGGTCGATCACTCTGTTAGCTTGAGATGGCCTTTGCTAGAATGGCCTTTGCTGATTGTTGTTGGTGTTGCTGTTGTTGTAGTTTCTTGGAGGGTACTGATTCTGTTGATGGTACTGAGGTTGTGGCTGATAGTTTTGCTGAGGAGGTTGATACACAGGTTGTGGATGAGCTGGAGTAGGGATAGTGACTGCAGCCACAGGTCTGTGAACATATTGGGGCCTACCCCTGTTGGTGTGGATGGCATTAGTCTCACCAGTCCTTCTCGGGCCTGCAAAAGGCTTTCTTGCATTACTGGATGAGCTTGCACCATTGTCTGAGATCTTACCCATTTTCAACAGGCTTTCAATTCTCTCCCCGGCTATAACGACATCTGCAAAGCTGGTGGAGGAGAAGGCAGCTAGCCTATCAATATAGGTTCCCTGAAGGGTGTTCATGAACATATCGGCCATTTCCCGTTCAGACATAGGTGGCTGGACAGCAGCAGCAAGCTGTCTCCATCTCTGAGCATATTCTCTGAAGCTCTCTCTAGATGACTGTGACATTCCCATTAGGAGGGTCCTATTGGGTGCCATATCCAGATTATACTGATACTGTCTGATGAAGGCCTCTTCCAGGTCCTTCCAGCATCTTATAGTTGCTCTTGTCAGATGGGAATACCATTCCCTAGAAGCTCCAGTCAAGCTATCTTCGAAGTAGAACATCCACAATTTCTCGTCCGTGGTATAAGCTTTTAATCTCCCGAGAAAAGACTGCAGATGGGTTCGGGGACAGGAAGTCCCATTGTACTTTTCAAAACATGGTGGCTTAAACTTATGGGGAATCCTAACCCCGTCCACTAAGCCCATATCCATGACATCGAACCCCAAAGAGTTTTGAGACTCCAAGGACCTTAACTTCTCAGCTATTTCATCCAATCTTCTATCATAAGCCTCTTCCCCGGCTCCCATTACTGTGAACTGGTCTTCTTGATGGTCTTGTTGCAATACTCTCCCGGCTGTAGCAGTTCCTGGAATATTGGCAGGGATATTGGCCTCTGGATGGAGGTGGGGACCAAAGACAGGGGGATTGACATGTGGTTGGACCCTTTCATTGTTGCTAGTCCCAGCAGTTCCAGGCTGATGATCTTCCTGGTTTCTCCCTTCCACCAGAGCTCTGAGCCTCTCCTGGCTTTGAGCCAAGTTGTTCATTACTTCCATGAACTGTGTTATCTGAGTTCTCATCTCCACCATTTCGTTGACCATTTGGTTTCTGACCTCAGTAAGGTCTTGCTGCATCTGATCCATCTGAATTCCCGGAAGGTTGTTTCGGGTAGGGTATCTGTGTGGCCTGTTGAGGGGAAACACTCGTCGACGAGCAATAGTTCCTGAACATCACAACAGAGTTAGCATCAACAAAAACAAAAACCTACAAAACAAACAAAGGGTTAGCATGCAATGCAGTATGCTTATTTGTTCTCAAGGTATCCGGCTTGGCATTCAGTTTTGACCCTTCCAGACCCTTGAAGATGCTGTTGATGTTGCTTTAGAAGGAAACTCAGATGAAGCAAACTAACACAAATATATTACAGAAAGGGAAATAATACAACTTGTTCATTTTACAACACCAGCCCTCTAGGGGTCAAAATACATCACAGGAAAATAAAAGTACATGGAAAGAAAACAACAACAAGCAAATGGTCAGACACCAAGTCCAAACTCATCCTCCCGAACTTCCTTGAGAAGTGCCTCGGTCACAGGATCAGCCGGACGCTCCGTGAGATTCCTGATGAGAAGGTTTCTTGTTGCAACAGCTGCATTCAACTTCTTGTTCTGACTTTGGTCTTTGGACCTCTTCACTCCAGCTTTGATCTTTAGCTCTGATATCTCCCTCTGGGCTGCTGCCAGGGCTTCTTCCATTTGTTCCATCTTGTCTTGAACTCTCTTGTCCTCCAGGGTACGAGCCTCGGTGATCCTGACCCACCGGGCTTGACTCTCTTTTAGATACAAGTCTGTCCTTGCTCTCTGGAACTGGGCTTCTTTGCAAGCATTCTTCAGAATTTGTTCACCAGCCTTAGACTTTTTGATATAATCTCCAGACTTCTCAATCTTAGTCAAGTGTTCCACTCTCAACTTCTCCAATCTCTCAATCTCCCTCACACCTTCACTCCTCTCCCGGAGGGTCTTCTGCAAAGCCTGGGTTAACTTCTCATTTCTCTCTTTCAAGCTTTCAAACTCCTCCAAACTGATAGTGGCAGGGGGTGGTGCTGTGGAAGGTCCAGGCATATCTTCAATAGTAAAAGGCATCCCAGAGAATTGAGCCCTAGCATAGGACCAATCATAGTATTGTGCTGATGCCACATTGTTACATTTTCCCAAGATGGTTATTCCCTTAGTTTGAACATTATCCCAGGCCCAAGCTGCCTGCCTAACAATTGCCAAACTAATCTTGTTCTCACAGTAAAGGGTCTCCACCAAGTCTTGTGCCCTAGGAGTGTGGACTAGTGCATAGCCCAGTTGTCTTTTAAACAGCAGAGGGTTGTAGTTAATACTACCCTTAACTCCTACTAGGGGTACATTGGGAAAATGCCCACAGCTGGTGATGATATCCCTGCCTTTTGTGCTTTGAGTGCACCACCTGATGTCAGCTGAAGTAAGAGTAGTAAGTCTTCCAGCCCAGTTTTTCTGTTGATGAGGATTCAAAAATGCATCTGTCCTGGGTAGATGTCTGAGAAGCCAAGTATGGAATAATGGAGCACAACACCTTACTAGTCTCCCCCTCTGTTTTTCATTCCTCTGATGCACCGAATAGTATAGATCACCCAATAAAGTTGGCACTGGGTTCCTCAAGATGAACAGGTGAATTGCATTCTTACTGATGAATCGAGGCTCATCTGCAAACAAAACAATCCCATAGATGCTCAAGGCCAACAAAGCACAAACAGCTTTCCAATCTCCTAGAGAAGCTTTCAGGGTAGCTTGAGAGATCAGGAAATCCAAATGCATGCCAGGGATTCCTGCTTTAGAGGTCATATGCTGCCCAATCAAGACTGGTTCCAGATGCAATGCTTTTGCTACCTCTTCATTATTTGGAAAGACCATCTCAGGGTTGAAAGGAACTTCTCTCCTGATAGGTATGCCAACTAATGATGAGTATTCTTCCAATAAGGGCCCCATCTGAAAATCCTGGAAAGTGAAACATCTTAGTGGGGGATCATAAAACTGAAGGCAGGTGTGGATCAGGCTTCTCTGTGAAGGGTCCAGATCCATGACCATATCAAGTATATTTCCATGGTGTTCCCTGAACAATGGTATGTGATCTGGAGTAATCAGGGTTTGAATCCTCCTGATGTCTGATAACTCTGGCTGGAAGAAGTGGTAGGTGATGTTGCTTTTCTTTGGAGCCATGATGCTGAGACTGAGCAGAAACAAGTGCTGATGAGGATGCTGGAGAATGGGCCACTGACTGGCTAGTGCTAGTGACTGAAGTGAACAACTGATGGCTGAAGCAAGTGCTGATGGAGACAGGTCAGTACTGAAGATGGGGTCAAAACCAAAACCAAATGAAGATGGATACCCTAAAACACAAATAAGCAAATGTCAATATGATGCAATGGTTATGTATGCAAATGATATGCAAGGGTTTGTGACTGAGCTGGATCTGATCAAATGCTCTGGTATAAGTCCATGTGTGTAAGAAATCCAGGTGGAGGTCTATAAATCCAGTAACCAAGGTGGGGGACTCAAATAAAGAGCCACATGTCCAGGGTTTTAGAATCACAAGAACTGTTCCAACATGGAGTATTCTTAATCATATCACAGTGACAGGGTATTCTGAGGTCAAGGTACCTGCAAACCTGTAAATAACCCAACCCCCTCACAGGTGGTGTTCTAGAACAAGGATCCTCAGACTTGGATCCGTTATGAGAAGTGTAAACACTTCTAACCCGGAGGTACAGTGTTTACAATAACCATAACAATTCCTCCTCTAATTCACCTCAGTTTCTGAAGGTCATAACTAAAAGGTCATCCAGACTTAGCAGGCTTCCCAGATAGCCCTAGCATTGCAGGAAATCTGCAACACAGAGTTCTCAAGAAGAAACCCACATCTGAACCGTGTTTCATATTCCCGCACCAGACCGAAATGGAATGGGAAAGAATATGATTCACTCTAGCCTAGGTGTCACTCAGGTCCCAGGTATAGGGCCTTAACTCTCAATGGAACACCCACCCACCAAAGCAAACAAACAGATCCAGCCAGCAGCACAGTATGACAATATGATATAATGCAAAGCAATAAGGAAAGCAGTAATCAACTGTACATAAAGCAACAATAAATACAAATATATAAACACAAATAAGCACATATCACCCCCAATAAACACAAATCAAACAAGCGCTAGGAGGAACCCACAAAAAGAACCAGAAGCCCTGGTTGCAGTATAAGGGTCCCCAGCAGAGTCGCCAAGCTGTCGCTCCCAAAGATTTGCATCCTGGTACAAGCGCGAACGGTCGGCGAGAGGGACAATGAGAACACACAGCCGTGAACTCACTGGAGATGAAAAGAGTCGCCAGCTAGGCATTTTTATCCCGGAGGAAAGGCAATGCTGCATAGACCTGGAAAAAGATGGATAAGACGGTTTGCGAACCAGAGAGACTGAGAAAGGGGGTTGGTTACAACCTGGGAAGGTATTAGCACCCAGATCGTCCGCCGTACTCGACGGGATCCACGCTTAAAAGATTTGTGTTTTAAAGGGGTAGTGTCAGTGCAATCTGTGTATAAAATAGCTGGAAAAAGATGTACAGGTGTCGGTGCAAAAGAAATGTGAAGTGCATATATGATGTGTCAGTGTAGGAACAAGGGTGAAATGCTCATGATAATGAGGCTAAAAGAATGAAGCTGGAGAGAGGGGGAATATACAGAGACTTTTGTTCGATAACTGTTAAGTTATGCCTACGTATCCTCTCGTGCAATGAGGAAGTCAGAACACCGTAGTTCGACCCAAAGAGACTGAAAGGTGAATTGACTTGTGAACTGCTTGCTTGCCTATGCTCAAGTGTATGATCTGTCTGGCACAGATGCAAACTGTCTTGCATTAGACGGAAGAAGCAAGTTCTCGCTTGTGAGTGAAGGTGATGAGAAGAGAATCCCGTAGGAGACGATTATTGTTTGTTTTTGAGTTTTCAGTCTTTTATTGCTTTTTGGATTTTGTCACAAGTTAATGAGCTTAAGCCTAAACCAATGGGCTAGTAAACTCATCACATCTTCCCTCTGATTAGGGGTAATGAGAATACCTTAAGTGTGAAGTCAGATTCTCACACTTAACCGCCTTTGATGTAGGATTAAGATCATTAACCTACTTGTGATTATTTAGATGTTTTTGTGGTTTTTTGTTTAGTGTTAAGTAATGAGGTTAAGCCATAATCAGGGATTAAACAGACTCATTACACCATCCTAATAGAAGGATAATAGATGAGAAAGTTTAAGCTGAGGAAAGCTCCTCAACTTAATCCATGATTAGGGATTAATCTCATGACAAAACAAGCCTTTGATTAAGTGGATTTTATTTAATGAGATGATGATGAAGTGTTTTTTATGATTTGTAAGACAACTTGAGGGGGACTTGTCCATTAACACTAGGGTTAGTCCTTCTTAACCAATTAAGGAAGAATTAGAACCCTAATGCAAGGCCCAAGTTACAAGTGTGATGTCTTGATACTTATTAAGTGATTTGATTAAAGGAGTTAAACACATTAAGGGTCTAACACTTAGGATTAAAGTTATACACTCCATCCTAATAGAAGGATGCAGGCATAAGCTTAATCACAAAGCCTTAAAGCCTTTAGGGTTTAGTCCCTGATTATGAGGTGAGGAGAGAAGACTCAAAGAGAGACACAAAGGTAAAAACTATGAGGGGAGACTAATCAAAACCCTAATTCATTGTCATGCTTGGTTGGTCCTAAGGTTTGTGAGGTTTAACAAGAACAATCTTCAAAGGGAGCCACCAGGAAGCAGATGAACAAGATCAAGAGAAGCAAAGTGACTTGCTTCATTCAAGAAGTCAAGTCACTTGAAGAAAGAAAGTGGGAAGGAGAAGAAAGATCAAACTCAATCTCATACACAAACAAAAATGCAGCAATGGATGCAAGAGAGATGAAGAGAAAAGTTATGAGAAGTGAAGGCAAATTCACTTCTCAAGTTACTTACCACCTGAAATGTTAGAAAGAAATGCAATGCAATGTAAGATGTGCTGAAATGGTATGATGCTAAACAACCAGAAGCATGTTGATGATGATTATGATGCTATGAGATGCTACAAGCATGAGACAAGGCATGGAGATGTTCATACAAGATCATGGATGCAAATGATGCAAGCTTAGAAGCATGAATGCACATGAAAAGTCATGAAGCACACAAAGCAAATGACATGGCAAGTATGTGATGCAATGATCAAACATGCTTTCTATATGTCTTAAGATGTCAAATGAATCACATGGATGCTTGAAATGTCATGGCAAGTCATGTTATGCAAGAGAATGCAAGGATGATGTAAGAGAAAGCCCAAACTAGGGTTTATGGATCAAACATCAAACAAAAACCAAAAACAGAAGCAAACCCTAAGATAAAAAATGGAAAATGCTACCCAAAGAAACCCTAAACCTATACTAAACCAAGGTCCAAAGGGGAGGTCTCAACTCTTAACCAATCCTAAGTTATGATTTTTCTAAGTTATTAGGGTTTTTTAGGGTTCCTAAACAAAAGAAATGCCAAAAAAATGGAAAATGCAAGATCAAATCATGGCCATTTTATCCTAGAAACTACATGCTAAACATAAAACAATGCAAGAAGAATCAATGTCCAACTCTTCCTAGATAGGCAGAAATGAATTTTTGAACTTAGGATCAAATTAATGCATAAAAAATGATTTAATTCAATGGAAAATTCTTAAAATGCATCAAGATCAAAAAAGAAATTTGGTTTGAAGGTTGGACAATGTTTCTAAATGTCTTAGAACATTTCAGGAATTTTTTGGTGATTTTTAAATACCTAAAAGTATTTTTAATTAATTAATTTTCATTAATCAATTAAAAATAATCCTTTAAATATTTAAAAATACTTTTTTAATGATAAAAAATAAAATAAAAATATTTTTTGTGTCATAAAAATTATTAAAACTCTTAGGAAAAAGTTTCATAATTTTTAAACCTTTTTTACTATTTTTAAATAAATGTGCAAATAAAAGGAAAAGAAAATGAATTAAAATTAAATAAAAGGAGAAGTAATCAGGATGGAGGGCCAGGATTGGGTCTGGATTTAAATTGGTTGACTGGCGCGTGAATGGAGGGTCCAGATGGCTTCTGACTTAATTATCCTAATTAAAAATTAATTAAAACTAATGAGAGAGATTAGGGCTAAGCAGATTGATCTGGGCCATCCAAACCAGCGGGAAGTCAAACATTTCAACGCAATCAACGCTCAGAATTCAAACTGACTTAATGACACAGATTAGGGCATAATCACATTCAGGCTGCCGGAGAAGACTTCCGGTCGTCTTCTCCGGCGAGCAACTCCCCTGAAAATCCCCAAAACCCTAAAAAGCTAACTAAAATGAAATCTAAGAATTGGGAAATGTTCCTTACACACTCACGAACCAAACCCCTCTCTCAAAACAAATTTATATTTCCTAAATAAGCTGAATCGAAGAAGATAAGAACTAGGGCACGCAAGCCTCAGAGAGCAATTAAACTCTCATCCCAGCACCATTTCAAAAACTAAGAGTACCAGGATACTCAGTGAAACATAAGGAACAAGTTTATAACATGAAAAACAATTTCTGGAAAAATAATTTTCAAGCTACCTGAGATTTGGAGCTTTCACTCTGATGACTTTCTGGCCACTTCCTTCAGTGCAATCCACTCCACTTGGTCCCCAGATGATGTTTGAATGCTTTAGAACAATTTATGTTGGCTGGTTGATGAGTTTCGACAGCTTCTGCTCAAGCTCAGTCAGAAATGGCAATGGAGTTTCAGGCAGTTTCAGGTCATTGTGATGGGTTCTTTGTGATCCAGATGGTGAGTGGAGAAGGTCTGTGGTGTTTGTTTTGATGTTTGTGAGCTAGGGAGAGAGATTCGAATGGAACTGCAAGTTGTGATGAAGAATGGCAGTGGGGTGTTCTTGCTTGTTTCAGGCCTGGCTCTTGGTGGTTTGAGGTCTATGGAGTATGGTGAGTTGATCTGTGAAGGTGGCTTGGATGTTTGATAGCTAGGCAGAGAAATTCGAAGGCTTATGCAGCTGGGTGTGTTTTTGTGAATGTGTAATGTATGAAGTGTTTCAGCCTTGCCTTGTACATGAAATGGCTTGCAAAATGATAATGTATTTTAATCCTATAGGTCAGATGATGTGACCTGGCCTATAGTGATTGGTAAGTTGCTTTTGCAAAAAGTCAAATCTTTGTGTAAGGCAAGCATGGCTCATGATCTAGGCTTGGTACAAGGCATGGGCTATGCGCAGCAAAATGAGGGGAAAGGGCTAGCTTGGTTCAGCAGCCAATGCTGCAAGTTGGTGAAGAGAAATGAGTGGTTTTGCAACTTGTTACTTTTTGAACTCCATGAAGAAAAGTCTTGTTACATGAACCAAAACATGAGAAACCTTGGTCCAATTCTGAATTTTAGGACATGTAGAATGTTTGCATACTGGTTTGAAGTGGATTAGAAGTCACATTGGGATTTGGTTCATGATTTTGCAAAATTTCCATTTGAAGCATGCCTTGAAAATCAATGATTTTTGCCAACTTTGTCTTGCTATAACTTTTGATCCAAAAAGAGTTTGATCATGTTATTGTACTTTTTGAAAAGGGAAAAATGAGATCTACAACTTTCATGACCAAAGTTTTTCCATTTGAAGCATTTTTGGATCAAGAATCAAGGCTTGAAAAATGACCTAAAATGAAGCATTCTTGAAAAGTCAACTAAGCCCAAAAAGTCAACATTTGCAAAAACCCTAAATTCTTGATTTTTGTGAACTTCAATCTTCTTCAATGATCAAATAAAGACCCTATACACTCAAAATGATGAAGATCACCCATTGGTTGGGTCATTGGGGGCCTCAGATGCCCTGATTTTACACTGACTTGTCTGAAAAGTCAACCCTTGATCAGATGACTTCCCCATGGAATTTCTTCATGAAAATTGATATGCATACTCCCTATACCATATAGAGACCAATGGAAACAAGAATGACCAAAAAAATTGGAGTTATGGCCTCTGAAACCAAAACCCTAATTTTCAGTCAACTGTGCAGTCAAACCTGGCTCTGCATCCATTCAAACCCTAGTTCTTGTGATACTTTTGCATTTTTGACTTTGAGAGGATGTGGTATGATAGATGAACACACATGGATCCCTTTGAAGTGATTGGTGGCCTTTGGAGTGGCTCAAAAAGCTTTTGGATTGCTCAGATCACAAACCCTAGGTGCAGATGACTTAGAAACTATGCAGTGAATCAAAAATGAGATGTGAGATGGTATGATTGTGTTTATGCATATGAGGATGATCACAAGCCATGGTGTGAATGGGTGAGGGCAAATTTGGGGTGTTTACACATTGTTATTTAGGCAACTGTGGGGTGTATAAGCAATTCGAAGGGACTATCATCTTTATTCGAAAGGGACAAGATCATTACGAAGGCAACATTCGAAAGGGACTTGATCTTTTATATCTGTAGGGACTTGATGATTTTATTTTGAGGGACTTTTGCTTTATACACCCTACTTGACCTTTTTGATTAAGCAACATGAGAGGTATCCCTAAGGAAGTGAGATGGCGATCAAAGATCGACTTACGTGTGTGAGTGTATAATTTTAATATTTATCTTTTAAATTAAGTGATCTAAATTTATTTGACATTACAAGTATGTTTTTGCACTCCCTATTTACTAACCATAGCATAAAATATAAATAATAAATATTATTAATAAATATTACACCAAGGAACAATTACATAATAATAATGAAAGCAAATTAAATATAATAAAAAATAAATAATAATAATAATAATTGGGTTAGTAGAAAATAATAATAATAAAAATAATACCAAATTAAATGGGGTTAGTAATAATCATATAAACATAATTAATAATAATAATAATGAAATAAGCAAGAATATTGTAATAATTAAAAGTTCAATTTTATAAACAATTATTATTTAATATTAAAATATAAACAATTATATTAATTATTATAAAGTTTTAAGTTATGTACAAATTATAAAAATTGAGTTAATTATAAACATATTATGAAAATAAAATTATAATTACAAAATTAAATTAGCAATTTTTAACTATTTCTAAACATATATTAAAAATTATTGATATACAAAAATTAAATTATGAACAATTTATATCATATTATCATATTAACAAAAATTAAATTAAGAATTTTAATTTTAAACATATATTGAAAATTATTTATATATAAGAATTAAGTTATAAACAAATTATATAATATACATATATGATTAAATGATAAATTAAAAATTAAAAATTAAATGTCACATAGAAGAAAAATTAGGGTTTTTTATGAAAATGTTTTTTAGGGTTTATTAAATTAAAGTTTTAATTAAAATTAATAATATTAATAAACAATCAAAACAAATAATAAAAAAAAAAAAACTTACCTTGGCTGGGAATTGAACCCAGCCCCTTTGCCTCCAAGAACTCCAGCCAGCAAGACTCTCCACTGGGCCAGCGCGCGCAGGTGACAAAGAAAAGGATCCAATTGCTTTTGTTGTTGTTCCTGAAGAAATCATGAAAAATAAACAATACAAAAGGCCTGGGGGGGATCGAACCCAGGACCTTTACATTGCACACAAACACACTTTCCATTCCAGCCGGGAGGGTGCATCTGATATAATAGTAACTATAATTCATAATATATTAAGTTTAATAGTTAAAAGAGAAAAATATGAAAAAACTGCCACAGCCAGGATTCGAACTCCAGTCATCCAACAATACACGCGCATCCTTTGGCCAACTGAGCTACCATACAACTGTTAAACAAAACAGAAACCAATCCATAAAATATAATTTCAAATATTTGAAACTTCAAACGCGCGAAACTTCTTCTTCTTCCTTGAATTTCCTGCAAAAATTGATACGATTTTTCCTGCGAAATTTCTTGGGTGTTCATAAACCATAAATCCTAGGTTTTTGGAACATCAAGCAAACAACAACATTAATTCAAATTGACAGTCCAGATCAAACATATGAATTTTATACATCATAACCATGTTCTTAAAATTCATTTATCTCAAATAAATCGTGAATTCCCAATTTGAGAACTCAAACCCTAACAATGGTGGTTTTCGGTTTAGGGCATGTTTCTCCAATGTTCTTGCCCAGAAATCATCTAAGCATCATAACAAACAAGATTAACAACACAAAAACAATTTATAATGGCTGAATGAATGAAATCGAAAAATTGAAAAATGATGAAGAACATGAATTCGGTTTGAGTGATTTAGGGTGTTTTGGATGCAAATGAGCATTGGTACAAGATCAGTGAAGTCTAGGGATCATTCTCATGTCCTTAAAATACCTTCAAATGCCTTGTAGTGTGAAAACCGAATTTGACTTTTTGTGAGGTTTTTGAAAATATGAACTTACTCTTGGAGGCTGAAATTCGTGTTCTATGATTAGGTTTGTGTTATGTACTTATAGTGGAATGAATCTAGGTCAAAAACTTGATCATTGTGTGAAAGATTTGATCCAAAAAGATTGAAAAATATTAAGCTTTAAAATTCAAATATTCTTGCATAAACCCTTTCTATTTCAAGCCAATCACCATTATTTTTGTATCATTCTGATCCATATTGAATTCATGACCTTCTAGAACAAAAAATAATTTTAAATCTTCACACTTGATATTTTATTTAAATTTAAAATGATTTTTAGTATAAAAAATTATAATAAATAAATTAAATAAAATAAAAATTATGAAAATATCAAATAATTTTCGTGCATGATGTCATAGATCACTTTGGGTCATCAAAAGTTCAGCCCATTTAACAAAATTTGGTTTTAAACCTCCATTTACTTCATAAACTTCCCTAAAATTTCCCAACTTTGCAAGGGCACAAATCCTTCAATTTTAATGCTATGAGGGTGTTCTTGGACATTTTGGAAAGCTTGAAGAGTCCTCTAACCAACACCACTGTTTTCATGTCCATATCATTTACCATTCTCAAGTTATGCCCTTTTGAAGTTGTTGACTTTTTGTTGACTTTCAAAAGGACCTATAATGTCTTAGCTCATACCTTCCAAATGAAGCATTTTTGGGCTTGGCTTGTGAGACACAAAGTTGTAGAGAATTAAATTTCCTTCAAAATGAGCTTTGGGTGGAGAATTGGTGATGAAGCATGTGAAAGTTATGGCTGGTCAAAGTTCAGTTGACTTTTTCTAAAGAAACCCTAATTTAGAAACCCCTGATTCTTGATGATCTGAAATATCCTTGATGAATCATGATCAACCCTTGATCAAATGATGAATTTAACTTCATATACTTGATGTTGGCAAAAAATCATGAAGTTTGACTTTGGTTTGACCACAGTTGACCTCCGTTTGACTTTTTAACTGCTTTGACTGATCTGATCATCTGACTGAGCAAACTTCTGAGAAAAGTCTTGAAACTTGTCATGGGGGTTCTTATACACATATAAGATGTTATGAAGCTCACTTGAAGTCTTGGAAGTCTATTTAGCCTGATTAAAGTCAAAACCCTAGTTTTGGATGCACTACTTAGGAGGTGCATTGTCTGAGGGAATTGTCAACTCTTCTGACTATTTGTGAACTTTGTGAACCTTGTGAACCATCATAAAATGTCTTGTGAACCTTGTGAACCTCATGGGAGGTCTTGTGAACCTTGTGAACCTCATAAAGTGTCTTGTAGACTTCATGAACCTCATGAAAGGTCTTGTAAGTATTGTGAACCTTGTGAACCTCATAAAGTGTCTTGTAAACTTCATGAACCTCATGAAAGGTCTTGTGAACCTTGTGAACCTCATAAAGTGTCTTGTAAACTTCATGAACCTCATGAAAGGTCTTGTAAACCTGGTGAACCTCATAAAGTGTCTTGTAGACTTCATGAACCTCATGAAAGGTCTTCTAAGTATTGTGAACCTTGTGAACCTCATAAAGTGTCTTGTAAACTTCATGAACCTCATGAAAGGTCTTGTGAACCTTGTGAACCTCTTAGTACACAAAGCCTTGTATTGTGAGGGCAAATTTTGGGGTGCAACACCGTCCTGGAACTGGAGGCATTAGAATTGGAGGTGTCTGCAAATATTCTTTTATCTTTTCAAAGGCTCTTTGACAGTCCTCATTCCACCTGATCGTTTGCTCTTTTCTTAGCAATTTAAATATTGGCTCACACGTGGCAGTTAGATGAGATATGAACCGTGAAATGTAGTTCAACCTCCCTAAAAACCCGCGCATTTCTTTTTCTATTTTCGGTGCAGGCATATCTTGTATTGCTTTCACTTTTGCAGGATCCACCTTGATTCCTTTCTGGCTAACAATAAAACCCAGCAATTTTCCGGAACGCACTCCGAAAGTGCACTTATTTGGATTCAACCTCAGCTTATACTTTATCAATCTATCAAACAGCTTCTTAAGATTGACCAGATGCTCTTCTTCGTCTTGGGACTTGGAAATCATGTCGTCCACATAGCATTCAATTTCCTTATGTATCATGTCGTGGAACAATGTGACCATAGCCCGTTGATACGTTGCCCTGGCGTTCTTCAAACCAAAGGGCATCACCTTGTAGCATAATGTACCCCACGGGGTAATGAACGTTGTTTTCTCCATGTCTTCCGGTGCTATCTTAATCTGATTATACCCGGAGAAGCCATCCATGAAAGAAAATACTGAGAATTGAGCGGTGTTATCTACCAGCACATCAATGTGAGGTAATGGAAAGTCATCCTTTGGACTTGCTCTGTTTAGATCCCGATAATCAACGCACATCCAAACTTTGCCGTCTTTCTTTGGTACAGGCACAATGTTAGCTACCCAAAGTGGGTAACTAGTTACGGCAAGGAATCCGGCATCCCACTGCTTCTGAACTTCCTCCTTAATCTTCATTGCCATGTCAGGACGAGTTCTTCTCAACTTTTGTTTCACAGGAGGACAGTCTTCTATCAATGGTAGCTTATGCACGACGATGTCAGTATCCAACCCTAGCATATCTTGATACGACCAGGCGAAGATATCCACATATTCACGTAGCATACCAATCAACCCTTTCTTTACCTCTGCCTGCAGACTGGCCCCAATCTTTATCGCTTTCTTCACATCTTCTGTCCCGATGTTGATGATCTCTACTTCTTCCTGGTGAGGTTGAATGACCCTTTCCTCTTGTTTCAACAATCTGACCAATTCTTCGGGGAGTTCACAATCTTCCTCAACCCCTTCATCAGCTTGGTAGATAGGATTGTCAAAGTCATGTGTGGTCATAGCAGGAACGTTATCACTAGAATCCGGATGATCAACACTGCACAGATGATGTGCTTATTTCAGAATTTGTTCTTTTTTTCTTTTTTCAAAAGAGACGCGAACACACAAACAGAAAAAGGAAAAACACATTGCCATTTTATTTTATTTTTTGTGAAAAATTTAAAAAACGAAAGAAAGAGAACACAGTTTGCTTGAAAAATGTCCTTTATTTCATGGTAAAATAAATTCATTAAAAGCATGGTGGCCCTACAAATGGATCCGTGCACCTTGGGCAGAGTGCAGGATTAACATGCAACATGATAAAAAGGAAACAAGTAAATTACTTTAAATGCCAGGTAACTTGAACGATGTCCTCAGCATACCAGTTCTTGAGCTCCTCTCCGGGTGCACACGGGTGAATCTAGTTATCCCAGTTGCAATCACTGTCTCCTTCTTCGCTTGTTGCACAGATATGGTTGCGATCGAGCATCCCAATGCTTGTGAAAGTAATAGCTTTACCACTTTGAGGCCAGTTAGACCCACCAGGCTGATAACCCTGACCAAACTTATCATATTTCTTCTCTAATTCCAGCAACTTGCCCCAGCCCTGGGCACTACCAGATTGAACTACTTCCTTGGTCTGCTTGTAGGAGTGAATGGAGGTACCTTCTTTCTCATTGTTCCTCTCTACCGGAGCCAAAATGCTGACATTAACCGCTTTGAAGGCCTGACACAGCGTTTCATGGATCTCTCCGTCCATCTCCACATATTTGAAAGTTGTTAGGTGGCTCACAAAGATATCTTCTTCCCCACACACAATGATTACTTGACCATCAACCACGTATTTCAGCTTTTGATGCAAAGTGGATGTTACTGCTCCTGCAGCGTGAATTCAATGACGTCCCAGCAAGCAACTATACGCAGGTTGAATGTCCATGACATAGAACGTGCTCTTGAATACTTGAGACCCTATTTTTATAGGTAACTCAACTTCTCCGAACACAGACCTTCGGGACCCATCAACGGCTTTAACTATCAAATCACTAGGTCGCAAGACGATGCCATCGACATTCAACTTCATTAAGGCTTTCTTCGGGAGTACATTAAGAGAAGAGCCTGTGTCAACCAGGACATGTGACAAAACAACACCCTTACACTCCATGGTTATATGTAGTGCTTTGTTGTGATTTCGGCCTTCTGAGGTAAGATCTCTATCTGTGAAGCCCAACCCATGGCTTGCATTCACACTACCCACTACAGCTTTCAGTTGATTAATAGTTATCTCCTAAGGAACGTATGCCATCTGCAACACTTTCAGCAAGCCTTCTCTTTGAGCTGGAGAACACATCAGCAAAGACAGAATTGATATCTTGGACGGCGTCTAGTTTAACTGCTCAACCACCTTATAATCACTCTTCTTTATTATCCGCATAAATTCCTCCACTTCTTTCTCAAAGGTACCTTGTCCAGCAGCAGGAGTTGTCATTTCTTCAGTTCCTGTTTTCTTTCCTTTAGCCTTTGTCGCAGCTTCAGCTTCAGGATCTCCTCTCAGAACTGGAGGAGCAAAAAGACGACCATTTCTCGTAAAACCACCAACTCCTCCGACGTTCACCACAGTCGGGTCAATTGTTACTGACTTACTCTCGACCTTCTGTCCTTCAACATACACATCTGAGCCATAATGCCATGGAATGGCTTTATCATCAGTATAAGGAACAGGCCCGGGAACAGTAATAGTAACAGGACTGACTTCTGGAGCATATATAGTCATAGGCTCCCTTCTGGCAGGCATTTCAGCTGGATCATAGTAGATGGTTATGGTGGACACACAATCACCTTCATTATCAACTTTATCAAACTGCAATGACCCTTCATCAATCAGATTCTGCAACCCCACCTTTAAGTCTTCACACCCGTTCACTGAACGCAAACACTTTTTACAATCAGAACCACATCCCGGAAACACTTGTCCTTTTAACAGCCTTTCTTTCACTACCAGCAGTGGAGTCTTCACTTCTTCCACGTTCAGAATCAGGCTTAACTACTCACCTCCGTCAACAACATTTATTCTAGCCCCTCCATGGTTTGGAATAGGGTTTGAAGTAACATTAGGTGGTGGTGCAAAGTTAATCGCCTTGGAGTCGATCAAATCTTGAACTTTATGCTGTAGCGCCCTACACTTCTCAGTTGAGTGCCCGGGTGCCTCTGAATGGAAAGCGCATCTAGCGTTGGCATCGTACCCCACTGGAAGCTCTCCAGGTGGAGGTTTTGCTAATGTCCTCAGTTGTATCAAGTTCAGGTCTAGCAATCTCTGCAGCAATGTAGTGTATGTCATGGGAATTGCTTCAAGCCCCCTATTAGTCGGACGAGCTTGTCTCGGTTGATAAGGTCTTTGCTAATAATTGCTACGTTGTGGCTGATGATGTTGTTGCTATTGTGGTTGAGTCTGTACCTACTGCACAGGACTGGAAGGGATAGTGACAGCTGCCACTTGCTCATATGATCTTTTATATCCTCGGCCCCGTCCTCGGCCATACACAGCATTGGTTTCAACTTCCCTTCTTCTCGGGGGTCCGTTGAAAGCTTTTCTTACACCGCTCGAGCTACTCGCACTAGTGTCCTGAATCTTCCCCATCTTTAACAGAGTTTCGACTCTCTCGCCGGCTATTACTATATCATTGAACTTGGTTGCCGAACAGGACGCCAACCTTTCGATAAACACCCCTTGCAATGTTCCCATGAACATATCGGCCATCTCATTCTCCAGCAATGGTGGTTTACTCTGGCAGCGAGCTGACGCCACCTTTGAGCATACTCCTTAAACCCCTCCTTAGCATTTTGAGACATGTTCTGCAATTGAGTACGATTTGGAGCCATGTCCAAATTATACTGGTATTGCTTCACGAACGCCTCTGCCAAGTCCTTCCAGCTCTTAATGTTGACCCTACTCAGCTTCATATACCACTCCAAGGAAGCCCCAACCAGGCTATCCTTGAAGTAATACATCCATAACTTTTCGTCATCAGTATGGGCAGCAATTCTTCCTACAAAGGACTGAAGGTGAGCCTTTGGACACGTTGTGCCATTGTACTTCTCGAAAGTAGGAACCTTGAACTTGTAAGGGATTCTAACCCCTGGAACCAAGCCCAAGTCAGTAATATCGAACCCCAGAGAACTCTGATATTGAATGGCCCTTATCTGCTCAGCCATCTCTTCAAACTTTCTGTTCATTTCAGCCCTTTGGCCTTCTGCTTCGTCCAGCAAGGTAAACTGTTCATCTTGACCATCCATCTGTATGTTGTTCAGTCCATCATTGATAATAGTGACCCCTGGTTGTGCCACAGGGATTTCAACTTGACGGGCGTCAGCACCGTTACGATTACCTCCGTCAGCAGCCCCATTGTTCCTGGCTTGACTATTTTCCACCATCTCACGTAAACATTCCTGATTTTGACCCATCCATGCCATAAGGGTCATGAAATTGTACATTCTCAGTCTCAAGTCCGCTAAATCAACCTGCATTTGATCCATCACTCTTTCTCTGTTGACTCTTGTGGGATATCTGTGTATGATCGGCTGTTCTCGAACCTTCCTGGGAGCTATAGTGCCTGAAACGTGAAAAGACATTAGGAACCTGTAGTCATACCTGCAAAACAAGAAGAATGGTGATATGTATGCAATGCAATTGTTTATGCTTTCAAACTCTAGGGCATTCATGCTCCGGTTCCGGTATTTAACAAAGATAACCAGATGGTTGTTGATCCTCGACCTTCAGAGACCTTTGCATAGAAATCAAATTCAGATCACCATAACAGCGTGCACAGAAAATAGAGAACTGAATAAAACTGCATAGCATAAATCAGCCTACCAGGTAAAAGTAACAGAATTCCCCGTAGGGTACAAGTTTTCTAAAAAGAAAAACATACAACTAAGATTCCTACAACATGTCTGTAGGTAATCCAAATACTAGGAAAACAAACTAAAAAGCAAGACTACTGCTTGAAGACTCTGACCCTCCCTCACTAAGTCTCAGCTCAGACCTAGCCTTCTTGACTCCAGCCATCAACTTGAGGTCTTCAATCTCCTTAAGCGCTTCTTCTAAGGCTTGCTGACTCTTTGCCAACTGCTGAGTCTTCTCTCTTCGGATCTGGTGGGCCTGTTCCACTTCTTCTTTCTTGAAAGTCATCTGTACCTCGAAAAACTCTTCTTTTTCTTTATACCTCTTCTGCTCCTATTCCCTTTGGCCCTGCAACCAAACAATGGATTGGCGAGCTTCCTTAAGAGTCTTCGAAGTCTTCTTTCGTTCCGCTTCTCTTTTTGATTCCATCAGACCCAATCTCTGAAAGTGAGCTTCCCTTCCAGCAAACTTTTTTTCCTTAGCCTCCAAGGTGATCTGCATCTTTTGTAGTTTTTCTTCTGCCTCATTCTTAGCACGATTGGCAAGGTGGTACAAATTAACCATTTCAGCATTCTCCACCCTGACCTCGTGCAGCTGTGTTTCCAACTTCTTGTATTCTTCTAAGGGAACAGTGGCATTAGACTCAGCTGTTGGAGGAACTGGAGGGGAAAATGGCAGTAATACCATCCTGGCTCTATCCTTTAGCCAAGCCTCGTACTCCGGGAAAGTTTGATTGTTACACTTCCCGAAGCTAGCCACTCCTTCTCCTTTGATGCACTTCCAAGCTCCAGCAGCTTTTCTCACTAAAGGCATATTGTCCTTCACCGGGAAATAGAAAATAGGGGCCAATTTCAACTCTTCTGGTACCTCTCTCAAGGCATACCCCAACTGTCTCCTCAACAAGATCGGGTTGTAATTGATTCCCCCAGTCACTCCCAACAGAGGTACACTGAGGTAACTCCCACAACTAGTGATGAAACGTGCACCCTGAAGCCTCTGAGTAATCCATCTAACATCCTTAGCAAACAACATCTCCAGCTTCTGATCCCACACCAAAGTATGGTCACTAAACACCCCAGTACTAGGCAAGTGCCTCATAAACCACATATGGAATAAAGGAGCGCAGCAGCGGACTAAACCTCCCCTTTTCTTTTCAGTCTTATAGTGCACCGAGTAATACAAATTTCCGAGCAACGTAGGCACAGGATTCTTCAGCAAGAATAGATGGATGGCATTCATGTCTATGAACTTCTCCATGTCTGCAAACAAAATGATGCCATAAATAGAGAGAGCCATAATGGTGCACACAGAATCCCACTCTTCTTTGATAGCCAGCTCTTCAACCTTTTTCACTAAAGCCTCCAAAGAGAAACAAGATACCCCTCCTTTAATAATAGTCAGAGAATTCACCCCAGAAGTGCTCAAATAAAGAGCCTTGGCAATTGCTTCAGGTACAGGTCTAACCATCTCAGCATTGAACAGAATCTGGTCTCGAACAGGAACTCCCAAGATCAAAGCATACTCCTCCAGCAAAGGACCTAACTGAAAATCAGGAAAAGTGAAACATCGAAGCTGAGGATCATAGTACGGAAGTAGGGTGTGAATGGCACTTCTTTCAGAGGGATCTAACTCTACTACCACATCTAGAATGCTCCCATAAGCCTTCTTGAACCTCTCCACATGATTGGGCATGATTAACTTCACCATCTTCTTTAATAGGCCAACCTTAGTGTCGAAAAACTTGAAATGAATGTTCTGCTTGCGAGGATCTTCCATCTCTAAGTAGGATACCGGAACCGAAAGCAAGGATATGAACCTGTGAATGAAAATAAAACATGATTAATGATGAAATGATGCAAAGAAAATGCAAAGACACATGATCAATCTGGGACTATCTGGATACTGGATGTCAGAGCCAAGTGATCAGAAACCCGAATCCTCTGAATAATGACCCATAAACACTCAGATAATTTCAGATAAACTCAGTCAAGAACCAGATAAACTCAAGAACTCTGGAATCAAAGTAACCACATAGGATCATAAGACTGTACTGGTAACGATGGTATGATGAGGTCAAGGGTTCCTGCAAACCTGTAAACCCCTCCCAATCTCACGGGTGTGCTCCGGGTCAAACATCACGGACTCTCAAAGCCGAATAGCAATAATACTTTCACCATTTCCGAGAAATGGCTCATGACCAAATCAGGGAATCGGTTTGACATTATGTACTACGCAGGGAGGCCTCAGCTGAGTCCGGGAAAAACAAGCATCCCTTATAAGTCCCCAGCTTCGAGCGCTGAAATCGGGAAACACTAGTACATTCAGCCCGTAGGATACAGTACTAATGTCATACGACCAGATGCTTTGACTGAGTTCCTATAAGAGAACCAGGCCATCCTATGCGAGTCCCCAGTGGACCCTCGGGTGCGAATGGGTTTGTCACACAATATGGTCTGCCACTGCCACCACTGGAGAGGGTTGTTTCCACAAAGGTTCTCAATGATCGGTCCCTATATGCACATAACTATCAAGGTCATATCCCGAAGTGGAGGAAATCCCCACACAAGATATTTCCAAGACGGTCGCAGTCTGGGTGTGAAACACATCGCCACTCATCATGTCACATGTGAGTACAATATGTCCACTCTAATCCTAGGGTGCACTCAAGCCGGGTATGTGGCTTATCTCTCAGAAACAGTATCACCCGAGTCCCACCAAACAAAAGAAATCCAGTCCAGACAGTCCAGTATAATATATGATGCATGAAAATAAATACTGAAAACTGTAAGTAAAGCTGTAAATAAATTGTACATAAATAATAGTAAAACACAGAGGCAACAACAAACAATCAACACCCAATGAAACAGAAACACGCAAGCGCTAGGAGAGACTCTCAAGGGAACCAGAGATTCTGGGTTCGTTTCCCTAGCAGAGTCGCCAGCTGTCGCTCCACGGATTTCCATCCTGGTACAAACGCGAAAGTGGCGCGGAAAGGTTAGAGTCGCCAGCCAGGCATATTTATCCCGAAGGAATGGGAATGGTAATGCTGCACAAACCAGAAGAGAGAAGAGGAAGGACACGGGTCCTGCAAACCAAAGAGACTGAGTTCGGGAGTCGGTTACGACCTGGGAAGGTATTAGCACCCCAGATCGTCCGCCGTACCCGACGGGATCCACGCTTGCAAAGAAACTGTTTCAAAGGGTGAAGGAATGAAAGCCGCTGCAAAAAGAAAATGAACTTGATAAAAGAAACGAAAAGGGAAATGAAAAATAAATGAAAAGAAAAAAAATGTAGGGAAAATAAAGATTGTGCTCGAACGGGCCCTACCCCGCTGCCTACGTACCTCATCTGGACAATGAGGATCAGAGTCTCCGTAGTTCCCCTAACTAGGGGTGGAAAAGATTGCTTGTGTCTTAAGGCTTGAACTGCCTATGTCAATGCTCAGGTGTTGCAGATGAGAATAGAGAGCACCAAAAGGATCTCAAAGGTAAAAAATCTAATGGGGAAAGACTACTCATGATGTTATCATGCAAAGGTGGTCCTATGGTTAATGAGGTCTCAGCTATCCTAAAGAATAAGGAGATAAGAAAAGAAGAATGAGAATAAAGAATAGAAGAGGGAGGAAGTAAGGCCTAAGCCCCAACAATCACAAGTAAGATAATATCAATAAGGAAAAGAGAAGAGATAAGATTTGGAGATTTGGGAATCACATTCACACCTCTCACTTACCAAAGCCCCTGAAATGGTTAGTGACACAAGCATAAATGTAACACAAAATGAACATAATGTCAAATCAAAGTCACACAACCAGAAGTGAAGTCATAAACACGAATGCCAAATGCAAACTCAAAGCACAAGAATGAGAAGAGAATTATACAACTCAAAATGAAACATTATGAATCACCATGACAAAACAAAGTAAACATGAGAAGATACAAAGAAAAATAGTCAAAGCAACACCACAAAGTTCAAGACCAGAACCCTAACATGTTAAGAAAGTGCCTAAAGATCACATGAGATGAAGAGAGGAAGTGCACATACTCAAGTACTAACATCATGAGAAGTGAAGAAACAAAGGAAGTGAAGTGAGCATGCATAAGTGTGAATGAACTTCAAGATCGACCAAAAACAAACTTTCTCAAGGCACAAGCATCAACTCAAGACCAGAGGGGTATCAACAACCTAAGATGGCTCTAATCAACCTAAAGAAGTTGGCACAAGTGCCCTTCTAACCTAAGGAGTGACCATATGACCCAAAAGAAGCAAAAGGGAACAAGTAAGGAACAAAAATTCAAATCAATTCAAGTATACATCCAAAAATTCCATAAACTTGCACAAATGATCTTCAATCATGCAATATCAACATGCCAAAAGGAGAGGATCAAATTCAGAAGCTTGGCCATTCAAAATAAGGGTTCAAACATGGATTAGGGTTAGGAAGCTTTATGCACAAGTTAAAGACCAAAATCAATTAAGCAAACTTCTAAAAATCAGAACAAAAATCACCAATAAACTACATCTCATCATGAATCCAGAGCAAAAAGAATCATCTCAAAATTCAAAATAATGATCAAGATAGAAAATGAACAAGCCAGCATGCTTCCAAATGAAATAAAGTCAATTAATTAAAAGAGACAATTAATTCCAGCATGGCAATTAAAAATAAATGAAAAATAAAAATACCAAAAATTAGAGAAAACTGAAAGAATCATTCCTGATTTTTTTTATAATTTTTGGAGACCTAATTCTATTTTTAAAAATTAAAAAGAAAACTGAAAATAAATAATAAAAAATAAATAAAATATGAGAAACCAAGCCAGGGGGTGTGTTCAGCAAACAATTCCAGTTCATTACAAAATTGGGCCCAACATGGGGGTGTAGTTATCAACTCTGGGCAAGGCCCACACGAAAAATCCATTAACCATTAGTAATCAGGATTAATTATGTTAATACTCACATGTTATAATTATTTTATTAAAATGAAATAACAAAGTTATGTAACACAAGATCAATTGGTCACATAGGGTTTAAGTCACAAGAAGACAAAAACACCAACAGCCACTCAGCAAACACCACGTCCTCATCTTCTTCCCTGGCTCATGAAAAAATTCGAACAGAAGCAAGAAAAACAGGGCAAATTGCAGCATCAACAACCACACTTCATAGCACCACAACTCCTCCATCTTTCCGTGAAAATCAAAGGTATAAAAGCCAAAAATGGAGTCCAACATACAAGGATCATGAACATGTTATCATATTTTAAAAACAAACCATGACCAAAACAAATCGAGCAGCATAACATTCAACATGAAAACTGTAAATCTTAAATTTAAGCTCAATCAAAGAACTCAAATACTTAAGTCATCTTAAATTTAACCTTAGCAAGTTAAAACAAATGAAAACACATCAAATCCGAAGTGAAGAAGAGTGAATATTCAAACCTGCACTTGAGATTTTCTTGAGATCTTCAGAAATCCAGAGATCCACCAAGCTTCCTTATGAACTCATTTTCCTTGCCTGAGCCAAATAAAGGCTTGTAGATGGGAGAATGATCAAAAACAGAAAGAGTGATTGAACTCTTTTCCTTGCCCGAAGCTCCAAAAATTCCTTATATATGTGATGAGAAGATGGATGTAAGGATGCAAAGGTGTTGAAGATGAAGAATGAGATGAGAGAGCAAGGAAACAGATCTGGAAAATGCTTTTTGTTGTGATATGCAGTTTTGAGCTTAAATGAAAGAGAGAGAGAGAGAGAGAGAGAGAGAGAGAGAGAGGCGTGTTATCTTGCTGTGTGGTGTGAAAAAAGGAGGTCACTCTCTTTTGCCCTAGCTTCTTTTATAGTGAGGGTGCAGCCTGTTTGTTGTGAAGAATGGATCAAATATTTCATAACCATGAGGCCTGCGTGACTCTCTTGTTTCTTCTTTCAATTTTTTCAAATTTGAAAACAATTATGTGCATGATGATGTAGAGTATTATGGTGGTGTGTGATTGTTGTTGGATCATCATTGGATGACGGAAAGAAATGAGAATGAGGGACAGCTGTGATTGGGTGGCTTTGGTGTGGTGCATGGGGTATGACTCACGTGAAACTCCCTTCTCTCCTCATTGTGGCGTACACGTGAGTATGTGAGGGTGAAAAAAAATGTGACCTCAGGGCAAATGAAAAGGGCACATGTGGCAGGCTGAGGTTGGTTGACTCAAAATGTTGCTCCTCTCACTTTCTTCGTGTACCATCACCAAGCATTACTATTTTTTTGATTATTTTATTTATTTGGTCACACAAATAATGCAATGGACACATTAAAAAATAAATGTGAACAAATAACTTATGTCACGCCACACATAATTGTATTTAAATAATAAACCAATGATTAAATGACACGTGTCCACCAAAACCCTAAAAATGCTCCAAGCTTCAAAAAATCATAACTTGAGTTCTACAAATGCTACGAAAGTGTTCTATGACTTTTTGGAAAGGTAAAATCGTGCTCTACAACTTTCGTGTTTACCGGAAAATCATTCGGAGCTTTTTCGCACATGAAATAATAGCTTGAAGTTTCGGGACAAAATAATTTCCAAAAATGGAAACTTCCAAATTTAGTAAGTTTTGGCATACTCTCGATTTTTGACATTTAAGCTCAACTGAATTACTCCTTGACATAATATGACCTCAAAAAATGATAATCCTGATTAAAAAAATCTGAAAACTTCATGTTGACTTTTCTGACTGCACAGTTGACTTTCTTGCTTCACCTTCAAGCAACTAAACCAAGTCTTGACTTCTTCAGTGAATTTTTGCCTCAAACTTCATACATAAGCCACGCATACCAAATAAAAGCCTTTGCCCTCAAGAAATGGTCAAAATTCAGAAGATATGAGTATCTGGCCCAAAACCCTAATCAGGATTTCCTTATACAGGAGAAAAGTTGCATTTTGGAACTTCTTATGAAATAACTGACTTCCCTAAGGAAATTGCTTATCAAACTTCATCCTTAGGATCCTCTTGTCATATGAGAGACTTTTCCCATATGAAATGGCCAAATTCACAAAGTTTTCATGCTTGAAATTCAAACCCTAATTTGGGATCATTGTGTAGGAGCTTGCCCTAGCTTGGATTCCCTGGTGATCTCCCAACCTCTTGGGCTTTTATGAATGATCTTGAACTTATGAATGAAATGTAGACCCCTCATAGGACTTGGACAAATCCACTAGGCCTCTTGTTATAGCTTGTGATGCCTCAAATCCCTCCACAGATGATCATATGCCTAATGTTAGGTCATGAGAATATTATACCTCATATTTCCATGCAACAATGCCAAGAATATGATATGCTTATGATGATTATGGTATGATGATGATGCTTAAAAAGAAAAGGGAAAATTTGGGGTGTTACACCCTTCCCAGACGAATTTCAATTTTTGATGAAGCATGGACGATACTGCCCCTGCCGAATGTATTCAGGGCCTCCTCAATAAACAACTATATGCAGGCTGTATGTCCATTACATAGAATGTGGCATTGAAGATTTGTGGACCTACTTTGATTGGCAAGTCTACTTCCACAAACACTGATCTTCTCGATCCATCAAACGCTCGAACCACCAGGTCACTGGGCTTCAGAATAACTCCGTCATAATCCAACTTCATTAATGCCTTATTGGGAAGGACATTCAAGGATGATCCGGTATCTACCAATACATGAGATAACATTGCACCTTTACACTCCAAAGAAATATGCAGTGCCCGATTATGAGCACGACCCTCAGATGTTAGATCCATGTCAGTAAAACCCAATCCGTGACTGGCGTTGACACAGGACACCATAATTTCTAATTGGTTCACCGAGATATCCTGAGGTACATAGGCTTTGTTCAGGATGTTCAAGAGAGCTTTTCTGTGAGAGTCAGAACACATTAACAGAGACAAGATGGAAATCTTTGATGAAGTCTGTTGCAAATGGTCCACGATCTTATAATCGCTCTTTTTGATGATTCATAAAAATTCTTCAGGTTCTTTGTCAAATGTAATGTCTGGGTCAGCCACAGGTGTGGGCTCATTAGTAGTTACTGGTTGTTTCCCTCTAGCTTTAGCATGGGCTTCTGCAGTGTCCCTAGGTGGTATTACATTATTCTTAGTGTCTCCGGCACGAACAATCTTCCACTCCTAGTAAAACCTCCTACTCCAACATGCTCTACTTGAGCTGGTGATATACTAGGTGTGGCCAAATCTTGCTTCTGGCCGTTATAATGTACTTCACCTCCGTAATGCCATGGGATGGCCCTATCACTCTGGTACATTACTGGCCCCGCAGTAGTGATAGTTATTGGTGTTACTCTGGCCTGAGGAGGAACTTGGGATGGATCATAGAAAATGGTCACCGTAGAAACTTCTTTTTCTTTTGCAACCTTGTTAAACTGTAGGACCCCTTCATCAATCATGCTTTGTATCCCCTTTTTAAAATGCTCACAACCATTGGGAGCTTCAGCACACTCTGGACAATCATTTTCACAACCTAGAAAGATACCCTTCTGGGCCAAGCAAGCTTTGACAGTACCCAACGGATTTTGCAGGTCATTGACATCATGCATCAAATTCAGATTCTCTCCATCATCGACCACCCCAATAGTACCTCCGTGAGGAGGCATGGGGTTTTGTATCACATTCGGAGTGGGAGCAAAATTAATCGCTTTGGAATCTAACAAATCTTGGACCACATACTTTAGGGCTTTGCAGTTTTCTATGGTATGTCTGGGGGCTCCTGAATGGAATTCGCATCGGTCGTTTGTATCATAACCTTTGGGGAGTTGCCCTGGCTTCGGAGGTTGTAAAGTTCTAAGCTGGACCATTTGGAGCTGGAGAATATTCTTCAAGAGTTGTGAGTAAGACATAGGTGGAATTTCAAACTGCCTTTCTCTATTCTTCTGAGAATAATAGGGATGGGGAACCCTCTGTTGATAACCATGTTGGCGTTGTTGTTGCGGTTGTTGAACTTGTTGTTGATTAGGCTGAGCTGAGATAATGACAGGAGCCACTTGCTGATAAACACCTTTATTACCTCCGCTTCTCTGTGCATACATTTCCCTAGTCTCTCCTTCCCTTCTCTTTATGAAAGGTTTCTTGACACCGGAAGCTGAAGCACCACCGTTCTGGATCTTTCCTAGCTTAATCCAGCTCTTTATCCTCTCGCCAGTCAAGATAATATCTGAAAAACCGCTTGAAGAACATCCAACCAACCATTCCATGAAATGCCCAAGAAGGGTGTCTAGGAAAAGGTCTACCATTTCTCTTTCTAGCAATGGTGGTTGCACCCTGGCGGACACTTCACGCCACCTCTGTGTGTAATCTTTGAAGCTCTTCGAACCTTTCTGTGTCAGACTCTGGAGATGAGTGCGACTAGGCGCCATGTCAATGTTATACTGATATTGTTTAAGAAAAGCTTCTCCCAACTCTTTCCAGCTTCTTACAGAGCTTCTCTCCAACTTCATATACCATTCCAAGGATCCTCCGGAGAGACTATCCTGGAAATAGTGCATCCAGAGCTTATCATCCCTAGTTTGGGCAGCAATCTTTCGGTAGAACGCTTGCAGGTGAGTTTTGGGGCAGGAGTTACCGTTATACTTGTCAAAAGTAGGTGGCCTGAACTTGTGAGGAATGACCACTCCAGGGACTAGGCTCATGTCAGATACATCTATCCCAAGAGTGTCTCTACACTCAAGGGCTTTGACCTTCTCAGCTTGTAGGAAAAATTCTTGAAAATTTCCTTCCACACCAAATCCCATATCATTGTTAAAGGAATGAAATTGATCCTCTTGTCGGTCTTGCACAGGGATGAAGTTTGGTGTGCCAGTCTCTGGAACTGGAGGTCCACCTGCTCCATTGTTGTTTTTGGGGGGATTCACTTGAACTTCTGGAGTGACTACAAGAGGATTAGTCTGAGGAGGGTTGAGTCCTTGAATAGCATTCCTCAAATCTTGTTGTCCCTGGGCCATCCCTTGAATCATAACCATGAATTCCCCCATCCTGGTGCGGAGTTCATTGAGCTCAGTTTTCATAACATCCATGATTGTCATCTGGTTGTTGCGTGTTGCGTACCGATGAGGAATATTTTGTCTAAGGTGACGAGTCTTGGCAGCTCTCGCAATATTTACCTGGAGAATAGATAAGTTAAGTAACCTGGAGAAACTTGCAAGAGAAAGAAAATGCAAATGATATGTATACAATGCAATGTTGTGTTCCTTTTATCCTCAAGGTTTTTTCCTTCCCGTTCTAGTATTAAGAGAATAATATTTGGAAGAAGACCCATATGATGTTCAAATAGCGTGACGGTCGTGGAGAATTGTGCTTATTACCCCGTGTCGGTGCAAAAGATAACAAACGAGAGATTCAAAGCAAGTTAATCACATAAACTGAAATTTGAAACAACAACGTCCTCGAAGGGTGCCAATCAAAAGAACAACAAAGTACATCAATAAAAAGGAATCCCACAACAAGCATGTGGGTAATCCAGGTACAATAGCATGAAACTAAACCCTATGGAGCTCTAAGTCCTGCAACCTCCAGCTAAGGCGCTTGACATTCTGGAACAACGGAGCTATACCCGGATGACTCGGCTCTTGGATGAGTATCTGGATGAGGAGATCCGTTATATCAAAGGAAGCATGTAACTCTTCAATCTGCTGCAGGAATGCCTTCTCAATTTCTTTGCTCGGACCCGGCTCGGTTTTTGACTTCTTTACATCAGCTCGAAGCTTCATCTCTTCAACTTATTTCTGGAAATCTTCAGCTATTTGTTGACTCTTTGCCATCTGATGAAAGTATTCTCTCTATTGCTCTTGGGCTTTCTAAACCAACTTTCCTTGCTCGACCAGGACATCCTGAAGGCTTTTGATCTTTAACTCGAATTTCGCCTCTACCTCCTTTTGCTTTTTCTGGTGATCGCTCCACTTCTCTTGCCAAAGTGTGATAGCTTCATTAGCTTCATCCAATTCTTTCTTATCTTTTCGGCGCTGACTCACCTTGTGGATCTCAGCTAATCCTCTTTTCTTAAAGTATAGTTCTCTTTCATCAAAGTCCTTCTGCTTAAGTCGAAATATCTCTTCAGCTTGAAGAGCTCTCTCTTCTAACTGCTGGTTCTGAATCATCAATTTATGACAAGAGCTGTGAGCCTCTTGATTCTCAAATCTAAGCTGCTTGACCAAAGCCTCCAATTTTTGGTAATCCTCCAAAGGCACGGTAGTAGGTGGTGGAAATGGTGCAGAGAAATAGATTAGAGTTACTTGAGCTTTCTCCCTTACCCAAGCTTCAAATTCAGGGAACTTTTGATTATTACTCCTGCCCAAGCGTTCTATATCCTTTCTGTTAATCAATTTCCAAGCACCTGCAGCTTCTCGAACCAATGGGAGATTGTCCTTCACGGGGAAATATAAAGTCTGAGTCAGCTCCGAATCTTTGGGCACATTCTTAAGTGCGTATCCCAATTGTCTTCTAAGGAGTATGGGGTTGTAGTTGATACCCCCGGCTACTCCTAAGAGGGGAACATTAGGATACCCTCGACAACTGGAGATGAGCTCTCTCCCTTTTAGCCTTAAGGTGAACCATATAATATCCTTGGCAGTCAACGTGCTTAGATTTTGCGACCAAATTACCTTGGGATCAATGAATACTCCAGTAATGGGGATGTGTCTCATAAACCATGTGTAGAATAACGGGGCACAACACCTAACCAGACCACCTCATCTCTTCTCGTTCTTATAGTGTACTGAATAATACAAATCTCCCAGGAGAGTGGGTACGGGATTTTTCATCACAAACAAATGAATGGCATTCATATCCACGAACTTCTCCATGTCAGCAAACAAGATTATCCCATATACAGATAATGCCAAGATGGCGCAAACTGAATCCCACTGTTTTTCCATGGCACGTTCTTCAGCCCTTCTGACCAGAAACTCTAAAGGAAAACCAAGCACTCCTGCCTTGGTGGCAGCCAAATTAGCAGATATCTCTAATGAGCTCAAATAAAGAGCTTTAGCGATGTCAGAATGGGTCGGTCTTGTCATCTCCGAATTGAAGGGACTTGATCTTTGAGAGGCACTCCCAAAATATCAACATACTCTTCGAGCAATGGACCTAGCTGGAAATCAGGAAATGTGAAGCATCAGAGTCTAGGGTCATAATATTGTAGCAAGGTATGGATGGCGCTCCTTTGTGAACTATCCAGGTTGAACACCAGGTCCAGAATATCACCATGTCGCTCTTTGAATATCCCAAATGACCCGGGGTAATAAGAGACACCATATGTTTGAGCAAATCCACCTTGGTATCAAAAAATTTGTAGAACACATTCTTCTTTCTGACATCTTCCATCATTGAAGCAAGAATACGACCAGGAATCGGGAGTAGTGCGAACCCTGAGAATAAAAAGAACACAAATGATTAATGGTGTTATGATGCTTATGCAAGGCGAGGCATATGATCAGTGATGTGTCTATGGTGTGCCAATCATATAATCGGGTGTCGGTGCATGGTCACAATGTCAACATATCACAATAAAAATCCCTATTATCCGAGATCCATATCTCAGAACCAAAGTACAGGAGAACCAGATCACAAAACTGAACCACTAGCAAAGCAGGTATGTTGAAGGTCTTAGGGTTCCTTCAAACCTATAAACTCCTCCCAATCTCACGGGTGTGTTACTCGGGTCAAACATCACGGACTCTCAAAGCCGAATAGCAAAAATACGTTCACCATTTCCGAGAAATGGCTCATGACCAAATCAGGGAATTAGTTTGGCATTATGTACTACTCAGGGAGGTCTCAGCTGAGTCCGGAAAAAACAAGCATCCCTCACAAGTCCCCAGCTTCAAGCACTGAATCGAGAAACAATAGTACATTCATCCCGAAGGGTACAATACTATCGTCATACGAACAGTTTTCTTTAACTGGATTCCTATGAGAGAACCAGGCCATCCAATGCGAGTTCCCAATGGACCCTCAGGTGCGAGTGGTTTTACCAACAAATGTGGTCTGCCACTGTCATCACTAGAGAGGGGTGTTCCCATTAAGGTCCTCGAAGATCGGTCACCAGATGCACATAACTATCGAGGTCGTACCTTGAAGTAGGGTAATCCCCACACAGAATAGTTCCAAGACGGTCGTAATCTAGGTGTGGAGCACATCGCCATTGAAAAAATATGTTGGAAATTTTTGTTATTTTTATGGACTTCTTTTTTTGTAAAATATGTTACAATATCCCATTATCTGTATCCATGTCTCACAAGCATGCCTCAAATAAATTTTATTTTCTTCGATAGCAGCAACTCTCAATTTATTTTCCTGTTTATTTTTTCTAATGGACTATGGTAAATAAAAAATGGCCATTGGTCCAAAAGAGAATTTGGTAATACTATTACACCCTCCAAATTTGATGATATGTATCGGCCTCGTAAATGTAGACAAACACTTTGCAATTACCTCATGGCAAACTTGGGAATAAAGAATTTAACACAAGATCCATGAAATCTCGTACTAGGAATTATGTCTTGAAAAATTGGAGTGAAAATGAACTTATATTGGATTTTAAATGATTCGCATGAACTGACTTTCCAATTTAAATCCACTTTTAAACGATGAATCTAAGCACACGCCAGAAATATTTGACACCATAAAACATCCGCAAACCAGCCCCTTTTTGAACAATGTTGGCTTCTTGGTTGTCCTCGAGAACTTTCTTATCCTTTAACATCATGCTCGATCATGGAACCTCAATCTTCAACAAACAATGCAAGAAGCAAATGTCATTTGAACTCACTTGAAACTTTCTCTGATTTTGAATCAATATCAAGGAAAATAAACCCCAAAATGAACCCAATCCGCAAAGGGGAAAGACA
This sequence comes from Lathyrus aphaca, assembly GCA_963966055.1. NCBI lineage: Eukaryota > Viridiplantae > Streptophyta > Magnoliopsida > Fabales > Fabaceae > Lathyrus > Lathyrus aphaca. The sequence continues at coordinate 296,092,073 of OZ014519.1, read as the reverse complement.
CCCTAAGGCATTATGAAACCCTGAGCACTTGATGCCATTGAGGAATCTGGAAGAATATGGCCTTGATATTCGATGAGCCTTGATAAGAAAATTCCCATATTGATAGGAGTTCAATCCTTTGTCTCAACCTTAAGTGCAACAATAAGGTAGATTACCTCGCATTGAGAAAGTTCTAGTCACAAGAAAAACCTTAATCACATGCCTTAAACGCCAATGAAATGCATGATTATGAAGTTAATGACCTAATAGAGAATGCGGATGAATGCAAAGCATAAAGCCAACTAGGTGGTAATAAATATGAGGGCCAATTTTGAGGTATTACAAAGTGAACTAGAGTTAATAGAATGATGAATTAGAGTGACCCTAATGGTTGTGTGTTGATATATGGATGTTATTTGATCATCTTGATGCAATTTTGATTATAGAATGACTGATTTTTGGGGTTTGGGACACAAAATTGTAGCAGGAAGTGGTTTAGGAAGAAAGGGGTTTTTTGTCGCAGGCTGACACGGGTCGTGTCATGTGACACGGGTGGCCGTGTCAGCGCTCTGGTTGAGCAAAACAAATTTTTTTGTTACAGTGGACCTGACACGGGTCGTGTCAAGTGACACGGGTCATGTCAAGTGACACGGGTGACCGTGTCAGACCACTGTGTTTTGGCCTTTGGTTGGGTTTGGGAACCTTGGATGTGGACCTTTGACACGGGCCATTTCAGGTGACAGGAGCCTGTGTCAGCCCCCTGTTTTTGTGAATTTTGATGATTTTGACAATCCGTAATGATTTTATAATTGATATTATTAATAGAGAAGATATACACATAACGTAGGGGTCGATAGTATAAGTTGAACCTAAACATGGTGAATATGTTTATTAGCTGATTATTAATGTGATTAGATATATATGTATGATTGTTGATGGTTTATGATTAAATGTAACATGTTGTTGTTGTGTTGTGATGACTAAAGTAGATGGATGTTATTATACGCTAAAATATGCATGATGTTGATAATAGCTAGTTGTTGTGAATTGTGGGAGGTGGTTGTTGTATGCATGCATGTATGTCATGAGTGTTGAGTGACATGTTGCATAGTGAATAACATACCAAGGTGGGGTATGTCGTTGTTGATATGTTGGTACGGTCATGAAATAGGGATCGTACGTGGCCATGAAATAGGGGCCGAGGGTGTGACCATGAAATAGGGGTCATACTGGACCATGAAATAGGGGTCGAGAGTTTCGACGGGAACTGGGTCTTGAAATAGAGATCGGAGTTGGTACCGCATGCATAGTGTAACACCCCGAAAATCTAAATTTAATTATTTATTCATTTATTTAATTAATTTAGAAAAATTGGAGAGTTTGGATTAATTAGAGAATTTTGGAGAAAAAGAGTATTTCTATATAATAAGGATAAATAGTGTTTTATTATACTATATTATTATTATTAAAAATATATTAAAGAGAAAGGGTAAGGTGGTCCTTTTGTGAAATATATGAGGGTAAGGAGGGAAAAGACTTGTTCTGGGCAGGCCCAATTCCCATAATTGGGCTAGGCAAACCAGCTCCACGGAACGCTCGACGTCGAGCAATATTGAGAATCATGGTCTGTACCGACCAAAGTTGTACCGACCAAGACGAAGTCTTCCAACGACTAGTTCTGACCGTTACCTATCTTTACGAATTCCGCAATCCGCGCCCAACAGTGTGGACCAATAATCTTCCGCTTGGCCCATTATATAAACCCTTTCATTTGAGAGGGTCAGGTACTCAATTCTCTGACCTTAATTCTAGTACTTGCTCACTCTTTGCTCAGTGTCTTACTTCAGCATCGGAGTGCCTTGCAGGTACACCCCCTCCTCTCCTCACCAACCGTCTTCCAACAACGCTCGAAGCCAGCCGTATCGGATCCTGATCTCCAGGTACGATCAGGCGTCTATGGGAACCTGACTTCCCCGTTCTTCTCTCTCAAAGTCTTCAAAGAACCAAAGTTTTTACCAAGATCCATGGCTGCTCGAGACAATCCAGACAACCGATCAAACGATGGCATGATCCTCACACAACGTGAGAGCAACATTCATCACCCTGATGGGAAGACGGCCTCGCCTTCTCCCAACCGTGATCAACCTCTGGAGAGTCGCCTGGAAGTCTTCTTCCCCCGACTCCTTCAGGATCTGACTTCACCGCGCTGGCCGAAATCCTGAATCAGACAAATCTGCTACTCCTCGCCCACGGCAAGAAAATTTCCCATCTCGAGGACAACAATTGTCGACCCCGGTCTCCCGCGAGACACCAGAGAAGGTGTAGTCCCTCTCCTCCCAAGAGAAAGAGGAAGGGACACATCGACGAATCTACTGGCGACAAACGACCTCGCCAATCTCCTTCGCGGTCCTCCCCTCCAAGAAAATCAAGAAGGAGCAGATCAAGATCTACATCTCCCTGGCGAACGAAGAAGCGCGCTCCTAGATCCCCTTCGTTCAACTCCAGCGACGACGAGGACGCCCGGGGCCCTCATTCATCGGAAATCATGGCGGCTAAACTTCCAAGAGGTTTAGAGAAACCCCCACCGCTAGGCTCGTATGACGGAACCACGGATCCGGATGAGCATATCGAGAATATTGATGTGCTTCTCGACTATCGAGGAGTACGAGGAGCGATCAAATGTCGCCTCTTTCCTACAACACTGAGGAAAAGAGCAATGACGTGGTATAAAAGCCTCGAAGCTGAATCCATCACTTCCTGGAAACAACTCGGACGCACGTTTTCCAGGCACTTCACTGCCTCAAGGCGACACCCAAAGATAGAAGCTTCGCTCGAAGCGATCATCCAAGGGAAAGACGAACCTTTGCGAACTTACATCGAAAGGTTCAACAAAGAGGCAGTCCAGGTGTCCACAACCGACGACATGAAGAAGTATTTGTTGGAACGAGGATTGCGCCCGTCGATAGACTTTCACCGGGCAGTCGGCATCGAGACCCCTGCCACCCTTGATGCATTCTTGGTGAAAGCCCAAGCCTATATCCAATATGAGGAAAAGCAGGCAGCCAGCTCCGTACGAGACGCTCGACGTCGCGAGGATGCGAAGCCCCACCGAGTCGATGAACCCTCGACATCTCGTCGAGGAGGAGACAAAAGAAAGCATGACCGCTCCCGTGAACCGCGGGAGCACAGAGGACTAGTCGGACGATTTCACGAATATACTCCACTCCTAGCCTCCAGGGAGAAAATCTTGACCGAATATGCCAACTCAGAATTCAGGCAAGCAGGGGTACGCTTTCCGAAGCAGCAACCCAGCAAACCGGGCACGGACAAAACAAAATATTGCAGATTCCACAAAAGTCATGGCCACAACACCGAAGACTGCATCCATCTCAAGGACGCAATCGAAATACTTATCAAGGACGGGCACCTTAAACAATTCACCAAATCCAGGGACACTCCTCGACAAGAAGCACGGGAAACTCAAAAGGTCGAGGAGGCTGTACCCGTTCCTGCAGATGTAAACATGCAGGTCGCCCTAAGCATCTATCGCCCGGAAGATTTCTTCCTACCCGATCACACTGGGAGTCCGGGGTACCTTTCCTCCCATAGCCCATGGGAAACCTTTCCATCCGCAATGGTCATCTTCCTAGTCGTGGATTTCCCATCGCTATACCAATGCATTCTGGGACGACCGACACTAGCCGAGCTGATCGTTGTCCCATCCACCGTCCATCTAAAGATGAAATACTATACTACTTCAGGCAAGGTTGCTACACTGCACGGGGACGTCGATGCTGATCGTCGATGTTTCGAAGCGGCTTCTAAAGGTCTTAGCTCAATATCCTACCAGCCAAACCCTTCAGTGTTGACTTCACCAGATACCCCACAAACATCCAGGACCTTTCCTCAGGTAGACTCGATCGATCTGGACTGCAGATTCTCAGAAGACAACGAGGGCATTCAAAAACCAACCGATTCACTATCCTGGCCAGTCCCAGACGGAGAGTTCGAGCTGATTCCTCTAGGGGATGACCCGACCCGGTGCGTTAAGGTCGGAGCACATATGCCCGACTTGGCAAAACGACAGTTGGAAGCTTGCCTCAAAGGCAACGCGGATATATTCGCCTGGAGCACTGCAGAGATGCCAGGACTCGACCACGAGACAGCCTGCCATCACCTCTCCATCGACCCAACACACAAAGCGGTCGCCCAGCGCAGGAGGAAGCAGTCGACCGAAAAAACTGAAGCAGCTGAATCTGCTGTTAAAGACCTCCTAGAGGCAAAATTTGTAACCGATGCCAGGTACACAACCTGGCTCTCAAATGTTGTACTTGTCAATAAATCTAATGGAAAGTGGAGGATGTGTGTTGATTATACTGATCTCAACCTGGCGTGCCCGAAAGACGCATACCCTTTACCTAACATCGATAAATTGGTCGACAATTCGTCCGGCTTCAAACTATTGTCCGTCATGGACGCCTACTCGAGGTATAATCAAATACCCATGGCCGTGTCCGACAAAAAATACACGGCCTTCATGACCGACTCGGGCAACTATTATTATAACGTTATGCCCTTTGGTCTAAAAAACGCAGGCGCGACATATCAGCGCATGATGAATAAAGTATTCCGGGCAGAAATCGGAGACATGCTCGAAGTATATATGGACGACATGATCGTCAAATCTCAACAAGAAACGGACCATGCGTCCCACTTGCGAAAAGTGTTAGATCAGGCACGAAAATGCAAAATGCGTTTCAATCCCGAGAAGTGCACATTTGGGGTCCGAGCAGGGAAGTTCCTCGGATTCTACCTGGCTGAACGAGGCATCGAAGCCAATCCCGACAAATGTCGGGCATTCGCGAAACTTCCAACTCCTAATTCTAAAAAATCCATACAATCACTAAACGGGGTCCTCACTTCCCTCGCTCGGTTTATAGCAAAATCCGCTCAACACGCTCTCCCTTTTTACAAGCTCCTCCGCAAAGAGGCTACTTTTGAATGGAAGGAGGAGTGCGAGCTAGCATTATCCCACCTGAAGAAGGCACTATTGTAACACCCCAAATTTCCCCTCTTCATTTTTAGCATCATATCACATCATATGCATCATACTCATATCATTTCCTCATCATCATATCATGGAAAGATGAAGCATAACATCCCTCATGTCCTGGCATCAAGCATATGGTCATCTGTGGAGTTCCTTGAAGCCTTTCAATCCATGACAAGGGTCCCAATGAGTTTGTGCAAGTTATATGGTGAGTCTACACTCCATTTACAAGATCAAGTCCATTGACAAAAGCTCAGAAGGTTGCATGATCATCAGAGATCTCAGGACAAGGCAAAGCTCCTATGCAGTGCACCCAAATTAGGGTTTGGGATTCAAGTACCATAATCTCACAACTTTGGCCATTTATTTTGGGAAAGGTCTTCTACATTTTAAGAGGATCCTATGTGTCAAATTTCATGAGAAAATTCCATGTGGAAGTCAGTCAATGCCTCAGTTGCTTGCAGATAAAGGAAAAAGTCAACAGAGCCCATAAAACGTCAACTGTGCAATTTCAAAGGGTCTAACCCAAATTTTTTGGCCAAGAGGGGTTCTTACAATGTTATAAGAGGTTTTTAATGCCTAAAGTTCAAGAATCATGGAGATTTGAGGGGTTTTGCAAAAATGGTACAAAGTTGGTTTTTGAAGTTTTCCAAATTTTGCAAGTTTTGCCCTAATTTTCAAGTGGCCTTAACATGATCAAAAATTCTTCAAATGGACCAAAGTCAAACATGAAAGTTGGAGAGTAAGGGCTGCCATTTTCAAAAAGTACAAATACTTTTTCACCGGATTCCTAGATCCTCCCATGGGCCATTCGAAAATTTCCCTCATCCTAGGCCAATTTCATGCTTTCCAAAAATGCACCATGTGCAAGAAGGCTCCAATCTTATTTTTGTGAATTGGTACAGGCCCAAACTTGTTTCAAACTTAAAATACATTGCATAAGAATCAATTTTCTCCAAAGAAATGGCCAACTTCGTGCACTTTGAAAAACTCCCTCCAAAACATGCAATTTTGCAAAATTCATGAAACAAGTGTGACACTTGAATCTAAGGGCCAGGAATGAATGGATTTGGATCAAGGGTGGGAAATGAAACTCACACATGCTGAGAGGCCCAAGAGAGCATGAGCATGGCATGCTTATTCCACCAAGTGCACATGATGCATATTCACACTTTTCTCATTCAATTTTCGTGCACTTTCTTTCACACTTTCAGCACTCATTTCTTACATCATAACAAAGAGAATTAGGGTGAAACCAGATCTGAATTCTCTCTCATTCTCTCATTCTCAACTTTCTTGCATTCTTGCATTTTGCTTCATATCTCTTGATTCTCTTACATTCTCCACAAACTTCTTCCATATTCTTGATCAGTGAATCATAGAGAACAAGAATCATCCACTCATTCAAGCTTAAAGCACAGAATTGGAAGCTTGCCATTTCAAAGCCTCTTGTGTTGAAACCTCAGATCCACACCATTTCAAGACCTTAGATGCATTTATTTTGCATCTAAGGAGTAAGAGGAGTGATTTTCACGGATTGTTTGGTTTTCTAGCTCAATATTTCAAGGTCTGCATCTCAGGTATGGCTTGAAACTTCATGTTCTGTAAATGAAATTTAATTATTGCTTTGTGTTCCTTGTGGTTTGTTGATCATGATGCACTTTGTAGATTTGATTTTAGTGCATTATATCATGAGTTATGTGCATTTAAAGTTTGATGATCAATGTTGTTTTTGTTCGATCCGGTTAATTCTTTGAGATCTAGCTATTTCTGATGCCATATTTGAGTTCAGTGATGTCTATTTAGTTGATCTGGACTATTTGTTTACATTATTTGATGAATTTTTGGTACTGGTTTGGTCTCCGGTGTCGGAGCCCTAGCTCCGGTCACCGGAATTTGTCTTGTAATTAATTTAGGGTTTTAGGGAAGAAGATGATGTTTCAGCCGTTAGATCTGCCATCCAACACCCACAATCACGCCACATGTCCCCCATATGCTTCAGCATTCATGTTATTTTCTATTTCCTTTTTTTAATACAGCGTGTGTTGCGTTTCATTGTAATTTCCGTAAGCTCACCAATGCCAGCACTCCATTCCGCCACGTCATTTAATGAGTTTGTTTACTCCATCCGCAGGATCAATCTAGCGCCTCACATTTTTTCAGCCATTTCCTCATAAATTCATTTAATATCCACAGCAACAGCATGGTCATGCGCTACAACCTGGGTCCTCACCAGCGTGCTATTCGCACCACCATCCTCCTGGCCCAATCTCATTTCCATGCAGCTCACCTGCTATATACACCACCTCCTTTAATTCTTTAATTTCTTTTTCTTCTTAAGTCAGTTTCATTTTAATTCATATAAAATAGTTTCGTTCATCCAAAAAATCCCAAAAATATTCATGAAAGTTATTTTGAGTCTCTAGTTTTTTTATCATATTTTTATTTCATTTTTTTCATTGATCCACGTGTCAGAATTAATTTCTCTTTGCTCATAGCTTCTTTTATTTCCTTTCTTGACCAGGCTGCCTTGTTTAATTTCCATAGGTTTCAATATTTTGATTTTTGATCCCATTCTTTTTTCTTTGTATTCCTAACACCTTGTAATTTTCATGTGATTTTTCTCTGGATTTTTAGAAATTTATTTCTTGAGTCTTGGTCTGGTAACTTGTGATGTAAGTTTTCTGCCCTAACTTGTGTTCTTGCTTCCATTTAACCTAGTTTGATTCTGAATCTTTGCAAATCCTTTTGACTAGTTGATATAACATATTTGATGATCATTTGGTTTCAATTGTGGAATTTTTAGATGGCTGTTTGTTTTATTATGGATTTTTATCTTGAACCTTGTCCCGTTTTGCTTCCTTTGAACCTTTAAGTCCCTCATAAGCTTATAAAAGCACTTGTGCCCATTCCTTCTTCTCATTTGGGGTTCCTTTGGGGTGTGGGTACTTTCCTGGTCCTAGGATAGGTCTTGTGTCTTCTGAATTTTTGTGTTTGCTTCTTCTTTAAGTCATTTGCTTCTTTAAGTGTTTTCACTTCATCTTTTGGTTTCTTTTGCTTCCATTTGGCATTGTTTTGTCTTGTACCTCTTTTCTCTTCATCTTGTTGGCTTCCTAAGCCATTCTTCATATTGTTTTGGTTCTGGTTGTGAGTCTTGTGTTCATATTTTGTGCATTTTGCTTTGCATATTTCATAAGTGTGCATAAGTTCTCATAAGTGTTTCATGTTGCATCTTTTGCTCATAAAGTTTCTTCTCCTCATTGCTTTGAGTTGCATTTGCATTATGCATTTGTTCATATCATTTCAATTCTGATTGTTTGATGTTATCTTGCTCATTTTGGTTCACTTATGCATACTAACCTTGCAGGGGCTATGGTAAGTGTGAGATGTGGGAATTGAGTTCCACATCTCCAATTCTCATCTCTTCCTCTGATGTTTATGTGCACTAACCATTTGTTGTTGGGCTTAGGCCTTTCTCATCCCTTCTTCTATCTTCTTCTTTCCTTTTTCATTAGGATAGAAACCTCACTAACCCTTAGGACATCCATGCATGTTAACACTTAGGATTATTTTAGTCCCACTTAGAATTTTGCCTTTGTGATCCTTTTAGTTCTTCTTCTCTTCTCATCTCATAACTCTAAAAAACACTTCTTCATCTGTAAATATCAAAAACACTTAATAAGTAAACAAGTTAGTGAGCCTAAGCCCTAATCTTTGGGTTCAAGTTTTGGGGATCTTCTCCTTACTTGAGTGTGCTTGTTCTATTATTCCATCTTGGAATGTAGTGACAAGTGCACATTCCGTGGAAAAGTGCTTGAGTTCACTTCCTTGTGACACACTCATAAAAGCCTCTAAAAACACAAACAAACAATAAACGTCTTTCCTTCGGGAATTCTTTTCTCATCCCCTTCGCTCCGTACGCAAACTTGCTCCTACTTATCACTTTGCAAGAAGGTTACGCACTCGTCGTCCGAGTCTGCAACACCTGAGAAATGGCATAGGCAGTTCAAGCCTTAATTCACAAGCAATTTCCTTTTAGTACCCCTAGTTAGGAGAACTACGGCGTCTTTGATCCTCATTATCCTGATGAGGTACGTAGGCAGCGGGGTAGGGCCCGTTCGAGCACAATCTTTATTTTCCCTAGATTTTCCTCCCTATTGCTTATTTCATTTCTTTTCCAGTTCCAGTTTCTTTCCCTTTTCATTTCTTTTGCTTCAGTTTTCATACCCTCACCCTTTGAAATAGTTTCTTTTGCAAGCGTGGATCCCGTCAGGTACGGCGGACGATCTGGGTGCGAATACCTTCCCAGGTCGTAACTGAAATTCTGGGATTAAGGTACGTGATGCCGAACCGGATGTTTAAACACTTGAAATCTTAAACAAAACTTAATGTGCTGGTAAATTAAATAACACAGGAAATTGTTAACCCAGTTCAGTGTATCTCCACACTTACATCTGGGAGCTACCAAGCCAGGAAGGAAATCCAATATAAGTAATATTAATTGTGGAGTTAAACCAACCAGTTTAATCCTTTACTTAATATCTACCCAAGGCAATTTCTACCTAAGACTCAACTTAGATATGAGTACCTACTCACTCCCCCTCAATCACACAGTGATATTTTACAATGATTAATAAAATTGAAGTCACACTTCAAACACAACAGCTTGATCTTACTTAAAAGTTTCAATCAAGACACAATACACTTTTTGCTTAAAAGCTCATAAAGTGACACACAATTAAAACCTGCTTAAAAACAACCACCTCTACAAAACACTCTTTACAGTCTTCTTAAATTCGTGATTCTTCTTAAGTGTTTCAGTTCCTTAAATAGATGCTTGGTTTTTGGGCTTTTTTCAAATTATCCAGACCTAAATAAATCCCACAGGCATCACCTTGAATTAGGGTTAGTTAGTTTGTTATCTCCTTGAATCAAGGTGAGTTAGTTATTCTGTTACACTGAAACCAGATAACTAAGCCTCCTAAATATGCGCCTTGGAGTGCTTATCTCTTTACATTTAATTCCAGATAAATTCTCCTAAATTTACTCACTTCTTTTATGCATCATTTAAGTTTGGTAGCAGGTTTACGATGTCACAACATCTGGTGTGACATCCTGATGTCTTGACTTTAAGTTTATTAACTTTTACTCTGTTTGTCAATGTCACAACATCTGGTGTGACATCCTGAACTAAGTTTAACACTTCTTGTTTGTCAAAAATTTTGCCAATTCTTAACATTTACAAACTCCCCCTTTGGCTAATTTTTGGCTAACACAATCTTCTGGTTTTATCAGAGTGCAGCAGAGTTCTTTTCTGTTGAATCATGTGAGAGCTAATAATTTGCTCCCCCTCAAACCTGTATGTATACTGTTGTGACTTGTTCAACAGACTTTGATATACCAATGAGCATAAAGAAACTTAGTTCAGAAGACAGAGAATTAACATCAGCATTGTTCATTAACAGCAGCAGGCATTCAGTACACTTCTCCCCCTTGTTAGATAGAAATTTGGGGCCAAACATTACATAAGCAGAGAAAAAAACATTCAAAATTACAAAGCAAAACAGCATTTTCCACCACACACACAGCTTCACTCAGACTCAGTATACTCTGTATCTTCAGCATCCTCAGACTCAACATCAGATTCATCAGCATTCTTAGCCATCTCTTCCAACTCCAGCCTTTGGATTATGTCCTCAAGCTTTTTCTTCCTTTCATCCAGCTCTTTGCAAGTTGTCTTTAGCTCTGCAATTAGGGTTGCTTTAGATATAGGAGTCTTGACATTTGATGGTCCAGCAGATGTCCCACTTGGAGCTTCAACATCTGCAGCATGATGGCTTAGAAATAGTTTGTAGTGAAAGGACAGTGGACTCTCCCTCTTGCAGACAGAATCCTTATCAGCAAGGATGCCTGGATATTGGTTGAGAATTATTCCACAAAGCAGTGAGGGAAAAGCTATTGGAAGCTTGATTGTTGATGTTCCTGCATGCTTTAGGGTTTGATCAAAGATATAAGCCCCATAGTCCAACTTGGTCTGGGTGCCTACAGCACAGATAAATCTTCCTAGCCCAGTAGCTATTGATGAAGTGTGGTTGGTGGGGACCCAATTGACAGTTCCAATTCTATGCAGCATAGCATACTTTCTTGTTAGCAAGCTGACAAATAGTTTGCCTTTGACTGGCCATGACTTGACCTGGTTGGCAGTGATGATCTTGCAGACTTGGTTGTCAGTTTTGCCCAGTTCATTTGGCCCATCAGATTCTCTCCCCAGGTACTGATTTATAACCCTAGGAGAAAAATCAACACATCTCCCCCTCACATAAACCTTCCTGAAATCCTCAGATTTCCCATCAGCACACCCCTCTTGCAGATTGACTATGAATTCTTTGACCAGCAGTTCATAGCAGGGAGAAAAGTTGGAGACAGTTTTGAATAAACCAGCATTGGAGATTAAGTTTATTACCTCAGTGCACTCCAAAGCATTTCTACCCAGCTCTCTTTCTAGAGATACCCTTCTTTGATAGACATACTTCCACTTGCTCACACTAGAGACATGGTGGAAGGACACATTGTCCAGAGGTGCTTCAGGAACAACAGTGACAGTCCTAGGAGGTGCTGGCTTCTTCCTTGGTTGGGATGTTGGGACATCCTCCTCCACATCAGAGTCAGAAGGGGTTGTAGCTTTCCTCTTCTGGGTGTTCACCTTACTCCGTTGCTTAGTAGGTCCAAAGGCAACTTTGACCTTGTCCTTTTTGGGAGGTGACTGTTTCTTCTCAGGAGTTGCATGTGCAGCTGGCTTCTTCTCCTTTCTAGCCCTAAGCCTTTTGGCTATGCTAGGATTAACAGAGGCAATGATCTCTGTGTCAGAGTCATCATCTAGGTTTTCAACAGGTGGAGGTTGGGAAACCTCTTTTTCAGCAGCTTGATCAACATGAGCTTGATCATCAGTGGCTTTATCATCATCAGTTGAGGCTTTGTCCTGGCCCTCAGATGCTTCAACATTTCTTGGGACATCCTGTTGAGAAGGTATGTCCTCTTCAGCCTGGTTGCTTTGTTCTTCTTGTGGAGTAGGCATACTGTTCAGGGGAACAGACACCCCAGGCACAACTCTTTGTTCAGAAAGGATCCTGTTTACAAGCTGTTTGATGGATGCATCCACATAAGCAGAGGCTTTGGGGGTGCTGGAAGATGAAGGAGTTCCCTTACTCTTGCTGAAGACTGGCTCCTTAGGTCTTCTAGCATTGTGAGTTCTGGGCCTTTGAGCAAGAGGAACGCTTCCTCTGATCACATTTATAGGAGTAGCTTCCATTGGGACGACAGAAATTGGAGTTCCGTTCACTACATCTTCTTGATTGAGACCCTCATCAATGGTGTTAGGGTTTTGATGTTGAGACATTTTTTCGATTGTAGTTGAAATGTGCAAGGGTTTGATAGATTTTGATGAGCTTAGAAATTCAGCTGTAGCATGCAAAACGTTTAGTGGAGATAGTGGGAATGTGAGAAGCTGAGAGCACACATATATAGAATCCGTTGATAGTGGAATTTTTATGATTGGAATACAAACAGTTAGTGGCCAGACTGGTGCTGCCATCTGGTGATCATGCCACATGATGTCATGAGACATGCTGGAACTTCTCCATAACTGCTATATTTCACAAATGTAGATTCCCAATTTACCCCTTAGGTTTTCAAATTGGGTAGCATCCAAAGCCTTAGTAAAAATGTCAGCTAATTGTAGCTCTGTGGCTACATGCTCTAATGTGATCACCTTCTCTTCCACAAGATCTCTGATGAAGTGATGTCTGATATCTATGTGCTTAGTCCTGTTGTGTTGGATAGGATTTATTGAAATGTTAATAGCACTTAAATTGTCACAGTGCAATGTCATGACATCTTGTGGGACATTGTATTCTGTGAGCATCTGTTTCATCCATACCAGCTGTGAACAACTGCTACCAGCTGCAATATATTCAGCTTCAGCAGTGGATAAGGACACACAATTTTGTTTCTTACTGAACCAAGAAATTAAATTGTTTCCTAGAAAGAAGCATCCTCCTGATGTACTCTTTCTATCATCAACACTTCCAGCCCAGTCAGCATCACAAAATCCAGTGAGAATTGGTTCACAACCATGAGAGTACATTTTGCCATAGTCACATGTACCATTCACATATTTCAATATCCTCTTTACCTGGTTTAGATGGCTCACTTTTGGTTCAGCTTGATACCTTGCACACACACCTACTGCAAAAGCTATATCTGGTCTGCTAGCTGTAAGATATAGTAGGCTTCCAATCATGCTTCTGTACAAGCTTTGGTCCACACTCTCACCTTTGTCATCCTTTGTCAGTTTTAAATGAGTGGGGGCAGGTGTTCTCTTGTGACTTGCATTGTCCATCCCAAACTTCTTGACAGTGTTCTTTGCATACTTGCTTTGGGATATGAACATGGAGTCCTCCATTTGCTTGATTTGCAGTCCAAGGAAGTAGGTTAGTTCTCCCACTAAGCTCATTTCAAACTCATACTCCATTTGAGTAACAAAATGTTTAACCATCCTATCTGACATCCCACCAAACACTATGTCATCCACATATATTTGAGCAATCATAACCTTTCCCTCTTCATCCTTTACAAACAAGGTTTTGTCTATTCCACCTTTCCTGTATCCATGTTTAATGAGAAAAGTGGTCAGTCTTTCATACCATGCTCTGGGGGCTTGCTTTACACCATACAGAGCTTTCCTCAGCTTATATACATGATCTGGACAGCTTGGATCAACAAATCCCTTAGGTTGCTCCACATACACTTCCTCATTAAGGTACCCATTTAGAAAGGCACTTTTAACATCCATCTGAAATAGTTTGAACTTTAGGATGCAAGCAATTCCTAGGAGTAGTCGGATTGATTCAAGCCTTGCTACTGGTGCAAAGGTTTCATCAAAATCTACTCCCTCAATTTGTGTATATCCTTGAGCTACAAGTCTAGCCTTGTTTTTTGTAACTACTCCCTGCTCATTAGACTTGTTTTTGTATACCCACTTAGTGCCAATCACATTAATGTCATCAGTCCTAGGAACAAGTTCCCATACTTCATTCCTTGTAAACTGGCTCAATTCTTCTTGCATAGCAGAGATCCAGTACTCATCATTCAGATCTTCCTTGATGTTCTTAGGTTCTATCTTTGAAACAAAGCAGGAGCCTGAGATCACCTCTCTTGATCTAGTGATGACACCTCTGTTGGGATCACCAATTATAAGTTATTTAGGATGATCTTTCTGGATTCTGATGTAGGGAGGTTTGTTGGATTACTCTGACCTTGCCTCAGTTAGAGTGAAGTTAAGATTATCACTTTCTATTTCAACTTCAGTTTGATTGTCAGCAGATGTTCCAACATCATCAGCAACATTTGCATAGGCATCATCAATAATCACATTTATTGACTCCATTATAACCTTGGTTCTGGAGTTAAATACTCTGTAAGCTCTGCTATTTATGGAGTATCCAAGAAATATCCCTTCATCACTCTTAGGGTCCATCTTCCTTCTTTGATCACTATCATCCAGAATGTAACACTTACTTCCAAACACATGAAAGTACTTGACTGTAGGTTTTCTGCCCTTCCAGACTTCATAGATGGTGGATAAAGTTCCCTTTCTTAGTGTGACTCTATTGTGGATGTAGCATGCTGTGTTCATAGCTTCAGCCCAAAAGTACAGGGGTAACTTTTTAGCATGAATCATGGCTCTAGCTGACTCCTGAATAGTTCTGTTTTTTCTTTCAACAATCCCATTCTGTTGAGGGGTGATAGGAGAAGAATACTCATGATTGATCCCTTCTGAAGAACAGAAGTCTGAAAATTTTTGATTCTCAAACTCCTTTCCATGATCACTTCTTATTCTGACCACACAGCTTGCTTTTTCTCTTTGGATTCTATGGCACAGATATTTGAATACATCAAACACATCAGACTTCTCTTTAATGAAGCTTATCCAGGTATATCTTGAGAAGTAATCAACAACCACATAGGCATATCTTTTTCCACCAAGACTCTCTACCTGCATTGGTCCCATAAGATCCATATGTAATAATTCCATGACTTTGGAAGTTGTCAGATGTTGGAGCTTTGGGTGTGACATCTTGGTTTGCTTGCCTATTTGACATTCACCACACACTTTACTTTCATCAATATTAAGTCTTGGGATCCCTCTTACAGCCTCCATAGATATGATCTTCTTTATTCCTCTGAGATGGAGATGACCCAGTCTTTGATGCCACAGCTTCACTTCTTCTTCTTTGGCTAAGGAACAAGTAAATGTGAGGCTGGAATCTTGGGGTTCCCACATATAGCAGTTGTCCTTTGATCTGGCTCCCCTCATGACAACTTTATGTTCTTTATCAGAAACTATGCACTCAGTTTTGGTGAAGTTGACACTGTAACCTTGGTCACATAACTGACTTATGTTGATCAAGTTAGCAGTTAATCCTTTTACCAACAGCACATCATCTAGACTTGGTACACCTGAGCAGTCCAGGGTCCCAACTCCCTTGATTTCCCCCTTTGCTCCATCTCCAAAGGTTACATATCTGGATGAGTGTGACTTTAAGTCTACCAGCAGATTCTTCAGTCCAGTTATGTGCCTTGAGCAGCCACTGTCAAAATACCAGTCTTCCTTAGCAGATACTCTGAGAGATGTATGAGCTATAGAGGCAACAACCTTCTTGGACCATTTGTGCCTGTTGTGAGGTTTCCTTTGATGCATCTGCTCTGGATAGTGTCCATCTCTAGAATTCCAATGTTGTTTGTTGACCTTGTTCTTAGGCATGTATTGGTAGCTTTGATCAGCATAAAGACTAGCTTTAGGTATCCAAATCTTCTTGGTGACCTCTGTCTTCTGCTTAAGAGGGTGCTGGGAACTCTGATTTGGATATCCATGCAGCTTGTAGCAAAAAGGTTTGATGTGAACAAACCTTCCATAGTGATGGCATCTCCATCTTTGATATTTCTTTTTCATCATGTGTTTGTCATGATGTTGAGACATCTGCTTGAACATCTTGTTTGGCTTCATGGGATTTGGAGTTGCTTGGCTGGTACTAGCCACAAAGTTTTGAGCTTTATTGAATCCCAGCCCAGTCCTATCCCCTGAGTGCTTGTTGTTGTTGAGAATGACATCAAGTGTGTTTGAGCTACTGTTCAGCATTCTGACAGATTTGGACATATGCTCTATTTTGGAGTTGAGTAGGCTGACTTCACTTTTCAAAGTGTCAATGATCTCTAGATTACTTGCCTTTTCAGCCTTTAATTCCTCAATCTGCTTCTTCTGCTGTATATTCTCCATGCATACTTCAGTGCTCCTTTTACATAACATCCTGTAAGATGCTTCAAGCTCTTCAAATGTCAGATCCTCATCACTGGATCCCCCTTCAGTTTCACATACTCCAGCTAGAGCAGTGATGTGCTTTGCAGATTCTTCTTCTGACTCACATCCTGAGTCTTCATCTGACCAGGTCACAGAGAGACCTTTCTTTTGCTTCTTTAGATAGGTTGGGCATTCACTTCTGATGTGTCCATACCCTTTACATCCATGACATTGGATCCCTTTTCCTTGGTTAGTCTTCTCATCATAATTTTACCTTCTATTAGAATCATAAGGTCTTTTATTCTCAGAGGTTGAGTTTCTTTCACTTGGTCTGGGCCTGTTTTCCATTCTCTTGAGAATTTTGTTGAATTGTCTTCCAAGCATAGCAATTGAATCTGATAAGTTGTCCTCAGAGCCTGCTTCATGACTTTCTTCTTCTTTATCAGTGTTTGAGACCAGGGCTATGCTTTTGTTTTTCTTCACAATTGTATCATTCATTCCCATCTCAAAGGTTTGAAGGGAACCAATGAGCTCCTCAACCTTCATTGTGCAGATGTCTTGAGCTTCTTCTATGGCAGTAACCTTCATGTCAAATCTCTTTGGCAATGATCTGAGAATCTTCCTTACCAACTTTTCATCACTCATCTTCTCTCCCAAGGCACCAAAAGTATTAGCAATTTCCAGGATGTTCATGTAAAACTCATGAATGGTCTCATCTTCCTTCATCCTCAAGTTTTCAAACTTGGTGGTGAGAAGTTGAAATCTTGACATCTTCACCTTTGATGTTCCTTCAAGAGTAGTTTTGAGAGTGTCCCAAACATCTTTGGCCAACTCACAGTGATGCACAAGCCTAAATATGTTCCTGTCAATGCCATTGAATAAGGCATTTAAGGCTTTGGAATTTCCAAGTGCTGAATCTTCTTCCTCCTTGCTCCACTCCTCTTCAGGCTTCATCACTTTTACCCCATCCTTATTGTCTTGGACAGGGTGCTCCCATCCTTTGTTAACTGCTTTCCAAGCCCTGGTATCAAGAGATTTCAAGAATGCTACCATTCTTGGCTTCCAGTAATCATAGTTAGACCCATCCAAGATAGGTGGTCGATTCACAGATCCTACATCTCTATCCATGTTCCCAAAATTTGCAGTCCCTAGATCTCACCCAGTTATGCAGGCAGGGTGCCTGCTCTAATGCCAATTTAAATTCTGGGATCAGGTACGTGATGTCGAACCAGATGTTTAAACACTTGAAATCTTAAACAAAACTTAATGTGCTGGTAAATTAAATAACACAGGAAATTGTTAACCCAGTTCAGTGTATCTCCACACTTACATCTGGGGGCTACCAAGCCAGAAAGGAAATCCAATATAAGTAATATTAATTCTGGAGTTAAACCAACCAGTTTAATCCTTCACTTAATATCTACCCAAGGCAATTTCTACCTAAGACTCAACTTAGATATGAGTACCTACTCACTCCCCCTCAATCACACAGTGATATTTTACAATGATTAATAAAATTGAAGTCACATTTCAAACACAACAGCTTGATCTTACTTAAAAGTTTCAATCAAGACACAATACACTTTTTGCTTAAAAGCTCATAAAGTGACACACAATTAAAACCTGCTTAAAAACAACCAGCTCTACAAAACACTCTTTACAGTCTTCTTAAATTCGTGATTCTTCTTGAGTGTTTCAGTTCCTTAAATAGATGCTTGGTTTTTGGGCTTTTTGCAAATTATCCAGACCTAAATAAATCCCACAGTCATCACCTTGAATTAGGGTTAGTTAGTTTGTTATCTCCTTGAATCAAGGTGAGTTAGTTATTCTGTTACACTGAAACCAGATAACTAAGCCTCCTAAAGATGCGCCTTGGAGTGCTTATCTCTTTACATTTAATTCCAGATAAATTCTCCTGAATTTACTCACTTCTTTTATGCATCATTTAAGTCTGGTAGCAGGTTTACGATGTCACAACATCTGGTGTGACATCCTGATGTCTTGACTTAAGTTCATTAACTTTTACTCTGTTTGTCAATGTCACAACATCTGGTGTGACATCCTGAACTAAGTTCAACACTTCTTGTTTGTCAATAATTCTGCCAATTCTTAACATCTACAACCGACTCCGGAACTCAGTCTCTTTGGTTCGTAGGACCTGTGTCCTTCCTCTTCTTTCTTTTGGTTTGTGCAACATTACCATTCCCTTTCTTCGGGATAAAAATGCCTGGTTGGCGACTCTATTCTTCTTCCGCGCCACTTTCGCGTTTGTACCAGGATGGAAATCCGGGGAGCAACAGCTGGCGACTCTGCTGGGGACCGAATCCAGAATCTCTGGTTCCCCTGTGAGTCTCTCCTAGCGCTTGTGTGTGTTAATGTTTCATTGGGTGATGTTTGTTTGTTGTGGCTTGTTGTGTTTTATTTTTGTTTATTTACATCTTTATTTACAGCTTTATTTACAGTTTTCAGTCTTTATTTTCTGCATCATGTATATATAATGGACTGTCTGGACTGGTTTTTTGTTTGGTGGGATGGGTGTTACTTGTTCTTGAGAGATGAGCCAAGTACCCGGCTCGAGTGCACCATAGGACTTAGCGTGGTTCCACTTTGGCCTCATGAGATCTTGTCATGGGGGTAGTAGTGAGTTCCACACCCAGGTTGCGATTGTCTTGAAAATGTCTTGATTTGGGGATCTTCCTCTCTCATTACATAACCTTGACAGTTATGTGCAGCTGGGGACCGATCATTGAGAACCTTGTGAAAACATCCCTCTTTAGTGATGACAGTGGCAGCCCACATTTTGTGGTAAACCCATTCGCATCCGAGGGCCCACCTGGGGATCGCATAGGATGACCTTGTGTCCTGGACTCAGCTGAGGCCTCCCTGCGTAGTATATAATGCCAAACCGATTCCCTGATTTGGTCATGAGCCATTTCTCGGAGATGGTGACAATATTATTGCTATTCGGCTTTGAGAGTCCGTGATGTCTGACCCGGAGCCTTTACCAGTGAGATTGGAGGGTGTTTACAAGTGTGCAGGAACCCATGACCTCAACATCCACTCATCTATTCAGTGGTCCTTGTTATGATCTGTGGTCCTGTGATTATGATCTTTGGTTCTATGATTCTATGGTTCTGGAGTTCTGGTTTTCTGGAGTTCTGGTTTTCTTGGTTCTGGAATTCTTGATACTGTGGTCCTGAGATCTTCTTCAGTGAGTTGTGATTATCAGAGAGTGTGACTTAGTGGACTTTTGGTTTGCCAATTATTCAGAGGGGACCTTGTCAGTGTCCAGTTCAGATGGTCCCAGTTGATCATGTGCTTGCATTGCATTGCATTTGCATCATTCTTTGCATTAACTGTTTATGTTTCCCATTTTTCAGGTCATTACTCATATCTGCTCCCAGTTCTGGTAATCTTATCTCCATGGCAGAAATCAGAAGAGTTCCAAGGAAAAAGAATGTGCATTATACCTTTCTTCAGCCTGAAGTTAGAAGTGTTCAGAGGTTAGCAGGTCTGATGAACGATCAAGTCTTAGGTAATTTCAAGAAAAGATATGGCCAGATACTGAAGTTTGTGGACAAGCCCACTGCAGACCAGAAGGACAGTTTGCATACCCTGTTGCAATTTTATGATCCCCTGCTGCGTTGCTTTGTTTTTCCAGGTTACATCTTAGCTCCGACATTGGAAGAGATCTCCAGCATGCTGAATGTTCCCGTCAGAGAGACATTGCCATTCTACGGGTCAGAGGTTGTGCTCAAGGATGAAGACATAGCCAAGGTTTGTAGGTTGCCAGCTGCTTCAGTCAGGAAGGCTCTGCAAGAGAGTGAAGGCAAAGGACTCCCTTGGAGTGTGATTATCCCAGAGGCAGAGAGATATGCTACAGAAGCTAAGTGGAATGACTTTGGAGCTTTGTTTGCATTGATGGTATACGGGTCCAGCCTGTTCCCTGGAGAGAAAGAGTTTGTCAGCTTAGAGGTGATCTCCATCTTTGCAAAAGGCAATCCAGTGCCTACTCTATTAGGTGACTTCTACTACAGTGTTCATTACAGAAATGAGAAGGGTAGGGGTGGTCCAGTAGTCTGTTGTGCTCCTTTGTTTGCTGAATGGTTTGCTAGACAGTTGCCTAAGTCCGGTTCCTTCAAGGAGATGAGGGATGAATGGAGGTGGTCCAGAAGACTGACGGGGTTGACTGTTGAAGACATTGCCTGGGGTTATGACAGGTATTTTCTAGGTAAAGAGTTGATGGTCAGTTGCGGGAGGTTTGCTGGAGTACCTTTGCTGGGAAGGAAAGGTGTCATCAGTTACTATCCAACATTAGCCAGAAATCAGTTTGGCTACCCTTTGAAAGATCCTCCTCATATGGAAGAGTTGGCTGAATCTTTGTTCTTTCCTGCTGAAGGGAACAAAGAGTTAGTTCAACAAGCAGTCCAAGCCTGGGCTCACAGGATAAGAAAGGGTAAGAAAGACTTCGGCCGAGTTGATCCCAAGACATATCCACCATATGCTGCATGGTTGCAAAGACATGTAGAATCAGTTCTCATGCCTTTTTCAGTTGAGGCTCCACTTTATCCCCAAGAAGTGCCTAGTCAAAGCAGTACTGTCTCCCTGGAAGAGTACAAGAAGCTAGAAGCTCAGCTGCATGAGGTCAGAGTGGAGAATACTGAGATGGTAAGCCTGTACCATCAAGCCAACAGGGCCAAGAATGAAGTTGAAGACAAGCTGCAGAAGCTCCAAGCCTCTCTAGAAGCCAAAGAGAAGGACTTTGCTGGCCGAGAAGCACATTTCCACAGGTTGGGTATGATGGAAGCCCAAAGAGAAGCTGAGCGCAAGAAGACTCTAAAGACTCTCAAAGATGCTCGTCAATCCATTGCTTGGCTGCAAGGCCAAAGGGAGGAAGAGCAGAATAAATTTTGAGAGAAAGAAGAGTTCTTTGAAGTTCATATGGCCTTCAAGAAGGAGGAAGTGGAGCAAGTCCACACCATCCGGAGGGAGAAGACCCAACAACTAGCACAAAGTTAGTTAGCTCTGGAGGAAGCAAGGAGAGAGATTGAAGAGCTCAAGCTGAGAGCGGGTGTCAAGAAGAGCAGGGCAGAGGTGGCGGATCATGGGTCCTTAGCTTAGTTTATTTTTTGCAGACTACCTACAGGCTTGTTGTAGGAGTCTTGCTTTTATTTCTTTTGTCTTTATTTTATGTACTGGTTTGTAACCCTTCGGGGAATATTTCTGGTTGTATTCTGACTTTTAGCCGGCAGTGGTTTGTTCATATACAGTATTAATGTGCAAGTTATCATTTTGAATGTGCAAGACTCGTTTGTCTGATACTGCTAATGTCTGAACACTCATCAAAAGAGAAAGCTTGAAAGTTAAACACTGAAAGTGATTGTCTGAGAATAGATGCCAGAACTGGGGCATTGCAAATGCTTAAATTTGGGAACATGAACAGTTACATTGCATTGCATATAACCTGTTTGTTTGTTTTGCAGGTGTTGTCTCAGTTACTAACGTGTTTTGTGTTGCAGGCACTATAGCTCCCTGTAAAGTTCGGGAACAACCAGTTGCACACCGGTATCCAACAAAGATTAACAGAGAACGAGTCATGGACCAGATGCAAGCATACTTGGCAGATCTGAGACTGAGAATGGATAACTTTATAACAGTGATGGCAGGCATGGGTCAAAACCAAGAGCGTCTGCGGGAGATGATAGAGAACAGTCAACCCAGGAACACTGCTGTTGCTGCTAATGCTGATAATCGTACCGGTGTGGGCGCACGTCAGGTTGAAATCCCTATTGCTCAACCAGGGGTGACAATAATCAATGACGGGCTGAATAACATTCAGATGGATAATCATGACGACCAGTTCACTCTACTTGATGAAGCTGAAGGTCAAGGAGCTGAGATGAACAAGAGGTTTGAAGAAATGGCAGAGCAAATCAGAACCATCCAATCCCAGAGTTCTTTGGGCTTTGACATAACAGATTTGGGCTTGGTTACTGGGGTCAGGATCCCATACAAGTTTAAAGTTCCAACCTTTGAGAAGTATAATGGCACTGCATGCCCAAAGACCCATCTTCAATCATTTGTTGGGAGAATTGCTGCTCACACGGATGATGAGAAACTCTGGATGTATTATTTTCAAGACAGCTTGGTTGGAGCTTCGCTGGAATGGTACATGAAGCTTAGCAGGGTCAATATCAAGAGTTGGAAAGATCTAGCTGAACCCTTTGTGAGGCAGTATCAATACAACATGGACATGGCTCCGAACCGCATGCAATTGCAGCACATGGCTCAGACGGCTAAAGAAGGTTTCAAAGAGTATGCTCAGAGGTGGCGCCAGCTTGCTGCCATGGTGCAACCACCGCTGCTTGAGAACGAAATGGCTGACATGTTTATGGGTACTCTGCAGGGTGTTTTTCTTGAAAGGTTGGCGTCCAGTTCTGCCACTAAATTCAACGATATTGTTATTGATGGTGAGAGAGTTGAGACATTGCTGAAGATGGGGAAGATACAAGATCCCAGTGCTAGTAGTTCAAATGGTGCGAGGAAAGCTTTTAGTGGACCTCCTAGAAGACGAGAGGGTGAGACAAACGATGTATTTGGCCGAGGCCGGGGCCATGGTTATAGAAGACCCTACGAGCATGTGGCAGCAGTCATAATCCCTGCTGCTCCAGTGCAACAGATGCTACCTCCTCCACAACAACATCAACAACAACAACAACCTCGTACCAATTATCAGCAGAGACCGTATCAGCCAAGGCAAACTCGCCCGGCTAATAGGGTGATTGAGGCCATCCCTATGACTTATGTTGTCTTACTTCCAAGACTGTTGGATTTGAACCTGATTCAACTAAGAATTTTGGCACCACCCCCTCCTGGAGAGCTTCCAATGGGTTATGATGTCAACGCGCGACGCGCTTTCCACTCTGGAGCACCCGGGCACTCGACTGAGAAGTGCAGGGCTTTGCATCACAAGGTTCAAGATCTCGTAGATTCTAAAGCAATTAACTTTGCGCCGCCGCCGAATGTTAACTCGAACCCTATGCCGAATCATGGAGGGGCAAGAGTCAATGCTGTTGAGGGTGGTGACAAGTTGAGTCTGGTGCCGAGTATTGATGAAGTGAAGACTCCTTTGAGGGTAGTGAAAGAGAGACTGCTGAATGGTCAAGTGTTTCCTGGTTGCTGTTTTGATTGTGAAGACTGCATGAATGCTAAGAATGGCTGTGAGAGGTTGAAGATGGGTTTGCAGGGTTCGATTAATGATGGATCCTTGCAGTTCAGTAAAGTGGGTAATGAAGAGGTTGATGATGTGTCAACCATTACCATTTTCTATAATGAATTTGACATGCCTGTCAGGAGAGAGTCGGTTACAATCTATGCTCCTTAGATTAGTCTCGTGACTATCACCGTACTTGGGCCTGTTCCATACACAGACGATAAAGCCATTCCATGGCATTATGGCTCAGACGTATATGTAGCTGGACAGAAGATTGAGAGCAAGGTTGTTGCTGCTGGCCCGACTGTGGAGAATGTCGGAGGAGTTGGGGGTTTCACTAGAAGTGGTCGGTTATTTTCTCCCTCTGTGCTGATAGGGGATCCTGAGGCCGAGGCTTCATCCAAAGCCAGAGGAAAGCATGCTGTGTCTGATGAACCAACTACTCCTGTTTCCGGGCAGGGTACGTTTGAAAAAGAGGTCGAGGAATTCATGAGGATTATAAATAAGAGTGACTACAAGGTGGTTGATCAACTAAACCAGACGCCCTCCAAGATTTCCATCTTGTCACTGTTGATGTGCTCTCCCGCACACCGAGAAGCCTTATTGAAAGTTCTGCAAATGGCTTACGTTCCTCAAGAAATCACCGTTAACCAACTTGAAGCTGTTGTAGGAAGTGTCAATGCTAGCCATGGCCTAGGCTTTACTGACAGAGACCTCATGTCGGAGGGCAGAAACCACAACAAAGCACTACATATCACGATGGAGTGCAAGGGCGCTGTGTCGTCTCATGTTCTTGTAGACACAGGCTCTTCCTTGAATGTGCTTCCGAAGAAGGCACTGATGAAGCTAAATGTTGATGGGATTGTCTTGAGACCAAGTGATCTGATTGTTAAGGCTTTTGATGGTTCGAGAAGATCAGTTTTTGGAGAGGTTGAGCTGCCCGTCAAGATAGGCTCTCAAGTCTTCAAAAGTGTTTTCTATGTCATGGATATCCAGCTGGCATATAGCTGTTTGTTGGGAAGGCCGTGGATACATGCTACGGGAGCCGTTACTTCAACCCTACATCAAAAGCTTAAATATGTGGTGGACGGCCAGGTCATCATAGTCTGTGGAGAGGAGGACATATTCGTAAGTCACTTGTCGACGTTCAAGTACGTAGAGATGGATGGAGAAATCCATGAGACTTTATGCCAAGCTTCCGAAGCGGTCAACGCCAGCATATTGACTCCCGTGGAGAAGAGCATTAAGAAGGAGGGCACATTCATCCACTCCTACAGAGAAGCAAAAGAGGTCGTTCAATCCGGCAGTGCCCAACACTGGGGCAAGCTGTTGGAGCTAGAAAAGAAAGATGATAAGTTTGGCTTAGGGTATCAGCCTGGAGGATCAGCCCCGAGTGGTAAGGCTATCACGTTTACAAGTGCTGGATTGCTCGACCGCAACTAGATCTGCACAGCAAGTCAAGATGGGGATAATGACGGTGACTGGGACAATTGGATCCACCCGTGTGCGCCCGGCAAGGAGCTAACAAATTGGTCTGTAGAAGACATTGTTCACGTCACCTGGCTTTCAGAGTAATTATTTTGTTTCCTTTTATTAGCATACTGCATTGTCAAATCCAGCATTCTGCCCAAGATGCTTGGATCCATTGTATTGGGCCACCATGTTTTGTATTGCATCTTATTTTGCTATGAAATAAAAGGACATTTTCAGACAAACTGTGTTCTCTTTCTTTGTTTTTAAACTTTTTCACAAAAAATATAAAAAAAATGGCAATGTGTTTTTCCTTTTTATTTTTGTGTTAGCGTCTCTTTTTCAAAATAAGCAGATTCTGAATAAGCACATCATCTGTGCAGTGTTGATCATCCGGATTCCACGGATAACGTTCCTGCTATGACTACGCATGACTTCGACAATCCTATCTACCAAGTTGATGAAGGGGTTGAGGAAGACTGTGACCTCCCTGAAGAACTGGTCAGATTGTTGAAACAAGAGGAACAGGTTATTCAGCCTCATCAAGAAGAGATTGGGATCATCAACAGTGGCAGTGAAGATGCAAAGAAGGAAATCAAGATAGGGGCCAGTCTGCAGGCCCACGTCAAGAAAGAGTTGATCAGTATGCTGAAAGAGTATGTGGATATCTTTGCTTGGTTATATCAAGATATGCCAGGTTTAGATACCGACATCGTGATGCATAAGCTACCTCTGAGAGAGGAATGTCCTCCTGTGAAGCAGAAATTGAGAAGAACTTGTCCTGACATGGCGATGAAGATCAAAGAGGAGGTTCAGAAGCAATGGGATGTCGGTTTCCTTGCTGTGACTAGTTACCCACCTTGGGTAGCTAACATTGTACCTGTACCTAAGAAGGAAGGCAAGGTCCGGATGTGCGTTGACTACCGGGACTTGAACAGAGCCAGCCCAAAAGATGATTTTCCGTTGCCACACATTGACGTATTAGTAGACAATACTGCTCAATTCTCGGTATTCTCCTTCATGGATGTCTTCTCCGGTTATAATCAGATAAAGATGGCGCCGGAAGACATGGAGAAGACAGCATTCATTACCCCGTGGGGTACATTCTGCTATAAGGTCATGCCCTTTGGTTTGAAGAACGTCGGGGCAACTTATCAGCGGGCAATGGTCACATTGTTCCATGACATGATCCACAAGGAGATTGAATGTTATGTGGACGATATGATTGCAAAGTCCCGAGACGAAGAGGAGCATCTGGTCAACCTGAAGAAGCTTTTTGATAGACTGATCAAGTACAAGCTGGGGTTGAATCTGAACAAGTGCACTTTCGGAGTGCGTTCCGGGAAACTGCTGGGTTTCATTGTCAGTCAAAGAGGAATTGAGGTAGATCCTTCTAAAGTAAAAGCTATTCAAGATATGCCTGCACCGAAAATAGAAAAAGAAGTGCACGGGTTTTTAGGGAGGTTGAACTACATTTCTCGGTTCATATCTCATCTAACTGCCACGTGCGAACCGGTATTCGAGTTGCTAAGAAAAGAGCAAACGGTCAGGTGGAACGATGACTGCCAAAGAGCTTTCGACAAAATAAAAGAATATTTGTAGGAGCCTTCAATTCTAATGCCTCCAGTGGAAGGAAGACCATTAATCATGTACTTGACCGTGCTAGAAGGGTCAATAGGGTGTGTCTTAGGCCAACATGACGAGTCTGGTCGAAAAGAGTACGCCATTTATCACCTTAGCAAAAAGTTTACCGACTGTGAATCCCGATATTCACTGCTCGAGAAAACTTGCTGCGCTTTGGTATGGGCTGCTCGCCGACTGAGGCAGTACATGTTGACTCATACCACACTACTCATTTCCAAAATGGATCCTGTCAAGTACATCTTTGAGAAACCAGCGTTGACCGGAAGGGTTGCTAGGTGGCAGATGATTTTAACTGAATACGACATCCAGTATACTTCTCAGAAAGCCATCAAGGGAAGTGTATTGTCGGATTACCTTGCACAGCAACCTCATGAGGATGATTATCAGCCAATGAAGTTTGATTTCCCTGATGAGGACATCATGTATCTCAAACCAAACGATTATGAGGAACCACTTCCGGAGGAGGGACCTGACCCTGAATCCAAATGGAAGTTGATGTTTGATGGGGCCGTCAATATCAATGGTCGTCGAGTTGGTGTCGTACTCATTACTCCCGAAGGTGCTCACTTACCCTTCGCCGCCAGAATTACTTTTGGCTGCACCAACAATGAAGCGGAATACGAGGCATGTATAATGGGAATATAGGAGGCTATTAACCTTCAGATTAAGAACCTCGACATATTCGGAGATTCAGCCCTCGTCATTAACCAAGTTACCGGCAAGTGGTATACGCATCAAGAGCATCTAATTCCATACAGGGATTATGCTAGAAAACTGTTGACGTTCTTCACGACAGTTAAACTTCAATACATACCACGTGATGAAAATCAGTTTGCCGACGCATTGGCCACTCTCTCTTCGTCAATTAAAGTCTTGTGTTGGAATTATGTGCCCAGAATTGACATATCCAGGCTTGACGCTCCAGCTCACGCCTTCTCTGTAGACGTCGTGTCTGATGAGAAACCTTGGTATTTTGATATCAAGTTATTCCTGGAAAAGCAAGAATACCCGGCTGGGGCATCTTCCAATGACAAGAAGACCTTAAGGCGACTTGTTGCTAGCTTCTTCTTAAATACGGACGGGGTTTTGTACAAGAGAAACTTCGACATGGTCTTGCTCAGATGCGTGGATAGACACGAAGCAAGCCTGTTGATGCAGGAAGTCCACGAAGGATCTTTCGGTACCCATGCAGGAGGGCATGCTATGGCAAAGAAATTGCTGAGATCAGGGTATTACTGGATGACAATGGATGCAGACTGTTGTTCATTCGCTCGTAAGTGCCACAAGTGCCAAATATATGCAGACAAAGTGCATGTTCCTCCAAGCCAGCTCAACGTCATGTCATCTCCTTGGCCCTTTTCTATGTGGGGCATTGACATGATTGGGAAGATCGAGCCAACTGCTTCAAATGGTCATCGATTCATCTTGGTCGCGATTGATTACTTTACCAAATGGGTGGAAGCAGCATCTTATGCCAACGTCACTCGTCAAGTGGTGGCAAGATTTCTGAAAAGAGATATCATATGCAGATACGGAGTGCCCGAAAGGATCATTACTGACAATGGTTCTAATCTCAACAACAAGATGATGGCAGACTTGTGTCGGGACTTCAAAATTCAGCATCACAATTCTTCTCCTTACCGACCAAAGATGAATGGTACGGTAGAGGCAGCAAACAAGAATATCAAGAAGATTGTGTAGAAAATGGTCGTCACTTACAAAGGTTGGCATTAGATGTTACCGTTTGCTTTGCATGGGTACCGAACGTCAGTCAGGACGTCAACAGGGGCAACTCCCTTCTCTCTGGTGTATGGCATGGAAGCAGTCGTGCCTGTTGAAGTAGAGATTCATTCATTGCGTGTGATGATGGATGTCAAGTTGGATGAGGCTGAATGGGTGCGTGCTCGTTACAATCAGCTATGTCTAATTGAGGAAAAAAGATTAGCGGCTATCTGTCATGATCAGCTTTATCAAAGGAGAATGAAGCGGGCATTCGACCAACGAGTACGTACTCGAGAATATCAAGTGGGAGAGCTTGTATTGAAGAGGATCGTTCCTCCAGGTTCAGATCACAG
Source organism: Lathyrus aphaca (assembly GCA_963966055.1). Lineage (NCBI taxonomy): Eukaryota > Viridiplantae > Streptophyta > Magnoliopsida > Fabales > Fabaceae > Lathyrus > Lathyrus aphaca. The sequence continues at coordinate 296,063,286 of OZ014519.1, read as the reverse complement.
GGGCAAGTGGACCCCAAACTACGAAGGACCATTCATAGTGAAGAAAGTCTTCTCAGGAGGAGCACTGATGCTCACCACTATGGATGGAGATGACTTCCAATCCCCTGTTAACTCGGACGCAGTTAAAAAATACTTCGCATAAAGAGACCCGCTGGACACAAAAACAGAATTATAGTCCAGGCAAAAAAGGGCATCCCGGTGAGCTAAAAACAGAATAAAAAGCTCGGGCAAAAGTTAGGGAAATAAATAAATAAAATGTACACCCACTGAGTTGAAAAGCCACATTGGACAGCTCAGGCAAAAAAGGGTATCCCGGTGGATTGAAACCCCGAAAGGGCGATCCACGCAAAACAAGGGAATAAGCGAACAACTGCGATCCGAGTTATCTGAACCACATCGTCGTTTTGTACAACTTGACAATATCAGAAGGGTAGGAAACAGTCCCCTCATCCTCTCAGAAAGCCAAAGCAGAATGGAGAGTCTCGAAGACATGCTGGTCATAGCAGAAATGGAACTCCTTGGAATGTCGTGTACATTGCCATTAGGATAGTTTCTTTTCTCAATTTTATAGTGGCTACCTCTTTCCAGGTGGTTGCTTCCTGATGTAAAATCTTTGCCTATTCAGAGGCCATTCAATAAAAAGACTATTCAGTCAAAAAGTTGTGTGTTTATTTTTGTTTGCAAAATGTCCTGAATTTTCAGCAAAAATAACATTGCATCTAAACATGGTGATAATTTTGAAAGAAAACTGACATGCAGGGAAACTGTAACCCTCTTTGAGTGTCGGGTGACGATGGATGAACAGATCATCCCATGCAAATCTCCGGGGCACACTTGTGTTTTCTTTTGTTGCTGGTTGTAGGATGGTGTCACATTCTCCCAAGCAATTTACTCTTCCCCAATAGAGTATCTCCCCAAGCAGGGATTTCTTCCCCCAGCAGGTACCTGAAGCCTGACATCTCCAACAGAGATTTTTTTCCAGCTAAGCCTTGGTAACAGCCCAAGCATTTTATTCTTCCCCAGTAAAGCAGTAGTCCATTCTTCCCCAGTGGAGTATGCCCAGCAGGTATCTGAAAGCCTGACATCACCAAAGTTGGAATTATCAGAATTCTATCCTCAGCAAGAGTCCTTCCCAGCATGTGGGACTGAAAGCCTAATATCCCCTAAGAGTCTTGAATCAGCAAATGTTCTCCCCAGCTAGAGTATTGTTCAAGCATATTCCCCAGCCAAGTCTGAAGATGATCCTGTCCCCACAGAGCTCGTATTTGATTTTCACCTCTGTCAGTGAAATATTCCCCAGCAAAGTTGCCATTTGGGTATCTTGATGATACAGTCAGGTATTCATCACCTCAGTCAGAGTTAGGTGTCCAGACCTCTTGACTCGTCTTCCCCTGCAGAGTTATAACTCTTGTGGCCAATCAGGCATTATCGACCGCTCGTCTGCGTTTCTCAACACTCGTATGTGTTATCCCTAAGCAGAGTTTCCCCCAGCAGGGATGTATTATTGCTTTATTGCCGCTCGTCTGCGTTTTTCAACACCCGTCTGTGTTATCTTTGGTATTGCTCGTTTGCTTTCCCCAGCAGTGGTTTATGATTACCTTGATATTGCTCGTCTGCAATTTCCAACACTCGTCTGTGTTTGGATGTAATCTCTGTTATTGCTCGTCTACAATTTCCAACAATCATCTGTAGTATCTTCTGTTTGCTCGTCTGCAATTTCCAGCACTCGTCTGTGTTGTGATATCTCATATGATGTTGCTCGTCTGCAATCCTCAACACTCGGCTGTGTTCTGATATGATATTTGTTGTTGCTCATCTGCAACTTCCCAACACTCGTTTGTGTTTGGCATTGGATCCTTTGCTGCACTCGTCTGTGCCTTGATATGTATTTTCTGCTATTGCTCGCCTGCAACTGTCCAGCACTCGTCTGTGCTGATTACCGGTTGAAGCTCGTCTGCTTTGGTTGGATATTCATCCGTATCCTTTTCAGCACTCGTCTGTGTTTGTTTGAAGCTCGTCCGCTTTTATCCCCAGAAGTCGTCTGTGTTTGAAGCTCGTCTGCTTTGCTCGAATACTCGTCTGTATCACCCTCAGCACTCGTCTGTGTTTGGCTTATATATGTGTTGTGTGGATTTGTTGTTTATCCTGGTATTTCTGTTTCTACTTCAAATGCTCGTCTGTGTTTGAATTTCTGGTATTCGTCTATACCAGTGGTTGATACTCATTTGTATCATTACCTGAAGTGCTCGTCTGTGTTTCTCAGATCATCGTCTGGTACTCGTCTGTATCATTGACTTATGACACTCGTCTGTGTTATCTTGATGATCATCCAATACTCGTCTGTATTGAAGAGGTTTCAAAACCTGACAGTGGGAATGTCGAAATGGTTATCGGTCCTGGCGTAACAGGTAAATCCGAAGGAGGCTCGTCTGTCTCAGGCACCAATTATTGTTGCTGCACCTGGCGTCACAGATTTTCTTAGAAGACTCGTCTAACTCGTACCATATATCCGCGGATAATATATGAAGAAGGTTCGTCTACCTTGATTGCATGTCTATCCCACAGACTTAAGTGCATTGTCGGTCCTGGCGTAACAGGTAAATCCGAAGGAGACTCGTCTGTCTCAGTTTTTGTTCTTGCAATGTTGGAGGACTTGTATGTCCAGCTCCTGGCATCACAGGATTGTTTGAAGACTCGTTTGTCTCAGTTTATGTGCTTGAAGTGTTTGAGGACTCGTATGTCCAGCTCCTGGCGTCACAGGATTGTTTGAAGGCTCGTCTGTCAACATGTTCTTATTCCAGATATCAGTTTCAACTTGGAGGAAGCTCGTCTGCTTCTTTCTCCCCTGCAGTCCCCAGAGCGTCATCTGGTTGGGTTTATTTCCTAGTGTTGCGTTCTTCGTCAGAGTGCAAATTTTTGGTCTTCTTGGTATTCAACCACAGTTTATCTTGAATGGTCGATAGCCCGTACTATCGTCCTTTTCAGATTAACTGATGATTGAATAGGGGCAGCTGTAACACCCCAAATTTGCCCTCTTCATTTTTAGCATCATATCACATCATATGCATCATACTCATATCATTTCCTCAGCATCATATCATGGAAAGATGAAGCATAACATCCCTCATGTCCTAGCATCAACCATATGGTCATCTGTGGAGTTCCTTGAAGCCTTTCAATCCATGACAAGGGTCCCAATGAGTTTGTGCAAGTTTTATGGTGAGTCTACACTCCATTTACAAGATCAAGTCCATTGACAAAAGCTCAGAAGGTTGCATGATCATCAGAGATCTCAGGACAAGGCAAAGCTCCTATGCAGTGACCCAAATTAGGGTTTGGGATTCAAGTACCATAATCTCACAACTTTGGCCATTTCTTTTGGGCAAGGTCTTCTAAATGTTAATAGGATCCTATGTGTCAAATTTCATGAGAAAATTCCATGTGGAAGTCAGTCAATGCCTCAGTTGCTTGCAGATAAAGGAAAAAGTCAACAAAGCCCATAAAAAGTCAACTGTGCAATTTCAAGGGGTCTAACCCAAATTTTTTTAGCCAAGAGGGGTTCTTACAATGTTATAAGAGTTTTGGAATGCCTAAAGTTCAAGAATCATGGAGATTTGAGGGGTTTTGCAAAAATGGTACAAAGTTGGTTTTTGAAGTTTTCCAAATTTTGCAAGTTTTGCCCTAATTTTCAATTGGCCTTAACATGATCAAAAATTCTTCAAATGGACCAAAGTCAAACATGAAAGTTGGAGAGTAAGGGCTTCCATTTTCAAAAAGTACAAGTACTTTTTCACTGGATTCCTAGAACCTCCCATGGGCCATTCGAAAATTTCCCTCATCCTAGGCCAATTTCATGCTTTCCAAAAATGCACTATGTGCAAGAAGGCTCCAATCTTATTTTTGTGAATTGGTACAGGCTCAAACTTGTTTCAAACTTAAAATAAATTGCATAAGAAGCAATTTGCTCCAAAGAAATGGCCAATTTCGTGCTCTTTGAAAAACTCCCTCCAAAACATGCAATTTTGCAAAATTCATGAAACAAGTGTGACACTTGAATCTAAGGGCCAGGAATGAATGGATTTGGATCAAGGGTGGGAAATGAAACTCACACATGCTGAGAGGCCCAAGAGAGCATGAGCATGGCATGCTTATTCCACCAAGTGCACTTGATGCATATTCACACTTTTCTCATTCAATTTTCGTGCACTTTCTTTCACACTTTCAGCACTCATTTCTTACATCATAACAAAGAGAATTAGGGTGAAACCAGATCTGAATTCTCTCTCATTCTCTCATTCTCAACTTTCTTGCATTCTTGCATTTTGCTTCATATCTCTTGATTCTCTTACATTCTCCACAAACTTCTTCCATATTCTTGATCAGTGAATCATAGAGATCAAGAATCATCCACTCATTCAAGCTTAAAGCACAGAATTGGAAGCTTGCCATTTCAAAGCCTCTTGTGTTGAAACCTCAGATCCACACCATTTCAAGACCTTAGATGCATTTATTTTGCATCTAAGGAGTAAGAGGAGTGATTTGCACGGATTTTTTGGCTTTCTAGCTCAATATTTCAAGGTCTCCATCTCAGGTATGGCTTGAAACTTCATGTTCTGTAAATGAAATCTAATTGTTGCTTTGTGTTCCTTGTGGTTTGCTGATCATGCTGCACTTTGTAGATTTGATCTTGGTGCATTATAACATGATTTATGTGCATTTAAAGTTTGATGATCAATGTTGTTATCGTTCGATCCGGTTAATTCTTTGAGATCTAGCTATTTCTGATGCCATATTTGAGTTCAGTGATGTCTATTTAGTTGATCTTAACTATTTGTTTGCATTATTTGATGAACTTTTGGTACTGGTTTGGTCTCCGGTGCCGGAGCCCTAGCTCCGGTCACCGGAATTTGTCTTGTAATTAATTTAGGGTTTTAGGGAAGAAGATGATGTTTCAGCCGTTAGATCTGCTATCCAACGCCCACAATCACGCCACATGTCCCCCATATGCTTCAGCATTCATGTTATTTTCTATTTCCATTTTTTAATACAGCGTGTGTTGCGTTTCATTGTAATTTCCATAAGCTCACCAATGCCAGCACTCCATTCTGCCACGTCATTTGATGAGTTTGTTGACTCCATCCGCAGGATCAATCTAGCGCCTCACATTTTTTCAGCCATTTCCTCATAAATTCATTTAATATCCACAGCAACAGCATGGTCATGCGCTACAACCTGGGCCCTCACCAGTGTGCTATTCACACCACCATCCTCCTGGCCCAATCTCATTTCCACGCAGCTCACCTGCTATATACACCACCTCCTTTAATTCTTTAATTTCTTTTTCTTCTTAAGTCAGTTTCATTTTAATTCATATAAAATAGTTTCGTTCATCCAAAAAATCCCAAAAAAATTCATGAAATTTATTTTGAGTCTCTAGTTTTTTATCATATTTTTATTTCATTTTTTCATTGATCCACGTGTCAGAATTAATTTCTCTTTGCTCATAGCTTCTTTTATTTCCTTTCTTGACCAGTCTGCCTTGTTTAATTTCCATAGGTTTCAATATTTTGATTTTTGATCCCATTCTTTTTTCTTTGTATTCCTAACACCTTGTAATTTTCATGTGATTTTTCTCTGTATTTTTAGAAATTTATTTCTTGAGTCTTGGTCTGGTAACTTGTGATGTAAGTTTTCTGCCCTAACTTGTGTTCTTGCTTCCATTTAACCTAGTTTGATTCTGAATATTTGCAAATCCTGTTGACTAGTTGATATAACATGTTTGAGGATCATTTGGTTTCAATTGTGGAATTTTTAGATGGCTGTTTGTTTTATTATGGATTTTTATCTTGAACCTTGTCCCGTTTTGCTTCCTTTGAACCTTTAAGTCCCTCATAAGCTTATAAAAGAACTTGTGCAATTCCTTCTTCTCATTTGGGGTTCCTTTGGGGTGTGGGTACTTTCCTGGTCCTAGGATAGGTCTTGTGTCTTCTGAATTTTTGTGTTTGCTTCTTCTTTAAGTCATTTGCTTCTTTAAGTGTTTTCACTTCATCTTTTGGTTTCTTTTGCTTCCATTTGGCATTGTTTTGTCTTGTACCTCTTTTCTCTTCATCTTGTTGGCTTCCTAAGCCATTCTTCATATTGTTTTGGTTCTGGTTGTGAGTCTTGTGTTCATATTTTGTGCATTTTGCTTTGCATATTTCATAAGTGTGCATAAGTTCTCATAAGTGTTTCATGTTGCATCTTTTGCTCATAAAGTTTCTTCTCCTCATTGCTTTGAGTTGCATTTGCATTGTGCATTTGTTCATATCATTTCAATTCTGATTTTTTGATGTTATCATGTTATATTGCTCATTTTGGTTCACTTATGCATACTAACCTTGTAGGGGCTATGGTAAGTGTGAGATGTGGGAATTGAGTTCCACATCTCCAATTCTCATCTCTTCCTCTTATGTTTATGTGCACTAACCATTTGTTGTTGGGCTTAGGCCTTTCTAATCCCTTCTTATATCTTCTTCTTTCCTTTTTCATTAGGATAGAAACCTCACTAACCCTTAGGACATCCATGCATGTTAACACTTAGGATTATTTTAGTCCCCCTTAGAATTTTTCCTTTGTGATCCTTTTGGTTCTTCTTCTCTTCTCATCTCATAACTCTAAAAAACACTTCTTCATCTGTAAATATCAAAAACACTTAATAAGTAAACAATTTAGTGAGCCTAAGCCCTAATCTTTGGGTTCAAGTTTTGGGGATCTTCTCCTTACTTGAGTGTGCTTATTCTATTATTCCATCTTGGAATGTAGTGACAAGTGCACATTCCATGGAAAAGTGCTTGAGTTCACTTCCTTGTGACACACTCATAAAAGCCTCTAAAAAACACAAACAAACAATAAACGTCTTTCCTTTGGGAATTCTTTTCTCATCCCCTTCGCTATGTACGCGAACTTGCTCCTACTTGTCACTTTGCAAGACGGTTACGCACTCGTCGTCCGAGTCTGCAACACCTGAGAAATGGAATAGGCAGTTCAAGCCTTAATTCACAAGCAATTTCCTTTTAGTACCCCTAGTTAGGGGAACTACAGCGTCTCTGATCCTCATTATCCTAATGAGGTACGTAGGCAGCGGGGTAGGGCCCGTTCGAGCACAATCTTTATTTTCCCTACATTTTCCTCCCTATTGCTTATTTCATTTCTTTTCCAGTTCCATTTTCTTTCCCTTTTCATTTCTTTTGCTGCATTTTTCATACCCTCACCCTTTGAAATAGTTTCTTTTGCAAGCGTGGATCCCGTCAGGTACGGTGGACGATCTGGGTGCTAATACCTTCCCATGTCGTAACCGACTCCCGAACTCAGTCTCTTTGGTTCGTAGGACCTGTGTCCTTCCTCTTCTTTCTTCTGGTTTGTGCAGCATTACCATTCCCTTTCTTCGGGATAAAAATGCCTGGCTGGCGACTCTATTCTTCTCCACAACTATCAATAAGCACTCCAGTGTCATAATGAGAACTATACCATGTCATGTCCTTATGAGAAAGTGACATCAAACTTTGAGACCATCTTCGATTCTCTCTATTGTCCTTGAAGACATCCGACTTCGGTAGGTGCGAAATAAACCACCTATAAAGAAGAGGCGCACAACATACAATCTCTCCATCACCTTTGGAGGTCCTATAGTGAAAAGCATGATACATATCTCCAAGCAAAGTAGGCACCAGATTCTTCTTCAAGAAGATCTGAATAGAATTCTCATCCACAATACCATCCAAGTTGGGAAACAAGACAATCCCGTAAATGAGCAAAGCAAGAATAGCCTCAAATGCATCCTTATGACCCAAAGTAAGTGAAGTAGAAGCTTTTCCCATCAAGAACTTAGCATTAATACCACGAACACTCCCCTTTGGAAGAAACTTCCCATTAAGATCGGACTCCTTAAGAAAAAGTGCTTTTAGATGACCTTGATAGTAAGCTCCTTCTCTAAACCAGTGAAAAGAAATTCCTTGTCCAAAATGGGCAAACCTATCCAATGTGAATAATCCTCCAAAGTCGGCACAAGCTGATAATCCGGAAAAGTGAAACAATGATGCAACGGATCATAAAACTGAGCCAAAGTAGGGAGAATCCCCTCAGGTACATCGGTATCCAACATATACAAAAGCTTCCCATGACATCTCCGGAACTCTTGGGTATCAACAACTAAAGCTCCTAGCTTTCTCAACTCTACTACATTAGGATTCTTGAAGGTGTACTTCTTTGTGTTCCTCCTTTCAAAATTCGTAGCCATGGACATCTGAAATTTTGCAAAAGTTCCTTATAAGTCCTTTGAAATCTTACACACAATGCTCATGAATGCATGATGGCATGTATGCAACAACCACAAACAAGATCACACAAGGCACACGGGCTTAGGTTCCGAGTCACGAGCATGAAGTCAAGGTAATAGAACACCAACCCACACAGGTAAGTACTAAGGTTTTGTCTTCATTGTACCTGCAGAAAACCAAAAGGGTGCTAACAGAGGTGCCCGGAGTTAACAGCCATCTTTAGAATATCATCGGTACGTTGGATTACTCCCCAACCGATAACATTCTTAAAATAGACCTCGTCCGAGTGTAGCATCGCGTGACAACCGCCTTAGGTTTACACCCAGACAGTTTCCGCACTACGTTCCTAAATTGGCTTGGATGGGTTAAGGGTTCTACGGTCCTCAGTATGATCAGCTCAAGGTCGGAAAATAATGCCACGTACAATTACTCGTCATGACATTGATAGTCCAAGAGAGCCTAACCGAGTGGAGATTATCAAATTGATATAGCTTTGGACTACTCCATCGCTTATCGCTTCGAATATCGCCGTCCTATCATAAGTTCCACTCAGATCCGGGTTAGAATCTATCTCACACAGAGGATCACCAAAACCAAAACAGAACAACCAAATAACAAACAAATCAAACCAGAGCAGTAAATAAATCAAAGTAGGCTGAATCCGCTTAGAGATTACTCCCCAGCTGAGTCGCCACTTTTCTGTAGCGGTAAAATCGTGAGTGTAAGCTATTGATTAACTTCACTCAAGGTACACAGAGTCGCCACCGCGCTTTTATTTATTTCCAAAAGGAAAAAGGTAAAAGAACAAATAAAAACCTAAGGAATCTAAAAGAAAAAGCTAAAAGAAATAAACAGAGAACGGGTAAGGGGATTGGTTACAAATCGGGAAGGTTTTAAGCACCCGACTTGTCCGTGGTACTCCACGGGAGCCCTTTGACATATTTATTGCTTTTTTGGTTTGAACTTGGTTTGCTTAAAAATGATTGAAGGGATGATGAGAAGAATGTTTTTTAATGATTTTGTATTTGATGAGGTTTTAACGCCTCATGCCTACATACCAACAAAGTGCAATGCGAGATCAAAACCTCGTAGTTCGTGGCACAAAATTTGAAAAGAAACAATGAGTTGAATGGATTTTAAAATGTAGAGATAAGTCATCATTCTTTAGCGAATAATTCCGCTAGAAATAATGAATCATATCTAAACATATGAAAAGAAAAGTGCACAAAGGCACAAAAACAATTGAGTGAGTTTTTTGGATTTTTTAAAGTATGTAAGAAAAGAATTTCAATACATTTACATGGATTAACATTTATTAAGAAAACAAAGTGAAAAGGATAAAAATCACTTGACCTAAGTCAAGGTTTGATTGCGAAAGCGTTTAAAGTTTGAAAACAAAGAAGATTTTTAAAATAGAGAGAAGTTTTGAAAATTTAAGAATGGGGAGGAGATGAAGTGACTATCCTAAGACTTGAATTAAAAATTAAGAGAAGAGCGATCAAACCATATTATGAACATTTCTTCTAAGTAACCGGAATTCCATCTTGAAAGACAAATGAACTTAATTTGAGGCTAAGGTCTTCAATCGATCACAACTTGAGCAAAGGGAGAGATCCTAAAATCTAAGTCCGAACTCCAATGCTAAGGATAGTAACCATAGTCCAAAATTAAAGTCACCAGTATTTTTAATGTTTAATCCTTTATTAATGTTTTGGTGTCCAAATGGACAAAAGAAAAATCACAAGCAACAATATAAACATAAACAATATGATATATGATATAATATGATAATAGCATAATAAGAGAGATAAGGAGCGAGAAATTGAAAATTAAAGAGGATAAGGTGCGAGAGATTGAATTTAAATGGATTATATTCACATTATTATAATATTTACATAATAAGTGGTATGATGAACTTAATCAAGCACAACCACGAAAAAAATAACAAAATCGAGGCAACCGGATCCAAGTGGATCTTATTCCGAATCGGGACAAATTTAGGTCTATGTTAAGCAATCGCCGAGTAATTTACGAAGTAATTACCCTACAAATGAGGCTGGCCACCACTAATTAAAGTGGAAAATATTCGTGCTAATACATGTTAGAGAAACGATATTATGGATCGTTCTCCGAAAACATGCCACACTAAAAGAAAAAGAACGGTCTAATCTTAATCGAGATTTTCGTTGAATTTATCGAAGGCAACCTATCACGATCTCAAAGTATGGAGAATGATCCAAATGATCATTCATCCATAGATTTGAAATAATGAAGATTAAATCTCTTCGAAAAAACAACAATCTACGAATCGGAGATTGTCATCGGAAAAAATAAAAAAAGAGATGGAAAAGAAAACATGGACCTAAAAAATAAATCCATAAAAGAATTGAATTATTTTTTTAAATCTTTTTCTTTAAAATTTCTTTTCTAAATTGTTTTTAAAATATCTTTTCCTAAAATTCTCTTAAAATACTTTTTCTAAAATACTTATATCAAAACAATTTGAAACAATATCTTTAAAGAATGAAATCTAATAATAATAATAATGTATAAAAAAAAAAGTTAATAAAATGGAGGGGGAGGGGGATTCATCCGCGGGACAGGTGGTGGATAGTAAACTAATCCATGATGCTAAGCCCACACACATTAAAAAAAGCAATTAATTAACCAAGTATCATATGAAATAAAGAGGAAAAAAAACAAAGAAGCACAATTCATCATCTTCTTCATGTAGAATGCAGCGGCGGAAACAGGGGGCCTCACCTTAACGAAATCAAACAAAACAAATCAACAAATCTCTCTTCTCTTCCGCGAACCAACCTATCTCCCTCTTCCGATTTTCACGCGGATCTCCTGCTTTCTTCTTTTTCGTTTTCGGATTCCTCTCTTCTCTCTTCGGATTCAATTCGGGTTAACTCACTATTGTGGTTGTTATCAGTTATTGAAATCCAAAACAAAAGGTATTACTAGGTATTAGGAGGGGAGACTAGAGAAAAGGAAACGAAAAAAATGAAGGCTTGAAAATTGGGGGAAGAATTGGATCGGAATTGAATTTGACAGGGTGTCTTGGGGTTATGAAAGCTTGAGAATGTGAAGGTGAGGAAAGCTGTATTTATAGATGAAAGGAGATGGATTGGGGTTTTCGAAATTCATTTTTCGGGTGAGGGAAACGTGAGCTTTGCGTTGTGTTTTCGTTCTGCGTTTTGAAGTGTTTTGCCTCGCGTTTTGATTCTTGCGGTTATTACGTGATGGCCTGCGTTTTATTTCAATTGATGTTGCGTTTTGATACCGTTTTGGAGTGCTTCCGTGTGCATTTTGCTGTTTGGGCTTGCGTTTTGGGCTGAGAACGCGTGCGTGTGGTGAGGAAGCTACGGAAAGCGTTGGCTTGAGGTTTGGCTTGGAAGGCTGAAGGTGTGGGCTTGCAAGCTGATGTATTGAAGAGTTGTTGTTTCACGTGTGAGAACTGAAGGAAGGCCTGCGGCGTGAATTTCGTGCGTGAGGCTGTAGTTGTTGCTGCGGCTTGATGGGCGAAGGCTTGGCTGTCTGTACGCGTAATGTGGCTGTTGTGAGGCTTGCAAGCTGATGTATTGAAGAGTTGTTGGGTGTTGGTGTAAGCCCTAGAGGCCAATACTTGTATCGGATTATTCGTTTAATAATAAAAGGCATTTCTTTATTATGTTTGTCTTTCAGAATAATAAAGTCCCTAGAATAGTTAGTCTGTTTAATGAAATGTTAAGTGTGACTTAATCATGAGATCCCATTAAACATAAAGACATTATTCTTAAAATATCCGTAGTCAAGCTTTATTGCAAAGTGGGATAACATTAAAGCATTGAGACTATTATGAAGATAGACTGATGATCACATCTCATGGATCATGGATAAAGAGTTATCAAGTCTTGACATAGGTATAAATATTAGGAGTAATATTTATACCGGATTGACCCGCTATGAGAATACTACATAGTATGTTATGCAAAGTGTCATAAGTTATTCTCATGGTGATAATGGTGTATTACCACCCTTCGACCTGAAACCACTATGGACCCTAGATGTAGAGTCGGGTGCTTTATTGCTGATCAAACATTATCCGTAACTGGATGATCATAAAGACAGTTGATGGGCACTCCACGAAGCATGCTGAGGGACATGAGTGTCCTAGATGGAATTTGCCAATCCTGCATAACAGGAGAAATGTCTAAGGGCCCAATATTGAACTGGACAAGGATGACACAGTGTATGCCTTGTGTTCAATATAGACATAGGGGCAAAAGGGTAATTGTACAAACATATATTATCACGAAAAAGGTTTTGTCAGATCACATGACATTTTCGTGACTTGGGTAGCAGTGATGTGTTGCTAGATACCGCTCACTGTTTATTATGTTAAATATATAATTTAATATAATTACCAACGTTACGAAATCCTACAGGGTCACACACATAAGGACAGTTTGATGAGAGATAGAGAAATCAAAGGAACACCGTAAGGTACGGTGCACTTAAGTGAAAATAGAAATTCGGATAATATAATAATAATTATTGTTATTTTATAATGGTTATAAAATAATAATAAAATAAATATATTTATTATAATAATAGTTATTATAATAATATATAATATTATTATGGATCATGTGAATTGGGCTTTTAGCCCGCAGCCCACAAGAGAGTCTATAAAAGGAACCCTTGTGATGAAGCTTTCACTTGATGCAATTTCGTTTTTGATTCTCTTTTCTCACTCAAATAATTCCGTTCGTAAGCAGCTAGCACTGTGACCGGAAGCTGTTCGTGTGGACTGAGTAGAGGCGTTGCACTTCATCAACGCTTGTGATCGCTGCATCAAAGATCTGAATCGCCACAAAGAGGTAACGATTCTATCACTGACCATGCTCATTCGTAAGGATCACTAAAGGAAATTTTATTTTTCCGCTGCGTTTAGATCGCAATTTCCTTCAGTGGTATCAGAGCCACTTACGAAACCATGGATCTGATAGCTGTTAAATTTCCGTCTTTTCTGTATTTGATTCGATTAAAACACAGAATGAATTTAACAATAAACGATTAATTAAATTTGGCATCTGTTGTGTACGATTTGGATGATTGATGTTGATTATGCTTCAGAAACTGACATTAGTATGGTGAAGTTGTGCGATACATTGATCATCCATAGGTTACACAATTAGATCGATCACTTTTATATAAGATATAAGAAATTCTGATGCAAAGATGGTATATGGGATATACTGTTTTGATTTCATCCATTCAATCACATAAGGATTGTAATTCTTTTGAAAGATCATCATTTTCATTCGCTTCGGAATCCGACGTTAGTATGGTGAAGCAATGACATGTTGATCTATCATATTGAGTTATCAATCGAGTTGTGTTTGATGGCATGAAATTGTTGCATTAGGATTAATGGCAGTACAAGTGTTGTATTGCCGCAGACTTTTCCGGTTGGGGTTGTAAATGCACAAAAGTTGTGCAGGAAACGACGTGAAATACAATGAAGTGTTCATAAAATTTTTCGCCGGGGCGCTGCCCCTGACAACCCCGCAAGGAGGCGCTGCCCCCTTGAACCCCGTCCGCTGAACGGTCAGCGGAACCACCGTCCGCTGACCGGGCAGCGGAACCCCCGGCTAAGTCTGCAAAGTGTGATCAATCAGCCGAAATTTAATTGTTTATTTAATTATCGGAATTTTAAACTAATAATAAAAGTGTGTTTATTATTATTTATTTGTGGTGATCAGTTATGGCCTTAGTTTATCCTTTATTATTGTTTTGGGATTTTTTAAATACGGCCTGCGTGTCGTGCCTCTCTCTCAATCTCTTTATGTAACTTCTTTTCTCATCTCACTCCCTCGTATGTAAAACGAGTTTTCTTATATGTAATGTAATATTATGTTATGAAGAAAAAGGAAGTATTCAATATTAAAGGAGGATAACCTTGGAGATCATGCTTGGAGAAGCTTAGATCGTTATTAGGTTAGCTTAGGTTCTCTCATTGGCTTGAGAGAACAATTGCGTTAGGGGCCATAATTGTATCTTTTTATATGTATGTTGATGCATGTAATTGTATGTTGATGCATGTGAGAGACGTTTTGCATGTTAAGCCGGTGAGATCAAACTAATAACAAAATCCCTCAAAATTAAATATTAAGTTTATGCTTTCCAATTTTTAGCACTCATCAAGACTAGTATCGAGCATTGTAGGTTTCGCCTACGCGAGGTGCATGTTCTATATTAGTAAGGTGTGATGGGATAATTGTAATATCCAATTGCTAAAACAATGGGTCAAACTTAACTAAACAAATTATAATAAGATTATACATGTTTAGAAGCAAGAATTGGGAATGATTCATGTGATGGATCAGAATAAGGAGTTATTCACCCAATTGAAAATATTCGAGAATTGTATGAGATACAATTGGAAGGAGTTCCTACCTAAATAACTTAGTTTTGTGTAATCAGCCTAACGCTGACTTAAAACAAAGTGAAACATGGATCTCGACCCACTAGAAAGTCTTCCAACGGGATTTTCCGAATCAAATGATGAGGGTCATTTGTTTTGAATAAAATAGTGGGAGCATATTTGATTAAAGGCCTAATTAAATATGTTGTTTTAATGATACTTATATTTTCATATTTCTCTTGTAGATTACCATGACAACAAACACATCGAACAATATTTTGCGATCCATCCTAGATAAGGAAAAATTGTCTGGGACAAATTTCCTGGACTGGCACCGTAATCTGAGGATTGTCCTCAAGCACGATAAGAAGCTGTATGTCTTGGAGACACCAGTTCCTGAGGAGGAACCTCCTAGTTCTGCACCAAAGGCAGAAAGAGATGCTTATAAGAAGCATTTCGATGATGCCAATGAAACCGCTTGCCTCATGCTTGCTACCATGAACTCTGAGTTGCAAAAGCAACACGAGAACATGTCTGCGTTCGATATGATCGGACATCTGAAAATGCTTTATCAAGAGCAAGCAAGAAATGAGAGGTTTCAGGTTTCAAAGTCCCTTTTTAACAGCAAGTTAGCTGAGGGAGCCCCTGTAAGTCCCCATGTACTCAAGATGATTGGGTATGTGGAGAACCTTGACAGATTAGGGTTTCCCCTTGGAAAAGAACTTGCAATTGATCTGATCTTGCAATCGTTGCCAGAGAGCTTCAGTCAGTTTGTCCTGAATTTCAATATGAATGACTTGGACAAAAGTCTTCCAGAATTGCTAGGCATGTTGAGAACTGCTGAGCAGAATATGAAGACAAAAGGGAAATCCATTCTGATGGTCAGTAATGGAAAGAAACAGAACAAGAGGCCCATCAAACAGGGTGGTAGAGGGAAAGGCAAGGAAGTTGCCAAACCCAAACCCACTCCTCCTGTTTTGAAGCCTAGTGGAGGAATAGCAAAGGAGGGCACTTGCTTCCATTGCGGTAAGACCGGACATTGGAAGAGAAATTGCCCAAAGTACCTGGAAGATAAGAAAAATGGAGTAGAGACTTCAAATTCAGGTATTTTTGTTATTGAAATTAATTTATCTACTTCTGCATCATGGGTATTAGATACTGGATGCGGTTCTCACATTTGTACTAATGTGCAGGGGCTAAAAAGGAGTAGAGATTTGGCAAAAGGTGAAGTTGACCTACGAGTTGGCAATGGAGCAAAGGTTGCTGCTTTAGCTGTAGGAACTTATGTTTTAACTTTACCTAGTGGTTTAATAATTCAGTTAGAGAACTGTTATTATGTACCTGCAATTAGCAGGAATATTATTTCCGTTTCTTGTTTGGACAAGTTTGGTTTTTCATTCATAATAAAGAACAATTGTTGCTCCATTTATTTGAATGATATATTCTATGCTACTGCAAAAATGAATAATGGACTATATGTCCTTGATCTTGAAATGCCAATTTATAACATTAATACTAAAAGGTTGAAACCTAATGAGTTGAATCCAACTTACCTTTGGCACTGTCGATTAGGCCACATAAATGAGAAACGCATTTCCAAACTCCATAAAGATGGACTCTTGGACTCTTTTGATTATGAATCATATGAGACATGCAGATCTTGTTTAATTGGAAAGATGACAAAGTCCCCATTCACAGGAAAAGGTGAAAGGGCTAATGATCTCTTGGCACTCATACATACTGATGTATGTGGACCACTGAACATACCAGCCAGAGGAGGTTTTCAGTACTTCATCACTTTTACTGATGACTTCAGTAGATACGGATATGTGTATTTAATGAAACACAAATCTGAGTCCTTTGAAAAGTTCAAGGAATTCAAGAATGAAGTACAAAACCAACTAGGTAAGAATATTAAAGTTCTTCGATCAGATCGAGGCGGTGAATATTTAAGCCTAGAATTTGATGACCATCTAAAAGAGTATGGGATTCTATCCCAACTTACTCCTCCTGGAACACCACAATGGAATGGTGTATCTGAGAGAAGAAATCGAACCTTGTTAGACATGGTCCGATCCATGATGAGTCACGCCGATCTTCCAAACTCCTTTTGGGGACATGCATTATTAACAGCAGCTTACACACTTAACCGTGTTCCATCCAAAAAGGTTGATAAGACACCATATGAGATATGGAGTGGTAAGAAACCACATATGTCTTACATGAAGATTTGGGGTTGCGAAGTTTACGTCAAACGACAAATTTCAACCAAGCTTGAGCCCAAATCTGACAAATGCTTATTTGTGGGGTATCCTAAAGAAACAAGAGGATATTACTTCTACAATCCTTCTGAGGGCAAAGTGTTTGTCGCTCGAACTGGAGTCTTTCTGGAAAGGGATTTTATTTCCAAAGGAAACAGTGGGAGGAAAATAGAGCTTGAAGAAATTCAAGAATCACAAAACATTGAAACACCTATGGAGGAACTAGAGCAGGAAACACAAGTAGTTGTGGAAGAGCAACCTGCTCAAGTAGAACAAGACCAGCGTAGGTCAAGCAGGATACGTCACCAACCTGAGAGATATGGATATCTCATAAGTGATCAGGGTGATGTATTACTCATGGATCAAGATGAGCCTGTGACCTACAAAGAGGCCATAACTGGTCCTGAGTCTGAGAAGTGGCTAGAAGCCATGAAATCTGAAATGGATTCCATGTACACAAACCAGGTTTGGACCTTGGTAGAACCTCCTATAGGAGTTAACCCTATAGGATGCAAGTGGGTCTTCAAGAAGAAGACTGACATGGATGGTAAGGTACATACCTATAAAGCAAGACTGGTTGCAAAAGGCTATAAACAAATTCATGGGGTTGACTATGATGAAACCTTTTCACCAGTTGCAATGCTTAAATCTGTTCGGATTTTACTTGCCATCGCTGCATATCATGATTATGAAATATGGCAGATGGATGTCAAAACTGCTTTCCTTAATGGGAATCTTCTTGAGGATGTGTACATGACACAACCTGAAGGATTTGACATACCACAAGATGCCCAAAAGATATGCAAGTTACAGCGATCAATCTATGGATTGAAGCAAGCTTCCAGAAGCTGGAATCTTCGTTTTGATGAAACCGTAAAACAATATGGATTCATCAAAAATGAAGATGAACCTTGTGTCTACAAGAAGGTTAGTGGGAGCATGATCGTGTTTCTGGTATTATATGTAGATGACATATTACTCATTGGAAACGATGTCCCTACCTTGCAACAAGTGAAGACTTGGTTAGGGAATTGTTTTTCTATGAAAGACCTAGGTGAAGCAGCCTATATATTAGGAATTAGGATCTATAGAGATAGATCACAAAAACTGCTTGGCCTAAGTCAGAGTACATACATAGATAAAGTGTTGAGACGCTTTAATATGCATGATTCCAAGAAAGGATTCATACCTATGCAACATGGTCTGTGTTTATCAAAAACACAATCCCCTTCAACTAAGGAAGAAAGGGATCGCATGAATAAGATTCCATATGCATCTGCAATAGGATCTATCATGTATGCCATGTTATGTACTCGACCAGATGTCTCGTATGCATTAAGTGCAACGAGCAGGTACCAATCTAATCCCGGTGATGCTCACTGGGTAGCTGTCAAGAATATCCTTAAGTACTTGAGAAGGACTAAGGATTCATTCTTGATATATGGAGGTCAGGAAGAGCTTGATGTAATTGGTTACACTGATGCTAGCTTCCAGACAGATAAGGATGATTTTAGATCACAATCTGGTTATGTGTTCTGTCTCAATGGTGGCGCTGTGAGCTGGAAAAGTTCAAAGCAGGAAACAGTTGCTGATTCTACAACTGAGGCCGAGTACATTGCTGCCTCAAATGCAGCAAAGGAAGCTGTTTGGATCAAGAAGTTCATTAGTGAACTTGGCATAGTCCCTAGCATTGTGGATCCCATTGGTTTATATTGTGATAACAATGGTGCTATCGCATAAGCTAAGGAGCCTAGATCTCACCAACAATCCAAACACATACTTAGGCGTTATCACCTCATTCGAGAGATAATCGATCGGGGAGATGTGAAGATATGCAGAGTACCTACACTTGACAATATCGCTGACCCATTAACAAAGCCTCTTGCGCAACAGAAGCATGATGGTCATACTAGATCTATGGGTATTAAGGGTATGCCTAATTGGCTCTAGTGCTAGTGGGAGATTGTTGGTGTAAGCCCTAGAGGCCAATACTTGTATCGGATTATTCGTTTAATAATAAAAGGCATTTCTTTATTATGTTTGTCTTTCAGAATAATAAAGTCCCTAGAATAGTTAGTCTATTTAATGAAATGTTAAGTGTGACTTAATCATGAGATCCCATTAAACATAAAGACATTATTCTTAAAATATCCGTAGTCAAGCTTTATTGCAAAGTGGGATAACATTAAAGCATTGAGACTATTATGAAGATAGACTGATGATCACATCTCATGGATCATGGATAAAGAGTTATCAAGTCTTGACATAGGTATAAATATTAGGAGTAATATTTATACCGGATTGACCCGCTATGAGAATACTACATAGTATGTTATGCAAAGTGTCATAAGTTATTCTCATGGTGATAATGGTGTATTACCACCCTTCGACCTGAAACCACTATGGACCCTAGATGTAGAGTCGGGTGCTTTATTGCTGATCAAACATTATCCGTAACTGGATGATCATAAAGACAGTTGATGGGTACTCCACGAAGCATGCTGAGGGACATGAGTGTCCTAGATGGAATTTGCCAATCCTGCATAACAGGAGAAATGTCTAAGGGCCCAATATTGAACTGGACAAGGATGACACAGTGTATGCCTTGTGTTCAATATAGACATAGGGGCAAAAGGGTAATTGTACAAACATATATTATCACGAAAAAGGTTTTGTCAGATCACATGACATTTTCGTGACTTGGGTAGCAGTGATGTGTTGCTAGATACCGCTCACTGTATATTATGTTAAATATATAATTTAATATAATTACCAACGTTACGAAATCCTACAGGGTCACACACATAAGGACAGTTTGATGAGAGATAGAGAAATCAAAGGAACACCGTAAGGTACGGTGCACTTAAGTGAAAATAGAAATTCGGATAATATAATAATAATTATTGTTATTTTATAATGGTTATAAAATAATAATAAAATAAATATATTTATTATAATAATAGTTATTATAATAATATATAATATTATTATGGATCATGTGAATTGGGCTTTTAGCCCGCAGCCCACAAGAGAGTCTATAAAAGGAACCCTTGTGATGAAGCTTTCACTTGATGCAATTTCGTTTTTGATTCTCTTTTCTCACTCAAATAATTCCGTTCGTAAGCAGCTAGCACTGTGACCGGAAGCTGTTCGTGTGGACTGAGTAGAGGCGTTGCACTTCATCAACGCTTGTGATCGCTGCATCAAAGATCTGAATCGCCACAAAGAGGTAACGATTCTATCACTGACCATGCTCATTCGTAAGGATCACTAAAGGAAATTTTATTTTTCCGCTGCGTTTAGATCGCAATTTCCTTCATTGGGCACGCGTGTTTTGATGAGCTGAAGAAAGCTTGAGTTTTGGAAAATCACGTGAGGCTGGCAGCTTGTGTACGGCATATGGCTTTGGCTGTTATGGCTTGATGTTCGTGTAAGGCGTTTTGCTTTGAGGAAGTGTTAGCTGAAAAGTAATTCAAATGACTAAATGAGGTCACGTGGCTTGCTTATATGAATATGTGGCTTTGAGTTGTAGCTTCAAGATAATGAGCTGACTTTAGTTGATAATATCATAATCCTTTTCTTTTCCTTTTTTCTATTATTGCCTTCATTAATTGGTAACAAAACATGGGCCTAAATGGGCTTTACACTATTTTTCTATTGTGATTATGATAATAGAGAAATGAGAATAAATTGGGGAAAAAAATAGAAAGAAATATTTAATGGTATTTTTGTGAGAAAAAAAAATGGCTATGAATGACAATTGAAAATGGATAGAATAATTTGGGTATTGAGTTGGAATTAAAAAATGTGGAAATTAGAGAAATAGTAATGTAAGATAATATTTTTTTTGTGATTGAATTAAATGAAATATGGACTAAAATAAAGATGAATGATAATTTTGCTGATTAAAAAAATGAATATAATGAATACTAAATTGGATATTTGGAAATGGAAAATAGAAATATGGACGATGGTTAGAAATAGGAGGATAGAAAATAATTGGACAATGGAAATATGGATGAGGTAAAAATGGTAGCTAAAAAAATGTATGAATCGGGTAATGGATTAAACAGTGAATTTTTATTTTAAGCCCAGAACCAAATTTTGAGTTTCCACTTTCACAAGCCTCTGATAAAAATGAACATAGCCATCACTAAACCACTGAACAACTTGTCGCTTCAACCACAATCACTGAAATTGTCTGAAAATTGCCCAGATAACTCGAATCCATGCTGAGGAAAATAAATCCTCAGATGAATCACTGATGAACTAGTGAACTGACGCACACTGAAGATTCAAACCAAACTTTGCACAAAACACTGTCTGATAACTGATGATCTTAGCACACCACACAGCTTGAACTTTTGAAACGCACACTGTCTGAGGAATGAACCACTGGCACAAATAACTTTCAGTTGAACAATCTTCTGATGGTTTGACCAATATTAGGTCAAACGTCCATATGAATCGGATCATAATTGAACAACCGCCTCTGAAAAAATAATGTCTTATCTTTGAAATCCTGCAGAACAGACAACAAGAAGAAGAAACAGACTGCCACATATTTTTGGTATTTTGGTTAGAGGTTGGTAAATATAAACAAATATAAAGAAGTAAAAACAATGGTGATCCCCTGCGAAGCAAGACCCTATATCTGAGGAGAAACTCGAAAGCCAGTGCGATCTTGTTTGTATGCAAAATGCAGATGAAATGCGAAGAAATCTTAGGGCAAAAATTAGGGTGTTACAGCTGCCCCTATTTAAGTTTCTTCAATCCGGAGATATGAAGATTGACATCTTCGTCTCTACAAGATGGGAGAGACTTAAATACAGAATACCCAATTTTTGTCCTAAGAGAACAAGATATGATATGAATATGATATGCAAACCCACGATATCTGTGGAGAAAATATGACCACCAGAGGGAAACAAAAACTTGGGGACACAGAAGAAAATCCCGCTGGGGAAACAAACAATAGACAACAAAAGAGTCACCAGGAAAATAAATCACTGGATAACTGACTCCACTTGAAAAGATATGATATAATCAAGATACAAGATTCACCCAGGGAAAATAAACACCCTGTCAGGAATTAACAACCAAACAAAGTATTCGAATCCAAATAATGGAGGAATACTGAGTTGGAAAAGAATCATCAACTACCTGTTTACTGGGTAGGAAATATAAGGACTCGACTATCGATTTACTGGATAGGAGCAAAATAAAGAGGAATAACCTCCACTACCTTTTTACTGGGCAGAAAAATTCTCGACTACCTGATTTACTGGGTAGGGGCATGATCAACTACCTGATTTACTGGGTAGGAACTCAATCAAAGGGAAACAGCTTCTATTACCTTTTTAGTGGGTAAGAAGAAGAAATATCGACTACCGGATTTACTGGGTAGAAAAATTCTCGACTACCT
This sequence comes from Lathyrus aphaca, assembly GCA_963966055.1. Classification (NCBI taxonomy): domain Eukaryota; kingdom Viridiplantae; phylum Streptophyta; class Magnoliopsida; order Fabales; family Fabaceae; genus Lathyrus; species Lathyrus aphaca. The sequence goes on along the minus strand of OZ014519.1, from coordinate 296,040,870 downwards.
GATTTACTGGGTAGGAGCTTAAGCAAAGGAAAACAACCTCTATTACCTTTTTACTAGGTAAGAAGAAATCTCAACTACCGGATTTACTGGGCAGGAGCACAAGTAAAAGAACTTTATCAATTTGGTAATATTACCCACTATCGATTACTAATAGCTTAATTCCAAAGTAATATACTCAAGCTGGAGAAAATGTTGCCCACTATCAAACAATGATAGCTCAATTCCAAAGCAATATAACTCACAAAAGGGGACCAAAGTTCAATCCAAGAACAAATTGGAGAGAAACGGTCAAACAAGACTCATCCCGAGGAGGAAATATCTCAACTGGGGAAAATTCCATCCAGATAATAAACTGGGGAGGAAGCTGAATCAAAATCATTGACGAGAAACAAACTCAGTGGGGAATTAGAAAGGATTAACACTTTCTGCTTAATGGTCGACACTCTAAACTTGAGAGAAAGACGACACACACACTCTGTGGGGAAAATCCACACCAAAGAGCAGAGAACAAAGATAACCGCAAGAATGTAAGCAAACGATGTTATGCTTATGCGTATGAATATGCTTATGAATATGCTAACAAAACAGACATAAAGATAAGAAATAGGTGACATGAACACCACAACAACCAGATACTCGGCTAATCCCAGGGCAACAATGCAGGGAAACATGCTGGAGATTCAACTTGAAATCTTGCAGGGGACTGTCATAAGCCATAAAATCTTACTACAAGGCTTAAATCATGAAGAGACAGCATTTGCTAGGGATATCATCCTGCTGAGGAAAGGTAATAATCTGCTGAGGATGGAAGTATTCTTGATAAAAATCAAACTTCACGAGGAATAACTGTCATACCACTCCTGCTCCATTTTGGGGATAGAGTGTAAGACCTGTTGAAAACCATATAGGAACCTGCTGGAAACCAACACATGCAGACCTACTGGGGATCCATATGGGGATATCAGAAGTTAACATCATAGCCAAAACACAGTTACGAGGGATTTTAAATCAATACCCACCATCAGGTAAAAGAAAACCTCTAAACTGATTGCTATATCAATATTTCTATATTCAAGGATGCAAATAAATCAAGCTGAGGAACAAGATCTCAGCTAGGGATTCCCAATGCTTCTCATTTTAAAGATAACTTGCTGAGGAAGAGATTACAACTCAGCTAGGGATTCTTAAGAACATCCCTTCCAACAACTCTTCTGGAGAAAACATCATTAACATCAACCTGTCAAGACTATCCAGGAACTTCGCATGGACATAACCGAATCAAACCCTGCTTTGGGAGAGTCGAGTTTCACACATCCAGACTTTACCATTCTTGGAATCACTATTGATATCCTTTCTTTGTTCATATGTCAAAAGAAAAATGTTTTAAAATCTTCAAAAATTAAATTTATTAAATTTGTTTCAAAAATCATCATCAACAATAAATTGAAATTTTATAAACAGAAACAATATAAAGAATTGCAAACAATTGGATAAAAGCTCAAATTCATTGATAGAATGGTAGTCAGCAAATGGCATGACTCCATGGATCATTACAAGTTTGAAAAAATGGTAAATACATGGAAAAGGGCTACATTGAGATACAATGATCACTATTCTCCCTATCAACTTTGAACTCCACTGTGTCCGAAACTTCAGTCAAGGATGAGTGAATAAGAATCTTTGATGGGAAATTCTTCTGAGGGATAGAATCTGAAATCCTCGGTTGCTACAAGTGATCCAATCTATCGACGCAGTTACTTGCCATGATCCCTAACTTTTGCCTAGATTGCCCTTTCGGGTTTTCAATCTACCGGGATAATTATTTCTGTTTATGTCTCTAATTTTTGCCTGGACCGCCCTTTCGGGTTTTCAATCCACCGAGACGCTCATTTTTGCCTAAGCCGCCCTTTCGGATTTTCAACTTAGCGAGCTGTTCTTTTATTTTTTTTAGGCGAAGTATTTCTTGACTGCATCCGCATTCATAGGGCGAGTGATATCCTCACCATCCATAGTTGCAAGAATTAATGAACCGCCAGAGAAGGCTTTCTTAACAACATATGGGCTATCATAGTTCGGAGTCCACTTGCCCCGAGAATCTTTAAGGAAAGACTGAATCTTTTTGAGAACGAGGTCGCCTTCTCTGAATACACGAGGTTTGACCTTCTTGTCAAAAGCTTTCTTCATTCTTTGCTGGTACAACCGACCATGACACAAAGCTGTTATTCTCTTTTCTTTAATCAAATTCAACTGATCAAATCTACTCTGACACCATTCAGCCTCAGTCAACTTGGCTTCCATCAGAACTCTCATTGATGGGATCTCAACTTCGACGGGGAGCACTGCTTCTGTACCATAAACAAGTGAGAAAGGGGTTGCCCCTGTTGAAGTGCGAACAGATGTACGATATCCATGCAAAGCAAAAGGGAGCATCTCATGCCAGTCCTTGTACGTCACAACCATCTTCTGAATGATCTTCTTAATGTTCTTGTTCGCAGCTTCAACAGCCCCATTCATCTTCGGTCTATAAGGAGAAGAATTATGTTGTTGAATCTTGAATTCTTCACAAAGCTCTTTCATCATCTTATTGTTCAAGTTCGAACCATTATCGGTAATGATTCTATTCGGAACACCATATCTGCAGATAATGTTATTCTTGATAAACCGAACCACAACTTGCTTGGTCACGTTAGCATACGATGTCGCTTCCACCCACTTGGTGAAGTAGTCAATTGCCACAAGAATAAAACGATGTCCATTCGAAGCCTTGGGTTCAATCATACCAATCATATCAATTCCCCACATAGAGAAAGGCCATGGGGAAGAAATCACATTGAGATAAGCTGGTAGCACATGAATCTTATCAGCATACACTTGACACTTATGGCACTTTTCACATACTTGCAACAATCAGATTCCATTGTCAGCCAATAGTAACCTGCTCTCAACATCTTTTTAGCCATTGCATTCCCATTAGCATGAGTACCAAAAGATCCTTCATGAATTTCTTTCATTAACATGTCTGCTTCGTGTCTATCCACGCATCTGAGCAAGACCATGTCAAAATTTCTCTTATAAAGCACATTTCCATTCAAGAAGAAATTGCCTGCCAATCTCCTCAAAGTCCTCTTATCTTTATCGGATGTCCCAAGCGGGTATTCTTGACTCTGGAGGAAACATTTAATATCGTGATACCAAGGCTTGTCATCATGGACCTCTTCAACTGTAAACACATGAGCTGGTCTTTCAAGTCGCATTACACTGATCATGGGAACATCATTCCATTGGTGCACTTTTATCATAGAAGCTATAGTTGCTAAAGCATCTGCCATCTGATTCTCATCACGAGGAACATAATGAAACTCAACTTGAGTGAAGAAAGTTGATATCTTCCTGGCATAATCTCTATAAGGGATCAAGTGGGGTTGATGAGTTACCCACGTGCCCTGGATCTGATTGATTACTAAGGTAGAATCTCCATACACATCAAGATGCTTAATCCTCAGATCAATAGCTTCTTCAAGACCCATAATGCAGGCTTCATACTCAGCTTCATTATTGGTACAAGGAAAAGTCAACCTTGCGGCAAAAGGAATATGTGAACCATGGGGAGTAATGATCATTGCCCCAATTCCTCTTCCGCGTGCATTCACAGCATCATCAAAAACTAAACCCCATCGAGATCCAGGCTCCGACCCTTCCTCAATTAAAGGTTCATCACAATCTTTCACTTTCAAAAACATCACATCCTCATCTGGAAAATCAAACTTAATAGGTTGGTAATCATCAATCGGTTGATGTGCCAAATGGTCAGCCAAGATACTACCTTTTATAGCTTTTTGAGTTTGGTACTCGATATCATATTCTGATAACAACATTTGCCAACGAGCAATCCTCCCAGTCAAAGCAGGCTTTTCAAAGATATACTTGATTGGATCCATTTTAGAGATCAACCAAGTTGTATGATTCAGCATATACTGGCGAAGACGCTTTGCAGCCCAAGCTAAGGCACAACAAGTTTTTTCAAGCATGGAGTACCGAGACTCACAATCAGTGAATTTCTTACTCAAGTAGTAAATTGCATATTCTTTTCTTCAGATTCATCTTGCTGACCAAGCACACAACCCATGGAATCTTCCAACACAGTCAAGTACATGATCATCGGTCTACCTTCCACCGGAGGAGACAAGATAGGAGGTTCAAGCAGATATTCTTTGATACTTTCAAACGCCTTCTGACAATCATCTGTCCAGACACAATCTTTATCTTTTCGAAGCAACTTGAAAATCGGAGCACATGTGGCAGTCATGTGAGAGATAAACCTCGAAATATAATTCAAACGGCCCAAGAATCCTCTTACTTGCTTTTCAGTTCTTGGAGCAGGCATTTCTTGAATAACTTTCACTTTATCAGGATCAACTTCAATACCTCTTTGGCTGACAATGAAACCTAACAACTTTCCTGAACGTACACCAAATGTGCACTTGTTTGGATTCAAACGAAGCTTATGCTTCCTTAATCTCTGAAACAACTTCAGCAAATGTTCAACATGATCCTCTTCAGTCTTCGACTTAGCGATCATATCATCAACATATACCTCGATTTCTTTGTGCATCATATCAAGACCTGGCATGTCTTGATAAGACCAAGCAAATACATCAACATATTCTCTGAGAAGCTCTACAATCCTCTTCTTAACATCAGGACCAAGCAATGTTCTGACTTTGACTTCTTTCTTTTCATCTTCAGAACCCAAGTTGACCATCTCTATAGACTTTCCATGAGGCTGAATAACCTTCTCCTCGTGCTCAAGCAACCGAGAAATCTCATCAGGAATCTCTTCATCATCCTCTTCCTCAGCTTCAAACACAGGGAATTCAAAGTTGGGAGAGGGCATAGGATCATTGTTTTCAATGGGTTTATCAACCAATCTGCACAATGATTTTATTTTTATTTTAGAGTATGAACAAAAGTGCAAACATTATGCAGATAAATAATTATTATATTTTGGTTTTTTATGTTACCATTTTTCAGAATAAAGCAAAAAAGGAAAAACACATATGGAAATAACAAAATAACATTTTATTGATGATGATAAAATTTGAAACAAAGCCCGGCAAACATCACTTTCACCTTGGGCAGAGTGAAAGGATTTTTGTAAGCGGGACGTATATCCATTACTTGAAAAGTAATTTTGAATATAAACGGTCCAATAAGAATAGGAAGATCCACTTCACCAATCACTGTCTTCTTCGACCCATCAAACGCTTTCACAATAATCCCACTATGCCTCATGGGAGCACCTTGATACGCAAGCTTTGACAAAGTCGACTTCGGCATCACGTTCAGAGAAGATCCAGTATCAACTAGCACCTTGGACATAGCATCTTCCTGACAATTTACTTAAATATGCAACGCCAAGTTATGATTTCTTCCTTCTTCAGGAAAATCATCATCACAGAAGCTTAAATTGTTGCACGATGTGATATTAGCCACAATACTATCAAACTGATCAACAGTCACATCATGGTCAACATAAGTGTAAACACCCCAAATTTGCCCTCACCCATTCACACCATGGCTTGTGATCATCTCATATGCATAAACACAAACATATCATCTCATATCTCACTTTTGTTTCACTGCATAGTTTCTAAGGCATCTGCACCTAGGGTTTGTGATCTGAGCAATCCCAAAGCTTCTTGAGCCATTCCAAAGGCCACCAATCAACTTAAAGGGGTCCATGTGTGTTCTTATATCATATTTCATCTCCTCAAAGTCAAAATTGCAGAGGGATCACAAGAACTAGGGTTTGAGTGGATGCAGGGCCAGGTTGAACTGCACAGTTGACTGAAAATTAGGGTTTTGGTTTCAGAGGCCATAGCCCTAAATTTTTTGGTCATTCTTGTTTCCATTGATCTCTATATGGTATAGGGAGTATGCATATCAATTTTCATGAAGAAATTCCATGGGGAAGTCATCTGATCAAGAGTTGACTTTTCAGGCAAGTCAGTGCAAAATCAGGGCATCTGAGGCCCCCAATGACCCAACCAATGGGTGATCTTCATCATTTTGAGTGTATATGATCTTTATTTGATCATGGAAGAAGGTTGAAGTTCATAAAAATCAAGAATTTAGGGTTTTTGCAAATGTTGACTTTTTGGGCATAGTTGACTTTTCAAGAATGCATCATTTTAGGTCATTTTTCAAGCCTTGATTCTTGATCCAAAAAGGCTTCGAATGGAAAAACTTTGGTCATGAAAGTTGTAGATCTCATCTTTCCCTTTTCAAAAAGTACAAGAACATGATCAAACTCTTCTTGGATCAAAAGTTATGGCAAGGCAAAGTTGGCTAAAATCATTAATTTTCAAGGCATGCTTCAAATGGAAATTTTGCAAAGTCATGAACCAATGCACTATGTGACCTCTAATTCATCTCAAACCAGCACACAAACTTTCTCTAAGCCACAAAATCAGATTTTGAACCAAGATCACATGTGTTTAGTTCATGTAACAAGGCATTTTTATCATGTGAACCATAAAGTAACCAAGTTGCAAAACTCATGATCATGCTTCACCAACTTGCTGCATTGGTCCTTGAATCAAGCTGGCCTCACACACTCACCATGCTGCGCCAGCCCTAGCCTTTGTACTTGCCTAGAGTGAAGCCATACTTGCCTTACACAAAAGTTGACATTTTGGCAAAAGTAGCCACACCTATCACAGCAGGCCAAGTCACATCAACTGACCAATAGGCTTTGTTTATGTGGATCAAATGCTGGCCATAACACACTTCAAGCAAGGCTGAAGCTCATACATTCCACACATTCACAAAAACACACCACATTGCATTTTCTATCGAATCTGCTTATACAGCCATAAAACACTTCAACCATCTTCACCAATCATCTCACCTTGCTCCATAGACCACCCAGCAACCAAGAACCAAGCCTGAAACAGCAAGAACACTCCATTGCCATTTCTCCCCTCAAGCTGCAGATTCATTCGAATCTCTCACCACAGCTCTCAAACACCAAAACAAACACCTCAGATCTTCTCTACTCATTGTCCTGATCACATAGAACCCATCACCATGACCTGAAACTGCCTAAAACTCCATTGCCATTTTTGACTGAGCTTGAGCAGAAGCTTTCGAAACTCACTATCCAGCCAACTTAAATCCTCTTTGAGCATTCAAACATCTTCTGGGGACCAAGTGGAGGAGTTTGCACTGAAGGAAGTGGCCAAAAAGTCTTCAAACTGAAAGCTTCAAATCTCAGGTAGCTTGAAAATTATTTTTCCAGAAATCAGTTTTCTTGTTACAAACTTGTTCTATATGCTTCACTGATCATCCTGGTATCATTGGTTTTGAAAATGGCTTTGATTTGAGAGTTTAATTTGTCTCTGAAGCTTGCGTGCCCTAGTTTTTCTTTCTTTCGATTCAGCTTGTTTAGGAAGAATAAATTTGTTTTGAGAGAGGGGTTTGATTCGTGAGAGGCTGGAGATCATTTCCCAATTCATAGATTTTGTTTTTGTTACGTTTTGAGGGGTTTTGAGGTTTCTCAGGTGAGAGCTGGCCGGAGAAGACGACCGGAAGTCTTCTCCGGCAGCCTGAAAGTAATTAGTGGGGTTAATTAGGGTTAGGGCAAAGTTTGAATGTGAGCCACTGGATTTCATCTCCCGCGCGCGTACGAAGGGTCAGGATCATTTCATTAAGTGATAATCAGGATTAATTAGATTAATTAATTGAAATTAGGAAGTTTGAATTTCAGCCTTTGATCTGCGCGCGCAGTCAACAAGGCTTTTCCCAGTTCAAATCTCCACCCTTAGATCTGCTTACTTTCCTTTTTTCTTATTTTTATTTCATTATTTGTCATTTAATTTGCATAATTTATTAAAAATAGTAAAAATTGTTTAAAAATTATGAAATTTTTTATCCTGAATTTCCTTAATTTTTATGACACAAAAATATTTTTATTTTCATTTTTAGCATTAAAAAAGTATTTTTAAATATTTAAAAGATTATTTTTAATTGATTAATGGAAATTAATTTATTAAAAATACTTTTAGGTATTTAAAAATCACCAAAAAATTCATGAAATGTTCTAAGACATTTAGAAACATTGTCCAACCTTCAAACCAAATTTCTTTTTTGATCTTGATGCATTTTAAGAATTTTTCATTGAATTAAATCATATTTTGTGCATTATTTTGATCATAAATTCAAAAATTCATTTCTGCCAATTGGAGAAGGTTGAGACATTGATTCTTCTTGCATTGTGTTATGTTTAGCATGTAGTTTCTAGGGTAAAATGGTCATGATTTGATCTTGCATTTTTCAATTTGTTTGGCATTTCTTTTGTTAAGAACCCTAAAAAACCTTAATAACTTAGAAAATTCATAACTCAAGTTTGGTTAAGAGTTGGGACCTCCCCTTTGGACCTTGGTTTAGTATAGGTTTAGGGTTTCTTTGGGTAGCATTTTCCATTTTTTATCTTAGGGTTTGCTTCTGTTTTGGGTTTTTGTTTGATGTTTGATCCATGAACCCTAATTTGGGCTTTCTCTTGCATCCTTCTTGCATTTCCTTGCATAACATGACTTGTCTTTGCATTTTGTGCATTCTTGTGATTCATTTGGCATCTTAAGACATATAGAAAGCATCTTTGATCATTGCATCTCATATTTGCCATGTCATTTGTCTTGTATGCTTCATAACTTTCCATGCTTGTTCATGCTCTTTAGCTTGCATCATTTGCATTCATGATCTTGTATGAACATCTCCATGCCTTGCCTCATGTTTGCAGCATCTCATAGCATCATAATCATCATTAACATGCTTCTGGTTTTGTCTAGCATCATACCATTTCATCTCATCTTGCATTGCATTGCATTTCTTTCTAACATTTCAGGTGGTAAGTAACTTGGGAAGTGAATTTGCCTTCACTTCTCATAACTTTTCTTTTCATCTCTCTTGCATCCATTGCTGCATTTCTATTTGTGTTTGAGTTTGAGCTTGCTCATTCTTCTTCCTCCCACTTTCTTTCTTCAAGTGACTTGACTCCTTGAATGAAGCAAGTCACTTTGCTTCTCTTGATCTTATTCATCTGCTTCCTGGTGGCTCCTCTGAAGATTGTTCTTGAAAACCTCACAAACCTTAGGATCAACCAAGCATGACAATGAATTAGGGTTTTGATTAGTCTCCCCTCTTAGTTTTCACCTTTGTGTCTCTCTTTGAGTCTTCTCTTCTCATCTCATAATCAGGGACTAAACCCTAAAGGCTTTAAGACTTTGTGGTTAGGGTTATGCCTGCATCCTTATCTTAGGATGGAGTGTATAACTTTAATCCTAAGTCTTGAACCCTTAAGGTGTTTAAATCTCTTAATCAATTCATTTAATAAGTATCAAGACATCACACTTGTAACTTGGGCCTTGCATTAGGGTTCTAATTCTTCCTTAAGTGGTTAAGAAGGACTAACCCTAGTGTTAATGGACAAGTCCCCCTCAAGTTGTCTTACAAACAATAAAACTCACTTCATCATCATACCATTAAATAAAATCCACTTAATCAAAGGCTTGTTTTGTCATGAGTTTAATCCCTAATCATGGATTAAGTTGAGGAGCTTTCCTCAGCTTAAACATTCTCATCTATCATCCTTCTTTTAGGATGGTGTAATGAGTCTGTTTAATCCATGATTATGGCTTAACCTCATTACTCAACACTAAACAAAATCACAAAAACATCTAAATAATCACAAGTAGGTTAATGATCTTAATCCTACATCAAAGGTGATTAAGTGTGAGAATCTGACTTCACACTTAAGGTATTCTCATTACCCCTAATCAGAGGGAAGATGTGATGAGTTTACTAACCCATTGGTTTAGGCTTAAGCTCATTATCCTATGACAAACTTTCACAAGCAATAAAAGACTGAAAATCTCAAAAACAAACAATAATCGTCTCCTTCGGGATTCTTTTCTCATCACCTTCACTCACAATCGAGAACTCGCTCCTTCCGTCTAATGCAAGACAGTTTGCACCTGAGCCAGACAGGTCATACACTTGAGCATAGATAAGCAAGCAGTTCATCAGTCAATCCTTTCAGTCTCTTTGGGTCGAACTACGGTGTTCTGACTTCCTCATTGCACGAGAGGATACGTAGGCATAACTTAACAGTTATCGAACAAAAGTCTCTGTACATTCCCCCTCTTTCAGTATCATTCTTTAGCCTCATTATCATGAGCATTTCACTCCTATCTTTACACTGACACTGTACATTTATACACTTCACACTTCTTTTACACTGACACCTGTACATCCTTTTCCAGCTCTTTTATACACAGATTGCACTGACACTACCCCTTTAAAACACAAATCTTTAAGCGTGGATCCCGTCGAGTACGACGGACAATCTGGGTGCTAATACCTTCCCAGGTTGTAACCAACCCCCTTTCTCAGTCTCTCTGGTTCGCAAACCGTCTTATCCATCTTTTTCTAGGTCTATGCAGCATTGCCTTTCCTCCGGGATAAAAATGCCTAGCTGGCGACTCTATTCATCTCCAGTGAGTTCACGGCTGTGTGTTCTCACTGTTCCCTCTCGCCGACCGTTCGCGCTTGTACCTGGATGCTAATCTTCGGGAGCGACAGCTTGGCGACTCTGCTGGGGAACCTTATACTGCAACCAGGGCTTCTGGTTCTTTTTGTGGGTTCCTCCTAGCGCTTGTTTGATTTGTGTTTACTGGGGTGTTATGTGCTTGTTTGTGCTTGTATTTATTTTTGTTTATTGCTTTATGTACATTTACTTTTACTGCTTTCTTTATTGCATTTATATCATACTGTCATTATTGCTGGCTGGATCTGTTGTTTGCCTTGGTGGGTGGGTATTTCATTGAGAGTTAAGGTCCTATACCTGGGACCTGAGTGACACCTAGGCTAGAGTGAATCATATTCTTTCCCATTCCATTTCGGTCTGGTGCGGGAATATGAAACACGGTTCAGATATGGGTTTCTTCTTGAGAACTCTGTGTTGCAGATTTCCTGCAATGCTAGGGCTATCTGGGAAGCCTGCTAAGTCTGGATGACCTTTTAGTATTGACCTTCAGAAACTGAGGTGAATTAGAGGAGGAATTGTTATGGTTATTGTAAACACTGTACCTCCGGGTTAGAAGTGTTTACACTTCTCATAACTGATCCAAGTCTGAGGATCCTTGTTCTAGATCATCACCTGTGAGGGGGTTGGGCTGTTTACAGGTTTGCAGGTACCTTGACCTCAGAATACCTTGTTACTTTGACTTTGTTAAGAATACTCCATGTTGGACAGTTCTTGTGATTCTAAAACCCTGGACTTGTGGCTCTTTATTTGAGCCCCCCACCCTGGTTACTGGATTTTTAGACCTCCATCTGGAATTCTTGAACACACATGGACTTATATCAGGGCATTTTGATCAGATCCAGCTCAGTCACAAACCCTTGCATATCATTTGCATACATACTCATTGCATCATATTAACATGTGCTTATTTGTGTTTCAGGGTATCCATTTTCATCTGGTTTTGGTTTTGACCCCATCTTTAGTTCTGACCTATCTCCACCAGTACTTGCTTCAGCTTGTCAGCCATACTTCAGATACTTGCACTAGCCAGTCAGTGGCCCACTCCTCAGCATCTTCATCAGCACCCTACTCAGTCTTCAGCACTTATGGCTCCAAAGAAAAGCAACATCACTTATCATTTCTTCCAACCAGACTTATCAGACATCAGGAGGATCCAAACCCTGATCACTCCAGATCACATGCCCTTGTTCAGGGAGCATTATGGGGATATACTTGACTTGGTCATGGATCTGGACCCATCTCAGAGAAGCCTGATCCATACCTGTATTCAGTTCTATGACCCCCCATTGAGATGTTTCACCTTTCAAGACTTTCAGTTGGGTCCTCTTTTGGAAGAATACTCATCATTGATTGGTTTGCCTATCAAGAGAGAAATCCCTTTTAACCCTGAAATGGTCTTTCCCAGCAATGGAGAGGTAGCAAAAGCTCTGCACCTGGAACCTGTTTTGATTGAACAGCATATGACCTCTAAAGCTGGGATCCCTGGATTTCATCTGGACTTCCTGATTTCTCAAGCTAGTTTGAAAGCCTCCCTGGGGGAGTGGAAAGCTGTTTGTGCTCTGTTGGCCTTAAGTGTGTATGGAATTGTGCTGTTTGCAGATGAGCCTCGATTCATCAGCAAGAATGCAATCCACTTGTTCATCCTGAAGAACCCTGTGCCAACTTTACTGGGTGATCTCTATTACTCAGTCCATCAGAGAAATGAGAAGCAGAGGGGAAGATTAGTGAGGATTTGTGCTCCATTATTCCATGCTTGGCTTCTCAGGCATCTACCCAGGACAGATGCATTTCTAAATCCTCATCAGCAAAGCAACTGGGCTAAGAGGCTCACTACTCTCACTTCAGCAGACATCAGATGGTGTACTCAAAGCACCAAGGGCAGAGATATCATTACAAGCTGTGGGCACTTTCCCAATGTGCCTTTAATAGGGGTCAAGGGAAGTATCAACTACAACCCTCTGCTGTTCAGGAGGCAATTAGGCTATGCACTGGTCCATACTCCCAGGGAGCGAGACTTGGTTGAGACCCTCTACTGTGAGAACAAGATTAGTTTGGCTGTTGTTAGACAGGCTGCCTGGGCCTGGGATAATGTTCAAACCAAGGGAGTCACCATTCTAGGGAAGTGTAATAATGTGGCATCAGCGCAATATTATGAGTGGTCCCATGCCAGGGCCCAATTCTCTGGAATGCCCTTCACCATAGAAGACATGCCTGAGTCATCTTCAGCACCACCCCCTATCACTATCAGTTTGGAAGAGTTTGAGAGTTTGAAGGAAAGAAATGAGAAGTTAACCCAAGCCTTGCAGAAGACCCTCAGGGAGAGGAGTGAAGGTGTGAGGGAGATTGAGAGATTGGAGAAACTGAGAGTGGAACACTTGACTAAAATTGAGAAGTCTGGAGATTATATCAACAAGTCTAAGGCTGGTGAGCAAATTCTGAAGAATGCTTGTAAAGAAGCCCAGTTCCAGAGAGCAAGAATAGACTTGTATTTGAAAGAGAGTCAGGCCAGGTGGGTCCGGATCACTGAGGCCCGTACTCTAGAAGACAAGAGAGTTCAGGACAAGATGGAGCAGATGGAAAAAGCCCTGGCAGCAGCCCAGGAGGAAATATCAGAGCTAGAAATCAGAGCTGGAGTGAAGAGGTCTAAGGACCAAAGTCAGAACAAGAAGTTGACTGCAGCTGTTGCAACAAGAAACCTTCTCATCCGAGGTCTCACGGAGCGTCCAGCTGATCCTGTGACCGAAGCACTTCTTAAGGAAGTTCGTGAGGATAAGTTTGGCCTCGGAGTTTGATCATTTGCTTGTTGTTGTTCCTTTTCATGTACTTTCGCTTTTTTGTGATGTATTTTGACCCCTTTGAGGGCTTGTGTTGTAAAATGAACAAGTTGTATTATTTCACATTTTGTAATATATTTGTGTTAGTTTCCATCTGGGTTTATTTCGAAAGCAACTTCAACAGCAACATCTTCAAGGGTCTGGAAGGGTCAAAACTGAAGGCCAAACCGGATACCGTGAGAGCGAATAAGCATAACTGCATTGCATGCTAACCCTTTTGTTTGTTTTGTAGGTTTTTGTTTTGTTGTTGCTAACCTCTGTTGTGAATCTCAGGAATTATTGCTCGCCGCCGGGTATTTCCTCTCAACAGGCCACACAGGTACCCAACTAGAAACAACCTTCCGGGAATTCAGATGGATCAGATGCAGCAAGACCTTACGGAGGTCAGAAACCAGATGGCCAACGAAAGGTTGGAGATGAGAACTCAGATAACACAGTTCATGGAAGTAATGAACAACTTAGCTCAAAGCCAGGAGAGGCTCAGGGCTTTGGTAGAAGGGAGGAATCAAGAGGAACCCCATGTGGGAACTGCTGGCACAAGTAACAATGAAAGGGTGCAACCACATGCTAACCCTCCTGTGTTTGGCCCTCATCTCCATCCTGAGGCCAACATCCCAGTCAACATTCAGGGGACAGCCACAGCGGCCAGGGTACTTCAAGAAGACCCTCAGGAGGACCAATTTACAGTAATGGGTGCTGGAGAGGAAACTTATGACAGGAGATTGGATGAAATAGATGAGAAGTTGAGATCACTGGAGTCTCAAAATTCTTTGGGCTTCGACGTCATGGACATGGGTTTGGTGGAAGGGGTCAGGATCCCCCATAAGTTCAAGCCTCCTTGTTTCGAAAAGTATAATGGGACTTCATGCCCCCGGACTCATCTACAATCATTTCTGGGAAGGCTGAAGGCCTATACGATGGATGAGAAATTGTGGATGTTCTATTTTGAAGATAGCTTGACTGGAGCTTCGAGGGAGTGGTATTCCCATTTGACAAGGGCAACTGTGAGATGCTGGAAGGACCTGGCAGAGGCCTTCATTAGACAGTATCAATACAATCTAGACATGGCACCCAACAGGACTCTCCTGATGGGAATGTCACAGTCGTCAAGGGAGAGTTTCCGAGAATATGCCCAAAGATGGAGGCAATTGGCCGCTGCTGTTCAACCCCCTATGTCCGAAAGGGAAATGGCAGATATGTTCATGAATACTCTTCAGGGAACCTATATTGACAGGTTAGCTGCTTTCTCTTCCACTAGCTTTGCGGATGTTGTTATAGCTGGGGAGAGAATTGAAAGCCTGTTAAAGATGGGAAAGATCTCAGACAACGGTGCAAGCTCGTCCAGTAGTACAAGAAAGCCTTTTGCAGGCCCGAGAAGAACTGGCGAGACCAATGCCATTCACACCAACAGGGGTAGGCCCCAATATGTTCAAAGGTCAATAGCAGCAGTCACTATCCCTGCTCCAGCTCATCCTCAGCCAGTCTATCAACCTCCGCAACAAAACTTCCAACAACAACCTCAGTATCAGCAGAATCAGTATCCTCCAAGGAACTACAACAACAACAACAACAATCAACAGAGGCCATTCCAACAAAGGCCATCTCAAGCTAACCGAGTGATCGACCCGATCCCAATGCCGTATGCTGCCTTGCTGCCACAACTTCTGAAACTCAACCTAGTCGAGCTAAGAACGTTGGCACCTCCGGATCCCAACAGTCTACCAAGAAACTATGACCCTAATACTAGGTGTGCTTTTCATTCAAACGCACCTGGTCACAGTACAGAAAAATGCAGGGCTCTGCATATGAAGGTACAAGACTTGGTAGACTCCAAGGCTCTGAATTTTGCACCGCCGCCCAATGTCAATAAAAACCCAATGCCAAACCATGGTGGTCCCCGAATTAATGCTATTGAAGAAGACCAACCGTCTTATTTGATAACTAGTGTGGATCAGATCAGGACACCATTGGTGGAAATCAAGGCTCAACTCCGCGAAAACCAAATATTTCCGGGGTGTGAACTAGGGTGCCCCTATTGCAATATTTCATGGAACGGGTGCAAGGACCTGAGGAATGGCATTGACAGCCTTATTCAGAATGGCTTGCTACAGATCACTACATCATTTCCGACAAATCCGACAACTTCATCAACAACGGTTTCAGAACCTCCTACAAATGCAACAACTATTGTTCCCGACAATTCATCAGCAACATCAACAAGTACTCCATCTGTCCTACCAAATGATCAGTTTTCAACAGTTTCTCCTGCTACGACTTCAGCTTCAGTCCATTTCGACTCTCCATCAACAACAACATCAGTCACTCCAACAATACCTCCTACAACACCAGCAATCAATCATGAAGATGTCTCTACTGTTACCATTTTCTACGATCCTGAAAACAACTCTGCCTACCATTCAGAAGGTGCTGCTCCCATCAGAGCACCAGTTACAATCTTTTATGATCCACAAACAATTACAGTCCCTTCAGCAGCAGCAATCAGTCCAATCACTGTCACGGTGCCTGGACCAGTACCATATGAAAGCAATAGGGCCATCCCTTGGCACTATGGCTCTGACGTGTACTGTGAAGGGAAAAGAATCACTCTTGAAACATCAGCACCTGCACCACAAGTAGATAATGTGGGGGGAGGCGGAGGCTTCACTCGAAGCGGACGTCTCTTTGCTCCACCAATTCAAAGACCTACTGCCGAAGCAGAAGCTGCTGCCAAGGCAAAAGGAAAAGGCCCGGTGCAGGAAGATCTGGCTGCCAAAGAAACCCTGAAGACATCATTTGATCAGGAAGTTGATGAGTTTATGCGAATCATCAAAAAGAGTGATTACAAAATTGTGGATCAACTTCACCAGACGCCATCCAAAATCTCTATCCTCTCACTGCTTATGTGCTCCGAAGCCCATCGGAATGCACTACTTAAAGTCCTGCACGCAGCTTACGTGCCTGAGGAGATTACTGTCAACCAGTTGGAAACCGTGGTTGGAAACGTTACTGCTAGCAATGGGCTAGGGTTCACCAATACTGACTTGACAGCGGATGGCCGCAATCACAACAAAGCCTTGCACATAACCATGGAATGCAAAGGAGCTGTCCTTTCTCATGTGCTGGTGGACACAGGTTCTTCCCTGAATGTCTTACCAAAGAAGGCTCTGGTGAAGTTAGAATATGATGGATTGGCATTGAGACCCAGCAACCTGGTGGTGCGAGCCTTTGATGGTTCGAAGAGATCGGTTCTGGGAGAGATTGAGCTGCCCGTGACAATTGGCCCGCAGACCTTTAAAACTATCTTTTATGTGATGGACATTCAGCCCGCCTACAGCTGTTTGTTGGGTAGACCCTGGATTCACGCCGCCGGCGCAATAACGTCTACCCTTCACCAAAAGTTAAAATTTGAGGGGGAAGGCCAAGTTGTCACAATCTGTGGGGAAGAGGATATCTTTGTTAGCCATCTGGCTACTTATAAGTACATTGAGATGGATGGAGAGATCCATGAGACAATGAGCCAAGGTTTTGAAGCCTTGAATGTCAATGAAGCATCTGCTGTATCTGGAATCTCTATGTCATCTTACCAACAAGCCCGGAAGGTTGTTGAAGAAGGAACTGTCCTAGGCTGGGGCAAGGTCTTAGCTGTGGAGGAGAAGAAGGACAAGTTTGGGTTGGGTTACAGACCAACTCAACATCAAGCAAAGGCTGCTGCAGAGCCTGGATTTGTCAGTGGGGGAATGCTTACCCCTGATGCTATCAACTGTCTGGAAGACGAGCTGGAAGAGGAGCGCAATCTGGAGAATTGGATTCGTCCAAAGATCCCGGGGAGCAGTGTCTCGAACTGGTCTTCCCAGGAAATTATAAGAGTTACTCATGCAGAGTAATTATTATTTCCTGTATTTTCATAGCATGCATCAAAGTCTTGCATCTTGCCCAAGATGACAAGACTCATTTTGTAATCAGGGCCATCTGTACTTTTGTGCAAACAAGATTAAATTAATGAAATATCAGACATCTTTTTGCAAACAAGTCTTTTTCTTTTCTGTTCACTATTTTTCCATTTTTTCTTTTTGTACAAAAATAAATGGCGGTGTTTTCAAAATGATAACTTCATTTCACTTTTTTCTAAAGAAAGATTAAAATCAATCACTAAAATGAACAAACTTAACCCTTGCAGAGAGTGCCTTCCAGACAGCACCGACAACAGCACGGCTATGACATCGTATGACTTTGACAATCCAATCAATCAAGCTGATGAAGGGGTTGATGAAGAGTATGAGCTTCCTGAAGAGCTAGCCAGGTTGTTGAGACAAGAGGAAAAGGTTATTACTCCTCACCAGGAGGAGATTGAAGTGATTAATCTTGGTACGGAGGAAGACGTGAAAGAGGTTAAAATCGGGGCCTGCCTGCAAGACTCAGTGAAGAGACAACTGATAGATCTGCTTCAAGAGTATGTTGATGTGTTTGCTTGGTCGTATCAAGATATGCCAGGGTTGGATACCGACATTGTTGTGCATAAGCTGCCTTTGAGGGAAGAATGCCCACCAGTTAAACAGAAACTGCGCCGAACTCGCCCAGACATGGCTATGAAAATCAAGGAAGAGGTACAAAAGCAATGGGACGCCGGGTTCCTTGCTGTGACTAGCTATCCGCCGTGGGTTGCTAACATAGTACCTGTGCCTAAGAAAGACGGCAAAGTAAGAATGTGTGTTGATTACCGGGATCTGAACAGAGCCAGCCCGAAGGATGATTTCCCATTACCTCACATTGACGTATTGGTTGATAACACGGCTCAGTTCTCGGTATTCTCCTTCATGGATGGATTTTCAGGATATAACCAGATCAAGATGTCACCTGAAGACATGGAGAAGACAACATTCATTACACCTTGGGGCACGTTCTGTTACAAAGTGATGCCATTCGGACTGAAGAATGCTGGTGCCACATATCAACGGGCTATGGTGACATTGTTCCACGATATGATCCACAAAGAAATAGAATTTTATGTGGATGATATGATCGCCAAGTCCCTTACAGAGGAGGATCACCTGGTGAATCTGCTGAAGTTGTTCAAGCGTCTGAGGAAGTACCAACTAAAGCTGAACCCCAACAAATGCACGTTTGGGGTGCGATCCGGTAAGCTGCTAGGCTTTATTGTAAGCGAGAAAGGGATTGAGGTTGACCCTGATAAAGTCAAAGCTATTCAAGAAATGCCTGCACCGAAAACAGAGAAAGAAGTTCGAGGGTTCTTAGGTCGATTGAACTATATCTCATGGTTCATATCCCACCTTACAGCAACCTGTGAACCTTTGTTCAAGCTGTTAAGAAAGGAACAAACGGTCAGGTGGAACGAAGATTGCCAAAAGGCTTTTGACAAGATCAAAGAGTATTTGCAAGAACCTCCAATCCTCATGCCGCCAGTTGAAGGAAGACCTCTGATTATGTACTTGACAGTATTAGAAGAGTCGATGGGGTGTGTGCTGGGCCAACATGACGAGTCTGGTCGAAAAGAGTATGCAATATATTACCTAAGCAAAAAGTTTACCAACTGTGAACAACGTTATTCACTGCTCGAGAAAACTTGCTGTGCTTTAGCGTGGGCTGCTCGCCGACTGAGACAGTATATGTTGACCCACACTACCTTATTAATCTCAAAAATGGATCCAGTTAAGTACATTTTCGAGAAGCCAGCTCTTACCGGTCGGGTTGCAAGATGGCAGATGATTCTCACAGAATACGACATACAATACACATCTCAGAAAGCCATCAAGGGCAGTGTACTATCTGAATATCTTGCTGAGCAACCCATTGATGACTACCAGCCTATGAGGTTTGACTTCCCTGATGAAGACATCATGTTCATTAAATCAAAAGATCATGAAGAGCCTATTCACACTGAAGGGCCCGACCCGAAAGAAGAATGGACTATGATGTTTGATGGGGCTGTTAACATGAATGGTTGTGGTGTTGGTGCAGTACTCATTACACCAAAAGGAGTTCACATGCCTTTCTCGGCGAAACTCACTTTCAACTGCACTAACAACGAAGCTGAATACGAAGCTTGCATTATGGGTCTTAAGGAAGCCATTGACCTCAGGATCAAGACATTGACTGTATTCGGAGATTCAACTTTGGTAGTCAATCAAACCAACGGAAAATGGTACACCCACCAAGATCATCTGATACCTTACAGGGATTATACAAGGAGGTTATTGACTTTCTTCACAACAGTCAAGCTTGAGTATATCCCTCGAGACGAGAATCAGTTTGCAGATGCTCTTGCTACCATTTCATCCATGATCAAAGTTCAAACGGCTAACTTTGTACCCCAGATTTCAGTGTCTAGACTGGATAGACTAGCATATGTATTTGCAGCAGATGTTGTCAAAGATGATAAGCCTTGGTTTCATGACATTAAATGCTTCTTGGAGGATCAAACATACCCACCTGGGGCATCTACCAATGATAAGAAGACTTTGAGAAGGCTTGCTGGAAGTTTCTTTCTGAACACTGATGGATCTTTATACAAAAGAAACTTTGATATGGTACTCCTCAGATGTGTTGACAAGACAGAGGCAGATTTGTTGGTGCATGAAGTGCACGAAGGATCTTTTGGTACCCATGCTGGAGGGCATGCCATGGCTAAAAAGTTGTTGAGGTCAGGCTATTACTGGATCACCATGGATGCAGACTGTTGTGCCTATGCCAGAAAGTGTCATAAATGCCAGATCTACGCAGATAAGGTGCATGTGCCTCCCAACCCTTTGAACATCATGTCTTCACCATGGCCCTTTGCCATGTGGGGCATTGATATGATTGGCAAGATTGAGCCAACTGCTTCGAACGGCCACAGATTCATCCTGGTTGCCATCGACTATTTCACTAAGTGGGTTGAAGCAGCCTCATATGCAAATGTTACGAGACAAGTGGTAGCCAGATTCCTGAAGAGAGATATCATCTGTCGGTATGGAGTGCCCGAGCGAATCATTACTGATAATGGTTCCAATTTAAACAACAAAATGATAGCAGAACTGTGCCGGGACTTCAAGATCCAACATCACAATTCTTCTCCTTACAGGCCAAAGATGAACGGCGCTGTCGAGGCGGCAAATAAGAATATCAAGAAGATTGTGCAAAAGATGGTAGTCACATACAAAGACTGGCATGAAATGCTACCGTTTGCCTTGCATGGGTACCGCACGTCAATCAGAACATCCACTGGGGCAACACCGTATCAGCTTGTGTATGGTATGGAAGCAGTCCTACCTGTTGAAGTTGAATTACCCTCCCTACAGGTATTAATGGATGTTAAACTGAGTGAAGCAGATTGGGTTCGGGCCCGATACGAACAACTGAGTCTGATCGAAGAGAAAAGATTGGCTGCAATCTGTCATGGACAGCTATATCAGAAGAGAATGAAGAGAGCCTTCGATCAGAAAGTCAGGCACCGAGAGTACCAAGTAGGAGATCTTGTGCTGAAAAGAATCCTCCCTCCTCATACAGACCACAGGGGCAAATGGACTCCAAACTATGAAGGACCATTCGTGGTAAAGAAAGTTTTCTCCGGTGGAGCACTGATGCTCAGCACCATGGATGGTGAAGATTTCCCATCCCCTGTGAATTCAGATGCAGTTAAAAAATACTTCGCATAAAGTGACCCGCTGGACATAAAAACAGAATGTAAGTCCAGGCAAAAATAGGGCATCCCGGCGAGTCAAAAACAGAATAAAAGACTCGGGCAAAAATAAGGGAAATAAATGAAAAAATGTACACCCGCTGAGTTGAAAAGCCGCATTGGACAGCTCAGGCAAAAATGGGTATCCCGATGGATTGAAAACCCGAAAGGGCGATCCATGCAAAATAAGGGAATAAGCGAACAACTGCATTCTGAATTCGTCTGTATCACCTACAACTTGGTAAGCTTCAAAGGATCAAGCTTCAATCAGAATAAACTCTCTCCAGAAAGCAAGACGAGAAGAACGTCATTGTCATACGAGTCATAGCAGAAGAGGAAGCTCCTTGAAAGCGTCGTCAGCATCGCCAGCATTTTGTTTCTCAATTTGTAACAATCTCTTCATTTCAGGAGATATGTTTCCTTGACTGTATCTTGCCAATTCAGGGCACATGAATTAATAAAATCAGATTTTCGGTCATGTTTCGTTTTTACATTTATGTTTTGCAAAGAGTTGTCTGATATCTCTAAAAATACAATTGCATAAGTACAGATGCCTTTCTCTAAAAATAAAAACACATGCTTACAGGGAATGTGATTATTCTCGAAGGTACTTAACTCCTATGACGGAATCCAGTAAGGGATACCTCGGGACCTTTTGTACGTTCCATTATCTTTGCAGGATTGCAGGTATCCAGAACGCAACTTGGGGCATGCAAGTTACATCTCAGCAAGCTGGCTAATCAACAAAAGATATCATCATCCGAGATACTCTATCCCCAGCTGAGTTGCTCCCCATTGCTTTCCCCAGCAAAGTTGCCAAATCAACTAACAGGTTTAACGCTCAGGATGTTTTCTCGCCAGCCGAGTTGCCTCTCATTACTCTCCCCAGCTGAGTTATCAACAGCATTCCCCAGCTGTAGTGCCAACCATTCTTCCTCAGCAGAATGCAGAAGTCAGGGAATCATCTCCCCCACAGAATCCCCAGCTTCTATTCAGAAGAGCAACGCACGGAGAAATCACAACAGAGTACAGAAAGCTTCTGCAAACCCCAGCTGGGTCCCATATTATAAGGATATGTCAATCAGTGACCTATATCCCCAAGCAGATACATCATTAGATCTACCAATGATCTCATCCCCAGCTGGGATGTTCACTTCAAGCAGATCAACCAGAGATCTTCACAGCGACGGGATCCGAATCCCAGATCTGTGCCCTCTTTGCATGATCATAGCATTCGCATCATACTATCCCCTCAGAGCGTAGCATTCCGTCTAATACGGAGCATTACGGCAAAAATCGAACGCATAGCATAATCATAAGCCATGTTGTGAATTGAACACTTGTGAATAACAAACCGTTCATCATCATTATACAAAAAATCCCCACCAGAATCCCAGCAAATAAAAAAAAACAGTTGCCTCATATTCACAAATACCAGCATATTTCCTTTTGATACCCGTCCGTATCAACGCTCCCCAGTAAAGTCGCCTGAACACTCTTTACAAACAAATCACCCATATCACGGATACTTCATGACACCCGTCCGTGTCATATCACCAGCAGAAAGCCGAAGACGTCTTCTTTGCACTCACATATACTTGTATATGCACTTTTCTTGACACCCGTCCGTGTCATATCCCCAGCGCAGTCGCTTACACCTTTATCACTCATATACTTGTTAATATTACACTTTTCTCTCTTGACACCCGTCCGCGTCACTCTCCCCAGCAATTAACACTCATCTATACATTATACAATACTCACTACTCATGGTACACTTATACCGATACTCGTCCGTATCTTGTATACATCATCACTATCCCCACAGATTCGACAGTAGTCTTTGTTCTTTGTTAACCAGTTGGTACTCGTCCGTACCATCATCTCAGAACATTGCGTCTAATGTTTGTTTCTACGTGATACTCGTCCGTATCATAGTCTTAAGGATGCTCGTCCACATCTTTAATCCGTACACCGTGTCAAACACTTATGTCTTCTTGAATATAGATGCTCGTCCGTGTCTACTATTCCCCAGAAAATTCTTTCAGATGCAACACTCGTCCGTGTTCTTTGTTAACCAGTTGATACTCGTCCGTATCATCATCTCAGAACATGTGTCAGTTTGTTTCTACATGATACTCGTCCGTATCGTAATCTTAAGGATGCTCGTCCGCATCTTTAATCTATACACAATACCAAACACTTATACCTTTTGTTTCTTGGATGTAAACGCTCGTCCGTGTTTACTATATCCCCAGCAGATCGCCAACAAATTTTCTTTTTATCTAACACTCGTCCTGTGTTATGATACCTTTGAGAGCAGCCGTACCCTGCTGAGTGGTCGTCCTCCACTTCTTGATGGTCGTCCTCCATCATGCTCATCCGATGGCCGTCCCCATCGTTGATAGTTTAGCAGCCGTCCCCTGCTAGGTGGTCGTCCTCCACCTCTTGATGATCGTCCTTCATCACTTTATCCAATGGCCGTCCCCATTGTTGATTTTGGTTATCTGACATTCGTCCTATGTCATGATAAACCTTGAGAGCAGCCGTACCCTGCTGAGTGGTCGTCCTCCACTTCTTGATGGTCGTCCTCCATCATGCTCGTCCGATGGCCGTCCCCATCGTTGACCTTTTCTATCCGGCATTCGTCCTGTGTCGTGATATTTTCGGCAGCCGTACCCTGCCAGGTGGTCGTCCTCCACCTTTGATGGCCGTCCCCATCATATTTCTTCTATCCCCAACAGAGCAGCCGTCCCCTGCTAGGTGATCGTCCTTCACCTTTGATGGCCGTACCCCATCATCTGTTTATTTCATTTATTCTTTAACCCGATGGCCGTCCCCGTCGTGGTCCCTTTTCCTTTTAGCCCGATGGCCGTCCCCATCGTTGGTTACTTTGCTTTATGAACTTGATGGCCGTCCCCGTCATGTTTCATTCGATCCCCAGAAAATTTTACAGCTTTATCTTGATGGCCGTCCCCATCATGATATCTTATTTTCCCAGCTAGTCGGTCGTCCCCGTCTTAGCTCTACCTTTTATCCCCAGCATGTCGGCCGTCCCCGTCATCGCTTTACTTCACATTTATCCCAGCATGTCGTCCGTCCCCGTCATCGCTCTTTACCCAGCAGTCGTCCTCTGCTCGACGGTCGTCCTCCGTCGCCCACACCTTTACAATATACTTTGTTTTCCTTTTACAATCTATATCCCTTTTCTTCTTCATTCCGTGAGTGCAAATTTCGGACTGTCTTTGGTATTCAACCACAAGTTATCTTGTTTGCCTGTTAAGCCGTCGCTTACATCCTGCACAGCTAACTCATGTTTGAATAGGGGCAGCTGTAAACACCCCAAATTTGCCCTCACCCATTCACACCATGGCTTGTGATCATCTCATATGCATAAACACAAACATATCATCTCATATCTCACTTTTGTTTCACTGCATAGTTTCTAAGGCATCTGCACCTAGGGTTTGTGATCTGAGCAATCCCAAAGCTTCTTGAGCCATTCCAAAGGCCACCAATCAACTTAAAGGGGTCCATGTGTGTTCTTATATCATATTTCATCTCCTCAAAGTCAAAATTGCAGAGGGATCACAAGAACTAGGGTTTGAGTGGATGCAGGGCCAGGTTGAACTGCACAGTTGACTGAAAATTAGGGTTTTGGTTTCAGAGGCCATAGCCCTAAATTTTTTGGTCATTCTTGTTTCCATTGATCTCTATATGGTATAGGGAGTATGCATATCAATTTTCATGAAGAAATTCCATGGGGAAGTCATCTGATCAAGAGTTGACTTTTCAGGCAAGTCAGTGCAAAATCAGGGCATCTGAGGCCCCCAATGACCCAACCAATGGGTGATCTTCATCATTTTGAGTGTATATGATCTTTATTTGATCATGGAAGAAGGTTGAAGTTCATAAAAATCAAGAATTTAGGGTTTTTGCAAATGTTGACTTTTTGGGCATAGTTGACTTTTCAAGAATGCATCATTTTAGGTCATTTTTCAAGCCTTGATTCTTGATCCAAAAAGGCTTCGAATGGAAAAACTTTGGTCATGAAAGTTGTAGATCTCATCTTTCCCTTTTCAAAAAGTACAAGAACATGATCAAACTCTTCTTGGATCAAAAGTTATGGCAAGGCAAAGTTGGCTAAAATCATTAATTTTCAAGGCATGCTTCAAATGGAAATTTTGCAAAGTCATGAACCAATGCACTATGTGACCTCTAATTCATCTCAAACCAGCACACAAACTTTCTCTAAGCCACAAAATCAGATTTTGAACCAAGATCACATGTGTTTAGTTCATGTAACAAGGCATTTTTATCATGTGAACCATAAAGTAACCAAGTTGCAAAACTCATGATCATGCTTCACCAACTTGCTGCATTGGTCCTTGAATCAAGCTGGCCTCACACACTCACCATGCTGCGCCAGCCCTAGCCTTTGTACTTGCCTAGAGTGAAGCCATACTTGCCTTACACAAAAGTTGACATTTTGGCAAAAGTAGCCACACCTATCACAGCAGGCCAAGTCACATCAACTGACCAATAGGCTTTGTTTATGTGGATCAAATGCTGGCCATAACACACTTCAAGCAAGGCTGAAGCTCATACATTCCACACATTCACAAAAACACACCACATTGCATTTTCTATCGAATCTGCTTATACAGCCATAAAACACTTCAACCATCTTCACCAATCATCTCACCTTGCTCCATAGACCACCCAGCAACCAAGAACCAAGCCTGAAACAGCAAGAACACTCCATTGCCATTTCTCCCCTCAAGCTGCAGATTCATTCGAATCTCTCACCACAGCTCTCAAACACCAAAACAAACACCTCAGATCTTCTCTACTCATTGTCCTGATCACATAGAACCCATCACCATGACCTGAAACTGCCTAAAACTCCATTGCCATTTTTGACTGAGCTTGAGCAGAAGCTTTCGAAACTCACTATCCAGCCAACTTAAATCCTCTTTGAGCATTCAAACATCTTCTGGGGACCAAGTGGAGGAGTTTGCACTGAAGGAAGTGGCCAAAAAGTCTTCAAACTGAAAGCTTCAAATCTCAGGTAGCTTGAAAATTATTTTTCCAGAAATCAGTTTTCTTGTTACAAACTTGTTCTATATGCTTCACTGATCATCCTGGTATCATTGGTTTTGAAAATGGCTTTGATTTGAGAGTTTAATTTGTCTCTGAAGCTTGCGTGCCCTAGTTTTTCTTTCTTTCGATTCAGCTTGTTTAGGAAGAATAAATTTGTTTTGAGAGAGGGGTTTGATTCGTGAGAGGCTGGAGATCATTTCCCAATTCATAGATTTTGTTTTTGTTACGTTTTGAGGGGTTTTGAGGTTTCTCAGGTGAGAGCTGGCCGGAGAAGACGACCGGAAGTCTTCTCCGGCAGCCTGAAAGTAATTAGTGGGGTTAATTAGGGTTAGGGCAAAGTTTGAATGTGAGCCACTGGATTTCATCTCCCGCGCGCGTACGAAGGGTCAGGATCATTTCATTAAGTGATAATCAGGATTAATTAGATTAATTAATTGAAATTAGGAAGTTTGAATTTCAGCCTTTGATCTGCGCGCGCAGTCAACAAGGCTTTTCCCAGTTCAAATCTCCACCCTTAGATCTGCTTACTTTCCTTTTTTCTTATTTTTATTTCATTATTTGTCATTTAATTTGCATAATTTATTAAAAATAGTAAAAATTGTTTAAAAATTATGAAATTTTTTATCCTGAATTTCCTTAATTTTTATGACACAAAAATATTTTTATTTTCATTTTTAGCATTAAAAAAGTATTTTTAAATATTTAAAAGATTATTTTTAATTGATTAATGGAAATTAATTTATTAAAAATACTTTTAGGTATTTAAAAATCACCAAAAAATTCATGAAATGTTCTAAGACATTTAGAAACATTGTCCAACCTTCAAACCAAATTTCTTTTTTGATCTTGATGCATTTTAAGAATTTTTCATTGAATTAAATCATATTTTGTGCATTATTTTGATCATAAATTCAAAAATTCATTTCTGCCAATTGGAGAAGGTTGAGACATTGATTCTTCTTGCATTGTGTTATGTTTAGCATGTAGTTTCTAGGGTAAAATGGTCATGATTTGATCTTGCATTTTTCAATTTGTTTGGCATTTCTTTTGTTAAGAACCCTAAAAAACCTTAATAACTTAGAAAATTCATAACTCAAGTTTGGTTAAGAGTTGGGACCTCCCCTTTGGACCTTGGTTTAGTATAGGTTTAGGGTTTCTTTGGGTAGCATTTTCCATTTTTTATCTTAGGGTTTGCTTCTGTTTTGGGTTTTTGTTTGATGTTTGATCCATGAACCCTAATTTGGGCTTTCTCTTGCATCCTTCTTGCATTTCCTTGCATAACATGACTTGTCTTTGCATTTTGTGCATTCTTGTGATTCATTTGGCATCTTAAGACATATAGAAAGCATCTTTGATCATTGCATCTCATATTTGCCATGTCATTTGTCTTGTATGCTTCATAACTTTCCATGCTTGTTCATGCTCTTTAGCTTGCATCATTTGCATTCATGATCTTGTATGAACATCTCCATGCCTTGCCTCATGTTTGCAGCATCTCATAGCATCATAATCATCATTAACATGCTTCTGGTTTTGTCTAGCATCATACCATTTCATCTCATCTTGCATTGCATTGCATTTCTTTCTAACATTTCAGGTGGTAAGTAACTTGGGAAGTGAATTTGCCTTCACTTCTCATAACTTTTCTTTTCATCTCTCTTGCATCCATTGCTGCATTTCTATTTGTGTTTGAGTTTGAGCTTGCTCATTCTTCTTCCTCCCACTTTCTTTCTTCAAGTGACTTGACTCCTTGAATGAAGCAAGTCACTTTGCTTCTCTTAATCTTATTCATCTGCTTCCTAGTGGCTCCTCTGAAGATTGTTCTTGAAAACCTCACAAACCTTAGGATCAACCAAGCATGACAATGAATTAGGGTTTTGATTAGTCTCCCCTCTTAGTTTTCACCTTTGTGTCTCTCTTTGAGTCTTCTCTTCTCATCTCATAATCAGGGACTAAACCCTAAAGGCTTTAAGACTTTGTGGTTAGGGTTATGCCTGCATCCTTATCTTAGGATGGAGTGTATAACTTTAATCCTAAGTCTTGAACCCTTAAGGTGTTTAAATCTCTTAATCAATTCATTTAATAAGTATCAAGACATCACACTTGTAACTTGGGCCTTGCATTAGGGTTCTAATTCTTCCTTAAGTGGTTAAGAAGGACTAACCCTAGTGTTAATGGACAAGTCCCCCTCAAGTTGTCTTACAAACAATAAAACTCACTTCATCATCATACCATTAAATAAAATCCACTTAATCAAAGGCTTGTTTTGTCATGAGTTTAATCCCTAATCATGGATTAAGTTGAGGAGCTTTCCTCAGCTTAGACATTCTCATCTATCATCCTTCTTTTAGGATGGTGTAATGAGTCTGTTTAATCCATGATTATGGCTTAACCTCATTACTCAACACTAAACAAAATCACAAAAACATCTAAATAATCACAAGTAGGTTAATGATCTTAATCCTACATCAAAGGTGATTAAGTGTGAGAATCTGACTTCACACTTAAGGTATTCTCATTACCCCTAATCAGAGGGAAGATGTGATGAGTTTACTAACCCATTGGTTTAGGCTTAAGCTCATTATCCTATGACAAACTTTCACAAGCAATAAAAGACTGAAAATCTCAAAAACAAACAATAATCGTCTCCTTCGGGATTCTTTTCTCATCACCTTCACTCACAATCGAGAACTCGCTCCTTCCGTCTAATGCAAGACAGTTTGCACCTGAGCCAGACAGGTCATACACTTGAGCATAGATAAGCAAGCAGTTCATCAGTCAATCCTTTCAGTCTCTTTGGGTCGAACTACGGTGTTCTGACTTCCTCATTGCACGAGAGGATACGTAGGCATAACTTAACAGTTATCGAACAAAAGTCTCTGTACATTCCCCCTCTTTCAGTATCATTCTTTAGCCTCATTATCATGAGCATTTCACTCCTATCTTTACACTGACACTGTACATTTATACACTTCACACTTCTTTTACACTGACACCTGTACATCCTTTTCCAGCTCTTTTATACACAGATTGCACTGACACTACCCCTTTAAAACACAAATCTTTAAGCGTGGATCCCGTCGAGTACGACGGACAATCTGGGTGCTAATACCTTCCCAGGTTGTAACCAACCCCCTTTCTCAGTCTCTCTGGTTCGCAAACCGTCTTATCCATCTTTTTCTAGGTCTATGCAGCATTGCCTTTCCTCCGGGATAAAAATGCCTAGCTGGCGACTCTATTCATCTCCAGTGAGTTCACGGCTGTGTGTTCTCACTGTTCCCTCTCGCCGACCGTTCACGCTTGTACCTGGATGCTAATCTTCGGGAGCGACAATAAGCTTGATCAAGAATCTTCTGCAAAGACTGCCTATGAGCCTCAGAGCACATCAAAAGTGATAAAACTGATATCTTCGACGGAGTATGCAACAACTGCTCAGTGACGTTGTACTCGCTTTTCTTTATCAATTTTAACACCTCATCTTCACTATTACCAGATTGGCATGATTGGGCAATGTCGCTCCCACCAAATGACACCTGGTCAGAAGGGGTACAGACGCGAATGGTCGGCGAAAGGAGAATGAAATGAATAGAGTCGCCAGCTAGGCATTTTTATCCCGAAGGAAAGGTAATGCTGCATAAACCTAGAAAGATATGGATAAGACGGTTGCGAACCAGAGAGACTGAGAAAGGGGGTTGGTTACAACCTGGGAAGGTATTAGCACCCAGATTGTCCGTCGTACTCGACGGGATCCACGCTTAAAAGATTTGTGTTTTAAAGGGGTAGTGTCAGTGCAATCTGTGTATCAAAGCTGGAAAGAATGCAAGTGTTAGTGTAAAAGAAATGTGAAGTGAGATATGTGAAGTGTAAGAAATGAATGGAATGCTCAAGAATATGAGGCTAAAAGAATGATACTGGAAAGAGGAGGAATATACAGAGACTTTTGTTCGATAACTGTTAAGTTATGCCTACGTATCCTCTCGTGCAATGAGGAAGTCAGAACACCGTAGTTCGACCCAAAGAGACTGAAAGATGAATTGACTTGTGAACTGCTTGCTTGTCTATGCTCAAGTGTATGACCTGTCTGGCTCAGGTGCAAACTGTCTTGCATTAGACGGAAGAAGCAAGTTCTCGTTTATGAGTGAATGAGATGAGAAAAGAATCCCGAAGGAGAAGATCATTGTTTGTTTTTGAATTTTCAATCTTTTATTGCTTTTTGAGGTTTGTCATAAGTTAATGAGCTTAAGCCTAAGCCAATGGGTTAGTAAACTCATCACATCTTCCCTCTGATTAGGGGTAATGAGAATACCTTAAGTGTGAAGTCAGCTTCTCACACTTAATCACCATGGTATAGGATTAAGATCATTAACCTACTTGTGATTATTTAGATGTTTTTGGTGTTTTTGTTTAGTGTTAAGTAATGAGATTAAGCCATAATCAAAGATTAAACAGACTCATTACACCATCCTAATAGAAGGATAATAGATGAGAGTGTTTAAGCTGAGGAAAGCTCCTCAACTTAATCCATGATTAGGGATTAACTTCATGACAAAACAAAGGCTTTATTAAAGTGGATTTTAGTTAATGATAAGATGAAGAAATGAGTTTTAGGGTTTGTAAGACAACTTGAGGGGGACTTGTCCATTAACACTAGGGTTAGTCCTTCTTAACCAATTAAGGAAGAATTAGAACCCTAATGCAAGGCCCAAGTTACAAGTTTGATGTCTTGATGATTATTAAGTGAATTGATTAAAGGATTTAAACACATTAAGGGTTTAACACTTAGGATTAAAGTTATACACTCCATCCTAATAGAAGGATGCAGGCATAAGCTTAATCACAAAGCCTTAAAACCTTTAGGGTTTAGTCCTTGATTATGAGATGAGAAGAGAAGACTCAATGATGACACAAAGGTAAAAGCTAAATGGGGGACTAATCATACCCTAATTATTATCATGCTTGGTTGTTCCTAAGGTTTGTGAGGTTTACAAGAAAGATCTCCAAAGAAACCACCAGGAAGCAGATGAAAGGAGCAAAGAGAAGCAAAACAACTTGCTTCACTTAAGAAGTCAAGTTGCTTGAAGAAAGAAGGTAAGATGAACAAGAATGAGCAAGCTCAATCTCAAGCACAATACAAAATGCAGCAATGATGCATAAGAGAGGTGAAAAGAGATTGTGAGAAGTGAAGGCAAATTCACTTCTCAAAGTAACTTACCACCTGAAAAGTTAGTGAAAGGAATGAAATGCAATGCAAATGAGATGAAATGGCATGATGCAAACCAAAACCAGAAGCATGAGTATGATGCTAATGATGCTATGAGATGATGCAAACATGAGGCAAGGCATAAGAATGATCATACAAGCATATGGATGCAAGAGAAGCATGCTTAGAAACATGAATGTTCATGAAAAGTTATGGAATGCAAATGACACACAAAATGGCAAATGAATGATGAAATGATCAAACATGATTCTAACATGTCCTAAGATGTGTTATGAATCAAATGGATGCACAAAATGTCATGGCAAGTCATGGTATGCAAGCAAATGGAAGATGGATGCAAAGGAAAGCTCAAATTAGGGTTTATGATCAATGCACAAAACAAAAATCAAAACCAGAAGCAAACACCATGATAAAAATTTGAAAATGCACTCAAAGGAAACCTAAACGTATACAAACTCACTGCCCAAAGGAGGGGATCCAACTCTTAACCTAATGAGAGTTATGAATTTCCTAAGATTGCTAGGGTTTTAAGGTACCTTGTCAAGAAAAATGCCAAACAAAAAGGAAATGCAAGATCAATTCATGCCAATTTAATCCTATAAACTACATGCTATACAAGATGCAATGCAAGAAGAATCATTGTCCAACTCTTAAAGGCTAGGCAGAAATGAATTTTTGAAGATTGAATCAAAATAATGCCTTGAAATGAAATTAATTCCATTGAAAATTGTCAAAAGGCATCAAAATCAAAAAAGAAATTTGGTTTGAGAGTTGGACAATGTTTCTAAATGATTTTAAATGCTTCATGAATTTTTTTGTGATTTTTAAATACCTAAAAGCATTTTTAATTAATTAATTCTCATTAACTAATTAAAATAAACTCTTAAATGATTTAAAAATATTTTTTAATGTAAAAAATAAAAATAAAAATGTTTTTGTGTTCTGAAAATTAATAAAAGCTTGAATAAAAATTTTCAGAATTTTTGAACAATTTTTGCTATTTTTAATAAAATATACAAAACAAATGAAATTAAATGAAATAAAAATAGAATAAAATGAGAAGTAATCAGAATCAAGGGCCAGCATTTGAATGGATTGCGCGCGCATTGACTGGCGCCAGATCCTGTGGTCTATATTCAAACTGACCTAATTAAAATAAACTGAATTAATTAATCTAATTAAAAATGATTAGGGTTTTAATGAGAGATCCTGTCCATTCAATCGCGCGCGAGTCAGCCCTAGTCAACCCATTCTACGCTCCACATTCAAACTTCATTAATGACACAGATTAACCCTAAACAAATTCAGGTGGCCGGAGAAGACTTCCGGTCGTCTTCTCCGGCGAGACCTCTGACCTAACTCTCTCAAAACCTCACCAAATCCTGCCAAAACCTCCAGATCAACTCATCTAAACCTCCTAAACAACAATCCAGCCATAAAATTCATTTCTTTTTCGTGAATCATGAAGAACAAACAGAAATCAAATTTACGGGCAAAGTTTCAGGCAAGCCATACATCCTCAAAACTCAATCATTTTCAAAAATAAAAGGTTCAGTGAACTCAGGGAAGCATGTAGATCATTTTAGAAACAAAAGATATGAGTTCTGGAAAAATGAATTTCCAAGGCTACCTGAATCGAAGCTTTCAAATCAGGGACTTTCTGGCCAGTTTCTTGCTTCTAACCAACTCCAATGGACCTCCTGAGAAGCTTGCAATGCTTGTTTGAAGTTTATGGTGGCTGATTGGAGAGTTTGCAGAAGTTCTGTTCAAAGAGGGGCAGAAATCGTGTTTTGATTTCAGTGGATTTTAGGGCAAAGTGAGGGCAGGGAAATGATCAGGGGAGTGTGCTGAGATGTTTTGTGAAGTTTGTTTGAATGTTTGATGCTTGTGGAATCAGTTTCGAATGGTTTTGCAAGTTGGAGCAATTTTGATAACTATGGCTTGGAGTGTGTTTCAGCATGAGTTGTATGGTGTGTTATGCTGGCTTTGGTCCACTTATCACAACTAGAGAGGTCAGAGGAGTTGGTGTGCCCTATTGTGATTGGTATGGGTCTTTGGCCAAAATGTCAAACTTTGTGTAAGAGAAGCATGGGCTCATAGCTAGCCAAGGACAAATGGGGTGTCCTGCGCAGCAAGAAGTGTGGAGAGCCCTAGGATCAATTATGAAGTCAGCAAGCAAGTGGATTAGGGTTTGAGTGAGGTTTTGCAACTTGCTTCATCCTTAGCCCTTTTGAAATTTCTTGTTCCACAAGTCACAAAAATGAGCAAACTCTTGGTGAATTCTGATCTTTAGGCATTGGTTCATGTTTGTATGAAGATTAGAAGTTCATTTGGTAGCAAAATTTGCCTTGGCAAGTGATTTTGCAACTTTGCCTCTTTGGTAGAAAACTTCAAATTATGTGATTTTAGCCAACTTTGACAAGCCATAACTTTTGATCCAAAATGAATTAGGTCAAGTTCTTGTACTTTTTGAAAAGGGAATGATCCATTCTACAACTTTCATGACCAAAGTTTTTCCATTTGAAGCATTTTTGAATCAAAAAGCAAGGGTTGAAAAAGTTTCCCAAAATGGCAATTTCATTAAAAGTCAAACTTTCCCAAAAAGTCAACTTTGCAAATGACTTGAAATTATTAAATTTTGTGAACTTTCAACATCTTCTATGATCTAATAAAGATCATACACAATCAAAATGATGAAGAACACCCTTTGGTTGGGTCATTGGGGGCCTCAGATGCCCTGATTTTGCTCTGACTTGCTTAGAAAGTCAACCTTTGATCAGATGACTTCCCCATTGAATTTATTCATGAAAATTGATATGCATGCTTCCTATACCATATAGAGACCAATAGAAACAAGAATGACCAAGAAATTTGGAGTTATGGCCTCTGAAACCAAAACCCTAATTCTAGGTCATCTGTGCAGTCAAACCTGACCCTGCTTCCATACCATTCTCAGTTCTTGTGATTCTTTGACATTCTTGACTTTGAAAGGATATAATATGATGCTTGAACATACATGGACCCCTTTGAAGTGATTAATGACCTTTGGAGTGGCTCAAGAAGCTCTTGGATTGCTCAGATCACAAACCCTAGATGCGGATGACTTTGAGACAATGCAGTGAATCAAAAATGTGATATGAGATGGTATGATTGAGTTTATGCATATGAAGAGATCACAAGCCATGGTGTGAATGGGTGAGGGCAAATTTGGGGTGAGTACAGCTGCCCCTATTCAAACATGAGTTAGCTGTGCAGGATGTAAGCGACGGCTTATCAGGCAAACAAGATAACTTGTGGTTGAATACCCAAGACAGTCCAAAATTTGCACTCACAGAATGAAGAAGAAAAGGGATATAGATTGTAAAAGGAAAACAAAGTATAATATAAAGTGTGGGTGACGGATAATGACCGCCGGGCAAAGGGTGACTGCTGGGGAAAGAGCAATGACGGGGACGGCCGACATGCTGGGGAAAATGCGGGAAATAAAGCAAAGACGGGGACGGCCGCCTAGCTGGGGATATGAGAGATTATGATGGGGACGGCCACCAAGACTCTTTGGGGGATTATAGGTAAAAATAAATGATGAGATACGGTCATCAGGTTCATAAAGTAATGCAAACAACGATGGGGACGACCATCGGGCTAAACTGATGAAGGACGATCATCAGGAAAAGGAAAGGGACCACGACGGGGACGGCCATCGGGTTAAAGAATAAATGAAATAATGATGAGGGACGGTCACCAAAGGTGAAGGACGGTCACCTAGAAGGGGACGGCTGCTCTGAGGGGGATAAGATGAGGGACGGTCATCTAAGGTGAAGGACGATCACCTGGCAGGGTACGGCTGCCGAAAATATCGCGACATAGGACGAATGCCGGATAAAAGGTCGACGATGGGGACGGCCATCGGACGAGCATGATGAAGGACGATCATCAAGAGGTGAAGGACGATCACCTAGCAGGGGACGGCTGCTCTCAAGGTTTATCATGACATAGGACGAATGTCAGATAAAAAAGATCAACGATGGGGACGGCCATCGGATAAAATGATGAAGGACGATCATCAAGAGGTGAAGGACGATCACCTAGCAGGGGACGGCTGCCAAATATCAAGACACAGGACGAATGCCGGATAAAAAGGATCAACGATGGGGACGGCCATCGGATGAGCATGATGAAGGACGATCATCAAGAGGTGAAGGACGATCACCTAGCAGGGTACGACTGCTCTCAGGGTTTATCATGACATAGGACGAATGTCAGATAGAAAAGAAATCTTGCTTTGCTGGCGACCTACTGGGGAATAGTAAACACGGACGAGTGTTTATATCCAACAAAAGAAAATGAAAGGTATAAGTGTTTTGACGTTGTGTATAGATTAAAGATGCGGATGAGCATCCCTAAGACTTCGATACGGACGAGTATCAGGCAGAAACAAATACTGACACGTGTTCAGAGATGATGATACGGGCGAGTATCAACTGGTTAACAAGGAACACGGACAAGTGTCGAATCTGAGGGGACTCTTCTGGGGAAAAGTAGACACAGACGAGTGTCTAAATTCAAGAAGACAAGAGTGTTTGACACAGTGTATGGATTAAAGATGCGGACGAGCATCCCTAAGACTATGATACGGACGAGTATCAGGTAGAAACAAACGCTTGACGCATGTTCTGAGATGATGGTACGGGCGAGTACCAACTGGTTAACAAAGAGCACGGACGAGTGTCGAATCTGAGGGGTTTTGAGTGATATATACAAGATACAAACGAGTATCTATATGAGTGAAAACAGGAGTAATAAGTATGAGTGGTGTAAGGACAAGTGTCTAACTTGCTGGGGAGAGTGACAAGGACGAGTGTCAAGAGGTATATTATAAACAAGTATATGCTTTACCAAGTGTTTAGGTAATTATGTCGGGGAAAGTGACACGGACGGATGTCAAGAAGGTTATATATATATATATATATATATATATATATATATATATATATATATATATGTATCTGCGAGTGCAAAGGGGACGCTTTGGCTTTCTACTAGGGATATGACACGGACGGGTGTCAGGAAAGATATGTAAGTGCCTGTTTGTAAAGAATGCTCGGACGACTTTACTGGGGAATGATGACACGGACGGGTGCCACAAGGAGTATGTACTGGTGTTTGTGGGTGTAGGGTAAATGCTTTAGCTTTCTGCTGGGGAATCTGGGGAGCATTCTGTATATTGTTGATGGATTGTCATTATTCACAAGTGTTTGATTCAGAACATGGCTTATGATTATGCAATATGTTTGATTTTTGCTGTAATGCTCCGTATTAGACGGAATGCTACGCTTCGTGGGGGGTAAGTATGATGCGAATGCTATGATTATACAAAGATGCTGATCCGGGACCCTGATCTCGTTGCTGCAAAGGTCTCTGGTTGATCTGCTTGAAGCGGACATCCCAGCTGGGAGTGAGATCATTGGTAGATCTAACGTATATGATTCTGCTTGGGGAAATAGGTCAATGATAGACCTATTCCAGTAAATGAAGGACCCAGCTGGGGTTTGTAGAAGCCTTCGTCACTCTATTGTGATTCCTTCACGCGTTGCTCTTCCGGGTAGAGGCTGAAGCTCTGTGGGGAGATGGTTTCCCGGCCTTTGCACTTGACTGTGGAGGAATAGTAAAATGGCAACTCGGCTGGGGGAGAAGAAAGACCATGGGAAGGTCTTCCTGGGGATTTCTGCAAGGGGCCTGCTGAGGATGATGCTGGAGGACTCAGCTGGGGAGAAACCATCTCCGGTGCTGAGTGGATAATGATTTTCCAGCTCGCTGGGGTGAAGCTTACATGCCCCACGTTGCGTTTTAAATACCTGCAATCCTGCAAAGACAGAGAAACGCACAAGTAATCCCGAGGTATCCCTTACCGGATTCCGTCGTAGGAGTTCAGACACTCCCGGGAGTAAATATATTTCCTGCAAGCACGTATTCTTCAGAAGAGAAGCATCTGTATTTATGCAACCAGTATCTTAAAGACATCGGACATTTGCAAATGAAAATAAAATGTACGAGACGAGACATGACTGAAAATCTGATCTATTAATTCGTATGCCCTGAATTGGCAAGATACAATCAAAGAAACATATCCCCTAAAATGAGGAGATTGTTACAAATTGAGAAACAAAATATTGGAAATGTTGATGACGCTTCAAGGAGCTTCCCTTTTGCTATGACTCGTATGACATTTGACGTTCTTCTAGTCTTGCTTTCTGAAGAAGGCTGATTCTGAAAGAGGCTTGATCCTTTCGAAGCATACCAAGTTGTAAGTGATATAGATGAATTCAGAATGCAGTTGTTCGCTTATTCCCTTATTTTGCATGGATCGCCCTTTCGGGTTTTCAATCCATCGGGATACCCATTTTTTCCTGAGTTGTCCAATGCGGCTTTTCAACTCAGCGGGTGTACATCTTTTTGTTTATTTTCCCTTATTTTTGCCCGAGTCTTTATTCTGTTTTTGACTCGCCGGGATGCCCTATTTTTGCCTGGACTTACATTCTGTTTTTATGTCCAGCGGGTCATTTTTATGCGAAGTATTTTTTAACTGCATCTGAATTCACAGGGGACGGAAAGTCTTCACCATCCATAGTGCTGAGCATGAGTGCTCCACCGGAAAAAACTTTCTTTACTACGAATGGTCCTTCATAGTTTGGAGTCCACTTGCCCCTGTGGTCTGTATGAGGAGGGAGGAGTCTTTTCAGCACAAGATCTCCTACTTGGTACTCTCGGAGCCTGACTTTCTGATCGAAGGCTTTCTTCATTCTTTTCTGATACAACTGCCCATGACAGATTGCAGCCAATCTTTTCTCTTCAATCAGACTTAGTTGTTCGTATCGGGATCGGACCCATTCTGCTTCGTTCAGCTTAACATCCATCAGTACCCGTAAGGAGGGTAATTCAACTTCAACAGGTAGGACTGCTTCCATACCATACACAAGCTGATACGGTGTTGCCCCAGTGGATGTCCTGATTGACGTACGGTACCCATGCAAGGCAAACGGTAGCATTTCATGCCAGTCTTTGTAGGTGACTACCATCTTCTGCACAATCTTCTTGATATTCTTATTAGCTGCCTCAACAACGCCGTTCATTTTTGGCCTGTAAGGAGAAGAATTGTGGTGTTGGATCTTGAAGTCCCGGCATAGTTCTGCCATCATTTTGTTATTTAAGTTAGAGCCATTATCAGTAATGATTCGCTCGGGAACTCCGTACCGACAGATGATATCTCTCTTCAGAAATCGGGTTACTACCTGCCTTGTAACTTTTGCATAGGAAGCTGCTTCAACCCATTTGGTAAAATAGTCAATGGCAACCAGGATGAATCTGTGGCCGTTTGAAGTCGTCGGTTCAATCTTGCCAATCATATCAATGCCCCACATGGCAAAGGGCCAGGGTGAAGACATCACATTCAGAGGATTGGGAGGCACATGCACCTTATCCGCATAGATCTGGCATTTATGGCATTTTCTGGCATAGGCACAACAGTCGGCATCCATTGTGATCCAGTAATAGCCTGATCTTAACAACTTTTTAGCCATGGCATGCCCTCCTGCGTGGGTACCAAAGGATCCTTCGTGCACCTCGTGCATTAACAAGTTTGCTTTTGTTCTATCAACGCATCTGAGGAGTACCATATCAAAGTTTCTCTTGTACAGGGAACCATCAGCGTTCAGAAAGAAACTACCAGCAAGCCTTCTTAGAGTCTTCTTATCATTGGAAGATGCCCCAGGTGGGTATGTTTGATCCTCCAAGAAGCACTTAATGTCATGGAACCAAGGCTTATCATTTTTGACAACGTCTGCTGCAAATACATATGCTGGTCTGTCAAGTCTGGACACTGAAATCCGAGCCACAAAGTTGGCAGCTTGAACTTTGATCATGGATGAAATAGTAGCCAGAGCATCTGCAAACTGATTTTCGTCCCGGGGAATATACTCAAGCTTGACCGTTGTAAAGAAAGTCAATAACCTCCTTGTATAATCCCTGTAAGGTATCAGATGATCCTGGTGTGTGTACCATTTGCCGTTGGTTTGATTAACTACCAGAGCTGAATCTCCGAACACAGTCAATGTCTTGATCCTGAGGTTAATGGCTTCCTCAAGACCCATAATGCAAGCTTCGTATTCAGCCTCGTTGTTAGTGCAGTTAAGGGTGAGTTTTGCCGAGAAAGGCATGTGAACTCCCTTAGGTGTAATGAGTACTGCACCAACACCACGACCATTCATATTAACAGCCCCATCAAACATCATACTCCATTCTTCTTCCAGGTCAGGCCCTTCAGTGTGAATAGGCTCTTCATGATCTTTCGCTTTTATGAACATGATGTCGTCATCAGGGAAGTCAAATCTCATAGGCTGGTAATCATCAATAGGTTGCTCAGCAAGATAATCAGACAATACACTGCCCTTGATGGCTTTCTGAGATGTGTACTGGATGTCATATTCTGTGAGGATCATCTGCCATCTTGCAACCCGTCCGGTAAGAGTTGGCTTCTCAAAAATGTACTTAACCGGGTCCATCTTTGATATCAATAAAGTAGTGTGGGTCAACATATACTGTCTCAGTCGGCGAGCAGCCCACGCTAAAGCACAGCAAGTTTTCTCGAGCAGTGAATAACGTTGTTCACAGTCGGTAAACTTTTTGCTCAGGTAGTAAATTGCATACTCTTTTCGACCAGACTCGTCATGCTGGCCCAGCACACACCCCATTGACTCTTCTAATACTGTCAAGTACATTATCAGAGGTCTTCCTTCGACTGGAGGCATAAGGATTGGGGGTTCCTGTAAGTATTCTTTAATCTTGTCAAAAGCCCTCTAGCAGTCTTCGTTCCACCTGACCGTCTGTTCTTTTCTTAACAGCTTGAACAAGGGTTCACAGGTTGCTGTAAGGTGAGATATGAACCTTGAAATGTAGTTCAATCTACCTAGAAACCCTCGAACTTCTTTCTCAGTCTTCGGTGCAGGCATTTCTTGAATGGCTTTGACTTTATCAGGGTCAACTTCAATCCCTTTCTCGCTTACAATAAATCCCAGCAGCTTACCAGATCGCACCCCGAATGTGCACTTGTTAGGGTTCAATTTCAGTTGGTACTTCCTCAGACGCTTGAATAGCTTCAACAGATTTACCAGGTGGTCTTCTTCTGTGAGGGACTTGGCAATCATGTCATCCACATAACATTCAATTTCTTTATGGATCATGTCGTGGAATAATGTTACCATAGCTCGTTGATACGTTGCACCAGCATTCTTTAGTCCGAATGGCATCACCTTATAACAGAACATGCCCCAGGGTGTGATGAAAGTTTTCTTCTCCATGTCTTCAGGTGACATCTTGATCTGATTGTATCCTGAAAATCCGTCCATGAAGGAGAACACCGAGAACTGAGCCGTATTGTCAACCAGTACATCAATGTGAGGTAATGGAAAATCATCTTTCGGGTTGGCTCTATTCAGATCCCGGTAGTCAACACACATTCTCACTTTGCCGTCTTTCTTAGGCACAGGTACAATATTAGCAACCCACGGCGGATAGCTAGTTACAGCAAGGAACCCGGCGTCCCACTGCTTTTGCACCTCTTCCTTTATCTTCATTGCCATATCTGGGCGAGTACGGCGCAGGTTCTGTTTTACTGGCGGGCAGTCCTCTTTCAAAGGCAGCTTGTGCATGACAATATCGGTGTCCAACCCTGGCATGTCCTGATAAGACCAAGCGAACACATCCACATACTCCCGAAGCATATCAATCAGTTGCTCTTTCACTGAATCTTATAGGCAGGCCCCGATCTTAACCTCTTTCACGTCTTCTTCCGAACCAAGATTAATCGTTTCAATCTCCTCCTGATGAGGAGTGATAACATTCTCCTCTTGCCTTAACAGCCTGGCTAGCTCTTCAGGAAGCTCATAATCTTCTTCAACCCCTTCATCAGCTTGATTGATTGGATTGTCAAAGTCATACGAAGTCATAGCTGCGTTGTTGTCGGTGCAGTCTGGAAGGCACTCTCTGCAAGGGTTTAGATTGTTCATTTTAGTGATTGATTTTAATCTTGTTTTAGAAAAAAGTGAAATGAAGTTTATCATCTTGGAAAACATTTCCATTTTTATTTTTGTACAAAAAGAAAAAAATGAAAAACAGTGAGCAGAAAAGAAAAAGACTCATTTGCAAAAGACGTCTGATATTCATTGATTGATCTGTTTGCACAAAATTACAAGATGGCCCGATTACAAAATGAGTCTTGTCATCTTGGGCAAGATGCAAGACTTGATGCATGCCTAAAAAATACAGGAAATAATAATTACTCTGCAGGAGTAACCCTTATAATTTCCTGGGAAGACCAGTTTGAGATACGGCTCCCCGGGATCCTTGGACGTATCTAGCTTTCCAGGTTGCGCTCATCTTCCGACTCATCTTCCAAGTTGTTTACTGCATCAGGGGTGAGCATCCCCCCACTGATAAAACTGGGCTTCTTAGCAGCCTCTGATTGATCTTGTTGAGTTGGTTTGTAACCCAACCCAAATCTGTCCTCCTTCTTCTCCACAGGAAATAGCTTGCCCCAGCCTTGGGCAGTCCCTTCTTCAACAACCTTCCTGGCTTGCTGATAAGATGTCATGGAGGTTCCAAGTACAGCAGATGCTTCATTTATATTCAGGGCTTCAAATCCCTGGCTCATGGTTTCATGGATCTCTCCATCCATCTCAATGTATTTGTACATAGCCAGATGGCTAACAAAGATATCTTCTTCACCACAGATGGTGATGATCTGGCCCTCCCACTCGAATTTCAGCTTCTGGTGAAGGGTAGACGTAACTGCGCCAGCGGCATGGATCCAAGGTCTACCCAACAAACAGTTGTAGGCCGGCTGAATGTCCATCACATAGAAGGTAATTTTGAAGGTCTGTGGGCCAATCATCACAGGCAGATCAATCTCTCCTAGCACTGATCTCTTAGAGCCATCAAATGCTCTCACCACTAAATTACTTGGACGCAATGCCAAGCCATCATACTCCAGCTTCACCAAGGCTTTCTTTGGTAAAACATTGAGTGAAGACCCAGTGTCTACCAGTACATGTGATAGAACAGCACCCTTGCACTCCAGAGTGATGTGTAAAGCCTTGTTGTGGTTACATCCCTCAGTTGTTAAATCAGCATTGGTAAAACCCAATCCATGGCTGGTATTGACATTCGCTACCACGGTCTCCAGCTGATTAACGGTGATCTCCTCTGGCACATATGCTACGTGCAAGACTTTTAGTAATGCATTCCGGTGGGCTTCGGAACACATCAGCAGGGATAATATGGAGATTTTTTAGGGAGTTTGGTGAAGCTGATCCATCACTTTGTAATCACTCCTCTTTATAATTCTCATAAACTCGTCTACATCTTGTTCAAAAGATGTCTTCTGAGTTTCCTTGAGAATGGGTTCTTCAGATATTACACTTTTTCCCTTTGCTTTGGCAGCAGCTTCTGCTTTAGCATTAGGTCTTTGTGCTTGCGAGGCAAAAAGGCGTCCGCTTCTGGTGAAGCCTCCGCCTCCCTCGACATTATCAATCTGTGGAGAAGAGGTTGAAGAGTCAAAAGTGATTTTATCCCCATTGCAGTAAAGGTCAGAGCCATAATGCCAAGGGATGGCATTACTGCTTTCATATGGAACTGGTCCAGGTACCGTGATGGTAACCGGACTGACTGCAACAGAGGAGGGTGTTGAAATAGTGTGCGGATCGTAGTAGATGGTGACTGGTGACCTGGCAGGAGGTACCACTGTTTGTTGTTGAAAGTTGTTGTTTGGGGGAACATATGACGGATCATAATAAATGGTGACTGCTGAGATGTCTGTTGGCGTTGTAGAAGATTCCGTTGAATGAATGGGTGTTGATGTTGTAGAAGAGATGGTTGTTGATACCTGG
This sequence comes from Lathyrus aphaca, assembly GCA_963966055.1. Taxonomy (NCBI): domain Eukaryota; kingdom Viridiplantae; phylum Streptophyta; class Magnoliopsida; order Fabales; family Fabaceae; genus Lathyrus; species Lathyrus aphaca. Next base: position 295,997,492 of record OZ014519.1, on the reverse strand, counting down.
TTTGTTGAAGTGATAGATGAAGCATTTGTTGATGAAATTGAGGAATTACTTGGAATGATTGTCGTTGCAGTTGTAGAAGACTCAGGAATTGTTGTCAAAGAGATTGTTGGATTTGTAGGTGCTGATGTTGTGATTTGAAGTAGGCCACTCTAGATAAGACCACCTATGCCACTTCTCAAGTTATCACACCCGTTTACCGAAATGTTGCAATAACCACAACCGAGCTCACACCCGGGGAACATCTGGCATTCTAGGAGCTGAGCTTTAATTTCTACCAGAGGTGTCCGAATCTGCCCAACACTAGTTATTAAGAAAGACGGCTTATCTTCCTCAATAGCATTAATTCTTGGTCCTCCATGGTTGGGCATGGGATTCTTGTTGACATTTGGCAGGGGTGCAAAGTTTAGAGCTTTAGAATCTACCAAGTCTTGTACCTTCATTTGTAAAGCCCTGCATTTCTCTGTACTGTGGCCAGGTGCATTGGAATGGAAAGCACATCTGGCGTTAGCATCATAATTTCTTGGAAGACTGGAGGGATCTGGTGGTGCCAATGTCCTTAACTCAACTAAATTGAGCTTCAGGAGTTGTGGCAATAAAGCGGCATAAGGCATAGGGATTGGATCAATCACCCTATTGGCCTGAGATGGTCTCTGCTGAAAAGGTCTTTGTTGATTGTTGTTGCTGTTGTTGTTGTAGTTTCTCTGAGGCGGATATTGAACTTGTTGCTGGTAGTGGGGTTGTTGTTGTGGTTGATATGCTGGTTGCTGAGGAATCGGAGCTGGAATAGTGACAGCTGCCACTGACCTATGAACATACTGTGGTCTGCCCCTGTTGGCATGAATAACATTAGTCTCACCGGTTCTCCTAGGCCCCACAAAAGGTTTTCTGGGGTTGCTGGACGAGCTCGCACCATTATCAGAAATTTTGCCCATCTTTAATAGGCTTTCAATCCTTTCTCCAGCTATGACTACGTCAGCGAAGCTGGTGGAAGAAAAGGCAGCTAGCCTGTCAATATATGTCCCTTAGAGGGTATTCATAAACATGTCGGCCATTTCCCTTTCCGACATGGGTGGCTGGACAGCAGCAGCAAGCTGTCTCCACCTCTGGGCGTATTCCCGGAAGCTTTCTCTGGATGATTGAGACATTCCCATCAGGAGGGTCCTGTTAGGAGCCATGTCCAAGTTGTATTGGTACTGTCTGATGAAGGCCTCAGCTAGGTCCTTCCAGCATCTGATGGTTGCTCTGGTCAAGTGAGAGTACCATTCCCTTGAAGCCCCTGTCAAACTATCTTCAAAGTAAAACATCCATAGTTTTTCATCCATGGTGTATGCCTTCAGTCTCCCCAGAAAGGATTGTAAGTGGGTTCATGGACAGGCAGTTCCGTTGTACTTCTCGAAGCACGGGGGTTTAAACTTGTGGGGAATCCTTACCCCATCCACTAATCCCATATCCATGACATCAAAGCCCAGGGAATTCTGAGACTCCAGAGATCTCAATTTCTCAGCAATTTCATCAAGCCTCCTATCATAGGCTTCATCCCCAGCTCCCATCACAGTGAATTGATCCTCTTGGGGGTCTTCTTGTAATACTCTGCCCGCAGTAGCATTCCCTTGCACATTAGCAGGGATGTTGATCTCTGGATGAAGATGAGGCCCATACACTGGTGGATTAACATGAGGCTGAACCCTCTCATTGTTACTCGTTCCTCCAGTCCCCAGATGGGGTTCTTCCTGGGTCTGCCTCACTACCAATGCCCTTAATCTTTCTTGACTTTGAGCCAAGCCATTCATGACCTCCATGAACTGGGTCATCTGGTTTCTCATCTCCAGCCTCTCATTGGCCATTTGAGTCCTGACTTCTGTAAGATCCTGTTGTACTTGATCCATCTGTATACCCGGAAGGTTGTTGCGAGTAGGATATCTGTGCAGACGGTTGAGTGGAAACACCCGACGGCGAGCAATAATTCCTGAGATCACAACAGAGTTAGTAACAAACAAAACAAAAACCTACAAAACAAAACAAAATTTAGTATGCAAAGCAGTATGCTTATTTGTTTCCAAGGTATCCTGGCTTGGCATTTGGTTTTGACCTTTCCAGACCCCTGAGGAGGATGCTTTGATGTTGCTTGGGAGAAAGAGATTCAAATGAAACAAACTAATGAATATATTACAAAATGGTGAATCATACATAGTTTGTTTTTTACAACACATGCCCTCTGAGGGGTCAAAAATACAACATAAAAGAAAAGTACATGAAATGAAAGCAACAACAAGCAAAAAGTCAGACACCAAGACCAAACTCATCCTCCTTAACTTCCTTCAGAAGTGCTTCAGTTACAGGATCAGCTGGACGTTCTGTGAGGTTTCTGATAAGAAGATTCCTGGTGGCAATAGCAGTGGTCAGCTTCTTGTGCCTGTCTTGGTCCTTTGACCTCTTCACACCAGCCCTAAGCTTCAACTCTGAAATTTCCCTCTGGGCTTCTAGCAGAGCCTCCTGTTGCTTCTTTTCATTAGCCTCCAACTGCTCAATCTTGTCCTGGGTTCTCTTATCTTCCTGAGTGCGAGCTTCAGTGATCCTGACCCACCTAGCTTGACTTTCTTTTAGATAGAGATCAGTCCTAGCCTTCTGAAACCGGGCCTCTTTACAGGCATTCTTCAAAATCTGCTCTCCAGCTCTTGATTTCTTGATGTAGTCCTCTGCTTTTTCAATCTTGGCTAGATGCTCCACCTTAAGCTTTTCCAACCTTTCAATGTCCAGACGACCATCACTCCTCTCCCAGAGGGTCCTCTTCAGGGCTTGAGACAGATTCTCATTTCTTTCCTTTAGTTTCTCAAACTCTTCCAGGCTGACAGTGGCTGGAGGTGGTGCTGTGGATGGTCCAGGTGCATCCTCAATGGTGAAAGGCATCCCAGAAGTTTGAGCCCTAGCATGGGACCACTCATAATACTGAGCTGAGGCCACATTGTTGCATCTCCCAAGAATGGCCATCCCTTTGGTCTGGATGTTGTCCCAAGCCCAGGATGCTTGCCTGACAACAGCTAGATTAGGCTTTATCTCACAATAAAGGGTTTCAGCCAAGTCTTGTACTCTAGGAGGGTGAACCAAAGCATAGCCCAACTGTCTTTTGAATAGCAAAGGGTTGTAGTTGATGCAACCCTTCACTCCTATCAGAGGTACATTGGGGAACTGCCCACAACTAGTAATGATGTCCCTGCCTTTGGTGCTCTGGGTGCACCATCTGATGTCATCTGAGGTCAAAGCAATAAGTCTCCTAGCCCAATTCTTCTGTTGGTGAGGATTCAAGAAGGCATCAGTCTTGGGCAAGTGTTTGAGCAGCCAGGTATGGAACAGGGGAGCACAGCATCTCACCAACCTTCCTCTTTGCTTCTCATTCCTTTGGTGAACAGAGTAATAGAAATCTCCCAGTAATGTGGGCACTGGGTTCCTTAGAATGAAAAGATGAATGGCATTCTTGCTGACAAACTTGGGCTCATCTGCAAAAAGTATAACCCCATATACACTGAGGGCTAACAATGCACAAACTGCCTTCCATTCTCCCAAGGAGGCCTTCAGGATAGCCTGAGAGGTCAAGAAATCCAAGTGTAGACCAGAGATTCCAGCCTTTGTTGTCATGTTCTGCTCAATCAGAATAGGTTCCAGATACAGTGCCTTTGCCACTTCTTCATTGCTGGGAAGAACCATTTCTGGGTTGAAGGGGATACCACCCCTGATAGGCACTCCAATCAGTGATGAATACTCCTCCAACAGGGGTCCCAACTGAAAATTCTGGAAGGTGAAGCATCTCAAAGGAGGATCATAGAACTGTAGGCAAGTGTGAATCAAACTCCTCTGAGAAGGGTCCAAATCCATAACCACATCAAGGATGCCTCCATAATGTTCTCTGAATAGTGGGATATGATCTGGAGTGATAAGGGCCTGGACCTTCCTGATGCCAGTCAGCTCAGGCTCAAAGAAATGGTATGAGATGTTGCTCTTCTTGGGTGCCATATCTGCTGATGAAGAGCTGAGACAGATGTTGATGATGGAGACTAACACTGGAGATGAGCCACTGATAGGCTGATACTGGTGATGCAGGTGACTGAAGCAGGTAGCTGATGAAGGTAGCTGAAGCAGATAGCTGGTGAACAAAGGGCCTATGCAGATGAAGGGGTCAAAACCAAGCCAAATGTGATGTGGATACCCTGAAAAACAAATAAGCAAATGTTAAATGATGCAATGATGGTGTATGCAAATGATATGCAAGGGTTTGTGATCAAGCTGGATCTGATTACTGCCTTGATATAAGTCCATGTATGTCTAAGAAGTCCAGATGGAGGTTCATAAGTCCAGTAACCAAGGTGGGGGACTCAAATAAAGAGTCACATATCCAGGGTTAAATCACAAGAACTGTCCAAAGTGAAGCATTCTCAAACACAATAAGTATCAAGGTATGATGTGGCCAATGGTTCCTGCAAACCTGTAAACAGCCCAACCCCCTCACAGGTGATGTTCTAAAACAAGGATCTTCAAACTTGGATCAGTTATGAGAAGTGTAAACACTTCTAACCCGGAGGTACAGTGTTTACAATAACCATAAAAGATCCTCCTCTAATTCACCTCAGTTTCTGAAGGTCATAATAAAGGTCATCCAGACTTAGCAAGCTTCCCAGATAGCCCTAGCACTACAGGAGATCTGTAGCACAGAGTTCTCAAGAAGAAACCCATATCTGAATCGTGTTTCATATTCCCGCACCAGACCGAAATGGAATGGGAAAGAACATGAACCACTCTAGCCTATGTGTCACTCAGGTCCCAGGTATAGGACCTAAAACTCTCAATAGAACCCCACCCATCAAAACAACAAAATCAGATCCAGCCAGATAACAGTATGACAGTATGATGATATAAAGTTGTAAAGAAAGCAATAAATAACTGTACATAAAGCAAAAATAAATACAAATATATAAACACAATTAGCACATAACACCCCAGTAAACACAAATCAAACAAGCGCTAGGAGGAACCCACAAAAAGAACCAGAAGCCATGGTTACAGTATAAGGGTCCCCAGCAGAGTCGCCAAGATGTCGCTCCCACCAAATGACACCTGGTCAGAAGGGGTACAGACGCGAACGGTCGGAGAAAGGAGAATGAAATGAATAGAGTCGCCAGCTAGGCATTTTTATCCCGAAGGAAAGGTAATGCTGCATAAACCTAGAAAGATATGGATAAGACGGTTGCGAACCAGAGAGACTGAGAAAGGGGGTTGGTTACAACCTGGGAAGGTATTAGCACCCAGATTGTCCGTCGTACTCGACGGGATCCACGCTTAAAAGATTTGTGTTTTAAAGGGGTAGTGTCAGTGCAATATGTGTAACAAAGCTGGAAAGAATGCAAGTGTCAGTGTAAAAGAAATGTGAAGTGAGATATGTGAAGTGTAAGAAATGAATGGAATGCTCAATAATATGAGGCTAAAAGAATGATACTGGAAAGAGGAGGAATATACAGAGACTTTTGTTCGATAACTGTTAAGTTATGCCTACGTATCCTCTCGTGCAATGAGGAAGTCAGAACACCGTAGTTCGACCCAAAGAGACTGAAAGATGAATTGACTTGTGAACTGCTTGCTTGTCTATGCTCAAGTGTATGACCTGTCTGGCTCAGGTGCAAACTGTCTTGCATTAGACGGAAGAAGCAAGTTCTCGTTTATGAGTGAATGAGATGAGAAAAGAATCCCGGAGGAGATGATCATTGTTTGTTTTTGAATTTTCAATCTTTTATTGCTTTTTGAGGTTTGTCATAAGTTAATGAGCTTAAGCCTAAGCCAATGGGTTAGTAAACTCATCACATCTTCCCTCTGATTAGGGGTAATGAGAATACCTTAAGTGTGAAGTCAGCTTCTCACACTTAATCACCATGGTATAGGATTAAGATCATTAACCTACTTGTGATTATTTAGATGTTTTTGGTGTTTTTTTTTAGTGTTAAGTAATGAGATTAAGCCATAATCAAAGATTAAACAGACTCATTACACCATCCTAATAGAAGGATAATAGATGAGAGTGTTTAAGCTGAGGAAAGCTCCTCAACTTAATCCATGATTAAGGATTAACTTCATGACAAAACAAAGCCTTTATTAAAGTGGATTTTAGTTAATGATAAGATGAAGAAATGAGTTTTAGGGTTTGTAAGACAACTTGAGGGGGACTTGTCCATTAACACTAGGGTTAGTCCTTCTTAACCAATTAAGGAAGAATTAGAACCCTAATGCAAGGCCCAAGTTACAAGTTTGATGTCTTGATGATTATTAAGTGAATTGATTAAAGGATTTAAACACATTAAGGGTTTAACACTTAGGATTAAAGTTATACACTCCATCCTAATAGAAGGATGCATGCATAAGCTTAATCACAAAGCCTTAAAACCTTTAGGGTTTAGTCCTTGATTATGAGATGAGAAGAGAAGACTCAATGATGACACAAAGGTAAAAGCTAAATGGGGGACTAATCATACCCTAATTATTATCATGCTTGGTTGTTCCTAAGGTTTGTGAGGTTTACAAGAAAGATCTCCAAAGAAACCACCAGGAAGCAGATGAAAGGAGCAAAGAGAAGCAAAACAACTTGCTTCACTTAAGAAGTCAAGTTGCTTGAAGAAAGAAGGTAAGATGAACAAGAATGAGCAAGCTCAATCTCAAGCACAAGACAAAATGCAGCAATGATGCATAAGAGAGGTGAAAAGAGATTGTGATAAGTGAAGGCAAATTCACTTCTCAAAGTAACTTACCACCTGAAAAGTTAGTGAAAGGAATGAAATGCAATGCAAATGAGATGAAATGGCATGATGCAAACCAAAACCAGAAGCATGAGTATGATGCTAATGATGCTATGAGATGATGCAAACATGAGGCAAGGCATAAGAATGATCATACAAGCATATGGATGCAAGAGAAGCATGCTTAGAAACATGAATGTTCATGAAAAGTTATGGAATGCAAATGACACACAAAATGGCAAATGAATGATGAAATGATCAAACATGATTCTAACATGTCCTAAGATGTGTTATGAATCAAATGGATGCACAAAATGTCATGGCAAGTCATGGTATGCAAGCAAATGGAAGATGGATGCAAAGGAAAGCTCAAATTAGGGTTTATGATCAATGCACAAAACAAAAATCAAAACCAGAAGCAAACACCATGATAAAAATTTGAAAATGCACTCAAAGGAAACCTAAACGTATACAAACTCACTGCCCAAAGGAGGGGATCCAACTCTTAACCTAATGAGAGTTATGAATTTCCTAAGATTGCTAGGGTTTTAAGGTACCTTGTCAAGAAAAATGCCAAACAAAAAGGAAATGCAAGATCAATTCATGCCAATTTAATCCTATAAACTACATGCTATACAAGATGCAATGCAAGAAGAATCATTGTCCAACTCTTAAAGGCTAGGCAGAAATGAATTTTTGAAGATTGAATCAAAATAATGCCTTGAAATGAAATTAATTCCATTGAAAATTGTCAAAAGGCATCAAAATCAAAAAAGAAATTTGGTTTGAGAGTTGGACAATGTTTCTAAATGATTTTAAATGCTTCATGAATTTTTTTGTGATTTTTAAATACCTAAAAGCATTTTTAATTAATTAATTCTCATTAACTAATTAAAATAAACTCTTAAATGATTTAAAAATATTTTTTAATGTAAAAAATAAAAATAAAAATGTTTTTGTGTTCTGAAAATTAATAAAAGCTTGAATAAAAATTTTCAGAATTTTTGAACAATTTTTGCTATTTTTAATAAAATATACAAAACAAATGAAATTAAATGAAATAAAAATAGAATAAAATGAGAAGTAATCAGAATCAAGGGCCAGCATTTGAATGGATTGCGCGCGCATTGACTGACGCCAGATCCTGTGGTCTATATTCAAACTGACCTAATTAAAATAAACTGAATTAATTAATCTAATTAAAAATGATTAGGGTTTTAATGAGAGATCCTGTCCATTCAATCGCGCGCGAGTCAGCCCTAGTCAACCCATTCTACGCTCCACATTCAAACTTCATTAATGACACAGATTAACCCTAAACAAATTCAGGTGGCCGGAGAAGACTTCCGGTCGTCTTCTCCGGCGAGACCTCTGACCTAACTCTCTCAAAACCTCACCAAATCCTGCCAAAACCTCCAGATCAACTCATCTAAACCTCCTAAACAACAATCCAGCCATAAAATTCATTTCTTTTTCGTGAATCATGAAGAACAAACAGAAATCAAATTTACGGGCAAAGTTTCAGGCAAGCCATACATCCTCAAAACTCAATCATTTTCAAAAATAAAAGGTTCAGTGAACTCAGGGAAGCATGTAGATCATTTTAGAAACAAAAGATATGAGTTCTGGAAAAATGAATTTCCAAGGCTACCTGAATCGAAGCTTTCAAATCAGGGACTTTCTGGCCAGTTTCTTGCTTCTAACTAACTCCAATGGACCTCCTGAGAAGCTTGCAATGCTTGTTTAAAGTTTATGGTGGCTGATTGGAGAGTTTGCAGAAGTTCTGTTCAAAGAGGGGCAGAAATCGTGTTTTGATTTCAGTGGATTTTAGGGCAAAGTGAGGGCAGGGAAATGATCAGGGGAGTGTGCTGAGATGTTTTGTGAAGTTTGTTTGAATGTTTGATGCTTGTGGAATCAGTTTCGAATGGTTTTGCAAGTTGGAGCAATTTTGATAACTATGGCTTGGAGTGTGTTTCAGCATGAGTTGTGTGGTGTGTTATGCTGGTTTTGGTCCACTTATCACAACTAGAGAGGTCAGAGGAGTTGGTGTGCCCTATTGTGATTGGTATGGGTCTTTGGCCAAAATGTCAAACTTTGTGTAAGAGAAGCATGGGCTCATAGCTAGCCAAGGACAAATGGGGTGTCCTGCGCAGCAAGAAGTGTGGAGAGCCCTAGGATCAATTATGAAGCCAGCAAGCAAGTGGATTAGGGTTTGAGTGAGGTTTTGCAACTTGCTTCATCCTTGGCCCTTTTGAAATTTCTTGTTCCACAAGTCACAAAAATGAGCAAACTCTTGGTGAATTCTGATCTTTAGGCATTGGTTCATGTTTGTATGAAGATTAGAAGTTCATTTGGTAGCAAAATTTGCCTTGGGAAGTGATTTTGCAACTTTGCCTCTTTGGTAGAAAACTTCAAATTATGTGATTTTAGCCAACTTTGACAAGCCATAACTTTTGATCCAAAATGAATTAGGTCAAGTTCTTGTACTTTTTGAAAAGGGAATGATCCATTCTACAACTTTCATGACCAAAGTTTTTCCATTTGAAGCATTTTTGAATCAAAAAGCAAGGGTTGAAAAAGTTTCCCAAAATGGCAATTTTCATTATAAGTCAACTTTCCCAAAAAGTCAACTTTGCAAATGGCTCTAAATTCTTCAATTTTGTGAACTTCCAACATCTTCTATGAACAAATAAAGATCAAACACAATCAAAATGATGAAGAACACCCTTTGGTTGGGTCATTGGGGGCCTCAGATGCCCTGATTTTGCACTGACTTGCTCAAAAAGTCAACTCTTGATCAGATGACTTCCCTATGGAATTTCTTCATGAAAATTGATATGCATGATCCCTATACCATATAGAGACCAATAGAAACAAGAATGACCAAACAATTTGGAGTTATGGCCTCTGAAACCAAAACCCTAATTCTAGGTCATCTGTGCAGTTAAACCTGGCTCTGCTTCCATGCCATTCTCAGTTCTTGTGATTCTTTGACATTCTTGACTTTGAGAGGATGTAATATGATGCTTGAACATATATGGACCTCTTTGAAGTGATTGATGACCTTTGGAGTGGCTCAAGAAGCTCTTGGATTGCTCAGATCACAAACCCTAGATGCAGATGACTTTGAACCAATGCAGTGAATCAAATATGCAATATGAGATGCTATGATTGAGTTTATGCATATGAAGAGATCACAAGCCATGGTGTGAATGGGTGAGGGCAAATTTGGGGTGTTTACAGGCAACAGCACCCATAATCTGTTTATTCGCACTTGTATCTTCAACTCTCTTCGGAGGGTTTGAAGCATACACCCTACCACTTCGGGTAACCTTTGTCACATCAGCAATGCTAACCACAGACTTTGGAGTAGGAATATGAACCTCCCTACCATTTTCTATTATCGTAGCATTATACCGGTACGGAACAGCTTTATCAGACTCATATGGCACTGGACCAGGCAAATTAATCACCAATGGAGTAACAACATTTTTGCGACTATCAAAAGAAATAACCACCCTCTCAGGAACAGCCCTCTCAGGAAGATTGAACTGAGGCATAATAACATTCACTTCATTTTCATATTCATCTCTCTTTGTTGTTACTTCAATCAACTTATCATCCATCATCTTTTGAATATCTCTCTTAACAATCACGCAACCACAAGGATTCACCGAGCAGATACAACATCCAGCATAATCGTGATCAATATCGTGATATTCACTTAGAAAGCATGCATCTCAACCAAAGACCTTCGAATATGACGGACTTCATAGATTTTGAACAAACCAGGACAACCATCAACCATATTCACAGACGCATTACCATGCTTCGGCAACGGATTTTTCTGCACATTTGGATTAACATCATTGAAATACAGAACATTGTTCCTCATCAATTTATGTACTTCAAACTTCAATGGATAACAATTCTCAACATCGTGCCCCGGGGCACCTTGATGAAAAGCACAGCGAGCCTCTGGCTTATACCACCATGGGATAGTCTCTGGAACTGGAGGTGGAGGACGTGTTTGCACAAGATTCTTTGCAATCAAAGATGGAAGCAAGTTCGCATACGACATTGGAATAGGATCAAAACTCGGCTTAGCCCGAACTTGTTGATTACCACCTTGTTGCACAGAAGGTTGTTGATAACGGGGTTGATACTTTGGAACTGCTGGCATAGTTGGAGCCACATTAATCATCGGAGTTACAGAAGCTACATGCTGCGAATGGAAATTCCCACGACCGTGAGGTCTTCTATAACTTTCACGAGACACAGCATTAGTCTCACCTTCTTTCTTTTTCCCAAAGTTGAACCTTCTAGAGCTTGAGCCATTACTATTCTCTTGACTCAACCGTCCCTCACGGACACCTTCTTCTAAACGCATCCCCTAACTTGTGTTCTTGCTTCCATTTAACCTAGTTTGATTCTGAATCTTTGCAAATCCTTTTGGAAAGTTGATATAACATGTTTGAGGATCATTTGGTTTTCAATTGTGGAATTTTTAGATGGCTGTTTGTTTTATTGTGGATTTTTATCTTGAACCTTGTCCCGTTTTGCTTCCTTTGAACCTTTAAGTCCCTCATAAGCTTATAAAAGAACTTGTGCCCATTCCTTCTTCTCATTTGGGGTTCCTTTGGGGTGTGGGTACTTTCCTGGTCCTAGGATAGGTCTTGTGTCTTCTGAATTTTTGTGTTTGCTTCTTCTTTAAGTCATTTGCTTCTTTAAGTGTTTTCACTTCATCTTTTGGTTTCTTTTGCTTCCATTTGGCATTGTTTGGTCTTGTACCTCTTTTCTCTTCATCTTGTTGGCTTCCTAAGCCATTCTTCATATTGTTTTGGTTCTGGTTTTGAGTCTTGTGTTCATATTTTGTGCATTTTGCTTTGCATATTTCATAAGTGTGCATAAGTTCTCATAAGTGTTTCATGTTGCATCTCTTGCTCATAAAGTTTCTTCTCCTTATTGCTTTGAGTTGCATTTGCATTGTGCATTTGTTCATATCATTTCAATTCTGATTGTTTCATGTTATCATGTTATCTTGCTCATTTTGGTTCACTTATGCATACTAACCTTGCAGGGGCTATGGTAAGTGTGAGATGTGGGAATTGAGTTCCACATCTCCAATTCTCATCTCTTCCTCTTATGTTTATATGCACTAACCATTTGTTGTTGAGCTTAGGCCTTTCTAATCCCTTCTTCTATCTTCTTCTTTCCTTTTTCATTAGGATAGAAACCTCACTAACCCTTAGGACATCCATGCATGTAAACACTTAGGATTATTTTAGTCCCCCTTAGAATTTTGCCTTTGTGATCCTTTTGGTTCTTCTTCTCTTCTCATCTCATAACTCTAAAAAACACTTCTTCATCTGTAAATATCAAAAACACTTAATAAGTAAACAAGTTAGTGAGCCTAAGCCCTAATCTTTGGGTTCAAGTTTTGGGGATCTTCTCCTTACTTGAGTGTGCTTGTTCTATTATTCCATCTTGGAATGTAGTGACAAGTTCACATTCCATGGAAAAGTGCTTGAGTTCACTTCCTTGTGACACACTCATAAAAGCCTCTAAAAAACACAAACAAACAATAAACGTCTTTCCTTCGGGAATTCTTTTCTCATCCCCTTCGCTTTGTACGCGAACTTGCTCCTACTTGTCACTTTGCAAGACGGTTACGCACTCGTCGTCCGAGTCTGCAACACCTGAGAAATGGCATAGGCAGTTCAAGCCTTAATTCACAAGCAATTTCCTTTTAGTACCCCTAGTTAGGGGAACTACGGCGTCTCTGATCCTCATTATCCTGATGAGGTACGTAGGCAGCGGGGTAGGGCCCGTTCGAGCACAATCTTTATTTTCCCTACATTTTCCTCCCTATTGCTTATTTCATTTCTTTTCCAGTTCCAGTTTCTTTCCCTTTTCATTTCTTTTGCTGCAGTTTTCATACCCTCACCCTTTGAAATAGTTTCTTTTGCAAGCGTGGATCCCGTCGGGTACCGTGGACGATCTGGGTGCTAATACCTTCCCAGGTCGTAACCGACTCCCGAACTCAGTCTCTTTGGTTCGTAGGACCTGTGTCCTTCCTCTTCTTTCTTCTGGTTTGTGCAGCATTACCATTCCCTTTCTTCGGGATAAAAATTCCTGGCTGGCGACTCTATTCTTCTCCACAACTATCAATAAGCACTCCAGTGTCATAATGAGAACTATACCATGTCATGTCCTTATGAGAAAGTGACATCAACCTTTGAGACCATCTTCGATTCTCTCTATTGTCCTTGAAGACATCCGACTTCGGTAGGTGCGAAATAAACCACCTATAAAGAAGAGGCGCACAACATACAATCTCTCCATCACCTTTGGAGGTCCTATAGTGAAAAGCATGATACATATCTCCAAGCAAAGTAGGCACCGGATTCTTCTTCAAGAAGAACTGAATAGCATTCTCATCCACAATACCATCCAAGTTGGGAAACAAGACAATCCCGTAAATGAACAAAGCAAGAATAGCCTCAAATGCATCCTTATGACCCAAAGTAAGTGAAGTAGAAGCTTTTCCCATCAAGAACTTAGCATTAATACCACGAACACTCCCCTTTGGAAGAAACTTCCCATTAAGATCGGACTCCTTAAGAAAAAGTGCTTTGGCGATGACCTTGATAGTAAGCTCCTTCTCTAAACCAGTGAAAAGAAATTCCTTGTCCAAAATGGGCAAACCTATCCAATGTAAATACTCCTCCAAAGTAGGCACAAGCTGATAATCCGGAAAAGTGAAACAGTGATGCAACAGATCATAAAACTGAGCCAAAGTAGGGAGAATCCCCTCAGGTACATCGGTATCCAACATATACAAAAGCTTCCCATGACATCTCCGGAACTCTTGGGTATCAACAACCAAAGCTCCTAGATTTATCAACTCTACTACATTAGGATTCTTGAAGGTGTACTTCTTTGTGTTCCTCCTTTCAAAATTCGTAGCCATGGACATCTGAAATTTTGCAAAAGTTCCTTATAAGTCCTTTGAAATATTACACACAATGCTCATGAATGCATGATGGCATGTATGCAACAACCACAAACAAGATCACACAAGGCACACGGGCATAGGTTCCGAGTCACGAGCATGAAGTCAAGGTAATAGAACACCAACTCACACAGGTAAGTACTAAGGTTTTGTCTTCATTGTACCTGCAGAAAACCAAAAGGGTGCTAACAGAGGTGCCCGGAGTTAACAGACATCTTTAGAATATCATCGGTACGTTGGATTACTCCCTAACCGATAACATTCTTAAAATAGACCTCGTCCGAGTGTAGCATCGCGTGACAACCGCCTTAGGTTTACACCCAGACAGTTTCCTCACTACGTTCCTAAATTGGCTTGGATGGGTTAAGGGTTCTACGGTCCTCAGTATGATCAGCTCAAGGTCGGAAAATAATGCCACGTACGATTACTCGTCATGACATTGATAGTCCAAGAGAGCCTAACCGAGTGGAGATTATCAAATTGATATAGCTTTGGACTACTTCATCGCTTATCGCTTCGAATATCGTCGTCCTATCATAAGTTCCACTCAGATTCGGGTTAGAATCTATCTCGCACAGAGGATCACCAAAACCAAAACAGAACAACCAAATAACAAACAAATCAAACCAGAGCAGTAAATAAATCAAAGTAGGCTGAATCCGCTTAGAGATTACTCCCCAGCTGAGTCGCCACTTTTCTGTAGCGGTAAAATCGTGAGTGTAAGCTATTGATTAACTTCACTCAAGGTACACAGAGTCGCCACCGCGCTTTTATTTATTTCCAAAAGGAAAAAGGTAAAAGAACGAATAAAAACCTAAGGAATCTAAAATCAAAAGCTAAAAAAAAAACAGAGAATGGGTAAGGGGATTGGTTAGAAATCGGGAAGGTTTTAAGCACCCGACTTGTCCGTGGTACTCCACGGGAGCCCTTTGACATATTTATTGCTTTTTTGGTTTGAACTTGGTTTGCTTAAAAATGATTGAAGGGATGATGAGAAGAATGTTTTTTAATGATTTTGTGTTTGATGAGGTTTTAACGCCTCATGCCTACATACCCACAAAGTGCAATGCGAGATCAAAACCTCGTAGTTCGTGGTACAAAATTTGAAAAGAAACAATGAGTTGAATGGATTTTAAAATGTAGAGATAAGTCGTCATTCTTTAGCGAATAATTCCGCTAGAAAGAATGAATCATATCTAAACATATGAAAAGAAAAGTGCACAAAGGCACAAAAACAATTGAGTGAGTTTTTTGGATTTTTTAAAGTATGTAAGAAAAGAATTTCGATACATTTACATGGATTAACATTTATTAAGAAAACAAAGTGAAAAGGATAAAAATCACTTGACCTAAGTCAATGTTTGATTGCGAAAGCGTTTAAAGTTTGAAAACAAAGAAGATTTTTGAAATAGAGAGAAGTTTTGAAAATTTAAGAATGGGGAGGAGATGAAGTGACTATCCTAAGACTTGAATTAAAAATTAAGAGAAGAGCGATCAAACCATATTATGAACATTTCTTCAGTGTAACCGGAATTCCATCTTCAAAGACAAATGAACTTAATTTGAGGCTAAGGTCTTCAATCGATCACAACTTGAGCAAAGGGAGAGATCCTAAAATCTAAGTCCGAACTCCAATGATAAGGATAGTAACCATAGTCCGAAATTAAAGTCACCAATCTTTTTAATGTTTAATCCTTTATTAATGGTTTGGTGTCCAAATGGACAAAAGAAAAATCACAAGCAACAATATAAACATAAACAATATGATATATGATATAATATGATGATAGCATAATAAGAGAGATAAGGAGAGAGAAATTGAAAATTAAAGAGGATAAGGTGCGAGAGATTGAATTTAAATGGATTATATTCACATTATTATAATATTTACATAATAAGTGGTATGATGAACTTAATCAAGCACAACCACGAAAAAAATAACAAAATCGAGGCAACCGGATCCAAGTGGATCTTATTCCGAATCGGGACAAATTTAGGTCTATGTTAAGCAATCGCCGAGTCATTTACGAAGTAATTACCCTACAAATGAGGTCGGCCACCACTAATTAAAGTGGAAAATATTCGTGCTAATACATGTTAGAAAAACGATATTATGGATCGTTCTCCGAAAACATGCCACACTAAAAGAAAAAGAACGGTCTAATCTTAATCGAGATTTTCGTTGAATTTATCGAAGGTAACCTATCACGATCTCAAAGTATGGAGAATGATCCAAATGATCATTCATCCATAGATTTGAAATAATGAAGATTAAATCTCTTCGAAAAAACAACAATCTACGAATCGGAGATTGTCATCGACCAAAAAATAAAAAAAAGAGATGGAAAAGAAAACATGGACCTAAAAAATAAATCCATAAAAGAATTGAAATATTTTTTTAAATCCTTTTCTTTAAAATTTCTGTTCTAAATTGTTTTTAAAATATCTTTTCCTAAAATTCTCTTAAAATACTTTTTCTAAAATACTTATATCAAAACAATTTGAAACAATATTTTTAAAGAATGAAATCTAATAATAATAATAATAATGTATAAAAAAAAAGTTAATAAAATGGAGGGGGAGGGGGATTCATCCGCGGGACAGGTGGTGGATAGTAAACTAATCCATGATGCTAAGCCCACACACATTCAAAAAAGCAATTAATTAACCAAGTATCATATGAAATAAAGAGAAGAAAAAAAACAAAGAAGCACAATTCATCATCTTCTTCATGTAGAATGCAGCGGCGGAAACAGGGGGCCTCACCTTCATGAAATCAAACAAAACAAATCAACAAATCTCTCTTCTCTTCCGGGAACCAACCTCTCTCCCTCTTCCGATTTTCACGCGGATCTCCTGCTTTCTTCTTTTTCGTTTTTGGATTCCTCTCTTCTCTCTTCGGATTCAATTCGGGTTAACTCACTATGGTGGTTGTTATCAGTTATTAAAATCCAAAACAAAAGGTATTACAAGGTATTTAGAGGGGAGACTAGAGAAAAGGAAACGAAAAAAATGAAGGCTCGAAAATTGGGGGAAGAATTGGATCGGAATTGAATTTGACAGGGTGTCTTGGGGCTATGAAAGCTTGAGAATGTGAAGGTGAGGAAAGTTGTATTTATAGATGAAAGGAGATGGATTGGGGTTTTCGAAATTCGTTTTTTGGGTGAGGGAAACGTGAGCTTTGCATTGCGTTTTCGTTCTGCGTTTTGAAGTGTTTTGCCTCGCGTTTTGATGCTTGCGGTTATTACGTGATGGCCTGCGTTTTATTTCAATTGCTGTTGCGTTTTGATACCGTTTTGGAGTGCTTCCGTGTGCATTTTGCTGTTCGGGCTTGCGTTTTGGGCTGAGAACGCGTGCGTGTGGTGAGGAAGCTACGGAAAGCGTTGGCTTGAGGTTTGGCTTGGAAGGCTGAAGGTGTGGGCTTACAAGCTGATATATTGAAGAGTTGTTGTTTCATGTGTGAGAACTGAAGGAAGGCCTGCGGTGTGAATTTCGTGCGTGAGGCTGTAGTTGTTGTTGCGGCTTGATGGGCGAAGGTTTGGCTGTCTATACGCGTAATGTGGCTGTTGTGAGGCTTGCAAGCTGATGTATTGAAGAGTTGTTGGGCACGCGTGTTTTGATGAGCTGAAGAAAGCTTGAGTTTTGGAAAATCACGTGAGGCTGGCAGCTTGTGTACGGCATATGGCTTTGACTGTATTGGCTTGATGTTCGTGTAAGGCTTTTTGCTTTGAGGAAGTGCTAGCTGAAAAGTAATTCAAATGACTAAATGAGGTCACGTGGCTTGCTTATATGAATATGTGGCTTTGAGTTGTAGCTTCAAGATAATGAGCTGACTTTAGTTGATAATATCATAATCCTTTTCTTTTCCTTTTTTCTATTATTGCCTTCATTAATTGGTAACAAAACATGGGCCTAAATGGGCTTTACACTATTTTTCTATTGTGATTATGATAATAGAGAAATGAGAATAAATTGGGGAAAAAATAGAAAGAAATATTTAATGGTATTTTTGTGAGAAAAAAAATTGCGATGAATGACAATTGAAAATGGATAGAATAATTTGGGTATTGAGTTGGAATTAAAAAATGTGGAAATTAGAGAAATAGTAATGTAAGATAATATTTTTTTTGTGATTGAATTAAATGAAATATGGACTAAAATAAAGATGAATGATAATTTTGCTGATTAAAAAAAATGAATATTGAGAAATGAATATAATGAATACTAAATTGGATATTTGGAAACGGAAAATAGAAATATGGATGATGGTTAGAAATAGGTGGATAGAAAATAATTGGACAATGGAAATATGGATGAGGTAAAAATGGTAGCTAAAAAAAATGTATGAATCGGGTAATGGATTAAACAGTGAATTTTTATTTTAAGCCCAGAACCAAATTTTGAATTTCCACTTTCACAAGCCTCTGATAAAAATGAACATAGCCATCACTAAACCACTGAACAACTTGCCGCTTCAACCACAATCACTGAAATTGTCTGAAAATTGCCTAGATAACTCGAATCCATGCTGAGGAAAATAAATCCTCAGATGAATCACTGATGAACTAGTGAACTGACGCACACTGAAGATTCAAACCAAACTTCGCACAAAACACTGTCTGATAACTGATGATCTTAGCACACCACATAGCTTGAACTTTTGAAACGCGCACTGTCTGAGGAATGAACCACTGGCACAAATAACTTTCAGTTGAACAATCTTCTGATGGTTTGACCAATATTAGGTCAAACGTCCATATGAATCGGATCATAATTGAACAACCGCCTCTGAAAAAATATTGTCTTATCTTTGAAATCCTGCAACACAGACAACAAGAAGAAGAAACAGACTGCCACATATTTTTGGTATTTTGGTTAGAGGTTGGTAAATATAAACAAATATAAAGAAGTAAAAACAATGGTGATCCCCTGCGAAGCATAGACCCTATATCTGAGGAGAAACTCGAAAGCCAGTGCGATCTTGTTTGTATGCAAAATGCAGATGAAATGCGAAGAAATCATAGGGAAAAAATTAGGGTGTTACAACCTCCAGGTAGAAAAGGTGGCCCTGGCCCTCCTTTTTGTATCCAGGAGGCTACGCCATTATTTCTTGGACCACACCATCATCGTAATAACAGACCAACCCATAAGACAGTTGCTCGGTCGATCAGACATGGCCGGGCGAATGTTAAAATGGTCATTAGAGCTATCCGAATTCGACATCAAATTCGAGGGAAGACAAGCCCTCAAAGCTCAAGCGCTGACCGACTTTGTGGCGGAACTTACTTTCACTTAGTAGGAGCCAAAATCTTCCTCCAGATGGACTATCTTCGTGGACGGAACATCCGGCCCAGCGGGTAGCGGAGCTGGGGTTATTTTAGAAAACGAGGAAGGAAACATCATCGAAGTATCCTTAACCTTATATTTCCCCACTTCCAACAACCAGGCGGAATACGAGGCCTTCCTGGCAGGCATACGGCTCGCGACCGACCTAGAGGCAGAGGAAATCACAATCTGCACGGATTCTCAGATGGTCGCTAGCCAAGTCCGAGGAGATTTCCAGGCCAAAAACGATAACATGGCCGAATACTTAGCCCTCGTAAAAGGCGAGCTAAAGCGATTCAGAACCGTGGAGGTCAAACACGTCCCGCGAGAGAACAATACCTGAGCTGACGTCCTTTCCAAGTTGGCAAGCACTAAAAAGAAGGGAAACAACAAATCCGTCATACAAAAAACGCTTCCCCAACCGAGCATTGGACAATCATCAACCCACCTAGACGTTAATTTCGTAGGCGACACGAACTGCTGGATGACCCCAGTGTTTAACTACCTGACCAAAGGGGAGTTGCCAGCCGACCCGAAAACGGCCAGCGTCATACGACGAAAATCATGCTCGTATTCTCTAGTGGATGGACGTATGTATCGTCGAGGATTATCTACACCTCTCCTCAGGTGCGTAGAAGAAGAGAACATCCCACACATACTAAGAGAGGTCCACGAAGGAATTAATGCACAACATCCGGGTGGACGGTCGTTGGCCCGAAAGATTCTCCGAGCAGGATACTATTAGCCTACACTCCAACACGACGCAAAGGAACACGTGAAAAGGTGTGACAAGTGCCAACGACACGGGGACGTACACGTAGCACCCCCTACCGAGCTGAAATCACTATCGTCGCCCTGGCCATTCGCGTGGTGGGGGATGGATATCTTAGGACCATTCGTCATCGGATCCGGCCAAAATAAATACCTAATTGTAGGCGTCGATTATTTCATCAAGTGGATAGAAGCTGAGGCCTTAGCCAAGATCACTACACTCAACATACTACGCTTCTTCAAGAGGAACGTCCTCGCCCGGTTCGAGGTAACACTCGTCATTGTGACCGACAACGGCACTCAGTTTATAGATAAACACTTCAAAGAACTTTTTGCATCGGTAGGAACAAAACATCACTTCGCTTCAGTGGAGCACCCCCAAACTAACGGGCAAGCAGAGGCCGCGAATAGGGTAATCCTAAGAGGCCTGAAACGAAGACTGGACGAACACAAGAAACACTGGGTCGAAGAGTTACATAGCGTGTTGTGGGCGTATAGGACCACCCCCCACTCAACAACCGGGGAGTCCCCATTCCGGTTGGCGTATGTGACCGAGGCAGTGATCCCTGTAGAAATGCACATCCGGTCCAGACGAACAGAGTCCCCAATGGACCAGGACACCAACTCCGAAGCCTTGAGAGACAAGCTTGATCTGGTCGAAGAAATCCGATCAGAAGCTGCTCTCCGGGAGGCCACTTTCAAACAAAAAATAGCCGCTCGATACGATTCTAAAGTCATAAGACGAACGTTCAAGGTTGGCAGTCTCGTTCTCAGGAGAAATCACAAAGACCCCCGCAAGGGAAAGCTCACACCCAATTGGGAGGGCCCATATCGCGTCCGAGCAAAAACCGAAAACGAAGCCTACTATTTAGAAAATCTACACGGGGAAGAACTTGCTCGGCCATGGAACGCCGAGAAACTCAAGCAATATTACAACTAACTTACAAAGTCACCTTGCTCAACTCTCAAGCGAGGAGCGATAGGACTGACTAAAAACTGTGTGCCCAGGTACAAGCACGACAGCCCAAAATAACATGATCATCAGGATCTCCCTCCAAGGGAAGGAGAAAATTGTTGCACGGGCGGATACTCGAACGAGTCCGACGTCGCCTAAGTACCACGACCAGGCAGGACCCCAGCTCGCGATGGGAAGTTCAAGCCACGAAGCCCGAGCCATTACCTTGGCCCGGGTACCGACCAGGAGTAAGACTCCGAAATCTGGTTGGTCCCCCTAACCAACAGATCACAGACACACCCCGTATTTATTTGATCACATCCAATTAATGCAAAGATGCACGCCAAACACTTAGTGTTTAAAACACAAAGAAAATAGTCCTCCGACGGACGAACAATTAAAAAAGAAACATCGTAAAATAAACGACCATTAAACTTTCACTGAAAAAATGCGACCTCGAAGGGCCGACTTGTTCATGATTACATACAAAGGGGACCATGCCCCCAAAAAGAAACACATTAAATTACAAAGGCATGCAGGCCAAAACTAATTAACCTCGGCATCAGGTTGACCCTCTTCTTGTTGAACCTCACCCTGGTCCGGCTGCACTTCTGGCTGCACTTCTGGTTGACCGGGCGGAACAGTCGCCCCAGGCTGAGAATCCTCCACGACCAAGTCCGAGGGAACCACAATCTGGCCATCCTCAACTTTGTAGAGGTAGCTGATCCGGCTGGTGTCCAAGGCCAGGTCTGGATGAAGAGCCCTTATTTGATCCACAACATTCTGGAAACTGAGCTCAGTCGACGAGTTCAGATCTTCCATATCTTGTTCGATCCGAGCAAGAAACTGTGCCCTAGTCACCATACTCTTGGTTTTAGCATCTCCATCCTCCTTCGGGAAGAAAGCATCCTTCAACTTCTTACTCTGCTCCAGAGCCCTCCTCTTATCAACCTTCAGTTTAGCAATAATATTCCCCCGCTCGGTCAGCTCTTTGGCCGTGGAAGTAGCTTCTCCAGTGGTTGTCGCCAACTTTTTCTCAACCACAGCCAACTGCTCCTTCAGCCTCGCCACTTCCCTCTCTTGCCCGGGGTTTCCCTAAGCCGTCTTCCAGGCCATTGACAGGACCCGCATGACAGCGCTCGCGTCTTGGGCCAGTGACAGTCGTCGGGCAGGATGGTCCATCGCCTCTAGATACAGGGAGTCTGCACGGTCCACCTCCATGCTCGTCCCTTCGAAGAAGTTCCGCTTCACGAAGCACGGCGGCAGCACATGCTTCGGTTTGGGAGGAGTGTTGGCCGTCAGATCTACAGTCGTTGTGGACTTATGCTTTTTCAATAAAGAGTCGGTTGAAGCACTTGGAGAACCCTGCACTAGGGGGCCCGACCCAGAACCGCTGGTCTCAGTCAGCTTGGTCTGAACGACCCGAGACCTCTTTTTCTGCTGTTGGCGCAAGTGTTCTTGAATCTTGTCGAGCGGGTTCGACAGGGAGCCTGAAAAAGAAAGAAAAGAGAATTAGACTAGTAACAAACGTCAAAATATTATCAAAGACATAACGAGCAGAAATAAAACAGATACCAAAAAACTCATACACTTCCTGCCCGGTATTGCACGCCAGCAAGTCTGTGACGTCAATCAGAGGACGATCCACAGCTTCCCCCTGTCCTGATCCAACATTATTTTCCCTTCTCCGTCCAGCAAGGGAGTCGAGGTAAAAGAAGCTATCAATTTCCTAAAGGCCTCGAAACTGGCCGCATCATCCTCATTCAGAGAATCCCCCACCTGGACGAACTCGCTGACCGACCGCTCATAGTGAGTGTAGCTCCAGGTGAAGGGGAATAGCCAAAGCCTCCTCGGAATCACTTGTCCTTGGTCGTCAAGCTTAGGCTCGTCGTTCTCGTCAGTATCTATCCCCACGAAACTTAACACCCTCACAGCTTCCGCGCTCGCGGGTTTTATCAAAAAATAATCTGTCTTGAAAGGCCGGATGGACTCTGAGTGAGCCTTAAAGATCTTGGTCCTCTGTTTAAAGGAGACGAATCCCTTCCGATCAGTCCCTCGCCCGACTTAACGTTGCAGCGAGAATAGACGGAAGAACAGAGGAAGCGTGGCTCCAACACCCAGATGGGCACACGTCACCTCGAACGCCTTCAGAAATGCGTAGGAGTTAGGGTGTAGTTGAGACGGGGCAACACCCAGATGCCCGAGCACAGCACAGACCAAGTCACTGAAGGGCAAAGTTACCCCCAGGACCGAGGTCGCGTACTCATACATGTAGAATTTCCGACCGCAAAAGTCCGAAAAGATGCGGTCGTCATCCCCTGGGCAAGTAACAATCCAATCCACAGGGTCGCCAACAGCGGGAAGCGGCTCCGCGTGAGGCCTCGAAAACGAAAACACTTTATCCAGTAGATCCTCCACCACCTACTCTTCGGGAGAGGTCCTTATCTCTTCAGGGCAGCGAGGTGAAACTGTCAAAGCCCCCTCCTCCATGGTGCTCATGTCCGACTCTCCTAAAGAACTCCCGGAGTCGGAGGGAACTGACGCGGAAGAACCAGAGTCTTCCGAGGACGTTTCTTCCAAGGAGACCTCCAGCGGGTCCATGAGCGAGTTTTCACCTGAAAAGCAGAGGAAAGGCATCAGTGAATTCGATTAATAATATCAAATCCACCCTTCCACTGCTCGACAAGTGAAAGGGACCACATCGACCCAGGGACAGGGTCCCGAGCCATAGCCCTGGCTGACCATCGCTCAAGGCGATGGCTAACGCGCAACTTCAGAGATAAGGGAATCTAAACCTAACAACTTACGTCGACCTACACCTACGTTGACCACGAGCTAGGGTTTGTAGCCGACCAACGACGGTGGCAGAAATTCTAATACTCACTAGTTTAAACCTAAAACTACCGGAAAATCTACCCTAAACCACATGCATTTCTAAGATATCTAACCTATGACTACCATAAACACGAAAAAGAAGTCGTACCTTGAGCTTGAGAAGCCATTTGTAGAAGAAGTTGATTCTGGAAACGGTAGTCGACGGTGGGAAACGGTGGTCGGCGGCTGAAAATGGCTGTGTATGAACGAGCAAAGCAACGGAGAAGAAGATGAAACGAAAAAGTTTGAAATAAAGCTCTGAGATCCTAATTATAGGGAAGGGAACACGTGCAGACACGCGTGATCCCTACCCCTATCCAATTATTACCTACGCACTAGCCCCTAGGCTAGCCGTCAGAGCATTAATAGGCGCGAATTCCCAAAGACGCCAACTTTTCGTTTCATATCCTCCTGTCGAGCAACATAACGATTGCTCGTCTACCGATGATCGTCAGCGATAGCTTCCTGGCCCGCACACTGTGTATCCTTGAGCACGAAACCATTACTAAGTCATCGCTCCTCCACACGAGCAACGACTTGGGGGGCTCCTGTTCTGGGCAGGCTCAATTCCCATAATTGGGCCAAGCAAACCAGCTCCACAGAACGCTCGACGTCGAGCAATATTGAGAATCATGGTCTCTGCCGACCAAAGTTGTACCGACCAAGACGAAGTCTTCCAACGGATAGTTCTGACCGTTACCTATCTTTACGAATTTCGCGATCCGCGCCCAACGGTGTGGACCAATAATCTTCCGCTTGGCCCATTATATAAACCCTCTCATTTGAGAGGGTCAGGTATTCAATTCTCTGACCTTAATTCTAGTACTTGCTCACTCTTTGCTCAGTATTTTACTTCAGCATCGGAGTGCCTTGCAAGTACACCCCCCTCCTCTCCTCACCAACCGTCTTCCAACAACACTCGAAGCCAGCCGTATCGGATCCTGATCTCCAGGTACGATCAAGACTCAACTGGAATGTGTTTTTGTAAAAAGGAATACATGATCAGTTTTCTCATTTGGTTTTCTATTGTGTTTGGTGAAGTGCTCTGAAGAAAGAGGAAGCTCAGAGTCAGGAGACTGTAGAGAACACCAGAGAAGAGTGTAAAGCGAAGAAATTCTCTAAGGTATGGGGAGTTTTTATAATCTATTGTAAATGTGTAGGAATTGGACTATGAATAGATTAGGATTTTATGAGTTTATGAGTTTTAGGGGTTTTGATTTAGGTGAAGTTTATGAGAGAAATCTTGATGAATTAGAGTGATTAGAATGAGTTACAATCATATATTTGTTTGTATAATTGTTATCTTGATGATGTTGATGTTTGATTGATGTTTTTGAATGGTTTTTGAGTGTTTTGATGTGAAACCCGTAATGGGATTTGGGGGTTTTTGGTGTTGAAGCAGTCTGCAATTGTGTAGCAGAGGACTGCTGGAAAACGTGCGTTAACCGGTTAACGCTGCGGGTTAACCGGTTAACCATTGTGATTTTGGTGAATTTCTGGAATTTCGTAGGCGTTAACCGATTAACGCTATGGGTTAACCGGTTAACACTGTTTGGAAGACAAATTTTAATTCTTGAAAAATCTGTAACTTTCAAACCGTAAATCTGATACGCATTCTAGTTAAAGCGTCAAAAAGAGCATAAACTGAACTTTATTTTGATGAATAAAAATGAGGAAAAGGCAATAGTTTTTATAAATGAATTTATGAAATAACCTTGTAATTGACTCATAATTTACCGGGTACGGGTTAATTCTTGATGTGTCAGAGTGGTTATAGAACCAGTGTTCTGGGTGTAATGTCATGATGATATATAAGATTATTTGATGATTGTTTTGCTGATTGAAATGAATCATGCGAATTATTTTGATGAATTTACGATGTAGCGCATCATTGCATTTCATAACATTCACGGTGGGGCTTCGGCCTATTTTATTGCTTCAATCCCATTGTGTGGATTGAAGTGTCTCGATGATTTACGATGTGCTCCTTTGTGGAGGGTTGATGGTCATGTATCCATCTCACGATGAAAATGGTACCACATGCATATTGCATATCAGGATGGTTAGGATTGCATATTCTGGATGAATTTCATGATTGTGTTGGCGTTGCTTAATTTCATGATCATGTTGTTGTTGTTGCTGAATTTTTATAGTTGATGTTGTCATGATATGTTGTACTAATTTATTTATGTTCTATATTCTTGTAAGTTTATGATATATTATGATTACTCACCCTGTCTGCTTGGAAATGTTACCTCTTTCGTGGGTAACTTGCAGATGATAAAGAATAGGCTTGCAGTGCAATAGGAGTTTCATGAGTCTCGGAGCGCGCCTTAGTGTTCCTTAGAAGTGGTTCTGGTTTATGTGTCCTGCTCTGTGTCATGTAACACTAGGATGGGTTTTCTTTTGCTAAACTGTTTTCAGTTATGTTATTATTTAGATAAATGTTTTCCCATTTTATGATGTTAAATTCAGGATGGTGAAAATTATGTTTATGAAATAAAACTAATGAAGTTTTGAATTATGAAGTTTAAATTCCGCTGCGAAATGTTTTATGTTATTCTCGATGTTGATTAACCCGTGTTACGGGACATGACACTGTGTGTTTAAATTATGATGAAATGTGATACCCTTCTCGATGGTTACTCTGATATTATTTAAATATTTTGTTTTGGGGTAGAAGGGTGTTACATTAGTGGTATCAGAGCAGGTCGGTTTGTTCGGCCAGTGTCGTTAATGTTGTTTATTTCCCTAGTGCGCGATATGTGTGTGAAACACTGTCGGCACTTGTTTATTGGTTTCTAGTTGTTGTTTGCAGAGATTAGTTTGGAATTAAGTGGGGGAGAGGCTGGCTTCCGAAATGTTATTGGTATGAAGAAGTTGGTTTGAGTTGATGTTGGTTGTGCGAGTGAAAGGTTGTGAAGACGATGTTGTTGTGGACCGGCAGGAGTTTGGACTCCTGAATTCGTATCGGTCGGGTTAGAGAAGTGTGTATATTTTAGGTGAGAATTGTTTGAGAAGGGAAATTTACTTTGATGGAAATGATAAGTTGACAGATCAAGTCGCTAGATTGTTTCGCTTTGAGTGTAGTTGGATTAAGCTGAGTAAATTTTGAAGCTGGAGTTAGAGTAAAATCCTTGGTAGAGTTTGGAATAAAAGGAGGAGAGAGATTGAACTTATGTTCATCAATCTCAAAATTCTGGTTTTTGAAATCTTGGAGCAGCTGTCACGAGAAGTGGCATAACTTTTTGCTCGTGACTTGAAATGAAGCGGTTCTGGACTTTTTGGAAAGCTTACAGAATTCCCTATAGTTTACATATAAGATTTGCATTCGGGATGTTTGTGATAAGGAAGACAAGTGTGTTTTACTAGTCGGGTCTGCTGCTGATTTTGGAAAATTCTGCATACGAGAACTCTTGACCAGTCCCATTTCAAGGGGAATAACTTTTTACTCGTAAGCCGGATTTGAGTGATTCTTGAAGTTCTGAAATCTGCACAAAATTCTCTTCATGTTAGAATATATATTTTTGATTTGGAGGTCTTTATTGGAGAAGATAATTGCGTTCAAAGGGGGGAGTGTTTTGCTGGAAATTTTAGGAAGATGAAATATTGAAAAATAATAAGATGTCGGTATTAGAGCGAATGCATAAGTATTTGGAGAATGCATAAATGTGTGATGAGGATGATTAAAGTTCTGATGTTAGATGATAGTAATGTTGAGAGGAAGATGGATGTTTGAATTGTGTTGTTAAGAATTATAATTTGAATGAAAGTCATGAATGGAAGAGAACCAAATTGGATTGTGCTTAATGTTGTAGTGACTCCGGTGTTATAAGAATATTTGAAGCAGTGTTATACAAGGGCATGTATGATGGATTGTGTATTGGATTTTGGATGTCTTGGTGAAATCGACTAAGTCGGAATTAAGGAAACTAAGAAGATGTTGATAAGTCTTAGAGAGTTGGCGGGGAATTATGCCTACGGACTTTATACATAAGTTGAAGTACGCTATTATGTTGGGTAACGACTATTTATGCCGCTATTATGGTTGTCGGATATTTATTGACAAATTGAGGAACTGATCACCCTTAATCTATTGTTGATAATAGACGATATCATAATTGAGGAATAGATGCGTCATGCTAACTAGTATAGTATATGAGTTAAATCAGTTGAAGTCAAGCTGGGCATTTGAGTATTGTTTGAATTATCGATGAAGAATCATATATAAGAATGATAGTCAGATTTAAGAATGATGGTATGAAGTTACGTTGGGAGTAAATAGTATTGTGGAAATTTGTAGTTAAACTTTGGATAATAAAATTATTGTTTGATGATAAATTAAGTGGCATGAGGCTTGGAGTTTCTTGAGATGATTCGAGGTTAAAGTATATGGAAAAGTAAGACCAAGATTTTCAAGAGTATAGGATTGAATTGAGTTGAAAGAATTAGACGAAGTAAGATTATAAGTGGGTTTATTAAAGCGTGATTTTGATTAGAAGATGGATAATTGTTTTGGTTGCGTTGGTTCGGATAAGAATTTATGAAAGGTGTGTTAGTATGAGTAAGAATCGAGGATTCGATACGTTGGATTAATTAGAAGCAAAGAAATATGAGTTATCTTGTGGAAATTGTTGTATCGATGTGCCTTATATTGTCATAATGATGTAGTGTGTTTAAGGTAATTTTCGAAGGAGGTATTATTTAAGATGGTAAAGTTGTAGTTGTGTTGAGGATAATTGGAAATTCATGAAGTATGTAAATTTTTGACCAATAAATTTGGAAGTTGTCGCGGTTGTATTTATGATTGAACGTTCGGAGGTGTTGCCTTATGAATTTAAGTTGGATGTATTCGGTAACTACAAGAGTAGAATACTTATTGAAACGAAATTCAGAAGAGTTAAGTCGAAGGTGTTATTGATGTGTTGGTTTGATGATTGAAGAAGTTGGAAATAAACTTGGTAGTCCTGGAACTTTGCAGAGTAATCAGAGTGCGCAGCGAATGCATGGTGCAGTGTAGTTGTTGTTTGCGAATGAAGACGATGTTGATAGTCGATTGTTTTGATGTTGGATTTAAACTGTGTGTTCCAGACATTTCGGGAATTAAACAAACTGTTTTTTTAGAGGGATATAAAAGTCGACTGAGTATTCATCATGGCGCTACGAAGATGTATCAGGATTTACGCAGGTTATTTTGGTGACCGGGTATGAAAAAGGGTATTGTTGAATTTGTATATGTTTGTTTGACATGCTAGAAGTCGAAGATTGAACATCAGAGACCTTCAGGTATGATGCAACCATTGAATGTTCCTGAGTGGAAATGGGATAGCATTTCCATGGATTTTGTGCCTGGGTTACCTAAGACTACAAGAGGTAATGATTTGATGTGGGTAATTATTGACTGATTAACTAAGTCGGCAATTTTTTGTCAAAGAAGATTAATTATTCTATGCAGAGGCTAGTTGAGATTAATATTGAGGAAATTGTGAAGTTGCACGGTGTACCTTCGAGTATAGAATCAGATAGAGATCTGCGGTTTACGTCGAAGTTTTGGAAGAGTTTGCAAGATGCTTTGGGTACTAAATTGAGGATGAATTCTGCTTATCATACACAGACGGATGGTCAGACGGAAAGGACATTCCAATCTTTAGAAGATCTGCTAAGGGCTTGTGTTTTGGATCAAGGAGGATCTTGGGATAGTCATTTGTCGTTGGTTGAGTTTACATACAACAACAATTTTCATGCTGGTATTGGAATGGCTCCATATGAGGCGTTGTATAGTAGACATTGTAAAACTCCATTGTGTTGGTATGAGTCAGGAGAGAGTTTGGTAATTGGGTCAGAGATTGTCCAGGAAACAACTGAAGATAAAAATAATTTGGGAAAGGATGAACACGTCGCAGAGTCGTCAGAAGAGTTATTGTGATAAGGGAAGAAAAGCACTTGAGTTCCGAGCGGGAATATCAGATAAAGGAGTCATATCCGACTCTATCTACTTCAGGTCATTTTCGAGGACAAAAATTATTTAAGTGGGGGAGAGTTGTAACACCCCGAAAATCTAAATTTAATTATTTAGTCATTTATTTAATTAATTTAGAAAAATTGGAGAGTTTGGATTAATTAGAGAATTTTGGAGAAAAAGAGTATTTTTATATAATAAGGATAAATAATGTTTTATTATACTATTTTATTATTATTATTAAAAATATATTAAAGAGAAAGGGTAAGGTGGTCCTTTTGTGAAATATATGAGGGTAAAGAGGGAAAAGACTCAACTAGAATGTGTTTTGGTAAAAAGGAATACACGATCAGTTTTCTCATTTGGTTTTCTATTGTGTTTGGTGAAGTGCTCTGAAGAAAGAGGAAGCTTAGAGTCAGGAGACTGTAGAGAACCCCAGAGAAGAGTGTAAAGCGAAGAAATTCTCTAAGGTATGAGGAGTTCTTATAATCTATTATAAATGTGTAGGAATTGGACTATGAATATATTAGGATTGTATGAGTTTATGAGTTTTAGGGGTTTTGATTTAGGTGGAGTTTATGAGAGAAATCTTGATGAATTAGAGTGATTAGAATGAGTTACAATCATATATTTGTTTGTATAATTGTTATCTTGATTGTAGATGTTTAGAATTGGCAAAATTTTTGACCAACAAGAAATATTAAATTCAGTTCAGAATGTCCTATCAGATGTTGGGACATTATCAAACAGAGTATAAGAACTTAATTCAGGATGTCACACCAGATGCTGGGACATTGTGTAAATGATTTAAGTTCAGTTTTTCAGGATGTCCCAACAGATGTTGAGACATCTCAAACCTGCTACCAGAATTAATTAAAGACTAACTGATCTGAGAAATTTAAGGAGAGTTATCTGGAATTAATTATGGATGGACAAAAACAGAATAAGGCGCATCTGTAGGGAGTGTTATTATGAGGCTTCAGCATAATCAGAAGAACTAAATCACCTAGAATCTAGGAAGTAACAAACCCTAATTCAAGGTGGAAGCTGCATGCGTTTTAGGACTGGATTAACCTACAGAAAGCCCAAAATACAAACACCTATTTAAGCAACAAAATATCTCAGAATTGAGTACGAATTTCAGAAGACAAAATAGGGTGTTTTGAGTTTTAATAGCAGGTTGTTTTATTGTACCACTTTATGAGCTTTTAAGCATAAGTGCATTTGTGACTTGATTGAAACTGTGAAGTAAGATCAAGCTGTTTTGTTTGAAGTATGACTTCAATTTTATTAAACTTGTAAACAAGATCACTGTGTGATTGAGGGGGAGTGAGTTGGTACTCATATCTAAGTAGTGTCTTAGGTAGAAATTGCATTGGGTAGATAGTAAGTGAAAGATTAAACTGTGTGGTTTAAGTCTAGAATTAATATTACTTATAGTGGATTTCCTCCTGGCTTGGTAGCCTCCAGATGTAAGTGTGGTTATACACTGAACTTGGTTAACAAACTACTGTGTTGTTTAATTTTCTTGCACTTTAAGTTTTGGTTAAATCTGTCAAGTGTTGGAACATCTCATAGGACATCTCATACCTAATCACAGAATTTCAATTGGCATCAGAGCAGGCACCCTGCCTGTTTATACTGGGTGAGATCTAGGGAATACAAATTCTGGAAACATGGACAGAGATATAGGATCAGTAAATAGACCACCTATACTGGATGGATCTAATTATGACTACTGGAAACCAAGAATGATTGCATTCTTAAGATCACTTGACAACAGGGCCTGGAGAGCAGTCAACATTGGATGGGAACATCCTATCCAAGACACCAAAGATGGATCAAAAGTGTTGAAACCTGAAGAAGAATGGAGTAAGGAGGAAGAAGATTTAGCACTAGGCAACTCCAAGGCCTTAAATGCTTTATTCAATGGCATTGATAGGAACATCTTTAGACTTGTGCATCACTGTGAGCTGGCCAAAGATGTGTGGGACACTCTCAAAACAACTCATGAAGGAACATCAAAGGTAAAGATGTCAAGACTTCAACTTCTCACTACCAAGTTTGAAAACTTGAGAATGAAGGAAGATGAGACAGTTCATGAATTCTACATGAACATCTTAGAAATAGCCAATACTTCTGGAGCCTTGGGAGAAAAGATGACTGATGAAAAGCTTGTAAGAAAGATTCTCAGATCTTTGCCAAAAATATTTGACATGAAAGTCACAGCAATAGAAGAAGCTCAAGACATATGCACAATGAAAGTTGAAGATCTCATTGGTTCCCTTCAAACATTTGAGATGGGAATGAATGACACAAATGTTAATGTAGATGTTTAAGAATTGGCAGAATTTTTGACCAAACAAGAAATGTTAAATTCAGTTCAGAATGTCCTATCAGATGTTGGGACATTAGCAAACAGAGTATGTGAACTTATTTCAGGATGTCTCATCAGATGTTGGGACATTGTGTAAATGACTAAGTTCAGTTTTGTCAGGATGTCCCAACAGATGTTGAGACATCTCAGACCTGCTACCAGAATTAATTATTGATTAACAGATCAGAGATATTTAAGGAGAACTATCTGGAATTAATTAATGCTGGATAAAAACAGAACAAGGCGCATCTGTAGGGAGTTTTAAATTGAAGATTCAGATTAAAACAGAAGACCTAATGCACCTAGAATATAGGAGGTAACAAACCCTAAATTCAAGGTGACAGTTGCTGCACATTAGGGCTGGATCTTTCTACAGAAAGCCCAAAATTCAGATACCTATTTAAACAACAGAAACTCATAGAATTGAGTACGAATTTTAGAAGACAAAATAGAGTGTCTAGTGTTTTAATAGCAGGTTGTTTTTATTGTACCACTTTATGAGCTTTTAAGCAAAAGTGCATTTGTGACTTGATTGAAACTGTTAAGTAAGATCAAGCTGTTTTGTTTGAAGGATGTCTTCAATTTCAGTAAACTTGTAAACTTGATCACTGGGTGATTGAGGGGGAGTGAGTAGGGTACTCTTATCTAAGTGAGTCTTAGGTAGAAATTGCATTGGGTAAGTATTAAGTGA
This sequence comes from Lathyrus aphaca, assembly GCA_963966055.1. Taxonomy (NCBI): domain Eukaryota; kingdom Viridiplantae; phylum Streptophyta; class Magnoliopsida; order Fabales; family Fabaceae; genus Lathyrus; species Lathyrus aphaca. The sequence goes on along the minus strand of OZ014519.1, from coordinate 295,964,752 downwards.
TAGATTAAACAGGGTGGTTTAAGTCTAGAATTAATATTACTAATAGTGGATTTCCTCCTGGCTTGGTAGCCTCCAGATGTAGGTGTGGTTATACACTGAACTGGGTTAACAAACTTTTGTGTTGTTTACTTTTCTTGCTGTTTAAGTTTTGGTTAAATGTGTCAAATGTCCTATTAAGTGTTGGGACATCTCTTAGGACATCTCATACCTGATCACAGAATTTCAATTGGCATCAGAGCAGGCACCCTGCCTGTTTATACTGGGTGAGATCTAGGGAATACAAATTCTGTAACATGGATAGAGATTTAGGGTCAGTAAATAGACCACCAATTCTGGATGGATCTAATTATGACTACTGGAAGCCAAGAATGATTGCATTCTTAAGGTCACTTGACAACAGGGCATGGAGAGCAGTTAATGTTGGATGGGATCATCCTGTCCAAGACACAAAAGATGGATCAAAAGTGCTGAAACCTGAAGAAGAATGGAGTAAGGAAGAAGAAGACTCAGCACTAGGCAACTCAAAAGCCTTAAATGCCTTATTCAATGGTATTGATAGGAACATTTTCATACTTGTACATCACTGTGAGCTGGCCAAAGATGTTTGGGATACTCTCAAAACAACTCATGAAGGAACATCAAAAGTAAAAATGTCAAGACTTCAACTTCTCACCACCAAGTTTGAAAACTTGAGAATGAAGGAAGATGAATCAATTCATGAGTTCTATATGAACATCCTGGATATAGCCAATACTTCTGGAGCCTTGGGAGAAAAGATGACTGATGAAAAGCTTGTAAGAAAGATCCTCAGATCTTTGCCAAAAAGATTTGATATGAAAGTCACTGCAATAGAAGAAGCTCAAGACATATGCTCCATGAAAGTTGAAGAACTCATTGGTTCCCTTCAAACTTTTGAAATGGGAATGAATGACACAAATGTCAAAAAGAACAAAAGCATAGCCTTGGTGTCAAATACAGATGAAGAAGAAGATGATGAATCAGCAAATGATAAAAGTTTATCAGAAAATCTTGTCTTGATTGGAAGACAATTCAAACAGATTCTCAGAGAAATGGAAGGCAAATCCAATCCTAGTGGAAGAAACACAAACTCTGAGAACAGAAGACCTTATGATGCTAACAAAAGATTAAAGTATGCTGAAAAGACCAGTCAAGATAAAGGAGTCAAATGCCATGAATGTGAAGGATATGGACACATCAAGTTTGAATGTCCTACCTACTTAAAGAGGCAAAAGAAAGGACTCTCTGTGACCTGGTCTGATGAAGACTCAGGAGAGTCAGAAGGAGAATCAGCTAAGCATATTACTGCTCTAGCTGGACTGTGTGAATATGATAGTGATTCCAGTTGTGGAGAGCTTACTTATGAAGAACTTGAGCAAGCATTCAAAGATCTATACAAAAGAAGCTCTGAAATATGCAGTGAGGTTATAAAGCTAAAGAAGCAGAATGAGGTATTGGAAGATGAAAAATCAAGTGATCAAGTAATCATTGATACCTTGAAAAGTGAAGTAACTCTTCTCAACTCTAAGTTGGAACATATGTCAAAATCTGTTAAAATGTTGAACAGTAGCTCAAATACACTGGATGTTATTCTCAGCAATAATAAACATTCAGGGGACAAAAGTGGACTGGGATATAACAGAAATGAAGCCAGCTCTAGCAAAGCTACTGCAAAAACTACTCAGTCAAACAAGATGTCCCAACAGATGCTCCAACATCAGAACACAAAGACAAACATAATGTTCCAACAGATGTCTCAACATTCTGGAAAGAACAAAATGAAGAAAAAATATCAAAGATGGAGATGCCATCACTGTGGAAGATTTGGACATATCAAACCTCACTGTTATAAGCTACATGGATATCCAAATCAGATGTGTCAGCAACCTTCCAAGCAGAAAGTAGAAGGTACCAAGAAAATGTTGCATAGAAATCAGCAACCTCCTAAGCAAAAGATAGAAGTCATCAAGAAAGTTTGGAGACCAAAAGCTGACATTCAGACTGATCAAAGCCATATACCCAAGAACAAGATCAACAATCAAGCTTGGAGATCAGCTGAACAACACTCAGAGCAGAGGCATCAAAAGAAATCTCAACTCATCTGGTCAAAGAAAAGTACTGCATACATAGCACATACATCATTGAAAGTATCAGCTAAAGAAGACTGGTACTTTGACAGTGGATGCTCAAGACACATGACTGGATTGAAGAATTTGTTAGTAAACTTAAAGTCACATTCATCCAGGTATGTTACCTTTGGAGATGGAGCTAAAGGAGAGATCAAGGGAGTTGGAACCTTGGATTGTCAAGATGTTCCAAGACTAGATAATGTGCTGCTTGTTAAAGGTTTAACTGCTAACCTGATCAGCATAAGTCAACTATGTGATCAAGGATACAGTGTAAACTTTACCAAATCTAAATGCATAGTGACTAACAAAGAACAAGAGGTTGTAATGAAAGGAGCCAGATCTAAAGACAACTGTTACATGTGGGAACCTCTAGACTTCAGTCTCACTTCAACCTGTTCTCTAGCTAAAGAAGAAGAAGTGAAACTGTGGCACCAAAGACTAGGTCATCTTCATTTCAGAGGCATAAAGAAGATCATATTTATGGATGCTGTAAGAGGTATTCCTAAACTAAAGATTGATGATGGCAAAATATGTGGTGAATATCAAATAGGCAAGCAAACCAAGATGTCCCATCCAAAGCTCCAACATCTGGCAACTTCCAAAGTTTTGGAATTGTTACATATGGATCTCATGGGACCTATGCAAGTTGAAAGCCTTGGTGGTAAGAGGTATGCATATGTGGTGGTTGATGACTTTTCAAGATATACATGGATAAATTTCATTAAAGAAAAGTCAGATGTCTTTGAGGAATTATATCAAAGATTACAAAGGAAAAAATCCAACTGTGTGATCAGAATTAGAAGTGATCATGGAAAGGAATTTGAGAATCAAAAATTCTTAGATTTCTGCTCTTCAGAAGGAATCAATCATGAATACTCTTCTCCTATCACTCCTCAACAGAATGGGATTGTTGAGAGAAAAAATAGAACTATTCAAGAATCTGCAAGAGCTATGATACATGCTAAAAAGCTACCTCTGTATTTCTGGGCTGAAGCCATGAACACTGCCTGCTATATCCATAACAGAGTTACCTTGAGAAAAGGAACTTTGTCCACAATATATGAAGTCTGGAAGGGCAGAAAACCCACTGTTAAGTACTTTCATGTGTTTGGAAGTAACTGCTACATTCTGGCAGACAGGGAGCAAAGGAGAAAAATGGATCCTAAAAGTGATGAAGGGATTTTCCTTGGATACTCTACAAACAGCAGAGCATACAGAGTATTTAATTCTAGAACCAAGGTTATCATGGAGTCCATAAATGTGATAATTGATGATGCTCCTACAGATGTCCCAGAAGATGTTGGAACATCTGCTGATATCAAGATTGAAGCTGAAGAAAAAGATGATCAATATAACTGCACTCAATCTGATACAAGGACAGAAGAATCCAGTAAACCTCCCTCCATCAGAATACAGAAGGATCATCCCAAAGATTTAATAATTGGTGATCCCAACAGAGAGGAATTAGGTCAATTCACAAGGAATGAAGTGTGGAATCTTGTTCCTAGACCAAATGACATAAATGTGATTGGTACAAAATGGGTGTACAAGAACAAGTCAAATGAACAAGGAATTGTTACAAAGAACAAAGCTAGACTTGTGGCTCAAGGATACACTCAAATTGAAGGAGTAGACTTTGATGAAACCTTTGCACCAGTAGCAAGGCTTGAATCAATAAGACTACTGTTGGGAATTGCCTGTATCTTAAAGTTCAAGATATTTCAAATGGATGTGAAAAGTGCCTTTCTTAATGGTTATCTTAATGAAGAGGTATATGTAGAACAGCCTAAAGGATTTGTTGATCCAAGCTGTCCAAATCATGTATACAAACTCAAGAAAGCACTTTATGGTCTGAAGCAAGCTCCAAGGGCATGGTATGAAAGACTTACCACATTTCTTATCAAGCAAGGATACAGAAAAGGTGGGATTGATAAAACCCTGTTTGTTAAAAATGAAGAAGGAAATGTCATGATTGCACAAATATATGTTGATGACATTGAGTTTGGTGGGATGTCTGATAAGATGGTCAAGCATTTTGTCAAGCAAATGGAATCTGAATTTGAAATGAGTCTAGTAGGTGAATTAACCTATTTTCTTGGGCTGCAAATAAAGCAAATGGAAGACTCAATGTTTATTTCCCAAAGTAAGTATTCCAAGAACATAGTGAAGAAATTTGGAATGGAAAATGCTTCTCATAAAAGAACTCCTGCTCCCACACATTTAAAGCTGACTAAAGATGAAAAGGGTGAGAATGTAGATCAAATTTTATATAGAAGCATGATTGGAAGCTTGTTATACTTGACTTCTAGCAGACCAGACATTGCATTTGCAGTAGGAGTTTGTGCAAGATATCAAGCTGATCCAAAAGTCAGTCATCTCAATCAAGTCAAGATAATCCTTAAATATGTTAATGGTACTTGTGACTATGGCATAATGTACTTTCATGGGTGCAAACCAATTCTCACTGGCTTCTGTGATGCTGATTGGGCAGGAAGTGCTGATGACAGAAAAAGCACTTCAGGAGGATGCTTCTTTCTAGGAAACAATCTGATTTCTTGGTTCAGTAAGAAACAGAATTGTGTATCCTTGTCTACAGCTGAAGCTGAGTACATAGCAGCAGGTAGCAGTTGTTCACAGATGGTTTGGATGAAGCAGATGCTCACTGAGTACAATGTCCCACAGGATGTCATGACATTATACTGTGACAACTTAAGTGCAATCAATATATCAAAGAATCCTATCCAGCATAGCAGGACCAAACATATTGATATCAGACATCATTTCATTAGAGATCTTGTAGAAGAGAAGGTGATTTCATTGGAGCATGTTGCTACAGATCTGCAATTAGCTGATATCTTTACCAAAGCACTGGATGCTACACAATTTGAGAACTTAAGGGGCAAACTTGGAATCTGTTTATGTGAGATTTAGCAATTAATGAGATGTGCCAACATGTCATATGACATTGCATGGCATAAGTTCCAGATGGCAAAACCAGTCTGGACAAGATTCTTGGGAACTCCATCTCTCATCATTTGCTCAGTAACGGCTACTTACTTAGTAACTGTTTATAATCAGCTATCAAGATTCTCATCATACTATCATAATCGAATCACATTCACCAGCTATTCTCCAGAGACCATAAACCCTAAAGTCTTTCTTTCATCTTCTTCAACAATGTCTCAAAACCCTAAAACAGATGAGGAAATTCTCAACAAGGAAGACGTGGTTCATGCCACTCCAATTTCTGTGGTACCAATGCAATCAACACCATTGGACGAACTCAGGGAAAACGTTTCTCACTCTAAAAAGGCAAGAACACCAAAGAGAGCTAAAGATCAAGTCTGCAGCAAAGCAAAAGGAGGCATTCCTTCTCCTGCTAACATGTCCCCTAAATCTAAATCTTCACAATATGTGGATGATTCAATCAAGGAAATTGTCACTCAAATTCTGCTTAAACAAAGAAAGGTGAGTGGAATCTCTGTTCCCTTGAACACCATGCCTGCACCTCAAGAAGATCAAGCTCAAACTGCAGAAGGCACTCCTGCAGATCAAGATGTCCCAATGAATGTTGGAACATCTGCAGATGAGAAAGAAAATTTATCTGATGCTGATGCTGAACAGACTGAGGATAAAACCTCAAGTGAGAGTGATAAAGAAATTTCTGTGGAACAGGCTAAAGAATCAAATGAAGATCAAATTTCTGCTGATCAACAAGCTGATGAGGAGACTGCTCAATCCCCTCCAGTAGTCAATCTGGAGCAGGACTCTGATGCAGAAATCATAGCATCTGTCAAACCCAGCATAGCCAAAAGGCTAAGGTCCAGGAAAGGAAAGATGCAAGATGATCCTGTCATTCCTGAGAAGAAGAAGGCTAGTCCAAAGAAAGGCAAGGCTAAAGCCACTGTTGGTCCAGCAAAACCATGGAGCAAGGTTCAAACCCAGAAGAGAAAAGCTGCAACTCCATCAGATTCAGATGTTGGATCAGATGTCCCAACATCTCCTCCCAAGAAGAAACCAGCACCAGCTAGAGCTTCAACTGTTGTTCCAGAAGCTCCCTTGGACAACATATCCTTCCATCATGTCTCCAGTGTCAACAGATGGAAATATGTGTACCAAAGAAGGGTTGCTTTGGAAAGAGAACTAAGCAGCAATGCACTTGAGTGCACAGAACTCATTGACCTAATCTCTGCTGCAGGACTATTCAAGACAGTCTCAGAGTTCTCTCCCTGCTATGAACTTCTTGTCAAAGAGTTCATTGTGAATCTTCAGGAGGAATGCTCAAATGGTAAGTCCTCTGAGTTTAGAAAAGTTTATGTTAGAGATAGATGTGTGGAGTTTTCTCCCCAAATCATAAATCAGTATCTAGGAAGAGAAACAGATGGACCCAATGAGCTAGGGAAAACAGATAATCAAATCTGTAAGGTGATCACTGCAAACCAGGTCAAAGCTTGGCCTGTGAAGGGAAAGCTCTCTGTGAGCATGCTTACCAGAAAGTATGCCATGCTTAACAGGATTGGAACTGCTAACTGGGTGCCTACCAACCACACTTCATCAATCTCAACTGGTCTGGCCAGATTCATCTATGCTGTGGGGACTCAAACCAAGCTGGACTTTGGAGCTTTTATCTTTGATCAAACCATGAAGCATGCCAGCTCCTCTGCAACCAAGCTACCAATAGCCTTTCCATCATTGCTGTGTGGTATTGTACTCAATCAATATCCTGGGATTTTAACTGACAAGGATACTGCCTGCAAGAGAGAGAGCCCCCTGGCTTTTCACTACAAGTTATTCCTCAGTCATCATGCTGCAGATGTTGAAGCCCCTTCTGGGACATCTGCTGGTCCCTCAACTGCTAAGTCTTCTATCTCCAAGAAAGAATTAATTGCTGAGCTAAAGTGCACCTGCAAAGAGCTTGAAGCTAGAAAGAAGAAGCTGGAGGAAATAATTAAGAGGTTGGAAAGTGAAGAAGATCAGACAGCTGCATCTGATGAAGACAGTGAAGCTGAAAGTGAAGCTGATAAAGATGAAGACACTGAAGTGGAGGAAGCTACTGAGAGTGATGAATCTGAGTGATCTTTGTATGAGAGGCATTTGTAATGACAGCAATGATTTGTAATTCTGGATAATAGTTCTTTGGCCCCTAATTTTGTGTCTACCAAGGGGGAGAACAACATCAAATGTAATTGCTGTTTAAATGAATGAAAAATTTGTTTGCTTCTGAACTGAATCAGTGTGTATTTCTGTTGCAACAAGACTGGACACATATTTGTTTGAGGGGGAGTAATCTCAAATAAGAATCAACAGAAAAGTAATGCTATACTCTGATAAAAAGAACTTCTGCTGCACTCTGAAAACTAGAAAAGATGTTAGCCAAAAATTAGCCAAAGGGGGAGTTTGTAGATGTTTAAGAATTGGCAGAATTTTTGACCAAACAAGAAATGTTAAATTCAGTTCAGAATGTCCTATCAGATGTTGGGACATTAGCAAACAGAGTATGTGAACTTATTTCAGGATGTCTCATCAGATGTTGGGACATTGTGTAAATGACTAAGTTCAGTTTTGTCAGGATGTCCCAACAGATGTTGAGACATCTCAGACCTGCTACCAGAATTAATTATTGATTAACAGATCAGAGATATTTAAGGAGAACTATCTGGAATTAATTAATGCTGGATAAAAACAGAACAAGGCGCATCTGTAGGGAGTTTTAAATTGAAGATTCAGATTAAAACAGAAGACCTAATGCACCTAGAATATAGGAGGTAACAAACCCTAAATTCAAGGTGACAGTTGCTGCACATTAGGGCTGGATCTTTCTACAGAAAGCCCAAAATTCAGATACCTATTTAAACAACAGAAACTCATAGAATTGAGTACGAATTTTAGAAGACAAAATAGAGTGTCTAGTGTTTTAATAGCAGGTTGTTTTTATTGTACCACTTTATGAGCTTTTAAGCAAAAGTGCATTTGTGACTTGATTGAAACTGTTAAGTAAGATCAAGCTGTTTTGTTTGAAGGATGTCTTCAATTTCAGTAAACTTGTAAACTTGATCACTGGGTGATTGAGGGGGAGTGAGTAGGGTACTCTTATCTAAGTGAGTCTTAGGTAGAAATTGCATTGGGTAAGTATTAAGTGATAGATTAAACAGGGTGGTTTAAGTCTAGAATTAATATTACTAATAGTGGATTTCCTCCTGGCTTGGTAGCCTCCAGATTTAGGTGTGGTTATACACTGAACTGGGTTAACAAACTTCTGTGTTGTTTACTTTTCTTGCTGTTTAAGTTTTGGTTAAATGTGTCAAATGTCCTATTAAGTGTTGGGACATCTCTTAGGACATCTCATACCTGATCACAGAATTTCAGTTAAGAAGAACAAAAGCATAGCCTTGGTGACAAATACTAATGAAGAAGAAGATGATGAATCAGAAACTGGTGAAAGCTTATCAGACAATATTGCTATGCTTGGAAGACAATTCAAAAAGATTCTTAGAAATATGGAAAACAAGTCCAGACCAAGTGGAAGATACACAAACTCTTCTGAGAACAAAAGACCTAATGATAGAAGGTCAACTTATGATGAAAAGACCAGTCAAGAAAAAGGAATTAAATGCCATGGATGTGAAGGATATGGACACATCAGGAATGAATGTCCTACCTATTTAAAAAGGCAAAAGAAAGGTCTCTCTGTAACCTGGTCTGATGAAGACTCAGGAGGTGATTCAGAAGAAGAATCAGCTAAGCATATCACTGCTCTAGCTGGATTATATGAATCTGAAAGTGAATCCAGTGATGGGGAGCTTACTTTTGAAGAACTTGAGCAATCATTCAGAGAACTAGTCAAAAGAAGCACTGAAATATGCAGGGAAAGCATAAAGCTAAAGAAGCAGATTGAGGCACTAAAGGATGAAAAGGCAAGTGATCTAGAGATCATTGACACCTTGAAAAGTGAAGTAAGTCTGCTCAACTCCAAGTTGGAACACATGTCCAAATCTGTTAGAATGCTGAACAGTAGCTCAAGTACACTGGATGTTATTCTCAACAACAATAAGCATTCAGGGGATAAAAGTGGACTGGGATTCAACAGAGTTCATAAGGGTGAAGCTAGTTCTAGCAAAACTACTTCTAAGTCCATACAGTCAAACAAAATGTCCCAACAGATGCCTCAACATCATAAGAACACAAAGTCAAACATAATGTTCCAACAGATGTCTCAACATTCTGAAAAGAACATAATGAAGAAGAAGTATCAAAGATGGAGATGTCATCATTGTGGAAGATTTGGACATATCAAACCTCATTGCTATAAGTTGCATGGATATCCAAATCAGATGTATCAGCAATCTCCTAAGCAGAAGATAGAAGTTACCAAGAAAGTGCTGCATAGACATCAAAGAGATCAGCAACCTCCTAAGCAGAAGACAAAGTTCATCAAGAAGGTATGGAGACCAAAGGCTAGTCTTCATGCTGATCAAAACTACATACCCAAGAACAAGATCAACAAACAACCTTGGAGCTCTACTGATGAACAATACACAGGGCAGAAGTATCAAAAGAAATCCCAACTCAAATGGTCAAAGAAAGGTGTTGCATATATAGCACATACATCACTAAGAGTATCAGCCAAAGAAGACTGGTACTTTGACAGTGGGTGTTCAAGACACATGACTGGATTGAAGAATCTGCTAGTAGACTTAAAGTCACATTCATCCAGATATGTAACCTTTAGAGATGGAGCTAAAGGAGAAATCAAGGGAGTTGGGACCTTGGACTGTCAAGATGTACCAAGACTAAATGATGTGCTTCTGGTTAAAGGTTTAACTGCTAACCTGATCAGCATAAGTCAATTATGTGATCAAGGGTACAGTGTAAACTTTACCAAACCTAAATGCATAGTGACTAACAAAGAACAAGAGGTTGTCATGAGAGGAGCCAGATCTAAAGACAACTGTTACATGTGGGAACCTCAAGACTTCAGTCTCACTTCAACTTGCTCTTTAGCTAAAGAAGAAGAAGTGAAACTATGGCACCAAAGACTAGGTCATCTTCATTTCAGAGGCATAAAGAAGATCATATCTATGGATGTTGTGAGAGGTATTCCTAAACTGAAGATTGATGATGGCAAAATATGTGGTGAATGTCAAATAGGCAAGCAAACCAAGATGTCCCATCCAAAGCTTCAACATCTGACAACTTCCAATGTTTTGGAACTATTGCATATGGATCTTATGGGACCTATGCAGGTTGAGAGCCTTGGTGGTAAGAGGTATGCCTATGTGGTGGTTGATGACTTTTCAAGATATACATGGATAAATTTCATCAAAGAAAAGTCTGATGTATTTGATGTATTCAAGGACTTATGTCAAAGAATACAAAGGGAAAAAGCCAGCTGTGTGATCAGAATAAGAAGTGATCATGGAAAAGAATTTGAGAACCAAAAATTCTTAGATTTCTGTTCTTCAGAAGGAATCAATCATGAATATTCTTCACCAATCACTCCTCAACAGAATGGGATTGTTGAGAGAAAGAATAGAACTATTCAAGAATCAGCAAGAGCTATGATCCATGCTAAAAAGCTACCTTTGTACTTCTGGGCTGAAGCTATGAATACAGCTTGCTACATCCATAACAGAGTTATTCTAAGGAAAGGAACTCTGTCCATAATCTATGAAGTCTGGAAGGGCAGAAAACCCACAGTTAAGTACTTCCATGTGTTTGGAAGTAACTGTTATATTCTGGCAGATGGGGAGCAAAGAAGAAAAATGGATCCTAAAAGTGATGAAGGGATTTTTCTTGGATACTCTATAAACAGCAGAGCATATAGAGTATTTAATTCTAGAACCAAGGTTATCATGGAGTCCATAAATGTGATAATTGATGATGCTCCTACAGATGTCCCAGAAGATGTTGGAACACCTACTGATATCAAGATTGAAGCTGAAGAAAAGAGTGATCATTATGACTTCACTCAAACTGATGCAAGGACAGAACAATCCAGCAAACCTCCCTCCATCAGAATCCAGAAGGATCATCCCAAAGACTTGATAATTGGTGATCCCAACAGAGGTGTAAGCACTAGATCAAGAGAAGTGATTTCAGGGTCCTGTTTTGTTTCTAAAATAGAACCTAAAAACATCAAGGAAGCTCTTACTGATGAATACTGGATTTGTGCTATGCAAGAGGAATTAGGTCAATTCACAAGGAATGAAGTGTGGAACCTTGTTCCTAGACCTGATGACATAAATGTGATTGGAACTAAATGGGTGTATAAGAACAAGTCAAATGAGCAAGGAATTGTTACAAAGAACAAAGCTAGACTTGTAGCTCAAGGATACACTCAAATTGAAGGAGTAGACTTTGATGAAACCTTTGCACCAGTAGCAAGGCTTGAATCAATCAGACTACTTTTGGGAATTGCTTGTATCTTAAAGTTCAAGCTATTTCAAATGGATGTGAAAAGTGCCTTTTTAAATGGTTATCTTAATGAAGAGGTATATGTAGAACAGCCTAAAGGATTTGTTGATCCAAGCTGTCCAAATCATGTATACAAACTAAAGAAGGCTCTTTATGGTCTGAAGCAAGCTCCAAGAGCATGGTATGAAAGGCTGACTACTTTTCTTATCAAGCAAGGGTACAGGAAAGGTGGAATTGACAAAACCTTGTTTGTTAAAGATGAAGAAGGAAATGTCATGATTGCTCAAATATATGTAGATGACATTGTCTTTGGTGGGATGTCAGACAGGATGGTCAAACATTTTGTCAACCAGATGGAATCTGAATTTGAAATGAGTCTAGTAGGAGAATTAACCTACTTTCTTGGACTGCAAATAAAGAAAATGGAAGACTCCATGTTCATTTCCCAAAGCAAGTATGCTAAGAACATAGTCAAGAAATTTGGGATGGACAGTGCTACTCATAAGAGAACTCCTGCCCCGCACATTTAAAGTTGACTAAAGATGACAAGGGTGAGAATGTAGATCAGAGCTTATACAGAAGCATGATTGGAAGCTTGCTATATCTAACTGCTAGCAGACCAGACATAGCATTTGCAGTAGGTGTTTGTGCAAGATATCAAGCTGATCCAAAAGTTAGTCATCTTAATCAAGTCAAGAGAATTCTGAAATATGTTAATGGTACTTGTGACTATGGCATAATGTATTTTCATGGATGTAAACCAATTCTCACTGGCTTCTGTGATGCTGATTGGGCTGGAAGTGCTGATGACAGAAAAAGCACTTCAGGAGGATGCTTCTTTCTAGGAAACAATTTGATTTCTTGGTTCAGTAAGAAACAAAATTGTGTATCCTTATCCACTGCTGAAGCTGAATATATAGCAGCTGGAAGCAGTTGTTCACAGTTGGTTTGGATGAAACAAATGCTCACTGAGTACAATGTCCCACAAGATGTCATGACATTGTACTATGACAATTTAAGTGCAATTAACATATCAAAGAATCCTATCCAACATAGCAGGACCAAGCATATTGATATCAGACATCATTTCATCAGAGATCTTGTAGAAGAGAAAGTGATTTCACTGGAACATGTAGCTACAAATCTGCAGTTGGCTGATATATTTACCAAAGCCTTGGATGCTACTCAATTTGAAAACTTAAGGGGCAAATTGGGAATCTGCTTATGTGAGATTTAGCAGTTATGGAGATGTGCCAACATGTCATATGACATTGTGTGGCATAAGCACCAGATGGCAACACCAGTCTGGTCAAGCACCTTGGGTATTCCATTCCTAATAATTTTCCAAGTAACGGATACTTATATAATAACAGCTTGCTTTCAGCTATCCATATTCTCATCATACTCTCAAAAACGAATTGCATTCTCTAGCTGTTCTTCAGAAATCATCAACCCTAAAACTCTTCATCCACCTCCTTCGAAAATGTCTCAAAACCCTAACAGTTCTGAAGAAATTCTCAACAAGGAAGATGTGGTGCATGCAACCCCCATTTCTGTGGTACCCATGGATTCAACCCCAATGGAAGAAATCAGAGGAAGTGTTCCTCATGCTAAAAAGCCAAGAACTCCAAAAAGAACAAAAGATCAAGTTTTCAGCAAGACCAAGGGCATACTTTCACCACTATACAACACTCCAAGAGCTTCTGAATACGTGGATGATTCCATAAAGGAGTTGGTAACCAAGATCCTATCTGAACAAAGAGTGGTAAGTGGCATATCCATCCCTCTGAACACCATGCCAGCCCCACAAGAAGATCAACAAACTCAGGCTGCAAAGGACACTCCTGCTCAACAGGATGTCCCAATAGATGTTGAAGCATCTGAAGACCAGCAAAAGGTCTCATCTGATACTGCTGATGATATACCTGAGGACCAGAAAAAGGCCTCCACAAATAGTGATGCAGAAGCATCTGAGGACCAGCACAAGGCCTCCACTGAAGAGCACATTTCTGTTGATCAACCAGCTGAAGAGGAGACTGCTCAATCTCCTCCTGTGGTGAACCTAGAGCATGATTCTGATACAGAAATCATTGCTTATGTAAAACCTAGCATAGCCAAAAGGCTTAGGACTAGGAAAGAAAAGATGCATGCAGGACATGCAATTCCTGAGAAGAAGCAAGCTACACCAAGGAAGGACAAAGCTAAAGTTGTCTTTGGTCCTACAAAACAATGGAGCAAGGTGCAAACTCAAAAGAGGAAAGTTGTCACTCCTTCAGATTCAGATGTTGAAGAAGATGTCCCAACATCTCCTCCAAAGAAGAAATCAGCACCTTCAAGGTCATCAAATGTTGTTCCAGAAGCTCCCTTGGACAACATCTCCTTTCATCATGTTTCAAGTGTAAACAGATGGAAGTTTGTGTATCAAAGAAGGGTAGCACTTGAAAGAGAGCTGAGCAGTAATGCACTTGAGTGCACTGAGTTAATTGATCTCATCTCCTCTGCTGGCCTCTTCAAAACTGTCTCCAACTTCTCTCCATGCTATGAGCTGCTTGTCAAGGAATTCATAGTCAACCTTCAGGAAGATTGTGCCAATGGTAAGTCTGCTGAATTTAGAAAAGTATTTGTAAGAGGCAGGTGTGTAGAATTCTCTCCTCAGGTCATCAACCAATACCTTGGAAGAGAATCTGATGGTCCAAATGAGTTAGGGAAGACTGATAACCAGGTCTGCAAGGTTATCACTACAAACCAGGTCAAGGCTTGGCCAGTTAAAGGAAAGCTCTCAGTGAGCATGCTGACAAGAAAATATGCCATGCTGAACAGGATTGGTACAGCAAACTGGGTGCCTACCAATCATACATCCTCAATATCCACTGGCCTGGGCAGGTTCATTTATGCTGTGGGCACTCAAACTAAGCTGGATTATGGAGCCTACATCTTTGATCAGACATTGAAGCATGCTGGCTCATCTGCAACAAAGCTGCCAATTGCCTTCCCTTCCTTGCTATGTGGAATAGTGCTGAGTCAGTACCCTGGAATCCTCACTGAAAAGGACACAATGTGCAAAAGAGAAAGCCCTTTGGCCTTCCACTACAAGCTGTTTCTGAGTCATCATGCAGCTGATGTTGAAGCACCCTCTAGGACATTTGTTGGTCCTTCAACTGCAAAGTCTCTAATCTCTAAAGCTGCATTGATTGCTGAAATGAAGAGCACTTGCAAAGAACTGGAAGCAAGGAAGCAGAAGCTTGAGGAGATTATCCAAAGGCTGGAGATTGAAAGTGCTCAGAAAGCTGCTTCTTCTGATGAGGAGACTGAGGAAGATGAAGAAACTGACTGTGAGGAATCTGAGTGAAAAATTGTATGTGAGGATTATGTAATGACAGCTTCTGCATTGTAATTTTGGTTTAGTATCTTTGGCCCCAAATTTATGTCTAACAAGGGGGAGAACAACAACAACAACAATGTATAATGCTGTTTGATTATGAATGAAAAATCTCTGTTTGCTTCTGAACTAAATCTGTAAAATATTTCTGTTGCAACAAGACTGAATACATGTATGTTTGAGGGGGAGTAATCTCACACATGATGCTATACTCTGATAAAAGAACTTCTGCTGCACTCTGAAAATCAGAAAAGAATGTTAGCCAAAAATTAGCCAAATGGGGAGTTTGTAGATGTTTAGAATTGGCAGAATTTTTGACCAACAAGAAATATTAAATTCAGTTCAGAATGTCCTATCAGATGTTGGGACATTATCAAACAGAGTATAAGAACTTAATTCAGGATGTCACACCAGATGCTGGGACATTGTGTAAATGATTTAAGTTCAGTTTTTCAGGATGTCCCAACAGATGTTGAGACATCTCAAACCTGCTACCAGAATTAATTAAAGACTAACTGATCTGAGAAATTTAAGGAGAGTTATCTGGAATTAATTATGGATGGACAAAAACAGAATAAGGCGCATCTGTAGGGAGTGTTATTATGAGGCTTCAGCATAATCAGAAGAACTAAATCACCTAGAATCTAGGAAGTAACAAACCCTAATTCAAGGTGGAAGCTGCATGCGTTTTAGGACTGGATTAACCTACAGAAAGCCCAAAATACAAACACCTATTTAAGCAACAAAATATCTCAGAATTGAGTACGAATTTCAGAAGACAAAATAGGGTGTTTTGAGTTTTAATAGCAGGTTGTTTTACTGTACCACTTTATGAGCTTTTAAGCATAAGTGCATTTGTGACTTGATTGAAACTGTGAAGTAAGATCAAGCTGTTTTGTTTGAAGTATGACTTCAATTTTATTAAACTTGTAAACAAGATCACTGTGTGATTGAGGGGGAGTGAGTTGGTACTCATATCTAAGTAGTGTCTTAGGTAGAAATTGCATTGGGTAGATATTAAGTGAAAGATTAAAATGTGTGGTTTAAGTCTAGAATTAATATTACTTATAGTGGATTTCCTCCTGGCTTGGTAGCCTCCAAATGTAAGTGTGGTTATACACTGAACTGGGTTAACAAACTACTGTGTTGTTTAATTTTCTTGCACTTTAAGTTTTGGTTAAATCTGTCAAGTGTTGGAACATTTCATAGGACATCTCATACCTGATCACAGAATTTCATTGATGTTGTTGATGTTTGATTGATGTTTTTTAATGGTTTTTGAGTGTTTTAATGTGAAACCCGTAGTGGGATTTGGGGGTTTTGGGTGTTGAAGCAGTCTGCAATTGTGTAGCAGAGGACTGCTGGAAAACGTGCGTTAACCGGTTAACGCTATGGGTTAACCGGTTAGCCATTGTGATTTTGGTGAATTTTTGGAATTTCGTAGGCGTTAACCGGTTAACGCTATGGGTTAATCGGTTAACAATGTTTGGATGACAAATTTTAATTCTTGAAAAATTCGTAACTTTCAAACCGTAAATCTGATACGCATTCCGTTTGAAGCGTCGGAAAGAGCATAAACTGAACTTTATTTTGATGAATAAAAATGAGGAAAAGGCAATCGTTTTTATAAATGAATTTATGAAATAACCTTGTAATGACTCATAATTTACCGGGTACGCGTTAATTCTTGATGTGTCAGAGTGGTTATAGAACCAGTGTTCTGGGTGTAATGTCATGATGATATATATGATTATTTGATGATTGTTTTGCTGATTGAAATGAATCATGCGAATTATTTTGATGAATTTACGATGTAGCGCATCATTTCATTTCATAACATTCACGATGGGGCTTCGGCCTATTTTATTGCTTCAATCCCATTGTGTAGATTGAAGTGTCTCGATGATTTACAATGTGCTCCTTTGTGGAGGGTTGATGGTCATGTATCCATCTCACGATGAAAATGGTACCACATGCATATTGCATATCAGGATGGTTAGGATTGCATATTCTGGATGAATTTCATGACTGTGTTGGCGTTGCTTAATTTCATGATCGTGTTGTTGTTGTTGCTGAATTTTTATAGTTGATGTTGTCATGATATGTTGTACTAATTTATTTATGTTCTATATTCTTGTAAGTTTATGATATATTATGATTACTCACCCTGTCTGCTTGGAAATGTTGCCTCTTTCGTGGGTAACTTGCAGATGATAAAGAATAGACTTGCAGTGCAATAGGAGTTTCATGAGTCTCGGAGCGCGCCTTAGTGTTCCTTAGAAGTGGTTCTGGTTTATGTGTCCTGCTCTTTGTCATGTAACACTGGGATGGGTTTTCTTTTGCTAAATTGTTTTCAGTTATGTTATTATTTGGATAAATGTTTTCCCATTTTATGATGTTAAATTCAGGATGGTGAAAATTATGTTTATGAAGTAAAACTAATGAAGTTTTGAATTATGAAGTTTAAATTCCGCTGTGAAATGTTTTATGTTATTCTCGATGTTGATTAACCCGTGTTACGGGACATGACACTGTGTGTTTGAATTATGATGAAATGTGATACCCTTCTCGATGGTTACTCTGATATTATTTAAATATTTTGTTTTGGGGTAGAAGGGTGTTACAAATAATGAGGCGATTTACGGAGTGAAACACGTGGGAGAGACGTTCTCCCCGTGTCCCAATGTATTAGGCCTTGGGGTTGTGCCTGACATATACTGCATTGGCCCAGTCCAGAACAATATACATGGTTAAATTTCCATGTATTCATTTTTTTAAGATTGGGGTGGAGAACATAAACTTCTTTGACTCTAATAAAAAATTATTTTAATAGAGACAAATATTTAATATGTTTACTATTGAACTACCAATATTGAGGGTAAATCCTTACGTGATGTGAAGTTGAAATTATTAAATTAAAAATATTGGTAAACACAATTGTCCGTAGTCATCAAATTACTAATCTAATACTATTAATAATAAATAAATATTTAATTGATGAAAATGGAGAAATAGACTCCTTATATCTAAAATTTCATGGTAGAATATAGTTCTTAAAAACAATAATTAACTACTGACAGATGAGAAGGTTTGAGCATACTCTACAATCCTCACACGTGAGAAATCAAGTGTAAGAAGTGAGAGAAATCAAGTGTAAGAAGTGAGAGAAAATTGGAGATAATTTTATTTATTTATATTGATAAGCTATTAAGAGATTTAGGGAATTGTGATGATTTTCTATGAGTTATTGAAATGAATGGACTTTTCAGAAATAGACGGTTAACTAAAGAGACATCAATAAATAAGTAACACATTAAATATTCGTGGGAGAATACAAACACACTATAATATATTTATAACCGAAACATAGTATTCATATAAATTTACTCTTTGAAATTAGTTGATAAATATTGTAGTTAAGTTTTATAATTATAATGATAACATGTAACTTACATATAAATTTATATTCAGTGACACAATATATTTTCATAAAAAAATTCATAAATAGTATAATTTTTATTATAATCTATTTAAATGAACATTATTATTATTATAATTATTATTATTGTTATTTTTATTATATTAATTTATATTTAAAATTAGAATATGAATATGAATAATGTTATTATTATTATTATTATTATTATTATTATTATTATTATTATTATTATTATTATTATTATTATTATTCGTAACTCATAACTCAATTATCATACATAAAATTAATAATAACCATTAAGATATTTATTATCATTTATTTATTTAATTATTATTCATTATGATACATAAAAAAAATCATTTGATAAACCAATTTTGAAAAATAATTCTAAAGTTAAAAATTAAATTTGTTAGTTTGAATTCTAAATATTATTTTATCAACTTATATAAATGAAAAATAGTTTTATTATATTTAATAATTAAATACTAAATTATATAAAATAAAATATATGATTTAGTCACTAAATAAAACCGAGACAAAATCTTCTTATAATTTTTATAAACTAAGTAAAAAATATTTTTATCATAATTAGACATTAAAATAATTTTTATATTTGTGATATGTGATTCATATTTTTTATTTTATTTTATTGACACAATGATTTGTATTAATTATTTTTAAATACTAAGTAATTAAAATTTTATTTAAAAAATATGAAGAATATAGTAAATAATTTTATTCTTACTTTATTTCTTTCAATAAAAATACAATAGAATACATTTATAATTGAAAGGTAGTATTGATATATATTTATTATTTGAAATTAGTTGATAAATATTATAGTTAAGTTTTATAATTATAATGGTAACATGTAACTGACATTTAAATTTATATTTAGTGTCACAATATTATTTTCATAAATAAATTGATAAATAGTATAATTTTTATTATAATCTATTTAAAAGAACATTATTATTATTACAATAATAATTATTATTGTTATTTTTATTATATTAATTTATATTTAAAATTGGAATATGAATATGAAAAATGTTATTATTATTATTATTATTATTTGTAACTCATAACTAAGTTATCATACAAAAATTAATAATAACGATTAGGATATTTATTACCATTTAATTATATAATTATTATTCCTTACGATACATAAAAAATCATTTGATAAACTAATTTTGGAAAATAATTCTAAAGTTAAAAATAAATTTGTTAATTTGAATTCTAATAATTATTTTATTAACTTATAGCTGGAAGTGGAACTCGTATGTCTATGCTCAGGTGCTGCAGGCTCGTCTGGTACGAGTGCATTTACCGTCTTGCATGTGAGACAAGTCGTCGCGAGTTCACGTTCAGAATGAATGAGATGAGAAAGAGAAGTTCCCATAGGATAGTCGCTTATTGTTTGTTTTTGTATTTTATGAGAAGTGTTTTGAATTTGTTTGTGAACATTCACATACTAAGATCTATCCATCATGGTAAATACTTACACCTCGCCCCGAAACAGGACGCGTATAAGCACTCCGCAACAAAGTCTCTTGGCGTATAAGAACGTTCAATTTTTATTTAGTATTTTTATTATTTTCTTTGTGAGGTGAGAAAGAAAGACTCAAGTTGATCAAAGGAAAAAAGCTAAGGGGACTAAGACTCAATCCTAATTTATTTGTTATATTCAAAAAGTGATCCTAATGGTTTGTGAGGTTTTTCTAATCCTAAGGAAGAAAAGAAAATCAGAAAAGAAACTAGAACACAACTTACTTCCTAAGGAAGTTAAGTTGGTTCTAAGAAAAGGGGGAAGCCTATACAAGTGAAAACACAAATATTAAGGCAAAAATATAAAATGAAATGAATAAGTATTAATTCAAAAATGCATATTAAAGCATAAAACTAAAATAAAGTTAAACCTCTCATGTAAGCACGCTTAATGGGAATTCTAAGCCTAAGTCCTAAAACTAAATGAATTTACTTATATCATCATTCTAAAATCAGTGGCTAAACTATATTAAGTCATCCTAATATTCTAAGATCAAACCTAATTAGTCTAAGTCTTAATGCACCATAAAATCCTAAATTAAACTAGGTGGGTTTACAATGTAAAAATGGACTAAAACCAATGCACTAAAAAAATAGTAAAAGTTCTGGAAAAAATATGAAATTAATTCCCTAAGGTATCTAACCTGAACCTAATATTGTGTTAAAAAATCTCCTAAAATCAAACTATATCTAAAACAGAAATTAAAAAAAGAAATAAAAGGAGGGGGTGCAGGAAGAAATTTTTATTAGTTAAAAGCCAATGGGCCTTGAAAAAAAGGGTGCGAATAGCAAAAAACAAAGCCCATTTGCGCAGGCTAGGAGAGGGAGCATGCTATGGAATGCAGTCAACTTCCTTGACTATGTGAGAACCCTTTGATCACAAAGTCTTCCCATAGTAATCTAATCCAACGGATCTTACGGCGTATGCACATGAAAGTTATGGTGGGCTACACTCATAGGATTGACCGACGGAATAGCCTACCGGACGGTGACAAGTGTCACCGCCGGTGTGGCCAGAATTCAAAATCTTATCCTATCCTCTTGGAATCACAATCGGTGAATTTTATTGGAATTAAAATGATTAATTACGAATTAAAGTGATTAATTTGCAATTAACATGATCTTAATGCCCATAATGCCTTTCAAATCCCATAAATCTCCTTAACTTAATTAGTATTATTTATAATTAACAACCACCACAAAGATACAAGCTGAAGAACGAAACACACACAAAACCTAATCTTCTATTCTTCCTCTCTCCTTCCGCCTTCAACTTCATCTTCTCACTCATAGAACCCTAGTTTCCGGCGGCGGCCTCCTCACCGGTGGACCTTTACAAACCGAAAACCCAAAGAACAAACATCCATTCTCCTTTGTTTATTATTCTGAATCAATAAAACTTACCCTAAATCCTTCACAGTCCTATAGATCAAACGATTCAGAATCCAAATAGCAAGAGGAACAGAAGACGTATCAAGAGTCGTGCCTTCGATCAGAGTGATGATCTTTGCTGATGGTTCGTTAACGATCCGAATCGGTGAAGACGATGATCAAAGCTACGTATCTGTGTTCGGTTCGTTACTTCCCTTTTCGTGCGATTCGACTCGTTTACGATCTGGTTATTGATCCTTGTGGCATTGCAGGTTGTTATGGATTCTTGTGCGATGTAGATGATGATGACGATCGGGGACGAAGCTCTGAGATGAAGCTACGGAATGAATGTGATGCTTCGGACGACGATCGACTTGGAGGTATGTTTGACGCTGCGTTTACGATGAAGATGAAAATGACAATGATGGATCTTCTTGCACGGTATGTTGCTTTTCGATTCTCTGTGTGATTCGTTATTGTAGCTTTGTTGATGATGTTGATTCGATTAACCTTTTTTTTGTTTGTTGACTCAGTTATTGTGAAGTTAATGAAGGATTGTTGTTGTTACGTATTGATGAAGATTGAACGCGGTTCTGTATGATAGCTGAAAAAAGATTCAAAATAAAAGTGAAGGAGAGTTAAAGAATGGTTAAGAAGAAGACTTTGAAGGAGAATAGCGAAAAGAGGTTGAAGGACAAGTTGCATAATATTTTTGGAAAGATGTGAAAAGAGATTGAAGAAGAAGAAGTTGTTAGAAGAAAAAGATGCGAAAAAATGATGAAAGAGAGAAAGATTGAGAGGAAGAAGCTATGAGAGAGAAGGAGATTCTGATTTATAGAGGGGAAGATCAAGGCTCTTGTGAAAACTCAGGTGAAACTTCTGGAAGAATTATGTTAGGAAGTTTGTTATCTTTTAGTTATGAGGTAACCGAATTTGCAACTGAACTTTTAAGCCTTTTGATATCTTTCTTTTTTCCTTCCTCTTCTCTTGTGATGTATTCTGTGCTGATTGTTGATTTTCTGTTTTGAGTCTGTTATGAGTTTTTAATCATTGGTTAGAGTTCTTTTCAATAACTGATTTTTGCTATTTGAACTTGCAGGCTGGTATTTTGGAAACCGAGTTTTTAATATGAATGCAGGTCTGAGTTTTTGATGTTACGTTGCGGATTAAGGAGGATAGGAAGTAAGGATAATGAAGTATGTGGACTGAATATTGATGATGAACAATGAAGGTGCCGAGAAAGTTGATGAAGAACATGTTGATATGAGTTTGCTGAAAAAGTCTTATTGCAGCTGAAAAAGTTGTGTAAGGAAGGTGCATACTGGGGGGTAAGTCTTGTGTTGCATTATGTAATATGGCAAGTTCAGCTAGTAAATGCATTAGCTCTGTTCAATGTATTTTCTTTTCTATGCTTACAGGAACTATAGTCGGCATGTATGTTGGAATGGAATATGGTGTAGAGAGGATTTGTGGCACCAGGGACTAGGTAATTCTCTTATCCTACATTGTCCCTTTGGTCTTTTGATGTAGTGCTGAAGAACGCCATGTTCGGAGGTGCAGTGACAGGGGCTCTGGTATCTGAAAAGACGAGACTGGATGCGTTGTTTCACTTGATCTCCTTCGTCGTTGTTAACTTGTAAAATTGAAAGATCCTTTCCTTCTAGCCAAAACCTCCCTATCTGAATAGTGATCCCTTCCTTCTCTTAGTCCTTGGTGCGGGGACCATGTTCCAAGCTAAAAACTTGCACCTAGTGGTAGCATTTCAGGGTCACTGTCTTCTCCCAAGGTGGATGTTGCTATTGACATTGGCAATGCATTCCTTAACCTCACTGTTGATGGTCTTTTTTTTAAAGATTGGAGCTGTAAGTAATCTCTCAACTTTTTCTCTTTCTACTTTTTGTAAACAGTTTAAGCTAACCTTCTTCTTCTTCTTCAAGTTGCAATTACAAAATCAGTTACAGAGGATACCGTAACACGGTGGGAGAACTGACTTTCTATAAATGTTGCGGATAGCAAGAGTCACCACCGACTTTTATTTTATCCAAAAGGAAAGGACATAAAAGAACAAGAAAGACCTATTTTAAAAGACTTGAGTTCGGGGGGTAGGTTATATAAAGGGAAGGTGTTAGCACCCTTTATATCCATGGTTATCCATGGGCTCTTAGTTACTTAGCTTACTTTGTTTGTTTGCAAGAGTGTAGTGTGTGATTAGAAAAATTTCTTTAAGTACTTGGTAATGACCCTTGTATGGGTGTATACAAAGCCTAGTTTAGAAATTGTGAGGTGTAAAAGTAATTTTGAAAAGTGTGAGCAAGTAACTATGAGGTACCTACCCTAGATTAAGTCTTTCATGTTCTCGTATGTTCTTTCAATGGTAAGACTAGCCCTATTATTAAGGAATAGGTAGTCATTACCTTGGATGTTAAGGGACAAATGTAGGGTCATCGTATGGTCATAGAAGGCAACAGGTAAGGGTGTCTTTAGCAATTCGTAGGGACTATCATCATTTATTCGAAAGGACAAGATCATTATTCCGTAGGCAACCTCGAAGGGACTTGATCTTAAAACTGTAGGGACTTGATGATTTTTATGAAGGGACTTTGCTTAAGACACCCCTATATTCGAGGGACTTGGCCATATTTAAGGCAACCAAGAGGGGTAACTTAGGAAGTGCAAGATGACGATCAAAGACCGACTTACGTGTGTGAGTGTTTATATTCAAGTATTTATCTTATTTAAATTAATTCTCTAAGTTCAATTTAATCACATATAAGTTATGCACACCCTAAGGTTACTAACCATACAGTAAAATATTTACAAAATAAAATAAAGATGAAAAAATAAATCTACACATATTACATGGCTTTAGCAATTACATAATAATAAAAATAATAATGATAATAATAAATATAATAAGAATAATAAATAAACAATAATCAAATATTAGTAATAATAAAATAATAATAATAATGGTTAGAATAATAAATAAGAAAAATAAAAATTTAGAAGAAAGATTTTTTTTTAAGTTAAATAAATATTAGAAATTTTTAGAAGTTAATATAATAAATTTAATAAATTTAATGATAATAAACAAAATAATAAATTATTTACATATTAATAAAAATTAAGATTAATAATTAGGGTTTAGAAAAATTAAGATAATTTTTAAGGTTAGAAGAAAAATTAGGGTTAGTATTTAAATTATAAAAAATTAGGGTTTTTAATTATAATTAAAGTACATTATTTATTTATTTACAAAATCTATAATAATTATATATAAACATATTATAAAATTAATACAAATAAATAACATTTAAGAAAATAATTTATGAGTTTTTTAGAAAATATAAATTTTTATGAAAATATTATTAGTTATTATTTTAGAAATTATTTCAATTATATTAGTTTAAATTAAAAATAAGAAAATAGTTAAAATAAGGAAAATATGAGAAAAAGTCCTAAAAAGATAGGACCTGAGATTTGAACCCAGGTCCTTTACCTGAACAACAACACTCAAAACCAGTTGAGCCAGCATGCGCTGGTGTAGGCTATGTACAATGCAATCATCATATTGTAAAACCTGCAAAATAAATGAAATTAAAACAAAATGGCCTGAGGCCAGATTCGAACCCATGACCATCACAACAACAACCAAACACTCCAACCACTAAGCCACATGGGGCGCGTCAGCAAACTAATCAACAAATAATGATAATATATTAAGTCAGCTGAATAATGGAAAAATTAAGCAAAATATGTTGTCACCAAGGATCGATCACAGGTCACAGCCATAACACGCACACGCCTTCACCACTGGGCCAAGCAACATCTATTGAAATAATATGAAAACAATTCAATAAAATATTAAACTCAAATTTGAAATCCAGCCTTGGCGCCAACTGACTTCATCTTCTTCCTATTTCCTGCGAAAACACCTGCAAATTCATCCACAAATTTTCCTGCGAATTTTGAATTTCAAGAACCTGTGAAAACTGGATCTTTCATAATACGCAAAATTTTATTAAATTGATCACATGGACATGATCCACACATCATACACAGTTCATTGATGTCATTAGAATTTATTTATATTGGTTTAATTAAGAAACCCTAAACGGCCACCATAAACCCTAACAATGGTGGTTTTCGATTCAGGTCATGGTTCTTCAATCTTTTTGCCCAGAAACAATCTAAACATCATTGCTAACAAGAATATATGGTTAGAATTCATCAATAACACACAAACAATCAAAATCGAAAAAAATAAAAACAGGAACAAGTGTGGTTCGGTTTATGCAATTAGTGATGATTTGGATGCTGCAAATGATTCAAATAGATTCAATGATCATCCAGGAATGTATTGCAACCTTCAAAACTTCTTGATATGACCTGCAATTAAAAATCCGAATATGACTTTTTGTGTGAAATTTTGAAGTAGAATGGTGTTCTTGGAGGCTCTGAAAATCCCCCTTTGAGCTTGCAGCTTATTTGTGAACTTATAGTGATCTGAATTAGGTCAAAACTTTGTTGATTTGTGGGCTTTCTTGAATAACTTGAGTGTGAAGAAATCTCATGATCAAAATATGTGAAAAATCAAATATTTGTATGCCAATCTGGTCTAGTACGAATTTGAATCAGATCAATCATCTCTAAATAATGTTTATGACCTTCTAGAACAAAAATCAAATTTAAATATTGAGTTTTCATATTTTATTTTAATTTAAATTGATTTTTAATGAATAAAATCAAAATAAATAAAAACTAAACTATAAAAATCTGAATAAATGATATTTGATTCGTGCATTATGTCATGGTAGAGATTGGGTCATAAAAATGCAAGCCTGTGTGAAAAGAATTGGTTCTAAGACCCCATTTGCTCAATAAACCTCTCAAAAATTTCCCAACTTTGCAAAGTCACAAATCCCTCAATTTTAAGGCTATGAAAGTGTTCTTGGGCATTTTAGAAATCATAGAGAGTCCTCTAACCAACCTCTTTGGTCTCATGTCCATATCCTTTACCATTTTCAAATTATGCCCTTTGGAAGTTGTTGACTTTTTGTTGACTTTTAAAATGACCTATAATGTCTTAGCTCATACCTTCCAAATGAAGCATTTTTGGGCTTTGCTTGTGAGACACAAAGTTGTAGATAATTCAATTTCCTTCAAAATGAGCTTTGGATGGAAAAAATTTGATGAAGCATGTAAAAGTTATGGCTGGTCAAAGTTCAGTTGACTTTTCCTGTGAAAACCATAATTTAGAAACTCCTGATTCTTGATGATCTGAAACTTCCTTGATGAATCATGATCAACCCTTGATCAAATGATGAATTGTACTTCATATACTTGATGTTGGCAAAAAATCATGAAGTTTGACTTTGGTTTGACCACAGTTGACCTCAGTTTGACTTTTTAACTACTTTGATTGATTTTTGCATATCTGATCATCTGACTGAGCAAACCTTTTGGGAAAGTCTTGAAACTTGACATAGGGATTTTTGAGGACATATATGATGTTATGAAGCTCACTTGAAGCCTTGGAAATCCATTTAGCCTGATGAAATCCAAAACCCTAGTTTAGGATGCATTGCTTAGGAGGATGCATTGTCTGAGGGGATTGTCAAACTTTCTGACTAATTGTGAACCTTGTGAACCTCTTGGGACACCTTGTGAACCTTGTTAACCTTGTGAACCTCTTGGTACACCTTAGTACATAATGTCTTGTCTAGGTGAGGGCAAATTTTGGGGTGCAACAGCTGCCCCTATTCAATTTTCTGAAACCTGAGGAGTTAGATTGGTATGTGTGCCATTCGTGACTTGGAAGGTTGAAGGGGATTGAACACAAAAGCCCAAAAATTTTCACTCACCGGTGCGTAAAATAATACTGCTGATTGGTTGTATATGCTGGAGTGGGCTTAAAGATGCCACTCAGAGGAAACTGGATATCAGTACTAGGTCTTCGTATAGGCTGTCTCTGAATCATTTCTGGTTTGAGTTGAATGTCAGCACTAGATCTTCGTATAGATCGTCTCTGAATTATCTTTGGGGGGAAAAGAATATCCTTCATTAGGTGTCAGTACTTAGATCTTCGTATAGATCGGCTCTGAACCATCTTTAGGAACATACTTTAATTTAAGCATCAGAATCAAATCTTCGTGGCGATCTTTTCTGAATTGCTTTTGGTAATATCTTGGGCTAAGTACAAGATCTTCGTATCGATCATTTATGTACCATCCCACAGATAAATTGTTGCATAGACCATTAGAAATAAATCTTTGTAGCGATTATCTCTTCTGGAAATATCCCGGATTAGGTAATAGATCTTCGTATAGACCATTTACATACCTTCCCAAGGACAAAGAGAATATCAGGATCAAATCTTCGTGGCGATTATCCCTGAACTTCTTCTGAAAGAATCTCTTGGATTAAGTGTTAGATCTTCATATAGATCATTTACACACTATCCCAAAGATAGTTGACCATCAGAAATAAATCTTCGTAACGATTATCTTTTCTGGAAATATCCTGGATTAAGCACTAGATCTTCGTATAGATAATTTACGTACTCTTCCAAGGACAACTTGAGTGTTGATCATCAGAAATGAATCTTCGTAGCGATTATCTCTGAATTAAGTTTTAGTACTAGATCTTCGTATAGATCGTCTCTGAACTGTTTCGAGTTGTTGATAGTGTTTATCTGTCTGCAACTATCCTGAAAAGAAAAGGTTAGGTTATGCAAGATGTATGCATGTATGGCATGATGTACTTAAGTAAATGTCTTATGTATTATGGATGCATATGTTGTAATATGATGTAAATGATGTATGAATGAGCCATATATCCTGAAGTGTCAGGGTATCTCTATATAACAACTGCTGGCTGGGGAAAATAAATCTCGGTTCGTTGCTGAGGAACATGAAGACTTTGTTCCCGTCTTGTTTGATAGTATGGTACTTAGAACCTCCCCGTCTTCGTTTGTCGTGCTTTTCATTGAAGGAATAAGTTCCTGAATATCCTGACTGAGGATAAAAGAGATGGACATAAATCCGGGAGACTTAATTCTTCGGAGGATGTGAAACTACTTGAAGACTTCGTTGGGTGGGAAGTAAGATATTACTTGAATAGTTTCGTAAGGATATCCGTAAAGATTACTCCGTGGGGATGGACCGGCGAAGCTTCGTTGAATTCCTACCTTCGTTCGTCCTTAGTAAATACTATTACTGTATTTTATGCATTTCGGGTAAACATCAATCATATTCAAAAGCATACATACATTCAAACACAACCAATGGACGTTTTCGTTTAAGTAAATAAGGTAAAAGTAAATTTGAACTCAAAGACGATACTTTATTTATTTTAGAAAGTGGCCTATACACAGGCAAGTTTGTACAAGGAGACAGAAATCCTAGTAAGAGGAATTCGTCATAAAAGTTTTTACAAAAACAAAGAAAAACAGCTATGTGAAAAATAATCCTATTGAGTTTCAATTCCACTATTGCCATTATCTTCAAGTATCTCATCTTTTGCTGTCGAGATGGAAATGATTAGATTGATCTTTATTTGCTTGAACTTGATTTAGGTAGCACAACTGGTTGGGGTTACATGACTGATCCAACGAGACATAATCATACGCTTTAATCCCTAACTTTTGTTGGATTGCCTTTTCAGGTTTTCAATCCACCGGGATACCCTTTTTTGCCCAAGCCGCCTTTTCAGGTTTTCGACTTGCCGGGTGTACATTTTTTTAATATATATCCCTAATTTTTGCCCGAACCTTTTTGGTTCGCCGGGATGCCCTTATTTTTGCCTAGGCTAGTCAACCTAGAGGGTCTCTTTTTATGCGTAGTATTTTTTAACTATGTATGCGTTTACGGGCTGTGGGAAATCTTCACCATCCATAGTAGTAAGCATCATGGTACCTCCTGAGAATACCCTCTTGACTACAAATGGTCCTTCATATGTAGGAGTCCACTTGCCCCTAGGATCACCCTGTGGTAATATGATACGCTTGATTACCAAGTCACCAGCCTGATATACCTTTTGCTTAACCCTCTTATTAAAAGCTTTGATCATCCTCTTCTGGTACATCTGACCGTGACAAACAACTGCCAGCCTTTTATCATCAATCAAATTTATCTGGTCAAGTTGAGTCTGAATCCACTCATCTTCATCCAAGTCTGCATCCTTCATGATTCTTAAGGAGGGGATCTGAACTTCAATGGGTAGAACTGCTTCCATACCATAGACTAAGGAGAATAGGATTGCCCCTGTTGAAGTACGTATGATAGTACGATAACCATGAAGAGAAAATGGTAACATCTCATGCCAATCCTTATACGTAACAGTCATCTTCTATAGAATCTTCTTGATGTTCTTATTGGCAGCTTCTACTGCCCCATTCATCTTTGGACGATACGGAGAAGAGTTGTGATACTTAATCTTGAACTACGTGCAGAGGTCAGTAATCATAGTGTTGTTCAGATTTGAGCCATTATCTGTGATGATCCTTTCAGGGATGCCATACCTACATATGAGATTATTCTTAATGAATCGAGCCACAACATTCTTCGTAACAGATGCAAATGAGGCTGCCTCCACCCACTTTGTAAAGTAATCAATGGCAACAAGGATGAAACGATGCCCATTGGAAGCAGTAGGCTTGATCTCACCAATCATATCAATTCCCCACATGGCAAAAGGCCAAGGAGCAGTCAACACATTCAACGGAGCTGGAGGTACATGCACTTTATCAGCATAAATCTGACACTTGTGACATGTTTTAGAATGTTGATATCAGTCATCTTCCATGGTAGACCAATAGTAACCTGCTCTCAATATCTTCTTTGCCATGGTATGACCACTAGAATTAGTGCCAAAGATCCCATCATGCATGTCTTCCATAATCTCTGTTGCTTCCTTCTTATCCACACAACGAAGCAAAGTCGAATCATGATTGCGCTTGTACAAAATTCCATTACTCAAGAAGAACTTAGCAGAAAACCTCCTCAGAAACTTTTTATCATTGACATATGCCCCTTCAGGGAACTCCTGAGCTTCAAGATACCTTTTCACTTCATAGAACCAAGGCTTTCCCTCTACTCCTTCAGTGTTAATCTCATTACAATATACAGGATTCTCAAATCTATCAATAGTGATCTTGGGAGCTTGTAAACACCCCAAATTTGCCCTCACCCATTCACACCATGGCTTGTGATCATTCTCATATGCATAAACACAATCATATCATCTCATATTTCACTTTTGATTCACTGCATAGTTTCTAAGGCATCTGCACCTAGGGTTTGTGATCTGAGCAATCCCAAAGCATCTTGAGCCATTCCAAAGGTCACCAATCATCTCAAAGTGGTCCATGTGTGTTCTTATATCATATTCCATTTCCTCAAAGTCAAAAATGCAGAGGAATTACAAGAACTAGGGTTTGAGTGGATGCAGAGCCAAGCTAAACTACACAGTTGACTGAAAATTAGGGTTTTGGTTTCAGAGGCCATAACCCCAATTTTTTTGGTCATTCTTGTTTCCATTGGTCTCTATGTGGTATAGGGAGTACGCATATCAATTTTCATGAAGAAATTCCATGGGGAAGTCATCTGATCAAGGGTTGACTTTCTGGACAAGTCAGTGCAAAATCAGGGCATCTGAGGCCCCCAATGACCCAACCAATGGGTGATCTTCATCATTTTGAGTGTATATGATCTTTATTTGATCATGGAATAAGGTTGAAGTTCATAAAAATCAAGAATTTAGGGTTTTTGCAAATGTTGACTTTTTGGGCATAGTTGACTTTTCAAGAATGCATCATTTTAGGTCATTTTTCAAGCCATGATTCTTGATCCAAAAAGGCTTCAAATGGAAAAACTTTGGTCATGAAAGTTGTAGATCTCATTTTTCCCTTTTCAAAAAGTACAAGAACATGATCAAACTCTTCTTGGATCAAAAGTTATGGCAATGCAAAGTTGGCTAAAATCATTGATTTTCAAGGCATGCCCTAAGTGAGAATTTTGCAAAGTCATGAACCAATGCATTATGTGACTTCTAATTCACTTCAAACCAGCACACAAACTTTCTCTAAGTCTTGAAAATCAGATTTGGACCAAGAATGCCTATGGTTTATGTTTGGTTAGGCAAAGGAATCACATGTGAACCATAAAGTAACAAGTTGCAAAACCACTCATTTCTCTTCACCAACTTGCTGCATTGGTCCTTGAATCAAGCTAGCCTCAAACACTCATCATGCTGCGCAGCCCATGCCCATTGTACTTGCCTAGCACCTCACCATACTTGCCTTACACAAAAGTTGACCTTTATGCAAAAGTAAACATCCCAATCACCACAGGCCATGTCACATCCTCTGGCCACTTGGATTAAAATAACATATCATTTTGCAAGCCATTCCATGTACTAAGCAAGCCTGAAACCATTCATACAATCACATACACAAAAACACTCCCATTTGCATCTTGCTTCGAATCTGCCTCCACAGCCTGCAAACACTTCAACCATCTTCACCATTCAACTCACCTTGCTTCATAGACCACCCAGCACCAAGAACCCAAGCCTGAAACAACCAGAACATCCCACTGCCATTTCTCACTCCATTTTGCAGTTTCATTCGAAACTCTCACCCTAGCTCACAAACAGCCAAACAAACACCACAGACCTTCTCCATTCATCCTCAGGATCACAAACAACCATTCACCATGACCTGAAGCTCTCTATTTCACCATTGCCATTTCTGATCAAGCTTGAGCAGAAGCTGTCGAATCTCACTATCCAGCCAGCTTAAACTCTCATTGAGCATTCAAACATCTTCTGGGGATCAAGTGGAGTGGATTGCACAAGGAGAAGTGGCCAGAAAGTCCTCAAGTTGAAAGCTCCAAATCTCAGGTAGCTCGAAAATTATTTTTCCAGAAATCATTTCTTTTGTTCCAAACTTGTTCTTTGTGTTATCCTGGTCATGAATGTGTCTTTGGTTTTTGAAATGGTGGTGAAATAAGCATTTAATTGAACTCTGAAACTGGTTTGCCCTAAAACTTGTTCTGTTCGATTCATGGTTTTGAGGAAGAAGAAATTTGTTTGGACTTAGGGTTTTAGCTCAGGGGGTCATGGAGATCATTTCCCATTTCTTAGTTTTCATTTTTGATACGATTTGAGGGGTTTGGGGATTTTTCAGGTGAGGTGCTGGCCGGAGAAGACGACCGGAGGTCTTCTCCGGCCACCTGAGAGTGATTATGCCCTAATTGCGTCATTAACTCTAGTTTGAATTTGAGCCATAGATGAGCGTTGACCTGTTGACTTCCCTCTCTTTTGAATGGCCCAGATCATTTTGTTTGCCCTAATCTCTCTCATTAGCTTTAATTAATTCGTAATTAAATTAATTAATTCAGATGCAATCCACACCCTCCATTCACGCGCCAGTCAACCAATTTGAACTCAGGGCTCATCTCAGCCATCCTTTCCTTTGACTTTCTTTTTTATTTGATTTTTAATTCATTTTATTTCATTAAACTTGTGCAATTATTTTAAAATAGCAAAAAATACATAAAAATTATGAAACTTTTTCCTCTGAGTTTTAATAATTTTTATGACACAAAAATATTTTTATTTTATTTTTCATCACTAAAAAAGTATTTTTAAATATTTAAAAGTTTATTTTTAATTGATTAATGGGAATTAATTAATTAAAAATACTTTTAGGTATTTAAAAATTACAAAAAAATTCATGAAATGTTCTAAGACATTTAGAAACATTGTCCAACCTTCAAACCAAATTTCTTTTTTGATCTTGATGCATTTTAAGAATTTTTCATTGAATTAAATCATTTTTTATGCATTATTTTGATCATAAGTTCAAAAATTCATTTCTGCCTATTGGAGAAGGTTGAGACATTGATTCTTCTTGCATTGTTTTGTGTTTAGCATGTAGTTTCTAGGGTTAAATGGCCATGATTTGATCTTGCATTTTCCAATTGTTTGACATTTCTTTTGTTGAGGACCCTAAAAAACCCTAATAACTTAAAAAAATCATATCTTGAGTTTGGTTGAGAGTTGAGAGCTCCCCTTTGGGCAGTGGTCTATTATAGGTTTAGGGTTTCTTTGGGTGCCATTTTCCATTTTTTATCTTAGGGTTTGCTTCTGTTTTGAGTTTTGGTTTGATGTTTGATTCATGAACCCTAATTTGGGCTTTCCTTTGCATCCTTCTTGCATTCTCTTGCATAACATGACTTGTCTTTGCATTTTGTGCATTCTTGTGATCCATTTGACATCTTAAGACATATAGAAAGCATGTTTGATCATTGCATTACATGTTTGCCATGTCATTTGTCTTGTATGCTTCATAACTTTTCATGCTTGTTCATGCTCCTTAACTTGCATCATTTGCATTCATAATCTTGTATGAGCATCTCCATGCCTTGCCTCATGTTGGCAGCACCTCATAACATCATAATAATCATCAACATGCTTCTTGGTTTGCTTAGCATCATACCATTTCATCTCATCTAGCATTGCATTGCATTTCTTTCTAACATTTCAGGTGGTAAGTAACTTGGGAAGTGAATTTGCCTTCACTTCTCATAACTTTTCTTTTCATCTCTCTTGCATCCATTGCTGCATTTATGTTTGTGTTTGAGTTTGAGCTTGCTCATTCTTGTTCCTCCCACTCTCTTTCTTCAAGTGACTTGACTTCTTGAATGAAGCAAGTCACTTTGCTTCTTTTGATCTTGTTCATCTGCTTCCTGGTGGCTCCTTTGAAGACTTCTCTTGCAAACCTCACAAACCTTAGGAACAACCAAGCATGACCATGAATTAGGGTTTTGATTAGTCTCCCCTCATAGTTTTTTACCTTTGTGTCTCTCTTTGAGTCTTCTCTTCTCACCTCATAATCAGGGACTAAACCCTAAAGGCTTTAGGACTTTGTGATTAAGCTTATGCCTGCATCCTTCTATTAGGATGGAGTGTATAACTTTAATCCTAAGTGTTAAACCCTTAATGTGTTTGAATCTCTTAATCAATTCACTTAATAATCATCAAGACATCACACTTGTAACTTGGGCCTTGCATTAGGGTTCTAATTCTTCCTTAATTGGTTAAGAAGGACTAACCCTAGTGTTAATGGACAAGTCCCCCTCAAGTAGTCTTACAAATCATAAAAACTCACTTCTTCATCTTATCCTTAATTAAAATTCACTTAATCAAAGGCTTGTTTTTTCATGGGTTTAATCCCTAATCATGGATTAAGTTGAGGAGCTTTCCTCAGCTTAAACATTCTCATCTATTATCCTTCTATTAGGATGGTGTAATGAGTCTGTTTAATCCTTGATTATGGCTTAACCTCATTACTTAACACTAAACAAAAACACCAAAAACATCTAAATAATCACAAGTAGGTTAATGATCTTAATCCTGCACCAAAGGTGATTAAGTGTGAGAATCTGACTTCACACTTAAGGTATTCTCATTACCCCTAATCAGAGGGAAGATGTGATGAGTTTACTAAATCCATTGGTTTAGGCTTAAGCTCATTATCCTATGACAAACTCCAAAAGAAATAAAAGATTGAAAACACAAAAACAAACAATAATCGTCTCCTTCGGGATTCTTTTCTCATCTCATTCACTCACAAGCGAGAACTTGCTTCTTCCGTCTAATGCAAGACAGTTTGCACCTGAGCCAGACAGGTCATACACTTGAGCATAGACAAGTAAGCAGTTCACAAGTCAATTCATCTTTCAGTCTCTTTGGGTCGAACTACGGTGTTCTGACTTCCTCATTGCACGAGAGGATACGTAGGCATAACTTAACAGTTATCGAACAAAAGTCTCTGTACATTCCCCCTCTTTCCAGCTTCATTCTTTAGCCTCATTATCATGAGCATCTCATCTTTGTTCCTACACTGACACTGTACATATCACACTTCACACTCTTTTACACTGACACCTGTACATCTTTCCAGCTCTTTTACACACAAATTGCACTGACACTACCCCCTTTAAAACACAAATCTTTTAAGCGTGGATCCCGTCGAGTACGACGGACAATCTGGGTGCTAATACCTTCCCAGGTTGTAACCAACCCCCTTTCTCAGTCTCTCTGGTTCGCAAACCGTCTTATCCATCTTTTTCTAGGTCTATGCAGCATTGCCTTTCCTCCGGGATAAAAATGCCTAGCTGGCGACTCTATTCATTCTCCAGTGAGTTCACGGCTGTGTGTTCTCATTGTCCCTCTCGCCGACCGTTCGCGCTTGTACCTGGATGCAAATCTTTGGGAGCGACAGCTTGGCGACTCTGCTGGGGACCCTTATACTGCAACCAGGGCTTCTGGTTCTTTTTGTGGGTTCCTCCTAGCGCTTGTTTGATTTTTGTTTACTGGGGTGTTATGTGCTTGTTTGTGCTTGTATTTATTTTTGTTTATTGCTTTATGTACAGTTACTTTACTGCTTTCTTTATTGCATTTATTTATATCATACTGTCATTGTTGCTGGCTGGATCTATTGTTTGCCTTGGTGGGTGGGTGATTCATTGAGAGTTAAGGTCCTATACCTGGGACCTGAGTGACACCTAGGCTAGAGTGAATCATATTCTTTCCCATTCCATTTCGGTCTGGTGCGGGAATATGAAACACGGTTCAGATATGGGTTTCTTCTTGAGAACTCTGTGTTGCAGATTTCCTGCAATGCTAGGGCTATCTGGGAAGCCTGCTAAGTCTGGATGACCTTTTAGTATTGACCTTCAGAAACTGAGGTGAATTAGAGGAGGAATTGTTATGGTTATTGTAAACACTGTACCTCCGGGTTAGAAGTGTTTACACTTCTCATAACTGATCCAAGTCTGAGGATCCTTGTTTTAGAACACCACCTGTGAGGGGGTTGGGCTGTTTACAGGTTTGCAGGTACCTTGACCTCAGAATACCCTGTTACTTTGACTTTGTTAAGAATACTCCATGTTGGATAGTTCTTGTGATTCTAAAACCCTGGACATGTGGCTCTTTATTTGAGTCCCCCACCTTGGTTACTGGATTTTTTTTTAGACCTCCATCTGGAATTCTTGAACACACATGGATCTATATCAAGGAAGTTAATCAGATCCAGCTCAGTCACAGACCCTTGCATATCATTTGCATACATACCCATCGCATCATATTAACATTTGCTTATTTGTATTTCAGGGTATCCACCTTCATCTGGTTTTGGTTTTGACCCCATCTGCAGTTTTGACCTGTCTCCACCAGCACTTGCCTCAGCTTGTCAGCCATATACTTCAGTTACTTACACTAGCCAGTCAGTGGCCCACTCCTCAGCATCTTCATCAACACTTATTCTACTCAGTCTCAGCATCATGGCTCCAAAGAAAAGCAACATCACCTATCATTTCTTCCAACCAGACTTATCAGACATCAGGAGGATCCAAACCCTGATCACTCCAGATCACACACCTTTATTCAGGGAGCATTATGGGGATATACTTGACTTGGTCACGGATCTGGACCCATCTCAGAGGAGTTTGATCCACACCTGCATTCAGTTCTATGACCCCCCATTGAGATGTTTCACCTTTCAAGACTTTCAGTTGGGTCCTCTTTTGGAAGAATACTCATCATTGATTGGTTTGCCTATCAGGAGAGAAATCCCTTTTAACCCTGAAATGGTCTTTCCCAGCAATGGAGAGGTAGCAAAAGCTTTGCACCTGGGACCTGTTTTGATTGAGCAACACATGAACTCTAAAGCTGGGATCCCTGGATTTCATCTGGACTTCCTGATTTCTCAAGCTAGTCTGAAGGCCTCCCTGGGGGAGTGGAAAGCTGTTTGTGCTTTGTTGGCTTTAAGTGTATATGGAATTGTGTTGTTTGCAGATGAGCCTCGATTCATTAGCAAGAATGCAATCCATTTGTTCATCCTGAAGAACCCAGTGCCAACTTTGCTAGGAGATCTATATTACTCAGTACATCAGAAGAATGAGAAGCAGAGGGGCAGGCTAGTGAGGTGTTGTGCTCCATTATTCCATGCTTGGCTTCTCAGGCATCTACCCAGGACAGATGCATTTCTAAATCCTCATCAGCAAAGCAACTGGGCTAAGAGACTCACTGTTCTCACTTCAGCAGACATCAGATGGTGTACTCAAAGCACCAAGGGCAGAGATATAATCACAAGCTGTGGGCACTTTCCCAATGTGCCCTTAATAGGAGTCAAGGGAAGTATCAACTACAACCCTCTGCTGTTCAAGAGGCAATTGGGCTATGCACTAGTTCATACTCCTAGGGAGCAAGACCTAGTTGAGACCCTCTACTGTGAGAACAAGATTAGTTTGGCTGTTGTTAGGCAGGCTGCCTGGGCCTGGGATCATGTTCAAACCAAGGGAATCACCATTCTGGGTAAGTGCAATAATGTGGCATCAGTCCAATATTATGAGTGGTCCCATGCTAGGGCCCAATTCTCTGGAATGCCCTTTGCCATAGAAGACATGCCTGAGTCATCTTCAGCACCACCCCCTGCCACTATCAGTCTGGAGGAGTTTGAGAGCTTGAAGGAAAGAAATGAGAAGCTAACCCAGGCTTTGCAGAAGACCCTCCGGGAGAGGAGTGAAGGTGTGAGGAAGATTGAGAGATTGGAGAAGTTGAGAGTGGAACACTTGACTAAGATTGAGAAGTCTGGAGATTATATCAACAAGTCCAAAGCTGGTGAACAGATTCTGAAGAATGCTTGTAAAGAAGCCCAGTTCCAGAGAGCAAGAACAGACTTGTACCTGAAAGAGAGTCAGGCCAGGTGGGTCCGGATCACTGAGGCCCGTACTCTAGAAGACAAGAGAGTTCAGGACAAGATGGAGCAGATGGAAAAAGCCCTGGCAGCAGCCCAGAAGGAAATATCAGAGATAGAAATCAGAGCTGGAGTGAAGAGGTCTAAGGACCAAAGTCAGAACAAGAAGTTGACTGCAGCTGTTGCAACAAGAAACCTTCTCATCAGAGGTCTCACGGAGCGTCCGGCTGATCCTGTGACCGAAGCACTTCTCAAGGAAGTTCGTGAGGATGAGTTTGGCCTTGGAGTTTGATCATTTGCTTGTTGTTATTCCTATTCCATGTACTTTTGTTTTTTGTGATGTATTTTGACCCCTTAGGGGGCTTGTGTTGTAAAATGAACAAGTTGTATTATTTCACCTTTTGTAATATATTTGTGTTGGTTTCTATCTGGGTTCACTTCAAAAGCAACTTCAACAGCAGCATCTTCAAGGGTCTGGAAGGGTCAAAACTGAATGCCAAGCCGGATACCTTGAGAGCAAATAAGCATAACTGCATTGCATGCTAACCCTTTTGTTTGTTTTGTAGGTTTTTGTTTTGTTGTTGCTAACCTCTGTTGTGATACTCAGGAATTATTGCTCGCCGCCGGGTATTTCCTCTCAACAGGCCACACAGGTACCCAACTAGAAACAACCTTCCGGGCATTCAGATGGATCAGATGCAACAAGACCTTACGGAGGTCAGAAACCAGATGGCAAACGAAAGGTTGGAGATGAGAACTCAGATAACACAATTCATGGAAGTGATGAACAACTTAGCTCAAAGCCAGGAGAGGCTCAGAGATTTGGTAGAAGGGAGGAATCAAGAGGAGCCCCATGTGGGGACTGCTGGCACAAGTAACAATGAAAGGGTGCAACCACATGTTAACCCCCCTGTGTTTGGCCCACATCTACATCCTGAAGTTAATATTCCTGCAAACATTCAAGGGACAGCCACTGCAGCCAGAGTACTTCAAGAAGATCCTCAGGAGGACCAATTTACAGTAATGGGTGCTGGGGAGGAAACTTATGATAGACGATTGGAAGAAATAGCTGAGAAGTTGAGGTCCTTGGAATCTCAAAATTCTTTGGGTTTCGACGTCATGGACATGGGTTTGGTAGACGGGGTCAGGATCCCCCATAAGTTCAAGCCTCCTTGTTTCGAAAAGTATAATGGGACTTCATGCCCCCGGACTCATCTACAATCATTTCTGGGAAGGCTGAAGGCCTATACAATGGATGAGAAACTCTGGATGTTCTACTTCGAAGACAGCTTGACTGGAGCATCAAGGGAATGGTATTCCCATTTGACAAGGGCAACTGTGAGATGCTGGAAGGACCTGGCAGAGGCCTTCATCCGACAGTATCAATACAACTTAGACATGGCACCCAACAGGACTCTCCTAATGGGAATGTCACAGTCGTCAAGGGAAAGTTTCCGGGAATATGCCCAGAGATGGAGGCAATTGGCTGCTGCCGTTCAACCACCAATGTCTGAGAGAGAAATGGCAGACATGTTTATGAACACTCTCCAGGGAACGTATATTGACAGGTTGGCTGCTTTCTCTTCCACCAGCTTCGCAGATGTTGTCATAGCTGGGGAGAGAATTGAAAGCCTGTTGAAAATGGGCAAAATTTCCGATAATGGTGCCAGTTCGTCCAGCAGTACAAGAAAGCCTTTTGCAGGCCCGAGAAGAGCTGGCGAGACCAATGCCATTCACACCAATAGGGGTAGGCCTCAATATGTTCAAAGGTCAATAGCAGCAGTCACTATCCCTGCTCCAGCTCATCCACAGCCAGTCTATCAACCTCCGCAACAAAACTTCCAACACCAACCTCAGTATCATCAGCAGAATCAGTACCCTCCAAGAAACTACAACAACAACACCAACAGCAACAATCAACAGAGGCCATTCCAACAGAGGCCATCCCAAGCTAACAGAGTGATCGACCCGATCCCAATGCCGTATGCTGCCTTGCTGCCACAACTTCTGAAACTCAACCTAGTTGAGCTAAGAACGTTGGCACCTCCGGATCCCAACAGTCTACCAAGGAACTATGACTCCAATGCTAGGTGTGCTTTTCATTCCAACGCACCTGGTCACAGTACAGAAAAATGCAGGGCTCTGCATATGAAGGTACAAGACTTGGTAGACTCCAAGGCTCTGAATT
The DNA here is from genome assembly GCA_963966055.1 of Lathyrus aphaca. Lineage (NCBI taxonomy): Eukaryota > Viridiplantae > Streptophyta > Magnoliopsida > Fabales > Fabaceae > Lathyrus > Lathyrus aphaca. The sequence continues at coordinate 295,924,498 of OZ014519.1, read as the reverse complement.
TTGCACCTCCGCCCAATGTCAATAAAAACCCTATGCCAAACCATGGTGGTCCCCGAATTAATGCTATTGAAGAAGACCAACCGTCTTATTTAATAACTAGTGTGGATCAGATCAGGACACCATTGGTGGAAATCAAAGCTCAACTCCGCGAAAACCAAATATTTCCGGGGTGTGAACTAGGGTGTCCCTATTGCAATATTTCATGGAACGGGTGTGAGGACCTGAGGAATGGCATTGACAGCCTTATTCAGAGTGGCCTGCTACAGATCACTACATCATTCCCGACAAACCCAACAACTTCATCAGCAACGGTCCCAGAGCCTCCTACAAATGCAGCAACTATTGTTCCCGACAATCCTACGGCAACATCAACAAGTACTTCACCTGTCCTCCCAAATGATCAATTTTCAACAGTTTCTTCTGCTACAACTTCAGCTTCATTCCATTTCGAATCTCCATCAGTACCTCCTACAACACCAGCAATCAATCATGAAGATGTCTCTACTGTTACCATATTCTACGATCCTGAAAATAATTCCGCCTACCATTCAGAAGGTGCTGCTCCCGCCAGGGCACCAGTCACAATCTTTTATGATCCACAAACAATTACAGTCCCTTCAGCAGCAGCAATCAGTCCAGTCACTGTCACGGTGCCTGGACCAGTACCATATGAAAGCAATAGGGCCATCCCCTGGCACTATGGCTCTGACTTGTATTGCGAAGGAAAAAGAATCACTCTGGAAACATCAGCACCTGCACCACAAGTGGATAATGTGGGGGGAGGCGGAGGCTTCACCCGAAGCGGACGTCTCTTTGCTTCACAAGTTCAAAGACCTACTGCCGAAGCAGAAGCTGCTGCCAAGGCAAAGGGAAAAGGCCCGGTGCAGGAAGATCCAGCTGCCAAAGAAACCCTGAAGACTCCATTCGATCAGGAAGTTGATGAGTTTATGCGGATCATCAAAAAGAGTGATTATAGAGTTGTGGATCAGCTTCACCAGACGCCATCCAAAATCTCCATCCTCTCACTGCTTATGTGCTCCGAAGCCCATCGGAATGCACTACTTAAAGTCTTGCACGCAGCTTACGTGCCTGAGGAGATCACTGTCAACCAATTGGAAACCGTGGTTGGGAATGTTACTGCTAGCAACGGACTAGGGTTTACCAATTCTGACTTGACAGCGGATGGCCGCAACCACAACAAAGTCTTGCACATAACCATGGAATGCAAAGGAGCTGTCCTTTCTCATGTGCTGGTGGACACAGGTTCTTCCCTGAATGTCTTACCAAAGAAGGCTCTGGTGAAGTTAGAGTATGATGGATTGGCATTGAGACCCAGCAACCTGGTGGTACGAGCCTTTGATGGTTCGAAGAGATCGGTTCTGGGAGAGATTGAGCTGCCCGTGACAATTGGCCCGCAGACCTTTAAAACTATCTTTTATGTGATGGACATTCAGCCCGCCTACAGCTGTTTGTTGGGTAGACCCTGGATTCACGCCGCCGGCGCAATAACGTCTACCCTTCACCAAAAGTTAAAATTTGAGTGGGAAGGTCAAGTTGTCACAATCTGTGGGGAAGAGGATATTTTCGTTAGCCATCTGGCTACCTACAAGTACATTGAGATGGAGGGAGAGATCCATGAAACAATGAGCCAAGGTTTTGAAGCCTTGAACGTCAATGAAGCATCTGCTGTGTCAGGTATCTCCATGTCATCTTACCAACAAGCCCGGAAGGTTGTTGAGGAAGGAACTGCCCTAGGCTGGGGCAAGGTCTTAGCTGTGGAGGAGAAGAAGGACAAATTTGGGTTGGGTTACAGACCAACTCAACATCAAGCAAAGGCTACTGCAGAGCCAGGTTTTGTCAGTGGGGGAATGCTTACCCCTGATGCTATCAACTGTTTGGAAGACGAGCTGGAAGAGGAGCGCAATCTGGAGGATTGGATTCGTCCAAAGATCCCGGGGAGCAGTGTCTCGAACTGGTCTTCCCAGGAAATTATAAGAGTTACTCATGCAGAGTAATTATTATTTCCTGCATTTTTATAGCATGCATCAAAGTCTTGCATCTTGCCCAAGATGACAAGACTCATTTTGTAACCAGGGCCATCTGTACTTTTGTGCAAACAGGATTAAATTAATGAAATATCAGACATCTTTTTGCAAACGAGTCTTTTTCTTTTATGCTCACTGTTTTTCCATTTTTCTTTTTGTACAAAAATAAATGGCGGTGTTTTCAAAATGATAACTTCATTTCACTTTTTTCTAAAGCAAAATTAAAATCAATCACTAAAATGAACAAACTTAACCCTTGCAGAGAGTGCCTTCCAGACAGCACCGACAACAGCACGGCTATGACATCGTATGACTTTGACAATCCAATCAATCAAGCTGATGAAGGGGTTGATGAAGAATATGAGCTTCCTGAAGAGCTAGCCAGGTTGTTGAGACAGGAGGAAAAGGTCATTACCCCTCACCAGGAGGAGATGGAAGTGATTAATCTTGGTACGGAGGAAGACGTGAAAGAAGTTAAAATCGGGGCCTGCCTGCAAGACTCAGTAAAGAGACAACTGATAGATCTGCTTCAAGAGTATGTCGATGTGTTTGCTTGGTCGTATCAAGACATGCCAGGGTTGGATACCGACATTGTTGTGCACAAGCTGCCTCTAAGGGAGGAATGCCCACCGGTCAAACAGAAGCTGCGCCGAACTCGCCCAGACATGGCTATGAAAATCAAGGAAGAGGTACAAAAGCAATGGGACGCCGGGTTCCTTGCTGTAACTAGCTATCCGCCGTGGGTTGCTAATATAGTACCTGTGCCTAAGAAGGATGGCAAAGTAAGAATGTGTGTTGATTACCGGGATCTGAACAGAGCCAGCCCGAAAGATGACTTCCCATTACCTCACATTGACGTATTGGTGGACAACACGGCTCAGTTCTCGGTATTCTCCTTCATGGACGGATTTTCAGGGTATAATCAGATCAAGATGTCACCTGAAGACATGGAGAAGACAACATTCATCACACCTTGGGGCACGTTCTGTTACAAAGTGATGCCATTCGGACTGAAGAATGCTGGTGCAACATATCAACGGGCTATAGTGACATTATTCCACGATATGATCCATAAGGAAATAGAATGTTACGTGGATGATATGATCGCCAAGTCCCTTACAGAGGAAGATCACCTGGTGAATCTGCTGAAGTTGTTCAAGCGTCTGAGGAAGTATCAACTAAAGCTGAACCCCAACAAATGCACATTCGGGGTGCGATCCGGTAAGCTGCTGGGCTTTATTGTAAGCGAGAAAGGGATTGAGGTTGACCCTGATAAGGTCAAGGCTATTCAAGAGATGCCTGCACCAAAAACTGAGAAAGAAGTTCGAGGGTTCTTAGGTCGATTGAACTACATTTCGCGGTTCATATCTCACCTTACAGCAACCTGTGAACCCTTGTTCAAGCTGCTAAGAAAGGAACAAACGGTCAGGTGGAACGAAGATTGCCAGAAGGCTTTTGACAAGATCAAGGAATATCTGCAAGAACCTCCAATCCTCATGCCGCCAGTTGAGGGAAGACCTCTGATTATGTACTTGACAGTGCTAGAAGAGTCAATGGGGTGTGTACTAGGCCAGCATGACGAGTCTGGTCGAAAAGAGTATGCAATATACTACCTAAGCAAAAAGTTTACCGACTGTGAACAGCGTTATTCACTGCTCGAGAAAACTTGATGTGCTTTAGCGTGGGCTGCTCGCCGACTGAGACAGTATATGCTGACCCACACTACCTTATTAATCTCAAAAATGGATCCAGTTAAGTACATTTTCGAGAAGCCAGCTCTTACCGGACGGGTTGCAAGATGTCAGATGATTCTCACAGAATACGACATACAGTACACATCTCAGAAAGCCATCAAGGGCAGTGTACTATCTGAATATCTTGCTGAGCAACCCATTGATGACTACCAGCCTATGAGGTTTGACTTCCCTGATGAAGACATCATGTTCATTAAAGCAAAAGATCACGAAGAGCCTATTCACACTGAAGGGCCTGACCCGGAGGAAGAATGGACTATGATGTTTGATGGGGCTGTTAACATGAATGGTCATGGTGTTGGTGCAGTACTCATTACACCCAAAGGAGTTCACATGCCTTTCTCGGCAAAACTCACTTTCAACTGCACTAACAACGAAGCTGAATACGAAGCTTGCATTATGGGTCTTGAGGAAGCCATTGACCTCAGGATCAAGACATTGACCGTATTCGGAGATTCAGCTTTGGTAGTCAATCAGACCAACGGGAAGTGGTACACTCACCAGGATCATCTGATACCTTACAGGGATTATACAAGGAGGTTATTGACTTTCTTCACAACAGTCAAGCTTGAGTATATCCCTCGGGACGAGAATCAGTTTGCAGATGCTCTTGCTACCATTTCATCCATGATCAAAGTTCAAACGGCTAACTTTGTACCCCAGATTTCAGTGTCCAGACTAGACAGACCAGCATATGTATTTGCAGCAGATGTTGTCAAGGATGATAAGCCTTGGTTTCATGACATTAAGTGCTTCTTGGAGGATCAGACATACCCACATGGGGCATCTTCCAATGATAAGAAGACTTTAAGAAGGCTTGCTGGTAGTTTCTTTCTGAACACTGATGGGTCTTTATACAAGAGGAACTTTGACATGGTACTCCTCAGATGTGTTGACAGGACGGAAGCAGATTTGATGATGCATGAAGTGCACGAAGGATCTTTTGGTACCCATGCTGGAGGGCATGCCGTGGCTAAGAAGTTGTTAAGATCAGGCTATTACTGGATCACAATGGATGCAGACTGTTGTGCGTACGCCAGAAAATGTCATAAGTGCCAGATCTACGCAGATAAGGTGCATGTGCCTCCCAATCCTTTGAACATCATGTCTTCACCATGGCCCTTTTCCATGTGGGGCATTGATATGATCGGCAAGATTGAGCCAACTGCTTCAAACGGCCACAGATTCATCCTGGTCGCCATCGACTATTTCACCAAGTGGGTTGAAGCAGCCTCATATGCAAATGTTACTAGGCAAGTGGTAGCCAGATTTCTGAAGAGAGATATCATCTGTCGGTATGGAGTGCCCGAGCGAATCATTACTGATAATGGTTCCAACTTAAACAACAAAATGATGGCAGAGCTGTGCCGGGACTTCAAGATCCAACATCACAATTCTTCTCCTTACATGCCAAAGATGAATGGCGCTGTTGAGGCGGCAAATAAGAATATTAAGAAGATTGTGCAGAAGATGGTAGTCACCTACAAAGACTGGCATGAAATGCTACCGTTTGCCTTGCATGGGTACCGCACATCAATCAGGACGTCCACTGGGGCAACACCGTATCAGCTTGTGTATGGTATGGAAGCAGTCCTACCTGTTGAAGTTGAATTACCCTCGCTACGGGTATTAATGGATGTTAAACTAAGTGAAGCAGAATGGGTTCGGTCCCGATTCGAACAACTGAGTCTGATTGAAGAGAAAAGATTGGCTGCAATCTGCCACGGGCAGTTATATCAGAAGAGAATGAAGAAGGCCTTCGATCAGAAAGTCAGGCACCGAGAGTACCAAGTAGGGGATCTTGTGTTGAAAAGAATCCTCCCTCCTCATACAGACCACAGGGGCAAATGGACTCCAAATTATGAAGGACCATTCGTTGTAAAGAAAGTTTTCTCTGGTGGAGCACTGATGCTCAGCACCATGGATGGTGAAGATTTCCCATCCCCTGTGAATTCAGATGCAGTTAAAAAATACTTCGCATAAAATGACCCGCTGGACATAAAAACAGAATGTAAGTCCAGGCAAAAATAGGGCATCCCGGCGAGTCAAAAACAGAATAAAAGACTCGGGCAAAAATAAGGGAAATAAATGAAAAATGTACACCCGCTGAGTTGAAAAGCCGCATTGGACAACTCAGGCAAAAATGGGTATCCCGATGGATTGAAAACCCGAAAGGGCGATCCATGCAAAATAAGGGAACAAGCGAACAACTGCATTCTGAATTCGTCTGTATTATATACAACTTGGTAAGCTTCAAAAGGATCAAGCTTCAATCAGAATCAACTCTCTCCAGAAAGCAAGACGAGAAGAACGTCATTGTCATACGAGTCATAGCAGAAGAGGAAGCTCCCTGAAAGCGTCGTCAGCATCGCCAACACTTTATTTCTCAATTTGTAACAATCTCCTCATTTCAGGAGATATGTTTCTTTGACTGTATCTTGCCAATTCAGGGCACATGAATTAATAAAATCAGATTTTCAGTCACGTTTCGTTTTTTACATTTATGTTTTGCAAAGAATTGTCTGATATCTCTGAAAATACAATTGCATAAGTACAGATGCCTTTCTCTAAAAATAAAAGCACATGCTTACAGGGAATATACTTACTCTCGAAAGTCCTTATCTCCTGTGACGGAATCCAGTGAGGGATACCTCGGGACCATTTGCGCGTTTCCTTATCTTTGCAGGATTGCAGGTATCCAGAACGCGACTTGGGGCATATAAGCTACAGTCCAGCAAGCTGGCAAATCAACAAACAGGCTTAACACTCAGGAGGCTTTCTCCCCAGCCGAGTTGCCTCCCATTGCTCTCCCCAGCTGAGTTACTAACCACTCTCCCCAGCTGAATGACCAGCAACCTTCCCCAGCCTCTATTCAGAAGAGCAACGCACGAAGAAGTCACAACAGAGTAGCAGAAAGCTTCTACAAACCCCAGCTGGGTCCCGTATTATAAGGATATGTCAATCAGTGACCTATATCCCCAAACAGATACATCATTAGATCTACCAATGATCTCATCCCCAGCTGGGATGTTCACTTTAGGCAGATCAACCAGAGATCTTCACAGCAATGGGATCCGAATCCCGGATCGGTGCCTCTTTGCATAATCATAGCATTCGCATCATATTATCCCCTCAGAGCGTAGCATTCCGTCTAATACGGAGCATTACGGCAAAAATCAAATGCATAGCATAATCATAAGCCATGTTCTGAAGTAACACTTGTAAATATCGACAATCTGTCATTATACAGGATTCAATACAGAAAGATCCCCACCAGGGTCCAAGCCAAAACAGTTGCCTCTCCAATCACAAACACCAATATATACACCTTTGGACACCCGTCCGTGTCAAATCACCAGCAGAAAGCCAAAGACATCCTCTTTGCACTCACATATACTTATATATACACTTTCTTGACACCCGTCCGTGTCATATCCCCAGCGCAGTCGCTTACACCGTTATCACCCATATACTTGTTAATATTATACTTTTCTCTTTTGACACCCGTCCGTGTCACTCCCCCCAGCAGTTAAAACACTCATCTATACAATACAATACTCACTACTCATGGTACACTTATACAGATACTCGCCCGTATCTTGTATACACCATCTATATCCCCACAGATTCGACAGTAGTCCTTGTTCTTTGTTAACCAGTTGGTACTCGTCCGTATCATCATCTCAGAGCATTGCGTCTAATGTTTGTTTCTACATGATACTCGTCCGTATCATAGTCTTAGGGATGCTCGTCCGCATCTTTAATCCATACACCGTGTCAAACACTTATGTCTCCTTGAATATAGATACTCGCCTGTGTCTACTATTCCCCAGAAGAGTCCTTTCGGATGCAACACTCATCCGTGTTCTTTGTTAACCAGTTGATACTCGTCCGTATCATCATCTCTGAACATGTGTCAGTTTGTTTCTACATGATACTCGTCCGTATCATAGTCTTAAGGATGCTCGTCCGCATCTTTAATCTATACACAATACCAAACACTTATACCTTTTGTTTCTTGGGTGTAAACGCTCATCCGTGTTTACTACATCCCCAGTAGATCGCCAACAATTTTCTTTTTTATCTAACACTCGTCCTGTGTTATGATACCTTTGAGAGCAGCCGTACCCTGCTGAGTGGTCGTCCTCCACTTCTTGATGGTCGTCCTCCATCATGCTCATCCGATGGCCGTCCCCATCGTTGATATTTTAGCAGCCGTCCCCTGCTAGGTGGTCGTCCTCCACCTCTTGATGATCGTCCTTCATCAACTTTATCCAATGGCCGTCCCCATTGTTGATTTTGGTTATCTGACATTCGTCCTATGTCATGACAAACCCTGAGAGCAGCCGTACCCTGCTGAGTGGTCGTCCTCCACTTCTTGATGGTCGTCCTCCATCATGCTCGTCCGATGGCCGTCCCCATAGTTGACCTTTTCTATCCGATGGCCGTCCCCATCGTTGATATTTTCGGCAGCCGTACCCTGCCAGGTGGTCGTCCTCCACCTTTGATGGCCGTCCCCATCATATTTCTTTTATCCCCAACAGAGCAGCCGTCCCCTGCTAGGTGATCGTCCTTCACCTTTGATGGCCGTACCCCATCATCTGTTTATTTCATTTATTCTTTAACCCGATGGCCGTCCCCGTCGTGGTCCCTTTTCCTTTTTAGCCCGATGGCCGTCCCCGTCGTTGGTTGCCTTACCTTTGTGAACTTGACGGCCGTCCCCGTCATGTTTCATTAATCCCCAGAGAATTTTACAGCTTTATCTTGATGGCCGTCCCCATCATGATGTTTTATTTTTTCCAGCTAGTCGGCCGTCCCCGTCTTAGCTCTACCTTTTATCCCCAGCATGTCAGTCGTCCCCGTCATTGCTTTATTTTCCTGAACTTTTCCCAGCATGTCGGCCGTCCCCGTCATTGCTTTATTTTCCTGCACTTTTCCCAGCATGTCGGCCGTCCCCGTCATTGCTCCTTAACCAGCAGTCGTCCTCTGCTCGACGGTCGTCCTCCGTCGCCCACACTTTACAATATACTTTATTTTTCATTTACAATCTATTTCCTTTTTCTTCTTCATTTTGTGAGTGCAAATTTTGGACTGTCTTTGGTATTCAACCACAAGTTATCTCGTTTGGCCTGTTAAGCCGTCGCTTACAACCTGCACAACTAACTCATGTTTGAATAGGGGCAGCTGTAAACACCCCAAATTTGCCCTCACCCATTCACACCATGGCTTGTGATCATTCTCATATGCATAAACACAATCATATCATCTCATATTTCACTTTTGATTCACTGCATAGTTTCTAAGGCATCTGCACCTAGGGTTTGTGATCTGAGCAATCCCAAAGCATCTTGAGCCATTCCAAAGGTCACCAATCATCTCAAAGGGGTCCATGTGTGTTCTTATATCATATTCCATTTCCTCAAAGTCAAAAATGCAGAGGAATTACAAGAACTAGGGTTTGAGTGGATGCAGAGCCAAGCTAAACTACACAGTTGACTGAAAATTAGGGTTTTGGTTTCAGAGGCCATAACCCCAATTTTTTTGGTCATTCTTGTTTCCATTGGTCTCTATGTGGTATAGGGAGTACGCATATCAATTTTCATGAAGAAATTCCATGGGGAAGTCATCTGATCAAGGGTTGACTTTCTGGACAAGTCAGTGCAAAATCAGGGCATCTGAGGCCCCCAATGACCCAACCAATGGGTGATCTTCATCATTTTGAGTGTATATGATCTTTATTTGATCATGGAAGAAGGTTGAAGTTCATAAAAATCAAGAATTTAGGGTTTTTGCAAATGTTGACTTTTTGGGCATAGTTGACTTTTCAAGAATGCATCATTTTAGGTCATTTTTCAAGCCATGATTCTTGATCCAAAAAGGCTTCAAATGGAAAAACTTTGGTCATGAAAGTTGTAGATCTCATTTTTCCATTTTCAAAAAGTACAAGAACATGATCAAACTCTTCTTGGATCAAAAGTTATGGCAATGCAAAGTTGGCTAAAATCATTGATTTTCAAGGCATGCCCTAAGTGAGAATTTTGCAAAGTCATGAACCAATGCATTATGTGACTTCTAATTCACTTCAAACCAGCACACAAACTTTCTCTAAGTCTTGAAAATCAGATTTGGACCAAGAATGCCTATGGTTTATGTTTGGTTAGGCAAAGGAATCACATGTGAACCATAAAGTAACAAGTTGCAAAACCACTCATTTCTCTTCACCAACTTGCTGCATTGGTCCTTGAATCAAGCTAGCCTCAAACACTCATCATGCTGCGCAGCCCATGCCCATTGTACTTGCCTAGCACCTCACCATACTTGCCTTACACAAAAGTTGACCTTTATGCAAAAGTAAACATCCCAATCACCACAGGCCATGTCACATCCTCTGGCCACTTGGATTAAAATAACATATCATTTTGCAAGCCATTCCATGTACTAAGCAAGCCTGAAACCATTCATACAATCACATACACAAAAACACTCCCATTTGCATCTTGCTTCGAATCTGCCTCCACAGCCTGCAAACACTTCAACCATCTTCACCATTCAACTCACCTTGCTCCATAGACCACCCAGCACCAAGAACCCAAGCCTGAAACAACCAGAACATCCCACTGCCATTTCTCACTCCATTTTGCAGTTTCATTCGAAACTCTCACCCTAGCTCACAAACATCCAAACAAACACCACAGACCTTCTCCATTCATCCTCAGGATCACAAACAACCATTCACCATGACCTGAAGCTCTCTATTTCACCATTGCCATTTCTGATCAAGCTTGAGCAGAAGCTGTCGAATCTCACTATCCAGCCAGCTTAAACTCTCATTGAGCATTCAAACATCTTCTGGGGATCAAGTGGAGTGGATTGCACAAGGAGAAGTGGCCAGAAAGTCCTCAAGTTGAAAGCTCCAAATCTCAGGTAGCTCGAAAATTATTTTTCCAGAAATCATTTCTTTTGTTCCAAACTTGTTCTTTGTGTTATCCTGGTCATGAATGTGTCTTTGGTTTTTGAAATGGTGGTGAAATAAGCATTTAATTGAACTCTGAAACTGGTTTGCCCTAAAACTTGTTCTGTTCGATTCATGGTTTTGAGGAAGAAGAAATTTGTTTGGACTTAGGGTTTTAGCTCAGGGGGTCATGGAGATCATTTCCCATTTCTTAGTTTTCATTTTTGATACGATTTGAGGGGTTTGGGGATTTTTCAGGTGAGGTGCTGGCCGGAGAAGACGACCGGAGGTCTTCTCCGGCCACCTGAGAGTGATTATGCCCTAATTGCGTCATTAACTCTAGTTTGAATTTAAGCCATAGATGAGCGTTGACCTGTTGACTTCCCTCTCTTTTGAATGGCCCAGATCATTTTGTTTGCCCTAATCTCTCTCATTAGCTTTAATTAATTCGTAATTAAATTAATTAATTCAGATGCAATCCACACCCTCCATTCACGCGCCAGTCAACCAATTTGAACTCAGGGCTCATCTCAGCCATCCTTTCCTTTGACTTTCTTTTTTATTTGATTTTTAATTCATTTTATTTCATTAAACTTGTGCAATTATTTTAAAATAGCAAAAAATACATAAAAATTATGAAACTTTTTCCTCTGAGTTTTAATAATTTTTATGACACAAAAATATTTTTATTTTATTTTTCATCACTAAAAAAGTATTTTTAAATATTTAAAAGTTTATTTTTAATTGATTAATGGGAATTAATTAATTAAAAATACTTTTAGGTATTTAAAAATTACAAAAAAATTCATGAAATGTTCTAAGACATTTAGAAACATTGTCCAACCTTCAAACCAAATTTCTTTTTTGATCTTGATGCATTTTAAGAATTTTTCATTGAATTAAATCATTTTTTATGCATTATTTTGATCATAAGTTCAAAAATTCATTTCTGCCTATTGGAGAAGGTTGAGACATTGATTCTTCTTGCATTGTTTTGTGTTTAGCATGTAGTTTCTAGGGTTAAATGGCCATGATTTGATCTTGCATTTTCCAATTGTTTGACATTTCTTTTGTTGAGGACCCTAAAAAACCCTAATAACTTAAAAAAATCATATCTTGAGTTTGGTTGAGAGTTGAGAGCTCCCCTTTGGGCAGTGGTCTATTATAGGTTTAGGGTTTCTTTGGGTGCCATTTTCCATTTTTTATCTTAGGGTTTGCTTCTGTTTTGAGTTTTGGTTTGATGTTTGATTCATGAACCCTAATTTGGGCTTTCCTTTGCATCCTTCTTGCATTCTCTTGCATAACATGACTTGTCTTTGCATTTTGTGCATTCTTGTGATCCATTTGACATCTTAAGACATATAGAAAGCATGTTTGATCATTGCATTACATGTTTGCCATGTCATTTGTCTTGTATGCTTCATAACTTTTCATGCTTGTTCATGCTCCTTAACTTGCATCATTTGCATTCATAATCTTGTATGAGCATCTCCATGCCTTGCCTCATGTTGGAAGCACCTCATAACATCATAATAATCATCAACATGCTTCTTGGTTTGCTTAGCATCATACCATTTCATCTCATCTAGCATTGCATTGCATTTCTTTCTAACATTTCAGGTGGTAAGTAACTTGGGAAGTGAATTTGCCTTCACTTCTCATAACTTTTCTTTTCATCTCTCTTGCATCCATTGCTGCATTTATGTTTGTGTTTGAGTTTGAGCTTGCTCATTCTTGTTCCTCCCACTCTCTTTCTTCAAGTGACTTGACTTCTTGAATGAAGCAAGTCACTTTGCTTCTTTTGATCTTGTTCATCTGCTTCCTGGTGGCTCCTTTGAAGACTTCTCTTGCAAACCTCACAAACCTTAGGAACAACCAAGCATGACCATGAATTAGGGTTTTGATTAGTCTCCCCTCATAGTTTTTTACCTTTGTGTCTCTCTTTGAGTCTTCTCTTCTCACCTCATAATCAGGGACTAAACCCTAAAGGCTTTAGGACTTTGTGATTAAGCTTATGCCTGCATCCTTCTATTAGGATGGAGTGTATAACTTTAATCCTAAGTGTTAAACCCTTAATGTGTTTGAATCTCTTAATCAATTCACTTAATAATCATCAAGACATCACACTTGTAACTTGGGCCTTGCATTAGGGTTCTAATTCTTCCTTAATTGGTTAAGAAGGACTAACCCTAGTGTTAATGGACAAGTCCCCCTCAAGTAGTCTTACAAATCATAAAAACTCACTTCTTCATCTTATCCTTAATTAAAATTCACTTAATCAAAGGCTTGTTTTGTCATGGGTTTAATCCCTAATCATTGATTAAGTTGAGGAGCTTTCCTCAGCTTAAACATTCTCATCTATTATCCTTCTATTAGGATGGTGTAATGAGTCTGTTTAATCCTTGATTATGGCTTAACCTCATTACTTAACACTAAACAAAAACACCAAAAACATCTAAATAATCACAAGTAGGTTAATGATCTTAATCCTGCACCAAAGGTGATTAAGTGTGAGAATCTGACTTCACACTTAAGGTATTCTCATTACCCCTAATCAGAGGGAAGATGTGATGAGTTTACTAAATCCATTGGTTTAGGCTTAAGCTCATTATCCTATGACAAACTCCAAAAGCAATAAAAGATTGAAAACACAAAAACAAACAATAATCGTCTCCTTCGGGATTCTTTTCTCATCTCATTCACTCACAAGCGAGAACTTGCTTCTTCCGTCTAATGCAAGACAGTTTGCACCTGAGCCAGACAGGTCATACACTTGAGCATAGACAAGTAAGCAGTTCACAAGTCAATTCATCTTTCAGTCTCTTTGGGTCGAACTACGGTGTTCTGACTTCCTCATTGCACGAGAGGATACGTAGGCATAACTTAACAGTTATCGAACAAAAGTCTCTGTACATTCCCCCTCTTTCCAGCTTCATTCTTTAGCCTCATTATCATGAGCATCTCATCTTTGTTCCTACACTGACACTGTACATATCACACTTCACACTCTTTTACACTGACACCTGTACATCTTTCCAGCTCTTTTACACACAAATTGCACTGACACTACCCCCTTTAAAACACAAATCTTTTAAGCGTGGATCCCGTCGAGTACGACGGACAATCTGGGTGCTAATACCTTCCCAGGTTGTAACCAACCCCCTTTCTCAGTCTCTCTGGTTCGCAAACCGTCTTATCCATCTTTTTCTAGGTCTATGCAGCATTGCCTTTCCTCCGGGATAAAAATGCCTAGCTGGCGACTCTATTCATTCTCCAGTGAGTTCACGGCTGTGTGTTCTCATTGTCCCTCTCGCCGACCGTTCGCGCTTGTACCTGGATGCAAATCTTTGGGAGCGACAGAGCTTCATCATCCCAGCTAATCTGAAACATAGATGCCATGGTGGCTAATGCATCTACCAACTTATTCTCTCCTCGTGGAATATGTCCAAAGGTAATTTCTTCAAAATATGGGATCAAAGACAACACATGCTCTCTGTAAGGAATGAGATTTGCATGCTTAGTATCCCAATCTCCTTTAATCTGACTAACTACCAAGGCTGAATCTCCATATACGTCCAGAAACTGAATCTTCATCTCAATGGCAGCTTTGATACCCATGATACATGTTTCATATTCAGCCATGTTATTGGTACAATAGAAACAAAGTCTAGCAGTAATTGGGGTATGACAACCTTCAGGAGAAATGATCACAACACCAACTCCATTACCAAGCGCATTAGAAGCTCCATCAAAAACCATAGTCCATCGGGATCTTGTTCAGGTCCGTCATATTGTCCAGGTTCTTTAGTAACAATCATAATTTTTTCATCCGAGAATTCAAAATTCATAGACTGATAATCATCCATTGCCTGATGATCCAAATGATCAGCTACAACACTTCCTTTGATTGCCTTCTGAGTGGTGTATTGTATATCATATTCTGGTAAGATCATATGCCATCTCTCTATTCGTCCGGAGAGAGCAGGTTTCTCGAATATATACTTGATTGGATCCATCTTTGAAATCAACAAGGTAGTATGAGTCAACATATAATGTCTTAGTCGGCGAGCAGCCCATGCCAAAGCGCAACAATTTTTCTCGAGCAGTGAGTATCTTGTTTCACAGTCGGTAAACTTTTTGCTAAGGTAGTATATTGCCTGCTCTTTTCGACCAGACTCGTCATGTTGCCCCAACACACACCCCATTGAGTTGTCTAATACTGTTAAGTACATAATCAAGGGTCTTCCATCAACTGGTGGCATCAAAATTGGAGGTTCTAGGAGATATCTCTTGATTTCATCAAAAGCTACCTGGAACTCGTCATTCCATTCCATTACCTGATCTTTCTTCAACAACTTGAAGATTGACTCACAGGTAGCAGTTAGCTGGGAGATAAATCTGGCAATGTAATTCAGTCGTCCCAAGAAACCTCTGACTTCCTTCTCAGTATGGGGAGCAGACATCTCTTGTATATCTTTTACTTTTGCAGGATCCACTTCAATACCTTTTCCACTGACAATGAAACCCAAGATTTTACCAGACCTAACTCCAAAAGTACACTTGTTTGGATTCAATCTCAATTTGTATTTCTTCAACCTCTCAAACAACTTATATAGGTGCTCAAGGTGTTGTTCCTCATTCTGGGACCTGGCTATCATATCATCCACATATACCTCTATATCATGATGAATCATATCGTGAAACAAAACCACCATAGCACGCTGATATGTTGCCCCGGCATTCTTCAAACCAAATGGCATCACCTTATAACAAAAAGTGCCCCATTGTGTAACAAATGTAGTCTTCTAAATATCTTCTGGTGCCATCTTAATCTGATTATAACCAGAGAAACCATCCATGAAAGATAATACCTTATGCTGAGCAGTGTTGTCTACCAAAACATCAATATGCGGAAGTGGAAAGTCATCTTTAGGGCTGGCCTTGTTCAAATCCCTGTAATCCACACACATGCGTACCTTACCATCCTTCTTAGGAACCGGTACTACGTTTGCAACCCATTGAGGATAAGAAGTCACAGCTAAGAACCCTACATCAAATTGTTTCATCACCTCTGATTTAATCTTTTCTGACATTTCAGGATGCATGCGACGAACCTTTTGCTTCTTTGGATGACAGTCTTCTTTTACCGGTAAACGGTGAACCACGATGTCTGTATCCAACCCTGGCATATCTTCATAAGACCAAGCAAAGATCTCCACATAATCACGTAGCATCTGGATTAGTCTGTTCTTAACACCATCCTCTAATTCAGCCCCTATCTTGACCTCCTTCCTGTTTTCCTCAGTTCCCAGATTTACAACTTCGATTGGCTCTTCATGTGGTTGTATAACTTTCTCTTCTTGTTGTAACAACCTAGAAAGCTCTACAGGTACTTCACAATCTTCCTCCTTTCCATCTTCAGCTTGATAGATCGGATTCTCGAAATTATAATTGGCAATAGTAGAACTGTTATCAACAGGATCCATAGTGGATAAGGATCTGCATTTTAGTGATGTGGGTGTGTGTAAGAACACATAGCTGATGAAAATAGAAATAATAATAAAAGAAAGACAAGGAGCACAATATTTACGAAAACGAAACGTCCATTGATTCTTATTTAATGAAGTTTGCAAATGAAATGACATCCCGTAACAAGCATGCCATTGTGCCCCGGGTAAGGTACAAGGCTTAAAAGGTTTTATTGTTCAAAATTACAAACTTAAAAGAAAACATAGTAATAGTATTTACTCCTGACTAAAGGAGATAGGAATAACGTCTTCAGCCTTCCAATTGTTGAGCCCATCACCCATGGTAGGAAAGATCCAATCATCCAGGTTGTAGTCTTCATCATGGTCACCCACAACATTGATTTGATCTCTTACAACCCCTTGATTAGTGATACGAACAACACGAGTACGACGAACAGCCCTCTGAGATTCTGCAGTGAAACCCAAACCAAATTTGTCAGACTTGTAAGGGATGTCGGGAAGCTGAC
Source organism: Lathyrus aphaca (assembly GCA_963966055.1). Classification (NCBI taxonomy): domain Eukaryota; kingdom Viridiplantae; phylum Streptophyta; class Magnoliopsida; order Fabales; family Fabaceae; genus Lathyrus; species Lathyrus aphaca. The sequence continues at coordinate 295,907,752 of OZ014519.1, read as the reverse complement.
CCCAAATAGCAGAACCACCTTTTGCAATCACAGCCTTAACATCTTTGAGGGAGGCCATTGTAAACACCCCAAATTTTCCCTCACCCATTCACACCATGGCTTGTGATCATCTCCTATGCATAAACACAAACATATCATCTCATATTTCACTTTTGTTTCACTGCATAGTTTCTAAGGCATCTGCACCTAGGGTTTGTGATCTGAGCAATCCCAAAGCATCTTGAGCCATTCCAAAGGCAACCAATCAACTCAAAGGGGTCCATGTGTGTTCTTACATCATATTCCATCTCCTCAAAGTCAAAAATGCAGAGGAATCACAAGAACTAGGGTTTGAGTGGATGCAGAGCCAGGATGAACTGCACAGTTGACCTAAAATTAGGGTTTTGGTTTCAGAGGCCATAACTCCAAATTTTTTGGTCATTCTTGTTTCCATTGATCTCTATATGGTATAAGGAGTATGCATATCAATTTTCATGAAGAAATTCCATGGGGAAGTCATCTGATCAAGAGTTGACTTTTCAGACAAGTTAGTGCAAAATCAGGGCATCTGAGGCCCCCAATGACCCAACCAATGGGTGATCTTCATCATTTTGAGTGTATATGATCTTTATTTGATCATGGAAGAAGATTGAAGTTCATAAAAATCAAGAATTTAGGGTTTTTGCAAATGTTGACTTTTTGGGCATAGTTGACTTTTCAAGAATGCACCATTTTAGGTCATTTTTCAAGCCATGATTCATGATTCAAAAAGGCTTCAAATGGAAAAACTTTGGTCATGAAAGTTGTAGATCTCATCTTTCCCTTTTCAAAAAGTACAAGAACATGATCAAACTCTTCTTGGATCAAAAGTTATAGCAATGCAAAGTTGGCAAAAATCATTAATTCCTAAGGCATGCTTCAAATGGAAATTTTGCAAAGACTTGAACCAATGCACATTGCAACCTCTAATTCATTTCAAACCATTACATAAACATTCTCTAAGTCCTAAAAATCAGAAATGAACCAAGAATGTCATGGTTTCATGTTTGGTTAGGCAAAGAAGTCACATGTGAGCAAAAAGGTTACAACTTGCAAAACACTCATGACCCTTCTCTCAACTTGCTGCCTTGGCCTTTGGACCTTGCTGGCTCTCTCACCATACCATGATGCGCCAGACCTAGCTTTGTACCAAGCTAGTATCAAGCCCATGCCTCTCTTACAAGATTTTTGACTTTTGGCAAAAGCAAACTTACCAATCACAAAAGCACAAGTCACATCATCCAGCCAATCAGATTTGTTTATGTTATCAATTTGCAAGCTAGCCATAACAAGAAGCAAGGCTGAAACCATCCCATTCATAACTTACACAAAAACACTCCCATTTGCATCTTGCTTCGAATTCCTCTCCACAGCAAGCAAACACTCAAACCTTTTCCTCCATTCAACTCACCATGTATCATTGAGTTGAAATCACCAGGAACACAAGCCTAAAACAGCCAGAACATCTCACTGCCATTTCTCACTCCATTTTGCAGTTGCATTCGAAACTCTCATCCTAGCTCACAAACAGCCAAACAAACCTTGCAGACCTTCTCCATTCATCCTCAGGACCTCAAACAACCCATCACCATGGCCTGAAACCTCCAGAAACACCATTGCCATTTCTGAGCAAGCTTGAGCAGAAGCTGTCGAATCTCACTATCCAGCCAACTTAAACTCCATTTGAGCATTCAAACATCATCTGGGGATCAAGTGGAGTAGATTGCACAAGGAGAGGTGGCCAGAAAGCTCAAACTGAAAGCTTCAAATCTCAGGTAGCTCGAAAATTATTTTTCCAGAAATCATTTTTATTGTTACAAACTTGTTCTTTGTGTTATCCTGATCATCCTGGTACCATTGGTTTTGAAAATGGTTGTGATTTGAGCATTTAATTTGTCTCTGAAACTGGTTTGCCCTAAAAATGTTTGCTTTCGATTCATGCGATTGATGAAGAATAAATTTGTTTGGGGTTAGGGTTTTGAGTCAGGAGATCATGGGGATCATTTGGGTGTGCTTAGTTTTCATTTTGGATACGTTTTGAGGGAGTTGGGGAATTTTCAGGTGAGGTGCTGGCCGAAGAAGACGACCGGAAGTCTTCTCCGGCCACCTGAGAGTGTTTAAACCCTAATCACGTAATTAATGCTAGTTTGAATTTGAGCCATTGATGAGCGTTGACTTGCTGACTTCCCTCTCTTTTGGATGGCCCAGATGCGTTTGATTAGCCCTAATCTTTTTCATTTAGTTAATTAATTCATAATTAAACTAATTATCTCAGAGTCAATCCCAACCACAGGATCACGCGCCAGTCAACACTTTCAAATCCTGGGCGCATCTTGGCCCTCCATCCCTCTGACTTTTCTTTTTATTTGATTTTTATTCATTTTTCTTTCAATTAATTTGCATAATTAATTTAAAATAGCAAAAAATCTTAAAAATTATGAAACTTTTTTCTTTAAAGTTTTATTAATTTTTAAGACCCAAAAACATTTTTTATTTTATTTTTATCATTAAAAAAGTATTTTTAAATATTTAAAAGATTATTTTTAAGTGATTAATGGGAATTAATTAATTAAAAATACTTTTAGGTATTTAAAAATTACAAAAAAATTCATGAAATGTTCTAAGACATTTAGAAACATTGTCCAACCTTCAAACCAAATTTCTTTTTTGATCTTGATGCATTTTAAGAATTTTTCATTGAATTAAATCATTTTTTATGCATTATTTTGATCATGGATTCAAAAATTCATTTCTGCCAATTGGTGAAGGTTGAGACATTGATTCTTCTTGCATTGTCTTTTGTTTTGCATGTAGTTCCTAGGATAAAAAGGCCATAAATTGTTCTTGCATTTTCAAATTGTTTGGCATTTGTTTTGTTAAGAACCCTAAAAAACCCTAATATCTTGCAAAAATCATATCTTGAGTTTGATTGAGAGTTGAGAGCTCCCCTTTGGGCAGTGGTTCATTATAGGTCTAGGGTTTCTTTGAGTGTCATTTTCCATTTTTATCTTAGGGTTTTGATTCTGTTTTGGGTTTTTGTTTGATGTTTGATCCATGAACCCTAATTTGGGCTTTCTCTTGCATCCTTCTTGCATTCTCTTGCATAACATGACTTGTCTTTGCATTTTGTACATGTTTATGATTCATTTGACATCTTAAGACATATAGGAAACATGTTTGATCATTGCATTGCATATTTGCCATGTCATTTGCCTTGTATGCTTCATAACATTCCATGTTTGTTCATGCTCCTTAACTTGCATCATTTGCATTCATAATCTTGTATGAACATCCCCATGCCTTGTCTCATGCTTGTAGCATCTCATAACATCATAATCATCATCAACATGCTTCTGGTTTTGCTAAGCATCATACCATTTCATCTCATTTAGCATTGCATTGCATTTCTTTTTAACATTTCAGGTGGTAAGTAAACTTGAGAAGTGGATTTGCCTTCACTTCTCATAACTTTTCTTTTCATCTCTCTTGCATCCATTGCTGCATTCTTATATGTGTTTGAGTTTGAGCTTGCTCATTCTTCTTCCTCCCACTTTCTTTCTTCAAGTGACTTGACTTCTTGAATGAAGCAAGTCACTTTGCTTCTCTTGATCCTTTCATCTGCTTCCTGGTGGTTCTTCTGAAGATTGTTCTTGAAAACCTCACAAACTTTAGGAACAACCAAGCATGACAATGATTAGGGTTTTGATTAGTATCCCCTCTTAGTTTTACCTTTGTGTCTCCTTGAGTCCTTTCTTCTCACCTCATAATCAGGGACTAAACCCTAAAGGCTTTAAGACTTTGTGCTTAGGGTTATGCCTGCATCCTTCTCTTAGGATGGAGTGTATAACTTTAATCCTAAGTCTTGAACCCTTAAGGTGTTTAAATCTCTTAATCAATCCACTTAATAATCATCAAGACATCACACTTGTAACTTGGGCCTTGCATTAGGGTTCTAATTCTTCCTTAAGTGGTTAAGAAGGACTAACCCTAGTGTTAATGGACAAGTCCCCCTCAAGTCGTCTTACAAATCATAAAACTCACTTCATCATCATATCATTAATAAAATCCACTTAATAAAGGCTTGTTTTGTCATGGGTTTAATCCCTAATCATGGATTAAGTTGAGGAGTTTTTCTCAACTTAAACATTCTCATCTATCATCCTTCTTTTAGGATGGTGTAATGGGTCTGTTTAATCCCTGATTATGGCTTAACCTCATTACTCAACACTAAACAAAAACAACAAAAAACATCTAAATAATCACAAGTAGGTTAATGATCTTAATCCTACACCAAAGGTGATTAAGTGTGAGAATCTGACTTCACACTTAAGGTACTCTCATTACCCCTAATCAGAGGGAAGATGTGATGAGTTTACTAAATCCATTGGTTTAGACTTAAGCTCATTATCTTATGACAAACTCCAAAAACAATAAAAGACTGAAAACACAAAAACAAACAATAATCGTCTCCTCCGGGATTCTTTTCTCATCATCTTCACTCACAATCGAGAACTTGCTTCTTCCGTCTAATGCAAGACAGTTAGCACCTGAGCCAGACAGGTCATACACTTGAGCATAGGCAAGTAAGCAGTTCACAAGTCAATTCACCTTTCAGTCTCTTTGGGTCGAACTACGTAGGCATAACTTAACAGTTATCGAACAAAAGTCTCTGTATATCCCCCCTCTTTCCAGCATCATTCTCTCAGCCTCATTATCATGAGCAATTCATCCTTGTTCTCACACTGACACTGTACATTTATACACATCACATTTCTTTACACTGACACCTGTACATTCCTTTCCAGCTATTTTATACACAGATTGCACTGACACTACCCCTTTAAAACACAAATCTTCTAAGCGTGGATCCCGTCGAGTACGACGGACAATCTGGGTGCTAATACCTTCCTAGGTTGTAACCAACCCCCTTTCTCAGTCTCTCTGGTTCGCAAACCGTCTTATCCATCTCTTTCTAGGCTTATGCAGCATTGCCTTTCCTCCGGGATAAAAATGCCTAGCTGGCGACTCTATTCATCTCCAGTGAGTTCACGGCTGTGTGTTCTCATTGTCCCTCTCGCCGACCGTTCGCGCTTGTACCTGGATGCAAATCTTCGGGAGCGACAGCTTGGCGACTCTGCTGGGGACCCTTATACTGCAACCAGGGCTTCTGGTTCTTTTTGTGGGTTCCTCCTAGCGCTTGATTGATTTGTGTTTACTGGGGTGTTATGTGCCTGTTTGTGCTTGTATTTATTTTTGTTTATTGCTTTATGTACAGTTGCTTTACTGCTTTCTTTATTGCATTTGTTTATATCATACTGTCATTGTTGCTGGCTGGATCTGTTTGCTTTGGTGGGTGGGTGTTTCATTGAGAGTTAAGGTCCTATACCTGGGACCTGAGTGACACCTAGGCTAGAGTGAATCATATTCTTTCCCATTCCATTTCGGTCTGGTGCGGGAATATGAAACACGGTTCAGATATGGGTTTCTTCTTGAGAACTCTGTGTTGCAGATTTCCTGCAACGCTAGGGCTATCTGGGAAGCCTGCTAAGTCTGGATGACCTTTTAGTATTGACCTTCAGAAACTGAGGTGAATTAGAGGAGGAAATGTTATGGTTATTGTAAACACTGTACCTCCGGGTTAGAAGTGTTTACACTTCTCATAACTGATCCAAGTCTGAGGATCCTTGTTCTAGATCACCACCTGTGAGGGGGTTGGGCTGTTTACAGGTTTGCAGGTACCTTGACCTCAGAATACCCTGTTACTTTGACTTTGTTAAGAATACTCCATGTTGGATAGTTCTTGTGATTCTAAAACCCTGGACTTGTGGCTCTTTATTTGAGTCCCCCACCCTGGTTACTGGATTTATAGACCTCCATCTGGAATTCTTGAACACACATGGATCTATATCAGGGCATTTTGATCAGATCCAGCTCAGTCACAAACCCCTGCATATCATTTGCATACATACTCATTGCATCATATTAACATGTGCTTATTTGTGTTTCAGGGTATCCATTTTCATCTGGTTTTGGTTTTGACCCCATCTTTAGTTCTGACCTATTTCCACCAGCACTTGCTTCAGTTTGTCAGCCATATACTTCAGATACTTGCACTAGCCAGCCAGTGGCCCACTCCTCAGCATCTTCATCAGCACTTATCCTACTCAGTCCTCAGCATCATGGCTCCAAAGAAAAGCAACATCACCTATCATTTCTTCCAACCAGACTTGTCAGACATCAGGAGGATCCAAACCCTGATCACTCCAGATCACATACCCTTGTTCAGGGAGCATTATGGGGATATACTTGACTTGGTCATGGATCTGGACCCATCCCAGAGGAGCCTCATCCACACCTGCATTCAGTTTTATGACCCCCCATTGAGATGTTTCACCTTTCAAGACTTTCAGTTGGGGCCTCTTTTAGAAGAATACTCATCTTTGATTGGTTTGCCTATCAAGAAGGAAATCCCTTTCAACCCTGAAATGGTCTTTCCCAGCAATGGAGAGATAGCAAAAGCTTTGCACCTAGAGCCTGTTTTGATTGAAAAACATATGACCTCTAAAGCTGGGATCCCTGGATTTCATCTGGACTTCTTAATTTCTCAAGCTAGTCTGAAGGCCTCCCTGGGGGAGTGGAAAGCTGTTTGTGCTCTGTTGGCCTTAAGTATATATGGAATTGTGTTGTTTGCAGATGAGCCTCGATTCATTAGCAAGAATGCAATCCATTTGTTCATCCTGAAGAACCCAGTGCCAACTTTACTGGGTGATCTCTATTACTCAGTACATCAGAGAAATGAGAAGCAGAGGGGAAGATTAGTGAGGATTTGTGCTCCATTATTCCATGCTTGGCTTCTTAAGCATCTACCCAGGACAGATGCATTTCTAAATCCTCATCAGCAAAGCAACTGGGCTAAGAGGCTCACTACTCTCACTTCAGCAGACATCAGATGGTGTACTCAAAGCACCAAGGGCAGAGATATAATCACCAGCTGTGGTCACTTTCCCAATGTGCCCTTGATAGGAGTTAAGGGAAGTATCAATTACAACCCTCTGCTGTTCAGAAGGCAATTGGGCTATGCACTGGTTCATACCCCAAGGGAACAAGACTTGGTTGAGACCCTCTACTGTGAGAACAAGATTAGTTTGGCTGTTGTTAGACAGGCTGCCTGGGCTTGGGATCATGTTCAAACCAAGGGAATCACCATTCTGGGAAAGTGCAATAATGTGGCATCAGTCCAATATTATGAGTGGTCCCATGCCAGGGCCCAATTCTCTGGAATGCCCTTCACCATAGAAGACATGCCTGAGTCATCTTCAGCACCACCCCCTGCCACTTTCAGTTTGGAGGAGTTTGAAAGCTTGAAGGAAAGAAATGAGAAGCTAACCCAGGCTTTGCAGAAGACCCTCCGGGAGAGGAGTGAAGGTGTGAGGGAGATTGAGAGATTGGAGAAGTTGAGGGTGGAACACTTGACCAAGATTGAGAAGTCTGGAGATTATATCAACAAGTCTAAGGCTGGTGAACAGATTCTGAAGAATGCTTGTAAAGAAGCCCAGTTCCAGAGAGCAAGAACAGACTTGTACCTGAAAGAGAGTCAGGCCAGGTGGGTCCGGATCACTGAGGCCCGTACTCTAGAAGACAAGAGAGTTCAAGACAAGATGGAACAGATGGAAAAAGCCCTAGCAGCAGCCCAGAAGGAAATATCAGAGCTAGAAATCAGAGCTGGAGTGAAGAGGTCTAAGGACCAAAGTCAGAACAAGAAGTTGACTGCAGCTGTTGCAACAAGAAACCTTCTCATCAGGAATCTCATGGAGCATCCGGCTGATCCTGTGACCGAAGCACTTCTCAAGGAAGTTCGTGAGGATGAGTTTGGCCTTGGAGTTTGATCATTTGCTTGTTGTTGTTCCTTTTCATGTACTTTTGCTTTTTGTGATGTATTTTGACCCCTTTGAGGGCCGGTGTTGTAAAATGAACAAATTGTATTATTTCACCTTTGTAATATATCTGTGTTGGTTTCTATCTGGGTTCACATCAAAAGCAATTTCAACAGCAGCATCTTCGAGGGTCTGGAAGGGTCAAAACTGAAGGCCAAACCGGATACCTTGAGAACAAATAAGCATAACTGCATTGCATGCTAACCCTTTTGTTTGTTTTGTAGGTTTTTGTTTTGTTGTTGCTAACCTCTGTTGTGATGTTCAGGAATTATTGCTCGCCGCCGGGTATTTCCTCTCAACAGGCCACACAGGTACCCAACTAGAAACAACCTTCCGGGAATTCAGATGGATCAGATGCAGCAAGACCTTACGGAGGTCAGAAACCAGATGGCCAACGAAAGGTTGGAGATGAGAACTCAGATAACACAGTTCATGGAAGTAATGAACAACTTAGCTCAAAGCCAGGAGAGGCTCAGGGCTTTGGTAGAAGGGAGGAATCAAGAGGAACCCCATGTGGGGACTGCTGGCACAAGTAACAATGAACGGGTACAACCCCATGTTAATCCTCCTGTGTTTGGCCCACATCTACATCCTGAGATTAACATTCCTGCAAATGTTCAAGGAACAGCCACTGCAGCCAGAGTACTTCAAGAAGATCCTCAGGAGGACCAGTATACAGTAATGGGTGCCGGAGAGGAAACATATGATAGACGGTTGGAAGAAATAGCTGAGAAGTTGAGGTCCTTAGAATCTCAAAATTCTTTGGGTTTCGACGTCATGGACATGGGATTGGTAGACGGGGTCAGGATCCCCCATAAGTTCAAACCTCCTTGTTTCGAAAAGTACAATGGGACTTCATGCCCCCGGACTCATCTACAATCATTTCTGGGAAGGCTGAAGGCCTATACAATGGATGAGAAATTGTGGATGTTCTATTTTGAAGATAGCTTGACTGGAGCTTCGAGGGAGTGGTATTCCCATCTGACAAGAGCAACAATTAGATGCTGGAAGGACCTGGCAGAGGCCTTCATCAGACAGTACCAGTATAATCTAGATATGGCACCCAACAGGACCCTCCTAATGGGAATGTCACAGTCTTCGAGGGAGAGTTTCCGAGAGTATGCCCAAAGGTGGAGGCAACTGGCTGCTGCTGTTCAACCCCCTATGTCCGAAAGGGAAATGGCAGATATGTTTATGAACACTCTCCAGGGAACGTATATTGACAGGTTAGCTGCTTTCTCTTCCACTAGCTTTGCGGATGTTGTTATAGCTGGGGAGAGAATTGAAAGCCTGTTAAAGATGGGAAAGATCTCAGACAACGGCGCAAGCTCGTCCAGTAGTACAAGAAAGCCTTTTGCAGGCCCGAGAAGAACTGGCGAGACTAATGCCATCCACACCAACATGGGTAGGCCCCAATATGTTCAAAGGTCAATAGCAGCAGTCACTATCCCTGCTCCAGCTCATCCTCAGCCAGTCTATCAACCTCCGCAACAAAACTTCCAACAACAACCTCAGTATCAGCAGAATCAGTATCCTCCAAGGAACTTCAACAACAACAACACCAACAACAACAATCAACAGAGGCCATTCCAACAGAGGCCATCCCAAGCTAACAGAGTGATCGACCCGATCCCAATGCCGTATGTTGCCTTGCTGCCACAACTTCTGAAACTCAACCTAGTTGAGCTAAGAACGTTGGCACCTCCGGATCCCAACAGTCTACCAAGGAACTATGACTCTAATGCTAGGTGTGCTTTTCATTCGAACGCACCTGGTCACAGTACAGAAAAATGCAGGGCTCTGCATATGAAGGTACAAGACTTGGTAGATTCCAAGGCTCTGAATTTTGCACCTCCTCCCAATGTCAATAAAAACCCTATGCCAAACCATGGTGGTCCCCGAATTAATGCTATTGAAGAAGACCAACCGTCTTATTTGATAACTAGTGTGGATCAGATCAGGACACCATTGGTGGAAATCAAAGCTCAACTCCGTGAAAACAATATATTTCCGGGGTGTGAACTAGGATGTCCATACTGCAATATCTCATGGAATGGGTGTGAGGACCTGAGGAATGGCATTGACAGCCTTATTCAGAGTGGCTTGCTACAGATCACTACATCATTTCCGGCAAATCCGACAACTTCATCAACAACGGTTTCAGATCCTCCTACAAACGCAACAACTATTGTTCCCGGCAATTCACAAGCAACATCAACAAGTACTTCATCAGTTCTCCCAAATGATCAGTTTTCAACAGTTTCTCCTGCTACAACTTCAGCTTCATTCCATTTCGACTCTCCATCAACAACAACAACAGTCCTTCCAACAGTACCTCCTACAACACCAGCAATCAATCACGAAGATGTCTCCACTGTTACCATATTCTACGATCCTGAAAATAACTCCGCCTACCATTCAGAAGGTGCTGCTCCCACCAGAGCACCAGTTACAATCTTTTATGATCCACAAACAATTACAGTCCCTTCAGCAGCAGCAATCAGTCCAGTCACTGTCACGGTGCCTGGACCAGTACCATATGAAAGCAATAGGGCCATCCCTTGGCACTATGGCTCTGACGTATACTGCGAAGGAAAAAGAATCACTCTTGAAACATCAACACCTGCACCACAAGTAGATAATGTGGGGGGAGGCGGAGGCTTCACTCGAAGCGGACGTCTCTTTGCTTCACAAGTTCAAAAACCTACTGCCGAAGCAGAAGCTGCTGCCAAGGCAAAAGGAAAAGGCCCGGTGCAGGAAGATTTAGCTGCCAAAGAAACCCTGAAGACCCCGTTCGATCAGGAAGTTGATGAGTTTATGCGAATCGTCAAAAAGAGTGACTACAAAATTGTGGATCAACTTCACCAGACGCCATCCAAAATCTCTATCCTCTCACTGCTTATGTGCTCCGAAGCCCATCGGAATGCACTACTTAAAGTCTTGCACGCAGCTTACGTGCCTGAAGAGATTACTGTCAACCAATTGGAAACCGTGGTTGGTAATGTTACTGCTAGCAATGGGCTAGGGTTTACCAATTCTGACTTGACAGCGGATGGCCGCAACCACAACAAAGCCTTGCACATAACCCTGGAATGCAAAGGAGCTGTCCTTTCTCATGTGCTGGTGGACACAGGTTCTTCCCTGAATGTCTTACCAAAGAAGGCTCTGGTGAAGCTTGAGTATGATGGATTGGCATTGAGACCCAGCAACCTGGTGGTAAGAGCCTTTGATGGTTCGAAGAGATTGGTTCTGGGAGAGATTGAGCTGCCCGTGACAATTGGCCCGCAGACCTTTAAAACTATCTTCTATGTGATGGACATTCAGCCCGCCTACAGCTGTTTGTTGGGTAGACCCTGGATTCACGCCGCCGGCGCAATAACGTCTACCCTTCACCAAAAGTTAAAATTTGAGTGGGAAGGTCAAGTTGTCACAATCTGTGGAGAGGAGGACATTTTTGTCAGCCACCTGGCAACTTATAAATACATTGAGATGGATGGGGAGATCCATGAAACAATGAGCCAAGGTTTTGAAGCCTTGAATGTCAATGAAGCATCTGCTGTATCTGGAATCTCCATGTCATCTTACCAACAAGCCCGGAAGGTTGTTGAAGAAGGAACTGCCCTAGGCTGGGGCAAAGTTTTAGCCGTGGAGGAGAAGAAGGACAAATTTGGGTTGGGTTACAGACCAACTCAACATCAAGCAAAGGCTGCTGCAGAGCCTGGTTTTGTCAGTGGGGGGATGCTTACCCCCGATGCTATCAACTGTTTGGAAGACGAGCTGGAAGAGGAGCGCAATCTGGAGAATTGGATTCGTCCAAAGATCCCGGGGAGCAGTGTCTCGAACTGGTCTTCCCAGGAAATTATAAGAGTTACTCATGCAGAGTAATTATTATTTCCTGTATATTTTTATAGCATGCATCAAAGTCTTGCATCTTGCCCAAGATGACAAGACTCATTTTGTAATCAGGGCCATCTGTACTTTTGTGCAAACAAGATCAAATTAATGAAATATCAGACATCTTTTTGCAAACAAGTCTTTTTCTTTTATGCTCACTGTTTTTCCATTTTTCTTTTTTGTACAAAAAATAAATGGCGGTGTTTTCAAAATGATAACTTCATTTCACTTTTTCTAAAGCAAGATTAAAATCAATCACTAAAATGAACAAACTTAACCCTTGCAGAGAGTGCCTTCCAGACAGCACCGACAACAGCACGGCTATGACATCGTATGACTTTGACAATCCAATCAATCAAGCTGATGAAGGGGTTGATGAAGAATATGAGCTTCCTGAAGAGCTAGCCAGGTTGTTAAGACAAGAGGAAAAGGTTATTACCCCTCACCAGGAGGAGGTTGAAGTGATTAATCTTGGTACAGACGAAGACGTGAAAGAAGTTAAAATCGGGGCCTGCCTGCAAGACTCAGTGAAGAGACGACTGATAGATCTGCTTCAAGAGTATGTTGATGTGTTTGCTTGGTCGTATCAAGACATGCCAGGGTTGGATACCGACATTGTTGTGCACAAGCTGCCTTTGAGGGAAGAATGCCCACCAGTCAAACAGAAGTTGCGCCGAACTCGCCCAGACATGGCTATGAAAATCAAGGAGGAGGTGCAAAAGCAATGGGACGCCGGGTTCCTTGCTGTGACTAGCTACCCACCGTGGGTTGCTAACATAGTACCTGTGCCTAAGAAGGACGGCAAAGTAAGAATGTGTGTTGATTACCGGGATCTGAACAGAGCCAGCCCGAAGGATGATTTCCCATTACCTCACATTGACGTATTGGTGGATAACACGGCTCAGTTCTCGGTATTCTCCTTCATGGATGGATTTTCAGGATACAATCAGATCAAGATGTCACCTGAAGACATGGAGAAGACAACATTCATTACACCTTGGGGCACGTTCTGTTACAAAGTAATGCCATTCGGACTGAAGAATGCTGGTGCCACATATCAACGGGCTATGGTGACATTATTCCACGACATGATCCATAAGGAAATCGAGTGTTATGTGGATGATATGATCGCCAAGTCCCTTACAGAGGAAGATCACCTGGTAAATCTGCTGAAGTTGTTCAAGCGTCTGAGGAAGTACCAACTGAAGCTGAACCCCAACAAATGCACATTTGGGGTGCGATCCGGTAAGCTGTTGGGCTTTATTGTAAGCGAGAAAGGGATTGAGGTTGACCCTGATAAGGTCAAGGCTATTCAAGAGATGCCTGCACCAAAAACAGAAAAGGAAGTTCGAGGGTTCTTAGGTCGATTGAACTACATTTCAAGGTTCATATCTCACCTCACAGCAACCTGTGAACCCTTGTTCAAGCTGTTAAGAAAGGAACAAACGGTCAGGTGGAACGAAGATTGCCAGAAAGCTTTTGACAAGATCAAGGAGTATTTACAAGAACCTCCAATCCTCATGCCTCCAGTGGAAGGAAGACCTCTGATTATGTACTTGACAGTATTAGAAGAATCAATGGGGTGTGTGCTGGGCCAACATGACGAGTCTGGTCGAAAAGAGTATGCGATATACTACCTAAGCAAAAAGTTTACCGACTGTGAACAACGTTATTCACTGCTCGAGAAAACTTGTTGTGCTTTAGCGTGGGCTGCTCGCCGACTGAGACAGTATATGTTGACCCACACTACCTTATTAATCTCAAAAATGGATCCAGTTAAGTACGTTTTCGAGAAGCCAGCTCTTACCGGTCGGGTTGCAAGATGGCAGATGATTCTCACGGAATACGACATACAGTACACTTCTCAGAAAGCTATCAAAGGCAGTGTACTATCTGAATACCTTGCTGAGCAACCCATTGATGATTACCAGCCTATGAGGTTTGATTTCCCTGATGAAGACATCATGTTCATTAAATCAAAAGACCATGAAGAGCCTATTCACGCTGAAGGGCCTGACCCGGAGGAAGAATGGACTATGATGTTTGATGGGGCTGTTAACATGAATGGCCGTGGTGTTGGTGCAGTACTTATTACACCTAAAGGAGTTCACATGCCTTTCTCGGCAAAACTCACTTTCAACTGCACTAATAACGAAGCTGAATACGAAGCTTGCATTATGGGTCTTGAGGAAGCCATCGACCTCAGGATCAAAACATTGACCGTATTCGGAGATTCAGCTTTGGTAGTCAATCAAACCAACGGGAAATGGTACACCCACCAGGATCATCTGATACCTTACAGGGATTTGTCGCTCCCGGGATTTCCATCCTGGTACAAACGCGAAAGTGGCGCGGAAGAAGAATAGAGTCGCCAGCCAGGCATTTTTATCCCGAAGAAAGGGAATGGTAATGCTGCACAAACCAGAAGAAAGAAAAGGAAGGACACAGGTCCTGCGAACCAAAGAGACTGGGCTCGGGAGTCGGTTACGACCTGGGAAGGTATTAGCACCCAGATCGTCCGCCGTACCCGACGGGATCCACGCTTGCAAAAGAAACTGTTTCAAAAGGTGAGGGTATGAAAAATGCAGCAAAGAAATGAATATGAAAAGAAAAGAAAAATGAGAAAGGAAATGAATAAGAAAAGAAAAGGAAAAATGTAGGGAAAATAAAGATTGTGCTCGAACGGGCCCTACCCCGCTGCCTACGTACCTCATCAGGATAATGAGGATCAGAGACGCCGTAGTTCCCCTAACTAGGGGTACTAAAAGGATATTGCTTGTGAATTAAGGCTTGAACTGCCTATGCCATTGCTCAGGTGTTGCAGACTCGGACGACGAGTGCATAACCGTCTTGCAAAATGACAAGTAGGAGCAAGTTCGCGTACGGAGCGAAGGAGACGAGAAAAGAATTCCCGAAGGAAAGACGTTTAATGTTTGTTTTGTGTTTTTTAGAAGCTTTTATGAGTGTGTCACAAGGAAGTGAACTCAAACTCTCACCAATGGAATGTGCACTTGTCACTACATTCCAAGATGGAATAATAGAACAAGCACACTCAAGTAAGGAGAAGATCCCCAAAACTTGAACCCAAAGATTAGGGCTTAGGCTCACTAACTCGCTTAATTATTAAGTGCTTTTTGGTTATTTACATGAAGAAGTGTTTTTTATGCTTTTCTTTATGAAGAAGATACCTTGATCAGACTTGTGCATCACAAGGTAAACATGTACTATCCCAAGATGGGAAGACTACAAGCATACCTCATGGAATAAGGCTATGGATCAATGCATCACTTCACATTTATTAAAGTGTTTTCTTTTTAAGAGTTATGAGATGAGAAGAGAAGAAGAACCAAAAGATCCCAAAGGAAAAATTCTAAAGGGGGACTAAAATAATCCTAAGTATTCACATGCATGGATGCCCTAAGGGTTAGTGAGGTTTCTATCCTAATGAAGGAACAAAGAAGAAGATAGAAGAAGGGATGAGAAAGGCCTAAGCCCAACAAACAAAGGGTTAGTAACATAAACATAAGAGGAAGATGAGAATTGGAGATGTGGAACTCAATTCTCACATCTCTCACTTACCATAGCCCCTGCAATGTTAGCAAAAATCCAGCAAATTGACCAACACAATCATGGAATTAGTCATGCTCAAAGGTTCTTGTGAACAAGAATCAAACATCATGCCAAACATTACAAGTACACGACTTACGCGTCGAAAACATGAAAGCATACATCAACCAGCAAGCAAATCACCCTAAAATCTCATGTTTAATGATCATGCAATGATCCACGGCAATTAGAACAAGCAAAGGGATCAAACAAGCTCAAAACAACACTAAAAAACCATTCTGCCTCAGTGTTAACCGGTTAACCATATGCGTTAACCGGTTAACCAGCTCAAACCTGCACAAAATACACACAAAACAGGGGCGTTAACCGGTTAACCATATACGTTAACCGGTTAACACTGATAAAACAGCAGCAAATCCTGCAGAAAACAGCATCTCAAAACAGCTTATTCAAATAAGCTTGCACCAGACCAGCAATCAATTACACATGGAAAATTAGATCAATTCACATTAATCCATATCATTAAGCTCATGAATAACATTCGGATCCGGATACAAATCAAACAATCAAATCATGCAACACAATCAAATACACAAACACATGGTGGATCTAAAGCACAAGCATGCAAATAAGCTAAAAACAGAGCTAGATCTGAAATTAACCAACCTACAAAGCTGAGATATGCTTTGGTAATTGTTGATTGAGCTGAAAACGGTAGATCTCGCGCAAAACTTTGAAGATCCGATGCTAAGCTCCACACTCCATGCAAAATAAATGCAAGAACAAGCTCTTGATGCAGAATTTTGGATCCAAAAGCACTTCTAGATCCCAAACCAGATCTGAATCTCCAATAAAACCAGCAAAAAGATGCAAAGAAGCTATGAATGGAGGTTTAGTTCCAAGATCTACACACCTCAAGGCAAGGTTGTGTGATCTTCAAAGAGGAACTTTGAGTGATTTGGAAAATTGGGAGAGAAAAGTGAGAGAATTGTGAGTGAGAGGAATGAAAATTCAGAAATGAGAGTGAAAAATGAGTGAGAGACCTTGGTTTGGAGAGAAATGATTAAATATGGTTTAGGTTTGGGGCCCAAAATTTTGGTTTGGGATCCAAAATTATGGTTTGGGTAGTGTGATTTGGATTTAGGGTTGGAATGAGGCTTGGATAAATGCTCTAGATCCTTCTCCCAAATTCAAATTTAATTCAAATGAATAAAAATCAGAAAATTGGAAAATGAAGCCAAAACACACATGCTGAAATTGCTGCTGGAAATTCAAATTTCGCAGCTGTTAACCGGTTAACCATATGCGTTAACCGGTTAACGCATGAAAAATTTGAATTTCCCTCCCTTTGGTGGGAACCTTCAAAAATAGACCTGCACCAACCGTTTCAAGCAAATTTTGATCCATCTTCTCTTTCTAGGGCTCTGAACATGATACCAGGCTTGCGCAAAATGATCCTGTGAGATTCTTGCCAGATCACCATGCTCTTGATTTTGACTTGCAGATTCAGATTTTC
This sequence comes from Lathyrus aphaca, assembly GCA_963966055.1. Taxonomy (NCBI): domain Eukaryota; kingdom Viridiplantae; phylum Streptophyta; class Magnoliopsida; order Fabales; family Fabaceae; genus Lathyrus; species Lathyrus aphaca. The sequence goes on along the minus strand of OZ014519.1, from coordinate 295,890,823 downwards.
CCAGATGACCGGTCATATGCCTTATGCTAGAACATGCGAGTGTTATGCTTCATTTTTCTATGCTAAATGATAAAGATATGATATGCTCATGATGATTATGATATGATAACGATGCTAAACAAGAAGAGGGCAAATTTGGGGTGTTACAGCTGCCCCTATTCAATCAACTGTTAATCTGAAAAGGATGAGAGCAACGGCCATCAGACATTCGAGATAAACTGTGATTGAATACCAAGAAGACCTGAAATTTGCACTCTGACGAAGAATGCAACACTGGGAAATAAACCCAACCAAATGACGCTCTGGGGATAAGAAGGAGAGAAAGAAAAGCAGACGAGCTTCTTCCAAGTTGAAACTGATATCTGGAATACTATCATGCTGACAGACGAGTCTTCGCATGACCTGTGACGCCAGGTGCAGAGAGCGGACGAGCCCTTAAGGATCTTCAAAGTAACCTGAGATGGACGAATCTCCTTCACTAATCCTTACGCAGATAAGTGGAATAAGACGGACGAGTCTTCTTCGGATAACCCTTACGCAGGCTCCGGGAATGCATATAAGTCTGTGGGATAGACATGCAATCAAGGTAGACGAACCTTCCTCATATATTATCCGCGGATATATGGCATAAGACAGACGAGTCTTCTGAGCAAACCTGTTACGCCAGGTGCAGCAACCATAACTGGTGCTTGAGACAGACGAGCCTCCCTCGGATTTACCTGTTACGCCAGGCCCGGTAACCATTTCGACATTTAATTCCCACTGTCAGGATTTTAAACCTCTTCAATACAGACGAGTATTGGACGATCATCAAGAGAACACAGACGAGTGCCAATAGTCAAAGATACAGACGAGTATCGGACGATGATCTGAGAAACACAGACGAGTGCTTCAGGCGATGATACAGACGAGTATCAGCCACTGGTATAGACGAATACCAGAAGTTCAAACACAGACGAGCATTTGAAGTTGTCACAGAGATATCAGGGTAAACAGCAAATCTTCACATTCAGGTGCAAGCTAGCACAGACGAGTGCTGAGGATGATACAGACGAGTATCCAGGCAAAACAGACGAGCTTCAGAACACAAACGACTTCTGGGGGATAAAAGCAGACGAGCTTCAAACACACACAGACGAGTGCTGGACAGTTGCAGACGAGCAACAACAGAGAATACATATCAAGGCACAGACGAGTGCAGCGAAGGATCCAATACCAAACACAGACGAGTGTTGGAAGGTTGCAGACGAGCAACAACAAGTATCATCTCAGAACACAGACGAGTGTTGAGGAGTTGCGGACGAGCAACAACAGAGAATACATATCAAGGCAAAGACGAGTGCAGCGAAGGATCCAACACCAAACACAGACGAGTGTTAGAAGGTTGCAGACGAGCAACAACAAACATCGTCTCAGAACACAGACGAGTGTTGAAAGGTTGCAGACGAGCAACAACAAGGTAATCACTTCAAAACACAGACGAATGTCGAAAATTGCAGACGAGCAAACAGCAACACAGAGCTAACACAGACGAGTGTTGAAAGATGCAATCGAGCAGCCATAAAGCAGTGATATGCCCTCGCTGGGGAAACTTGCTTAGGGATAACACATACGAGTGTTGAAAATTGCAGACGAGCAATAAACGAATGCCTGATCGGCAACAAGAGATACAACTCTGCAGGGGAGAAAAAATCAAGAGGTCTGGATACCCACTCCGACTGAGGTGATGAATACCTGGCTGCATCATCAAATAAAACAACAATAGGGCAAATCTGCTGGGGAATATTTCACGGACGGAAGTGAAAATCAAATATGAACTCTGTGGGGGGACAGATCATCTTCAGACTTGGCTGGGGAAGCTTCCTGGGCGAATACTCTGACTGGGGAGAGCATCCGATGATTCAAGACTCTGAGGGGATATCAGGCCCTCAATCACGCCTACTGGGAAGGACTCTTGCTGATGATAAAATACTGTTAATTCCACCTCTGATGATGACATGCTCTCAGGTACTTGCTAGGCACACTCCGCTGGGGAAGAATGGACTACTACTTCACTTGGGAAGAAGAACCTTCTTGGGCTGCTGCCAAGACTTAGTTGGAGGAAAATATCTATTTAGACAAGTCAGGCTTTCAGCTACCTGCTGGAGAAGAAAAATCTCTGCTTGGGGAGATACTCTACTGGGGGAGAGTAAATTGCTTGATGTGACGCCATCCTGCAACCTGCAACAACAGAAAACACACGTGTGTCCCGGGGATTTGCATGGCGTGATCTGTTCATCCATTATCACCCGACACTCAAAGAGGGTTACAGTTTCCCTGCATGTCAGTTTTCTTTTCAAGATTATCACCATGTTTAGATGCAATGCTATTTTTGCCAAAAATTCAGGACATTTTGCAAACAAAAATAAACACACACAGCTTTCTGACTGAATATTATTTTTATTGAATGGCCTCTGAATAGGCACAGATTTACATCAGGAAGCAACCACCTGGAAAGAGGTAGCCACTATAAAAATTGAGAAAAGAAACTATCCTAATGGCAATGTACATGGCATTCCAAGGAGTTCCATTTCTGCTATGACCTGCATGTCTTCAAGACTCTCCATTCTGCTTTGGCTTTCTGAGAGGACAAGGGGACTGTTTCCTATCCTTCTGATATTGTCAAACCGTACGAAACGATGACGTGGTTCAGATAACTTGGATCACAGTTGTTCGCTTATTCCCTTATTTTGCGTGGATCGCCCTCTCGGGTTTTCAATCCACCGGGATACCCTTTTTTGCCTGAGCTGTCCAATGTGGCTTTTCAACTCAGCGGGTGTACATTTTTTTTGTTTATTTTCCCTAATTTTTGCCCGAGCTTTTTATTCTGTTTTTAGCTCGCCGGGATGCCCTTTTCTTGCCTGGACTTACATTCTGTTTTTGTGTCCAGCGGGTCTCTTTATGCGAAGTATTTTTTTAACTGCGTCCGAGTTAACAGGGGATGGGAAGTCTTCTCCATCCATAGTGGTGAGCATCAGTGCCCCTCCTGAGAATACTTTCTTCACTACGAATGGTCCTTCGTAGTTTGGGGTCCACTTGCCCCTGTTATCTGAACCTGGAGGAACGATCCTCTTCAATACAAGCTCTCCCACTTGATACTCTCGAGTATGTACTCGTTGATCGAATGCCCGCTTCATTCTCCTCTGATAAAGCTGACCATGACAGATAGCCGCTAATCTCTTTTCCTCAATTAGACATAGTTGATTGTAACGAGCACGCACCCATTCAGCCTCATCCAGTTTGACGTCCATCATCACACGCAGTGAAGGAATCTCTACTTCAACAGGCAGGACTGCTTCCATGCCATACACTAGAGAGAAGGGAGTTGCCCCTGTTGACGTCCTGACCGACGTTCGGTACCCATGCAAAGCAAACGGTAACATCTCATGCCAATCCTTGTAGGTGACAACCATTTTCTGCACAATCTTCTTGATATTCTTGTTAGCTGCCTCTACCGCACCATTCATCTTTGGTCGGTAAGGAGAAGAATTGTGATGCTGTATTTTGAAGTCCCGACATAAGTCTGCCATCATCTTGTTGTTGAGATTAGAACCATTATCAGTAATGATCCTTTCGGGTACTCCATATCTGCATATGATATCTCTTTTCAGAAATCTTGCCACCACTTGACGAGTGACATTGGCATAAGACGCTGCTTCTACCCACTTGGTAAAGTAATCAATCGCGACCAGAATGAAGCGATGACCGTTCGAAGCAGTCGGTTCAATCTTCCCGATCATGTCAATGCCCCACATAGAGAAAGGCCAAGGAGATGACATGACGTTGAGCGGGTTAGGAGGAACATGCACTTTATCTGCATATATTTGGCACTTGTGGCATTTACGAGCGAATGAACAACAGTCTGCATCCATTGTCATCCAGTAATACCCTGATCTCAGCAGTTTCTTTGCCATAGCATGCCCTCCTGCATGGGTACCAAAAGATCCTTCATGGACTTCCTGCATCAACAGGCTTGCTTCGTGTCTATCCACGCATCTGAGCAAGACCATGTCGAAATTCCTCTTGTACAAAACCCCGTCTGTGTTCAAGAAGAAACTAGCAGCAAGTCGTCTCAAGGTCTTTTTGTCTTTGGAAGATGCCCCTGTTGGGTATTCTTGCTTCTCCAGGAACAACTTGATATCAAAATACCAAGGTTTCTCGTCAGACACGGCGTCTACAGAGAAAGCATAAGCCGGAGAGTCAAGCCTGGAGATGTCAATTCTGGGCACAAAGTTCCAACATAGGACTTTAATTGACGAAGAGAGAGTGGCCAAAGCATCGGCAAATTGATTTTCGTCCCGTGGTATGTATTTGAGCTCAACTGTCGTGAAGAATGTCAACAGTTTTCTAGCATAATCCCTGTACGGAACTAGATGCTCTTGATGTGTATACCACTTGCCGGTAATTTGGTTAATGACGAGGGCCGAATCTCCGAATATGTCGAGGTTCTTGATCCGAAGATCAATTGCCTCCTCTATTCCCATTATACACGCCTCGTATTCTGCTTCATTGTTGGTGCAGCCAAAAGTAATTTTGGCAGCGAAGGGTAAGTGAACACCTTCAGGAGTAATAAGTACAGCACCAACTCCACGACCATTGATATTGACGGCCCCATCAAACATCAACTTCCATTTGGATTCAGGGTCAGGCCCCTCCTCCGGAAGTGGTTCCTCATAATCGCTTGTTCTGAGGTACATGATGTCCTCATCAGGGAAATCAAATCTCATCGGCTGATAGTCATCCTCAAGAGGTTGCTGAGCAAGGTATTCCGACAATACACTTCCTTTGATGGCTTTCTGAGAAGTGTACTGGATGTCGTATTCAGTTAAAATCATCTGCCATCTAGCAACCCTTCCGGTCAATGCTGGTTTCTCAAAGATGTACTTGACAGGATCCATCTTGGAAATGAGAAGTGTAGTATGGGTCAACATGTACTGCCTCAGTCGGCGAGCAGCCCATACCAAAGCGCAACAAGTTTTCTCGAGCAGTGAGTATCGGGATTCACAGTCGGTAAACTTTTTGCTAAGGTAATAAATGGCGTACTCTTTTCGACCAGACTCGTCATGTTGGCCGAGCACACACCCCATCGACCCTTCTAGCACGGTCAAGTACATGATTAACGGTCTCCCCTCCACTGGAGGCATCAGAATTGGAGGCTCCTGCAAATATTCCTTTATTTTATCGAAAGCTCTTTGGCAATCATCATTCCACCTGACCGTCTGCTCCTTTCTTAGCAGTTTGAATATCGGTTCGCACGTGGCAGTTAGGTGAGATATGAACCGAGAAATATAGTTCAATCTACCTAAGAACCCGCGCACTTCTTTTTCTGTCTTTGGTGCAGGCATATCTTGAATAGCTTTCACTTTAGCAGGATCTACCTCAATTCCTCTTTGACTTACAATGAAACCCAGCAATTTTCCAGAACGCACTCCGAAAGTGCACTTGTTCGGATTCAACCTCAATTTATACTTGATCAATCTATCAAACAACTTCTTCAAATTAACCAAATGCCCCTCTTCGTCCTTGGACTTTGCAATCATATCATCCACATAACATTCGATCTCCTTGTGGATCATGTCATGGAACAACGTGACCATTGCCCGTTGATAAGTTGCCCCTGCGTTCTTCAAACCGAAGGGCATGACCTTGTAGCAGAATGTTCCCCACGGGGTAATGAACGTTGTCTTCTCCATGTCCTCCGGCGCCATTTTTATCTGATTATAACCGGAGAATCCATCCATGAAGGAGAATACTGAGAATTGAGCAGTACTGTCGACCAACACGTCGATGTGTGGCAACGGAAAATCATCCTTTGGGCTTGCTCTGTTCAAATCTCGATAGTCAACGCACATCCGGACCTTGCCGTCCTTTTTAGGCACTGGTACGATGTTAGCTACCCAAGGTGGGTAACTAGTCACGGCAAGGAACCCGGCATCCCACTGCTTCTGCACCTCCTCTTTAATCTTCATCGCCATATCCGGGCGAGTTCTTCTCAATTTTTGCTTTACAGGAGGACAGTCTTCTCTCAAGGGTAGCTTATGCATCACGATGTCGGTATCCAAACCTGGCATATCTTGATATGACCAAGCAAAGATATCTACATACTCTCTCAGCATACTGATCAGCTCTTGTTTGACGTCGGCCTGCAGATTGGCTCCTATCTTGATTTCTTTCTTTGCATCTTCACTGCCAATGTTGATGGTCTCAATCTCCTCTTGATGAGGCTGAATAACTCGTTCCTCTTGTTTTAACAATCTGACCAACTCTTCAGGTAGGTCACAATCTTCCTCAACCCCTTCATCAGCTTGGTAGACTGGATTATCAAAGTCATGCATAGTCATAGCAGGAACGTTATCCGTGGAATCCGGATGATCAATACTGCACAAGTGATGTGCTTATTCAGAATCTGCTTATTGAAAAGAGACGCTAACACAAAGCAAAAAAAATGAAAAAACACATTGCCATTTTTATATTGTTTTTTGTGAAAAAGTTTAAAACAAAGAAAGAGAGCACAATTTGTCTGAAAACGTCCTTTTATTTCATGGCAAAAATAACGATGCAATACAAAACATGGTGGCCCAGTACAATGGATCCAAACATCTTGGGCAGAATGCTGGATTTGACAATGCAGTATGCTAATAAAAGGAAACAAAACAATTACTTTGAGAGCCAGGTGACTTGAACAATGTCCTCAGCAGACCAATTTCCTAGCTCCTTGCCGGGTGCACACGGGCGGATCCAATTGTTGTCCCAGTCTCTGTCACTATCCCCGTCTTGGCTTGCCATACAGATTTGATCACGGTCAAGCAACCCAGCGCTTGTGAATGAGATAGCTTTACCACTCTGAATAGACCCCCCAGGCTGATACCCTAAGCCGAATTTGTCACCCTTCTTTTCCACCTCCAGTAGCTTGCCCCAGCCCTGGGCATTGCCTGATTGGACGGCCTCTTTTGCTTCCCGGTAGGAATGAATTGACGTGCCTTCGTTGTTTTTCTTCACCGGAGTCAGGATACTGACATCTGCTTCAAAAGCTTGGCACAAAGTCTCGTGAATTTCTCCGTCCATTTCTATATATTTGAATGTCGACAGGTGGCTGACAAATATATCTTCTTCCCCGCAAACTGTGATGACCTGGCCATCCACCACATATTTAAGCTTTTGGTGCAGGGTTGAAGTGACGGCTCCCGCTGCGTGTATCCACGGTCTGCCCAACAAGCAACTATACGCAGGCTGGATATCCATGACATAGAAGACACTCTTGAAGACTTGAGAGCCTATCTTGACAGGCAACTCAACCTCTCCGAAAACGGATCTTCTTGAACCATCGAAAGCTTTAACCACTAGATCACTCGGCGTCAGAATAACCCCATCAATGTTAAGCTTCATCAACGCCTTCTTCGGGAGCACATTCAAAGAAGAGCCTGTGTCTACAAGGACATGAGACAACACAGCGCCCTTGCATTCCATCGTGATATGCAGTGCTTTATTGTGATTCCTTCCCTCCGGAGTAAGGTCTCGGTCAGTGAAGCCTAAACCATGGCTGGCATTAACACTTCCAACAACAGCTTCGAGTTGATTAACAGTGATTTCTTGAGGAACATAGGCCATTTGAAGTACTTTCAGCAAGGCTTCTCGGTGCGCGGGAGAGCACATCAACAGTGACAAAATAGAAATCTTTGAAGGCGTCTGGTTCAGTTGATCAACCACCTTATAGTCACTCCTTTTGATGATCTTCATGAACTCCTCTACCTCCTTTTCAAATGTCCCCTGCCCAGCCACAGGAGTATCTGACTCATCATTCGCAGTCTGCTTTCCTTTGTCTTTGGACGAGGCTTCGGCCTCGGGATCCTTTCTCAATGCAGGGGGAGCAAATAAACGGCCACTTCGAGTAAATCCCCCAACACCTCCCACATTTTCAATAGTCGGGTCAGCAACAGGTCTACTTTCCATCTTCTGTCCCGCCACATAAACATCGGAACCATAATGCCACGGAATGGCTCTATCATCATTATACGGCATTGGCCCAGGTACAGTTATAGTCACAGGACTAATCTGAGGAGTGTAAACGGTAACAGGCTCTTGTCGAACGGGCATGTCAGCTTCATTGTAGAAGATAGTAATGGTTGACACATCATCAGCCTTTTCATTACTAATCTTGCTAAATTGTAGAGACCCAACATCAATCAACTCTTGCAAACCCGTCTTCAATTTCTCGCAGCCATTCGCAACACTTATACAGTCTTCACAATCGAGAGAACAACCAGGAAACACTTGACCTTTCAACAGTCTCTCTTTCACCACCTTCAACGGCGTCTTGACTTCATCAATTCTCAGTACCAAACTCAACTTGTCATCACTCTCAACAGCGTTAACTCTTGCCCCTCCATGATTAGGTATAGGGTTCGAGTTGATATTCGGTGGTGGCGCAAAGTTGATTGCCTTTGAATCCACGAGATCTTGAACTTTGTGATGTAGCGCCCTGCACTTCTCAGTTGAGTGCCCGGGTGCCCCTGAATGAAAAGCGCATCGCGCGTTGACGTCATAACCAGCTGGAAGCTCTCCAGGAGGTGGTGGTGCCAAAGTCCTTAATTGAATAAGGTTCAAATCTAGTAGTCTCGGCAACAAGGCAGCATATGTCATCGGAATAGCTTCAATCACCCTGTTAGCAGGACGAGCCTGCCTCGGCTGATAAGGTCTTTGCTGGCAGTTGGCTCTGGGTTGTTGTTGTTGTTGATGTTGTTGTGGTGGAGGTAACATCTGCTGTACGGGAGCTGCAGGAATAGTAACAGCAGCCACATGTTCATAAGGTCTTCTGTAACCACGGCCCTGACTTCGGCCGAATACAGCATTGGTCTCTCCTTCTCGCCTTCTTGGAGGTCCGCTAAAAGCTTTCCTCGCTCCATTTGAACTACTAGCACCGGGGTCTTGTATCTTCCCCATTTTCAAAAGCGTTTCGACCCTTTCTCCCGCAATGACAATATCGTTGAACTTTGTAGCAGAACTTGATGCCAATCTCTCAAGAAATACCCCCTGGAGGGTACCCATAAACATATCGGTCATCTCATTCTCTAACAAGGGAGGTTGCACCCTGGCAGCTAGCTGGCGCCACCTCTGGGCATATTCTTTGAAGCCTTCTTTTGCTGCCTGAGCCATATGTTGCAACTGGGTGCGATTCGGAGCCATGTCCATGTTGTACTGGTACTGCTTCACGAAGGCCTCAGCGAGATCCTTCCAGCTCTTAACATTGACCCTGCTGAGCTTCATGTACCACTCAAGGGAAGCTCCCACCAAACTGTCCTGAAAGTAATACATCCACAGTTTTTCATCGTCTGTATGAGCGGCGATTCTTCCCACATATGATTGCAGATGGGTCTTTGGGCAAGCAGTGCCGTTATACTTCTCGAAAGTAGGAACCTTGAATTTGTACGGGATTCTGACTCCCGGAACCAAACCCAAGTCTGTTATATCGAATCCCAAAGAACTCTGGGACTGAATAGCCTTGATTTGCTCGGCCATCTCTTCGAACCTCTTATTCATTTCTACCCCTTGACCCTCGGTCTCATCAAGTAAAGTGAACTGGTCCTCCTGGTGATCCACATGAATGTTATGCATTCCGTCATTGACTACGGTCGCCCCTGGTTGTATAACATGAGGTCCACCCTGACGTGCGCCCGCACCGGTATGATTATCAGCATTAGCAGCAGCAGCAGCGTTTCTGTTCTGATTCTCAACCAACTCTCGCAGCCGTTCTTGATTCTGCCCCATGCCGGTCATTAACGTCATGAAATTATCCATTCTCTGCCTTAGGTCTGCCAAATCTGCCTGCATCTGATCCATGGCCCGCTCTCTGTTAATCTTGGTTGGGTATCTGTGCACTGCCGGTTGTTCTCGAACTTTTCGAGGAGCTATAGTGCCTGAAACACAAAACCCGTTAGTAATTGATGCAACACCTGCAAAACAGACAAACAGGTTATATGCAATGCAATGTAACTGTTCATGTTCCCAATTTTAAGCATTTGGCATGCCCCAGTTCTGGTATCTATCTCGACAATCACTTTCAGTGTTTAGCTTTCAAACTTTCTCTTTGATAAGTGTTCAGACGTTAGTAGTATCCAGACAAACGAGTCTTGCACATTCAAAACGATAACTTGCACGTTAATACTGAATATGGACAAACCACTATAGGCTAAAAGTCAGAGTACATCCAAGAATATTCCCCGAAGGGTTACAAATCAGTACATAAAGACAAAAGAAATAAAAGCAAGACTCCTACAACAAGCCTGTAGGTAGTCTGAAAAATAAACTAAACTAAAGACTCCGGCTCTGCCACCCTCGCCTTGCTTTTCTTGACGCCTGCTCTCAGCCTGAGCTCTTCAATCTCTCTCCTAGCTTCCTCCAGAGCTAATTGGCTTTGGACTAGCTGTTGGGTCTTCTCCCTCCGGATGGCGTGGGCTTGTTCCACTTCCTCCTTCTTAAAAGCCATCTGAACTTCGAAGAACTCTTCCTTCTCTTTAAATTTCTTTTGCTCTTCCTCCCTTTGGCCTTTCAGCCAAACAATGGACTGTCGAGCACTCCTGAGAGTCTTTAAAGTCTCCTTGTGCTTGGCTTCTCTTTGCGCTTCCATCATACCCAATCGGTGGAAATGGGCTTCTCTTCCGGCAAAATCCTTCTCTTTGTTTTCCAAAGAGGCTTGGAGCTTCTGCAGCTTATCTTCAGCTTCCTTCTTGGCTCCATTGGCCTGGTGGTATAAGCTTACCATCTCAACATTCTCTACTCTGACCGCATGCAGCTGATCTTCTAGCTTCTTGTACTCCTCCAAGGAAACCGTACTGCTCGGACCTGGTACCTCTCGAGGATAAAGTGGAGCTTCGACTGAAAAAGGCATGAGAACTGACTCGATATGCCTTTGCAACCATTCAACGTATGGTGGATACGCTCTGGGATCAACTCGGCCGAAGTCCTTCTTCCCTTTCCTTTTCCTGTGATCCCAGGATTGAACTGCTTGTTGGACTAGCTCTCTGTTTCCATCAACAGGAAAATACAAAGATTCAGCAAACATTTCCATCTGAGGAGGATCCTTCAAAGGGTAGCCAAACTGCCTTCTGGCTAATGTCGGGTAGTAACTGATGACACCTTTCCTTCCCAGCAAAGGTACTCCGGCAAACCTTCCGCAGCTAACCATCACCTCTTTTCCTAGCAAATCCCTGTCATAACCCCAAGCAATGTCTTCTTCAGTCAATCCCATCAGTCTTCTGGACCATCTCCATTCGTCTCGTATATCCTTGAAGGCACCTGACTTAGGCAACTGTCTAGCGAACCATTCAGCAAACAAAGGAGCACAGCAGACCACTGGACCGCCTCTACCTTTCTCGTTTCTGTAATGGACACTAAAATAAAAGTCACCCAATAAAGTAGGCACTGGATTGCCTTTTGCGAAGATTGAGATCACTTCTAAGCTGACAAACTCTTTCTCTCCGGGAAACAAACTAGACCCATATACCATCAATGCAAGCAAAGCTCCAAAGTCATTCCACTTAGCTTCTGTAGCATACTTCTCAGCTTCTGGGATAAGCACACTCCATGGTAGACCTCTGCCTTTACTCTCTTGCAAAGCCTTTCTGACTGGAACAACTGGCAACCTACAAACCTTGGCTATGTCTTCATCTTTGAGCACAACCTCTGACCCGTAGAACGGCAATGTCTCTCTGATCGGAACACTCAGCATGCTGGAGATCTCTTCTAATGTCGGAGCTAAGATGTAACCTGGAAGAATAAAACAACGCAACAGGGGATCATAAAATTGCAACAAGGTATGCAGGCTGTCCTTTTGGTCTGTAGTAGGCTTGTCCACAAACTTCAGTATCTGGCCATATCTTTTCTTGAAATTTCCTAAGACTTGATCATTCATCAGACCTGCTAACCTCTGAACACTTTTGACTTCCGGCTGAAGAAAGGTGTAATGCACATTCTTCTTTCTCGGATCGCTTTTAATTTCTGCCATGGAGATAAGGATACCAGAACCGGGAACAGATGTGATTAATGACCTGAAAAATGGGAAACATAAACAGTTAATGCAAAGAATGATGCAAATGCAATGCAATGCAAGCATATGACCAACTGGGACCATCTGAACTGGCACACTGACAAGGGCCCCTCGGAACAACTGGCAAACTCAACAGTTCACTGAATCACACCCTCTGATAATCACAACCCTCTGATAGAAGATCTCAGAATCACGGTATCAAGAAATCCAGAATTCCAGGACCATAACTTCGAAACCATAGAATCAATAGAACCACCGGTCATATTCACAGGACCAAAGATCATAACCGAACAGATGAGTGTATGTTGAGGTCATGGGTTCCTGCACACCTGTACACACCCCCCAATCTCACGGGTAAAAGGCTCCGGGTCAGACATCACGGACTCTCAAAGCCACATAGCAATAATACTGTCACCATCTCCGAGAAATGGCTCATGACCAAATCAGGGAATCGGTTAGGCATTATGTACTATGCAGGGAGGCCTCAGCTGAGTCCGGGAAAAACAAGCATCCCTTATAAGTCCCTAGCTTCAAGCGCTGAAATCAAGAAACAATAGTACATTCAGCCCGTAGGATACAGTACTAATGTCATATGACCAGATGCTTTAACTGAGTTCCTATAAGAGAACCAGGCCATCCTATGCGAGTTCCCAGTGGACCCTCGGGTGCGAATGGGTTTGCCACAAAATGTGGTCTGCCACTGTCACCACTGGAGAGGGTTGTTTCCACAAAGGTTCTCAATGATCGGTCCCCAGCTGCACATAACTGTCAAGGTTATGTAATGAGAGAGGAAGATCCCCAAATCAAGACATTTCCAAGACAATCGCAACTTGGGTGTGGAACTCACTACTACCCCCATGACAAGATCTCATGAGGCCAAAGTGGAACCACTCTAAGTCCTATGGTGCACTCGAGCCGGGTACTTGGCTCATATCTCTCAAGAACCAGTAACTCCCATCCCACCAAAGGAAACCAGTCCAGACAGTCCAGTATGATATATGATGCAGAAAATAAATACTGAAAACTGTAAATAAAGCTGTAAATAAAACAAACAGCAATATAATACAACAAGCCACATCAAACAAACATCACCCAATGAAACAGCAACACACAAGCGCTAGGAGAGACTCACAGGGGAACCAGAGATTCTGGGTTTATTCCCCAGCAGAGTCGCCAAGCTGTCGCTCCCGGGATTTCCATCCTGGTACAAACGCGAAAGTGGCGCGGAAGAAGAATAGAGTCGCCAGCCAGGCATTTTTATCCCGAAGAAAGGGAATGGTAATGCTGCACAAACCAGAAGAAAGAAAAGGAAGGACACAGGTCCTGCGAACCAAAGAGACTGGGCTCGGGAGTCGGTTACGACCTGGGAAGGTATTAGCACCCAGATCGTCCGCCGTACCCGACGGGATCCACGCTTGCAAAAGAAACTGTTTCAAAAGGTGAGGGTATGAAAAATGCAGCAAAGAAATGAATATGAAAAGAAAAGAAAAATGAGAAAGGAAATGAATAAGAAAAGAAAAGGAAAAATGTAGGGAAAATAAAGATTGTGCTCGAACGGGCCCTACCCCGCTGCCTACGTACCTCATCAGGATAATGAGGATCAGAGACGCCGTAGTTCCCCTAACTAGGGGTACTAAAAGGAAATTGCTTGTGAATTAAGGCTTGAACTGCCTATGCCATTGCTCAGGTGTTGCAGACTCGGACGACGAGTGCGTAACCGTCTTGCAAAATGACAAGTAGGAGCAAGTTCGCGTACGGAGCGAAGGAGACGAGAAAAGAATTCCCGAAGGAAAGACGTTTAATGTTTGTTTTGTGTTTTTTAGAAGCTTTTATGAGTGTGTCACAAGGAAGTGAACTCAAACTCTCACCAATGGAATGTGCACTTGTCACTACATTCCAAGATGGAATAATAGAACAAGCACACTCAAGTAAGGAGAAGATCCCCAAAACTTGAACCCAAAGATTAGGGCTTAGGCTCACTAACTCGCTTAATTATTAAGTGCTTTTTGGTTATTTACATGAAGAAGTGTTTTTTATGCTTTTCTTTATGAAGAAGATACCTTGATCAGACTTGTGCATCACAAGGTAAACATGTACTATCCCAAGATGGGAAGACTACAAGCATACCTCATGGAATAAGGCTATGGATCAATGCATCACTTCACATTTATTAAAGTGTTTTCTTTTTAAGAGTTATGAGATGAGAAGAGAAGAAGAACCAAAAGATCCCAAAGGAAAAATTCTAAAGGGGGACTAAAATAATCCTAAGTATTCACATGCATGGATGCCCTAAGGGTTAGTGAGGTTTCTATCCTAATGAAGGAACAAAGAAGAAGATAGAAGAAGGGATGAGAAAGGCCTAAGCCCAACAAACAAAGGGTTAGTAACATAAACATAAGAGGAAGATGAGAATTGGAGATGTGGAACTCAATTCTCACATCTCTCACTTACCATAGCCCCTGCAATGTTAGCAAAAATCCAGCAAATTGACCAACACAATCATGGAATTAGTCATGCTCAAAGGTTCTTGTGAACAAGAATCAAACATCATGCCAAACATTACAAGTACACGACTTACGCGTCGAAAACATGAAAGCATACATCAACCAGCAAGCAAATCACCCTAAAATCTCATGTTTAATGATCATGCAATGATCCACGGCAATTAGAACAAGCAAAGGGATCAAACAAGCTCAAAACAACACTAAAAAACCATTCTGCCTCAGTGTTAACCGGTTAACCATATGCGTTAACCGGTTAACCAGCTCAAACCTGCACAAAATACACACAAAACAGGGGCGTTAACCGGTTAACCATATACGTTAACCGGTTAACACTGATAAAACAGCAGCAAATCCTGCAGAAAACAGCATCTCAAAACAGCTTATTCAAATAAGCTTGCACCAGACCAGCAATCAATTACACATGGAAAATTAGATCAATTCACATTAATCCATATCATTAAGCTCATGAATAACATTCGGATCCGGATACAAATCAAACAATCAAATCATGCAACACAATCAAATACACAAACACATGGTGGATCTAAAGCACAAGCATGCAAATAAGCTAAAAACAGAGCTAGATCTGAAATTAACCAACCTACAAAGCTGAGATATGCTTTGGTAATTGTTGATTGAGCTGAAAACGGTAGATCTCGCGCAAAACTTTGAAGATCCGATGCTAAGCTCCACACTCCATGCAAAATAAATGCAAGAACAAGCTCTTGATGCAGAATTTTGGATCCAAAAGCACTTCTAGATCCCAAACCAGATCTGAATCTCCAATAAAACCAGCAAAAAGATGCAAAGAAGCTATGAATGGAGGTTTAGTTCCAAGATCTACACACCTCAAGGCAAGGTTGTGTGATCTTCAAAGAGGAACTTTGAGTGATTTGGAAAATTGGGAGAGAAAAGTGAGAGAATTGTGAGTGAGAGGAATGAAAATTCAGAAATGAGAGTGAAAAATGAGTGAGAGACCTTGGTTTGGAGAGAAATGATTAAATATGGTTTAGGTTTGGGGCCCAAAATTTTGGTTTGGGATCCAAAATTATGGTTTGGGTAGTGTGATTTGGATTTAGGGTTGGAATGAGGCTTGGATAAATGCTCTAGATCCTTCTCCCAAATTCAAATTTAATTCAAATGAATAAAAATCAGAAAATTGGAAAATGAAGCCAAAACACACATGCTGAAATTGCTGCTGGAAATTCAAATTTCGCAGCTGTTAACCGGTTAACCATATGCGTTAACCGGTTAACGCATGAAAAATTTGAATTTCCCTCCCTTTGGTGGGAACCTTCAAAAATAGACCTGCACCAACCGTTTCAAGCAAATTTTGATCCATCTTCTCTTTCTAGGGCTCTGAACATGATACCAGGCTTGCGCAAAATGATCCTGTGAGATTCTTGCCAGATCACCATGCTCTTGATTTTGACTTGCAGATTCAGATTTTCCCAGATGACCGGTCATATGCCTTATGCTAGAACATGCGAGTGTTATGCTTCATTTTTCTATGCTAAATGATAAAGATATGATATGCTCATGATGATTATGATATGATAACGATGCTAAACAAGAAGAGGGCAAATTTGGGGTGTTACAGGATTATACGAGAAGGTTACTGACTTTCTTCACAACAGTCAAGCTTGAGTACATCCCTCGGGACGAGAATCAGTTTGCAGATGCTCTTGCTACCATTTCGTCCATGATCAAAGTTCAAGCTGCTAACTTTGTACCTCAGATTTCAGTGTCCAGACTCGACAGGCCAGCATATGTATTTGCAGCGGATGTTGTCAAAGATAATAAGCCTTGGTTCCATGACATTAAGTGCTTCTTGGAGGATCAAACATACCCACCTGGGGCATCTTCCAATGATAAGAAGACTTTGAGAAGGCTTGCTGGAAATTTCTTTCTGAACACTGATGGGTCTTTATACAAAAGGAACTTTGACATGGTACTCCTCAGATGTGTTGACGAAACGGAAGCAGATTTGCTGATGCATGAAGTGCATGAAGGCTCTTTTGGTACCCATGCTGGAGGGCATGCCATGGCTAAGAAGTTGTTAAGATCAGGCTATTACTGGATCACAATGGATGCAGACTGTTGTGCTTATGCCAGAAAGTGCCATAAATGCCAGATCTACGCAGATAAGGTACATGTGCCTCCCAACCCTTTGAACATCATGTCTTCACCCTGGCCCTTTGCTATGTGGGGCATTGATATGATTGGCAAGATTGAGCCAACTGCTTCAAACGGCCACAGATTCATCCTGGTCGCCATTGACTATTTCACCAAGTGGGTTGAAGCAGCCTCATATGCAAACGTCACAAGACAAGTGGTAGCCCGATTTCTGAAAAGAGATATCATCTGTCGGTATGGAGTGCCCGAGCGAATCATTACTGATAATGGTTCCAACTTAAACAACAAGATGATGGCAGAACTGTGCCGGGACTTCAAGATCCAACATCACAATTCTTCTCCTTACAGGCCAAAGATGAATGGCGCTGTTGAGGCAGCAAATAAGAATATCAAGAAGATTGTGCAGAAGATGGTAGTCACTTACAGAGACTGGCATGAAATGCTACCGTTTGCCTTGCATGGGTACCGCACGTCAATCAGAACATCCACTGGGGCAACACCATATCAGCTTGTGTATGGTATGGAAGCAGTCCTACCTGTTGAAGTTGAATTACCCTCCTTACGGGTATTAATGGATGTTAAACTAAGTGAAGCAGAATGGGTTCGGGCCCGATACGAACAACTGAGTCTGATCGAAGAGAAAAGATTGGCTGCAATCTGTCATGGACAGCTATATCAGAAGAGAATGAAGAGAGCCTTCGATCAGAAAGTCAGGCACCGAGAGTACCAAGTAGGAGATCTTGTGCTGAAAAGAATCCTCCCTCCTCATACAGACCGCAGGGGCAAATGGACTCCAAATTATGAAGGACCATTCGTTGTAAAGAAAGTTTTCTCTGGTGGAGCACTGATGCTCAGCACCATGGATGGTGAAGATTTCCCGTCCCCTGTGAATTCAGATGCAGTTAAAAAATACTTCGCATAAAATGACCCGCTGGACATAAAAACAGAATGTAAGTCCAGGCAAAAATAGGGCATCCCGGCGAGTCAAAAACAGAATAAAAGACTCGGGCAAAAGTAAGGGAAAATGAATAAAAAAAATGTACGCCCGCTGAGTTGAAAAGCCGCATTGGACAGCTCAGGCAAAAATGGGTATCCCGATGGATTGAAAACCCGAAAGGGCGATCCATGCAAAATAAGGGAATAAGCGAACAACTGCACTCTGAATTCGTCTGTATTATCTACAACCTGGTAAGCTTCAAAAGGATCAAGCTTCAATCAGAATCAACTCTCTCCAGAAAGCAAGACGAGAAGAACGTCATTGTCATACGAGTCATAGCAGAAGAGGAAGCTCCTTGAAAGCGTCGTCAGCATCGCCAGCATTTTGTTTCTCAATTTGTAACAATCTCCTCATTCCAGGAGATATGTTTCTTTGACTGTATTTTGCCAATTCAGGGCACAGGAATTAATAAAATCAGATTTTTCGGTCATGTTTCGTTTTTACATTTATGTTTTGCAAAGAGTTGTCTGATATCTCTAAAAATACAATTGCATAAGTACAGATGCCTTTCTCTAAAAATAAAAGAAAAAAAAAACACATGCTTACAGGGAATCTGATTATTCTCGAAAGTACTTAACTCCTATGACGGAATCCGGTAAGGGATACCTCGGGACCTTTTGTACGTTTCCTTACCTTTGCAGGTTTGCAGGTATCCAGAACGCAACCTGGGGCATGCAAGTTACGTCTTAGCAAGTAGGCGAATCATTATCAACTCGGTCTATCTTCCACATGGCACTGAAGGGGCCCATTTCCCCAGCAAAGTTGCCAAATCAACATACACTCAATCTCGGCATCTGAATTGCTCTATCCTCAGCTGAGTTGCCTCTTGTTGCTCTCCCCAGCTGAATTGCCTCTTGTTGCTATCCCCAGCCGAGTTGCCTCTCACAACTCCCCAGCCGAGTTGCCATCTCATCCTCAGCTGAATACGGAAGTCAGGGAATCATCTCCCCACAGAATCTTCAGCCTCTATTCAGAAGAGCAACGCACGAAGAAGTCACAACAGAGAGGGAGAAAGCTTCTACAAACCCCAGATGGGTTTCTCATTTATAAGGATATGTCAATCAGTGACCTATATCCCCAAGCAGATACGTCATTAGATCTACCAGTGATCTCATCCCCAGCTGGGATGTCCGCTTCAGGCAGATCGACCAGAGATCTTCGCAACAACGGGATCCGGGTCCCGAATCTTCGCCTCTTTGCATAATCATGGCATTCGCATCATATTATACCCTCAGAGCGTAGCATTCCGTCTAATACGGAGCATTACGGCAAAAATCAAATACATAGCATAATCATAAGTCATGTTGTGAATTGAACACTTGTAAATATTGACAATCTGTCGGCATACAGAATATATACAGCAAGAGTCCCCACCAGGGTCCCCGGCAAAAGCAGTTGCCTCCTCAATCACAAACACCAGTATATACACCTTTTGGCACCCGTCCGTGTCATCCTTCCCCAAACAGGTCGCCTGAATACACTCAACAAAATCACCCGTATTACAGATACTTCCTGACACCCGTCCGTGTCATACCCCAGCAGAAAGCCGAAGACATCCTCTTTGCACTCACATATACTTGTATATACACTTTCTTGACACCCGTCCGTGTCATATCCCCAGCGCAGTCGCTTACACTTTCATCAACCCATATACTTGTTATTATTATACTTTTCTTTTTGACACTCGTCCGTGTCACTCTCCCCAGCAGTTAAAACACTCGGTACAATACTCACTACTCATTGGTACACTTATACAGATACTCGTCCGTATCTTGTATACATCATCACTTATATCCCCACAGATTCGGCAGTGGTCCTTGTTCTTTGTTAACCAGTTGGTACTCGTCCGTACCATCATCTCAGAACATTGCATCTAATGTTTGTTTCTACGTGATACTCGTCCGTATCATAGTCTTAAGGATGCTCGTCCGCATCTTAAATCCATACACCGTGTCAAACACTTATGTCTTCTTGAGTATAGGTACTCGTCCGTGTCTACTATTCCCCAGAAGAGTCCTTTCAGATGCAACACTCGTCCGTGTTCTTTGTTAACCAGTTGATACTCGTCCGTATCCTCATCTCTGAACGTGTGTCAGTTTGTTTCTACATGATACTCGCCCGTATCATAGTCTTAAGGATGCTCGTCCGTATCTTTAATCTATACACAATACCAAACACTTATACCTTTTGTTTCTTGGATATAAACACTCGTCCGTGTTTACATTATCCCCAGTAGATCACCAACAAAGTTTCTTTTATCTAACACTCGTCCTGTGTTATGATAACTCTGAGAGCAGCCGTACCCTGCTGAGTGGTCGTCCTCCACTTCTTGATGGTCGTCCTCCATCATGCTCATCCGATGGCCGTCCCCATCGTTGATTTTAGCAGCCGTCCCCTGCTAGGTGGTCGTCCTCCACCTCTTGATGATCGTCCTTCATCATTTTATCCAATGGCCGTCCCCATTGTTGATTTTGGTTATCTGACATTCGTCCTATGTCATGATAAACCCTGAGAGCAGCCGTCCCCTGCTGAGTGGTCGTCCTCCACTTCTTGATGGTCGTCCTCCATCTTGCTCGTCCGATGGCCGTCCCCATCGTTGACCTTTGCTATCCGATGGTCGTCCCCATCGTTGATATTTTCGGCAGCCGTACCCTGCCAGGTGGTCGTCCTCCACCTTTGATGGCCGTCCCCATCATATTTCTTTTATTCCCAACAGAGCAGCCGTCCCCTGCTAGGTGATCGCCCTTCACCTTTGATGGCCGTACCCCATCATCTGTTTATTTCATTTATTCTTTAACCCGATGGCCGTCCCCGTCGTGGTCCCTTTTCCTTTTTAGCCCGATGGCCGTCCCCATCGTTGGTTACTTGACCTTTATGAACTTGATGGCCGTCCCCGTCATGTTTCATTAATCCCCAGAGAACTTTGCAGCTTTATCTTGATGGCCGTCCCCATCATAATATCCTATTTTTCCCAGCTAGTCGGCCGTCCCCGTCTTAGCTTTACTTGTTTTTCCCCAGCTAGTCGGCCGTCCCCGTCTTAGCTTTACTTGTTTTTCCCCAGCTAGTCGGCCGTCCCCGTCTTAGCTTTACTTTTTATCCCCAGCATGTCGGCCGTCCCCGTCATCGCTTTATTTTCTGCACTTTCCCCCAGCATGTCGGCCGTCCCCGTCATCGCTTTGCTTCACATACCACTTTACCCAGCAGTCTTCCTCTGCTCGACGGTCGTCCTCCGTCGCCCACACTTTACAATATACTTTATTTTTCATTTACAATCTATATCCCTTTTCTTCTTCATTTCTGTGAGTGCAAATTTTGGACTGTCTTTGGTATTCAACCACAAGTTATCTTGTTTGGCCTGTTAAGCCGTCGCTTACAACCTGCACAGCTAACTCATGTTTGAATAGGGGCAGCTGTAAACACCCCAAATTTGCCCTCACCCATTCACACCATGGCTTGTGATCATCTCCTATGCATAAACACAAACATATCATCTCATATTTCACTTTTGTTTCACTGCATAGTTTCTAAGGCATCTGCACCTAGGGTTTGTGATCTGAGCAATCCCAAAGCATCTTGAGCCATTCCAAAGGCAACCAATCAACTCAAAGGGGTCCATGTGTGTTCTTACATCATATTCCATCTCCTCAAAGTCAAAAATGCAGAGGAATCACAAGAACTAGGGTTTGAGTGGATGCAGAGCCAGGATGAACTGCACAGTTGACCTAAAATTAGGGTTTTGGTTTCAGAGGCCATAACTCCAAATTTTTTGGTCATTCTTGTTTCCATTGATCTCTATATGGTATAAGGAGTATGCATATCAATTTTCATGAAGAAATTCCATGGGGAAGTCATCTGATCAAGAGTTGACTTTTCAGACAAGTTAGTGCAAAATCAGGGCATCTGAGGCCCCCAATGACCCAACCAATGGGTGATCTTCATCATTTTGAGTGTATATGATCTTTATTTGATCATGGAAGAAGATTGAAGTTCATAAAAATCAAGAATTTAGGGTTTTTGCAAATGTTGACTTTTTGGGCATAGTTGACTTTTCAAGAATGCACCATTTTAGGTCATTTTTCAAGCCATGATTCATGATTCAAAAAGGCTTCAAATGGAAAAACTTTGGTCATGAAAGTTGTAGATCTCATCTTTCCCTTTTCAAAAAGTACAAGAACATGATCAAACTCTTCTTGGATCAAAAGTTATAGCAATGCAAAGTTGGCAAAAATCATTAATTCCTAAGGCATGCTTCAAATGGAAATTTTGCAAAGACTTGAACCAATGCACATTGCAACCTCTAATTCATTTCAAACCATTACATAAACATTCTCTAAGTCCTAAAAATCAGAAATGAACCAAGAATGTCATGGTTTCATGTTTGGTTAGGCAAAGAAGTCACATGTGAGCAAAAAGGTTACAACTTGCAAAACACTCATGACCCTTCCCTCAACTTGCTGCCTTGGCCTTTGGACCTTGCTGGCTCTCTCACCATACCATGATGCGCCAGACCTAGCTTTGTAACAAGCTAGTATCAAGCCCATGCCTCTCTTACAAGATTTTTGACTTTTGGCAAAAGCAAACTTACCAATCACAAAAGCACAAGTCACATCATCCAGCCAATCAGATTTGTTTATGTTATCAATTTGCAAGCTAGCCATAACAAGAAGCAAGGCTGAAACCATCCCATTCATAACTTACACAAAAAAACTCCCATTTGCATCTTGCTTCGAATTCCTCTCCACAGCAAGCAAACACTCAAACCTTTTCCTCCATTCAACTCACCATGTATCATTGAGTTGAAATCACCAGGAACACAAGCCTAAAACAGCCAGAACATCTCACTGCCATTTCTCACTCCATTTTGCAGTTGCATTCGAAACTCTCATCCTAGCTCACAAACAGCCAAACAAACCTTGCAGACCTTCTCCATTCATCCTCAGGACCTCAAACAACCCATCACCATGGCCTGAAACCTCCAGAAACACCATTGCCATTTCTGAGCAAGCTTGAGCAGAAGCTGTCGAATCTCACTATCCAGCCAACTTAAACTCCATTTGAGCATTCAAACATCATCTGGGGATCAAGTGGAGTAGATTGCACAAGGAGAGGTGGCCAGAAAGTTCTCAAACTGAAAGCTTCAAATCTCAGGTAGCTCGAAAATTATTTTTCCAGAAATCATTTTTATTGTTACAAACTTGTTCTTTGTGTTATCCTGATCATCCTGGTACCATTGGTTTTGAAAATGGTTGTGATTTGAGCATTTAATTTGTCTCTGAAACTGGTTTGCCCTAAAAATGTTTGCTTTCGATTCATGCGATTGATGAAGAATAAATTTGTTTGGGGTTAGGGTTTTGAGTCAGGAGATCATGGGGATCATTTGGGTGTGCTTAGTTTTCATTTTGGATACGTTTTGAGGGAGTTGGGGAATTTTCAGGTGAGGTGCTGGCCGGAGAAGACGACCGGAAGTCTTCTCCGGCCACCTGAGAGTGTTTAAACCCTAATCACGTAATTAATGCTAGTTTGAATTTGAGCCATTGATGAGCGTTGACTTGCTGACTTCCCTCTCTTTTGGATGGCCCAGATGCGTTTGATTAGCCCTAATCTTTTTCATTTAGTTAATTAATTCATAATTAAACTAATTATCTCAGAGTCAATCCCAACCACAGGATCACGCGCCAGTCAACACTTTCAAATCCTGGGCGCATCTTGGCCCTCCATCCCTCTGACTTTTCTTTTTATTTGATTTTTATTCATTTTTCTTTCAATTAATTTGCATAATTAATTTAAAATAGCAAAAAATCTTAAAAATTATGAAACTTTTTTCTTTAAAGTTTTATTAATTTTTAAGACCCAAAAACATTTTTTATTTTATTTTTATCATTAAAAAAGTATTTTTAAATATTTAAAAGATTATTTTTAAGTGATTAATGGGAATTAATTAATTAAAAATACTTTTAGGTATTTAAAAATTACAAAAAAATTCATGAAATGTTCTAAGACATTTAGAAACATTGTCCAACCTTCAAACCAAATTTCTTTTTTGATCTTGATGCATTTTAAGAATTTTTCATTGAATTAAATCATTTTTTATGCATTATTTTGATCATGGATTCAAAAATTCATTTCTGCCAATTGGTGAAGGTTGAGACATTGATTCTTCTTGCATTGTCTTTTGTTTTGCATGTAGTTCCTAGGATAAAAAGGCCATAAATTGTTCTTGCATTTTCAAATTGTTTGGCATTTGTTTTGTTAAGAACCCTAAAAAACCCTAATATCTTGCAAAAATCATATCTTGAGTTTGATTGAGAGTTGAGAGCTCCCCTTTGGGCAGTGGTTCATTATAGGTCTAGGGTTTCTTTGAGTGTCATTTTCCATTTTTATCTTAGGGTTTTGCTTCTGTTTTGGGTTTTTGTTTGATGTTTGATCCATGAACCCTAATTTGGGCTTTCTCTTGCATCCTTCTTGCATTCTCTTGCATAACATGACTTGTCTTTGCATTTTGTACATGTTTATGATTCATTTGACATCTTAAGACATATAGGAAACATGTTTGATCATTGCATTGCATATTTGCCATGTCATTTGCCTTGTATGCTTCATAACATTCCATGTTTGTTCATGCTCCTTAACTTGCATCATTTGCATTCATAATCTTGTATGAACATCCCCATGCCTTGTCTCATGCTTGTAGCATCTCATAACATCATAATCATCATCAACATGCTTCTGGTTTTGCTAAGCATCATACCATTTCATCTCATTTAGCATTGCATTGCATTTCTTTTTAACATTTCAGGTGGTAAGTAAACTTGAGAAGTGGATTTGCCTTCACTTCTCATAACTTTTCTTTTCATCTCTCTTGCATCCATTGCTGCATTCTTATATGTGTTTGAGTTTGAGCTTGCTCATTCTTCTTCCTCCCACTTTCTTTCTTCAAGTGACTTGACTTCTTGAATGAAGCAAGTCACTTTGCTTCTCTTGATCCTTTCATCTGCTTCCTGGTGGTTCTTCTGAAGATTGTTCTTGAAAACCTCACAAACTTTAGGAACAACCAAGCATGACAATGATTAGGGTTTTGATTAGTATCCCCTCTTAGTTTTACCTTTGTGTCTCCTTGAGTCCTTTCTTCTCACCTCATAATCAGGGACTAAACCCTAAAGGCTTTAAGACTTTGTGCTTAGGGTTATGCCTGCATCCTTCTCTTAGGATGGAGTGTATAACTTTAATCCTAAGTCTTGAACCCTTAAGGTGTTTAAATCTCTTAATCAATCCACTTAATAATCATCAAGACATCACACTTGTAACTTGGGCCTTGCATTAGGGTTCTAATTCTTCCTTAAGTGGTTAAGAAGGACTAACCCTAGTGTTAATGGACAAGTCCCCCTCAAGTCGTCTTACAAATCATAAAACTCACTTCATCATCATATCATTAATAAAATCCACTTAATAAAGGCTTGTTTTGTCATGGGTTTAATCCCTAATCATGGATTAAGTTGAGGAGTTTTTCTCAACTTAAACATTCTCATCTATCATCCTTCTTTTAGGATGGTGTAATGGGTCTGTTTAATCCCTGATTATGGCTTAACCTCATTACTCAACACTAAACAAAAACAACAAAAAACATCTAAATAATCACAAGTAGGTTAATGATCTTAATCCTACACCAAAGGTGATTAAGTGTGAGAATCTGACTTCACACTTAAGGTACTCTCATTACCCCTAATCAGAGGGAAGATGTGATGAGTTTACTAAATCCATTGGTTTAGACTTAAGCTCATTATCTTATGACAAACTCCAAAAACAATAAAAGACTGAAAACACAAAAACAAACAATAATCGTCTCCTCCGGGATTCTTTTCTCATCATCTTCACTCACAATCGAGAACTTGCTTCTTCCGTCTAATGCAAGACAGTTAGCACCTGAGCCAGACAGGTCATACACTTGAGCATAGGCAAGTAAGCAGTTCACAAGTCAATTCACCTTTCAGTCTCTTTGGGTCGAACTACGGTGTTCTGACTTCCTCATTGCACGAGAGGATACGTAGGCATAACTTAACAGTTATCGAACAAAAGTCTCTGTATATCCCCCCTCTTTCCAGCATCATTCTCTCAGCCTCATTATCATGAGCAATTCATCCTTGTTCTCACACTGACACTGTACATTTATACACATCACATTTCTTTACACTGACACCTGTACATTCCTTTCCAGCTATTTTATACACAGATTGCACTGACACTACCCCTTTAAAACACAAATCTTCTAAGCGTGGATCCCGTCGAGTACGACGGACAATCTGGGTGCTAATACCTTCCCAGGTTGTAACCAACCCCCTTTCTCAGTCTCTCTGGTTCGCAAACTGTCTTATCCATCTCTTTCTAGGCTTATGCAGCATTGCCTTTCCTCCGGGATAAAAATGCCTAGCTGGCGACTCTATTCATCTCCAGTGAGTTCACGGCTGTGTGTTCTCATTGTCCCTCTCGCCGACCGTTCGCGCTTGTACCTGGATGCAAATCTTTGGGAGCGACAGCCATTGCAGGAGGCATTCTAGTAACCACAGGAACTCTTTTAGAAGCAGGGACAGACTGGGGAACAGGAGCAGAGCAAGGAACAACTTCAAATGTTTGACACGGAGTTTCAACCATTTCACCCTCCATTTCTACATATTTGAAAGTATTCACATGGCTAACCATGTACTCTTCTTCACCATAGACAGTGACAATTTTGTTTTTCACCGGATATTTCAACTTCTGATGCAAGGTAGAAGTCACAGCACCTTCCCCATGGATCCAGGGGCGCCCAAGCAAACAACAATACGCAGGACGAATATCCATTATATAGAAAGTAGAGTTAAAGACTTGAGAGCCTACTTTGATTGAGAGGTCTACTTCTCCATGTACCACTCTTCTTGAACCATCAAAGGCCCTCACCACCACATCACTTGGTCTTAACACAACATCTTCAGGACTGAGCTTGTCCAGAACCTATTTAGGGAACCATTGTCCACCAGTACATGAGACAAAGTAGTGCCCCTACATTCAATGGAGATATGCAGAGCTCTATTATGGTTTCTCTTGGCAGGAGTCAGATCAGCATCAAAAAAGCCCAGACCATTATCACTAGTCAGGTGTGCAACAAAATTCTCAAATTGATCCACAAAAATTTCATTTGGCACATGAGCAGTCTTTAAGAACTTGATTAAGGCTTTAGCATGAGCCTCAGAACACAGCAGCAAAGATAACATGGAGATTTTGGAGGGAGTATGCCCCAACTGGTCAACAATATCATAATCACTTTTACGAATGATCTTCAATACTTCTTTCATCTGTTTAGAAAGGTTTTCAGCAGTTGGTGCCTCAGCTTGCACAGGTTCAATCATAGGACCTTTGCCCCGGGCATCAGTACTTGGCCCAGAATTAGAGGTATGAGTTGGAGTAACTGTACTTTTAGAGGTATCTAGAGGGGAGAAGATTCTTCCACTTCTGGTGATCTTACTAGATCCAACAATATTGTCAACATCAAGACTAATATCAGTAACAGGTGTATCAGTCAAAGGCTCTTGTTTGACACCATGGATATAAACATCCGAACCATAATTCCAGGGTATAGCTTTATCAGAAGTATAAGGAACTGGGCCAGGAGTGGTAATGATCATGGGAGCCACTCTAGCTTCAGCAACGGTCTTCATAGGGCCTTCAGTAGTAATCCTGACAGGACCTTTAGAGGTGATCCTGACAGGGCCTTTGGAGGTAATCTTCACTGGTACTTTATCAACCATAGCTACATCTTCCAGCTTCGTGCTTCAAGTCAGATGTTCACATATACTTTCAATAGAAGGAGTCCTCTCAAACAATATAGTGTAATTGTCCATGAGGTGTTGAATACCATCCTTCAACTTCCAGCAACTATCAGGTTTATAGGCACAGTAAAAACAGTCTTCATTGCAACCTGGAAAGAACCCATCCTGCATCAGCTTCTTCTTGATAATGGATAGAGGAGTAGTCACTTCTGCTACTGAGGAAACATAAGAAACTTCATCAATAGTATTAACAGTCTTCTTATGATTGGGAATAGGATCAGTGATCACATTTGGGGTCCCAGGAGGGTCAAATTCAATTTCCCCAGCTTCAATCATGTCTTGAATCTTGTTTTTCAACACCCAACAGTTGTTGGTGTCATGTCCCGGACTATTAGAATGATATGCACATCTTGCATTAGGATTGTACCGAGGAGAGGATGTATTAGGATTCTGAGGAGGATCCCTTAAAGTAATTAGATCCCCTTTCAACATGTGATGCAAGGCTTGGGCCAGTGACATGTTGATCTTGGTGAACTGTCTTCTAGGCTTCTGTTGATTGTTTTATTGTTGCTCTGGTGTTGTAGGGGCAGGATTGGAGATGTGAACTGCTCCCATAGATTGGTGACTCCTGTTACGACTATGTTGACCATACACAACATTATATTCCTTCTTTCCACTAGGGGGCTTCTTAGCAGTGCTTGATGAAGAGGCACCCACCTGTATCTTACCACTTCTTATCCCACTTTCCACATGTTCTCCAGTCATTATCAGCTCAGTGAAACCAGATGATGAGCTTCCAATAAGGTGACTATAAAAAGGACCACTCAGTGTACTCATAAACATATCCACCAGTTCCCTGTCAGTCAGAGGAGGTTGAACTCTGCCAGCTAGATCTCTCCATTTCTGGGCGTACTCTTTGAAACTCTCCTTAGCACCCATAGACATGCTTTGGAGCTGCATGCGAGTTGGTGCTAAATCAGCATTATACTGGTATTGCCTATAGAAGGCCTCAGTAAGATCATTCCAATCACGAATATTAACACTTTCAAGTTGATAATACCACTTCAATTGAGCTCCAGATAAATTCTCTTAGAAGAAATGAATCCACGGTTTCTTATCAGCAGTATGTGGTTGAATCCTCCGGACATAGGATCTCAAATGCAGTGTAGGACATGAAACACCATCATACACCACAAAAACAGGAACCTTGAAGCCAATAGGTATAACCACTCCAAAAACTAAACTCAAATCTTCAAAATCAAGCCCAGGATATTTTTGTAGTTCCATAGCGTTCATTCTGTCTACCAACATCTTGTACTTCTCCTCACTAGCAGGATCATGATAATAGTTTGCCTCAGAATCAGAATCTTCCACAGTATCATGGAAACTACCTCCCTCTTTCTCAGAATTTTCAGACTCAAAATCCTCAACCTCTTCTTTTGTCTTGATAAGACCTCTGAATCTTCTACCCAGGTTGATGAGGCCCCCTAATTTTCTAGTTTTCTTCTTCTTCTTAGCCAACAGTGCCTTCAGCTCATCTTGTCCCTTGGACAAGTTCAGAATTAGCTCTTGAAATTGTGCATTCTGAGCCTGGAGATCCTTGACAGTTTGTTTGAGAGCCATTTCTGCTGAAATAAACAGCGAGAAGATAAGATATTTTTTCATAAGAAACCTGTGATGCAATGATATGGTATGTAAATGCATATGCAATGTTTTCAAGGACCGCAGGATTTAAATTTGTTTAAACAACCAGAAAGTAAACTTTTATTAGTAACCAATAAACTTGTTTGCCTCTTGGGCTTACAACAAAATGAAATAAATATAAAGATGGGGTTTTAAGTCTCCCATGGACGTTTCCTATTTGTGTTGAGGTATGTGTTGAGATTCCGCTCTTCGTGAAGTTGTCTTGTCAGCTCCAAGATTCTTTCTTGACTAGCTTTGAAATGAGTCTCAAAAGTATCCCTTTGCTCCTTCAACTGGATCCAGGACCTTTGCAACTCTTCCATGTCAGTGGGCATGTCTGGATGAAGGATGATATAAGGAGTATCTCCTTCAGCAACAGGCTCCATGGTAACTGGCAGGATAGCAGGATATGGCATCATGAGAGTCTGAGCACGTGCTCGTACCCATATGAGGTAAGGTTCCATAGGAATGGAGTACTTTGGTTCCAGAGTCTTGCTGTCAACCTTGTTCACTTTTCCCCAAGCTCGTATGAACCTTTGACGGTAACCTTGCAGATCGTTGTCGTAGTCGAACACAATACCCTGAATAAGCATGTCGTGAGGACCATCACTCCGAGCATAACCAAACTGACGTAGAGCTAAAGAAGGATTGTAAGTAATGCCCCCTCTTATGCCAAGAAGTGGCACATCAGGGAACTCCCTACAACGGTCAATGATAGTAACATTCTCCATGGATCTAGAGCACCAATAAATATCTGAATGAGAAAGTGACATGATCCTCTTAGACCAACTGAACCCTTGTTCATTCTTCATCACTGATCGAGGAAGGTGAGAAATAAACCACCTGGACAATAGAGGTATGCAACATATCAGAGTTCCTCGCGCTTTCGTAGTACGGGTATGTAGAGAGTGTAAGATGTCTCCAAGTAATGTAGGCACTGGATTGCGAGTCAGAAATATGTTGATGGCGTGTATGTCTATGAACTGGTCTGGATTAGGGAACAACACTAAGCCATAAATCAACAGGGCTAAGATCTCCTCAAAAGCATCATAACTCATAGCCTTCAGGAACACTTGAGCTTTCTCCATCAATACCTTAGCAAGGATACCCTTAACTCCACTTCTTGTTTCTAGGACAATGTCTGATTTCTTCAAATGTAAGGCTGGAACAATGACTTCAGGTTTAGGCTCTTTTTCTAAGCCTGTGAAGAGTTTCTGATCAAGGATAGGTATACCTAGTAGTTTGGAGAACTCTTCCATTGTAGGAACCAGCTGATAGTCGGGGAATGTGAAGCAATGATGTTTAGGATCAAAGAACTGAAATAGGACACTCATCACGTCTTCATTGAACCCTGAAGTGACTAGATCCAGTAGGTGACCATGCCTCTTGATGAATTGGGAGTTTTCAGATACTTGAGAGACTAATTCCTTAAGCTTAGAAGGTATCCCTACAAAGTTGATCCGGATAGTATTCCTACGAGCAGAAGCCATGACTTGAAACAAAGAACAAAGATAAATCCTTTGGTCCTTGAAATGGTTAGTGAAAATGCTATGCTTATGATGCATGATGATGCTATGATGTTATGCTCAATCAAAAACATGTGGCACACACAAACAAGTCACACAATAGCCCTAGGTTTGAAGGATTGCATGAGGTTTAAAGGTAAGTACCCTCCCCTGAAATTTAGTTGGTTCATCCTGTCCTACAAAAGTAACCGGGTTCTAAGGGATCTCAATATCACTGATCCTTCTCAAGGGTGGTTGTTCAGTAGGCAACTTACTTGCCAACCAAAACCCTCCAAGTTTAGGATCTCAATGAGCGTAGCATCGAGTATCAACCAACTTCAGTCTTCACCAAAGCCGGTTATCTAACTACTTTCTAAAGGCCAAGATGGGATGACTAAGGTTCTAAAAGTCAGTTAGTGTATTGACAACATATGGTAGCCTCATATTATCCTCAACTTACTTAAGGAACGTAAGCACCAACCAAGAAGTCACACTAACTATGGCCACCAGAACAACCATATCGGTATACGCCGTACAATTTCCTTGGTCTATTGCCATTTACCTAAGGTACACTAGATCCGGGTTGGGATCTTTCACACATAAATCCCAGCAAATAATATAAAGCAAACAAGGCAAACAATTTAAGTGATCTAATTCCTAAGGGTACCCCTCTTTTACTTAGTAACTCCCTAGCAGAGTCTCCAGTTCTGTAACACGGTGGGAGAACTGACTTTCTATAAATGTTGTGGATAGCAAGAGTCGCCACCGACTTTTATTTTATCCAAAAGGAAAGGACATGAAAGAAAATGAAAGACTTATTTTAAAAGACTTGAGTTCGGGGGGTAGGTTATATAAAGGGAAGGTGTTAGCACCCTTTATATCTATGGTTATCCATGGGCTCTTAGTTACTTAGCTCACTTTGTTTGTTTGCAAGAGTGTAGTGTGTGATTAGAAAAATTTCTTTAAGTACTTGGTAATGACCCTCGTATGGGTGTATACAAAGCCTAATTTAGAAATTGTGAGGTGTAAAAGTAATTTTGAAAAGTGTGAGCAAGTACCTATGAGGTACTTACCCTAGATTAAGTCTTTCATGTTCTCGTATATTCTTTTAATGGTAAGACTAGCCCTATTATTAAGGAATAGGTAGTCATTACCTTGGATGTTAAGGGACAAACGTAGGGTCATCGTATGGTCATAGAAGGCAATAGGTAAGGGTGTCTTTAGCAATTCATAGGGACTATCATCATTTATTCGAAGGGACAAAATCATTATTCCGTAGGCAACCTCGAAGGGACTTGATCTTTAAACTGTAGGGACTTGATGATTTTTATGAAGGGACTTTGCTTAAGACACCCCTATATTCGAGGGACTTGACCCTATTTAAGGCAACCAAGAGGGGTAACTTAGGAAGTGCAAGATGGCGATCAAAGATCGACTTATGTGTGTGAGTGTTTATATTCAAGTATTTATCTTATTTAAATTAATTCTCTAAGTTCAATTTAATCAGATATAAGTTATGCACACCCTAAGGTTACTAACCATACAGTAAAATATTTACAAAATAAAATAAAGATGAAAAAATAAACCTACACATATTACATGGCTTTAGCAATTACATAATAATAAAAAGGGATAAATATACAAAATCCCCCTGTCATTAGGGCGTGATTTGGTTTTCCCCCTTTAAGTTTTTTTTTAATAGAGACCCCCTCATAAAATCAAAAATCAGATTTTACTGCCCCCTGTTACCCTCAATGATGACTGGGTTGCTGACTGTACTTCATTGAGGGTAATAGGGGGCGGTAAAATCTGATTTTTGATTTTATGAGGGGGTTTTTATTAAAAAAAATTAAAGCTGATAAATTAACTTAAATATGTTTTTAGAATAATAAATACTATTTTCACATTTCTTATAAAAATAATATTTTTTTATCAAAATTATATTTATTAGTAATAAATTAACTTAAATATGTTTTTAGAATAATAATTTTTTCTCTCATAAAATAAATTGTTTTTATTAAGAAAATTATAAGTCTAATTTATTTTATGAGAGAAAAAATAATTATTCTAAAAACATATTTAACAAATGCATTTGATCATTTCATGAGATTTATTAAAAAGTGTTTAAACTAACTAAATAGTAGCATTGTAATGTTTTTTAATATATACTCTCTTTAGTCATTATTATAAATACAAAAATATTTATAAATCCATTGAATAATTTATATATTTAATTTTTATATAAATTAGATATATTAATTGTAATAAATATTATAAGATTTTTTTTAATAATTGTGACTGAGTGGAGTAAACATATTATTCTCTAAGAAAAAATGAAATCCCAAGATTTAGTATTTCCATTTAAATTAAAATTAATATCTTTTTCATTGAATTTTTAAACAAAAAATTTAAATTAAATCTTTTTATTTTAAGAAAGTCAAATCAAATATTTATAATACGTTTAATATATATATATATATATATATATATATATATATATATATATATATATATATATATATATATATATATATATATATATATATATATATATATATATATATATATATATATATATATATATATATATATATATATATATAATCAGGATAAAATGCATAGATTAAATTTAAAAATACGTTAAATACGCCAAAAATGCAAGTTTTTATTGTTTTTAAAAAATTAATATGTATTTGGAAATTTAATATCTTAATTACACTTGTTTTCAACCAAATCATGATATTTAGTCACTATTTTTAAATTATTTTATTTAGTATTAAATCACTATTTTAAAACTAACCTATAATTTAAAACTAAATTATAATTATTTATGCTACAGTATATAACTTAATTATTTTTTAACATTTTAACTAAATTAATACTTCTTTTTAATGTTTTAAACTAAATATATTATTAATAATTACAGTATATTAATTTAGTATAAACTATTTAATATTTATAGTATTCAAATTATACTACAGTATATATTAATTATTTACTACAATAACTAGTCAAATTATTTACTACAATATTCAAATTATTCATTATAGTATTCAAATTATATAAACTATATAATTATACAAATTAGTTACTATAATAGTCAACTTATTTACTACAGTATTCAAATTATTCATTATAATAGTCGAATTATTAACTACAGTGTATATTAATTATTTACTATAATAACTATATAAATTATACAAATTATATATACAAATACTATAAACTATTCAAATTATATAAACTATTCAAATTATATATAAATTATACAAATTACTACAGTATATACAAATTATATAAAATATTCAAAATATATAAACTATTCTAATTATTAAAACTATAGTTAAATATATTAATTTAATTAAACTAAATAAATATCATTTTTTTAGATTAGTATAGTATTAACGTTAAAATAAACTACTAAACTAAATACTAAATTCTAATATTAAAATAATTTATTTATTTAAGTTAATTTATCAGCTTTAATTTTTTTTAATAAAAACCCCCTCATAAAATCAAAAATCAGATTTTACTGCCCCCTATTACCCTCAATGAAGTACAGTCAGCAACCCAGTCATCATTGAGGGTAACAGGGGCGGTAAAATCTGATTTTTGATTTTATGAGGGGGTCTCCATTAAAAAAAAACTTAAAGGGGGGAAAACCAAATCACGCCCTAATGACAGGGGGTTTTGTATATTTATCCCTAATAAAAATAATAATGATAATAATAAATATAATAAGAATAATAAATAAACAATAATAAAATATTAGTATTAATAAAATAATAATAATAATGGTTAGAATAATAAATAAGAAAAATAAAAATTTAGAAGAAAGATTATTTTTTTAAGTTAAATAAATATTAGAAATTTTTAGAAGTTAATATAATAAATATAATAAATTTAATGATAATAAACAAAATAATAAATTATTTACCTATTAATAAAAATTAAGATTAATAATTAGGGTTTAGAAAAATTAAGTTAATTTTTAAGGTTAGAAGAAAAATTAGGGTTAGTATTTAAATTATAAAAAATTAGGGTTTTTAATTATAATTAAAGTACATTATTTATTTATTTACAAAATCTATAATAATTATATATAAACATATTATAAAATTAATACAAATAATTAACATGTAAGAAAATAATTTATGAGTTTTTTAGAAAATATAAATTTTTATGAAAATATTATTAGTTATTATTTTAGAAATTATTTCAATTATATTAGTTTAAATTAAAAATAAGAAAATAGTTAAAATAAGGAAAATATGAGAAAAAGTCCTAAAAAGATAGGACCTGAGATTTGAACCCAGGTCCTTTACCTGAACAACAACAGTCAAAACCAGCTGAGCCAGCATGCGCTGGTGTAGGCTACGTACAATGCAATCATCATATTGTAAAACCTGCAAAATAAATGAAATTAAAACAAAATGGCCTGCGGCCAGATTCGAACCCAGGACCATCACAACAACAACCAAACACTCCAACCACTAAGCCACATGGGGCGCATCAGCAAACTAATCAACAAATAATGATAATATATTTAGTCAGCTGGATAATGGAAAAATTAAGCAAAATATGTTGTCACCAAGGATCGAACACAGGTCACAGCCATAACACGCACACGCCTTCACCACTGGGCCAAGCAACATCTATTGAAATAATATGAAAACAATTCAATAAAATATTAAACTCAAATTTGAAATCCAGCCTTGGCGCCAACTGACTTCATCTTCTTCCTATTTCCTGCGAAAACACCTGCAAATTCATCCACAAATTTTCCTGCGAATTTTGAATTTCAAGAACCTGCGAAAACTGGATCTTTCATAATACGCAAAATTTCATCAAATTGATCACATGGACATGATCCACACATCATACACAATTCATTGATGTCATTAGAATTTATTTATATTGGTTTAATTAAGAAACCCTAAACGACCACCATAAACCCTAACAATGGTGGTTTTCGATTCAGGTCATGGTTCTTCAATCTTTTTGCCCAGAAACAATCTAAACATCATTGCTAACAAGAATATATGGTTAGAATTCATCAACAACACACAAACAATCAAAATCGAATAAAATAAAAACATGAACAAGCGTGGTTCGGTTTATGCAATTAGTGATGATTTGGATGCTGCAAATGATTCAAATAGATTCAATGATCATCCAGGAATGTATTGCAACCTTCAAAACTTCTTGATATGACCTGCAATTAAAAATCCTAATGTGACTTTTTGTGTGAAATTTTGAATTTGAATGGTGTTCTTGGAGGCTCTGAAAATCCCCCCTTGAGCTTGCAGCTTCTTTGTGAACTTATAGTGATCTGAATTAGGTCAAAACTTTGTGGATTTGTGGGCTTTCTTGAATAACTTGAGTGTGAAGAAATCTCATGATTAAAATATGTGAAAAATCAAATCTTTGTATGTCAATCTGGTCTAGCACGAATTTGAATCAGATCAATCATCTCTAAATAATGTTTATGACCTTCTAGAACAAAAATCAAATTTAAATATTGAGTTTTCATATTTTATTTTAATTTAAATTGATTTTTAATGAATAAAATCGAAATAAATAAAAAATAAACTATAAAAATCTGAATAAATGATATTTGATTCGTGCATGATGTCACGGTAGAGATTGGATCATAAAAATGCAAGCCCATGTGAAAAGAATTGGTTCTAGACCCCATTTGCTCAATAAACCTCTCAAAAATTTCCCAACTTTGCAAAGGCACAAATCCCTCAATTTTAAGTATATGAAGGTGTTCTTGGATATTTTGGAAAGCTTAGAGAGTCCTCTAAACAACCTCTTTGGTCTCATGTCCCTATCCTTTACCATTTTCAAATTATGCCCTTTGGAAGATGTTAACTTTTTGTTGACTTTTAAAATGACCTATAATGTCTTAGCTCATACCTTCCAAATGAAGCATTTTTGGGCTTGGCTTGTGAGTCACAAAGTTGTAGAGAATTCAATTTACTTCAAAATGAGCTTTGTATGGAAAAAATTTGATGAAGCATGTAAAAGTTATGGCTGGTCAAAGTTCAGTTGACTTTTCTTGTGAAAACCCTAATTTAGAAACTCCTGATTCTTGATGATCTGAAACTTCCTTGATGAATCATGATAAAACCTTGATCAAATGATGAATTTTACTTCATATACTTGATGTTGGCAAAAAATCATGAAGTTTGACTTTGGTTTGACCACAGTTGACCTCAGTTTGACTTTTTAACTGCTTTGACTTATTTTTGTATATTTGATCATCTGACTGAGCAAACCTTTTGGGAAAGTCTTGAAACTTGAAATAAGGATTTTTGAGGACATATATGATGTTATGAAGCTCACTTGAAGCCTTGGAAATCCATTTAGCCTGATGAAATCCAAAACCCTAGTTTATGATGCATTGCTTAGGAGGATGCATTGTCTGAGGGGATTGTCAAACTTTCTGACTAATTGTGAACCTTGTGAACCTCTTGGGACACCTTGTGAACCTCTTGGGATACCTTAGTACACAATGTCTTGTCTAGGTGAGGGCAAAGTTTAGGGTGCAACAAATACCTTTACGATTTCAAGGACTAAAATGTTGATTTAGTATATATTTTGTTGAGCATGGTATGCTTGGTCCTTGATGTTGATGAAGAAGAATGATATTGAAGCTCGATGAAGTCGTGATGTGAAGAGAGATGGAAAGAGTAGAAGGGCGTGAATCTGATTAAATCTCGGAGAGAACTTTCGTCGTCCTGAACCTTTTTTTTCCTTCTACTGATATATCATTCCATTAAAAAAATTATAGAAAAAATATGTTGGAAATTTTTGTTATTTTTATGGACTTATTTTTTTGTAAAATATGTTACAATATCCCATTATATGTATCCATGTCTCACAAGCATGCCTCAAATAAATTTTATTTTCTTCAATAGCAGCAACTCTCAATTTATTTTCCTGTTTATTTTTGCTAATGGACTATGGTAAATAAAAAATGGCCATTGGCCCAAAAGAGAATTTGGTAATACTATTACACCCTCCGAATTTGATGATATGTATTGGCCTCGTAAATGTAGACAAACACTTTGCAATTACCTCATGGCAAACTTGGGAATAAATAATTTAACACAAGATCCATGAAATCTCGTACTAGGAATTATGTCTTGAAAAATCGGAGTGAAAATGAACTTATATTGGACTTTAAATGATTCGCATGAACTGATTTTCCAATTTAAATCCACTTTTAAACGATGAATCTAAGCACACGCCGGAAATATTTGACACCATAAAACATCCGCAAACCAACCCCTTTTTGAACAATGTTGACTTCTTGGTTGTCCTCGAGAACTTTCTTATCATTTAACATCATGCTCGATCATGAAACCTCAATCTTTAACAAACAATGCAAGAAGCAAACGTCAATTGAACTCACTTGAAACTTTCTCTGATTTTGAATCAATATCAAGGAAAATAAATCCCAAAATGAACCCAATCCGCAAAGGGGAAAGACACCCTAAGGCATTATGAAACCCTGAGCACTCGATGCAATTGAGGAATCTGGAAGAATATGGCTTTGATATTCGATGAGCCTTGATAAGAAAATTCCAATATTAATAGGAGTTCAATCCTTTGTCTCAACCTTAAGTGCAACAATAAGGTAGATTACCTCGAAATGAGAAAGTTCTAGTCAAAAGAAAAACCTTAATCACATGCCTTAAACGCCAATGAAATGCATGATTATGAAGTTAATAACCTAATAGATAATGCAGATGAATGCAAAGCATAAAGCCAACTAGGGGGCAATAAATATGAGGGCAAATTTTTAGGTATTACAAAGTGAACTAGAGTTAATAGAATGATGAATTAGAGTGACCCTAATGGTTGTGTGTTGATATATGGATGTTATTTGATCATCTTGATGCAATTTTGATTATAGAATGACTGATTTTTGGGGTTTAGGACACAAAATCGCAGCAGGAAGTGGTTTAGGAAGAAAGGGGTTTTTTGTCGCAGGCTGACACAGGCCATGTCATGTGACACGGGTGGCCGTGTCAGCCTCTGGTTGAGCAAAACAATTTTTTTTGTTACAGTGGACCTGACACGGGTCGTGTCAAGTGACACGGGTGACCGTGTCAGACCACTGTGTTTTGGCCTTTGGTTGAGTTTTGGGAACCTTGGATGTGGACCTTTGACACGGGCCGTGTCAGGTGACACATGAGCCTGTGTCAGCCCCCTGTTTTTGTGAATTTTGATGATTTTGCTGATCCGTAATGATTTTATAATTGATATTATTAATAGAGAAGCTATACACATAATGTAGGGGTCGATAGTATAAGTTGATCCTAAACATGGGGAATATGTTTATTAGCTGATTATTGATGTGATAAGATATATATGTATGATTGTTGATGGTTTATGATTATATGTAACATGTTGTTGTTGTGTTGTGATGACTAAAGTAGATGAATGTTATTATACGCTAAAATATGCATGATGTTGATAATAGCTAGTTGTTGTGAATTGTGGGAGGTGATTGTTGTATGCATGTATGTATGTCATGAGTGTTGAGTGACATGTTGCATAGTGAATAACATACCAAGGTGGGGTATGTCGTTGTTGATATGTTGGTACGGTCATGAAATATGGATCGTACGTGGCCATGAAATAGGGGCCGAGGGTGTGACCATGAAATAGGGGACATACTGGACCATGAAAGAGGGGTCGAGAGTTTCGATGGGAACTGGGTCTTGAAATAGAGATTGGAGTTGGTACCGCATGCATAGAGTCAAGTCTTGTTGCATAATGATTGTTGTTGTGAGTATGATGTTGATGATGTGTATTACATTGTTATATATATGATGTGGTGGTATATTGTTGTTGAGGAATGTTGTTTTATTTTCGATACTTCCAATCCTTATTATACTATCCTTTATGATGTAAGAATCTCGCCCCCTTCTGTTTAAATGTTATCCCGTTGTGGGTAACGTACAGGTGAGCATGATGAGTCCAGTGGTGGTCAGTGAAGTCAGTGTGTTTCGCGTTGTTAGGATGTCAGCTCTGATACGTAACTTTGGGGGTGTCGGGACGATCTTGTTCCGTCTAATTTATTTAAGTAACCTTTTGTAATCGTTTTAAAGACTAGAATTTCTTTCATAGTATTTTCTGCTGCATGTTAAACAATTTAATTTGAAAACGTATCGTCGAGCTAATTATGATGTTTAGTTGAATTGTGACACTCAAATATTTTATTGAAAGTTATACTCTGATTTTTTTTATGATTATTTATGTGGGATAATTTTGGGTGTTACAAATAACGAGGCGGTTTACAAAGTGGAACACGTGGGAGAAATGTTCTTCATGTGTCCCAATGTATTAGGCCTTGGGGTTGTGCCTGACATATACTGCATTGACCCAGTCCAGAACAATATACATGGTTAAATTTCCATGTATTCATTTTTTTAAGATTGGGGTGGAGAACATAAACTTCTTTGACTCTAATAAAAAATGATTTTAATAGAGACAAATATTTAATATGTTTACTATTGAACTACCAATATTGAGGGCAAATCCTTACGTGATGTGAAGTTGAAATTATTAAATTAAAAATATTGGTAAACACAATTGTCTGTAGTCATCAAATTACTAATCTAATACTATTAATAATAAATAAATATTTAATGGATGAAAATGGAGAAATAGACTCCTTATATCTAAAATTTCATGGTAGAATATAGTTCTTACTTAAAAAAAATAATTAACTACTGACAGATGAGAAGGTTTGAACATACTCTACAATCCTCACACGTGAGAAATCAAGTGTAAGAAATGAGATAAATCAAGTGTAAGAAGTGAGAGAAAATTGGAGATAATTTTATTTATTTATATTGATAAGCTATTAAGAGATTTAGGGAATTAAGATGATTTTCTATGAGTCATTGAAATGAATGGACTTTTCAGAAATAGACGGTTAACTAAAGAGACATCAATAAATAAGTAACACATTAAATATTTGTGGGAGAATACAAACACAATATAATATATTTATAACCGAAAGATAGTATTCATATAAATTTATTCTTTGAAATTAGTTGATAAATATTGTAGTTAAGTTTTATAATTATAATGATAACATATAACTTACATATAAATTTATATTCAGTGACACAATATATTTTCATAAAAAAATTCATAAATAGTTTAATTTTTATTATAATCTATTTAAATGAACATTATTATTATAATTATTATTATTGTTATTTTTATTATATTAATTTATATTTAAAATTAGAATATGAATATGAATAATGTTATTATTATTATTATTATTATTATTATTATTATTATTATTATTATTATTATTATTATTTGTAACTCATAACTCAATTATCATACATAAAATTAATAATAATGATTAAGATATTTATTATCATTTGTTTATTTAATTATTATTCATTATGATACATAAAAAAAATCATTTGATAAACCAATTTTGAAAAATAATTCTAAAGTTAAAAATTAAATTTGTTAGTTTGAATTCTAAAAATTATTTTATTAACTTATATAATTGAAAAATAGTTTTATTATATTTAATAATTAAATATTAAATTATATAAAATAAAATATATGATTTAGTCACTAAATAAAATCCAGACAAAATCTTCTTATAATTTTTATACACTAAGTAAAAAATATTTTTATCATAATTAGACATTAAAATAATTTTTATATGTGTGATAAGTGATTCATATTTTTTATTTTATTTTATTGACACAATGATTTGTATTAATTATTTTTAAATACTAAGTAATTAAAATTTTATTTAAAAAATATGAAAATGTAGTAAATAATTTTATTCTTACTTTATTTCTTTCAATAAAAATACAATAGAATACATTTATAACTGAAAGATAGTATTGATATATATTTATTATTTGAAATTAGTTGATAAATATTATAGTTAAGTTTTATAATTATAATGGTAACATGTATCTGACATTTAAATTTATATTTAGTGTCACAATATTATTTTCATAAATAAATTGATAAATAGTATAATTTTTATTATAATCTATTTAAAAGAACATTATTATTATTACAATAATAATAATTATTGTTATTTTTATTATATTAATTTATATTTAAAATTGGAATATGAATATGAAAAATGTTATTATCATTATTATTATTATTATTTGTAACTCATAACCAAGTTATCATACAAAAATTAATAATAACGATTAGGATATTTATTACCATTTAATTATATAATTATTATTACTTACGATACATAAAAAATCAATTGATAAACTAATTTTGGAAAATAATTCTAAAGTTAAAAATAAATTTGTTAATTTGAATTCTAATAATTATTTTATTAACTTATATAATTGAAAAATAGTTTTATTATATTTAATAATTAAATTTTAAATTGTATAAAATAAAATATATGATTTAATCACTAAATAAAATCGAGACAAATCTTCTTATAATTTTTATACACTAAGTTAAAAATATTTTTATCATAATTAATTATTAAATAATTTTTATATTTGTGATATGTGATTCAATTTTTTATTTTTTATTTTATTTTATTTTATTTTATTGACACAATGATTTGTATTAATTATTTTTAAATACTAAGTAATTAAAATTTTATATAAAATATATGAAGAATGTAGTAAACAATTTTATTCTTACTTTATTTCTTTTATTTTAAATTTTTTCTCTGTAATAATTGTTAATGTGTTTATTTTTTTTTAATATTATTTATAATTTTAGTGATTATTGAAACATAATTTATTTTTATTTTTTACTTCTTAAATTAAAAGTTAAAAGAATGAAGAGTTTTATAAAAAAAAAATAATTATATCAATTTTATTTTATTAAATAAATACCCTTTATAACTGGAATAGGAATAAATACTTTTATGTGTTTTATTTTATTAATTTATAATTGAAAATGAAATAGAAATATGAACAATATTATATCATTGTTATTAATATCTATTAATAGTAGGGATGACAGGTAGACTCAAACCCGTGGGATCCATCCGCACCCGAACCCGAGTCAATGAGTGAAAATCCAATTTGATTGGATTTGAGTTCGGGTTCGGGTACCACCCGATATTTCGGGTGCGAGTTTGGGTATTGTGAAACCCACACCCGAAACCCGAAACTATATCCGCTTAGA
The DNA here is from genome assembly GCA_963966055.1 of Lathyrus aphaca. Classification (NCBI taxonomy): domain Eukaryota; kingdom Viridiplantae; phylum Streptophyta; class Magnoliopsida; order Fabales; family Fabaceae; genus Lathyrus; species Lathyrus aphaca. The sequence continues at coordinate 295,847,936 of OZ014519.1, read as the reverse complement.
CTTTAATTCTAATTTTAATTATAGACTGTAGAATTTAATTATAATTATAATGTTAAGATGTTGAAAACCTTAATTTTAATTATAATTAGGGGTGTGCAAAATATCTGGTTGTGTGCAAAATTTTAATTGAAATCTTATTTTGTAAGCAACAATATTTTAGTAGTAAATATAACATATACTCCTTCTTATAATTAACTAAGTACTAAATCATATATATATATATATATATATATATATATATATATATATATATATATATATATATATATATATATATATATATATATATATATTGTAAACAACAATATTTTAGTAGTAAATATAACTTATACTCCTTCTTATAATTAACGTTCGGGTGAAAAAATCCGAACCCAACGAGTGTGGGCGCAGGTGTTATTTTTCATCCGAATAGTCTTTGGGTTCGGGTGTTGATTTCGGATGTGAGTTTGGTAGTGTAAAACCCGCACCCGACCGACCCATTGTCATCCCTAACTAATAGAATATAATATTGGAAATTCTAAGAATAATAAATTTTTATTTATTTAAATAATATTGAAAACTCTAAGAGATTGACACATCAACATTAGGGTTAGGGTTGTGACCAAGGTAGTAATCATGACAACCTTAGATTTGGATTAAGTAGAAGTAGATTGACTTGATTGCAATTTTAGTCCCCCTATTATTTTTTTTCGGTTTTGGTCCATCCATTTTTAAATCCAGATTTTTAGTCCTTTAAGTTTGATTTTATTTTATGTAGGGATGACAATTTGGCCCATCCCCAGTGGATACCGACAAAAATACCCACAATGTATAGAGTAAACCCCCGCAATAATGGGTACAAGCACATATTCAAATAATTATCCACTTAAATAGGCGGGGATGAGTGCGGGGATGGGCACCTTAGTACCCACCCCACCCCATATCTGCACAATATATATTTATATATTTTAATTTATATTATTATATAAATAAATGTCTATCAATTTTTAAAAATACATCAATTTCAAACTACTACATATTTAATATAAGTGATCATTAATTTCATAATTCAACAATAAATTTTCTTATATTCTTTTTAGTGTTTCTAATAACTTAAAATAATTTGAAATTTTACACTTGATATATTTATTTTTATTAAAAATGCGGGTAACGTGTACGAGTACATACACTTACATACCCATAGGGTACGAGTACGCATGAGAACTTGTATTATAATACCTTATCCATTGCCATCCCTAGTTTTACGAGGATTTTAGTCCCAATTCAATATGATTCCAGTCTGATGCCAAATTTTAATGACATGGAACTTAGATTGACGACATGTCAATGCCAATTCAATAATTATATATTTAAATATTATAATTCTTTTTTATTGTTTTTCATTTATTTTTTCTTAATATTCTAAATAACATCAGATCTATTGTTTTTCGTTTCTGCAATATGTTTTGTGAGTAAATCACCCCTTCTCTATGCATCTTTCCCCAACCTTAGATTTTACCTCCCAACAAAAAATCCCAAATTTCATCCCTCAAGCCCCATTCTCCAATCTCACTTCAAAATTCCCTCACAAAATCATGCTTTTTACTCGTATCAAATGCTACCCGTTTTTTTGTCTCCATTGATGATTTCTTCAACCGATATCCCTTTAGCGTCAGACGCTACCCATTTTTTGTCTCCATTGATGATGTTGAAGAAGGGATATGTGCCGGTTGAAATTAATGAAGGGAAAGAAAATGAGTTTTTGAAGAAAGTTTTGGAGAAATTGGAGGTTGAGATTAATGAAGGGAATGAATATTGTTGTGTTTATTTTGGATAGGTAAAATAAGCAGAAAAATAGAGAAATAAAGTTCTTTTGCAGTGATTTTAAAGCAATATGCATCTTGTTGAAATTAAAATTTGTGTTTTCTTTGAACATATAGTATAAAAATCACTGCATTGGATAGACGAATTTGTAAAGCAATGAGTTTGTGAATGAGAAGAAGGCGCTCAGTTTGAAGGAAGAACAAGAAGATGAATTAGGGTTTTAATATTACAACGATGCTAGACTCTAATTAAAATATTTAAATAAAAAACAAAAATGAAAAACAATAAAAAAAAATTATAATATTTAAATATATAATTATTGAGTTGAATGTGGCCAATTTGAATGTCATGACATTAAAATTTGACATCATATTAAATAAGGAACTAATAATCTCGTAAAACCAAACTTAAGAGACTAAAAACGCGCAAACCAAGCAGATTTTTCATTACCGTCATATCCTTATTTGTGATTCCAACTGTATAAAAGGACAAACATGTAGTTTCACCTCACTCACGCCTACACCACTGATGCAAATACACAACGCATAGCCACGTCAATTTAAATTACCAAAATAACCTCACCACCTTCACTATACAAATCCAAAATCCCCAAATTCCCCATATTACCCTCTTCTCTTCTGTTACAGCTAAAAACAATCACGCAGAGCAAAAGATCTTGATCGACTTCAAAAATCACCACCACAAACCACACTACTGGATATTTCATAAGGCAATGCCTTGCTCTTCATCGACTCCAACTTCGACTGGTAGCGATAGCAGCAACAGCAATAATAGATTCAACAACGAGAAGAAGAATAGGGAAAATGATGGTTCTTCTCTCCGCGATTTCAAATTGAACGAATCTACCTTTTTAGCTTCACTCATGCCGAAGAAAGAAATCGGAGTAGATCGCTTCCTTGATTCTCACCCTAATTACGATGGTCGTGGTGCTCTCATCGCTATTTTCGGTACTTTTACTACTCAGTTGACTCTCATTTCATTACTCTTTCTTTCTCGATTTTATTTTTAGGTTGCTAAATTTTTCGTCAAGAATTTTGAGATGTAAAATTAATCTCAATTATGCAAAGGTTTAGTGTGTGTGAATTCATAGTTTGATTTTGAATTTGTAGGAGTGTATACATTAACAATATTCCAAAATGATCTCTGAAATTGTAAAATGTTAATCTGATAAGTCCCTTTCTGAAATTGTATAGTGTTAATATGGTAAGTTCCTTTGTTGTGTTGACATTAAGTTGGTAGTGTTTGTGTGCATGCATTTTTGATCAAGTGAACAATATCAAAAATGCATTCTATTATAATAGATTTAGTTTGGATAATCAACTTATTGTAGCTTAAAGCATAAGTGCTTATGAGTAGGCTCACACAAGCTATTAATTATAACAAAGATGAAATAAATTTAAATTGTTTTTATATATGTTATAAGTTGTCTTCATTAGCTAGCTATTTTGAAGAATTTACAAAATTAGTTCAAAATAATTTATAAAAAATGTCATAAGCTGTTTTGATTAAATCTACCAAACATTGTCACAAAACTTATGGCAGTAGATAAGCTTAAATAAGCCTATCCAAACATACCCTTAGACATAACTTGATTAGCACTTTACAATTCTAAGGATCATTTTGGAATATTAACTATTTAGTATTTAGTAGATTTGGTTGATATGGTCCTATAGATTCATGGAGCAAATTGAGTATTTACTTCATATTATGTTATATACCCTCTCCGTTTCAAAATGACTGTCATATAAGGTTTTTGCACACATATTAAGGAATATAATAATGTTGTCATAAAATATTACACTTTTACTAAATTAACCTTATAGATGTATTGAAAGTAGTGTAGAGAGTAATAATTAAAGAACATAATTGAAAAAATAGAAATCATTTCTACATTGAAAAGTGAGAATAACATTCATTTTGAAACAAATTTTACTCGCTAAAACAATGTGATTTTGAAACGGAGGGAGGGAGTAATTGAGTTTTTGAAAAAGATGTTTTGGTTTCTTTAAAATTAATCTAAACGAAATAGGAATTTGGTCTTTGTTTGAAAATTAGTTGTGTTTGTTTTGCTTGAGTAAAGTTGATGGATTATGTGGATATGTTTTTGTGAATTTTAAAAATATGTTTGATTATGTGGATATGTTGTTAGGTTCTTTTATAATTTTATGTGGTTTCGGTTTAGATGTTAGGATAGAGAGTAGTCCAAAGAGTAGCAATGGATTTGAAGAGTGAGACCAATTGTATTGAGTTTGATAATTGACTGAAAACGGATTGGTTGTGCTACTGAAGTAAATGTAGTGCTTGTTTATCAGGAATGTTTGGGATTTTGTGCAGTGTTGAGATTCACATATTAGGGATTTGTTGCCCTCTTTATTTGGATTTATTCAGTTTTAGAGATGAATATGCGTGTGCTTGCGCGTCCCGAGTACTGCAAATCTGTAATATTGTCTGCATTTTTTGACTTCTTTTCTTTGTCTGGATCATTTTTCTTAACTGTTATTTTTCAAGGGAAGTTTTTTCATTCTCATCATTATTCTCTGTAGACTTTGGATCATTTATTAACGTTAATTTTGCAGATGCTTAATTGTGTAAAATTAGTTTATTTGCAGTTTTGGATGAGTGTCCATTTAATTTACTGCTAGTAAAGTGCTTTTTGGTGTAATAAAGATACTGCATGTACCCTAAAGTGTTTTGCTGCAGCTGTATTTGTTAAGTGGCTTACATTACATATTTATTCAATCATCGAATCTGGCATCTGCATGTATACAGATTCTGGCATAGACCCGGCTGTTGATGGATTACAGGTTACATCAGATGGAAAACCAAAAATTCTCGATGTCATTGATTGGTAAACAGAAAGCCACTTCAATTCATGTTGAATTTTAAGCGGATAATCCTTTTGAGTTGTATTGATTTCTAATAATAATACTATACATTTTCTTCAGTACGGGGAGTGGTGATATTGATACCTCAAAGGTCGTGAAAGCTGATGCAGATGGTTGTATTTGCGGGGCATCAGGTTAGTTCTAGGAAATACAAGTAGGCTGTAAATACAAATCATTGTAGTGAGACATTCTTTAATATTCTTAAAATTATGGTTGAACCTTATTCAACTCCACAAAGCTGTTTTGTAAGGTGTGGAATGCCTCCAACTTATAAATACCTTTTCAGGCCTATCAGTCAGTCTATCACATGATCCTTTGCGGGACTTTTAACAAATATATAGTCCAGTAAAAAAAAAAAATATATTGTAAATTGCTTGTATGGAGGTATTCTTTAAAGAAAACAGCATGTGCAGCTATTGATGACCTACCTCGTTTTCGGCTGAGTCTAGACAAACAATATTGTTATTCAAATAGCCCAAAGAAGAATGATTATACATTTCAGTAGAATTATATTTAAACTCTGAACAATGAGTGGAAATAATCTACAATTGTGTATGACATACCAACCAGAGAAGATATAGAAGAAAATTAATAATTGTCCTTTAAATTCAATAACAATGAACCAGTGTTCCATTTTTATTTTACAGAATCAGAATACAATAATTTTAAATACTTTGAAACTGATATTATTGTTTTTATTATTATTTTGAAACACCTGCCTTTTTCTATTGTTCCAAGGAAATTAATATCAGCAAACTTCTTCCAGACAGTTTAGTTATTTTTTATAAGAAAAATTTGTTTTAGGAAACACCAACCAAACAAACATACTCTAAAATTTTCTTCTTTCAATTTAGGGCCACTTTGGATTAGCGTATTGGAGCTTATCTACTAGCATAAGTTTTGTAACACTGTTTTGTAGTCCTTATCGAAAAAGCTTATGACATATTTCTTAAAATTTTTTTAGTTTATTTTTCTAAGTTCTCCAAGATAACTTACAAAAATAACTTATAGCATATATAAAAACAATTTAAATTTATTTTATCTTTTGCTATATAAATAGCTTATGCAATCTTATTCATAAGCGCTTATTTGGATAAGCACTTGTGCTATAAGCTGCAAATTAGTTGTTTATCCAAATAGGCGCTTAGTACTTGTATTATTTAATTTTTCTTTCTATTTTCCCTTTGAGTGTATTTTTGTTTCTTAGCTTGCACATATCTCCTTATTTTAGAGTTTGTTTCTTCCTTTTTCCCTTGTTGCTGATGAAACATTAATTACAGGGGCATCTTTGGTTATTAATACTTCATGGAAAAATCCTTCTGGTGAATGGCATGTGGGTTATAAATTGGTCTACGAGCTCTTTACAGAAGATTTGACCTCTCGTTTGAAGGTAGCATTATAGTTCTATGAAATATTTTAGTTCTCTTTAAGACTCTTACCTCTGGCTAATAGATTTAATTTGCGTTTTCTTCTCATAATTTTTCATTGGCAGAAAGAAAGAAAGAAAAACTGGGATGAGAAAAACCAGGAGGAAATTGCAAGAGCTGTAAAACAACTTGATGATTTTGATCAGGTTTCATTGTAAAATTTGATTGATTCTTAAATATTCCAGAATCGTTGAATCTCAAATTGCATATTATGCACTCATCATCTTTTTAATATTTTATACGTAGTAAGCACCAGATAATACAGGGGCAACCTGTTCACATGCTCTCTTTTTCTTATTGTAGTTTGTTAACTCATATCCTGTTGTATTTGCATGCATTAATAAATTTTGTTTTTGAGAAAGAAAGAAAATCCTCCGTTCGTATTTATACCTGCTGTATTTGTTGTATATTTTCTACATTCATTTTGGAAGTACTCATCCGAAGTAGTATTTTATACTCTCTTATGAGCAGAAGAGAGGAAAAGAAGAAAGAATAAAAAAATCGAATGGAGCCTATGAATATGAATGTTGTTGGAAAGGGGAAAATACAAGAGACATGTGATGGAATTTATATGCATTTGAGTTACACACCCGGAGAGAATATACATAGAAAGAGTCATAAATGCATGGATTTTTTTTACTTCATCACTTTTAAAAACTTAATTAGCAGATTAAGTTGCATGTATTACTCCTAATTTTAAATACCATCACACCTTCTATATTTGACTAGTTGTTTTGTTTGCATCTTATTGTATTTGCATCTTCTTATTCCATATAACTCAAAGTATCATGCATTTTCTAGCAACACACCAAGGTTGAGGATGGAAAACTTAAGAGGGTTCGTGAAGATCTGCAACATAGGCTTGATCTTCTGACGAGGCAATCTGAGGTTGGTGTTGATCACGTCACATGACTTTGTTGCTCTTTGGTTATTGCTGCCTTTCTGGTCCTTGAAATAGGAAATGAGTAGTTTATTTCTAATTATTTCTCATTATAGAACTCTAAGGATTGGAATGATGATATTGATAGAATGCTCATTGCTAGGAAATAATGTTGGAAAACACCATTTTAATTTCCCTTCAGAAACAATGAATTCATGTTTTTTTGTCTCTGACTCTTATGACGATAAAGGAATGTCGTGTGTTCCAGAGTTATGACGATAAAGGACCCATTATAGATGCTGTTGCCTGGCATGATGGGGAGGTCTGGAGGGCTGCCCTTGACACACAGAGTCTTGAAGATGATCCGGATTGTGGAATGCTTGCTAATTTTGTGCCTTTAACTAATTATAGGTACACTTACTTTCTGGTTTTAGTTTTGTTTTTATCAATATCTACTTTTGTTTATATCTTTTGCAGAGATATCTCGTGAGATCGGAGATACTTAGTTTTGGCAACATATTTTCTAACCTAACAAAATTATACTTAACCCGTCACTGCATACAGCCCCTGATTCGAAAACCATATCATCCTACTAATTCACAGCATGCTTTCTTGATATATTTCTTTTGCAATAAAATGCTACCGTAAAGATTGTAGATATGAAGATGTATATAAATGTGAATCAGTTGCATGGAATTGGCACATGAGTGAGCTGTTCTTGTGTTTTATTGAAATATTTATTTCTCTTGAAACCAACACCGATCTTTTTTTAGTATGTACATAATATATATTGAACAGATCTGTTTATTTATTTTAAGGCTGTACAATCATATCAAACAGTTTATATGACATTCCACAAGCCGTACTTCTCAATATATTTGGTTTCTCTACTCTGCCTATTTAGATTTCTATACTGTTGTTTATAACTGAATTAAATCACATAGATGCTGTTGTTATTTCCTTGGAAGGGAACACACAACTATTTAGCACAAAGAACTCAGTTATTACCCATATTTTTCCTAATTGAGATGTTCCTGAATTTATATAATTTGCCATTGAAGAAATTTTAGTGGTCTAGCTATTGAATAAATTGCCATTTTATTTCTCATATAGTATAATCTTATACATTTAATGCTAACTATGACAGCCTTTTATTTCAGGATTGAGAGGAAATATGGCGTCTTCAGCAAATTAGATGCTTGTACGTTTGTTGTTAATGTCTATAATAATGGGAATGTTTTAAGTGTTGTAACAGACTGTTCTCCCCATGCCACCCATGTTGCTGGTATATCTGCTGCTTTCCACCCAAAGGTACTGATATGCAATTTGATCAGTATATTGAAATTCTTATGAGGGATAGTATACCTATTGATACATGGTTTTGTTTTAGGAGCCTTTGTTGAATGGGGTTGCACCTGGCGCACAATTAATATCTTGTAAAATTGGGGATTCCCGCTTAGGTTCAATGGAGACAGGAACTGGTTTGATTCGGGCACTGATAGCTGCTGTGGAGGTGCATAAAATGTTTCTTTTTTTATCTTCAGCTGATTATACCGGATATTCCCATTGGTGATATATGATTTTCCTTTTATATTTGTGTTTGCTAAACTTTGTTGATGTATCGTATGAGCAAGTAAGACTTATAGGAATGACCATTCCATGATTCTTTTTCAGCATAATTGCGATCTCATTAATGAGTTATTCCATTCTTTTTCAGCATAAATGCGATCTCATTAATATGAGTTATGGTGAAGCAACTTTACTGCCCAACTATGGGCGCTTTGTTGACCTTGTGAATGAGGTATTTTCTAGAGTTTTGATTTTAACTGGGAACTTATATCTTTTCCATTATCTATTTTCTAATTATAAATGCTTTGGTTGTTTTACATCTAGGCGGTGAACAAGCATCGTCTGATATTTGTGAGCAGTGCTGGTAATAGTGGTCCAGGATTGAGCACTGTTGGTGCACCTGGTGGTACATCTTCCAGTATCATCGGCGTTGGTGCATATGTTTCTCCTGCTATGGCTGCTGGTGCTCATTGTGTTGTTGAACCTCCTTCAGAGGGGCTTGAATACACTTGGTATATAATATTTGCTTTAAACCACCTATCCTTAGTTTTTTTTATTCTGATTTTGCGTTGTTATTATTGCATGATTGATTGGATTATTACAGGTCTAGCCGTGGGCCAACGGCTGATGGAGACCTTGGTGTCTGTATAAGTGCTCCTGGTGGTGCTGTTGCTCCTGTTCCTAAGTGGACTCTTCAACGGCGCATGCTCATGAACGGGACATCAATGGCATCACCATCAGCCTGTGGAGGAACTGCATTGCTTATAAGTGCAATGAAGGTTTTCAGTTGCATTTCTTTTGTAGCTTCTTTTATTTGATTGGTACTACTGTGCTTGCATATGCATGATATTCTGATGTGTATGATCCCCATGCAGGCTGAGGGAATATCCGTGAGTCCGTATAGTGTGAGGAAGGCTCTTGAGAATACCTCAGTCCCCATAGGCAATTTGCCTGAAGATAAATTATCCACTGGACAAGGGCTTATGCAAGTTGACAAGTTAGATAATTTACTCATTCTTTACATTCACAGAAACTTAGTATAAATGATAATTTTGTAAGATTGTATTGACTTAAATCATATATTCTACGTCAGGGCTTTTGAATATATACAGAAGTGTCAAAACTTTCCATGTGTTCAGTATCAGATAAATGTCCATCAATCTGGAAAAACAAGTGAGTTTACATTCTAGTATTCTACCACGGATATTTCACGATTCCTTATCTTTGTAATCTTTGAAAGTGCATGTTAGTAATAAATTTGAGATACTGAGATACAGAGTAATTCACGCTCCTTCCCCTAATAACTTAATTATTTTGGGATACATGTTATTCGAGGCTCTATATATTCACGCAGTCTTGATTTTAACTCGCATTCTTCCAATAAAAAAAAGTCAAATTTCAGCACTAGGTAGGTTTGTCCTTTGTGCATTGCCTATGCTTCTAGCCCAAAAGGCTCTAAGTTACAGCCCATATGGCGGCGTTTAGCGCCCAACTTTAAAAATGCTATAGCAGAATAGCCGCAGTTGTGAAGACTAAAAACAACGTACAAAAGAAACAAAAATTCCAACAAGATACATAAATACAAAAAAATAGAAAAATACACAAAATCAAAGGTCTGTAATCTGTTAATAAGTATAATCAACTCAACTGTCACTTCTCATCAAAGTAAGTTCTAAATGTAATCAACATGACATAGCGGAAATGCTATAGAGGTATAGCCGCTATTGTGAAGACTAAAAAACAACGTACAAGTAAGAATAAATTCCAACGGAAATTCATAATTACTCAAAAATAGAAAAATACATAAAATTAAAGAGACGATCATTCTTAATAGTTTATAATCAACTTTGTCGTTTCCCATAAAAAAAGTGACGAATGATCGTATGGGGCACCCCTTTTTGGAGTTGAATTCAGGTCTGGAGAGCTAGGTTTCATCTCTTCATAGTTGGGTTCATTGCAAACTTGCAACGATGATCTTGTTCATGTTTAATAGTTCAGGGCTTTGTTTATGGTGGGAGCTATCTGGGTGAGGTTCAACATAGTATTATTGGTTTCCTCTGCAGATGGGTTGATGTTATGGAGTCGAGTGCTACAGCTGTGAGCTTAATCTTTTGTGCACTATGGAGTTTTTCCATTAAACTGTTGCATTTTATGTTCTTTTTAAAAGTATTGCAACCACTGTTGTATTGGGAATGTTCAGGTGTAAAATAACATTATGTTTAGATTCATTCAATTCCAGTGCCTAACAATCCCGATTCTATGTTAGAGTATGTGAGTCAACGTGATTCTATTTGAGTTTATGGAGTACAATTTTGATAGTCTGGTTACTTGATTTTAATACCATGAGTTGTAGACTTGTACAATTGTGTTAATTCAAGGGTTCGACAACCATGCTTTAAATGCAAAGCGTGTTCTAAAAGAGCCTCCTTAAGTATTTCTATATAGGTTCAAACAAGTATGTTTGTTGAAGGTTGTATGGCTTACATAATAGTAGTAGTATACTTCTGAGGATGTCAAGATTGTTTTTTATCGTTGAATAGTTGCTGTATTGCCTAAGTAATCTCTAATCAGTTGACTTGTGCAACTAAGGTTAAAAAGCAATATAATATGGAAGTTTACATGTTTCTAAGAGCAAGCGTTTGAAATATTGGAAAACTTACGTCCTTTATATGATTGCTGATGGCAGTTCCTTCATCACGAGGCATCTACCTGAGGGAGCCTAGTGCTTGTCGACAGACTACTGAGGTGAGATCTCATTCATAAATTTGGTGTGCATCACAATGGTGATGATTACTGAGTCAGGAGTTTCAAAATTTGTAAATGATTAATTAAGTAAGAAAGCTAATTAGTAATGTCTTGAATCCAACCTTGGTTAACCCATTCAAGGGGGCAAATCAAATGATGACTAATTAAAGACTAGATAATTGTAGAAAAATATATGGGTGATAGTTTTGTTATATTATTATGAAGAAAAATGGTTCTTTTTATAGGAGAGAAAATACAACATTAACTCCTTTATTTTATGAGTAATATAATGACACTTAAATAAGAAAATAAACAGTACTAAATAAGAAATATTTCAACACCCCTCGTCAAGTTGGTGCATAGATGTCAATCATGCCCAACTTGCTGATCAAGTATTCAAATGTTGTTCTTCCTAAGCTTTTGTTAAATATATCAGTGGTCTGTTGATTTGAAGGGATAAATGACAAACAGAGAGTACCAAAATCTATCTTTTCTTTGATGAAATGATGATCGATCTCGATATGTTTAGTATGATCATGTTGAATCGGATTATGAGCTATGCTTATAGCTGCCTTGTTGTCACAATACAATTTCAATGGGATTTCTACCTCTATCTTCAGTTCTTTTAGGACTTTGAGAATCCATATACCTTCACAAATTCCTTAGGACATTGCTCTAAACTCAGCTTCAGCACTACTTCTTGCAACTACTCCTTGTTTTTTTCTTTTCCAAGTCACTAGGTTCCCCCACACATATGTGCAATAACCTGCAGTTGATTTTCTATCAATAATTGACCCTATCCAATCTGCATCAGTGAATATTGCCACATTTTTATCATTGGTCTTGAAGAATAACGCTTTTTTAGGAGTTGCTTTTAAGTATCTCAAGATTTTGTTCACATCTTCAAGGTGTTCATATGGTGCATGCATGAATTGACTCACAACACTAACAGAGAAAGCAATATCAGGACGAGTATGAGCCAAATATGTTAATTTTCCAACCAACCTCTGATATCTTCCGGTGTGTCCCCTTTCTCCCAAAGTTTGACACTTTGGTCCATCGGTGTGTCAGCAGGCTTATAACCACTCATACCTGTCTTTTGTAGGAGATCAAGAACATATTTTCTCTGAGAAACAACAATTCCTATCTTTGGCCTTGCTACTTCCATGTCAAGGAAATACTTAAGGGGACCCAAGTCTTTGATTTCAAAATCAACTGCTAAGTTTCTTTTTAATCTCTCCATTTCTATCTCATAATTACCTGTAAGAATAATATCATCAACATAGACTATCAAAACAGTTATCATTCCATTTTGACCTGACTTTGTGAATAAAGTATGATCTGCATGTCCTTGAGTATATTTCTGTTTCTTCACAGACTGAGTAAACTTTTCAAACCAAGCTCTCGGAGATTGTTTCAACCCATACAAGGACTTCTTTAATTTACACACCTGTGACCCAAAGGTTTCTTCAAAACCTGGAGGACAATCCATATATACTTCTTCTTCTAAATCACCATTGAGAAAGACATTTTTTATATCTAGCTGATGGAGAGGCCAATCTAAGTTTGCAGCAAGGGATAAGAGTATTCTGATTGTGTTAAGCTTTGCAACATGAGCAAATGTCTCTGAGTAATCTATGCCATAGATCTGAGTGAATCCTTTTGCAACCAATCGAGCTTTGTACCTTCCGATTGATCCATCCGAATTGTACTTTATTGTGAACACCCACTTACATCCCACAGTTCTTTGACCTACAGAGTTGTGGCACTCCAAGTTTTATTCTTTTCAAGAGCTTTAATCTCCAAAAAAATAGCTTCCTTTCACTTTGGAATTTCTAGAGCCTCCTGTACATTCTTAGGAATTTTGACACTAGATAGATTAGAAGTAAATGCAGCAAAAAAAGGGAGTTAGACAGGGGGTGTCTAGTACATGACCTACCTGACTTCCTAAAGGCTATGGGAACATTAAGATTAGTATATTGTTTCCTAAGTTCTATGGGGACATCAAGGTCGGTATATAGAGAATTAGGATCAAGGAGAGATTTGGTATGTCTGAGTCGGTTAACTTTCACTCGGTTCTGATTCTTGGCTGAGCTGAGGAATAAGATCTTCTACTACTTGATCATTGTTTCTTCTGGCATAAATTTTACCTTTCCAAATTGGATTTCCTTCCTCAAATCTTTTTCTTGTTTCATTATAATGATCTTTATCGGGTGCATTTTGATTAATTTCAGAAAAAAACATTTGTTTCATCTTTGTTTTGATTTGTTGCCTCGGATTCTGATTGATCCTTACTCATGGAAGGAGCATGTTCATCTAATTTTTTTCAAGGCATTTTCTTTAGGTGCAGATGTACATGAAACAAAATTATGTGATATATACACATCTTATAAGATAATTACGTTTTCAAACAATTCAGGTGAATCTTCATTTGTTTCCCCCCGAAGATGATCATTACCAAAAAAAAGGTTTGTTTTAAAAAAAAGTAACATCCATTATTACAAATATTTTCTCTGTATTAGGATCAAAACATTTATAACCTTTTTGAGAAGATAAATACCCAATAAAAACACATTTGATTGCACGGAGTTCAAGTTTACCAAGATGTTTCTGTTCGTGAACAAAAGCTGTGCGTCTAAATATTTTAAGTGGTAAATCAGATAGAACGGAAGCAATTGAAAGATATTTCAAGAAACTTTGAAAAGGAGTTTGAAATTTCAAAACACGGGATGACATACGGTTTATTAAATGTGCAACTGTCAAGACAACTTCACCCCATAAATATTTAGGGACATAGGTAGAGAAAAGTATTGCTCGTGCAACTTCAAGAAGGTGCCAGTTTTTCCTCTCTGTAATCCCATTTTGTTGGGGTGAGTTAACACATGAACTTTGCTGCACAATTCCATTTTCAAGGAAAAAATTTCCAACAGTTTTATTAAAAAATTCAGTACCATTTTCAGTTCTAAACACTTGTATTTGGGTGTTAAACTGTGTCTGCACCAATTTACTAAAGTTTTGAATTATATGACCAACTTCAGATTTTTCTTCCAACTTCGGGTTTTGAATTATATGATCATCTGTGAAAGTGATAAACCATTTTTTGTTGGGTAAAATACTTGTTCGATTAGACCCCCAAACATCACTATGAATCATTGAAAAAGGTTTTGAAGATTTATACTATTGAATTGGAAAAGAACTTCGATGATGCTTAGCAAACTCACAAACCTCACATTGTAGTGAAGAAATGTTTTGTTCAACAAAAGGTTTAGGAAACAATGAACTTAAATACTTAAAAACTAGGGTGGCCTAACCTTAAATACCACAACATAATGTCATCCTTATTATTTGAAACAAAAAAAGATTTAACAGAAGAACTTATTGGTCCAAATTGATGTCTGGTTTTTGGTTCATCTTCCAAGTAGTAGAGTCCACCACTTTCCTCAGCAGTGTCAATCACCCTCCCCGAGATCAAATCCTGAAATACACAATGAGTATAAAAAAAATGAGCTTGATAGTTTTTATTTGTGGTTAGCTTACTGACAGATAATGAGTTGCAAGACAAATTTGGGACATGTAACACATCTTGGATGGTTAGTAAGGGAGACAAAACAATAAAACCTTTTCCTGCTATGACTGAAAGAGAGCCATCAACTATTTTAATTTTGGAATTTCCTGCACATGGTTTATATGAAGAAAATAAATTGGATTAACCGGTCATATGATCGGTGGCTCCAGAATCAACGATCCATGTACGATTAGGAATGACACTAAGATGGGCTGATTTCGGGAAATTACCTTTCTGGGCCATGAAGCACGAAGGTGTTTGAGACTTGAGGAGTTTGTACATTTGGTTTAGCTGTTCCTTAGTGAATGGAAATGCATTTGGGGAGGATTGTGGCTCTTGATCAAAAGTTGCTTGAAGTGCACGACCCTCACCCTTCTTTTTCCAATTAAAAGGCTTTCATGAATTTTCCAACAAGTCTCACGTGTGTGATAATAATGTTCAGGATGATCTCACCAGATGTAACGCCTCATATAATAAATACCTAGAATATCATTATACAAGAGTTTAATTGGTATTGACACCATCATAAGCGCCTAATAACATAATTCACATTCTTGACCAATACTTCAGATGAAGCCTGAGATTTTACAACACAGAATTTTGGGTGAAATTCAAAGAAAACATTGTTATCTTGAGCAAACTTGCTCACACTCATCAAGTTTTTAGTAATATGAGGAATAAGTAAAAGATTGCTAAGAGTAAGGGATAGGGTAGGATTGTTTGGTAAGGGAAATGACATGGAACCAACAGAATTGATTGACAAACCTTGGCCATTTCCCATGAAGACTTGCTCAATGCCAGACAATGAAACAAAATCAGTCAAATTAGAGGCCTCAGGAGTAACATGATGAGACGCACCTGAATCCGGATACCACCATTGATTACTGAAATTAGCTTCAGTACCTGCATAGAAGGTTTGAGGTGCTGAAGGTCTAGGAGGTACACCTCTGGGAGCAGGATAGCCAAACTGAGATGAATACATGGAGCGAGGTGGCATGAGAAAAGGATTGAACGGAGCCCTCTGAGATGTGTACACAGCTCCACTAGCGTTAGAGTAACGATAATAACAGACAAAGACATCATGTCCAGATTTGTGACAAATCTGGCATTGCGTTTTGCTAATAATGTGCAGTTTGAGACAAATCTGACAAAGCATGTCCAAATTTGAGACGAAGACCTGTAATTAGGATGTGTTGCTGCAGACACAGGAACATCACTTGTAAGAAACCCTAACTTCCCTTTGCTTTCTAGAATAAGTCGAACAGTTTGGGACCATTCAGCGTAGTTTGCGCCATCTAGTTTCTGAACATTAACCTGAAGAGAGTTATTTTGACCTCCACCTCCTGAGTTATTGTAGCCACCATCAAATGGGTAGCCATAACCGGACCCAAAAAGGTAGGATCACCTCTGCCATAACTGGACCCATCGTTAATATTGTTATTTGCCATGAAACTGGGCATTTCTGGCATGGTAAATCCACTTCCTTTACCGAAATTGTTGTTGATGCCGCCGCCTCCACGACCTCCTCCGGGAGGAGGTGGTGTTTGGATAGGGTCCACCATAGTTTTGATCGGTAGGATCGGATAAAAGAATAGGTCGTCAGGAACCTCACTAGTTAGAGAAAGCTTTACAGTATCACCCTAGCCCTAACAGAGGTCATGATACTAAAAATATATGGGTGATAATTTTGTTATATTATTATGAAGAAAAATGACTCCTTTTATAGGAGAAAAAATACAACATTAACTCCTTTATTTTAGGAGTAATATAATGACACTTAAATAAGAAAATAAAATGTATTCTAAACTAATTTACATTCCTTGCTAAGATATTGATGAATGAACACCAAATGTATTCTGTTAAAAATTGATGAGGAGTCATATGATGAAATTTAATAACTCCTATATTAGGAGCCTAGAGCCTTGAATTGATATACAAGTAGGGAAATAGCCAGAGAAAATGGGAAGGGTTGTAGTGTGAAACATGTTGAAATAAGCGATACTAAGAGACATTTAGATTAAACCGTGTGTTTTGAAAAACACTTCGGAGATATTATAATATATAGAGAGATTATAACTAATTACATGATATAGTCGGTGTGAGACTATTTTATATATAAATATTCTTAACACTATGTATATTTACAAATATCAACAAAACACATTGAATCTGAATCTGGTGCTCACCTCCATCTAATTTATACTAAAGAGTAGAAAATAGTGGAAATTTGGATTATACTTCTGCTTTACAACCTTATGTAATTCACTTTAAATGCCTTTTCTGGTTGCTTCTATTTTATCTATATTACTTACAAACCACTATCTTTTTAACTTGTGCTTGTACTTATTCACAGTGGATAGTGCATGTTAATCCAAAGTTTCATGAAGATGCCAGTAACTTTGAGGAAAAGATTCCTTTTGAGGAATGCATTGAGTTATATTCTACAGAAAAGACTGTTGTGAAGACCCCTGACTACCTCTTGCTCACTCATAATGGCCGCACCTTCAAGTTAGTATACGTTTCTTTACCATTTTATTTCCATGCTTATATATTGCCATAAACAACATAGTAATCTGACTACCTCTTGCTCACTCATAATGGCCGCACCTTCAAGTTAGTATACGATTCTTTACCATTTTATTTCCATGCTTATATATTGCCATAAACAACATAGTAAAAATCAATATCTTGTTTCTTTACCATTTTATTTTCATGCTTATATATTGCCATAAACAAGATAGTAAAAATCAATATGTTACATAGGATCGGGAAGGGGAAGATCTTGTATCACATAATGGTAAAATTTGATTTTTCAAATTTGCTTTTAGTCCATCAGTTATGCCCATTAGATTAGAATACTCATATATATAAAGAGATCAGTGCTTGTAATTTTAACACACTTGAAATATATTATTGAGTTTCAATCATGGTATCAGAGCTCTCGTTCGAGAGGGTTTCGCTTTCGCATAAGAAAACCTAACCGCCTTAATTGTTGTTTCTCTTTCAAAATCCTAGCCTCCTTAATTGCGGTTCTTTTCTTAAAATCCAAGACGTCTTAATTACGGTTCTTTTTCGAAATCCTAGTCGTCTTAATTGCAGATTTTAGGTTCAGAAACACTATTCATCCGCAAGGATGTTCATCGTTGAAAATACTGTTCATCGTAGAGGCACTGTTCACTTAAAAAAACTCAATTGGAGGTTGCAGGCCTTTTTATGACTAGTTTGCTGGTTCTTTTTATTCTATTTAGTCAGACACATTCGCATGACATCCATCAATATGTCAGAAGGAGAATTGTTTCAACTCAACAATGACGAAGTAGAGAGGCCGAGATCCCTCCTTATTAAGTTTGAGAAACCAATAGGTACTTCTATGTTTGTACATTCAGGTACTTTTTTTGTTTTCATTTCCTCTTGGTAACTCTCAATTTTCTTTTGGATTTAATGTCTCATATAAGCCCTTTAACCAATATTGGATATTGGATATTGGATTCTGGAGTCAGTGACCATATGACACCTTTACCCACACACTTTTTTACTTATTCACCATGTCTTAGCTGCAAAAAAATATCCAATGCAGATGATACCCTTTTTACTTATTCACCATGACTTAGCTGCAAAAAAATATCCAATGCAGATGATACCCTTATAATTGTAGTTGGGCAAAGAGATATCTAAATAATCCCATCTATAATCCTTTGAAATGTTCTTCATATTCCCAAACTGTCCACTAGCCTAATTTCCATACAAAAACACACAACTGACCTATCATGTAATGTTTTTGTTTTTTTATAACAATGCTTGTGTTTTCCATGACAAGAATTCAGGGACATAATTGGAAATGCTAGAGAATGGAATGACCTTTATTATTTGGATAGCGAAAATATTCTTCAAAATCTATTCAGTAACAAATTCTTTTATTCAGAATCAATTAAGATCAACAATGATAAGATCCTTCTGTATTATTGTCGCCTTGGTCATCCATCATCTAAAGTCATAAAACAATTACTTCCTTCAATATTTAAAAGTTTAGATGTGGAGAGTCTTTGTTATGAGGTGTGTTAACTTGTTAAACACAAGTGTGTCTCATTTCCAATCAATAATAAAATGAGTACTTTTTCGTTTTACTTAATTCATATTGATGTTTGGGGTTCGTCGAATGTTCCAAATATACTACTAGGTGCTCGTTGGTTTGTAACATTTATTGATGATTGCACCCGGGTTACTTGGATCTACTTGTTAAAACAAAATCTGAAGTTTGTTTTGTGTTTCTTCACTTCTCTATGGTTAAAAATCAATTTGGTGTGAGTATTAAGAGAATTAGGTCCGATAATGCCAAAGATTACTTTAACCACTGGCTTAGTGATTTCTGTCAAAAAGAAGGTATTGTTCACGAGTCTTCTTGTATTAAAACCCCTCAACAAAAAGGGATTGTCGTTTATCCTATACTATCCTTGCCTCCAAAACTCCTATGAAGTATTATCCTCATTCTATCTTGATGTGCTACTTCAAGTAATATGACCCCTAGAATATTTCGGTGTACGTCGTTTGTCAATATCCATACTGATGGTAGCAGAAAACTTGATCCTAGAGCGATAAAATGTGTCTTTATAGGATTCTCTTCTACCAAAAAGGGTTACAAATCTTATCATCCACCATCTCATAAACACTTTGACTCTCGAGATGTTGTAACACCTGAGGCCGAAAAGGGCGGAGAGTGATTGTAACACCCAAGACCGAAGAGGGTGGGAAGTGGTCGCCCGAATTCATATCTGAATGAGAGGATCCTGAGGCTATGCAAGTATGAGAATGCATGGTTGAAGGAAGACTTATAAAGATTGATACTACCTATACCTAGAGTTATCGATCGCGACTGCTCACGGTGCGATCCGAGAAGGTCCGGCCTGAGCGGTCACCCACCGTCCGAGAAGAAGGGATTGGAGCGCCGTTTGAAAATGCAGTTGATATCGCCTCAAACGCGGGTCGCGGGTTACGGATCACACCCTGGGCGGAGGAGTTTATCTGCTTTTGTTTTAATTTTTTTTATACAAAATGAATGATAAGAAATGAAGGGAGATGAAATGGTAGGAAAGATACAAACAGATAAGAATGAAGAAGATGAAGTGGTAGAGGAAGAGGTTGATGGGAAACGGATAATAGTATTAAATTTAATTCATTGGAAACATCACACGACCATATAGAACTGTATAAGGAATGGATGGGATAATATTGTTAAATTTAATTCATTGGGAATATCACACGGCTGTATACAACTGTATATGGAGTGGATGGGGTAGCTTTAATGTTAGAACCTTTGATAACTTTTGGCTAAATAAGACATACATAAATCAATATAATAAAATATTTAGATGGGAGATAAGTTAAGACTTTTAATTTTAAATTTATTAAGGTTTTTAATTTTAAATGTTATAAAATAATGATTATTTAATTCATTTAATATTATAATTTAAAGATTATTTTATTTATTTATGATAATATATATATATATATATATATATATATATATATATATATATATATATATATATATATATAATTTTTTAATTCATATAATTAGTTTAAAAATTTATCTCGCTATCCGTTATCTCGCTCTCCCACTTTTGAGGTTGTACGCTCCGCTCTGTTATCAAAGATTAATAACTCTGTCTATACCAACAAGATGCATCTTCTTTTCGGTAGCCTAACAAATCAGAACTCTATAGTTAAGCGTGCTTGATTTGGAGTATTATTTGGATGGGTGACCTACTGTGAAGTTTCGCGGAAAACGTGTGAGTGAGAACAAATAATACTGAAAAGACCTGTGTTGGTTTGTGGGTCTGAAAAGACCCGTGTTGGTTTGTGGGGTCAGTCGGTAATCCTGAAAGCAGTTTATGGCGTTACAAATGGTATCAGAGCAGATCTCTCCTAGTATGATGTGGTTTGGGGACGAAACAAGCGGAAGTTAGTGGGGATGTAACACCCGAGACCGAAGAGTGGTAATAACACCCGAGACCGAAGAGGGTGAGGAGTGGTCGTCGAAATTCACATCGAAATGAGAGGATCCTGAGGCTATGCAGATATGAGACCACATGGTTGAAGGAAGGTTTATAAGGATTGGTTGGTACTACCTGTGCCAACAAGATGCATATTCTTTTAGGTAACCTTACAAATAAGAACTCCACAATTAAGCGTGCTTGACTTGGAGTAGTATTTAGATGGGAGATCTATAGGGAAGTTTTTGTGGGGTCAGTCGGTAATCTTGACCGCAGTCAGGGGCGTTACAAATGTCACAATCCAGGAACAAGAGAGTTACTTCCTTCAAAGTGTGTTGCATAGGTACGGGTACGTACCCTGTATCCGGTATGGGTACTGGTACGGAGTACGACATTTTTAGAAAAACTAAGTTACGAGTACGTTAGTATAATTTTTTTTAGAAGTAAAATTATAAATATAACAAAGGAATTATATTGTTTAAATAACAACAAGACTTCAAAATTAAAAAACAATTCACTTAAAAGTAATTAATATCTGCGCAATAACATAAATAAACCACAATTAAAAAGTATCAATAAATCATGAAATCAAGGTTGAATATCAATATTTCCCTCTCCAATATCCTTAAAAAGAGCGGCTTCTAGTTCAGGTTCATCGAGAGAAAGACTAGCAACTTCAAGAATACCATCTCCATCAAATAGATCCCGTTCATCTCCACCAACATCCCACATTTTTGTTGCTCCTTCATTATAAACCTTACTCTTTTTTGAGAGAAGACGGAGATTTGTATGAACAAAAACTAAATCCTCAACCCTCTTTGGATTGAGCCTATTCCTTTTCAATGAGTGAATAAATCCATATGTACTCCAATTTCTCTCAGCAGAAGATGAAGAACTTGGTTGTGAAAGAAGTTTCAATGTAATGGATTGGAGTTTAGGGATTGATGATCCATAAGTTACCCACCAATCTTTTGGTTTCAAGTTCCACCTATCCTGGAATGAATCAAATTGACCAAACTATCCTTTAGTACTTGAGAATTTAGCAAATTCAGCAGTTATCTCTAGTCTTTCATTTGCATCCACAAAGTAACTTCGTACATTTGTTTCTTTCAATATAAATTTCACTGTCCCTATATGGGGGCAACGCGAATGATTCTAAGTAACATCTATCGATCCATAGTACAGAGGAAAAGTTAAATTACGAGAGGCACATGGAAGAATTTAACTAGTAAAGTACCTTTCTTTTAGGTTGAAAAACTTATGGCAAAGAGGCAGGGAAGAAGAGTAGGATTAAGATTTAGTTTTTCTTTCACTATTTATTAGAAATAGTATAATTAACCTAATTTTAATTTAATAAAAAAAGCCCAAATTATGTGATCCAAATTTAAAAAAAAAAATTGGGTACGTGGTACCAAATGTGTACCGGTTGGTGTACCAACATGTAAAAAAATAAATGGTACAGACAAGCAACTTCGGAACCCCTTCAGGAAGGTATTCCCACACCTCTTTCGGAAGTCCCATATGTTATTGTCCCCGATCATTCTAGGGACCTGACCCACTAAATACCCCTACAGTTGACCTCCATACTTCTCGCCCACTTCAAACATATCAGCGTCTTCAACTAACGTCTGTTGTACCTGTCCCTGAAGTCGTACCTGTTCCTGAGGTCGTACCTGTCTCTGAAGTCGTACATGTCCATGAGGTCAATACAAACTCTCCTCCGACGCTCTCGCCATCACCGGACCTGATCCTGCAACCTGAGTTCGATCTTCCGATTGCCCTTCGAAAAGATACACGTCAAACACGAAATCCTTGTCCACATTATATTGTTTTATGTTATCATCGTCTTTCCCCTTTGCAGTATACTTGTTTGTCTTGTTTGTCTTCTGTTTCTATTCCTAATACTCCAGGTGAAACATTATCTCATCCTGAATGGAGGCAAACAATGATTGATGAAATGTGTGCTCTTCAAAGCAGTGGTACCTGGGAACTGGTTCCTTTACCCCCTGAGAAATCTTTAGTAGGTTGTCGTTGGCTTTATACAATGAAGTTTGGTCCAGATGGTAAGATTGATCGATTTAAAGCTCACTTGGTAGCCAAAGGATATACTCAGATTTTTGGGTTGGATTATAGTGATACCTTCTCACCTGTAGCCAAGATGACATCTGTTAGACATCTTCTAGCTATTGCAACCATTCGACATTGATCTCTTCTTCAACTTGACCATGGTTGTCAAATTCAGGATCTTGATAAAGATCGTTGGGGTATGGAAAAAGCGTAAATCGTAGGATCGTTCGTCAGATCCCAACAAATAGACAAAATTATAGAAATAACTAGGAAAAATATACTGAACATAAAATTCCCATTAACTTAATCATAATAGAAAATATTCAATCCAAAAAAACATAACTTTCTCAAACATAATATTCATAACAACAAATATCCAATCCAAAACAACTAAGACATTGGTGAATTTTTTTTGAAAAGCTCTGTTTTGTAAAGAAGGAAGAGGTATTGGGGATCAAGGATAGAAAAAATGAGAAGAATTGAAGGATTTGATTTGATTTATAGAAGAAATAGATGAAGAGAAGAAATTCATCCATTGAATGATTAATTTTTTCAGAATTTCGACACCTTGAAAGAGTCCCAGCAGTTGGTGGATTTGTTAAACTTTGTTCCTTACACGTCATCATTATCTAATATGGCAGTTTCTCAGCTTCTCTTATATTTTAAATAGGTGATGTACGTGGCTTCGAAGGTTTTTTCGACCAGATTGGATCACTCTTTCTTCCAAACATGACTAGAAGAGTAGATCACTCTTTCTTCCAAACTTGACTAGAAGAGTAGATCACTCTTTCTTCCAAACATGTCCAGAATCTCGAGAATGTTTGTGATAATTTGGTCTCTTGTTATGGCGAACGAACGTCTGTCGAAAGGAGATGAGTTGCCGTTTAGGAAGTTCTTCACATCACTGCTGGAAAATCCTTTTTGTTTTTGACAAGATATAAATACGAGGATTCGACGAAGAGGACATGGGGACTATTTGAATTTCAAATGGGTTCGACAGGACAAAGAGATGCGTCGTTTCGTCAGTTTGAAGAGCAGTTCTATTAATAACGGTTATTCGCCAGATAATAGTACGTGGAAGATTATTAGGGATTAGTAACATGCAAGATGCCAAGTGGCGAAGTTTTAGGATTTGACCGTTGTTTGACGGTTATGTTATTTGTATATAAATAGGATAGTTTGCTTTGTGAAAAGTGTGTAAAAATTCTGTACAACATTTCTGTGATTACTCTAATACTCGTGTGTAAAGAGAAAGGAGAATTATCTGGAAAAATGTACGTGTAAACACCATCTCATTTTCAGTTATAAAATTAAATTTATCATTCATATCTTGTTCAAGTTTATGTTTTCATTTACTTTTAAAGCAATCTATTTTCCAGTCATTTGTTTCCCAAGTCAATTTACATTTCAACAAATCTTTAATGCAAACTCTAAGTTTCTTTGGTAGTTTCATTAGACAAACATCACCCTATTGTAATATCAATAAGAACAATCTTGTTGAGTAATTGTTCGACAAAACATATAAGAATCAATAAAACTCTTATATTTAGAATCCATCCTTTAATATTTAGCACACGTGTCCTAGGACTTGTGTGGTTGGTCCTGCAAGTGACCATTTTCTAAGGAATTGGTAAACCAGAGGTTGTTCGCCAAAAACACCAGCGAACAAATTGGCACACCCGGTGGGACAGTACTAAAGTGATAACAAGGATTTTCAATCCAAAAAGAGTTTATTACGTTGTATGATTTTACGAAGTGGTAAATTAGCTGCGACTGACTTAGAAAGACCTAGGCGAACTAGAGTAAGGAAAATGGCTATCCCACCACCAGTAAATAATGATGAAATTCCAGTTTCCAGTGCCATTCCTTCGACAGGAGGGAATGTGGAAACACTCCACGTTTCAGAAGGAGGAAATCCCTCAATGTCTGGATCGATACCAGGGATGTCGTTGTCTCAAAGCGGACCCAGTTCCTCCAACATAGGGCATTCGATACCTATGAGTACTCCTCCCCCTGGGGGAAATAACTTCAGGCCCTATCAAACGAATTTTTCCACACCTATGTTTGGAAGGGAACAACCTTATGGAATGCCAACTTCAATGATGGCTAGTTTGCATAACGCAACACCATTATATTCTGATACCGTGGCCCACATGTCTTTGCCACTACAAGGTTCAGGTTATGGTGGAAACGTTAGTAGACCAAACCAACCCCCACCAGGATTCCACATACCTGCAATTACAACTAATTCTGCGCAGACAATCCGTCAACAAATGGACGAAAGTAACCATGAAATGGTCCATAGGTTGACTCAACAAATGGGGGAAGTGTTTAACCCTTTAATACAAAGTACCACTCAAACAAACCATATATTGACAACACAAATGGTGTGTATTGCTGTATTCTTTGGAGTACCCCAAATTCGACAGAGAGAGCCGGTGGTCCATAATCCAGTAATCAATGTCGAAGAAGAACCGACAATAAATCAAAGACCTTTAAACAATCCTCAGGCAAATCTAAGGATACAAGAAGAGATAGTCGAACACCCTCGAGTCGAAGTCCCCATCCAACAAGAGCCTAGGAGGTTGTTAGTATAAACAGGTTAAGACGCTGATGACATTTTACAATGAAGAATGCAGTACAATAACCCACCTGTCGAAAACAATTTGGCAGTCATGGTCGAGAGAATAATGGCACAAAATCGAGCAAATGTGGGATTTCACAGGCCCAGTTACACCTCCCCACTCTCTGAATATATTCTACAACAAGAACTATCCCCAAGGTGGAAAATCTCCAAATTCACAAAGTTTTCAGGGGATACTAGTGAATCCACCATAGAACACATAGCGCGTTACTTGATCGAAGCAGGCGAAATAACACGTAATGAAAATCTAAAGATGAAATACTTCCGAAGTTCTTTGACAAGGAACGCATTCACCTGATTTACATCCCTACCAGCAGGTTCCATACATACATGGACTTAGTTGGAAAGATTGTTCCATGAACAATTCTACATGGGACAAACTAAGATAAGCCTAAAAGAATTGACAAGCGTTAAAAGAAAGTTCTCAGAACCCATTGACGACTACCTTAATAGATTCAGATTACTAAAGGCAAGATGTTTCACGCGAGTGCCGGAACAAGAATTGGTCGAAATGACTGCAGGAGGTATAGACTATTCCATAAGAAAGAAACTAGATACTCAATACTTAAAAGATATGGCACAATTAGCAGATAGGGTAAGGCAGATCGAAATGCTAAAAGCTGAGAAGTTTAGAGCCAACAAAGGTAAAAAAGAAAGGGTAGCCTATGTAGGAATGTGCCAAGAAGATGACTGTGACGAGGACGAAACAGTCGTTTTCGACGAGCAATAAATTGACCTGGTAGAATTAAAACAAGGTCCACCATATTCTTGCAAAATGTTAACTCCGTCGAATGGAAAGAATCCTGTCGAACCAGAGAAGAACAATAAATTCCCTAAAAGAACATATACGTTTGACGTCACCAAATGTGATGAGATCTTTGATTTGTTGGTAAAGGATGGTCAGTTAATAAAACCTCCAGGTGTTAAAGAACCCCCTATTGACCAACATAAAAAGAGAGGTTTTTGTAAGTACCATAACTTCTTGGGCCATAAAACTTCTCAATGTTTTCTTTTCAGGGATCTAGTGCAAAATGCAATCCAGGATGGAAGACTGAGGTTTGAAGACAAACCAAAACAGCAAATGAGGATTGACACCAATCCTATGCAGATCTTAGAGGCTAACTATGCTGAACCATTTGTCATGAACTTGGTCGAAATAGAGAAAATGTCTGATGATAGCTTTGAGATGATCGAAGCCACTGAAGGTTTCAACACCTACGTCAATATGGTGGGGGTGAATGAAGATCTCCCAGTCCAGCCCAACGTCGAAGAAGTATCTAAAGACGAATTAACCATGCCTGTACTGATCAAGGTTACTGAAGACCCTGAGGCAAAGAGGGACATCAAGACCACTGAAGGTTTTGACGCTCCAAAACAGGATGAGACTACTGAGGGTCTCAACAAGGCCACCAACGTGGAAATTATTGAAGATTTCAATGGCCAGAACAAAGTTGAGGCCACTGAGGGTTTCAACCATCAAGACAAAACCAGGGTTACTGAAAACTTTGAGAGCATAAGGAAAGAAGCTACTGAAGGTTTCGACAAAAGAATAATATGGGGCACTTTGGGAGAGCCTAGTGGAAAGTTTGACTATTTGGTGAAATACACCGCTCCTGCCAGTGCCCAGGTTGACATCAACAAAATCCAGCCAACAGGTTGGGGAGACATTTTTGAGAACAATGAGAGAGGATCAGATGTTCCCCTCAGCATTGAGAAGGAGGCTCTTGAAGGCCTAGACAACAAAGACAAAATTGCTGAAGTTG
The DNA here is from genome assembly GCA_963966055.1 of Lathyrus aphaca. NCBI lineage: Eukaryota > Viridiplantae > Streptophyta > Magnoliopsida > Fabales > Fabaceae > Lathyrus > Lathyrus aphaca. The sequence goes on along the minus strand of OZ014519.1, from coordinate 295,820,577 downwards.
TTGCCCCCAACCAAACAGAAGAAGAGGTCAAGGACCTCACCAGTGTTGTCGAAACTGCAAACGAGGGCACTGTGCAAGCCAAGGCTAAAACTGTCGAAGCGGTCCTCATTGAAAAGATGGATAAACTGAGCATTGCTGGAGGAAAGAAAATAGACTTCAATATGGTGGAAACCTCTCGAAAGAATAAAGAAAAAGAGGAACGCCGTCAAGAGGAATACCAAAGGACAGTCTATCCAAAAGAAGAAGAAAACTTGGCAGAATTTATCCAAAGATGTCAAAAGAAGAAGACTGAAGTGATGCTATGCCCAAGATGCAGTGCCGTATTCGATAGAAAAGCAGCAGCAAATTTGGAGGCTGTGGAGAAGACTAAAGTAAGGGGAAACTGGGGACCAAGACTAGCAGTTGAAACATGTAGGTGTGATCCAAAAAAGAGACAATACTACTTTCAGAACGCTGGGGGTAGATATCACAACACTTACAAACCATCTGGCAAGGTACCTGATGATAGATGGGTGCAACCCATTAGAGATGCCCAAGGACCAAGAAGATGTAAGAATTTCGAAGTCCAGAGAGGATCTTCAGTCGAAGTGAAGAAAGAAACTGGGAAACAAAAGCCAAGACCTTACCCCTCAGAGAACTATAAAGGAAAAAGTCCCATGTCGAAATCTCAATGGAGGAGGTTCTAGAGGCAGAAAAGGGCCAAGAAAGATGCGGCAGAAGGACTCAAAGTCAAGAAGAAAAATACTGGCGAAAATAAGTCAGAGTCTAGCAGAAACACTCAGGCAGGGAAAGACAAAGCTCTCAAAAGAGACAACACCAGCAACATGTTGCAGTTATCAAAGCCCACCAACATAATATCAGAAGGTGACGAGGCAACTGAAAATTTGGAGTCTGACGAAGAATGGTCATTCGACGTAATATGCAATGTGGTTTCAGTCCTTCCTAGAGACTATGACAGAATAATGGAAATCGAAGATGAAGAAGAAAATATGATAGATAGTACTGTGGGACCAAGGCCTGTCGAAATCTCAATGGAGGAGGTTCTAGAGGCAGAAAAGGGCCGAGAAAGATGCGGCAGAAGGACTCAAAGTCAAGAAGAAAAATACTGGCGAAAATAAGTCAGAGTCTAGCAGAAACACTCAGGCAGGGAAAGACAAAGCTCTCAAAAGAGACAACACCAGCAACATGTTGCAGTTATCAAAGCCCACCAACATAATATCAGAAGGTGACGAGGCAACTGAAAATTTGGAGTCTGACGAAGAATGGTCATTCGACGTAATATGCAATGTGGTTTCAGTCCTTCCTAGAGACTATGACAGAATAATGGAAATCGAAGATGAAGAAGAAAATATGATAGATAGTACTGTGGGACCAAGGCTTGTCGAAATCTCAATGGAGGAGGTTCTAGAGGCAGAAAAGGGCCGAGAAAGATGCGGCAGAAGGACTCAAAGTCAAGAAGAAAAATACTGGCGAAAATAAGTCAGAGTCTAGCAGAAACACTCAGGCAGGGAAAGACAAAGCTCTCAAAAGAGACAACACCAGCAACATGTTGCAGTTATCAAAGCCCACCAACATAATATCAGAAGGTGACGAGGCAACTGAAAATTTGGAGTCTGACGAAGAATGGTCATTCGACGTAATATGCAATGTGGTTTCAGTCCTTCCTAGAGACTATGACAGAATAATGGAAATCGAAGATGAAGAAGAAAATATGATAGATAGTACTGTGGGACCAAGGCCTGTGTGTTATTATTACATCATGAACAATGGCTGTGTCGAAGAACATAATGCTTTCTTTGAGAAGCCAGACGAATCAATGAGAGGGCATTTGAAACCTTTGTTCATAAAAGGAAAGGTCGAAAATACATGCGTCAACAAAATACTAGTGGATGGGAGAGCTGCAGTGATCCTAATGCCCCATTTCATGCTAAAAAAGATTGGGAAAGATGACTCTGACGCGAAACCACACAACATGGTTCTGTCGAACTATGAAGGGAAACTGGGCTCAACTATGAGCGTCATTCAGGTGGACTTGACAGTTGGCACTATCACCAGACCAACAATGTTTATAGTCATAGCTTCCAGGGCCAACTACAACTTGTTGTTGGGTAGAGAGTGGATCCATGAAGTGGGAGTTGTACCTTCGTCCATGCATCAGCGCTGTAGTCCAACAGTTTGGTATGGTCTGTAGTGAAGCTGACCATTATGTTTTTTATCGTCACTCAGTCAAAGGGTGTATTTATCTTATTGTGTATGTAGATGTGATATTGTCATAACTGGTAGTGATCAACAGGGAATACTCCAGTTAAAACATCTGGAATCAATTTCAGACAAAAGATCTTGGTAAACTCCGTTATTTCTTGGGTATTGAGGTAGCCCAATCTAAAGATGGTTTGGTGATTTCTCAGCGGAAATATGCTATGGATATTTTGGAAGAAACAGGTTTGTTGAATGCTAAATCAGCTGATACTCCTATGGATCCAAGTGTCAAATTACTACCCAATAGGAGATTGGTTGGAAAGTTGAATTATCTCATAGTCACTCGTCCAGACATTTCTTTTGCAGTCAGTGTGGTAAGCCAGTTCTTAAAGTCCCCTTGTCAGGAACACATGGATGCTGTTATCCGGATTCTGAGATACATCAAATTTGCTCCAGGAAAAGGTCTAGTGTATGAAGATAAAAGACATACTCAGATAGTTGGATACTCCGATGCTGATTGGGCAGGGTCACCCATTGATAGACGATCCACTTCTGGGTGTTATGTACTTGTTGGAGGAAACCTTATATCCTGGAAAAGTAAGAAACAAAACGTTGTTGCAAGATCAAGCGCCGAGGCAGAATATAGGGCCATGGCAATGGCAACATGTGAACTTGTTTGGTTAAAACAATTGCTCAAGGAACCTCAAATTGAAGAAGCAAAACCAATGACACTTATTTGTGATAATCAAGTTGCATTGCACATTGCTTCAAATTCAGTCTTCCATGAGAGGACCAAACATATTGAGATAGATTGTCACTTTGTCAGATAGAAGATGAGTCAGATGACATCGTTACAAGCTTTGTCAACTCTAACGATCAATTGACAGACGTGTTTACAAAATCCCTACGAATTCCCAGAATTAATTATATATGTAACAAGCTAGGTGCATTTGACTTATATGCTCAAGCTTGAGGGGGAGTGTTGATATTTGTAAATATTTATAGTGTTAAGAATATTTATATATAAAATAGTCTCACATCGACTATATCATGTAATTAGTTGTAATCTCTCTCTATATAATAATGTCTCCGTAGTGCTTTTCAAAACACACGGTTTAATCTAAATGTCTCTTAGTATCGCTTATTTCAACACTTTCGAACCTAAAGTTGAGGCTCAAAGTAGTGGTGACAATGTTGAGACTGAACTTGATTCTGAAAAAAATGGAAATGTTGAAACTGATGTAAGATTTGGAAAGAATTTAGTATATACAAGAAGGAAGAACATTCCTGAATCTATTCATCCAAGAATCCAATCCGACATTACATGAGGTAACTTCTCTCGACCCTTCAAACACTAGTGATTCAATTTTTGAATTTTCTCATGATCAAGAAACAAAATCCAACTCAATACTACCACCACACTACAAGGAATTATGTCTTCCAATTGCCCTTAAAAAATATACCAAAAATGTACTAAAAAGCCACTTTACCCTTTATGCAACCACCTAAGTTTTGAACATTTTTCATTCCTCACAAGTCTAAACACTATAACAATACCTAACTCATCATCCGAGACATTGTCTGATAGGAAATGGAAACAGACCATGGACTTGGAAAGAAACCTGTAGTGTAGATGGTACATAGTGTAAAATACAAGGCCGATGGATCTATTGAGAGGTACAAGGCAATATTGGTTGCCAAAGAATTCACGCAAACTTATGGAGTAGAATACTCAATTTGATGTGAACTTACTACCACCAACATTGTGTGCAAATTAAAAAAAGGTTGTATGTGGGCTAAAGCAATCACCATGAGTCTACTCTTGGCAATGGGGCGGGTCTGAGACATATTTTACTTCCCCTAAATCCAAACCCGAATGCCCAAATAATCCTAATATCACAACAAAAATACATTATTTTCTGGGAATTGAAGTTGCCCACTCTAAAAAAGGAATCTTCACATCACAACAAAAATACATTATTGATCTTCAACAAGAGTGTAAGAAACAACATGCAAGCTTGCAAGTACACCAATTGATACAAGTGTAAAGTTGGGGAACATAGAAGAAAATATTCCGATTGATAAGGGAATGTTTAAAAGATTAGTCAAAATACTTATATATCTATGACATACTAGACAAGATGTTGCTTTTGCTATAAGATTAGTCAGGCAATTCATGCACCAATCAAAAGAAATTCATTTACAAGCTGTGCTCTGAATTGTCCAATATTTTAAAGGAATTCCAGGTAGAGGGGAATTTTGTTTGAAAGAAATGGAAGTGTGAGTCTTGAAGCATATTGTGATGCCGACTATGCAGGGTCAGTTGTGGATAGAAGATCAACTACAAGATACTGTACTTTTCTAGGTTGAAATCTTGTGACCGGAAGAGTAAAAAATAAAGTGTTGTATCTAGATCTAGTGTTGAAGTATAATTCATTACTTCATCAAAGAAAAGTTAGATAGTGGTCTTATCTGCGCTCCATATGTTTCTTCTCAAGACAACGTTGCAGTACTTCTAACTAAGGACTGAACAACAATAACTTTGAAAAGATTGTTTTCAAGTTAGAAATGATAGATGTTCATTCACCAAGGACTGAGTAACAATAACTTTGAAAAGATTGATTTCAAGTTAGAAATGATAGATGTTCATTATCCAGTTTGAGGGGGAGAGTTGTAAATAAGTTATTTTTCCTACTGTAAGTAGTAATTTATATTTGGACTTTTAGTCCATTAGTTAGATCCATTAGATTAGAATAATCTTATATAAAGAGATCAATGCTTGTAATTTTAACATATTTAAAATATATTATATATTATTCAGTTTCATACAAATATTGCCATAAACAAATATGTTTTTTTTCCTATAAATATAGATATTTATAGAGTTGAATTTGTGATATTGTGTAAAAGATGACGGAACAATTTTATTGATAATGACTATTGATTTGATACAAAAGACTCTATACTAATTTCTATTTATAGGTATACATACACTCAATCTTAAGTAAAAAACGAATCGTGATAATAATAATATCAAATATGATATTAATAGATATTCTAAGATACTTTAAATTAATATAAGACATTGTATAATATTCTAACAGTCCCTCTCAAGTAGAAGCTTTAAGATTGTTACAAATATACCCTTTACCAGAGAAAACCAAACCAACTAGTATTATAATTTATAACAACAAAGAACTTTTTCAAATTGCATCCAAATAAAGTTGCAATTATATAAACAAAGTTGCAACGGTATTTGGTGAGACGTTGTGCTCTGCTTGAAACAACTATTTTAATTGTGTGATTGGTGCCGACTCTACTTTGACTATAGTTGGACATCGGGACTACAAAAAAGAAAAAGCTTACTTGGTGGGACATTTCATGTGACTGGTGCCAACTTAATGGGATTACCAGAGACTATTGACAGTGTGTTGAGATCAATGACCTGAGAGTCTTCCATTAGAGAAAAAATTGACAAAAGTCAAAAAACTCACAGTGACAAATAACTTATTTCAAACTTTTTTCGAAAAAGGGAAAAACTATTATTATATTTCCAATCGTTAGGGAACTCTACAACAGAGTAGTGGCGAGGCGGTTGAAGGAGGATCAGACCAAGCTGAATTTGTGATTATATATAAAAGATGAGAGAAAAATATTATTGATAATAACTATTGACTTGATACAAAAATTCATTAACAGGTGGATTCTGTGAGTGCGGTGGCTGAAAATTGTGCAAATCTTCTGGTACACTAGAGAATACGGAGGAATAAGATTGGAAGCCAATATTAAGCTTCATTTGCTCTAAATAACCATTAAAGTATCTGGTCTAGGTTTTGTAGATTGAAATTATGGTTGAGACTGAGTTATGGAACTAAGATATTTATAGTACAAGGTAGTTACATAAGAGATTATTTAGAAGTTTACAGCTGTCGACAGCTTTATGTACATAACAGTGTTAAACAGAGTACTGCTACAGAAGCTATGTAAAATGTACTCTTTTAACTCATTTACTGCACAAATTTAATATCATTTGAGTAATTAATTAATTCTTTAAGGAAAACAGACCAAATTAACCCATCAGAAATCCAGTCAAAATCATAGTTAAAGCACTTGAGTGAAAGTAATTTCCTCAATTCTAAAAATGAAAATATATGCATTATGACATCATCCATAAGGGTGAGTTAACTAGGCAGAACTAAAACAAAATAAGTGTATTGCTATTTGAGTTTCTGTTAGATGATTTTATTTGTAGTTTTGTTTTTGTATGACTTATACATTGTTTTCTTCTTTTCTCAGTGTAGTTGTGGATCCTTCCAATCTATGTGATGGTCTTCACTACTATGAAGTCTATGGTATTGACTGCAAAGCGCCATGGCGTGGTCCTATTTTCAGAGTTCCCATCACCATAACAAAGGCCAAGGCTGTAACTAACCAGTCTCTACAAGTTTCATTTTCAAATATGTTATTCCAGCCAGGTTTGCATTAGTCCATGAAGTCGATCTCCTACTTTCTGCTGTCCTACTACTTAAATTTAAACTGGGCCTATGTTAAATGCATTCCAGCGAAAACGTTTGAGCTGCTTCCTTGGGGATCTTTTCGTTTCTCCCATACTGCTAATGTTTTGAAATTTGTCTTAAAATTATTTATGAAATTACATTCACAATGTTGGTATAGTACCTCTGGTATCCAGTCCTGTTAGAATATATGAATATAATATTCGTTCACATTATTACACTATAAATCATTTTAGATATTCTCTTAAGGTTAGCTTTCATATTTCCTTATATATAACCACAACTCAATGCTTACTCTATATTTGCGTGTGTGGATGCTTCCAACTTATTCGCTAGTCTGTCTATTATAAAAACACTATTCATGTTAGAGTGAATGCAAATATTTACAAGTGCAAACAAGCAAGTGCACAATACAGGGTCCAACACATTCAGTTAATTCCTTTTATTTTTTGTTTTATTAGGTCATATAGAAAGGAGATATATAGAAGTGCCACATGGTGCATCTTGGGCTGATGTAACAATGAAAACGTCAGGGTGTGACATACCTCGAAAGTTTTTTGTGGATGCTGTTCAGGTAAAATTTGTAGCTTGAAAATTTTGTTTGATTGTGCAGGGTTCTTTTTCACATGCTTTCTATGTCCAGATGTGCCCATTGCAAAGACCTCTTAAATGGGAAAAGGTGATAACTTTTGCTTCTTCGGGTGCCAAAAGCTTTACCTTTAAGGTAATAAGTGGTCAGACATTGGAACTAGTCATTGCTCAGTTTTGGTCAAGTGGCATAGGGAGTCATGGAACTGCCAGTGTGAATTTTGAGGTAACAGAATTACTATTTAAGATAAATTTGTTTCCCCACCTGATATTGGATAGACTTTTTAGTGTTTCTTATAAAAACAAAAATATTCCTAAATTTTGGATTGATAGGTCTATGATGATTGTTCCTATAACTGTCAGTAGTTTATCCTGATGATTATCTTAATTCCTTACATTACCCTGGTTTGCTTGAATGATATGATAATTTTTTATATTTCAACTATATAACACTTCAAGGAAATGGCATGTTGACACGAATGGACTTTTAAGGCCATTTACAGGATTTGTCCTTCCCTTAGTCCATATAGATGTTTGTGGTCTCTGTATATAGAATCATGGGATAGTCTTCCGTGGAGGGATTCTCAGTCTCTTGCATGTATGATCTCTATTGAAAAGCAGGGATGTGATTTGTGTTATTTTCATTCCTCACTGAAGATACTTTGGTGTTAACATGGAATATCAGGTTGTTTTTCATGGGATAAAAGTTAATCATGAAGAACTTATACTTGATGGAAGTGAAGCACCGGTCAGAATTGATGCTGAAACATTAGTGGTATCCGAGGAACTTGCTCCAGTGGCTATTCTAAACAAGGTTATATTTTGAAAGCTTGAATACTTTTCATTTTGTGCTATTCCATTATGCTGGTGACATGGGATACCAATGAGTTTAACATTTTGCATTTATGTGTACAAAACATGCAGATTAGGGTTCCTTATCGACCAATAGATTCTAAGATTTGTGCACTCTCAGCAGATCGTGATAAACTTCCATCTGGAAAACAGATACTGGCGCTGACTTTGACGTGAGTTTTGTATTTATTGTGTCGTGTCTGTGGATTATTTAGACGGTCTTTTCTCATTAATCTGATATTACAGCTACAAGGTCAAATTGGAAGATGGAGCTCAAGTGAAACCTCACGTACCATTGCTAAATGACCGGATATATGACACTAAATTTGAGTCTCAATTTTATATGATTTCTGACTCAAATAAGGTATGTTCATATTTATTTTCCTACTGTTCTGAAAATGTATATTTATTTTCCTACTGTTCTGAAAATGTATGGGATGGTTTCCATTTTAGAAATTTTTATAATTAGATGAATAATAAATTGCATGCAAGTTATGCTCACATTTAGGCATGCTGATTTTTATATTTCTTAGTATGCCCATATTTCTAGTTGACTAAAGATCTGCTAATGCCATATTTCTATTTGAAATTTACATGTAGTGGAATGTACAACCTACCGATTGGGTCAGAGTGTGTGTGGCAATCAATACTCCCTCCGTTTTTTATTATAAGTTGTTTTGAGAAAATATTTTGTACCAACAGTATATGTCATTTTATAAAACTCTTAATGAAGAAAATGTTTTCCAATACCATTAATGAAGGACAATTTTGTAAAACCCTTCATAATTTCTCTTTTTCAAACCATAAATATTGCATTTCTTAATATGTGTGAAAAGTCAAAAACGACTTATAATAAAAAACGGAGGGAGTAATAGATTGACTTTGTTTAATTTGCTCAATAAATTTTTTTCTTTACATGCCGACTTTCTTTCTTCCATCATGTTTTGTATTTTGGTAAATTTATTTGTGAGACCTAAATTTTTTCAATACATCTCTTCATGTCATGGGCTATTGGGCATGGTGTCTGGATAACATGGGAGGCCCAATATCAAATCTAGCATAGACTCCAATAGAGTTTAGTTCTGAGTCTAACTCAACCCCAAAAGCTAGCTCATGCGGTGAGGGGCGCCTTCCATTTATAATCATATTTAGACCATATCTCTGGCCAACATGAGACTCTTTTTGACATAATGAATTTCTTTCTATGATTACAACATGTTTTGTTTTTTGGTGGCCTTGTTTGCTTCATACATTAATCTCTTTTGTTTTTTTCACTATTCTGATAATAGCGCGTGTATTCAAGTGGTGATGCCTATCCAAGCTCTTCAAATCTTCCCAAGGGAGAATATAATTTGCAGCTCTATTTGAGGTATATTAATTTTTCTAGGCATATATCATTTATGAGTGCACATATTTGTATGTTCCCACTAGAGCTTTCTGTAGACCTGATGACAGTTATTAACTTCAAACTTGTATATTTTGAAAAATTGTTTGAATTCCATGGGATATTGGTTAACTCCTAGTTTGGTTTAGAGGACTCAAAAACTTGTTTTATTACCACTGTGCATTCAACTTATTTACATTTACAATTAGTTTATTTGTCTCAGGCATGACAATGTACAAGTTTTGGAAAAGATGAGGCATTTGGTGTTATTCCTTGAGAAAAATTTGGAGGAGAAGGTAGTTTATTGTTCAATTTGATGTCTCTCTCAAATGGTCAATTGCTGCTTGACTCTACTGCTGCTTAAGGTTTTTGAGATGAGATAATGCAAGTTATATTACTCTTGATAAAGTTGGGATCGCCTGATGCGTAATAAAACATATATAAGACACTCCTTTCATTTGATATGCCACCCCCACACACAACATTTTTTAAGAAATAGGTGAACCTTTTCCGGGGTCTGTGTTGACTACAAAGATCCACTGATGCTGTTGGGTTAGATGTGTCAAAATTGGTGAATTTTTTCCAGTAGTTCTGAAGTATTGTAATTTTGCCATCAATTTATACTCCTATTTGAAAATAAATTGTAATCTTGAGTTAGACATGCTTCCATCCAATATGTAAAGGTTGCATCTATGTTAGGAAAATTTAGATTATATACATTCTTCTATTAACACTTCAATTATTTACTAATGTTTAAAATTTTGTTTTCAGGATGTTATTCGATTAAATTTTTTCTCTCAACCTGATGGCCCACTGATGGGAAATGGTTCCTTTAAGTCCTCATTATTAATTCCAGGGTATATTAGTAGGTTTATAATCCCAATTTATTAAGTATTAAATGTCTTCTTGTGAAGCGGTATCGACTTTTTTTTATTTTTTATTTTTTATTTTAAATTTATTTATAGTATAAAAGAAGGATTATATCTTGGTCAACCTCAAAAAGAAAAGCTTCCTAAGGTATAATTTTTTCTGTTGTTAACTTCATATTTATAAGCATTGATAGTGCATAATGGTATTTGTAATATTTATGCAGAATTCTCAACAAGGATCTGTATTGGTTGGGGCCATTTCATATGGGAAACTATCATTTGCTGATCAGGAGGAGAAAAAAAATCCCGAAAAGCACCCTGCTTCATATCAAATTTCTTATGTAGTTCCTCCAAATAAGGTCACCTTCTGTCTTATAAAGATACCTCCCTTTGTATCACTCTTATACTTTGTAACAATTGCTTGGTTGGTTTCAACATGCACCATGCTATGGTTGAATCTACTTTCAAGTTAACCTTGATTAATGTTCTATTAACCGTATTGAATTAGATTTCATGTTAACCTTGATTAATGTTCTATTAAAGGTGTTGAATTTATAAATATATAATGCTAAGAATATTTGTATATAGAGTAGTCCCACATCGACTATATCATGTAATTAGTTATTTATTTATATATGTATATATATATATATATATATATATATATATATATATATATATATATATATATATATATATAGATAGATAGATAGATAGATAGATAGATAGAGATAGTCCATATTTAATTACTGACTAATCATTATAACCATGGATTAAAAATGAATCAATGGTCAAGATGTGAAGTAAGATTTAAAAACTTACTCCTGGAGTAAGAATATCCCTCCCCACACACACGCACACACAAAAATAATGTCTCCGTAGTGTTTTTCAAATCACACGGTTTATTCAAATGCCTTTTAGTCTCTTGTATTTCAACATGGTATCTAAAGCCTATCGAAATACAATCCTTCACCGTGCTTTACCCGGTTGACCCACTGTCTTCCGGTGAGAAAGTTTTGGCAAACCGTGTCATAACTCCGGTTTGCCTTCCATACACTGTCATGACTCATTCCGACATCAAAATTTCAAAATTCTCCGGTCATAAGCGCACTGTCGCCGCTATCGCTACTGTTCCCGACGACCTTCCGACAAACTTAACATACCGGAAAAAGCGCCTCCTCTGATTCGGTCGTTCCCCACACTGGTAATTCATCTATTTGCCTCTCTCAAACATCATCCCTTAGACCTTGGGTCCTTGATTCTGGTGCGCCTGATCATGTTACCAGTAATAATTTTTTTTCTCTTCCCTCTCTACTTTTGGTTCCTTATCTATTATAACTTCTGTCAATGGTTCTCAAACCCGATCCGAAGGTATTGGTGCTGTTCGAATTCTACCTTCTCTCTGTTACTTTTGTTCTCTATGTTCTGAATTGTCCATTTAATTTACTTTCAATCTGTCGTTTAACTCGTTCTCTTGATTATAGTCACCTTTACTAACAATAATGTTACCCTGTAGGATTGGAGTTCGGGATGGACGATTGACGTCAGATGTGAGTCTTAAGGCCTTTATTACCTCTCAGTGTCATCTCAGACATGCTCAGCCAAATATTCCCCACTCACTATCCATGCTCTGTTAGGTCATCTCAGTGTTTCCAAATTACACAAGTTGGTGCCAAATTTATTGAAGGTGTCTAATTTACATTGTGAGTCGTGTCAGTTAGGAAAACACACTCATAGTCAATTTTCCAATCGAGTCAATAAACGAACTTCCTCCACTTAGTTCACACCGATGTTTGGAGTCCCTCGCGTATTGTCTCTACTCTTGGGTCTAGGTATTTTGTCACCTTTATTGATGATTTTTCACGTTCCACATGGTTATTTTTATTGAATAGACATCTCGTAGAAACCACTGGGACCCTACTCCATGGTAATGTTCCACTTTGGTTTTGGGGGATGTTGTGCTAACAGTATGTAACCTTACAAATCGCATGCCCTTATCTGTCCTTAACAATAAAATCCTTCATTCAATCTTTTTTTCCAATTCTCCACTTCACCCTATTCCTCCTCCCAAAGTCTTCGGGTCCTCATGCTTTGTACACAATCTCTCTCTTGGTCTTGATAAACTTTCAGCTCGATCACTAAAGTGTGACTTTCTTGGTTATCATCAATCCCAGAAAGGTTATTGTTATTCACATACTCTACAACGATACCTTATATCTGCGGATGTTACCTTCTTCGAGTTTGTTCCATATTTTGAGTCCAACCAAGCAACTCTGGGACTCTTTCAAGAAAGTATTCCCACACCTCTTCCAGAAGTCTCATATGCCATTGTTCCCTATCATCCTATGGATCCAAGTGTCAAACTACTATCCAATCAAGGGGAGTCTCTATCTGACTCAGGAAGGCATAAGAGATTGGTCGAAAAGTTGAATTATCTCATAGTCACTTGTTCGGACATTTCTTTTACAGTAGTCAGTGTGGTAAGCTAGTTCTTAAGTTTCCCTTGTCAAGAACACATGGATACTGTTATTCGGATTCTAAGATACATCAAATGTGCTCCAGAAAAAGGTTTAATGTATGAAGATAAATAACATACTCAGATAGTTGGATACTCCGATGCTGATTGGGCAGGGTTACCCATTGATTGACGATCCACCTCTGAGTATTGTATACTTGTTGAAGGAAACCTTATATCTTGGAAAAGTAAGAAACAAAACGATGTTGCAAGATCAAGTGCCGAGGCAGAGTATAGGACCATGGCAATGACAACATGTGGACTTATTTGATTAAAACAGTTGCTCAAGAAACTTCAAATTGAAGAAGGAAGACCAATGACACTTATTTGTGATGATCAAGCCGCATTACACATTGTTTCAAATCCATCTTCCATGAGAGGACCAAACATATTGAGATAGACTGTCACTTTGTTAAAGAGAAGATCGAGTCAGGTGACAATGACATTGTCACAAGCTTTGTCAACTCTAATGATCAATTGGTAGACATGTTTACAAAATCCTTGCGAAGCGCAAGAACTAATTATATTTGTAACAAGCTTGGTGCATTTGACTTATATGCTCAAGCTTGAGGGTGGGTGCTGATATTTGTAAATATAGTATTAAGAATATTTTTATATAGAATAGTCCCACATGGACTATATCATGTAATTAGTTGTAATCTCTCTATATATAATAATGTCTCCGTAGTGCTTTTCAAAACACACACTTTATTCAAATGTCTCTTAATCTCTTGCATTTCAACAAAAGAAATTGCTTAACTCAAGCTTATGAAAGCTTGTATATACTCTCCCATAACACACAAGGTCCTTTGCAACTAACGCAAACTCACGATACCTTGCATAAATTTTGGTATAGCAGATCACAGATGTCCTAACCATATGTCGGGACATTGATCTCTGCAACATATTAAACAAGGGTAAAGGCGCACAGACTGATACTCAACAATATCAGCACATGAACATGTCAGATGTTCCAACATCTGTTTCGACATGTTTGAACAAGCGTAATAACATAGTTGTTGTTGATATATATATATATATATATATATATATATATATATATATATATATATATATATATATATATATATATATATATATATATATATATAGTGTTAAGAATATTTGTATATAGAATAGTCCCACATCGACTATATCATGTGATTAGTTGTAATCTATCTATATATAATAATGTCTCCGTAATGCTTTTCAAAACACACGGTTTAATCTAAATGTCTCTTAGTCTCGCTTATTTCAACATGGTATCTAGAGCCTGCTAAGAGGCAATTCTTTCTTCGCCGTGCTTTACCCGGTTGACCCACTATCTTCCGGTGAGAATTTTTTTTTTTGCAAACCGTGTTGTCACTCCGGTTTGCCTCTCATTTATCAATATTCTCCAGTAATCACCCTGCTACTGCCACTACCGCCGTTACTATTCCGGCAAAACTTCCGACGACGTTTCGGAAAACAGTTCCCACCATTCAACTCGCCGTCCTCCGATCCAACCGTCGCCCTTTTTTTCCGCTGCTGCCCCGTGTGTCTGGTGTCTGATTCCGACCATTTTTCCGCCGATCTACTCACCTCTCCCCATCCGTTCCAGATCCGGCTTCTGTTTTACTTTCCGACTCACGGAAAACGGTGCTCCAGTGCAAACAATCCCGATTTCACTCCGACACACTGAAGTTAGAGAATATGGATATCCTCAAACTCGACACACTGAAGTTAGAGAATATGGATATGCAAACCTATCCGAGTAAGCTTGATGCCTTGAAAGCTAGTTACGCAACCTTCATGCCGTACGCAAAAGATGCAACAGCTCATGCCGAACAACAGATTAAATTTTTCATGGTCATGGCACTTGAAGGACTACCATCCGAACTTGACTCCGTTCGTAACCAGATTTTATCAGGTACTATTGTTCCTAACTATGATGCAGTTAGTGAACAATTGTTGCGCTTGGCTACACCTCATGCGTTTGGTCCAGTTACCCCTCCATCTATTGTTGCTCCGACATCAGGTGACACTGTTGCCCTCACATCTCTTGGCAACAATCAGAATCGCCCTCGAGGAGGGTCATCCAACTCTAAACCTGTTCCCAAGTGTGACCATTGTAACCGGCTTGGGCATACTATCGACCGTTGTTGGAAGCTACATGGCAAACCCCCACATCAGGTAAATGTTTCTCAAAGTGATAACCCAGACACTATACAAACTTCACCTTCTATTCAGAACCCTACGCCAAGCTACAAGGATTTTCTCAGGTGGTGTCAGACTAATCAGGCCTCTGGTTCCACGACTTCGATTGCACACATTGGTAATTCATCTGTTTGCTTCTCTCAATCATCTCCTCTTGCTCCTTGGGTCCTTGATTCTGGTGCGTCTGATCATGTTACTGGTAATAAAGGTCTTTTTTCTTCCCTCTCAATCTCTGGTTTCTTACCCACTATAACTGCCGCAAATGGTTATCAAACCCGATCCCAAGGGTTTGGTATTGTTCAAATCTTACCATCTCTCTCTGTTACTTCTGTTCTATATGTACCTAATTGCCCATTTAATTTGCTGTCAATCAATCGTTTTACCCGTTCCTTTAATTGTTCTATCACTTTTACTAATAGTAATGTCATTCTGCAGGATCAGAGTTCGGGACAGACGATTGGCGTCGGTTGTGAGTCTCAAGGCCTCTACTACTTCTCTGCGTCATCTACCACATGCTCCACCATAGATTCTCCTCTCATTATACATGCGCAGTTAGGTCATCCAGGTCTTCCCAAGCTACAAAAGTTGGTGTCCAGTTTAACTAAATTATCCACTTTACATTGTGAGTCTTGTCAGTTAGGGAAACATACTCGTAGTCAATTTCCCGATCGAGTCAATAAACGGGCTGCGTCCCCTTTTGTTTTAGTTCACTATGATGTTTGGGGTCCCTCGCGTACTGTGTCTACTTTTGAGTCTAAGTATTTTGTAACTTTTATTGATGATTTTTCACGTTGCACATGGCTATTTTTAATGAAGAACATATTTGAATTATTTTCCATTTTTGAAATTTTTTATTGAGAAATAAGAACCCAATTTGGTTTGCCTATTCGTACCTTAAGAAGTGACAATGCACGTGAGTATTTATCCCAACAATTTCAAACTTTTATGTCATCCAATGGTATTTTGCACCAAACATCTTGCCCTCATACACCCCAACAAAACGAGGTAGCCGGATGCAAAAATCGACACCTTGTAGAAACCACTCAGACCCTACTTCTCTATGGTAATGTTCCTCTCCGGTTTTGGGGTGATGCGGTTTTCACGGCATGTTACCTCATAATTCGCATGCCCTCATCTGTCCTTAATAATAAAATCTCTCATTCAATCCTGTTTTCAAACTCTCCACTTCACCCAATTCCTCCTCGAGTCTTCAAGTTTACGTGTTTTGTACACAATCTCTCCCCTGGTCTTGATAAACTATCAGCTCGATCACTAAAATCTGTCTTTCTTGGCTATCATCAATCCCAAAAGGGTTATCGTTGCTACTCTCATAATCTACAACGATACCTCGTATTCGTCGATGTTACGTTCTTCGAGTTTGTTCCATATTTCGAGTCCAGCCAAGTAACTACGGAACCTTTACAGGAAAGTATTCGCACACCTCCTTCAGAAGTCTCATCTGTATTTATTCCCCATCATTCTAGGGAACCTGATCCACTAGATACCCCTACGGTTGACCCTATCACTCCTTGCCCACTTCAAACATATCACCCAACGTCTGCCATACCAGAGGAAGTGAACAACTCAGACATTCATTATCATCAAACAAAATTTGATTGATATCCCTGCCCTTTGCGAAACTGATGCAACACTCTCCACCTCAACCTAGGACTCTATCTACCACAGGTAATGAGGATGTTTTTCACAGCAGCCCCCAGTCGACCTGAGTAACTCAGAACACAGTACACAACTGTGTTCACAACTCAGATCACGAGACACAAAAAACAACTGAGACTTGACCAAGATGTTAGAACATCTCTTCAAACATCTTTGTAAAACAACTGCAAGAAGAAGTTCAGAGCTCAACAAAAGACTCAACAGACGATTCTCCCCCTTTTAGCCAAAACTTGATAAAAGAAACCAAAACAAACCCATACCCAAGAAGGACTCACCCAGACACGAACAAAAGCCATACACCAGATTCTTACAAGAACTCAATTTGAAAAAAACATGAAGGAAGAATATCCCTTATTTATAGCCCAACAATACCTTTGGAAGTAACGATTCAGGATTAGCAATAATGGTCTTGGTCTTAGAGGACGTTATTTGAGGAGGAAAACTTCAACAAAACTATTTGTGCAGAGTCCAAGTTAGTTTTGAGAGATTCGTATTTATTGCACACTGTCAACAAACTGTTCTCTCTGCATTTATTCACTTTAGACTGTTTCTCCTTGAAATTAAAGGTCTAATGAATGCACATGCAAGGTTAAAAAAATATCACAATTTGTTTCCCTGACATGTACTCAATATCTCAACCACTTTTGATAAGAGAGCCAAGTTTTGAACGATGACCTGACATCTTGTCAGACATTGTCTTCTTTACTTTGTCTTTTCTTGAAAATCAACCACACTCTTGAACATGATATCTTCCTTTTAGCAGTAGAGAATTCCCAAGATTATCCTCCCAGGTGCACACTGAACTGCTCCAGTATCCTCGACACAAGGCATCTTGTCTATCTTCATTTCTTCACAGACCGCTTGTCTTTCAAACAGCTTATGCAGTTTGTTGACTACTTCATCTTGAATAAAGTTCAATTCTCTTTATTCCTTATAAGCAATCCTCCTTCTGACCAGAGTCAACATACTTTTGAATTTAGATTAATTGCCAATATTGATCACTCTCCCCTCAAAGTCTTTACTTCATGATGTTTCAACATCACATAGGGCATCCGTTTTCTTCATTGAGCCAGTCACCTTGACTGCATAAAGGTCCAAAATCATCTCCAACTGCTTGGAATCCCAGCCATATACCGGCTGATCAGTCCATGTTCTTCTATCTTGTAGCATAAATCTCTTTTCTCAAGTATTCTGAATACATTAGAATTCTGGTCTCCATTAATTTTCTTGAGTTGCTTGCTCCACCTGATCCACTTTTATCTTGAAGGCTAGTTGCAGAAGAACCATTTCTCCATAAGCTCTCTAATCTCAACATGAGTCAGAGTACTAGATACCCATCATTTAATCCGTGACCATCTTCATCTCATCATTCTCCCGTATGATAAGATTTGACATTTCTGATTTAGTTGGTGAATATCATCTCCCATACTCTAAACTTATCAGAATCCAGACCTGTTCTTTTGCAGTCAACCAATGATTCACTTTAATCATAAGAAAACTCTTTTCTCATCAATCTCTCGTATGATAAGTGAAGATGCTTCTTATTCAAGATGTTCTCGATCAAATGATGTTCTAACATTAGTTGGAACATCCTCCATGTATCTCAGCCATCAAAACTATCCCTTGCTAACTTCAAGACTCAGGGTCTCTATAGAGTACAGTTCCACCAGCTTGATCATCAATAACTCCAGACCGTCATAGAGAAAAATAAACTCTCCCTAACCACATCAATAATCTTCAGTTCCTTAAAGTTTCTGTTACAAACACCAAGATATAGACACAACTAGATACTCCTTCGATCTTTAACTAACTCCCCTTCTGCACAAGAGTAATTAGTTTCAAGTCCACTCCTTGGGTTTATGATTGAGAACGACCAAATGCAACAGATTAGTTAACTCATCTTCCTTCAGAGTTCCAAAACCTTTTTTGATTAATCAATGAAGCTTGATCTTCAAGTTACATATTCCACCTACTCCATTTGTAAGATGTCTTAGATACACCAAGACTAGAACATGTAATATCTCTCACTCTTGCAGCTCCCACAATCTGCATGAGAGAATCTTCTTGAAGTAACAATAACTTCCATTTCTGAGATGATTAATTGATCTCAAGCAGCTAACTCCCTCTGTCTTGGTATGGTTTTGATTCGGTAAGTCGGACTGATTGATGGGTTCTTATATGAATATATGGAAGAATAGAGAATAAAGGAATGAAACGGTAAAAGAATAACTCAATTATAAAATAATAATGATGAAAATAACAACTGTGGTGTATCAGCTCCTAAGCACACAATGCTTCCCTCACCAAGATGGTGAATCCTAGTAGAATTCCTAGATACCTTATTCCTACACTTCATGTCCTCTTTTATAGCCACAAACTTATTCCTATTTTATCGTAACAAACCCCTCTAATTCTAATAACAAACTCTTCTAATAACAAACACCTATAATAACAATAACAAACTCCTATAATTATTTAATCTATTATTTTATTCCTTCACCATTTCTTCTAGTATAAACCCTAGTCATCCACATCTCTATCAAACTTAGATAAAAAATAAACTGATCCAAGTAGTATTCAAGTGAATGATGACTTTAACTTCTCTTCCAAGAGTCTCCATAAACTAGACCAGTTTCTATAATAGAAACTTTCTAGGTAGATCACAAACCTTTGCAGTTTTTGTCTGAAAAAGATTACCAACACCTTAGGTCAGTACCCTAGGGTTTGGTTTCCAGAGCATATGCAAGACCTTTCCTTTGGTCTAAAGGCTCACTCCTTAAGCCACTAGGATTTTGCACATACTAGCTTAAGGAGATGTTTCAACATCTGATTGAACACCTGTCCCTTTGAAGTCTTCCAAGATGATCTTGACCGTACTCATCCTCTAGGTTGTAGCTAGAGATGTTATACCTCTTGATGATTCATCTAGTCTTTAGTTACCACATAGTCCAGATACAAAGATAATCAACTAAATACTTGTGGACTTCACAAATAACAGTTGATCTTAAATCCTTATTCTGTATCTTTTAGTGGTAGATCTACTGCATCCTCTCCAAAGTTGAGACATCAAGACTGACATTCTTGACTCAACTTGCCTTCAGCTAATTATCTTGTCTTCTTTCTTCAATGAGAATCCCCTTCAACTGAATTGAAGTTTCCTTGCAGACTAGAACAACCTTTGGATTTGAGCGACATACACTTTCTTGTAAGTCATGGATGGTGAAAATAAATCAGCTCCACTATCTTCAGGTTGGTGATCTTCACCCTTTGCACTTAAAGAACCAGAAGCCTTCAGAACAACATCTTCAGAATGAACACCAGATCAAGATTGTAAGCCTCTGATCATGATTATAAATGCCTTTATGAGTGGACTTGAGAGAAGTCTCAAGTATCATGGGCAACTTTATTCATGATCATGTTGTTTATCAAATTCATAGACCAAGCATTGACAAACAAGACCTCTATTAATCTTCCTCCAATCTGACTTCACGATACCCGATGAAATTAAGATTCCAAGAATCAAGATATCATAAACAACAACCAACAATCCTCTTTATTCCATTTCTCCCGACTTTGGAATGATTAAGGCTTTATGATTCTAATATCTTCAAGAACACAAGAAAGATCAGGAATAGATTCCACCATCTATCTTTTCTGAACAGCGATAGACTCAATCTATTCCCAAGAATAGATCTTTCTTCACCATCAATTCTAGAACCTCAAGACAACAAGATTCTTCCAATCAGAGGCACAAACAACGGAAAACCAATGAACAACCTCAACAACCTTCAAGAAAGATGTCAAAACAACTTATCAGACATCATCAACGATCACCAGCAACAGCAAAAAATTCACATGAGTATTGAACAACCATCAATAGTTGTTCCCCTTGACCTAGAACACTCATCCCATCTATCAATACCCTTAAGTATATCAGAATGAATGATCACATCAACTCCTCCTTGTTTAACACCAGAAAGTATCTCTCTAAGATCTCATCCAGAAACAGACAAGATACCTGCTTTGATACCAATTGAAATTCTGGTATAGCAGATCACAAATGTCCTAACCATATGTCGGGACATTGATCTCTGCAACATATTAAACAAGGGTAAAGGCGCGCAGATATATTCGACAATATAAACGCATGAACATGTCAGATGTTCCAACATTTGTTTCAACATGTTTGAACAACAAGCGGAATAACATAGTTTTATAATTGTAGAATGATAAATAACACAGTAATTTGTTAACCCAGTTCATTCGAACTCACCTACTCTGGGGGATATCAATCCAGGAAGAAGATAACATTATTAGTAGATTATTGCTTGTACAAAACCTCCATTGTACAGGTAAACACACTCCGTTTTACCTAATCCTACCCAATGTAATCTTTATCGCAAAAACTGCATCTTTGATAAGAGAACCCTATCTTACTCTCTTTAATCACCACCTGTGATTATTCATCGTTGCAACCCATCAATGGTATCATGGTGCATCCCAACAACTGTATCATGTTGCATCCCAGCAACTGTATCATTCTACTTGAAAACCCCACCTTTCAATGCAATGTTCAGTCAGCTCTCTTTGACTAACAACTATCATTGGATATGCTTCAAAGCTTCATCCAAGAACAATATACAATTCATTACCCCACGACTTCTAAATTTATATCAACAACTATGTCTACCTCATTGTATCCAATCGATACAAAGAGTGACTTACAATACAAGAAAGCCAACGACTTTCAAAACCCTAAAACCTAATTTTATACTTTTACAAAAGTGTTACAAGGATTAGTTATTTTTCCCTAGGTCTAGGTCTTCTATTTATAATCTTCTGCTATCCATGGATTTCGAATAACCCAACCAATTATTCCTTAATTCATGCGTTGATTGCTGCAGATAAAATCTCTTCAAATCTTCAAAACAGAACTATAAAATCTGTTTGTAACAGACAAAGATGTCAAAACCTCCTGTTAGGACATCTTATTCAACATCATATTCAGCACTTAAGTTTTACCAAAATTTAAGTCAAATCTTTAGAGCTTTCATCTACTATAGCATATAAGTAAGTTGTAACTAACTGATTGACACATATTAGTCAGCTATCACCTACTAGCCTACTAGAACAGTGTACTAAGTAACAGAAAATCAATACAAAGATTTCAAAGCTTTGTATAATTCTAACATGTTGACCTTGATTATTGTCTAATTAAGTTTTTCTTCTTCTGAAAGGTTGATGAGGATGAGAAAGGAAAAGGTTCTTCCTTATCTACCAGAAAGACTGTTTCTGAACGTATAAAAGAAGAGGTATATTAGTCATCTTACTCAAATAAAAGAGTCCCCTGGTGTTTTTGTATCCTAGTGCCTGCTTCATTTGTGGTTAAATAACACTCTTTCTGCATATTCTTCTTCTTAAAAGTTACATTGTTATCCATATTTTGAACCTGTATTACATGTATATTGATTGAATGACCGCAAACGAGGATAACTCAAGATTATTATGTAGTTTAGATATAAAATATGCCAGGAATACTTATACAATTTTTTTTTTCATTGAAGTATCATTTAGTTCAACTCAATGTCAGTATATATACCATTTTCTATACGTTGGTTCTGTTATTGAAAACTGGCATCTTGCATCTTCCATTGTCTTATATTAATTTATATATTCTATAGGTTATTTTATGAAAAGTTTAATTTGTTGAATAATTCTATTAATGAACTAATATTGATTGTTTTAAGTGGATGATGTTTCTATTTCCTTTATTGGTAAAGTGATGTGTGATTTTTTATGCCTTTAACAGTTAAGCTATTTTTGATGAGTATAAAAAAAGACTACTGTTAATGGCATAAAAAATAACATCACTTCACCAATCATGAAAAGAAAGTTGTGTATAGTTAAGCTGAACATGTATGTGTAGTATTAGATATGAATGAAATGATTGTAAATATCTTGTATATTTTAATTATGCCTTGAGTTTGCTATCACAATGTAGTTTTATTTTATAACTCACATTTTAGAATGATGAACTTCAGTTATCTTTGCTCTTTAATTTTCTCTGAATTGTCCATCAGGTAAGGGATGCAAAAGTAAAAGTTCTAGGAACCCTAAAACAGGAAAGTGATGAAGAGCGCTTGGAGTGGGAAGGCCTAGCTGCATCACTAAAAGTCAGTAAAGAAAGCTTATCTGTAGCTATAGATAATTAATTGCCTTTGTCTTCATTTGTTTCTCTCTTAAATTTTGTGCTCAAATTAATATTGCGAAGGCTATCATATAATTTCAGCAGAGAAAGCACTTCTTAAATAGGAGAATTACGCATAAGATCTATTCCTTAGATTAAGGTTTGGTAAGATAAAAAATAAAGAGGGAAATAAATAAAATAAAATATTGATCTTAATAATAGTTGCGATTATCCTAGTAATAGGAAAGAAGATAAGGGAAAATTTGTTTCATTAAATCTGTACTATCTTCACTATTTAATATTTTTTCTGGTACAAGACTATTGCCTTTTGGTTTTGGTGTTTTTCTAAATTCTGATCAATGCAATCTTTTGTCTATTCTAATGCTATGTTTTCTTGCAGTTGGAATATTCAAAGTACACTATGTTGCTTGCAAAGATTTTGGAAGGTTTAGTTTCTAGGAGTAATATCAAAGATAAAATCCATCATGATGAGGAGGTACAAATTTCCTGCACCAAACAATTAACATGAATTGTTCCCCCAGCCCCTTTCTTCCTTCATTTCTCTGATTTTCCTTCCCTTTCTCTATATTTTGTATTTATACTTTCTTGAAAACTTGAATGCTATGACTGGTCTCTGGAGTTCTTGGGTTCCACTTCTGGATTCTGTTTTTCTTTATCACCCAGAAGTTGAAAATCATGTATTCAATAGTTTCCTATAATTTAGTATATTCCCATCTTATGGAATATATAAGAGTATCAGCTATATTATAACCATTATTGGAGTACGACAGCATAAATTCCATCACGCGTCACCTTAGCAGCCCATCCTTGCTACCCAAGTAATCTTATTAATAGTAATCATATGAATCCTAGAAGATTTTCTTGTAGAAGTTTGTACTGGTGTGTATAACTCTAGATAATGTGATTGCATTGTGCAGGTGATTGATGCAGCAAATGATGTGATTGACAGTATTAACAGGGAAGAGTTAGCAAAGTTTTTTGCCCTAAAAAATGATCCAGAAGATGATGAAGCAGAGGTGCTCATTCTTTCCCCGTAGCACTAATTTGTTTTTGCTGAATGTTATAGCTACTTATATATTAAATAAATTTGAATGCTCACCTCTTTTATTACATAGTATTTAGTATTGCTTGAGTTAAGTCAATCACAATATTTTAATTTGGAGTTGTTGAATAATGAGAGAACAAGAGAAAAGTTGGATTGAATCCGTGTGTTTGAATTACAAAGCAGAGCTCATTATATATTATAGGAGGAATAAATGTCATAGTAATTACATAATATTCTATTTCCTATTTACACGATATCCTAATTACTTATAGAATATTATATTTACATAATACTGAATATTCCGATATCTTTGAGAGGTCCTCGAATTAATTATATTTGTAACAAGGACTTTGTAATTCAGGAAATAATATTTCCTTTGAGAAATCACAATCCCCTGTTTGGATTGGGCAATCTCTATGCCCAAGAAATAACGAAGTCTGCCGAGGTCTTTTGTCTGGAAATGATGACAAAGGTGTTGTTTTACCTGTGATTCCATGATGATCATTACCTGTAATGACAATGTTGTCCACATACACAATTAAGTAAATACACCTAACAACTGAGTGACGATAAAACACCGAGTGACCAGCTTCACATCACGTCATACCAAACTATTGAATAACAATGCTAAATCTCTCAAACCAAGTCCTATGAGATTGCTTAAGACCATACAAAGACTTCCGAAGACGACAAACTAGTCCAGAAGACTCCCCTGAGCAACAAACCCAGGAGGTTGCTCCATATAAACTTCCTCACACGGATCACCATGGAGGAATGCGTTCTTGATATCAAGCTGGTAAAGGGGCCAGTGGCGAATAGCGGCTATAGAGAGAAATAATCGAATCGAGGCCATTTTAGCCACAGGAGAGAAGGTGTTACCAGAATCTAGGTCAAACATCTGTGTATAACCTTTGGCCACTAAACGTGCCTTGAGATGATCAACTTGTCCATCAGGCCCAACTTTGACTGTGAAAACCCACCTGCAACCTACAACAGATTTCTCAAGAGGAAGAGGAACAAGGTCCCATGTGCCACTGTTATGAAAAGCACACATCTCATCAAGCATAGCTTGTTTCCAGCCAGGGTGAGATAAAACATCACCGACAGTCTTAGGAATAGACACAGAAGACAAAGAGGAAATACAAGCATAATACAAAGAAGACAAGCGATGATAAGACAAATTAACATAATGAGGAGATGGATTACGAGTGGAACCTTCAAGGGGCAGGGCCGAAGGGGACGAAGGAGTTGTATCCGAAGGGGAGTCTATGGTGATTTCTGCATTAGCTGATGGTAATGGAGGTGGCTGTGGTCAACACTGATAAACCTTCAAATGAGCTGAAGGGGGTGGATTGGCTGGCAAAGGAGACAGAAATGGGTTTGGTGGGGAAGTAGTGGGAGATGAGGAAAACATGGGTGATGAGGACTCAGACCCTGTAGACGTCCTAAAGTAAGGGACTGACTCAAAGAATGTGACATCAACAGAGACGAAATATCGACGAAGAGACAAGGAGTAATAACATTTATATCCCTCTTGGGATCGTGCGTAGCCTAAGAACACACACTTATGAGAACGAGCTGAGAGTTTGTCTAGCCCAGGACTAACATTATGGACATGACATGTAGATTCAAAGACTCTAGGTTGTAAGGGGTGAAGAGACTGGTGAGGAAATAAAATAGAGTGAGGGATCTGATTGTTGAGGGCAGATGATGACATCCTATTTATGAGATAACAAGCCGTAAAGACAGCATCACCCCAAAAAGGTTGAGGAACATTATTGTGAAGTAAGAGCGTCCTAGTGGTTTCAACTAAGTGTCTATTTTTATGTTCAGCGACCCCGTTTTGTCGTGGTGTGTGAGCACAAGACGTTTGATGAAGCATACCGTTAGTAGTCATGTAAGTTTGAAATTGAGTTGTAAGTATTCTCGAGCACTGTCACTGTGCAAAGTACTAATGGAAATACCAAACTGATTTTTGGTTTCATTATAAATTTTTTGAAAAATAGCAAATAACTCGGATCGATTTTCCATTAAAAACAACCAAGTACATCGAGAATAATCATCAATGAAAGTAACAAAATACTTAGACCCTAAAGTGGAAACAATGCGACTAGGACCCCAAACATCCGAATAAACTAGAGCAAACGGAGACTTAGAACAACGATTGACACGACTTGTAAAAGAATTACGAACATGTTTTCCTAACTGACTAGACTCACAAGATAACGTATATAACTTGGAAAGGTTTAACAACTTTTGTAACTTTGCAAGACTTGGATGTCCTGACTGAGCATGAACCAGGAGAGGAGAATCCACCACGGAACCTACCTGTGTAGATGGTTGAAGAAGATAAAGACCATTAGACTCACATCCGGTGCCACTCATCCGTCTCAAACTCCGGTCCTGCAAGAAAAAAAAATCTTTGGTGAATGAGATAGTACAATCAAGGGATCGAGTCAAACGACTTACAGACAATAAGTTAAACGAGATCCGGGTACATAAAGAACATTAGTAATGGAGAGCGAGGGAAAAAGGTGGATAGTACCAGTACCCTGATATTGAGTTTAGGAGCCATTTGCTAATGTGACAAAGGGTGATAAACCTGAAGTAGAGAATGAAGAAAAAAGGGATTTATTATCAATAATGTGATCAGTGGCGCCTGAATCAAGTATACATGGGCCAAGAGATGTGGAGTGAGAAAGACCAGCAAAAGAATTACTCGTGTGCGCAACAGAGGCAGTGGAATTAGCGGCCTGACGGTCTTCATACCACTTGATAAAGTCGTTGAAGATAGCAGGTGAGGTGGCAGAATCGGGTGGAGTAGCTGCCTGTGGAGGTGGAGCAGTCTGGGGCAACGTGGGCAGTCCGAGGAGAGGGACGTCCATGTAAAGCATAACACCGATCAATAGTGTGGCCAAGCTTATTACAATGATCTCACTTAGGACGAGGCTTTCCTGTCTTCTGAAAGTGGCCACGATCACCACCCGAAGCACGATTACCTACCTGAGAAACCAAAGCAGATGAATCAACTGGTGTGGGTGGCACTCCGCCGTCAGATGATAATTTTGCTGGGACACGTAGCAAGGTAGACCATGCAGTATCCAGAGTGTGGATTGTAGGAGATCCCAATATCTGATCGCGAACAGATGAATACTCTGGAGGTAAGCCATACAGAGCTAGAAGCATGAAGAAGGATCGGCGTTGCTCAAGTTCCTTAACAGTGGTGACAGCCGGGGGCAATAATTCATTGAAATCATGAAGGAGGCCTTGAACACGGCCCAAGTATTCAAACCATCGAGGTGACGAGGGGAAATAATATTCTGCAAATTTTGACACTCTCCATATAAGCGTTGCGTATTATTGGTATAAAGGATCTTAGCCTGTGCCCAAACAGACTCGCAAGTCTCATGAGAACGAAAGATCTGTTTCAAGGATGGACTAATGGTCGACTTAATGAAACTGCAGAGTTGGGCATCAATTTTCTTCCAACGAGCACAATCAGTGGCAGCCACTGAGTCAGCCTTCGTAGTGAGGTGATCTTCATAGGCTTGTCCCCGGAGCCATAACTTGACGTCGGAAGCCCAAGAATCATTGTTAGTACCGTCCATTTTGTCAAAGGCAAGAGGAGTAGTGATGTAACTTGTGAAAGTACGGGTCTCAGCCCTTGGAGGGGGATTGACAGCCATGGGTTCCAAAGACGGTAAGAGAATTGACCGGAAACCGGAGATGAAGCACGGTTACTGGAATTTTTATGTTTATTTTTTTGGCGCCGATAGACAGTGGGTCTACCGGGAAAGCACGGATTATGGTTGCCTCTTGTTAGGCTCTAGATACCATGTTGAATAATGAGAGAACAAGAGGAAAGTTGGATTGAATTCGTGTGTTTGAATCACGCAACGGAGCTGATTTTATATAATAGGAGGAATAAATGTACATAATATTCTATTTCCTATTTACACGATATCCTAATTACTGACAGAATATTCTATTTACATAATATGGAATATTCCGATATCTAACAGGAGTTATTAAATTTGAATTTTGGCACACTATTTCCAATCAGTGGGCATGTGTGATTGTGTATCCCCATTAACACATAATTTCTCTTCATTTTTTCTTCATAACATTCAAGTCTCATCTTACATTTCCTATATAAGAAAAGGAAGGGAGTCAACACTCTTGGGAGTGATAATATTTCTTGTGAGACTCTTTCTCTATAAGACACATGGTGCCATTAACTAATAATGCTCAAATCAATTCCCTTGGAATTCCTGTTGAGCGTTGAGGGATTCATTACTCTTGGGAGTGATAATATTTCTTATGAGGCTCTTTCTCTGTAAAGACACATGGTGCCATTAACTAATACTGCTCAAATTAATTCCCCTGGAATTCCTGTTTTTCTTTCTAAGATCCAGTGGTTCCCTATGCTTTCATAAAGTTTCTTTGTTTCCCAAAGCTATAACAACCACTATTATCACTACCAACTTAGATATTTGAAATATGTTGGCATTAATAATCTTTTAATCTCACTGCAGAATACCAGGAAAAAGTTTGAATCTGCCCGAGACCAGTTAGCAGAGGCACTGTATGAAAAGGGGCTTGCCCTGGCAGAGATTGAATCTTTAAAGGTTAGCGCTCTTATTCTTATTCCGGTAATCGTTTTAGCAATTTTTGTGTATTTTCCTTATAATATGAATACATGCTAAACAATGTGAAGAACCGGGCTGTTCATATTGCAAAAGTTTGTTTCATTTGTCATGTCATGTTGGGTTGGTAGTGAACATATTTATCCTACTAGCTTTTAAAGTAGTACTTTATCATCTAACATTAATTAATATTATCTCCTAGAATATGAAATGTATCTGCAAACTAAGATAAAAATGAAATTACTTTTATCTTTTGCACAAATGAGGATTTGTGCTTTTATGATGAGTTGCTTGAGTAAAAAGCAATCTGCATGTTAGTTTGATATAAAGGAATATTGATTACTTTTTACTATTAACAAGTGTTGATAGTCTCACATTATATGTGATATAAACCTAAAGAAAGTATTTATTAGTGAGAGACATCTATCACCTTATAAGTTGGTGTTGTGAGCTCTGAGTTATGCCCTACTCCAATTATAATAAGTAAAATACATCATAGAATATTATGGTGTAATCTGATCCATGAGGCCAACCTTGCATGATGGGATATATAATTTGGTTTTATAAAAAAATAAGCTGACAATATTTTCTAGCAAGCTAAGATTTGAATGTTTCTTGGAACTAGTTTCTTATATAAATATTTAAATATTAATTTCCAGTGTTTCTCTCCAAGCTAGAGCATAGATATGGCAAACACTGATATGACAAACACTGAGTTTGTCACAAAGTAAAGTTATTGCCAGATCTTGGAGTGCGTTGGTAATGAATGGTCATTTGGTTTGGCAAAAGAACTTGTAAATCTTTGCCAAAAACAACCTTCTCCTAGAAAACTGCCAATATATTTCAATATGTTTTGATTGTTTGTGGAATATCGGATTTGGGAAACTATGAAGTGCAATATCTTAGATCAGCACCATAAATCATATTTCACCAAACATCACATCCACCTAATTGATTTTAACCATATAAGTTCACATATAATGAGAGCCAAAAGTCTTTAGCCCTTGTTCTAGTAACAACATACTGTTTTGATTTTTCCATTTAGTAAAGTTTATGAACTCAATGTCTAAAAGTTGATCTACCAATAGTAGATTCAGTCTAGTCATTAGTGAAGCATCATCTTTAGTAACAATATCTGTATGGCCGCTGTTCGCATAAACTAGATTGTTTCCAAGACAGGCCTTAAAATACCTTAAAATTTGGCTTAACTCTGATTGGTCTGTTAAGAAGTTGTTACTTGTTAGTTAAGTAGTTGTTTAGATTGTTGATTAGTTAATTACTTAATGGGGCTAGTTAGTAGTTTTGTTGGAGGTAGTCCGATATCCGGAGCGTGAAAATAAATGGTGGGTAGTTCAATATCGGAAATCTTATAGCAGGTGGCTCAACGGATCTTAAACAAGGCTCTGATACCATGATAGAATTAGAGTTTGACCTAACTCATCCCTACAAAATGGGCTCGTAAGATGATAATTGTCTCCACTTATAAAAACATCTTCAGGCCATATTTTGTCCGATATAGGTCTCTTAACGCACCCCCACACCCAGGATTGGACATCCGGAACATGAATATAAATGGTGGGTGACCCGATAGCGGAAACCTAAAAGCAGGTGACCAAACGAATTTTAAACGAGGTTTTGATACCATCTTAAGAATTGTGGTTGAGCCTAACTAAATCTTAAAAAATAGTCTTGTAAGGTGAGGATTGTCCCCACTTATAAACATATGTATAAGCGATATATTATCCGACGTGAGACCAAAGGGGATTCTTACCCATTTTTAGTATATTATACATAATTTTTTCTTTGGACACGTGTCGGACACCATGACACACATAATCCTAGTGATGCTGATGCCAGTGAGTGGGTGCTTGCATGTGAGAGAATACTTTTCACTATTTAAAAGAAGTAATAAGTCAGCTGAAAATATTTCCTAGCAAACTAAACTATCCCTGACTTTATCAATTGTTTATTTCTCACACACACACATATTGAGTAAACAACATCTTAAATCTAACATTGGTATGACTATATTTGTCAAGATTGTTGTCAACATGTACCACATAGAAATAAAAGTCAACAGATTTTCACATAGTCTCTTGTGGTTAATTTAAATTGAGCCATATGCATTTTGCTTGTAAGGAAAACATCAGAGGAGTCAGTGACCCTCTTTAAGTGAGTCACTCCTTTATGATAATGGTAACATTTAATTATTTTTTTATCAAATAAAAGTTGGCAGACTTGACTTGGTGTATATTGTCAAAGGATTTGGATGCAACAGAAGATGCAAAAAAAGGTGTGGACAGTCAGCAATCTAAAGATGATGGAAGTCATCCAGACTTGTTTGAAGAGAATTTTCTAGAATTGAAGAAATGGGTTGATGTTAAGTCATCTAAATATGGAATCCTCACGGTAACACGTGAAAGGCGTTCTCAGAGGCTTGGGACTGCACTAAAGGTATTTTCTTTTAAAAAATGTTATATTGGTTGCTGCATGGATGGCTAACCCACCAATTTGAATTGCTAACTGTATCATATGACTCTGGTGTCCACCAGGTAACATAGACTCGTAGATTTCATTGCTCCTTAGTGAGATTATTTGTAGGTGTTTTCATATAATCAATGTTTTTAAAATCGATTGTTGAGACAAACTAATAAACCAATATAATGAAGGTAATGTAGATTAATTATAAAGTCACATGATAATATATCCAAAGTTCAGCAGACATATCATTCATAATTTTCCAATGTTACAAATAACCATTTAAAATAGGTTTAAACAAATATGATATTTAAAATAATGTCTTCTAGTCATTTTAAGAAAAACCTTGACAAATAGCTGTTCTTTACTGACGCTCAGAAATGGCACTAGGGCTCTTTGATCAGCCAGTATTATGGTTGTATGAAAACCAAATTCCCAACCAGTTCATCTCATACTTTAGTTGTTTGGTCGAGTTTTCACGATTTTACCTACCATAACTTGTGTGAATAATCTATACTACCAGTAGTGACATGGATCTTTATAATCAGGCGAGGCTAAAATCATGAAGCAACTCTTGTGTGTTTTCCATGCAAGTGTATTTCTATTGTGATTAACTTGGTCAGATGAATTACCAATCTTATATGAACTTTTGCTTACCTGGTTTCAGGTACTGTGTGACATAATTCAAAATGATGCAGAGCCTGCCAAGAAGAAATTCTATGAACTAAAGCTCTCATTGCTTGATGAGATTGGGTGGAAGCATTTAGCAACATATGAGAGACAGTGGATGCTTGTGCGTTTCCCTCCAACCTTAGCCCTTTTTTAGGGGGTTGCTGCTTATTGGAAAATAAGTTGGATAGCAATGTTGAGACTAGACTACTATGGAACCTTGTTCTCCACGTTCAAAACATGTAGCATTATTATTACATCTTTTATATTTATGATCTATCCTTGACCTTTTTCTGCACAATCTTTAGCTAGCTATGTGTTATGGTGTGTGGCAAGTGGCAACTATGCAATTGAACTCTCTTTTTATTCCTTTCTTGTGGCTGCCACATTAAGTTTATTTGGTAACTTCAGAATAAAGATAGTTGCTGTTGTAGTTTTTTTTTATTGTTGTTCCTTTTTTATTTATTTATTTACTTATTATTTATTTATTTTTTAATTTTTAAATTCAATATTTTTAGCGTATTTCTATGTAATGTTTTTTTTAAAAGCAAAAGTAAATTATATAATACTGAAGGCATAAGTAATGCCCCAAAATAATACACTAATATCCAGATACAAGCCAACAGACCAATATACCACCAAAATTAATAAACCACAACCAAATACATCCCAAGATCTACCACAACAAAGGTAAGAAAAACCACAACATCTAGCAAAACAGGAAGAAGCAATCCTGAGTACTAACAGACTATTAACACAAACACTACACAACGACAACGGCTCGCAAACTCTGCCCAACAACACCACCTCCATAACTCCTGACTACACAATAGAAACAGGAGAACATCCAGTCGACCGATCCTCCTGATAAGAATAAACCTCAAATTCCCCTCTGAAATCACCATATCAGTAGCCTTCTAAATAATAGCTCCAATACGATAAATTTATATAGCTGATTGCAGCAGCTACGGAAACGCAGAACAAGAGGTATACCCACACACACCACCGTCAAGACTTCGCAACAACCCAAAACTGGATCGACTCTAATTCCAGATAAATAAGCAATTCTCCAAGGGTGAGAAATAAAGGCTGCAATACAACAGCTACTGCGCAGACCAGATGCAGCACAAAAATAAAACAAATATAGCAATCCATAAATAATAGTCGACATAGTACACAACACCCATTTGCTCGAGATACAAATACAATTACACCCACCAGACACATGTTGAACTCTAACAAATAACAAAGACCACATCCAACCTTAAGACAAAAAAAAAAAAAAAAACCACATCCAACCTCAATACAAAGACCACCACTACAGCCCCACCAAACCGACCCCAAACATGCAAATCTCCTACACAACACCACCTGAAGCAAGACCTACACTACACACAAACACACCAGCAACACACCAAAGACGCCACACCCCAAAATTTACTCATATCCAACCTAAACAATCTCTTGGATGAGTAATCCATTGGTATAATTCATATGATAAACCTTTGATCTTAGCTTTCAACCATCACCAAGATAACAACTGAATCTCCTCTAAACACTTTGCATTACTGCTTTTCAAATTTCTAAAAATCTTACCATTCCTTCGACGCCAGATCGACCACAAACACGCATACCAATTTACCAACACCCTCTCCCTATTTACTTGCCCACCAGTTGTTATTCCTGCAAAATGAAAAAACATATTCTGCATTGCCGAATTATGCATAACGAAATCAATTCGGAGCCAACCTAGGACCTCGCTCCAAGTCAACCAAGCCAACATACATTCAAAGAAAATGTGCGCAATATTTTCCTCGGCAACGCAGCCAAACAAACAAGAATTTTGAGATGCTACTAGGGTGCCCCTACTGAACAAATTGCCGAAACTTGGAATTCTATTTTGCCAAACTCTCCAGGCTATTAACGAAACCTTAAGTGACACATAAATGCTCCAAACCTCTCTCAAATCTTTATCTTCTCCTATTATAGATAACAACCCATCCATGATTGGTGAATATGCAACTTTAATAATGTACTTTTTACTACCTCAACACCACTTATCAGAGACATCATTTTTTAAAACTATACTTTTAACCATATCTTTAAATTCTTCAACACCCCTTCTAGATACCTCATTCAAATTACTATTTCAATTTCTACTCCCCTCTACTTCCCTTCGAACACTATATACCATATCCTTCACATAAATATTTTTCAAGGTCGCTAGATTGTACACCTATGGATACACTTCTTTTACTTCCCTCTCTTCCAACCAAAGATCCTCCCAGAAGAATGTTTCCATACCATTTCCAATTTCTCTAGACAAATCACATCAAACCAGTTAGACTTGAAGCACCCCTCCTCTTTGTCCAATTTATGTAAACCTCTCCACCATAGAGAGCAATATTTATTCTCCTTACTAACACCTACATTATTCGGACCATACATAAAAACTAATATTCTTGCCCACACCTTATTTTATCAGTTATCAATTTCCATTTCTATTTTCCTAACAACGATAAATTGAATGCCTTCGGATTTTTAATACCCAAACCACCCTTATCTTTATCTTTACACATCTTACTCCACTAAATCCAATGAATTCTCTTACAATCCGATTCACCTCTCCATAATAAATTTTTAAATATCTTTTCCAACTTATAAATAATACCAGTTGGTGCCTTAAACAATAATAGGAAATACACAAGAAGAGCACTTATAACATGCTTTAAGAGAATGGTTCTCCCACCCAATGATAGGTGTTTGTTATTCCACAACGACAGTCTCCTTCTCACAGTATCGATCACCGGCTTCCACATGCCTAATCTCCTATGATTGCTACCAACCGACAACCCTAGGTGTTTGGAAGGCATATCATTGACTTTACAATTAAGAACCTGGGTCGCCTCCTCCAACCAATCCTCACTTACATTCACTCCCATAAGAGAGTTTTTATGAAAATTCTTTTAATCCTGACATAACTTCAAACATCTGCAACACTGCCTTAATAGTCCAAATATTTTTCCAGGTTCTATTCCCCATTACTACGGTATCGTCTGTAAGACCCTTTTTAACCCACAACAATTATACGGAAAATTAATCAATTAAATCAGAGTAAACCATAAAGGGTGTCACATTCACTTCAAACAACATCAAATACAACTATGTCTTGTCCCATAACACGGGTTACATCAATTACTTTCAAATAAAACATTTACTACGCAGCGGAAAACATAAACTTCGTTATATCATCATAAAATTCCAACAAAATCATCATGTTTTCAAAATCTTCATCATTTCAACATAAGCAAATTCAAATAAACTTAATTCATAATAATACAAAACGAACGCAATGGTTCACAATCGTTCCCAACCCGATGTTACATAACACAAAGCAGAACACCATTCTTACTTCTTACGAAAACAAATAAATGTGAAGGACTTCAACTCGACTCCACACACCAAAGCTATCCTTCTTGAGTATCTACGTGTTACCCACGTAGATGCAACATTACAACAGGCAGGGTGAGTAATCACAAATCAATATAAACAATGCAAGTAAAGATAAGGAAATATTCATTCATCATATCACAACACATCATAATATCACCCAACATTTTACACAACTCATCAAAACATCAAGTCAACAAATGTATCATGCTATGCCACCAAGAATGAAATGCAACATCATAAATGCATGTGGTATCGATTTCAACATGTAAAGGACACTGGGCCATCTACCCTCCACAAGGGAGCACGACATAAACAATATCACCTCGAATCCACACAATGGGATTCAAAGCCTCAAATAATCATAGGTATACCATGAATGCAAGATGCAACAACATCATCAGATCAACATGTTAACTCAACAATTGCATCAGCATTCATGAATATTTCTTCTTAGACCTTCAACATACATTTCAACATGTCATTTATACACCCTTTAAACATAATGAACATTTTTCACATAGTATTCCTCATCAAACATCATCAACTAGTTTCTAAAACGTCAAGACAATACATTTCAGCAAGTATATTTCATCATAGCATCATTACATCATGGTTACATATCATTCCCTAATTCTCTGAAATTAAAACAACATTTATGAACTTCCAGGTCGCGCTAAGCGCCCTGGAATCCGTGATAAGCATGCTGCTCTCGGCCTCGAAGAGGCGAAAATTCGCCAGAGCATGCTAAGCAGGCTCGACCGCGCTAAGCGGGCTCTGCAATTATGGCAGAAAACCCTAGGATAACAGCATCGCACATGCCACAAAATCTACACCAAAACCCGTCCAATTTGCATTTGTAACCACATAATTCATCATCAAATCATATATCTAATACACAAACAACATTATCAACAAACATCAACAATCAATTCACTAAAACCCATCAAAATCCTAGGTTTCTACCCAAAACCCCCAAATACCCACATACCTCAACCATACATCGAAAACATTGAAAAAGGATACTCCTCATACCTTAGATTATCGCTTCCTAAACGTCTTTCCTCGAAATCACCGAAGATTCTCTTGCCCTAGCTTCTTCTCCTTGTTCTTCATACCTTTTATCCTTTTCCCTAAAAATGTTACAATATTTCAACTTTTCTCACTACTCAGTATAACACATACCCTTATTATTCATTCCCCGTATAGCCTCAACTTAACTTCCACAATTACCTACACGCCCTCAAGACCTCTAATTCATTTATTTAATTAAATAATAATAATAATATTTGGAATAATCTAATATAATTATCCTTACTATTAATAGCTATTAATTAATTTTTATTAATCTCATCAACCAACATAACAACATCAACAAACACCAAATAATCGACAAGAACAAGTTACAACACAAAATCACGAAATCGAGGCGTTACATCATCCACATATTGAATATGTGACACAATCACTTCTCCTACTCCAAACTCGTATTCGTTAAACTTTTCCATCTGCACACTCTTCGACATCAAAAGGTTCAGACCTTCTGGCGCCAAAAGGAATAAAAAGGGAGATAATGGATCCCCTTGTCTCAATCCTCGTTCCAACGCAATTTCATCCGTAGGGCTGCCATTAATTAATATCGACACTTTAGTTGTTCTCATACATTTGTTTATCCACTTTCTCCACCTCTCGTTAGACCTCATCATTTCCATCATATGATCTATATAATCCCAATCCACTGAATGGTATGCCTTTTCAAAGTCTGCTTTAAAAGTAACTTCTTCTTTTCTCCTCCTAGCATAATCTAATAGTTCATTAGTTATAAGTATACAATCTCCAATTTGTCCACCTTCCAAGAATGAAAATTGAGTTTTCGCCACTACTTTATACATTACCCTCTTCAATCTTATTGCAAGTATTTTTGCTAATATCTTATACATACAACCTACCAAAGAGATTGGCCTAAACTGTGACAACTTAACCGAGTTTTCAACCTTTGGGATTAAAGTTATAAAGGAACTATTTGCTCCTTTAACCAATTTTCCATTTGAATGAAATTCAGCAATGAATCTACAAAGATCATCTTTAATAATTTCCCAAAATTCTTTGGTAAATCCCAAATTAATACCATTAGAACCTGATATTTTCATCCCTTCACAGTCCCACACCACTTCTCTAACCTCTTCCTCCGAAAATTCTGCAGTAAGATACTCATTATCTTTTGAATCAATCCTCTTAAAGTCAAAATCCCTAAGGAGAGCTCTTTTATCATTGCAACCCCTGTATATTTCTGAAAAGTTTGCCACCATCTCTTTCTTTATTTCTTGAGCTTTAAACAATTTTGAACCATCCTTCTCAATACTCAATATCTCATTATGCTTCCTTCTACTTGAAACGCCCCGACGGAAAAACTCCGTATTAGCGTCTCCTTCACTTAACCATTGCATCTGCGATTTTGGCCACTGCATATTAGTATTCAATTTCATCAATGAGAACATTTGTTCAGAGAGCCCTCTTTTCAGTTTCACCTCTTCTTTCGATAAAAGTTCTTATTTTCCTTTACAATCCAACTCGTTAACTTTTTTTTTGGCTTCTACAATTTTCCCTTCTAAATTTTTGATGTGTCCTTTACTCCATTATTTGAGTTTCATTTTAATCAACTTCAATTTTTCTCTCATCCTTGCACATCTAACTTTCTACAAGATTATTCAACAAATTTATGATACCCTTCAAGATCTCTCCAACACTCAAATAATCAGACATGTTTTGGACCATAATTAACTACCGAATCACTTAACTTGATCATACAATGTTTCAATAAGCTTTTATTCAAACACCGCTAAACACAATTAGGCCAATGTTCCGACCAACCTTCTGAGACAAACAAATCTATCGATACGACTCATTGACGATCCAACTAAATTGGACCAAGTGAAACACCTACCTTTTAAGGTAAGATCTACAAGACCGACTTCAACTATGAAATTATCGATCCTATGGTACTTACCTACACTTTCCTCTCGGACTCAGATCTGATTGCATTAAAATCCCCAAATATGCACCAAATTCCATCCACCCCTGATCTTAAGATCTCCTTTATATCGTTCTACAACCTCATTTTACCATTCCCATCACAAGAGGAATACACATTAACAATATTAACCTTATGACCTTCCTCCCCCAACTCCCTTTCACACCAATGAAATTATGGCCTTTGATTTCCTCTTATTTCTTAAAAAACTTGGAATTCCACAACAGAATCAAACCACCCGAACTTCCCGCCGATGCTCCATAACAATAATCAAAGTTGACACCTCCCCATAATTTCTCGCAATCTGAACCATTTAACTCAACTAGTTTCGATTATTGAATGCCGATAACATTCTTTTTTTCACCAATCCACCAAGACCTCTGATATTATAACTAATTAACTTCATGATTGATTACTAACCAGCCTAATAATCACCTTTCCTTCACCTCATTTATCCTATACCAGTACCCTCCTGTAAGAACAAGATTTGGTTTTGCATCTTATCTCTATGTTTTGATGATAACAATGGAGTATTTGTGGAATAAAAATGTTATGTTTTAATGTTTGTTACTTTGCATATCATGTTTATGAAGTTATCAGATCTAACAAACAAAACTCAGATGATCACTGAACACCATATGTGAGTTACTATGTGTGACACAAGTCGCAAGCGTGCTAAAGAAGCAAGGATGCTTCTATATCTGATCATAATTAGAAAGATCTAGAGATGCCTTATGTTGCTACTGCAATGCTCTTGTGGATATTGTTCTGTGTGTGGTTCTAATTCCGAACCTAGTGAAACTTTTGAAGTTACTATCTTCTGAAGACCAAATGTTGAAGAGCTTTGAACACTTGAGTTTCTGATTGAACAAAGTGCTAAAGGTTTTGAAGACTTAAGGTTTCTGAAGATTGAGGTTCTGAAGACCAAGTGTTGAAGACTTTGAAGACAAGGTTCTGAGTGAATGAAATTTTAAAGACTCTGAAGACCAAGGGTTTCAAAGACAAGTGATGAAGTTCTAAAGACAAAGTTCTGAGTGAACAAGGTTCTGAAGACATTATATACTTGAGATTATAAAGACCCATCTATCACGGCTCTACTCATGCTTCAATCATACTATAATTAGAAGCCTGCAAAGATTAGAAGACAATGTTACATTAACAAGGATAATACATCAGTACAAAATGCTTTATCCCACTACCTCTCCACAAATCTTAATTTGTGGAAAAGGACAGACGTGGCAGTATGATTTCCATCCTAGTGTAACAACATTCCTTTAATAGCCAGCTTCTCTCCAACAAATATATTTTTGACTATATAAGGAAATGCTCACGTGTTGAGTTGGATTTGTTGTTGTAATTGTTGCAAACAACCAAGCTATCATCTGTGAGAGTGGCAATGTTGAAGTTCATGTTGTGCTCAATTGAATATGCAGCCAAAGGCTGATTACTGATATACAACGAACTGTTTATGTAGAATTTGTTGATTCACAAATGTGCTTAATTACATATGTTGCAATAAGCTTGTAAAGACGCAGATATCAACAATGAAGATGATCATGGAAGATGAATTACAAATATGCAACTGAAGGTTGTGTTCTGATGTGATCATTGAATTAAGAGAACATGGTTATTGTCCAGAATGTTCTTCTTATATGAATTAAGATGAAGAAGTCCTTATATGTGCTACATTAAAGATCAATTAAGCTTTTACAGTCTTAGAAGAAGAAACTTGAAGAAATTCAAGAGCTTAGGTTGTTGTCTGTGAAGAAGCTACTTGAAGATGAAAAATAAGACTCCACACTACTTGAGCTAAAATAAAATGTAATATTATAAGTGGGTATATGATGATCTTCTGATAAATGTTCTTAAATGTGTTTACTCAAACTTATGTAAGAAGCAAACAATTATAAACGTTACCTACTTACAAACAAAATGTTTGTAATCCCTAAACGACCGAGTGAAGGTCAGAACCTTTAGGAAGCTCAGGACTTGGTGTCTTCGTGTTTGCTTAAGACTTGGTGTCTTGGTGCACGAATTCGCATCAACTGGTTGATCATTGTTATAAGTCTCATCAGTTGGTTGTGCAGTTAGTCACATGTAAAGTCGTGCCTTGTAATTAGTTTGGTTATAGTGGAGTAATTCCTTGTCTAAGTAAAATCACCTTGAGCGATGGACTTGAATATCTTGAGTTTCTTAAGTGAATCAGAACATATCGTGTGTCTATTTATCTTCTTTATGCTTTACTTTATTTAATTATGCTTCTACCACAAACAACAATAAAAGTAGAAAAAGTTAACAAGAGTGAAAACATCAATTCAAACCCCCATTTCTTGTGTTTTTCTCACACCTTCGATTGGTATCAGAGCTCTAGTTCTGTTATTGATAAATATAAAACACTTAACAATGTCAAATAAAGATCCAAATGCTCTATGAGAAATACTATAGGTGATGTTCCACTCCACTTGCAATTTCAGTCTCATATGTTCAAATCTTCATTTGAAAATGAATGAGCATGGGTACTGAATTGTGAAACCAGAAAGGTTTACATTGAGTAAGTCACTGATTCTTGAAGTTTAAAACTGTCAGCAACAAATCTTCTCTATGTTGGAGTTTGAAAGAAGATTGAAGAATTAGATGATAAGATAGATTCATCAGATAAGGAGGAATATCTCTTGAATGCTATTCTTGGAATACAGTTGTTTGAATAACATATTTGCTCAAGATTCAAATCATATGAAAGCAATAAATATTTTTTTTTGAAGATTAATTCTATGTGAGTATGAGATGTTTTCAAAAACCAGATTCGTCCACCTTTGACTTTCTCGTATAAAGCTCATTAGGAATTTCTTCATGTACATAAGAAAGTCTGCTAGCTCGTGATTCTGATACATGATAACTTCTAGATGAAGTTTGCTTAAGAATATCATAAATCATAAATAGAGAATCTAAGGTTCTTAATGATGATTTTCTTTTGTCAGAACTTCTGTAGATGGTCAGATGCATGATAAGTAAATAGAAGTTTACTAAATGGTCAAGTAGTTGGAAGACCAGAAGTAGAAGATTAAAAAAATCCTTCTTTCATCAGAAGATGCAAAGTAATTCATAAGAAGTCTGAGACATCAAAATAACATCTCATAAGAACTTATGAAATCTCATTCTGAAGAAAGAAGATATAGAAAAGGAAGCATCAAGTCAGATTCATAATGGAAAGCACTCAGATACTATATAAAGGATATACAAGAAGTTGTTCAGAATCACAAAGGTAGTATTTTCTTTTATCTCTGATTCATTATATTTGCCTTATGATAAAGATACTTCTACAAGTTAGAAGTTGTTTTTTATTATAAGTGTGTCTAGTCAGATGTTGTGAAATGTTGAAATCAGAACTTTCTGATAAGTGAAAGTATCATGATTTGAAACGATTCATATTCAAGAGAAAATCTTTCGAGTTATTCTCTGAGTAATGAATATTCACAACATTAAATATGGTCATTTCATCCAAGATCGTGTGAACGAGATTGTGACAGCTGTCCCACTCGCCGAGCATGCGTGATTAAGAATTGATACATTGGGTTTAGTCAGTAATCTTTACAGATTCTCATTCCTGGTTTGCATTTATCATTAACAAGTCATGCTTAGTGGGTTATTACACTTCCGAAAAACCTATATATATATACACTCTCTCTCACTTCACAAATTTTGCTACTTCACGCCCACACTCTATCTCTTTGAAAACCCAAAACCTAAAACCCTAAAAAAAACTTAATCTCTCAACCCTTTCCAAATGAATGTTATACAACAAGAGATCTACTAGTTTGCTCAACAATACGAACAAGCAGAGAACACTATATCTTCTCCAATGGCTTCAACATCCGACCTAATTGTAACTCTTTCTACGAAATCGGTTGAAATACCTATCTTGGACCATTATGACAAAGTTCATCTCCAAACTCCATTTCCCAAACTGGAAGTGTGTCATGAATCATTAGTAGATTTTGATAACCTTCGGGATAACGATGTTGATTTAACTGGGTGTAACGCCCATATAATATATATCTAGAATAATATCATACACGTGTTATTTTTGGTATTG
Organism: Lathyrus aphaca; assembly: GCA_963966055.1. Taxonomy (NCBI): domain Eukaryota; kingdom Viridiplantae; phylum Streptophyta; class Magnoliopsida; order Fabales; family Fabaceae; genus Lathyrus; species Lathyrus aphaca. The sequence continues at coordinate 295,778,163 of OZ014519.1, read as the reverse complement.
ACACCATCATAAGTGCCTAATAGCATAATTCACATTCTTGACCAACTATAAAAATTCTATACAATAATGGTACAAGACATGGAAATTATGCTAACACAATAATACTAAGATCAAATACAATATCCATTATTGTACAAAGATACAGAAATACACAACGGAAGACTAAAACTATGCTTCACTTGAAACAACCCGAGCATAGCTCCACTTATAAATCAAACATGCAAAAGAAACCTGAAAAGCAACAACAATAGTGGGGTGAGATAACAACATCTCAGTGGGTTCCCTATCTTAGAGTTCTCTCGGATCTAAAGGTTCTATCAAACCTAACTCAAATCTTTGGAAAAAGGAAAACGACCTTGAGTTTACACGTCTCACACTCATTGGAACCACGTCCAAGAGTTCTACAAATCCTACTATCACTAGCTAGGATCTTAACTTTATACTTCTCATGGGACTCGATATAACATCCATCTCAAGCGACTACCATGCTTCCCGTGGGACTCAGTGTAATACCCACCACAAGACTTACTAAATGCTTCCCGTGGGTCAATGTAATACCCACCACAAACCTAACCCATGCTTCCCGTGGGACTCAGTGTAATACCCACCACAAGCCTAAACCATGCTTCCCGTGGGACTCAGTGTAATATCCACCACAAGACTTACTCAATGCTTCCCGTGGGACTCAATGTAATACCCACCACAAGCATAACCCATACCCATGGTACCTCAAGCCTTTACGGATGCTTCCTGTGGGATTCAATTTAACACCCACCACAAGGCTTACTCAAGACTTTTCGGAGGACACCGCGTATTACGTGTCAACTATTCACAACAACCTAGGATGAATCTAAGCATCTCACAAGTCATACCATCTAACAATTTCTAGTTACAAAGCTAGGCCACACTATTGGTTTATGGTAAGATTTCCTAACTCTTTCTCCATTCTTGATACTTTTAATTATATAGTTTCAAACATATAATTCTTAACATTTTAGTTTAATTATCACCATTAAACTAACCCCACTATGATCTCATTGTCTCTATTCTCATGATTTAATATGTTTTCCACAATTGGATTAATACCACAATTCCTTAACTAACATAATTACGGTTAATCGAAAAAGTCGGGTAAAAGTCGGCTCAAAATAATATTTCTCAGTCTCAAAAGATAGAACATATTATTAGCTTCAAAATGATATGTGGAACACTAAACAGATACCCGAATCACAAGTTATGAATTAAATCACAAAACAACACCCCCGGGTCTCGCTGAGCGATGGGTCTGCTCGCTGAGCGAGCAAGTTCCTGCATTTGAGCCTTTCCAGAAATTAACTAGCTCGTTAAGTGAGCTCCTGCTCGCTAAGCGAGCTATACTAGAACTCAGGTTTTTCAGCAGAATCAAACAGCTCACTAAGCGAGCCTGCTCAGTGAGCGAGCTCTGCGATTTCCAGAAAAATGGCTTACGGGAAACACTCCTTTCCATGCCAAACTCATCAAAATTCATCACCCAACAGAGTAATCAAACACTAAACATGAATATAGTCATATATTAAACATCATACTTAAGTTTAGTCGAGTTTTAACTGTTTATTCTTTCGATTCGAAGATTTTCTACCAAAAACCTAAAAACTCATAAACTCTAAAACTCAACCAAAATCTAAAACAAAACCTTCTAACTATGAACCAACCTTGCAATTGACTAGGAGGTTGGCGAAGATGAATATTTGATGAAGAAATGGTGATGTTCCATGCTTTCCCTTTTCTAAGGTTTCTTACTCCTCTTTCTCTTCTCTTCCTTTTCTTTCTTTCCGTTTTCCTTCTTTCTCTTTTTTCTTACTAACGTTCTTTTCTTTCTTCTTATAAAGCTTTCTTTCTTTCTTTCTTTAAAACAAAACAATTATATTTATCTGTTAGTAACACTAACTGGTCCGAATTGGGAGTATCCAAAAATGTATCGGAGTCGAATATTTGATAAAACCTCTGAGTCAGATAATACTAATTAATTAATTCAAATTCGTCGGTTGCTCTAATTAATTTTAATTGAAAACTCTCGGAGCACACCATAACCCTATCAAGCTTAATTAATGTCATCCAAAGTATTTTATTAAATACAAGGTATTACATCCTCCCATCCTTGAATTGAAATTCGTCCTCGAATTTCCTTTACTCATCCACAACGATAGTTTACCACACTGTCTTAGATCCACACTTATCCTTAATTCTCTTGCATATCCTGACATACTCAAATTCTTTTTTGACTTCGCGACTCAAAATCCTTGTTTCATAACAAATCAAACCTCGCGTCCTTACTCATACGCTCGTTTCCAATATTGGGTTAACTTCCAACTTACTATTTCCGCAATTCATCTTTTGCTTCATACCGAAACACTTAGTCTCATTCCTCCCTCGGAGAAAACATACCACTCTAATTCCTTTCATTGAATCACAACACAAAACATAACACTCCGGCTTGATTTTGGAACATTCAACACTCGACAAAGTTCCTCAAGGTATCTTGGTGAAATCTTAACCACATACAATTTTCCAACGAAACTCTTATTACAATCCTTCAATCACTAAAGCCATTTCAAAAGTTGTTAAACGACTTCATTACCAATTCCACTTGATCTTATATCAAAATTGTAACCATTTACATCAGACACTTCATGTTTTCGGTATCTTACCATATACAACCCACTTATAACAAGATTCTCTTACTTCGACACTTATAAATAAATCTTCTTCAAATTCTCATAATCTGACATAACTCTTTTATTTGTCTCCCTCCACTATGCTTTCAAAGCCTAACAGTGGAGATACCACGAATTCTCAAGCAATACCAAGTAGTTGGTAGTCTGCGGAGAACTCTCGTATCCATTGGAGCTCTCTCCAACCAGCGAAACAAAACTTGTAGACATGCAACGATAGATCAATTCACTTGTCGACTACACAATAATGACATCAGACCAAAGCTTTCCAACGACAAAAATACATCGTTGTACTTCTGGAATCATAACCAATACAATTCCAATTCCATTTTAAACTCGAAACAATTCATCCAATTAAACTTAACCAATCTGACCATGGTTACTGTGCTCCATATTAATTCTCTTTATAAAATTCTATTCACTCAAGATTTTTGTTGACACAAGGTCTCCATTAATAACAACACAATAACGCCATAGAACTTACAATAAATAGTGATTCACCAATATCAAACTCAAATCGTCCTTAGTACGCTTGCGGGTTTCCAAAACACTTGCCTTTGAAGACCATACAAAACTTCTCGTTCAAATCCATTTCTCTTAAGGGTCCCGTTCCTTAAACGATCCAATTTACATGCTTAACTTCGGGACATTCATTTCTCACTCTTACCTGGAAGGGTAACTTAGATTTCTTATCTCTGAATAAGGTTCAACTGCACACAACCGGTATTACTCTTACGGGTTCCATAACTTGATGTTAAGAATTTAACGATACTAAAATTGACCAATTGTTTATCTCTTATCAACACAATAATTCAAATATCAAAACATTTCCAGAAAGATCAACACTTCATGATCCTTGTATAACTTCGCAACTTAATTCTTTAATAGTCACAACGACGACACATCGATTATCCAGATCATTTACCGTCTACCAAAACATGCTCAAAGGAAATCCAACACTTCATTCCCTGACACTTCGAATAGAAACCAAAACAAACTTGCAGTTCATAAAGTATGATTCTCTAAAGTCCTCGGCAAAAGCCATGTATCACTCGATTACCTATCTAAGGCAAAACGATCGAACACAACTAAACTTTTTCCTATTGTCAACAAACAATCCAACTCAAAAATATCAATCCAGTCCACATTAACTTGCAAGATGATTCTCACTCGCGGTTTCTAACCATGTATAACATACACCCACCACTCACAACAGAAGGTAACACAAAACAGGTACAACAGGCAGATCACATACTACAACAAGCGACGAAGTGTGTAGACACCCTAAATTTGCCCTCTGGCTTTTCTATCTTTGTCAGCTTTTCGTTTTGCATTCATACGCATTTTTGCATACCATTTGCATGTGCATAAGACATGGGATCACATTTTCTGAAGAAATCAGGGTTTCACACCCTACTTGTGGCTATCAGACAAATTCAAGGCTTTGGTTGGCAGCCATCATTGGTATCATTCTCCTCATGTCGTTGGATTAGGGTTTATTTCCCTGAAACAGTAATCTTCAAGGATTTCATGTCTGCAAGGACTATTCACTGCGCATCTGGCATATCATCAGGATATTTTCTTCTTCATTAAGTTACAAGGATATTCTCGTCTTCTCAGCATCTTAGGCTATCTTCTATCTCAAAAGTTTTGGTTTCAGTTCAAGTGTGTTTGTTCAGTTGCAATCTAATTCAGATGGATGTTTGACCTAATTTTGGTCGAACTATCAGGAAATTTCTTCAAGTGCAAGTTATCCGTTTCAAGACTATTTACCAGTCAGTGCATGTTCAAGTCAAGTTGTGTTGTGTACTGGATTTATCAAATTATCAAGTAGTGATTCGTGTGATATGGTTGTTATCTCAAGGGTGATTTGTTCAGTGGGCTAGGAGTGTGTTCATCCATTTTTAATCAAGGGTTGTAGGAAGAAATTCGAGTGTGGGTCATTCGAGTTCATCATTTTTTTATCTTTTTCTCATTCTTATCCAATTAATCGCTATCCATTTTCAGTCAATGTCTAAACCATTCTTTGTCATTAACCATTTCCATCCATTTCCAAGTTAAGCCCAATTATTCATGATCCATTTCAAAGTCAAAGCCCACATTTTTCATTTATTTCCATTTTAGTTACCCAAATTTCTAAAAAAAAATCATTCCATTTATCTATTTTCATTCCAAAATCCAACTTCGATTTTCTTTATTTCATTCACACCATCCATTTCTAAGCTTACTTCATTATTACCACAAAAAATAAACAAATAAAATACAATTCCATTTTTATTCATTTTAGTTTAAATCCATAAATAGCACCTTTTTTACAAATTCATTTCAAACTCATTTACTATTTTGTGATTACCATCCATTAACCTAAATTGTTATAAAAAACACTTTGCCACCAGGCCCATGCCAAGGCCCATTAAGAAGCTTGAGTTTGACCTAGCTTTAAAAGGGATGTTGATCCCTAAGACACAAAGAAATCAGCGCCTCTTTCTCACTTTTTCTTGATCCTTTTATCCACAAACTTTACACACAAAACAAACAACAACATTTTTTTTCATCATTCACTTCCTCTAAAAAAAAAAAACCACCAAAGATCCTAACAATTTTTCTTCAACCTGCATAACAAATAACACGCATAACCACCTCACATTCCTCCTACCATTCACGCACCTCACTCTTTCATGATTCACAAAATCACAACACAACATACGCCTCACTCACTCATCTTTTCTGATATGCAAAACAAATCACAGTAACACGCACAAAAACGCACACAACTCTTGGAAATCAAAGATGGAAACCATCCATAACAATACAACATTTTTCTCTTCTGGACTTTTTCTGGAAAAAAATAAACAACAGGACACCAACAAACCGAAACCACCCTCAAACCTTCCGTCATCACTCTCCGCCAATCCACCATCATCCCTGTTTCGCACCACAACACAGCAACCCCACAAAGACCTAATCATCAACAACAACAATCAGACAACACCACCACCCTTTCCGTTTCGTCGCCACCTTCATCATTACACCTTCAACATCAACACAACAACGAACAAACTCAGAATAGAAACAGATCAAAACAGAAAAGAAGAAGAAGAAGTGGATCAAAGGCCCACGGACAGCGATTTGAGACTGAAGCGGAAGCGACTCCGAAGAGAAGGCCTTCGTAAAGTTCTCCATAGAGAAGGGCAGTCGGCCGCTGTTTTCGTGATGGACCATCCATTTTTCTCGTCGGCGCCTTCGTGATACAAGGGAGAGCTTCCATCGAGCTTTGCTTTTTTTTGAAAGAGAGGCTGAGAATCGGCGATGTGCGTGTTCTCTTGAAGAAGAAGAGGCCGATCCTGTGGATTGTTTCTGTTTTTGTTAAACGCAAAACCCTTTTTTTATATATATTTTTGTTTTATTTTCTTTCTTTTATATTTATTGGATGGTTATCTTGTTTTTTCTTTTGCTGTTGATTTGGTGGGCCGCGGATTAAGCCCAGTTAGCCCTCCAGTTTCCTTCTGCACCCCAGTCCTGCGGCTCACATCATCATCTTGTTGTTTTTTGTTTTTGTTTGTTTTTATATTATGATTATTAGTTTTCTGTTTTGGTTAATATTTTATATAGATTTTATTAATACACATTATATGTTTAGATTATAATTTTGTTTCAACTCTATATTAGTTTTTCTAACTTTGATTATATATTTTTTATATAGTTTAGGTTTTAATTTCAATTAATTTGTTTATATAAATAGAATTTTATTTGATTTTGGCTCTAGTTTGGTGCGATACTTTGTAGGTTTATTGTTCGATACCGACGATGGGGATGGTAGCATGATGATGGCTTTGTGACTGATTTTATTTTCAGAATCTTGTTGTCAATTCTTCGATAGAATTTAGTCTTGTGTGAACCAATTCTTGTTGCGAATTTGGATTCTCTCTGTTGGTCTGTTTGGTATATTGGGAGCTTATTGGACATTTGTCTGAGATCCTATTGTTCATGCTGAAGAGGCAACGGACCTTCTCCGTTAGGTAACGCTATAGCCCGATTTCGCGTATTGCATGCTGCTGCATCTGGAAGTCCTACTGGTGTAGGCTCTGTTTGTGCATTATTCATCTTATCTCCATATCGCACTTTCATCTCTTTATTTTATCTCCACTTTTGCATTCTCATCTTCTTATCTTATTTCTTATTCATCTCAATTGCTTCTTTCTCACCCTCATATTCTTTTATTCTTCTTAACTGGAGGTGTGCTTAGGCCACTATGGAGCTTTTCATCTTTCTCTTCTTCTTTCTTTCTTCTTTAGGATAGTAGACCACACTAACCTAGGACCATCCGTGCATGTGAATATTAGGATTAGACTTTTCCCACTTAGCTTTTTACCTTTGTATCTCTCTTGAGTCTTCTCTTCTCACCTCATAATCAGGGATTAAACCCTAAAGGTTTTAAGGCTTTGTGATTAAGCTTATGCCTGCATCCTTCTCTTAGGATGGAGTGTATAACTTTAATCCTAAGTGTTAAACCCTTTGTTTGTTTAAATCTCTTAATCAATTCACTTAATAATCATCAAGACATCACACTTGTAACTTGGGCCTTGCATTAGGGTTCTAATTCTTCCTTAATTGGTTAAGAAGGACTAACCCTAGTGTTAATGGACAAGTCCCCCTCAAGTTGTCTTACAAATCATAAAAATCACTTCATCATCATACCATTAAATAAAATCCACTTAATCAAAGGCTTGTTTTGTCATGAGTTTAATCCCTAATCTTGGATTAAGTTGAGGAGCTTTCCTCAACTTAAACATTCTCATCTATCATCCTTCTTTTAGGATGGTGTAATGAGTCTGTTTAATCCCTGATTATGGCTTAACCTCATTACTTAACACTAAACAAAAATCACAAAAACATCTAAATAATCACAAGTAGGTTAATGATCTTAATCCTACACCAAAGGTGATTAAGTGTGAGAATCTGACTTCACACTTAAGGTATTCTCATTACCCCTAATCAGAGGGAAGATGTGATGAGTTTACTAAATCCATTGGTTTAGACTTAAGCTCATTAACTTATGACAAACTTTCAAAAGCAATAAAAGACTGAAAACTCAAAAAAACAAACAATAATCGTCTCCCTCGGGATTCTTTTCTCATCTCACTCACTCATAATCGAGAACTTGCTTCTTCCGTCTAATGCAAGACAGTTAGCACCTGAGCCAGACAGGTCATACACTTGAGCATAGACAAGCAAGCAGTTCACAAGTCAATTCATCTTTCAGTCTCTTTGGGTCGAACTACGGTGTTCTGACTTCCTCATTGCACGAGAGGATACGTAGGCATAACTTAACAGTTATCGAACAAAAGTCTCTGTACATCCCCCCTCCTTCCAGCTTTATTCTTTAGCCTCATTATCATGAGCATCTTACTCCTGTCCTTACACTGACACTGTACATTTATACACTTCACATTTCCTTTACACTGACACCTGTCCATCCTTTTTCAGCTCTTTTATACACAAATTGCACTGACACTACCCCTTTAAAACACAAATCTTTTAAGCGTGGATCCCGTCGAGTACGACGGACAATCTGGGTGCTAATACCTTCCCAGGTTGTAACCAACCCCCTTTCTCAGTCTCTCTGGTTCGCAAACCGTCTTATCCGTATCTTTCTAGGTCTATGCAGCATTGCCTTTCCTCCGGGATAAAAATGCCTAGCTGGCGACTCTATTCATTCTCCAGTGAGTTCACGGCTGTGTGTTCTCACTGTTCCCTTCGCCGACCGTTCGCGCTTGTACCTGGATGCAAATCTTTGGGAGCGACAGCTTGGCGACTCTGCTGGGGACCCTTATACTGCAACCAGGGCTTCTGGTTCTTTTTGTGGGTTCCTCCTAGCGCTTGTTTGATTTGTGCTTATTGGGGGTGCTATGTGCTTATTTGTGCTTGTATATTTATTTTTGTTTACTGCTTTATGTACAGTTGCTTTACTGCTTTCTTTATTGCTTTTGTATATATCTGTAAACACCCCAAATTTGCCCTCACCCATTCACACCATGGCTTGTGATCATCCTCATATGCATAAACACCAACATATCATCTCATATCTCATTTTTTATTCACTGGATAGTTTCTAAGGCATCTGCACCTAGGGTTTGTGATCTGAGCAATCCCAAAGCATCTTGAGCCATTCCAAAGGCCACCAATCAAATCAAAGGGGTCCATGTGTGTTCTTACATCATATTCCATCTCCTCAAAGTCAAAAATGCAGAGGAATCACAAGAACTAGGGTTTGAGTGGATGCAGAGCCAGGATGAACTGCACAGTTGACTGAAAATTAGGGTTTTGGTTTCAGAGGCCATAACTCCAAATTTTTTGGTCATTCTTGTTTCCATTGGTCTCTATATGGTATAGGGAGTATGCATATCAATTTTCATGAAGAAATTCCATGGGGAAGTCATCTGATCAAGAGTTGACTTTTCAGACAAGTCAGTGCAAAATCAGGGCATCTGAGGCCCCCAATGACCCAACCAATGGGTGATCTTCATCATTTTGAGTGTATATGATCTTTATTTGATCATGGAAGAAGGTTGAAGTTCATAAAAATCAGGAATTTAGGGTTTTTGCAAATGTTGACTTTTTGGGCATAGTTGACTTTTTAAGAATGCCTCATTTTAGGTCAATTTTCAAGCCTTGATTCATGATCCAAAAAGGCTTCAAATGGAAAAACTTTGGTCATGAAAGTTGTAGATCTCATCTTTCCCTTTTCAAAAAGTACAAGAACATGATCAAACTCTTCTTGGATCAAAAGTTATGACCATGCAAAGTTGCCAAAAATCATTAATTTTCAAGGCATGCCTCATTTGGAAACTTTGCAAAATCTTGGACCAATGCATCATGTGACCTCTAATTCATTTCAAACCATTACACAAACATTCTCTAAGTCCTAAAAATCAGAATTGAATTGAATTTGCTCATGGTTTGGTTTGAGTAACAAGGCTTTATCACATGTGAACCAAAAGCTAGCCAACTTGCAAAACACTCATGATCACTTCCTACAACTTGGTGCATTGGCTGCTGAGCTTTGCTAGGCCTCTCCCTCACCTTTGCTGCGCCAGCCATGCCTTGTACTTGCCTAGATCTTGCCCATGCCCTATCTTACACAAAGTTGACCTTTTATGCAAAAGCAAACTTACCTATCACAGCTGCACAAGTCACATCCTCTGGCCACTTGGATTAAAATATGTTATCAATTTGCTAGCAAAAACACCCAAGAGGCAGGGCTGAAACATACACATTCACAACATTCACAAAAACCTTCCATCTTGCAAGTTCATTCGAATTTCTCTACACAGCTTCCAAACACTCAAACTCTCATCACCATTCAACTCACCCCACCTCATAGACAAGAAACCACCAAAGCATGAGCCTGAAACAAGCCTGAAAACTCCATTGCCATCATTCACCTCAAGCTGCAGATTCTATCGAATCTCTCTCCACAAGCCACAAACACTTCAACCAACACCACAAACCTTCTCAACACACCTCATAGATCATAAACAACCCCTCTTCACAGCCTGAAAGTGCCAAAAACTCATCTGCCATTGTTGACTGAACTGAAGCAGTTCCTTTCGAATCTTCTTCTCCAGCCAACACAAACTCATTTTGAGCATCCAAGTACCTTTGGGGGACCAAGAGGAGCAGCTTGCACTGAAAGAAGAGGCCTGGAAGTTCCTAAACCGAAAGCTTCAAATCTCAGGTAGCTCCAAATATTTTTTTTCCAGAAATCACTTTTGTTGTTATAAACTTGTTCTTCACGCTTGCCTGATCACTCTGGTACCATTAGTTTTTGAAATGGCTTTGTTTTAAGAGTTTAATTTGATTCTGAAGCTTGCGTGACCTAGAACTTGCTTGCTTCGATTCAGCTTGTTTATGGAATATAAATTTGTTTTAGGTTAGGGGTTTGGTTCGTGAGGATGAGAGGGACGTTTTCCTGGTCTTAGATTTCATTTTAATAACCTAGGGAAGAAGCTTGAAGTTTTCAGGGGAGGAGGTCACCGGAGAAGACGACCGGAGCTCGTCTCCGGTGACCTGAGAGTGATTAATTATTAATTAGGGTTAGGGCACTGAGTTTGAATCTGGACCATTTGATCATCTTTCCCGCGCGTGCGTGTATGGTCTGGATTGCATCATTAAGTTTTAATTGTGGTTTAATATTTAATTATTTAAGATTAGGATAGTTTGAATCTGGGCCATCAGATGGCGCGCCAAGTCAACCCACCCACCCTCAGAACGCATCCTGGCCTTTCATTTGTCTTACTTTTATTTTATTCAATTTTTAATTCATTTTTCTTGCATTTTATTTGTATAATTTATTTAAAATAGCTAAAAAATCATAAAAATTATGAAACTTTTTCTTTAAGGTTTTATTAATTTTTATGACACAAAAATATTTTTATTTTATTTTTATCATTAAAAAAGTATTTTTAAATATTTAAAAGATTATTTTTAATTGATTAATGAGAATTAATTAATTAAAAATACTTTTAGGTATTTAAAAATTACAAAAAAATTCATGAAATGTTCTAAGATATTTAGAAACATTGTCCAACCTTCAAACCAAATTTCTTTTTTGATCTTGATGCATTTTAAGAATTTCTCATTGAATTAAATCATTTTTGATGCATTATTTTGTTCATAAGTTTGAAAATTCATTTCTGCCTATTGGTGAAGGTTGAGACATTGATTCTTCTTGCATTGTTTTCCATTTAGCATGAACTTTCAAGGATAAAAAGGCCATGATTTGATCTTGCATTTTCTAATTGATTGGCATTTCTTTTGTTACAAACCCTAAAAAACCCTAATAACTTGCAAAATTCATAACTTGAGTTTGGTTGAGAGTTGAGAGTTCTCCTTTGGGCAGTGATTCATTATAGGTCTAGGGTTTCTTTGGGTACCATTTTCCATTTTCTATGTTAAGGTTTGCTTCTGTTTTTGGTTTATGTGTGATGTTTGATCCATGAACCCTAATTTGGGCTTTCATTTGCATCCCTCTTGCATTCTCTTGCATAACATGACTTGCCATTACATTTTGTGCATTCTCATGGTTCATTTAACATCTTAAGACATGTATGAATCATGTTTGATCATTGCATTGCATATTTGCCATGTCATTTGTCTTGTATGTTTCATAACATTTCATGTTTGTCCATGCTCCTCAACTTGCATCATTTGCATCCATGACTTTGTATGAACATCTCATTGTCTTGTCTCATGTTCATAGCACTCCATAGCATCATCATCATCATCAACATGCTTCTGGTTTTTGCTTATCATATCATTTCATCTCATTTAGCATTGCATTGCATTTCTTTCTAACATTGCAGGTGGTAAGTAACTTGAGAAGTGAATTTGCCTTCACTTCTCATAACCTCTATTCTCATCTCTCTTGCATACCTTGCTGCATTTTTATGTGTGTTTGAGTTTGAGCTTGCTCATTCTTCCTCCTCCCACTTTCTTTCTTCAAGTGACTTGACTTCTTGGATGAAGCAAGTCACTTTGCTTCTCTTGATCTTGTTCATCTGCTTCCTGGTGGTTCCTCTGAAGATTGTTTCTTGCAAACCTCACAAACCTTAGGGACAACCAAGCATGATAATGAATTAGGGTTTTGATTAGTCTCCCCATAGTTTTTACCTTTGTGTCTCTCTTTGAGTCTTCTCTCCTCACCTCATAATCAGGGACTAAACCCTCAAGGTTTTAAGACTTTGTGATTAAGATCATGCCTGTATCCTTCTTTTAGGATGGAGTGTATAACTTCAATCCTAAGTCTTGGACCCTTAAGGTGTTGAACTCTCTTAATTAATCCATCTAATAATCATCAAGACATTACACTTGTAACTTGGGCCTTGCATTAGGGTTCTAATTCTTCCTTAATTGGTTAAGAAGGACTAACCCTAAAGTTAATGGACAAGTCCCCCTCAAGTTGTCTTACAAATCATAAAAAACACTTCATCATCATATCATTAAATAAAATCCACTTAATCAAAGGCTTGTTTTGTCATGAGTTTAATCCCTAATCATGGATTAAGCTGAGGATCCTTCCTCAGCTTAAACACCCTCATCTATTATCCTTCTTTTAGGATAGTGAAATGAGCCTGTTAAATCCCTGATTATGGCTTAACCTCATTACTTAACACTAAACAAAAATCACAAAAAACATCTAATTAATCACAAGTAGGTTAATGATCTTAACCCTACATCAAAGGTGATTAAGTGTGAGAATCTGACTTCACACTTAAGGTAATTCTCATTACCCCTAATCAGAGGGATGATGTGATGAGTTTACCAAATCCATTGATTTAGGTTTAAGCTCATTATCTTATGACAAACTCCAAAAAGAAATAAAAGACTGAAAACTCAAAAACAAGCAATAATCGTCTCCTTCGGGATTCTTTTCTCATCATCTTCACTCACAACCGAGAACTTGCTTCTTCCGTCTAATGCAAGACAGTTTGCATCTGTGCCAGACAGATCATACACTTGAGCATAGACTGCAAGCAGTTCACCAGTCAATCCTTTCAGTCTCTTTGGGTCGAACTACGGTGTTCTGACTTCCTCATTGCACGAGAGGATACGTAGGCATAACTTAACGGTTATCGAACAAAAGTCTCTGTATATCCCCCCTCTTTCCAGCTTTATTCTCTTAGCCTCATATTCTTGAGCACTTCATTCTTGTTCTCACACTGACACTGTACATTTATACACATCACATTTCTTTACACTGACACCTGTACATCCTTTTCCAGCTCTTTGACACACAAATTGCACTGACACTACCCCTTTATAACACAAATCTTTAAGCGTGGATCCCGTCGAGTACGGCGGACAATCTGGGTGCTAATACCTTCCCAGGTTGTAACCAACCCCCTTTCTCAGTCTCTCTGGTTCGCAACCGTCTTATCCATCTTTTTCTAGGTCTATGCAGCATTACCTTTCCTCCGGGATAAAAATGCCTAGCTGGCGACTCTATTCATTCTCCAGTGAGTTCACGGCTGTGTGTTCTCACTGTTCCCTTCGCCGACCGTTCGCGCTTGTACCTGGATGCAAATCTTTGGGAGCGACAGCTTGGCGACTCTGCTGGGGACCCTTATACTGCAACCAGGGCTTCTGGTTCTTTTTGTGGGTTCCTCCTAGCGCTTGATTGATTTGTGTTTATTGGGGGTGTTATGCACTATTTGTATGTGTATATTTGCTTTATTTACTGCTTTCTGTACAGCTTTATTTATTGCTTTCTTTACTGTTTTTTCATTTATCATACTGTCATGCTGCTGGCTGGATCTGGTTTTGTTTTGGTGGGTGGGGTTCTATTGAGAGCCAAGGTCCTATACCTGGGACCTGAGTGACACCTAGGCTAGAGTGAATCATATTCTTTCCCATTCCATTTCGGTCTGGTGCGGGAATATGAAACACGGTTCAGATATGGGTTTCTTCTTGAGAACTCTGTGCTACGGATTTCCTGTAGTGCTAGGGGGATCTGGGAAGCCTGCTAAGTCTGGATGACCTTTTAGTATTGACCTTCAGAAATTGAGGTGAATTAGAGGAGGAATTGTTATGGTTATTGTAAACACTGTACCTCCGGGTTAGAAGTGTTTACACTTCTCATAACTGATCCAAGTCTGAGGATCCTTGTTCTAGATCACTACCTGTGAGGGGGTTGGGCTGTTTACAGGTTTGCAGGTACCTTGACCTCAGAATACCCCGTTACTTTGACTTTGTTAAGAATGCTCCATGTTGGATAGTTCTTGTGATTCTAAAACCCTGGATATGTGGCTCTTTATTTGAGTCCCCCACCTTGGTTACCGGATTTATAGACCTCCATCCGGAATTCTTGAACACACATGGATCTATACCAAGGCAGTTTATCCAGATCCAGCTCAGTCACAAACCCCTTGCATATCATTTGCATACATCCTCATTGCATCATATTAACATGTGCTTATTTGTTTTTCAGGGTGTCCATTTTCATCAGGTTTTGGTTTTGACCCCATCTGCAGCTTTGACCCATCTTCACCAGCATCTGCTTCAGTTTAGCTGTCTGCTTCAGCACCAGCCAGTCAGTGGTTTTCTCTACTTCAACATTGTCATCAGCACTCTACCCAGTCTTCAGCATCATGGCTCCAAAGAAAAGCAATATCACCTATCATTTCTTCCAACCAGACTTGTCAGACATCAGGAGGGTCCAAACCCTGATGACCCCAGATCACATACCTCTGTTCAGGGAGCATTATGGGGATATACTTGACTTGGTTATAGACATGGACCCATCTCAGAGGAGCCTGATCCATACCTGCATCCAGTTCTATGACCCCCCATTGAGGTGTTTCACCTTTCAAGACTTTCAGTTGGGACCTCTCTTAGAAGAATATGCATCTTTGGTTGGTTTGCCTATCAAGAGAGAAATTCCTTTTAACCCTGAAATGGTCTTTCCCAGCAATGGAGAGATAGCAAGAGCTTTGCACCTGGAACCTGCTTTGATTGAGCAGCATATGACCTCTAAAGCTGGGATCCCTGGTTTTCATCTGGACTTCCTGATTTCTCAAGCTAGTTTGAAGGCCTCCCTGGGGGATTGGAGAGCTGTTTGTGCATTGTTGGCCTTGAGTGTATATGGAATTGTGTTGTTTGCAGATGAGCCCAGATTCATCAGCAAGAATGCCATCCACCTGTTCATCCTGAAGAACCCAGTGCCAACCTTGTTGGGTGACCTCTATTACTCAGTACATCAGAGGAATGAGAAACAGAGGGGTAAGCTAGTGAGGTGTTGTGCTCCACTATTCCATGCTTGGCTTCTCAAGCATCTACCCAGGACAGATGCATTCCTGAATCCTCATCAGCAAAGCAACTGGGCTAAGAGGCTCACTACTCTCACTGCAGCAGACATCAGATGGTGCACCCAAAGCACCAAGGGCAGAGATATGATCACAAGCTGTGGGCACTTTCCCAATGTACCTTTGGTAGGAGTTAAGGGAAGTATCAACTACAACCCCCTGCTGTTCAAGAGGCAATTAGGCTATGCACTGGTTCATGCTCCTAGGGAACAAGACCTGGTTGAGACCCTCTACTGTGAGAACAAGATCAGTTTGACTGTTGTTAGGCAGGCTGCCTGGGCCTGGGATCATGTTCAAACCAAGGGAATCACCATTCTGGGGAAGTGCAATAATGTGGCATCAACCCAATATCATGAGTGGTCCTATGCTAGGGCCCAAATCTCAGGATTGCCCTTCACCATCAAAGACATGCCTGAGTCATCATCAGCACCACCCCCTGCTACTGTCAGTTTGGAAGAGTTTGAAGGCTTGAAAGAAAGAAATGAGAAGCTATCCCAAGCCTTGCAGAAGACCCTCAGGGAGAGGAGTGAAGGTGTAAGGGAGATTGAAAGATTGGAGAAGCTGAGAGTGGAACACTTGACTAAGATTGAGAAGTCTGGAGACTATATCAACAAGTCTAAAGCTGGTGAGCAGATTCTGAAAAATGCTTGTAAAGAAGCCCAGTTCCAAAGAGCAAGGACAGACTTGTACTTGAAAGAGAGTCAGGCCAGGTGGGTCCGGATCACTGAAGCCCGTACTCTAGAAGACAAGAGAGTTCAAGATAAGATGGAGCAGATGGAAAAAGCCCTGGCAGCAGCCCAGGAGGAAATTTCAGAGTTAAAAATCAAAGCTGGAGTGAAGAAATCCAAAGACCAAAGCCAGAACAAGAAGTTGACTACAGCTGTTGCAACAAGAAACCTTCTCATCAGGAATCTTACGGAGCATCCGGCTGATCCTGTGACCGAAGCACTTCTTAAAGAAGTTCGCGAGGATGAGTTTGGCCTTGGAGTCTGATTATTTGCTTGTTGTTGTTCCTTTTCCATGTACTTTTGCTTTTGGTGATGTATTTTTGACCCCTTAGAGGGCTAGTGTTGTAAAAAATGAACAATTTGTATTATTTTACCTTTGTAATATATTTGTGTTTGTTTCCATCTGGGTTCACTTCAAAAGCAACTTCAACAGCATCATCTTCAAGGGTCTGGATGGGTCAAAACTGAAGACCAAGCCGGATACCTTGATAGCAAATAAGCATACTGCATTGCATACTAACCCTTTTGTTTGTTTTGTAGGTTTTGTTTTATTGTTTCTAACCTCTTTTGTGACATTCAGGAATTATTGCTCGCCGCAGGCTATTCCCTCTCAATAGGCCACACAGGTACCCTACAAGAAACAACCTTCCGGGCATCCAGATGGACCAGTTGCAGCAAGACCTCAATGAGGCCAGAACCCAGATGGCTAATGAAAGGGTAGAGATGAGAACCCAAATAACTCAGTTCATGGAAGTGATGAATAATTTAGCTCAAAGCCAGGAGAGGCTTAGAGTTCTGGTAGAGGGGAGAACTCAAGATGACCCCCATGTGGGAACTGCTGGCACCAGTAACAATGAAAGGGTGCAACCACATGTTAACCCCCCTATATTTGGTCCACACCTACATCCTGAGATTCATATTCCTGCAAACGTTCAAGGAACAGCCACTGCAGCCAGAGTACTTCAAGAGGATCCTCAGGAGGATCAGTTTACAGTCATGGGGGCTGGAGAGGAAACCTATGATAGGAGATTGGATGAGTTGGCTGAGAAGTTGAGGTCTTTGGAATCCCAAAATTCTTTGGGGTTCGATGTCATGGACATGGGTTTGGTAGAGGGGGTCAGGATCCCTCATAAGTTCAAGCCTCCTTGTTTCGAAAGATATAATGGGACTTCATGCCCCCGGACTCATTTGCAATCGTTTCTGGGAAGGCTGAAGGCCTATACAATGGATGAGAAGCTCTGGATGTTTTACTTCGAAGACAGTTTGACTGGAGCATCAAGGGAATGGTATTCCCACTTGACAAGGGCAACTGTAAGATGCTGGAAGGACCTGGCAGAGGCCTTCATCCGACAGTATCAATGCAACTTAGACATGGCACCCAACAGGACTCTCCTAATGGGAATGTCACAGTCGTCAAGGGAAAGTTTCCGAGAATATGCCCAGAGATGGAGGCAATTGGCTGCTGCTGTTCAACCACCAATGTCTGAGAGAGAAATGGCAGACATGTTTATGAACACTCTCCAGGGAACGTATATTGACAGGTTGGCTGCTTTCTCCTCCACTAGCTTCGCAGATGTTGTCATAGCTGGGGAGAGAATTGAAAGCTTGTTAAAAATGGGTAAGATCTCTGATAACGGTGCAAGCTCGTCCAGTAGTACAAGAAAGCCTTTTGCAGGCCCGAGAAGAACTGGCGAGACCAATGCCATTCACACCAACAGGGGTAGGCCCCAATATGTTCAGAGGTCAATAGCAGCAGTCACCATTCCTGCTCCAGCACATCCTCAGCCAGTCTATCCACCTCCTCAACAAAACTACCAACAACAACCTCAGTATCACCAGAATCAATATCCTCCAAGAAACTACAACAACAATAACACCAACAACAACAATCAACAGAGGCCATTCCAACAGAGGCCATCCCAAGCTAACCGAGTGATCGACCTGATCCCAATGCCGTATGCTGCCTTGTTGCCACAACTTCTGAAACTCAACCTAGTTGAGCTAAGAACGTTGGCACCTCCGGATCCCAACAGTCTACCAAGGAACTATGACTCCAATGCTAGGTGTGCTTTTCACTCAAACGCACCTGGTCACAGTACAGAAAAATGCAGGGCCCTGCATATGAAGGTACAAGACTTGGTAGACTCCAAGGCTCTGAATTTTGCACCTCCGCCCAATGTCAATAAAAACCCAATGCCAAACCATGGTGGTCCCCGAATTAATGCTATTGAAGAAGACCAACCGTCTTATTTAATAACTAGTGTGGATCAGATCAGGACACCATTGGTGGAAATCAAAGCTCAACTCCGTGAAAACCAAATATTTCCAGGGTGTGAACTAGGGTGTCCCTATTGCAATATTTCATGGAATGGGTGTGAGGACCTGAGGAATGGCATTGACAGCCTTATTCAGAGTGGCTTGCTACAGATCACTACATCATTTCCGACAAATCCGGCAACTTCATCAACAACGGTTTCAGAACCTCCTACAACCGCAGCAACAATTGTTCCCAACAATTCATCAGCAACATCAGCAAGTACTTCATCTGTTCTACCCAATGATCAGTTTTCAACAGTTTCTCCTGCTACAACTTCAGCTTCAGTCCACTTCGACTCCCCATCAACAACAACAACAGTTCTTCCAACAGAACCTTCTACAACACCAGCAAACAATCACGAAGATGTCTCCACTGTTACCATATTCTACGATCCAGAAAACAATTCCGCTTATCATTCAGAAGGTGCTGCTCCCACTAGAGCACCAGTTACAATCTTTTATGATCCACAGACAATAACAGTCCCCTCAGCAGCAGCAATCAGTCCAGTCACCGTCACGGTACCTGGACCTGTACCATATGAAAGCAATAGGGCCATCCCTTGGCACTATGGCTCTGACTTGTACTGTGAAGGGAAAAGAATCACTCTGGAAACATCATCACCTGCACCACAAGTTGATAATGTGGGGGGAGGCGGAGGCTTCACTCGAAGCGGACGTCTCTTCGCTTCACAAGTCCAAAGACCCACTGCCGAAGCAGAAGCTGCTGCCAAGGCAAAGGGTAAAGGACCGGTGCAGGAAGATCCAGCTGCCAAAGAAGCCCTGAAGACACCATTTGATCAGGAAGTTGATGAGTTTATGCGGATCATCAAGAAGAGTGATTATAAAGTTGTGGATCAACTTCACCAAACTCCATCCAAAATCTCCATCCTCTCACTGCTCATGTGCTCCGAAGCCCATCGGAATGCACTACTGAAAGTCCTGCACGCAGCTTACGTGCCAGAGGAGATTACTGTCAACCAGTTGGAAACGGTGGTTGGGAATGTTACTGCTAGCAACGGGCTAGGGTTTACCAATTCTGATTTGACAGTGGATGGTCGTAACCACAACAAAGCCTTGCACATAACTATGGAATGCAAAGGAGCTGTCCTTTCTCATGTGCTGGTGGACACAGGTTCCTCCCTGAATGTCTTACCAAAGAAGGCTCTGGTGAAGTTAGAATATGATGGATTGGCATTGAGACCCAGCAACCTGGTGGTTAGAGCTTTTGATGGCTCAAAGAGATCGGTTCTGGGAGAGATTGAGCTGCCCGTGACAATTGGCCCGCAGACTTTTAAAACTATCTTTTATGTGATGGACATTCAGCCCGCCTACAGCTGTTTGTTGGGTAGACCCTGGATTCACGCCGCTGGCGCTATAACGTCTACCCTTCACCAAAAGTTAAAATTTGAGTGGGAGGGTCAAGTTGTCACAATCTGTGGAGAAGAGGACATCTTTGTTAGCCACCTGGCTACCTACAAGTACATTGAGATGGATGGAGAAATCCATGAAACGATGAGCCAAGGTTTTGAAGCCTTGAATGTCAATGAAGCATCTGCTGTTTCAGGAATCTCCATGTCGTCATACCAACAAGCCCGGAAGGTTGTTGAAGAAGGAACTGCCCTAGGCTGGGGCAAGGTTTTAGCTGTGGAGGAGAAGAAGGACAAATTTGGGTTGGGTTACAAACCAACTCAACGTCAAGCAAAGGCTGCTGCAGAGCCAGGATTTGTCAGTGGGGGAATGCTAACCCCCGATGCTATCAACTGTCTGGAAGACGAGCTGGAAGAAGAACGCAACCTGGAGAATTGGATTCGTCCAAAGGTCCCGGGGAGCAGTGTCTCGAACTGGTCTTCCCAGGGAATTATAAGTGTTACTCGAGCAGAGTAATTATTATTTCCTGTATCTTTTATAGCATGCATCAAAGTCTTGCATCTTGCCCAAGATGACAAGACTCATTTTGTAATCAGGGCCATCTGTACTTTTGTGCAAACAAGATTAAATTAATGAAATATCAGACAATCTTTTTGCAAACGAGTCTTTTTTCTTTTCTGCTCACTGTTTTTCCATTTTTCTTTTTGTACAAAAATAAATGGCGGTGTTTTCAAAATGATAACTTCATTTCACTTTTTTCTAAAGCAAGATTAAAATCAATCACTAAAATGAACCGACTTAACCCTTGCAGAGAGTGCCTTCCAGACAGCACCGACAACAGCACAGCTATGACATCGTATGACTTTGACAATCCGATCAATCAAGCTGATGAAGGGATTGATGGAGAATATGAGCTTCCTGAAGAGCTAGCCAGGTTGCTGAGACAGGAGGAAAAAGTTATTACTCCTCATCAGGAGGAGATTGAAGTGATTAATCTTGGTACGGAGGAAGACGTGAAAGAAGTCAAAATCGGGGCCTGCCTGCAAGACTCAGTGAAGAGACAGCTGATAGATCTGCTTCAAGAGTATGTTGATGTGTTTGCTTGGTCCTACCAAGATATGCCAGGGTTGGATACCGATATTGTTGTGCATAAGCTGCCTTTGAGGGAAGAATGCCCACCAGTCAAACAGAAGTTGCGCCGAACTCGCCCAGACATGGCTATGAAAATCAAGGAAGAGGTACAAAAGCAATGGGACGCCGGGTTCCTTGCTGTGACTAGCTATCCTCCGTGGGTTGCTAACATAGTACCTGTGCCTAAGAAGGACGGAAAAGTAAGAATGTGTGTTGATTACCGGGATCTGAACAGAGCCAGCCCGAAAGATGACTTCCCATTACCTCACATTGATGTATTGGTGGATAACACGGCTCAGTTCTCGGTATTCTCCTTCATGGATGGATTTTCGGGATACAATCAGATCAAGATGTCACCTGAAGACATGGAGAAGACAACATTCATCACACCTTGGGGCACGTTCTGTTATAAAGTGATGCCATTCGGACTGAAGAATGCTGGTGCAACGTATCAACGGGCTATGGTAACATTGTTTCATGACATGATCCATAAGGAAATCGAATGTTATGTGGATGATATGATCGCCAAGTCCCTTACAGAGGAAGACCATCTGGTGAATCTGTTCAAGTTATTCAAGCGTCTGAGGAAGTACCAACTGAAGTTGAACCCCAACAAATGCACATTCGGGGTGCGATCCGGTAAGCTGCTGGGCTTTATTGTAAGTGAGAAAGGGATTGAAGTTGACCCTGATAAAGTCAAAGCTATTCAAGAAATGCCTGCACCGAAAACTGAGAAAGAAGTTCGAGGGTTCTTAGGTCGATTGAACTACATTTCACGGTTCATATCTCACCTTACAGCAACTTGTGAACCCTTATTCAAGCTGTTAAGAAAGGAGCAAACGGTCAGGTGGAACGAAGACTGCCAGAAAGCTTTTGACAAGATCAAGGAGTATTTGCAAGAACCTCCAATCCTTATGCCTCCAGTTGAAGGAAGACCTCTGATTATGTACTTGACAGTATTAGAAGAATCGATGGGGTGTGTACTAGGTCAGCATGACGAGTCTGGTCGAAAAGAGTATGCGATATACTACCTAAGCAAAAAGTTTACCGACTGTGAACAACGTTATTCACTGCTCGAGAAAACTTGCTGTGCTTTAGCGTGGGCTGCTCGCCGACTGAGACAGTATATGCTGACCCACACTACCTTATTAATCTCAAAAATGGATCCAGTTAAGTACATTTTCGAGAAGCCAGCTCTTACCGGACGGGTTGCAAGATGGCAGATGATTCTCACAGAATACGACATACAGTACACATCTCAGAAAGCCATCAAGGGCAGTGTACTATCTGAATATCTTGCTGAGCAACCCATTGATGACTACCAGCCTATGAGGTTTGACTTCCCTGATGAAGACATCATGTTCATTAAAGCAAAAGATCATGAAGAACCTATTCACACTGAAGGGCCTGACCCAGAAGAAGAATGGACTATGATGTTTGATGGGGCTGTCAACATGAATGGCCGTGGTGTTGGTGCAGTACTCATTACACCTAAAGGGGTTCACATGCCTTTCTCGGCAAAGCTCACTTTCAACTGCACTAACAACGAAGCTGAATACGAAGCTTGCATTATGGGTCTTGAGGAAGCCATTGACCTCAGGATCAAGACATTGACCGTATTCGGAGATTCAGCTTTGGTAGTCAATCAGACCAACGGAAAATGGTACACCCACCAAGATCATCTGATACCTTACAGGGATTATACAAGAAGGTTATTGACTTTCTTCACAACAGTCAAGCTTGAGTATATCCCTCGGGACGAGAATCAGTTTGCGGATGCTCTTGCTACCATTTCATCCATGATCAAAGTTCAAGCTGCTAATTTTGTACCTCAGATTTCAGTATCGAGACTCGATAGACCAGCATATGTATTTGCAGTGGATGCTGTAAAAGATGATAAGCCTTGGTTTCATGACATTAAGTGCTTCTTGGAGGATCAAACATACCCACCTGGGGCATCCTCCAACGATAAAAAGACTTTAAGAAGGCTTGCTGGAAGTTTCTTTCTGAACACTGATGGATCTTTATACAAAAGGAATTTTGATAGGGTACTCCTCAGATGTGTTGACGAGACAGAAGCGGATCTGTTGATGCATGAAGTGCACGAAGGCTCTTTTGGTACCCATGCTGGAGGGCATGCCATGGCTAAGAAGTTGTTAAGATCAGGCTATTACTGGATCACGATGGATGCAGACTGTTGTGCCTATGCCAGGAAATGTCATAAATGCCAGATCTATGCAGATAAGGTGCATGTGCCTCCCAATCCTTTGAACATCATGTCTTCACCATGGCCCTTTGCTATGTGGGGCATTGATATGATTGGCAAGATTGAGCCGACTGCTTCAAACGGCCACAGATTCATCCTGGTCGCCATTGACTATTTCACCAAGTGGGTTGAAGCAGCCTCGTATGCAAACGTTACAAGACAAGTGGTAGCCAGATTTCTGAAGAGAGATATCATCTGTCGATACGGAGTTCCCGAGCGGATCATTACTGATAATGGTTCCAACTTGAACAACAAAATGATGGCAGAGCTGTGCCGGGACTTCAAGATCCAACATCACAATTCTTCTCCTTACAGGCCAAAGATGAACGGCGCTGTTGAGGCAGCAAATAAGAATATCAAGAAGATTGTGCAGAAGATGGTAGTCACTTACAAAGATTGGCATGAAATGCTACCGTTTGCCTTGCATGGGTACCGCACATCAATCAGGACATCCACTGGGGCAACACTGTATCAACTTGTGTATGGTATGGAAGCAGTCCTACCTGTTGAAGTTGAACTACCCTCCCTACGGGTACTAATGGATGTCAAACTGGGTGAAGCAGAATGGGTCCGGTCCCGATACGAGCAACTGAGTCTGATCGAAGAGAAGAGATTGGCTGCAATCTGCCATGGGCAGTTATATCAGAAGAGAATGAAGAAAGCCTTCGATCAGAAAGTCAGGCACCGAGAGTACCAAGTGGGAGATCTTGTGTTGAAGAGAATCCTCCCTCCTCATACAGACCACAGGGGCAAATGGACTCCGAATTATGAAGGACCATTCGTCGTAAAGAAAGTTTTCTCTGGTGGAGCACTGATGCTCAGCACCATGGATGGTGAAGATTTCCCGTCCCCTGTGAATTCAGATGCAGTTAAAAAATACTTCGCATAAAATGACCCGCTGGACATAAAAACAGAATGTAAGTCCAGGCAAAAATAGGGCATCCCGGCGAGTCAAAAACAGAATAAAAGACTCGGGCAAAAACAGAATGTGATCCCATGTCTTTGCATCTTTTGCATCATCATATTGCATTTTGCATTTGCATCTGCATTGCATTTTCTTCTTCCAGAGAGCTCATCCTTCCTCTTTTGTCCATGACCAGCCAGCTGATTTCCCGGTACTCGGTTTGAACAAGTGGTCACAGTTAGAAGACGACAGCGTGTGAAGCTAGACTGAACAGTGTCAAGAGGTAAAGGGTCAGTTTGAAAGCCGTCAGTAGCTATGTCAGAGAACAACCGTCAGAATGTTGAGTTTCCACCTGGTTTCACTTTGATGACCAATCCTCTGTATGGTCTTTCTCCTGATGATGATTTTCTGCAAGTGAACTACCTTACTCAAGCTCAGCCTGTACAGACCCCGATCGTGAATCAGAATGTATCTGAACCATCTGCTGTCCGAGGTGGACCTTTATCTTCTTCTGATACTACAGATTATCAGGGTTTTGCCTTCCCCATGCCAGACTTCCAAGGGGCAATCCCTCTTGTGAAAACCAAAGATCCACAGGTTATTGATCTTGCTGAAAGATTTCGTGTGTTGGACGAGCGACTCAAAGCCTTAGCGAATCCTGATGCCTTCGGTTTTGATGCTCTAACCCTGTGTTTGGTGCCTGGTCTTGTCATTCCTCCAGATTTCAAAACTCCGAAGTTTGAGAGATACACTGGTGTCAGTTGCCCGAAGCGTCATTTGGTGATGTTCTGTAGAAAAATGACTTCTCATGCCTGCAATGATAAGTTGATGATTCACTGTTTTCAGGACAGTTTAAGTGGGGCATCTTTAAGTTGGTACTTGGATTTGGAAAGTAGTCATATTCGATCTTGGAATGATTTATCCAGAGCTTTCGTAAAGCAATACCAGTACAATATGGACGTGGCGCCTAATCGCACGCACTTGCAGAGCCTATCCCAGAGGAGTGGTGAATCTTTCAGAGAATATGCACAGCGGTGGAGAGAATTGGCAGCCCAAGTGCAACCACCACTTTCAGACAGAGAATTGATTGACCTGTTCGTGGGCACCTTGCAGGGTCCATACTTGGAAAGAATGAGTAGCATTGGGATGACAAGCTTCTCTGACTTGATGATGGTTGGAGTACGCATTGAGAGCCTGCTCAAAAGTGGAAAGATCCAAGACTTTTCGAATATCCCAGCTAGTGAAGGTGAGTCTGTTGTTAGCTCCCAAGAGGAAGAATGGAATGACGTCAGTGCAGTCATGGCAAATATCGAATATTCTAGACCAACATCTTCTAAGAGATCATTTTTTCCTGAATCTGATTACTCTTACAGGCATTCGGCAATGCTCAGAACACCGTGTCAAAAACCCTGGGCTCCTCCTCGTCCAAATCTGCAATCTCATGGTCGAAGACCTCAGAATCAACTTCAGAGCCAGCCTAGGCCTCGTAACAATCTGGAAAGAAGGATTGCTCCTCTTCATCCAGTCCCCATGGCATACAATGAACTCTTTCCGCATCTAATTCAGAGCTCTTTGGTGGTTCCTAAAGCTCTCAAGCCGTTGCCAGGGCCGTACCCTCCAGAGTACAATCCTCATGAGCAGTGTGGGTATCATGGTGGATCAATGGGGCATTCAACTGAAGATTGCAAAGCTTTTCAAGCCAAAGTACAACAGTTGATCGACAAGGGCTACATCTCCTTTCCAGAAGGAAGCTTGGTTGTGCGTCAACCTCTCGCCTGATTGAGTTCAAAGACTTCGAAGGAGCGTATCCTGATTTCGGTGGTCCAGACAAGAAGATGTCATCAGAGTTGGTGATCGCTGTATCCTTTTATCATTTGCATTGTAGTTTCTTTCCTGTTAGCAGCTACTTGTCTTTAAAGCAATGTTATTTTTGAATGGTAATGTTAATGTAGTGATCTTGCATTCTTGAATCAATTATGTCGCATTCGCTCATTTTTTCTTTACTTGCATTAAAAACAAAAAAAACAAAAAAACAAAAATTTTTGCATCCATATACCTCCCATTTATTTCACTGTTGTTTAGCAGGTTTGAGGGAGGATGATGACAACTGAATACCCATAATTGTTGAAGGTATGCTTTCAGAGTAGGACCTGCTGACGATGTACAGGCATTGCTTCAATTCCCAAACACCGGAGATATAAGGGAGATAGACCCTCGTCAACCCGTTTGAGCCTTGAAGTAGGAGTTTCTTTTCTAAACGAAAAAACCCTCACATTCAACCCGGGGCAGGGTAGTCATCAGTTAATTTGACCGGGCGTTCAAATTTCCAAAGGAGTGTGCATCCGAGGATCCATTACCTTTATTCATTACACCTCAAGAGGTCAAGGGACGTGAAACCACAATGGTTATCCCTCACCAACAAAAGAATGAGGCAGTCATTACCCTTTCAAGCAAGTCATGACAAGCCAGTGTCACACGATTTGTTCAACAAAAAAAAGAAAGAAATAAAGCCCGCTAAGTCAAAAAAAAAAGTGTAAAAAAACAAATGACTTAGGCAAAAGTTAGGGCATCCCGCTGGATTTCGAAATCGAAAAAATTCAAAAAGAATCAGTCCAGGCAAAAGTTAGGGAGTAAAAAAAAAATGAAAGAGAATCTTCCAGGAGAACAAAGTCGTGTGACCAGACATAAAGTCGGAATGGGTGACTGTTACTCCAAGAAACCTCATTTGTGCGTAAACCATCAACGTCATGGGTTCCTCAATCATTACAAAACTCTTGTGAGAAGCGAGCGCTTAAGTCCAATTAGCTGAATATAGGACCGGAGAACAACAAGGAGAATGGGTGGGCACATATAAATTTTGAGACATAAATCCTTCATTCTAAAAAAAACCGTGAACTGAGCCACGTTACAACCCTTGAAAGTCCTAATTGAATCAGGTTCAATTCTGAAAGCATACTACGACAAGGTTGCGTAAACTGACTCCTAACGATTTGCTAACTCAGCACTACGTTTGGACTAATCGTCCATTCGTCACACACTGTCACAACATCAAGATAAATAAATTTTCAAAAACTTGCATGTGTACTGCATTAAAATTACCATTTGCAAATGAACAGTTTTAATTGCAAGTCAGTTTGTGACACCAGGGAAGTTCCTACAAAGAGCAATCACGAGGAAACTTGATTATTCAACAATGATGACCAGAATCAAGAGCATCTTGTCAGCCTATGAATCAGGGGCATGTTATCCACTGGTTTTGTTGACCAAGGAATCTGTCAGGGTAAAGAGAGTTCCCAAGCATCAGTTGATCGAGGAACGTCATTCAAAGTCAGTTGATCAGAGCTGAATCTGCCAAACAGGGGCAGGCCACCCGAAACTTCTGTTGTCCAAGGATGAAATCTTCCAATGCTCAGTCAGAGTGAGTCAAGTCGCTCCCACGCTCATACCGGGGCAGAATAATTCCAGAGCTCACTAAGTGCAACTCTCCTCGAGAGGACATCCAAGTCCGCCATGCCAAGAATTGGATAATTAGTGATAGTCTGTTCAGAGACTCGCCCAACAGGGGAAAACTTTAGCTATGCAGAGCAAGTATCAGTAATCTCCAAGTCCAAGACGAGTGTCGGGAAATCATGCTATCCACCGTCGCCTTTGTCACCCTTCTCAACCAGAAGCCTTGTCACCTATGACTGTTTCCCCATCCTCGGGAGTTCTTATAGCTTTTCATAAGCATTGCATAAATCATTTGCATATGTTATTCATGTCGCTTCGCTCGAGCATAAAGCATATGCATCATATTTGCATTGAGCATAACCCCCCCGCAACATCAGATCTCACACCCAGGGCCTCGTAACCCCAACTTATCAACCTTTCAAAGTCCAGTTCCCGTCTGGCAAAACATTTCAAAGTCCAGTTCTCGTCTGGCAAGCCTTTTCAAAGTCCAGTTCTCGTCTGGCAAAACATTTCAAAGTCCAGTTCTCGTCTGGCAAACCAATCCAAAGTCCAGTTCTCGTCTGGCAAAACTTTTCAAAGTCCAGTTCCCGTCTGGCAAACTTTTCAAAGTCCAGTTCTCGTCTGGCAAACCAATTTCAAATACCGGTTCTCGTCTGGTAGGCGAATCTTTTAACCATTTCCCGTCTGGTCACCTTTTCATTTAACCTGTTGAACACCAGTTCCCGTCTGTTAGTCATTCTTTTTCAGAGTCAATTCTCGTTTGACAATGAACCTAAGGAGTCAGTTCCCGTCTGACGACTTATTCTTTGCCCATCAGTTCTCGTCTGTTGGCCTACCTTTAATAAACCAGTTCTCGTCTGGTAATTCACCTTCAAAAGTCCAATTGCTTGGCAACCAAAAAAAATATATATATCTATCAACCTGGACCTAGCGCCTAACCATCCTTGTTTCATATCTTTGTTTATGAGCATACGTCTGCATTGTGCATCATTTGCATTGCATCTTCATACCGCATGGTTTCTGTTTTAGCTCTGATGTGGGGCAAGAATCGTTTCAAGACGTAATCTGGGGCAGTCATCTCAAGACTTGTTGAATTTCTGCGAGAGTTTGAAGACACTGGGGCAATTCTGGATGCCAAGTCTTCTGTAAAATCCTCTGAAGACGATCTTTTCATGGATGATGCAGTATGGTATAATTGAGGAGTTAAGGAAATGATAGTTCACTCAGGATGATCAGTAATGCTTTTGTTGAGCTCAGAAGTTTGAAGCACTGTGTTAATTCTCAGGGAATGTCTGGTATTTATTTTACCAGCAGGGCATTGGAAGTTTATTTCTTCCCCGAGCATAAAGATTTTCTTTCAGCCGACAAGATTCCCTCATGAGGAGTTGGTTATTCGCATTCAGTCAAAGCCAATTTTCATTGGCATATCTTCCCAGCACAGTCGTCATACTATACTTGGGGGCATATTTTGACTTACTTGATTCTCCAGTAAAGTCTCTCCTCAGCAGAGCATTGCCAAATCTTTTCTCAACCATGCTAAAGGGTTGACACATCCCCAGCTGAGTTAGAGCAGATGATAACCCCAACAGAACTTCAAGGCTAATTGAATCGCTCTCATCCCCAAGCAGACTTATCTGTCCACAGTGAAGTTTTCCCAACAGGCAGCTGAAGGCCTTGTTTCCCCACAAAGTTAGAATTATCAGAATTCCCTCCTCAGCCGGATTGTGTGATCAAGCATCTTCCTTAGCCAAGTCTAAAGATGATCTTTCCCCATAGAGTCATCGGGATTCTCATCTCCAAGGGATTTCCCCAACAGAGCAAGAAGAAATTCTCCCTAGTGGAGTCAAAGCAGGATGATCAGATCCTCAACAGATGTTCAAAGCAGTTAAACGAAGTATACCTCATGCAGAGTCGTCTTTCCTCCAGTGAAAACCTCTCCAACAAGCATCAGGTTGCCAACACTTCGTTCCCATCAGAGTTAAAAGCTTTCAACCCGTCAGCAGTATACAGAATGCTTCCCAAATTCCCCAGTGGAGAGTTAAAGCTAAAACAGTTGCCTCACATTCACAAACATCGGTATATACTCTTTGTGGCACCCGTCCGTGTCATATCCCCACCAGAAAGCCAAAAGCATCCCCTTTGCACTCACAGATACTCATATATATACAGCTTTCTTGACATCCGTCCATATGACTTTCCCCAGCACAGTAATCTAAACACTTTGTATATCAGATACTTGTTCATACTATACTTTTCTTCTTTCGACACTCGTCCGTGTCACTCTCCCCAACAGTTAAATACTCAACTATACACCACTCATACTTATACGACAGATACTCGTCCGTATCTTGTATACACTGTCTATATCCCCACAGATTCGACAGTAGTCCTTGTTCTTTGTTAACCAGTTGGTACTCGTCCGTACCATCATCTCAGAACATTGCGTCTAGTGTTTATTTCTACATGATACTCGTCCGTATCATAGTCTTAAGGATGCTCGTCCGCATCCTTAATCCATACACCATGTCAAACACTTCTGTCTTCTTGAATATAGATACTCGTTTGTGTCTACTATTCCCCAAAAGAGTCCTTTCAGATGCAACACTCGTCCGTGTTCTTTGTTAACCAGTTGATATTCGTCCGTATCATCTCTGAACATGTGTCAGTTTGTTTCTACATGATACTCGTCCGTATCATAGTCTTAAGGATGCTCGTCCCCATCTTTACCAAACACTTATACCTTTTGTTTCTTGGATGTAAACGCTCGTCCGTGTTTACTAAATCCCCAGTAGATCACCAACAAAGCAAATTCTCCTTTTATCTGACATTCGTCCTATGTCATGATAAACCCTGAGAGCAGCCGTACCCTGCCAGGTGGTCGTCCTCCACCTCTTGATGGTCGTCCTCCATCATGCTCATCCGATGGTCGTTCCCATCGTGGATTTTAGCAGCCGTACCCTGCTAGGTGGTCGTCCTCCACCTATGATGATCGTCCTTCATCATTTTATCCAATGGCCGTCCCCATTGTTGATTTTGGTTATCTGACATTCGTCCTATGTCATGACAAACCTTCAGAGCAGCCGTCCCCTGCTAGGTGATCGTCCTTCACCTTTGATGACCGTACCTCATCATCGTTATTTCATTCATTCTTTAACCCGATGGCCGTCCCCGTCGTGGTCCCTTTTCTTTTTAGCCCGATGGCCGTCCCCATCGTTGGTAACTTCACTTTATTGAACTTGATGGCCGTCCCCGTCATGTTTCATTAATCCCCAGAGAATTTTACAGCTTTATCTTGATGGCCGTCCCCATCGTAATCTTATTTTCCCAGCTAGTCGGCCGTCCCCGTCTTAGCTCTACCTTTTATCCCCAGCATGTCGGCCGTCCCCGTCATCGCTTTACTTAGCACACTTTTCCCAGCATGTCGGCCGTCCCCGTCATTGCTATTTACCCAGCAGTCGTCCTCTGCTCGACGGTCGTCCTCCGTCGCCCACACTTTACAATATACTTTGTTTTCTTATACAATCTATATCCCTTTTCTTCTTCATTCTGTGAGTGCAAATTTTGGGGTCTTTTTGGTATTCAATCACTGTTTATCTTGAATGTCTAATAGCCGTTGCTCTCATCCTTTCCAGATTAACAGTTGCTTGAATAGGGGTAGCTGTAGACACCCTAAATTTGCCCTCTGGCTTTTCTATCTTTGTCAGCTTTTCGTTTTGCATTCATACGCATTTTTGCATACCATTTGCATGTGCATAAGACATGGGATCACATTTTCTGAAGAAATCAGGGTTTCACACCCTACTTGTGGCTATCAGACAAATTCAAGGCTTTGGTTGGCAGCCATCATTGGTATCATTCTCCTCATGTCGTTGGATTAGGGTTTATTTCCCTGAAACAGTAATCTTCAAGGATTTCATGTCTGCAAGGACTATTCACTGCGCATCTGGCATATCATCAGGATATTTTCTTCTTCATTAAGTTACAAGGATATTCTCGTCTTCTCAGCATCTTAGGCTATCTTCTATCTCAAAAGTTTTGGTTTCAGTTCAAGTGTGTTTGTTCAGTTGCAATCTAATTCAGATGGATGTTTGACCTAATTTTGGTCGAACTATCAGGAAATTTCTTCAAGTGCAAGTTATCCGTTTCAAGACTATTTACCAGTCAGTGCATGTTCAAGTCAAGTTGTGTTGTGTACTGGATTTATCAAATTATCAAGTAGTGATTCGTGTGATATGGTTGTTATCTCAAGGGTGATTTGTTCAGTGGGCTAGGAGTGTGTTCATCCATTTTTAATCAAGGGTTGTAGGAAGAAATTCGAGTGTGGGTCATTCGAGTTCATCATTTTTTTATCTTTTTCTCATTCTTATCCAATTAATCGCTATCCATTTTCAGTCAATGTCTAAACCATTCTTTGTCATTAACCATTTCCATCCATTTCCAAGTTAAGCCCAATTATTCATGATCCATTTCAAAGTCAAAGCCCACATTTTTCATTTATTTCCATTTTAGTTACCCAAATTTCTAAAAAAAAATCATTCCATTTATCTATTTTCATTCCAAAATCCAACTTCGATTTTCTTTATTTCATTCACACCATCCATTTCTAAGCTTACTTCATTATTACCACAAAAAATAAACAAATAAAATACAATTCCATTTTTATTCATTTTAGTTTAAATCCATAAATAGCACCTTTTTTACAAATTCATTTCAAACTCATTTACTATTTTGTGATTACCATCCATTAACCTAAATTGTTATAAAAAACACTTTGCCACCAGGCCCATGCCAAGGCCCATTAAGAAGCTTGAGTTTGACCTAGCTTTAAAAGGGATGTTGATCCCTAAGACACAAAGAAATCAGCGCCTCTTTCTCACTTTTTCTTGATCCTTTTATCCACAAACTTTACACACAAAACAAACAACAACATTTTTTTTCATCATTCACTTCCTCTAAAAAAAAAAAACCACCAAAGATCCTAACAATTTTTCTTCAACCTGCATAACAAATAACACGCATAACCACCTCACATTCCTCCTACCATTCACGCACCTCACTCTTTCATGATTCACAAAATCACAACACAACATACGCCTCACTCACTCATCTTTTCTGATATGCAAAACAAATCACAGTAACACGCACAAAAACGCACACAACTCTTGGAAATCAAAGATGGAAACCATCCATAACAATACAACATTTTTCTCTTCTGGACTTTTTCTGGAAAAAAATAAACAACAGGACACCAACAAACCGAAACCACCCTCAAACCTTCCGTCATCACTCTCCGCCAATCCACCATCATCCCTGTTTCGCACCACAACACAGCAACCCCACAAAGACCTAATCATCAACAACAACAATCAGACAACACCACCACCCTTTCCGTTTCGTCGCCACCTTCATCATTACACCTTCAACATCAACACAACAACGAACAAACTCAGAATAGAAACAGATCAAAACAGAAAAGAAGAAGAAGAAGTGGATCAAAGGCCCACGGACAGCGATTTGAGACTGAAGCGGAAGTGACGCCGAAGAGAAGGCCTTCGTAAAGTTCTCCATAGAGAAGGGCAGTCGGCCGCTGTTTTCGTGATGGACCATCCATTTTTCTCGTCGGCGCCTTCGTGATACAAGGGAGAGCTTCCATCGAGCTTTGCTTTTTTTTGAAAGAGAGGCTGAGAATCGGCGATGTGCGTGTTCTCTTGAAGAAGAAGAGGCCGATCCTGTGGATTGTTTCTGTTTTTGTTAAACGCAAAACCCTTTTTTTATATATATTTTTGTTTTATTTTCTTTCTTTTATATTTATTGGATGGTTATCTTGTTTTTTCTTTTGCTGTTGATTTGGTGGGCCGCGGATTAAGCCCAGTTAGCCCTCCAGTTTCCTTCTGCACCCCAGTCCTGCGGCTCACATCATCATCTTGTTGTTTTTTGTTTTTGTTTGTTTTTATATTATGATTATTAGTTTTCTGTTTTGGTTAATATTTTATATAGATTTTATTAATACACATTATATGTTTAGATTATAATTTTGTTTCAACTCTATATTAGTTTTTCTAACTTTGATTATATATTTTTTATATAGTTTAGGTTTTAATTTCAATTAATTTGTTTATATAAATAGAATTTTATTTGATTTTGGCTCTAGTTTGGTGCGATACTTTGTAGGTTTATTGTTCGATACCGACGATGGGGATGGTAGCATGATGATGGCTTTGTGACTGATTTTATTTTCAGAATCTTGTTGTCAATTCTTCGATAGAATTTAGTCTTGTGTGAACCAATTCTTGTTGCGAATTTGGATTCTCTCTGTTGGTCTGTTTGGTATATTGGGAGCTTATTGGACATTTGTCTGAGATCCTTTTGTTCATGCTGAAGAGGCAACGGACCTTCTCCGTTAGGTAACGCTATAGCCCGATTTCGCGTATTGCATGCTGCTGCATCTGGAAGTCCTACTGGTGTAGGCTCTGTTTGTGCATTATTCATCTTATCTCCATATCGCACTTTCATCTCTTTATTTTATCTCCACTTTTGCATTCTCATCTTCTTATCTTATTTCTTATTCATCTCAATTGCTTCTTTCTCACCCTCATATTCTTTTATTCTTCTTAACTGGAGGTGTGCTTAGGCCACTATGGAGCTTTTCATCTTTCTCTTCTTCTTTCTTTCTTCTTTAGGATAGTAGACCACACTAACCTAGGACCATCCGTGCATGTGAATATTAGGATTAGACTTTTCCCACTTAGCTTTTTACCTTTGTATCTCTCTTGAGTCTTCTCTTCTCACCTCATAATCAGGGATTAAACCCTAAAGGTTTTAAGGCTTTGTGATTAAGCTTATGCCTGCATCCTTCTCTTAGGATGGAGTGTATAACTTTAATCCTAAGTGTTAAACCCTTTGTTTGTTTAAATCTCTTAATCAATTCACTTAATAATCATCAAGACATCACACTTGTAACTTGGGCCTTGCATTAGGGTTCTAATTCTTCCTTAATTGGTTAAGAAGGACTAACCCTAGTGTTAATGGACAAGTCCCCCTCAAGTTGTCTTACAAATCATAAAAATCACTTCATCATCATACCATTAAATAAAATCCACTTAATCAAAGGCTTGTTTTGTCATGAGTTTAATCCCTAATCTTGGATTAAGTTGAGGAGCTTTCCTCAACTTAAACATTCTCATCTATCATCCTTCTTTTAGGATGGTGTAATGAGTCTGTTTAATCCCTGATTATGGCTTAACCTCATTACTTAACACTAAACAAAAATCACAAAAACATCTAAATAATCACAAGTAGGTTAATGATCTTAATCCTACACCAAAGGTGATTAAGTGTGAGAATCTGACTTCACACTTAAGGTATTCTCATTACCCCTAATCAGAGGGAAGATGTGATGAGTTTACTAAATCCATTGGTTTAGACTTAAGCTCATTAACTTATGACAAACTTTCAAAAGCAATAAAAGACTGAAAACTCAAAAAAACAAACAATAATCGTCTCCCTCGGGATTCTTTTCTCATCTCACTCACTCATAATCGAGAACTTGCTTCTTCCGTCTAATGCAAGACAGTTAGCACCTGAGCCAGACAGGTCATACACTTGAGCATAGACAAGCAAGCAGTTCACAAGTCAATTCATCTTTCAGTCTCTTTGGGTCGAACTACGGTGTTCTGACTTCCTCATTGCACGAGAGGATACGTAGGCATAACTTAACAGTTATCGAACAAAAGTCTCTGTACATCCCCCCTCCTTCCAGCTTTATTCTTTAGCCTCATTATCATGAGCATCTTACTCCTGTCCTTACACTGACACTGTACATTTATACACTTCACATTTCCTTTACACTGACACCTGTCCATCCTTTTTCAGCTCTTTTATACACAAATTGCACTGACACTACCCCTTTAAAACACAAATCTTTTAAGCGTGGATCCCGTCGAGTACGACGGACAATCTGGGTGCTAATACCTTCCCAGGTTGTAACCAACCCCCTTTCTCAGTCTCTCTGGTTCGCAAACCGTCTTATCCGTATCTTTCTAGGTCTATGCAGCATTGCCTTTCCTCCGGGATAAAAATGCCTAGCTGGCGACTCTATTCATTCTCCAGTGAGTTCATGGCTGTGTGTTCTCACTGTTCCCTTCGCCGACCGTTCGCGCTTGTACCTGGATGCAAATCTTTGGGAGCGACAAAGTGGAACTACCTTTCTATTACGTTCACATCACAAATACTCAACAAAATAGTTCAATTCCACTTGTACAACGATGCTAGTAGGAAGATAATAATGACGTCATCGAAAAGGTTTTAGTCGCAAGTTAACACTTAGTTCATCCATAAATAAAATCCAACTCACAATCCTTATCGGGTAAAAAAAATGATGAACACCTCATGTCTAGTATACAACCTTGTCCTATCTCTTTAATTCCTAGGCGAGGATTAAAACAACAACAACATTCTCAATCTCATTAGAGACAAATTCCATATACTTCGATTATTCACAAACACATAAGTTTTCCCCTACACCTGAAGACTGAGGTAAAGCATTCCTCTGAAAAGCCTTGCTGTCTCTGCCTACGCATTAACCGGGGTTCCTTTACCCTCTACTAATCATCGCAGAGAAAGTCTCCACAACTTCCCATCAGTACCAAGAACGCTTCAATCAGGCACTCAATTCAAAACATATGCATTTTAGAAAAATCCAATTATCCAAAACTTAACAATGATAACCGGTCACTATCAGGAGGGTGACCAATTACTCAGTGAAATCCTGGACTTCTAGTAGTAGAAAGAGATTTAAAAACACAATTATCTAACCGGGCACTACCCAAAGGGCAATCCGATTACTCAACGCATAAGCAAACTTCTAGTCTTCATTGTTACCTAAACCTCCCAAACTCGTTCCAATCACATCCAAAAGTTACAACCATACCAACCGACAATTCCATCTAAAGTAATCGTACCTCTAGAGTCCTAATGGGCGAACCATCATTGCTTACACTTCCTTAACTTTAGTCTCAACAATAACTTACTGTTCCATTGCATACTCGTCCAAAAATACATTTCGTTATTATCTTCTCATATCGCACTGCTAACACCGTTTCCAAACCATGTTAACTTCACGCTCTGCGGTAATCCTCTCATACCCAAACATAATCCATCTTACTAGAAATTTTCACGAATCCAATGTGCTTATTCTAACACTTATTAAAACTTCATTAAGTCCGTACCACATACACCTCATAATACTAAATAAGGCTTATTCTCTCTCCGGTATTATGCCTTATACCATTCCTTGGGTAATCCAACATTCCCGAATTGACCCCTTACTAAAATATAACATCTTGATGTATCACTCTAAGCTTTGTCTCTTTGGACACAACCGGATATACAACTCTAGTCCTATATCCTTTTTCCGGGGTATACTTGTCTCACTTGAAACGTGTAGTCACACCATTGTGTTTTCCCTTCACGCTTCACCACGACTTTAGGTTCCCGTAAGAAAACAACGTTCTTAAATAGTATCTTCTATCCATCCGCAAGGTATTATCTGAATACATTCCTCGAAGTACTCTCGCTCATCCAAGATGCCACTATGACTTTAGAACTTAAACACTAAAACTTAACTCATTCTCGAGCTTACGTCGCACGCTCCACAAGCATTCTCTCTTTTCTTGGAATGAGATTTCTCAACATTCTCGTCATACCAGTGACCAATACTGATCCACCAGTGGCTTTACGTATTCCTTGATACAATGACCACTCATCTTGTAGAGATCTTTAACCTTCATATTCTTTCCATTCCAAAGGATTTCTCGAACAACACACTAGTCTGCAACTCCATGTTATAGGAAGTAAAACTCTTATGAAGACTCCAACTGAGCTGACCAAAGCTTCCTCTGCTAACTCTTGGCTTGAGTTTACTCTCACAACACAAGTTACAACAACACTTCAGAGTCATCATGGTCACACAACCATGATTCTACCTATCACATACATAAAATTAGGTTGATTAGACCCAATATTACATAATATGATATTAAGAACCATACCGGCAAGACGCACTTAAGAGGCAGGAAAAATTTACTTATGATGTTTCATGGCTAGGTCCAGGATACAACCTACTTTGATACCAACTATAACGCCCATATAATATATATATATATATATATATATATATATATATATATATATATATATATATATATATATATATATATATAGAATAATATGATACAAGTGTTATTTTTGGTATTGACACCATCATAAGTGCCTAATAGCATAAAACACATTAAAGACCAACTAAAAAAATTCTATACAACAATGGTACAAGACATGGAAATTATGCTAACATAATAATACTCAAATCAAATACAATATCTATTATTGTACAAAGATACGGAAATACACAACGGAAGACTAAAACTATGCTTCACTTGAAACATCCCGAGCATAGCTCCACTTGTAAATCAAACTTGCAAAAGAAACCTGAAAAGCAATAACAATAGTGGGGTGAGATAACAACATCTCAGTGGGTTCCCTATCTTAGAGTTCTCTTGGCTCTAAAGGTTCTATCAAACCTAACTCAAATCTTTGGAAAAAGGAAAACGACCTTGAGTTTACACGTCTCGCACTCATTGGAACCACGTCCAAGAGTTCTACAAATCCTACTATCACTAGGGTACAGACGCAAACGGTCGGTGAAAAGAGAAATGAAGGTGAAGTGAATAGAGTCACCATCTAGGCATTTTTATCCCGAAGGAAAGGTAATGCTGCATAAACCTAGAAAGAGATGGATAATACGGTCGCGAACCAGAGAAAGTGAGAAAGGGGGTTGGTTACAACCTGGGAAGGTATTAGCACCTAGATTGTCCGTCGTACTCAACGGGATCCACGCTTAAAAGATTGTGTTTAAATGGGTAGTTTCTGTGCTATCTGTGTGCAAAATCTGGAAAAGAATGTACAAGTGTCAGTGCAAGAAAATGAAGTGAGGTGGTCAGGAATGAGGCTTAAAGGATAATGTCGGAAGAGGGGGAAAGAGACAGATACTTTTGTTCGATAATAGTTAAGTTATGCCTACGTATCCTCTCGTGCAATGAGGAAGTCAGAACACCGTAGTTCGACTCAAAGAGGCTGAAAGATAAAATGACTGATGAACTGCTTGCTTGTCTATGCTCAAGTGTATGACTTGTCTGGCTCAAGTGCTAACTGTCTTGCATTAGACAGAAGAAGCAAGTTCTCGTTTATGAGTGAAGATGATGAGAAAAGAATCCCGAAGGAGACGATTATTGTTTGTTTTTGTGTTTTCGATCTTTTATTATTTTTGGTGTTTGTCATAAGTTAATAAGCTTAAGCCTAAACCAAAGGTTAGTAAACTCATTATATCCTCCCTTTGATTAGGGATAATGAGAATACCTTAAGTATGAGATAAACATCTCAACCTAATTACCATGATGATATAGGATTAAGATCATTAATATACTTGTGATTATTTAGATGTTTTTTGAGTTTTTGTTTAGTGTTATGTAATGAGTTTAAGTCATAATCAAGGATTAGTGAACCCATTACACCATCCTAATAGAAGGATAATAGATGAGCACACTTAAGCTGAGGAAGATACCTCAACTTAATCCATGATTAGGGATTAACATCATGACAAAACAAGCCTTTATTAAGTGGATTTTAATTAAGAGTGAGATTAAGAAATGAGTTTTATGGTTTGTAAGACAGCTTGAGAGGGACTTGTCCATTAACACTAGGGTTAGTCCTTCTTAACCAATAAAGGAATAATTAGAACCCTAATGCAAGGCCCAAGTTACAAGTTAATGTCTTAGTGATTATTAAGATGGATTGATTAAGAAGTTTAAATAAATTAAGGTTTTAACACTTAGGATTAAAGTTATACACTCCATCCTAAGAGAAGGATGCAGGCATAACCCTAATCACAAAGTCTTAAAGCCTTAAAGGTTTAGTCTCTAATGATGAGATGAGAAGAGATACACAAAGAAGACACAATGGTAAAAGCTAAAGGGGGACTAATCACAACCCTAATTATTATCATGCTTGGATGTTCCTATGGTTTGTAATGCTTGATAAAGATCTTCAGAGAAGCCACCAATGGAAGAAGCAGATGAGAGGAAGAAAAGCAGAAGGAACAAGTTACTTACTTCACTGAAGAAGATTAGTAACTTGGAGAAATAAGGTGAATAATGAACATGAATTATCAAGCTCACTCTAAATCAAATAAAAATGCAGCAAAGATGCATATGAAGAATGAGAAGAGAAATGAGAAGTGAAGGCAAATTCTCTTCTCAAATTACTTACCACCTGAAAATGTTAGCATAAGAAAAGAAATGAAATGAAAATGAAACATATGCAAAGGTAAAAAAACAAAACCAGAAGCAAACACATGATGAAAATGATGCTATGAGATGATGCAAAGGCATACAAAGTGCTATGAATGTTCATACAAGAGATTGGAATGCAAATGAAACATGTAGGAAGTATGAAAACACATGTATGTTTATGAAATTAAATGGATGCAAAGAAAGGAAAATGGATGAATAAATGACCAAGCAATGTTCAAGCAATGTATTAAGATGTCTAAGATGGTATACAAGTGCTTAGAATGTCATGGCAAGTTCATATGTTCATGCAATGCAATGTAAGATGCAAGTATGGATGCAAAATTAGGGTTACATGAAAGGATGAGATGCAAATGTCAAAAACAGAAGCAAATCACAAGATAAAAAATTGCAAATGAACTCAAGGGAACCCTGACCATATATGATATCACACCCCAAAGGAGAAGGTCTAACTCTTAACTTAAAGGAAGTTATGATTTTTCTAAATTTGCTAGGGTTTTGGGGTACCTTAAGAGGGAAAATGCAAATCAAATGGAAAATGCAAGAAAATTTTTTGACAAAAATATGCTAGATACTACATGTTATATGAAGAACAATGCAAAAAGAACCAATGTCAAACCCTTCATGGTTAGGCAGAAAAGAAATTTCAAAGTTAGGGTTCAAA
Organism: Lathyrus aphaca; assembly: GCA_963966055.1. Taxonomy (NCBI): domain Eukaryota; kingdom Viridiplantae; phylum Streptophyta; class Magnoliopsida; order Fabales; family Fabaceae; genus Lathyrus; species Lathyrus aphaca. The sequence goes on along the minus strand of OZ014519.1, from coordinate 295,737,400 downwards.
AAAGGAAATTTATGAACCCTAAATTCAAAGAGAAATGTCAAAATTGGATCAAAACCAAAAGGAAATTTGTATGAATGGTTTGACAATGTTTCTAAATGTCCTAAGATGCAAGGTGAATTTTTTTTGGAATTTTTAGAAACCTAAATGGTATTTTAATTAATTAATTTCCATTAATTAATTAAAATAAACATTTAAATATTTTTAAAATGATTTTTATAGGTAAAAAATAAAAATAAAAATGTTTTTGGGTGAAGAAAAATATTTGGAAACAAAATGCAGAAGAAAAATATTTTTGGAATTTTTTAAGTATTTTAAATAAAATGTACAAAATAAATGCAATAAAATGAAATAAAAATTGAAATAATGGGAAGTCAACTGATCCAAGGGATCAGATTCAAACTGGGGTTTGGAGGGAAAGACCACACACGCTATCCTAGGTTCCGGATTCAAACTGGCTAAACCTAATTAATTAATTTAAATAATCCTAATTAATGCTAAGTGGATGCATCTGAGCCTCTCATTCACGCGCGCGAAGACTGATCAAAGGGCTGAAATTCAAAGTTCACTAATTACTCTGATTAACCCTAATCTGAACCTTAAACATTTCTAGGTGACCGGAGCAAGCTCCGGTCATCTTCTCCGGTCACTCATTCATGTTATCTCTCTCAAAACGCAATGAAACTTCACCAAAACCTCCAGAAACACCCATTAGACATTTCTAAACAAGAATCCAGCAACAAAAATCATTTATTTTCACTCAAGATCATGAATCAAAGGCAAACGGAAAAACACGCAAAAATTTCAGAAGCTTCATACATGCTTGTTTCTCAATCATTTTCAAAAGTAAAGACATCATGATCATCAGGAGAGCACATAGAATCAATTAAGAACTTAAAATGAAGGTTCAGGAAAAAAGTTTCAAAGTGGCTACCTGAGCTGGAGCTTAATAAACTTGAGCTTTCTGGCCTCTTCCTTTGTGCAATCCACCTCCAATGAGTCCCTTGATGCTTCTGGAAGGCTTGGAATGGATTGAAATGAGCTGGTTTGAGAGATTGCACCTCAGCTGCACCAAAAGCGTGTTTGTGTTTGGCTGGCTTTGAGGCTTGTTTGATGGTTGGTTTATGTTCTAATGATGATGGTGAGTTGAATGGTGAAGTTTGTTTGTGATTTTAGTGGCTGGAAAGAGTGTTTCGAAAGCTTTTGCTTTTGGGGTGATTTTGAGAAACTTGGTGGTTCTGAGGTTCCAGGCTTGTGTGATGTATCTTATGAGTTGCTTTTGATCCACATAACAATGTTTGATATGTCAGAAAGTGGGTGGTGGCCTGTGGTGATTGGTATGGGCAAGTTGCCAAAATGTCAACATAACTTGTACTTGAGGTATGGGTTCATGTTGCAGCTGGCTTAGGGCATGTCTTGGCTCAACAAAGATCAAGGAGAACCATGGAAAATGTCTTCGGGTGATTCAGCAAGTGTGTGAGAAGTTTCATGCCCTTTTGCAAATTTGAAGAAGTTTGGCCCCTTTTGAATTACTTGAAGTTCAAAGCATAAAATGGCATGATTCTTTGGGCAATCTTGGTCACAATTCATTGTATCATGTGTGAATGATGTTTAGAGAGTGATTAGAGGTCATAAAATGACTTGGTTTGTGAATTTGCAAAAAATCCTCTTTGGTGTGAAAGTGAAAATTATGTGATTTTTGCCAACATTGCCAAGCCATAACTTGAGTTCCATAATGAATTAGGACTTGTTCTTGTACTTTTTGAAAAGGGAATGATCCAATCTCAAACTTTCATGATCAACAATTTTTCATTTGAAGCATTTTTGGTTGAGAAAGAGGAGGTTGAAATACTTTCCCAAAATGGAAAGTTTCCATTACAAGTCATTTCTATTTTTGACAACTTTTGGTTTAGCTCACTTTTCTTCAATTTTGTGAACTTCCAAGCACTTCAATGATCAAATAAAGATCATATAACTTTAATTTTATGAAAATACCACTTGGGTTCCATTGTTGGGGGCCTCAGATGCCTTGATTTTGCTCTGACTTGGTACACATGACTTCCACAATGAATTTCTTCATCAAACTTTGTACACATGATCCTTATAACATATTGAGACTATTAGAAACACGAATGACCAAAATATTTGGAGTTATGGCCTCTGAAACCAAAACCCTAATTTTAGGTCATTTGTGTAGTGAAACCCTAGCTCTGCTTCCATGCTTTCCAAGCTCTTGTGATTTCTTGACTTCCTTGATCTTTGAGGGATATAATATGATGGTAGAACATTCATGGACCCTCTTTGAATGAATGGAGACCCTTGGAGTGGCTCAGATGTGTCGCTCCTGGGATTTTCATCCTAGTACAAACGCGAAAGTGGCGCGGAAAAGGTAGAGTCGCCAGCCAGGCATTTTTATCCCGAAAGAATGGGAAAGGTAATGCTGCACAAACCTGAGGAAGAAGGAAAGTAAGAGGTCCTGCGAACCAAAGATCTGGGTTCGGGAGTCGGTTACGACCTGGGAAGGTATTAGCACCCCAGATCGTTCGCCGTACCCGACGGGATCCACGCTTGTTTGATTGTTTCAAAGGGTGAGAAAATAAAGATGTTGTTGAATAAAACTGCTAACTGGAACTGGAACTGAAGTGAGAAAAGGAATAAGAAGAAAACAAAAAGAAAGAATGGGGAAAATGTAGGGAAAATAATGAATGTGCTCGAACGGGCCCTACCCCGCTGCCTACGTACCTCATTGGGATAATGAGGATCAGAGTCGACGTAGTTCTCCTAACCAGGCGGGAACTTTATTTGTTTGTGTTTTTTATGCACTGGAACTGCGTATGTCTATGCTCAGGTGTTGCAGGCTCGTCTGGTACGAGTGCGTTTACCGTCTTGCATGCGAGACAAGTCGTCGCAAGTTCGCGTTGATAATGAATGAGATGAGAAAAGAAGTTCCCGCAGGATAGTCGCTTATTGTTTGTTTTTGTCTTTTATGAGAAATGTTTTGAATTTTTTTGTGAACATTCTCATAATAAGACCTATCCATCGTGGGAAGTTCTTACACCTCGCCCCGAAACAGGACGCGTATAAGCACTCCGCAACAAAGTCTCGTGGGGTATAAGAACGTTCAACCTTTATTAGGTATTTTATTATTTTCTTTTATGAGAAGAGAAAGAATGACTCAAGTTGCAAAAGGCAAAAAAAAACTAAGGGGACTAAGACTCAATCCTAATTTTAATCCTTATTCAAGAGTGGTCCTAATGGTTTGTGAGGTTTTCTAATCCTAATAAGAAAAGAATAGAATGCAACTTACGTCCTAGAGAAGTTAAGTTGATTCTACAAAAGAGGGGGAAATCCTACCAAACACAATTATGAAAGGTAAAGGAAATTAAATGCATAAAGGAAGTAAAAGAATAAGTTGAAGGAAACTTACCTCAATCTTCCCCTCTACAAAACAAAGGTTAGTGTGCTATTTTTATTTAAAATAACAAGGCAAACATACCCTAATAAAATCCTAATGACTCTAGGACCCTATCTAAATTCTATTTTAATTCCAAAGAACTAAAAAAATGCTAAGACAAAAATACAACACCTACTACAACCCCTATTACCCAAACAGCTATGGAAACAATGCATACCACAAATCAGCTTTTCACAGCCAGCATGCAACATAAAAAGGTAGGTGTAAAAGGTTACAAACAACATGCAAACATAACAAACATCATACATTTTACAACACCTATATGTAAAAACAGCTATGAAATGCAAAATCCAGATTCAGTTATTTTCATTTTTGTGCACAAAGTGAATGATAAACAACATATTAATGTCACTTGTCATGAATCTACATGCATCACAAAATGAACTCAAACATGTGAATTTATTTACATCATTTATTTGATTAAAAATGACAATGACCAATCAAGAACAAACATACTTTTTCATGTTGCACAAATGAGCATTTTATCATGAGATTGAACAAGTATCACTACAAGCATCAATTGTTACACATGCATGGCATAAAAATCAGAATTGAACTCATGTTAAGATATGATCAATTAAGCACAAGAAGCTTGCATGAACATGTGAAGCATTTAATCACTTTTGGCAAAAAATCAACATGGTATTTAATCACTTTATCAATCAAGCAAGCAATGACAATAATCATGAAGCATATGTTGAATTTAAGCAAGCAATTAACATGTGAAACAAATGATTAAAGTGTAGCAAAACAACATCAAGAATCAATTATATCACATTTGCACATTTAACACAAAACATGGAAAAGTGAACGGAATCATGTCGAAACGACTCGAAACAAATGAATTGGCTACTGGAAATAGACCAAAAAATTCCCTAAAATCAATACCTAAACATACATGAACCTTAGAAGCACTAGGAAGCAAGATTGATCAAGAAAATAAGCTAAAAATCCAAAAATGAACAGCGTTAACCGGTTAACCAGATTGGTTAACCCGTTAATGGACCCTGGACAACACTAAAAATGGCCAAAAACGCATGCGTTAACCGGTTAACCAAATGCGTTAACCGGTTAACGCTGAACAAAAAGTGAAAAATGCTTTTGAAATAAGTGATTTTGGCCACAATCTTCCTTCTAAACAACCCTAACCCCCACCTAATCTTGCTAACACAAATTTCTACTCAATTAGGGCTTATTAACACATGCTAGAACCTATTACCATCTACACCTTAACTCCTAATCCATTACAATTCATAAATCGCAAGCAAAACTTAACGAAAACGTAATCAAACATAAGCAATACGAAAAGCACTTAAAGAATGCCGAAATGGCGAGATGAAGAGAATAACTTAAAGAAGAAGTGATTTAGATCACCAACCTACGAAGCGGAGAAGTGCTTCGGTAATTGTTGCAAGAATCAGAGCTTGATCGAAGAGAAAACCACGAAAACCGTGAACTCGCAAAATAAATGTGTTCTTGATGCTTGAACCTTCGTGCACTTCCAATAAGTTGAAATCCTCACAAAATTCAGTAGCTTCTTCTTCACCAATCCACAAAATCAATGGAGGTTGAGGCTAAGTGATGGGGCGAAGACGCGATGTGTGTCTAGCGGTATCTGAACTGCAAGCGCACAACCTATCGAAGTAATACAAATTTCTACTCAATTAGGGCTTATTAACACATGCTAGAACCTATTACCATCTACACCTTAACTCCTAATCCATTACAAATCATAAATCGCAAGCAAAACTTAACGAAAACGTAATCAAACATAAGCAATACGAAAAGCACTTAAAGAATGCCGAAATGGCGAGATGAAGAGAATAACTTAAAGAAGAAGTGATTTAGATCACCAACCTACGAAGCGGAGAAGTGCTTCGGTAATTGTTGCAAGAATCAGAGCTTGATCGAAGAGAAAACCACGAAAACCGCGAACTCGCAAAATAAATGCGTTCTTGATGCTTGAACCTTCATGCACTTCCAATAAGTTGAAATCCTCACAAAATTCAGTAGCTTCTTCTTCCCCAATCCACAAAATCAATGGAGGTTGAGGCGAAGTGATGGGGCGAAGACGCGATGTGTGTCTAGCGGTATCTGAACTGCAAGCGCACAACCTATCGAAGTAATATAAAATATTGTCGAACCCACAGGGACTTTGTAATCACTCTAGTGCTAGAAGGTCTGCTAGTTTAGCTAAGGTGGATATTTGTCACGATTATGGTTTTAAGGATTAAAAACGGGAATTAAATTTAGTTTAAGGAAATAATGGGAAGGCGGTCGGTATGTAATTATATTTAACCTATGCGGGTCAATCTAACCTAAGCTTATAAAGATGGTTCACTTAAATTATTCTGTAGAGATTACCAGTTTAAAAACCCTCGACTCACACTCTCGTGGTCTTATCTCAGATCTTACTCCTAAAGCCCTATGTCTGCTCTCGCTAGCCCATAAGTGTTTAGAAAGTAATTTTTGAAAACTTAATAAGTCTAATTCATTTTAAAGCGTTCTCGCTGTATTTAAATCAAATGCCTAACTTTAGCTATCCGGTTAAAATCTCACACTCTCGTGGTCTCGACCTAACCTATTTCACTTTTCTTACTCTCGTAAAAAAAAAGATTAATTTTAATTATAAAAAGCCACAGCCAGAATATAAGTTCTTAATTATTTTTAGCTTAGATTCGATTTAGCCGTTTTGGTTTGGTTTATTACATACCGACTAATTAATTTAGCTACTCATTTTTATTATACCAACAGACAGATGCAGAAATAAATAAATAAATATTAAAGCATACATTATATAATAATAATAATAGCTTAACATAAATAAATAAATAAACTTAATATAAATTATAAAATAAAAACCTGGATAATTAAATTCTTAAACTCCTTCTTCCACAGATTGGCAAGCTCGGAGTGTCGGAATCGGAATCGAAATACAATAAACAAATTCGGAGGCTAAAAAGAAATTAATTGAAATAACAATTTCCTAATGTTGGAAATTGTTATTGAATTGGGTTGGAAGTAAAAAAGCAGAAAAATACAGCAAGAACAAAGCTGGAAAAATAAAAGGGTTCATGAAAAAATACGACAGAGCTTCCGCGAAAAAATCAATAAAATACTCTGTAGTTTTTAATTTGCATCTTGGGTATTTATAGCAGTGGAAATTGGCAGTTGAATTGGTAGCAAGCATGGGCTTCGTTCCGTTTGAGAAGATCCAGCAAAAAAGTAGCGTACTGGGTTGCTTCAGTTGAGGAAAAGCAGGAGTCCTCGAAGACTCGTTGCACGTCTTCATGAATAACTTCTAATAAATTAAATACACTTTCCTTGTCACGTTCGTGACATGGGCGTAACGGTCAGATTCTTCAATTCAAGCGCGTCACGATCATGATAAGGTTGTGACGATCGTGATAAGGTTGTGACGATCGTGAGACCTCAAAGTAGCGTGTCACGGTCGTGAGGAAGTTGTGACGACCGTGAGTGCAACAAAAAATGCAGACTTAGCAGAATTGTTCTCTTCATCTTCTTTTCATGCTAGATTTGGTTCATTTGATCTTTTTCTCATAGTTTGGCTCTAGACATGTTATACCTGCAATGTGACATAAAAAACTCGAACAATCGGGAGTTAATAGGATCAATGTGCGATAAAACGGACTTAAAACATAGTAATAAAGTGATACGATTTCTCGTTATCAAACTCCCCCAATTAATTAAGATTAGGCATATTTGAATCACGCGCCAAGTCTTCCCTCCATCTCCATATTTGAATGTGAGCCACAGGATCAATTGACCAGCCCATTAAATTCAGTTTTATTTCATTTTTTATCATTTATTTTGCATCATTTATTAAAAATACTTAGAAAATTCCAAAAATATTTTCCTTCTGCATTTTTAATTCAAATAATTTTCTTCACCCAAAAACATTTTTATTTTTATTTTTTGCATAAAAAAATCATTTTTAAAACATTTAAATGTTTATTTTAATTAATTAATGGAAATTAATTGATTAAAATACCATTTAGGTTTCTAAAAATCCCAAAAAAAATTCACAATGCATCTTAGGAGATTTAGAAACATTGTCAAACCATTTATACAAATTTCTTTTTGGTTTTAAATCAATCTTGACATTTTTCTTTGAATTTAGGGTTCATAAAATCCCATTTTTGAACCCTAACTTCAAAATTTCTTTTCTGCCTAACCATGAAGGGTTTGACATTGCTTCATTTTGCATTGATCTTCATATAGCAGGTAGTATCTAACATATTTTTGTCATGAATGTATCTTGCATTTTCCATTTCATTTTCATTTTTACTTTTAAGGTACCTTAAAACCCTAGATAACTTAAAAATTCATAACTTTCTTTAGGTTAAGAGTTAGAACTTCTCCTTTGGGGTGTGATATCATATGGGGTTAGGGTTCCTTTGAGTTCATTTGCAATTTTTTATCTTATGATTTGCTTCTGTTTTTGACTTTTGCATCTCATGTTGCATTAAAACCCTAATTTCTCATGTTCATTTGCATACATCCTGCATATGCATCTGTTGCACCCCAAAACTTGCCCTCACAATACAAGACTTTGTGTGCTAAGAAGGTTCACAAGGTTCACAAGGTTCACAACATTTACAAGACCTTTCATGAGGTTCATGAAGTCTACAAGTCACTTTATGAGGTTCACAAGGTTCACAAGATTCACAATGCTTACAAGACCTTTCATGAGGTTCATGAAGTCTACAAGTCACTTTATGAGGTTCACAAGGTTCACAAGGTTCACAATACCTCCCATGAGGTTCACAAGACATTTTATGATGGTTCACAAGGTTCACAAAGTTCACAATTGGTCAGAAGAGTTGACAATTCCCTCAGACAATGCACCTCCTAAGCAGTGCATCCAAAACTAGGGTTTTGACTTTAATCAGGCTAAATGAACTTCCAAGACTTCAAGTGAGCTTCATAACATCTTATATGTGTGTAAGAACCCCCATGACAAGTTTCAAGACTTTTCTCAAAGGTTTGCTCAGTCAGATGATCAGATAAGTCAAAATCAGTCAAAGCAGTTAAGAAGTCAGACTGAGGTCAACTGTGGTCAAACCAAAGTCAAACTTCATGATTTTTTGCCAACATCAAGTATATGAGGTAAAATTCATCATTTGATCAAGGGTTTATCATGATTCATCAAGGAGATTTCAGATCATCAAGAATCAGAGGTTTCTAAATTAGGGTTTCCTCAGGAAAAGTCAACTGAACTTTGACCAGCCATAACTTTCACATACTTCATCACCAATTCTCCATCAAAAGCTCATTTTGAAGGAAAGTGAATTCTCTACAACTTTGTGTCTAACAAGCCAAGCCCAAAAATGCTTCATTTGGAAGGTATGAGCTAAGACATTATAGGTCCTTTTGAAAGTCAACAAAAAGTCAACAACTTCAAAAGGGCATAACTTGAGAATGGTAAATGATATGGACATGAAACCAGTGGGGTTGGTTATAGGACTCTTCAAGCTTTCCAAAATGTCCAAGAACACCCTCATAGCATTAAAATTGAAGGATGTGTGCCCTTGCAAAGTTGGGAAATTTTTGGTTGGTTTATGAAGAAAATGGAGGTCTAAAACCAATTTCTTCCAAATGGGCTTGTCATGTGATGACCCAATCCACACTATAACTTCATGCACGACCCAAGTCAACAAAAATAAGATTTTTTATCATTTTATTTTTATTTATTTTGATTTAATTCATTAAAAATCATTTTAAATTAAAATAAAATATAAAAATCAAAGATTAAAAAATGATTGAGCTTCTAGAAAATCATAAATATGTCTTGGATCAAATTGATATGGGAGTTATGATGATTGTCTTAAAATAGCAAGGATATATCAAAAAATATTTGGATTTTAAGACATGATATTTTTCAATCTTATTGATCCAAATTTTCCAAAGGATAGTCCAATCTTTCAACCTAATTTGATTCATTACATATAAGAGAACACATTACAATCACAAGGCACGAATTTTCTGCCTCCCAATAGTAAGTTTCACAAATTAAAAAAAAACCATTCAAACTCAAATTCGGATTTCCTCATACAAGACATTTGAAGGTATTTGAAGGACATAAGAGTGATCCTTGGACATCACTGAATCATTACCAATCATTATTTGCATCAAAAGCATCATGAATCACTCAAACCGAATCAACATTGGCTTGGATTTTCAAATTTTCGATTCACTTAATTCATGATATATTAACTGTTTTTAATCCTTGATATCTGTTTATTGATGTGTGTGGATTGTTTTTATGTGTTTGGATTGAAGTTTCGTGGCCGGAATCAAAAGAAGCCATTGTTAGGGTTTCGGTTGAGTTTTTAGGGTTTCATGCTAAACCGAAAATAAATAAATTTTAAGAACATAGGGAGATTGTGTGAGCCATGAGGATCATAATACACTGATCAATTGAAAGAAATTGCACTGTTTGATTGATGTTTGAAAATGTGAAGTGTGTGAATAAAAATGTTCATAAGAGTTTGATAATGATCCATGTACGGATGCGTAAAAAACTTGCCCTCACAATACAAGACTTTGTGTGCTAATAAGGTTCACAACATTTACAAGACCTTTCATGAGGTTCATGAAGTCTACAAGTCACTTTATGAGGTTCACAAGGTTCACAAGATTCACAATGCTTACAAGACCTTTCATGAGGTTCATGAAGTCTACAAGTCACTTTATGAGGTTCACAAGGTTCACAAGGTTCACAATACCTCCCATGAGGTTCACAAGACATTTTATGATGGTTCACAAGGTTCACAAAGTTCACAATTGGTCAGAAGAGTTGACAATTCCCTCAGACAATGCACCTCCTAAGCAGTGCATCCAAAACTAGGGTTTTGACTTTAATCAGGCTAAATGAACTTCCAAGACTTCAAGTGAGCTTCATAACATCTTATATGTGTGTAAGAACCCCCATGACAAGTTTCAAGACTTTTCTCAAAGGTTTGCTCAGTCAGATGATCAGATAAGTCAAAATCAGTCAAAGCAGTTAAGAAGTCAAACTGAGGTCAACTGTGGTCAAACCAAAGTCAAACTTCATGATTTTTTGCCAACATCAAGTATATGAGGTAAAATTCATCATTTGATCAAGGGTTGATCATGATTCATCAAGGAGATTTTCAGATCATCAAGAATCAGAGGTTTCTAAATTAGGGTTTCCTCAGGAAAAGTCAACTGAACTTTGACCAGCCATAACTTTCACATACTTCATCACCAATTCTCCATCCAAATCTCATTTTGAAGGAAAGTGAATTCTCTACAACTTTGTGTCTCACAAGCCAAGCCCAAAAATGCTTCATTTGGAAGGTATGAGCTAAGACATTATAGGTCCTTTTGAAAGTCAACAAAAAGTCAACAACTTCAAAAGGGCATAACTTGAGAATGGTAAATGATATGGACATGAAACCAGTGGGGTTGGTTATAGGACTCTTCAAGCTTTCCAAAATGTCCAAGAACACCCTCATAGCATTAAAATTGAAGGATGTGTGCCCTTGCAAAGTTGGGAAATTTTTGGTTGGTTTATGAAGAAAATGGAGGTCTAAAACCAATTTCTTCCAAATGGGCTTGCCATGTGATGACCCAATCCACACTATAACTTCATGCACGACCCAAGTCAACAAAAATCAGATTTTTTATCATTTTATTTTTATTTATTTTGATTTAATTCATTAAAAATCATTTTAAATTAAAATAAAATATAAAAATCAAAGATTAAAAAATGATTGAGCTTCTAGAAAATCATAAATATGTCTTGGATCAAATTGATATGGGAGTTATGATGATTGTCTTAAAATAGCAAGGATATATCAAAAAATATTTGGATTTTAAGACATGATATTTTTCAATCTTATTGATCCAAATTTTCCAAAGGATAGTCCAATCTTTTAACCTAATTTGATTCATTACATATAAGAGAACACATTACAATCACAAGGCACGAATTTTCTGCCTCCCAAGAGTAAGTTTCACAAATAAAAAAAACCATTCAAACTCAAATTCGGATTTCCTCATACAAGACATTTGAAGGTATTTGAAGGACATAAGAGTGATCCTTGGACATCACTGAATCATTACCAATCATTATTTGCATCAAAAGCATCATGAATCACTCAAACCGAATCAACATTGGCTTGGATTTTCAAATTTCCGATTCACTTAATTCATGATATATTAACTGTTTTTAATCCTTGATATCTGTTTATTGATGTGTGTGGATTGTTTTTATGTGTTTGGATTGAAGTTTCGTGGCCGGAATCAAAAGAAGCCATTGTTAGGGTTTCGGTTGAGTTTTTAGGGTTTCATGCTAAACCGAAAATAAATAAATTTTAAGAACATAGGGAGATTGTGTGAGCCATGAGGATCATAATACACTGATCAATTGAAAGAAATTGCACTGTTTGATTGATGTTTGAAAATGTGAAGTGTGTGAATAAAAATGTTCATAAGAGTTTGATAATGATCCATGTACGGATGCGTAAAAAACTTGCCCTCACAATACAAGACTTTGTGTGCTAATAAGGTTCACAACATTTACAAGACCTTTCATGAGGTTCATGAAGTCTACAAGTCACTTTATGAGGTTCACAAGGTTCACAAGATTCACAATGCTTACAAGACCTTTCATGAGGTTCATGAAGTCTACAAGTCACTTTATGAGGTTCACAAGGTTCACAAGGTTCACAATACCTCCCATGAGGTTCACAAGACATTTTATGATGGTTCACAAGGTTCACAAAGTTCACAATTGGTCAGAAGAGTTGACAATTCCCTCAGACAATGCACCTCCTAAGCAGTGCATCCAAAACTAGGGTTTTGACTTTAATCAGGCTAAATGAACTTCCAAGACTTCAAGTGAGCTTCATAACATCTTATATGTGTGTAAGAACCCCCATGACAAGTTTCAAGACTTTTCTCAAAGTTTTGCTCAGTCAGATGATCAGATAAGTCAAAATCAGTCAAAGCAGTTAAGAAGTCAAACTGAGGTCAACTGTGGTCAAACCAAAGTCAAACTTCATGATTTTTTGCCAACATCAAGTATATGAGGTAAAATTCATCATTTGATCAAGGGTTGATCATGATTCATCAAGGAGATTTCAGATCATCAAGAATCAGAGGTTTCTAAATTAGGGTTTCCTTAGGAAAAGTCAACTGAACTTTGACCAGCCATAACATTCACATACTTCATCACCAATTCTCCATCCAAAGCTCATTTTGAAGGAAAGTGAATTCTCTACAGCTTTGTGTCTCACAAGCCAAGCCCAAAAATGCTTCATTTGGAAGGTATGAGCTAAGACATTATAGGTCCTTTTGAAAGTCAACAAAAAGTCAACAACTTCAAAAGGGCGTAACTTGAGAATGGTAAATGATATGGACATGAAACCAGTGGGGTTGGTTATAGGACTCTTCAAGCTTTCCAAAATGTCCAAGAACACCCTCATAGCATTAAAATTGAAGGATGTGTGCCCTTGCAAAGTTGGGAAATTTTTGGTTGGTTTATGAAGAAAATGGAGGTCTAAAACCAATTTCTTCCAAATGGGCTTGCCATGTGATGACCCAATCCACACTATAACTTCATGCACGACCCAAGTCAACAAAAATCAGATTTTTTATCATTTTATTTTTATTTATTTTGATTTAATTCATTAAAAATCATTTTAAATTAAAATAAAATATAAAAATCAAAGATTAAAAAATGATTGAGCTTCTAGAAAATCATAAATATGTCTTGGATCAAATTGATATGGGAGTTATGATGATTGTCTTAAAATAGCAAGGATATATCAAAAAATATTTGGATTTTAAGACATGATATTTTTCAATCTTATTGATCCAAATTTTCCAAAGGATAGTCCAATCTTTCAACCTAATTTGATTCATTACATATAAGAGAACACATTACAATCACAAGGCACGAATTTTCTGCCTCCCAAGAGTAAGTTTCACAAATAAAAAAAAAACCATTCAAACTCAAATTCGGATTTCCTCATACAAGACATTTGAAGGTATTTGAAGGACATAAGAGTGATCCTTGGACATCACTGAATCATTACCAATCATTATTTGCATCAAAAGCATCATGAATCACTCAAACCGAATCAACATTGGCTTGGATTTTCAAATTTTCGATTCACTTAATTCATGATATATTAACTGTTTTTAATCCTTGATATCTGTTTATTGATGTGTGTGGATTGTTTTTATGTGTTTGGATTGAAGTTTCGTGGCCGGAATCAAAAGAAGCCATTGTTAGGGTTTCGGTTGAGTTTTTAGGGTTTCATGCTAAACCGAAAATAAATAAATTTTAAGAACATAGGGAGATTGTGTGAGCCATGAGGATCATAATACACTGATCAATTGAAAGAAATTGCACTGTTTGATTGATGTTTGAAAATGTGAAGTGTGTGAATAAAAATGTTCATAAGAGTTTGATAATGATCCATGTACGGATGCGTAAAAAACTTGCCCTCACAATACAAGACTTTGTGTGCTAATAAGGTTCACAAGGTTCACAACATTTACAAGACCTTTCATGAGGTTCATGAAGTCTACAAGTCACTTTATGAGGTTCACAAGGTTCACAAGATTCACAATGCTTACAAGACCTTTCATGAGGTTCATGAAGTCTACAAGTCACTTTATGAGGTTCACAAGGTTCACAAGGTTCACAATACCTCCCATGAGGTTCACAAGACATTTTATGATGGTTCACAAGGTTCACAAAGTTCACAATTGGTCAGAAGAGTTGACAATTCCCTCAGACAATGCACCTCCTAAGCAGTGCATCCAAAACTAGGGTTTTGACTTTAATCAGGCTAAATGAACTTCCAAGACTTCAAGTGAGCTTCATAACATCTTATATGTGTGTAAGAACCCCCATGACAAGTTTCAAGACTTTTCTCAAAGGTTTGCTCAGTCAGATGATCAGATAAGTCAAAATCAGTCAAAGCAGTTAAGAAGTCAAACTGAGGTCAACTGTGGTCAAACCAAAGTCAAACTTCATGATTTTTTGCCAACATCAAGTATATGAGGTAAAATTCATCATTTGATCAAGGGTTGATCATGATTCATCAAGGAGATTTCAGATCATCAAGAATCAGAGGTTTCTAAATTAGGGTTTCCTCAGGAAAAGTCAACTGAACTTTGACCAGCCATAACATTCACATACTTCATCACCAATTCTCCATCCAAAGCTCATTTTGAAGGAAAGTGAATTCTCTACAGCTTTGTGTCTCACAAGCCAAGCCCAAAAATGCTTCATTTGGAAGGTATGAGCTAAGACATTATAGGTCCTTTTGAAAGTCAACAAAAAGTCAACAACTTCAAAAGGGCATAACTTGAGAATGGTAAATGATATGGACATGAAACCAGTGGGGTTGGTTATAGGACTCTTCAAGCTTTCCAAAATGTCCAAGAACACCCTCATAGCATTAAAATTGAAGGATGTGTGCCCTTGCAAAGTTGGGAAATTTTTGGTTGGTTTATGAAGAAAATGGAGGTCTAAAACCAATTTCTTCCAAATGGGCTTGCCATGTGATGACCCAATCCACACTATAACTTCATGCACGACCCAAGTCAACAAAAATCAGATTTTTTATCATTTTATTTTTATTTATTTTGATTTAATTCATTAAAAATCATTTTAAATTAAAATAAAATATAAAAAATCAAAGATTAAAAAATGATTGAGCTTCTAGAAAATCATAAATATGTCTTGGATCAAATTGATATGGGAGTTATGATGATTGTCTTAAAATAGCAAGGATATATCAAAAAATATTTGGATTTTAAGACATGATATTTTTCAATCTTATTGATCCAAATTTTCCAAAGGATAGTCCAATCTTTCAACCTAATTTGATTCATTACATATAAGAGAACACATTACAATCACAAGGCACGAATTTTCTGCCTCCCAAGAGTAAGTTTCACAAATAAAAAAAAAAACCATTCAAACTCAAATTCGGATTTCCTCATACAAGACATTTGAAGGTATTTGAAGGACATAAGAGTGATCCTTGGACATCACTGAATCATTACCAATCATTATTTGCATCAAAAGCATCATGAATCACTCAAACCGAATCAACATTGGCTTGGATTTTCAAATTTTCGATTCACTTAATTCATGATATATTAACTGTTTTTAATCCTTGATATCTGTTTATTGATGTGTGTGGATTGTTTTTATGTGTTTGGATTGAAGTTTCGTGGCCGGAATCAAAAGAAGCCATTGTTAGGGTTTCGGTTGAGTTTTTAGGGTTTCATGCTAAACCGAAAATAAATAAATTTTAAGAACATAGGGAGATTGTGTGAGCCATGAGGATCATAATACACTGATCAATTGAAAGAAATTGCACTGTTTGATTGATGTTTGAAAATGTGAAGTGTGTGAATAAAAATGTTCATAAGAGTTTGATAATGATCCATGTACGGATGCGTAAAAAACTTGCCCTCACAATACAAGACTTTGTGTGCTAATAAGGTTCACAAGGTTCACAACATTTACAAGACCTTTCATGAGGTTCATGAAGTCTACAAGTCACTTTATGAGGTTCACAAGGTTCACAAGATTCACAATGCTTACAAGACCTTTCATGAGGTTCATGAAGTCTACAAGTCACTTTATGAGGTTCACAAGGTTCACAAGGTTCACAATACCTCCCATGAGGTTCACAAGACATTTTATGATGGTTCACAAGGTTCACAAAGTTCACAATTGGTCAGAAGAGTTGACAATTCCCTCAGACAATGCACCTCCTAAGCAGTGCATCCAAAACTAGGGTTTTGACTTTAATCAGGCTAAATGAACTTCCAAGACTTCAAGTGAGCTTCATAACATCTTATATGTGTGTAAGAACCCCCATGACAAGTTTCAATACTTTTCTCAAAGGTTTGCTCAGTCAGATGATCAGATAAGTCAAAATCAGTCAAAGCAGTTAAGAAGTCAGACTGAGGTCAACTGTGGTCAAACCAAAGTCAAACTTCATGATTTTTTGCCAACATCAAGTATATGAGGTAAAATTCATCATTTGATCAAGGGTTGATCATGATTCATCAAGGAGATTTCAGATCATCAAGAATCAGAGGTTTCTAAATTAGGGTTTCCTCAGGAAAAGTCATCTGAACTTTGACCAGCCATAAATTTCACATACTTCATCACCAATTATCCATCCAAAGCTCATTTTGAAGGAAAGTGAATTCTCTACAACTTTGTGTCTCACAAGCCAAGCCCAAAAATGCTTCATTTGGAAGGTATGAGCTAAGACATTATAGGTCCTTTTGAAAGTCAACAAAATGTCAACAACTTCAAAAGGGCATAAATTGATAATGGTAAATGATATGGACATGAAACCAGTGGGGTTGGTTAGAGGACTCTTCAAGCTTTCCAAAATGTCCAAGAACACCCTCATAGCATTAAAATTGAAGGATGTGTGCCATTGCAAAGTTGGGAAATTTTTGGTTGGTTTATGAAGAAAATGGAGGTCTAAAACCAATTTCTTCCAAATGGGCTTGCCATGTGATGACCCAATCCACACTATAACTTCATGCACGACCCAAGTCAACAAAAATCAGATTTTTTATCATTTTATTTTTATTTATTTTGATTTAATTCATTAAAAATCATTTTAAATTAAAATAAAATATAAAAATCAAAGATTAAAAAATTATTGAGCTTCTAGAAAATCATAAATATGTCTTGGATCAAATTGATATGGGAGTTATGATGATTGTCTTAAAATAGCAAGGATATATCAAAAAATATTTGGATTTTAAGACATGATATTTTTCAATCTTATTGATCCAAATTTTCCAAAGGATAGTCCAATCTTTTAACCTAATTTGATTCATTACATATAAGAGAACACATTACAATCACAAGGCACGAATTTTCTGCCTCCCAAGAGTAAGTTTCACAAATAAAAAAAAAACCATTCAAACTAAAATTCGAATTTCCTCATACAAGACATTTGAAGGTATTTGAAGGACATAAGAGTGATCCTTGGACATCACTGAATCATTACCAATCATTATTTGCATCAAAAGCATCATGAATCACTCAAACCGAATCAACATTGGCTTGGATTTTCAAATTTTCGATTCACTTAATTCATGATATATTAACTGTTTTTAATCCTTGATATCTGTTTATTGATGTGTGTGGATTGTTTTTATGTGTTTGGATTGAAGTTTCGTGGCCGGAATCAAAAGAAGCCATTGTTAGGGTTTCGGTTGAGTTTTTAGGGTTTCATGCTAAACCGAAAATAAATAAATTTTAAGAACATAGGGAGATTGTGTGAGCCATGAGGATCATAATACACTGATCAATTGAAAGAAATTGCACTGTTTGATTGATGTTTGAAAATGTGAAGTGTGTGAATAAAAATGTTCATAAGAGTTTGATAATGATCCATGTACGGATGCGTAAAAAACTTGCCCTCACAATACAAGACTTTGTGTGCTAATAAGGTTCACAAGGTTCACAACATTTACAAGACCTTTCATGAGGTTCATGAAGTCTACAAGTCACTTTATGAGGTTCACAAGGTTCACAAGATTCACAATGCTTACAAGACCTTTCATGAGGTTCATGAAGTCTACAAGTCACTTTATGAGGTTCACAAGGTTCACAAGGTTCACAATACCTCCCATGAGGTTCACAAGACATTTTATGATGGTTCACAAGGTTCACAAAGTTCACAATTGGTCAGAAGAGTTGACAATTCCCTCAGACAATGCACCTCCTAAGCAGTGCATCCAAAACTAGGGTTTTGACTTTAATCAGGCTAAATGAACTTCCAAGACTTCAAGTGAGCTTCATAACATCTTATATGTGTTTAAGAACCCCCATGACAAGTTTCAAGACTTTTCTCAAAGGTTTGCTCAGTCAGATGATCAGATAAGTCAAAATCAGTCAAAGCAGTTAAGAAGTCAAACTGAGGTCAACTGTGGTCAAACCAAAGTCAAACTTCATGATTTTTTGCCAACATCAAGTATATGAGGTAAAATTCATCATTTGATCAAGGGTTGATCATGATTCATCAAGGAGATTTCAGATCATCAAGAATCAGAGGTTTCTAAATTAGGGTTTCCTCAGGAAAAGTCAACTGAACTTTGACCAGCCATAACATTCACATACTTCATCACCAATTCTCCATCCAAAGCTCATTTTGAAGGAAAGTGAATTCTCTACAGCTTTGTGTCTCACAAGCCAAGCCCAAAAATGCTTCATTTGGAAGGTATGAGCTAAGACATTATAGGTCCTTTTGAAAGTCAACAAAAAGTCAACAACTTCAAAAGGGCATAACTTGAGAATGGTAAATGATATGGACATGAAACCAGTGGGGTTGGTTATAGGACTCTTCAAGCTTTCCAAAATGTCCAAGAACACCCTCATAGCATTAAAATTGAAGGATGTGTGCCCTTGCAAAGTTGGGAAATTTTTGGTTGGTTTATGAAGAAAATGGAGGTCTAAAACCAATTTCTTCCAAATGGGCTTGCCATGTGATGACCCAATCCACACTATAACTTCATGCACGACCCAAGTCAACAAAAATCAGATTTTTTATCATTTTATTTTTATTTATTTTGATTTAATTCATTAAAAATCATTTTAAATTAAAATAAAATATAAAAAATCAAAGATTAAAAAATGATTGAGCTTCTAGAAAATCATAAATATGTCTTGGATCAAATTGATATGGGAGTTATGATGATTGTCTTAAAATAGCAAGGATATATCAAAAAATATTTGGATTTTAAGACATGATATTTTTCAATCTTATTGATCCAAATTTTCCAAAGGATAGTCCAATCTTTCAACCTAATTTGATTCATTACATATAAGAGAACACATTACAATCACAAGGCACGAATTTTCTGCCTCCCAAGAGTAAGTTTCACAAATAAAAAAAAAAACCATTCAAACTCAAATTCGGATTTCCTCATACAAGACATTTGAAGGTATTTGAAGGACATAAGAGTGATCCTTGGACATCACTGAATCATTACCAATCATTATTTGCATCAAAAGCATCATGAATCACTCAAACCGAATCAACATTGGCTTGGATTTTCAAATTTTCGATTCACTTAATTCATGATATATTAACTGTTTTTAATCCTTGATATCTGTTTATTGATGTGTGTGGATTGTTTTTATGTGTTTGGATTGAAGTTTCGTGGCCGGAATCAAAAGAAGCCATTGTTAGGGTTTCGGTTGAGTTTTTAGGGTTTCATGCTAAACCGAAAATAAATAAATTTTAAGAACATAGGGAGATTGTGTGAGCCATGAGGATCATAATACACTGATCAATTGAAAGAAATTGCACTGTTTGATTGATGTTTGAAAATGTGAAGTGTGTGAATAAAAATGTTCATAAGAGTTTGATAATGATCCATGTACGGATGCGTAAAAAACTTGCCCTCACAATACAAGACTTTGTGTGCTAATAAGGTTCACAAGGTTCACAACATTTACAAGACCTTTCATGAGGTTCATGAAGTCTACAAGTCACTTTATGAGGTTCACAAGGTTCACAAGATTCACAATGCTTACAAGACCTTTCATGAGGTTCATGAAGTCTACAAGTCACTTTATGAGGTTCACAAGGTTCACAAGGTTCACAATACCTCCCATGAGGTTCACAAGACATTTTATGATGGTTCACAAGGTTCACAAAGTTCACAATTGGTCAGAAGAGTTGACAATTCCCTCAGACAATGCACCTCCTAAGCAGTGCATCCAAAACTAGGGTTTTGACTTTAATCAGGCTAAATGAACTTCCAAGACTTCAAGTGAGCTTCATAACATCTTATATGTGTGTAAGAACCCCCATGACAAGTTTCAATACTTTTCTCAAAGGTTTGCTCAGTCAGATGATCAGATAAGTCAAAATCAGTCAAAGCAGTTAAGAAGTCAGACTGAGGTCAACTGTGGTCAAACCAAAGTCAAACTTCATGATTTTTTGCCAACATCAAGTATATGAGGTAAAATTCATCATTTGATCAAGGGTTGATCATGATTCATCAAGGAGATTTCAGATCATCAAGAATCAGAGGTTTCTAAATTAGGGTTTCCTCAGGAAAAGTCATCTGAACTTTGACCAGCCATAAATTTCACATACTTCATCACCAATTATCCATCCAAAGCTCATTTTGAAGGAAAGTGAATTCTCTACAACTTTGTGTCTCACAAGCCAAGCCCAAAAATGCTTCATTTGGAAGGTATGAGCTAAGACATTATAGGTCCTTTTGAAAGTCAACAAAATGTCAACAACTTCAAAAGGGCATAAATTGATAATGGTAAATGATATGGACATGAAACCAGTGGGGTTGGTTAGAGGACTCTTCAAGCTTTCCAAAATGTCCAAGAACACCCTCATAGCATTAAAATTGAAGGATGTGTGCCATTGCAAAGTTGGGAAATTTTTGGTTGGTTTATGAAGAAAATGGAGGTCTAAAACCAATTTCTTCCAAATGGGCTTGCCATGTGATGACCCAATCCACACTATAACTTCATGCACGACCCAAGTCAACAAAAATCAGATTTTTTATCATTTTATTTTTATTTATTTTGATTTAATTCATTAAAAATCATTTTAAATTAAAATAAAATATAAAAATCAAAGATTAAAAAATTATTGAGCTTCTAGAAAATCATAAATATGTCTTGGATCAAATTGATATGGGAGTTATGATGATTGTCTTAAAATAGCAAGGATATATCAAAAAATATTTGGATTTTAAGACATGATATTTTTCAATCTTATTGATCCAAATTTTCCAAAGGATAGTCCAATCTTTTAACCTAATTTGATTCATTACATATAAGAGAACACATTACAATCACAAGGCACGAATTTTCTGCCTCCCAAGAGTAAGTTTCACAAATAAAAAAAAAACCATTCAAACTAAAATTCGAATTTCCTCATACAAGACATTTGAAGGTATTTGAAGGACATAAGAGTGATCCTTGGACATCACTGAATCATTACCAATCATTATTTGCATCAAAAGCATCATGAATCACTCAAACCGAATCAACATTGGCTTGGATTTTCAAATTTTCGATTCACTTAATTCATGATATATTAACTGTTTTTAATCCTTGATATCTGTTTATTGATGTGTGTGGATTGTTTTTATGTGTTTGGATTGAAGTTTCGTGGCCGGAATCAAAAGAAGCCATTGTTAGGGTTTCGGTTGAGTTTTTAGGGTTTCATGCTAAACCGAAAATAAATAAATTTTAAGAACATAGGGAGATTGTGTGAGCCATAAGGATCATAATACACTGATCAATTGAAAGAAATTGCACTGTTTGATTGATGTTTGAAAATGTGAAGTGTGTGAATAAAAATGTTCATAAGAGTTTGATAATGATCCATGTACGGATGCGTAAAAAACTTGCCATCACAATACAAGACTTTGTGTGCTAATAAGGTTCACAAGGTTCACAACATTTACAAGACCTTTCATGAGGTTCATGAAGTCTACAAGTCACTTTATGAGGTTCACAAGGTTCACAAGATTCACAATGCTTACAAGACCTTTCATGAGGTTCATGAAGTCTACAAGTCACTTTATGAGGTTCACAAGGTTCACAAGGTTCACAATACCTCCCATGAGGTTCACAAGACATTTTATGATGGTTCACAAGGTTCACAAAGTTCACAATTGGTCAGAAGAGTTGACAATTCCCTCAGACAATGCACCTCCTAAGCAGTGCATCCAAAACTAGGGTTTTGACTTTAATCAGGCTAAATGAACTTCCAAGACTTCAAGTGAGCTTCATAACATCTTATATCTGTGTAAGAACCCCCATGACAAGTTTCAAGACTTTTCTCAAAGGTTTGCTCAGTCAGATGATCAGATAAGTCAAAATCAGTCAAAGTAGTTAAGAAGTCAAACTGAGGTCAACTGTGGTCAAACCAAAGTCAAACTTCATGATTTTTTTGCCAACATCAAGTATATGAGGTAAAATTCATCATTTGATCAAGGGTTGATCATGATTCATCAAGGAGATTTCAGATCATCAAGAATCAGAGGTTTCTAAATTAGGGTTTCCTCAGGAAAAGTCATCTGAACTTTGACCAGCCATAAATTTTACATACTTCATCACCAATTCTCCATCCAAAGCTCATTTTGAAGGAAAGTGAATTCTCTACAACTTTGTGTCTCACAAGCCAAGCCCAAAAATGCTTCATTTGGAAGGTATGAGCTAAGACATTATAGGTCCTTTTGAAAGTCAACAAAATGTCAACAACTTCAAAAGGGCATAACTTGAGAATGGTAAATGATATGGACATGAAACCAGTGGGGTTGGTTAGAGGACTCTTCAAGCTTTCCAAAATGTCCAAGAACACCCTCATAGCATTAAAATTGAAGGATGTGTGCCCTTGCAAAGTTGGGAAATATTTGGTTGGTTTATGAAGAAAATGGAGGTCTAAAACCAATTTCTTCCAAATGGGCTTGCCATGTGATGACCCAATCCACACTATAACTTCATGCACGACCCAAGTCAACAAAAATCAGATTTTTTATCATTTTATTTTTATTTATTTTGATTTAATTCATTAAAAATCATTTTAAATTAAAATAAAATATAAAAATCAAAGATTAAAAAATGATTGAGCTTCTAGAAAATCATAAATATGTCTTGGATCAAATTGATATGGGAGTTATGATGATTGTCTTAAAATAGCAAGGATATATCAAAAAATATTTGGATTTTAAGACATGATATTTTTCAATCTTATTGATCCAAATTTTCCAAAGGATAGTCCAATCTTTTAACCTAATTTGATTCATTACATATAAGAGAACACATTACAATCACAAGGCACGAATTTTCTGCCTCCCAAGAGTAAGTTTCACAAATAAAAAAAAAACCATTCAAACTCAAATTCGGATTTCCTCATACAAGACATTTGAAGGTATTTGAAGGACATAAGAGTGATCCTTGGACATCACTGAATCATTACCAATCATTATTTGCATCAAAAGCATCATGAATCACTCAAACCGAATCAACATTGGCTTGGATTTTCAAATTTTCGATTCACTTAATTCATGATATATTAACTGTTTTTAATCCTTGATATCTGTTTATTGATGTGTGTGGATTGTTTTTATGTGTTTGGATTGAAGTTTCGTGGCCGGAATCAAAAGAAGCCATTGTTAGGGTTTCGGTTGAGTTTTTACGGTTTCATGCTAAACCGAAAATAAATAAATTTTAAGAACATAGGGAGATTGTGTGAGCCATGAGGATCATAATACACTGATCAATTGAAAGAAATTGCACTGTTTGATTGATGTTTGAAAATGTGAAGTGTGTGAATAAAAATGTTCATAAGAGTTTGATAATGATCCATGTACGGATGCGTAAAAAACTTGCCCTCACAATACAAGACTTTGTGTGCTAATAAGGTTCACAACATTTACAAGACCTTTCATGAGGTTCATGAAGTCTACAAGTCACTTTATGAGGTTCACAAGGTTCACAAGATTCACAATGCTTACAAGACCTTTCATGAGGTTCATGAAGTCTACAAGTCACTTTATGAGGTTCACAAGGTTCACAAGGTTCACAATACCTCCCATGAGGTTCACAAGACATTTTATGATGGTTCACAAGGTTCACAAAGTTCACAATTGGTCAGAAGAGTTGACAATTCCCTCAGACAATGCACCTCCTAAGCAGTGCATCCAAAACTAGGGTTTTGACTTTAATCAGGCTAAATGAACTTCCAAGACTTCAAGTGAGCTTCATAACATCTTATATGTGTGTAAGAACCCCCATGACAAGTTTCAAGACTTTTCTCAAAGGTTTGCTCAGTCAGATGATCAGATAAGTCAAAATCAGTCAAAGCAGTTAAGAAGTCAAACTGAGGTCAACTGTGGTCAAACCAAAGTCAAACTTCATGATTTTTTGCCAACATCAAGTATATGAGGTAAAATTCATCATTTGATCAAGGGTTGATCATGATTCATCAAGGAGATTTCAGATCATCAAGAATCAGAGGTTTCTAAATTAGGGTTTCCTCAGGAAAAGTCATCTGAACTTTTACCAGCCATAAATTTCACATACTTCATTACCAATTCTCCATCCAAAGCTCATTTTTAAGGAAAGTGAATTCTCTACAACTTTGTGTCTCACAAGCCAAGCCCAAAAATGCTTCATTTGGAAGGTATGAGCTAAGACATTATAGGTCCTTTTGAAAGTCAACAAAATGTCAACAACTTCAAAAGGGCATAACTTGAGAATGGTAAATGATATGGACATGAAACCAGTGGGGTTGGTTAGAGGACTCTTCAAGATTTCCAAAATGTCCAAGAACACCCTCATAGCATTAAAATTGAAGGATGCGTGCCCTTGCAAAGTTGTGAAATTTTTGGTTGGTTTATGAAGAAAATGGAGGTCTAAAACCAATTTCTTCCAAATGGGCTTGCCATGTGATGACCCAATCCACACTATAACTTCATGCACGACCCAAGTCAACAAAAATCAGATTTTTTATCATTTTATTTTTATTTATTTTGATTTAATTCATTAAAAATCATTTTAAATTAAAATAAAATATAAAAATCAAAGATTAAAAAATGATTGAGCTTCTAGAAAATCATAAATATGTCTTGGATCAAATTGATATGGGAGTTATGATGATTGTCTTAAAATAGCAAGGATATATCAAAAAATATTTGGATTTTAAGACATGATATTTTTCAATCTTATTGATCCAAATTTTCCAAAGGATAGTCCAATCTTTTAACCTAATTTGATTCATTACATATAAGAGAACACATTACAATCACAAGGCACGAATTTTCTGCCTCCCAAGAGTAAGTTTCACAAACAAAAAAAACCATTCAAACTCAAATTCGGATTTCCTCATACAAGACATTTGAAGGTATTTGAAGGACATAAGAGTGATCCTTGGACATCACTGAATCATTACCAATCATTATTTGCATCAAAGGCATCATGAATCACTCAAACCGAATCAACATTGGCTTGGATTTTCAAATTTTCGATTCACTTAATTCATGATATATTAACTGTTTTTAATCCTTGATATCTGTTTATTGATGTGTGTGGATTGTTTTTATGTGTTTGGATTGAAGTTTCGTGGCCGGAATCAAAAGAAACCATTGTTAGGGTTTCGGTTGAGTTTTTAGGGTTTCATGCTAAACCGAAAATAAATAAATTTTAAGAACATAGGGAGATTGTGTGAGCCATGAGGATCATAATACACTGATCAATTGAAAGAAATTGCACTGTTTGATTGATGTTTGAAAATGTGAAGTGTGTGAATAAAAATGTTCATAAGAGTTTGATAATGATCCATGTACGGATGCGTAAAAAACTTGCCCTCACAATACAAGACTTTGTGTGCTAAGAAGGTTCACAAGGTTCACAACATTTACAAGACCTTTCATGAGGTTCATGAAGTCTACAAGTCACTTTATGAGGTTCACAAGGTTCACAAGATTCACAATGCTTACAAGACCTTTCATGAGGTTCATGAAGTCTACAAGTCACTTTATGAGGTTCACAAGGTTCACAAGGTTCACAATACCTCCCATGAGGTTCACAAGACATTTTATGATGGTTCACAAGGTTCACAAAGTTCACAATTGGTCAGAAGAGTTGACAATTCCCTCAGACAATGCACCTCCTAAGCAGTGCATCCAAAACTAGGGTTTTGACTTTAATCAGGCTAAATGAACTTCCAAGACTTCAAGTGAGCTTCATAACATCTTATATGTGTGTAAGAACCCCCATGACAAGTTCCAAGACTTTTCTCAAAGGTTTGCTCAGTCAGATGATCAGATAAGTCAAAATCAGTCAAAGCAGTTAAGAAGTCAAACTGAGGTCAACTGTGGTCAAACCAAAGTCAAACTTCATGATTTTTTGCCAACATCAAGTATGTGAGGTAAAATTCATCATTTGGTCAAGGGTTGATCATGATTCATCAAGGAGATTTCAGATCATCAAGAATCAGAGGTTTCTAAATTAGGGTTTCCTTAGGAAAAGTCAACTGAACTTTGACCAGCCATAACTTTCACATACTTCATCACCAATTCTCCATCCAAAGCTCATTTTGAAGGAAAGTGAATTCTCTACAACTTTGTGTCTCACAAGCCAAGCCCAAAAATGCTTCATTTGGAAGGTATGAGCTAAGACATTATAGGTCCTTTTGAAAGTCAACAAAAAGTCAACAACTTCAAAAGGGCATAACTTGAGAATGGTAAATGATATGGACATGAAACCAGTGGGGTTGGTTATAGGACTCTTCAAGCTTTCCAAAATGTCCAAGAACACCCTCATAGCATTAAAATTGAAGGATGTGTGGCCTTGCAAAGTTGGGAAATTTTTGGTTGGTTTATGAAGAAAATGGAGGTCTAAAACCAATTTCTTCCAAATGGGCTTGCCATGTGATGACCCAATCCACACTATAACTTCATGCACGACCCAAGTCAACAAAAATCAGATTTTTTATCATTTTATTTTTATTTATTTTGATTTAATTCATTAAAAATCATTTTAAATTAAAATAAAATATAAAAATCAAAGATTAAAAAATGATTGAGCTTCTAGAAAATCATAAATATGTCTTGGATCAAATTGATATGGGAGTTATGATGATTGTCTTAAAATAGCATGGATATATCAAAAAATATTTGGATTTTAAGACATGATATTTTTCAATCTTATTGATCCAAATTTTCCAAAGGATAGTCCAATCTTTTAACCTAATTTGATTCATTACATATAAGAGAACACATTACAATCACAAGGCACGAATTTTCTGCCTCCCAAGAGTAAGTTTCACAAATAAAAAAAAACCATTCAAACTCAAATTCGGATTTCCTCATACAAGACATTTGAAGGTATTTGAAGGACATAAGAGTGATCCTTGGACATCACTGAATCATTACCAATCATTATTTGCATCAAAAGCATCATGAATCACTCAAACCGAATCAACATTGGCTTGGATTTTCAAATTTTCGATTCACTTAATTCATGATATATTAACTGTTTTTAATCCTTGATATCTGTTTATTGATGTGTGTGGATTGTTTTTATGTGTTTGGATTGAAGTTTCGTGGCCGGAATCAAAAGAAGCCATTGTTAGGGTTTCAGTTGAGTTTTTAGGGTTTCATGCTAAACCGAAAATAAATAAATTTTAAGAACATAGGGAGATTGTGTGAGCCATGAGGATCATAATACACTGATCAATTGAAAGAAATTGCACTGTTTGATTGATGTTTGAAAATGTGAAGTGTGTGAATAAAAATGTTCATAAGAGTTTGATAATGATCCATGTACGGATGCGTAAAAAAATTGCCCTCACAATACAAGACTTTGTGTGCTAATAAGGTTCACAACATTTACAAGACCTTTCATGAGGTTCATGAAGTCTACAAGTCACTTTATGAGGTTCACAAGGTTCACAAGATTCACAATGCTTACAAGACCTTTCATGAGGTTCATGAAGTCTACAAGTCACTTTATGAGGTTCACAAGGTTCACAAGGTTCACAATACCTCCCATGAGGTTCACAAGACATTTTATGATGGTTCACAAGGTTCACAAAGTTCACAATTGGTCAGAAGAGTTGACAATTCCCTCAGACAATGCACCTCCTAAGCAGTTCATCCAAAACTAGGGTTTTGACTTTAATCAGGCTAAATGAACTTCCAAGACTTCAAGTGAGCTTCATAACATCTTATATGTGTGTAAGAACCCCCATGACAAGTTCCAAGACTTTTCTCAAAGGTTTGCTCAGTCAGATGATCAGATAAGTCAAAATCAGTCAAAGCAGTTAAGAAGTCAACTGTGGTCAAACCAAAGTCAAACTTCATGATTTTTTGCCAACATCAAGTATATGAGGTAAAATTCATCATTTGATAAAGGGTTGATCATGATTCATCAAGGAGATTTCAGATCATCAAGAATCAGAGGTTTCTAAATTAGGGTTTCCTCAGGAAAAGTCAACTGAACTTTGACCAGCCATAACTTTCACATACTTCATCACCAATTCTCCATCCAAAGCTCATTTTGAAGGAAAGTGAATTCTCTACAGCTTTGTGTCTCACAAGCCAAGCCCAAAAATGCTTCATTTGGAAGGTATGAGCTAAGACATTATAGGTCTTTTTGAAAGTCAACAAAAAGTCAACAACTTCAAAAGGGCATAACTTGAGAATGGTAAATGATATGAACATGAAACCAGTGGGGTTGGTTATAGGACTCTTCAAGCTTTCCAAAATGTCCAAGAACACCCTCATATCATTAAAATTGAAGGATGTGTGCCCTTGCAAAGTTGGGAAATTTTTGGTTGGTTTATGAAGAAAATGGAGGTCTAAAACCAATTTCTTCCAAATGGGCTTGCCATGTGATGACCCAATCCACACTATAACTTCATGCACGACCCAAGTCAACAAAAATCAGATTTTTTATCATTTTATTTTTATTTATTTTGATTTAATTCATTAAAAATCATTTTAAATTAAAATAAAATATAAAAATCAAAGATTAAAAAATGATTGAGCTTCTAGAAAATCATAAATATGTCTTGGATCAAATTGATATGGGAGTTATGATGATTGTCTTAAAATAGCAAGGATATATCAAAAAATATTTGGATTTTAAGACATGATATTTTTCAATCTTATTGATCCAAATTTTCCAAAGGATAGTCCAATCTTTTAACCTAATTTGATTCATTACATATAAGAGAACACATTACAATCACAAGGCACGAATTTTCTGCCTCCCAAGAGTAAGTTTCACAAATAAAAAAAAAACCATTCAAACTCAAATTCGGATTTCCTCATACAAGACATTTGAAGGTATTTGAAGGACATAAGAGTGATCCTTGGACATCACTGAATCATTACCAATCATTATTTGCATCAAAAGCATCATGAATCACTCAAACCGAATCAACATTGGCTTGGATTTTCAAATTTTCGATTCACTTAATTCATGATATATTAACTGTTTTTAATCCTTGATATCTGTTTATTGATGTGTGTGGATTGTTTTTATGTGTTTGGATTGAAGTTTCGTGGCCGGAATCAAAAGAAGCCATTGTTAGGGTTTCGGTTGAGTTTTTAGGGTTTCATGCTAAACCGAAAATAAATAAATTTTAAGAACATAGGGAGATTGTGTGAGCCATGAGGATCATAATACACTGATCAATTGAAAGAAATTGCACTGTTTGATTGATGTTTGAAAATGTGAAGTGTGTGAATAAAAATGTTCATAAGAGTTTGATAATGATCCATGTACGGATGCGTAAAAAACTAGCCCTCACAATACAAGACTTTGTGTGCTAATAAGGTTCACAACATTTACAAGACCTTTCATTAGGTTCATGAAGTCTACAAGTCACTTTATGAGGTTCACAAGGTTCACAAGAATCACAATGCTTACAAGACCTTTCATGAGGTTCATGAAGTCTACAAGTCACTTTATGAGGTTCACAAGGTTCACAAGGTTCACAATACCTCCCATGAGGTTCACAAGACATTTTATGATGGTTCACAAGGTTCACAAAGTTCACAATTGGTCAGAAGAGTTGACAATTCCCTCAGACAATGCACCTCCTAAGCAGTGCATCCAAAACTAGGGTTTTGACTTTAATCAGGCTAAATGAACTTCCAAGACTTCAAGTGAGCTTCATAACATCTTATATGTGTGTAAGAACCCCCATGACAAGTTTCAAGACTTTTCTCAAAGGTTTGCTCAGTCAGATGATCAGATAAGTCAAAATCAGTCAAAGCAGTTAAGAAGTCAAACTGAGGTCAACTGTGGTCAAACCAAAGTCAAACTTCATGATTTTTTGCCAACATCAAGTATATGAGGTAAAATTCATCATTTGATCAAGGGTTGATCATGATTCATCAAGGAGATTTCAGATCATCAAGAATCAGAGGTTTCTAAATTAGGGTTTCCTCAGGAAAAGTCAACTGAACTTTGACCAGCCATAACTTTCACATACTTCATCACCAATTCTCCATCCAAAGCTCATTTTGAAGGAAAGTGATTTCTCTACAGCTTTGTGTCTAACAAGCCAAGCCCAAAAATGCTTCATTTGGAAGGTATGAGCTAAGACATTATAGGTCCTTTTGAAAGTCAACAAAAAGTCAACAACTTCAAAAGGGCATAACTTGAGAATGGTAAATGATATGGACATGAAACCAGTGGGGTTGGTTATAGGACTCTTCAAGCTTTACAAAATGTCCAAGAACACCCTCATATCATTAAAATTGAAGGATGTGTGCCCTTGCAAAGTTGGGAAATTTTTGGTTGGTTTATGAAGAAAATGGAGGTCTAAAACCAATTTCTTCCAAATGGGCTTGCCATGTGATGACCCAATCCACACTATAACTTCATGCACGACCCAAGTCAACAAAAATCAGATTTTTTATCATTTTATTTTTATTTATTTTGATTTAATTCATTAAAAATCATTTTAAATTAAAATAAAATATAAAAATCAAAGATTAAAAAATGATTGAGCTTCTAGAAAATCATAAATATGTCTTGGATCAAATTGATATGGGAGTTATGATGATTGTCTTAAAATAGCAAGGATATATCAAAAAATATTTGGATTTTAAGACATGATATTTTTCAATCTTATTGATCCAAATTTTCCAAAGGATAGTCCAATCTTTTAACCTAATTTGATTCATTACATATAAGAGAACACATTACAATCACAAGGCACGAATTTTCTGCCTCCCAAGAGTAAGTTTCACAAATAAAAAAAAAACCATTCAAACTCAAATTCGGATTTCCTCATACAAGACATTTGAAGGTATTTGAAGGACATAAGAGTGATCCTTGGACATCACTGAATCATTACCACTCATTATTTGCATCAAAAGCATCATGAATCACTCAAACCGAATCAACATTGGCTTGGATTTTCAAATTTTCGATTCACTTAATTCATGATATATTAACTGTTTTTAATCCTTTATATCTGTTTATTGATGTGTGTGGATTGTTTTTATGTGTTTGGATTGAAGTTTCGTGGCCGGAATCAAAAGAAGCCATTGTTAGGGTTTTGGTTGAGTTTTTAGGGTTTCATGCTAAACCGAAAATAAATAAATTTTAAGAACATAGGGAGATTGTGTGAGCCATGAGGATCATAATACACTGATCAATTGAAAGAAATTGCACTGTTTGATTGATGTTTGAAAATGTGAAGTGTGTGAATAAAAATGTTCATAAGAGTTAGATAATGATCCATGTACGGATGCGTAAAAAACTTGCCCTCACAATACAAGACTTTGTGTTCTAATAAGGTTCACAACATTTACAAGACCTTTCATGAGGTTCATGAAGTCTACAAGTCACTTTATGAGGTTCACAAGGTTCACAAGATTCACAATGCTTACAAGACCTTTCATGAGGTTCATGAAGTCTACAAGTCACTTTATGAGGTTCACAAGGTTCACAAGGTTCACAATACCTCCCATGAGGTTCACAAGACATTTTATGATGGTTCACAAGGTTCACAAAGTTCACAATTGGTCAGAAGAGTTGACAATTCCCTCAGACAATGCACCTCCTAAGCAGTGCATCCAAAACTAGGGTTTTGACTTTAATCAGGCTAAATGAACTTCCAAGACTTCAAGTGAGCTTCATAACATCTTATATGTGTGTAAGAACCCCCATGACAAGTTTCAAGACTTTTCTCAAAGGTTTGCTCAGTCAGATGATCAGATAAGTCAAAATCAGTCAAAGCAGTTAAGAAGTCAAACTGAGGTCAACTGTGGTCAAACCAAAGTCAAACTTCATGATTTTTTGCCAACATCAAGTATATGAGGTAAAATTCATCATTTGATCAAGGGTTGATCATGATTCATCAAGGAGATTTCAGATCATCAAGAATCAGAGGTTTCTAAATTAGGGTTTCCTCAGGAAAAGTCAACTGAACTTTGACCAGCCATAACTTTCACATACTTCATCACCAATTCTCCATCCAAAGCTCATTTTGAAGGAAAGTTAATTCTCTACAGCTTTGTGTCTCACAAGCCAAGCCCAAAAATGCTTCATTTGGAAGGTATGAGCTAAGACATTATAGGTCCTTTTGAAAGTCAACAAAAAGTCAACAACTTCAAAAGGGCATAACTTGAGAATGGTAAATGATATGGACATGAAACCAGTGGGGTTGGTTATAGGACTCTTCACGCTTTCCAAAATGTCCAAGAACACCCTCATAGCATT
This sequence comes from Lathyrus aphaca, assembly GCA_963966055.1. NCBI lineage: Eukaryota > Viridiplantae > Streptophyta > Magnoliopsida > Fabales > Fabaceae > Lathyrus > Lathyrus aphaca. The sequence goes on along the minus strand of OZ014519.1, from coordinate 295,704,641 downwards.
AAAATTGAAGGATGTGTGCCCTTGCAAAGTTGGGAAATTTTTGGTTGGTTTATGAAGAAAATGGAGGTCTAAAACCAATTTCTTCCAAATGGGCTTGCCATGTGATGACCCAATCCACACTATAACTTCATGCACGACCCAAGTCAACAAAAATCAGATTTTTTATCATTTTATTTTTATTTATTTTGATTTAATTCATTAAATATCATTTTAAATTAAAATAAAATATAAAAATCAAAGATTAAAAAATGATTGAGCTTCTAGAAAATCATAAATATGTCTTGGATCAAATTGATATGGGAGTTATGATGATTGTCTTAAAATAGCAAGGATATATCAAAAAATATTTGGATTTTAAGACATGATATTTTTCAATCTTATTGATCCAAATTTTCCAAAGGATAGTCCAATCTTTTAACCTAATTTGATTCATTACATATAAGAGAACACATTACAATCACAAGGCACGAATTTTCTGCCTCCCAAGAGTAAGTTTCACAAATAAAAAAAAAACCATTCAAACTCAAATTCGGATTTCCTCATACAAGACATTTGAAGGTATTTGAAGGACATAAGAGTGATCCTTGGACATCACTGAATCATTACCAATCATTATTTGCATCAAAAGCATCATGAATCACTCAAACCGAATCAACATTGGCTTGGATTTTCAAATTTTCGATTCACTTAATTCATGATATATTAACTGTTTTTAATCCTTGATATCTGTTTATTGATGTGTGTGGATTGTTTTTATGTGTTTGGATTGAAGTTTCGTGGCCGGAATCAAAAGAAGCCATTGTTAGGGTTTCGGTTGAGTTTTTAGGGTTTCATGCTAAACCGAAAATAAATAAATTTTAAGAACATAGGGAGATTGTGTGAGCCATGAGGATCATAATACACTGATCAATTGAAAGAAATTGCACTGTTTGATTGATGTTTGAAAATGTGAAGTGTGTGAATAAAAATGTTCATAAGAGTTTGATAATGATCCATGTACGGATGCGTAAAAAACTTGCCCTCACAATACAATACTTTGTGTGCTAATAAGGTTCACAAGGTTCACAACATTTACAAGACCTTTCATGAGGTTCATGAAGTCTACAAGTCACTTTATGAGGTTCACAAGGTTCACAAGATTCACAATGCTTACAAGACCTTTCATGAGGTTCATGAAGTCTACAAGTCACTTTATGAGGTTCACAAGGTTCACAAGGTTCACAATACCTCCCATGAGTTTCACAAGACATTTTATGATGGTTCACAAGGTTCACAAAGTTCACAATTGGTCAGAAGAGTTGACAATTCCCTCAGACAATGCACCTCCTAAGCAGTGCATCCAAAACTAGGGTTTTGACTTTAATCAGGCTAAATGAACTTCCAAGACTTCAAGTGAGCTTCATAACATCTTATATGTGTGTAAGAACTCCCATGACAAGTTTCAAGACTTTTCTCAAAGGTTTGCTCAGTCAGATGATCAGATAAGTCAAAATCAGTCAAAGCAGTTAAGAAGTCAAACTGAGGTCAACTGTGGTCAAACCAAAGTCAAAATTCATGATTTTTTTGCAACATCAAGTATATGAGGTAAAATTCATCATTTGATAAAGGGTTGATCATGATTCATCAAGGAGATTTTCAGATCATCAAGAATCAGAGGTTTCTAAATTAGGGTTTCCTCAGGAAAAGTCAACTGAAATTTGACCAGCCATAACTTTCACATAATTCATCACCAATTCTCCATCCAAAGCTCATTTTGAAGGAAAGTGAATTCTCTACAACTTTGTGTCTCACAAGCCAAGCCCAAAAATGCTTCATTTGGAAGGTATGAGCTAAGACATTGTAGGTCCTTTTGAAAGTCAACAAAAAGTCAACAACTTCTAAAGGGCATAACTTGAGAATGGTAAATTATATGGACATGAAACCAGTGGGGTTGGTTAGAGGACTCTTCAAGCTTTCCAAAATGTCCAAGAACACCCTCATAGCATTAAAATTGAAGGATGTGTGCCCTTGCAAAGTTGGGAAATATTTGGTTGGTTTATGAAGAAAATGGAGGTCTAAAACAAATTTCTTCCAAATGGGCTTGCCATGTGATGACCCAATCCACACTATAACTTCATGCACGACCCAAGTCAACAAAAATCAGATTTTTTATCATTTTATTTTTATTTATTTTGATTTAATTCATTAAAAATCATTTTAAATTAAAATAAAATATAAAAATCAAAGATTAAAAAATGATTGAGCTTCTAGAAAATCATAAATATGTCTTGGATCAAATTGATATGGGAGTTATGATGATTGTCTTAAAATAGCAAGGATATATCAAAAAATATTTGGATTTTAAGACATGATATTTTTCAATCTTATTGATCCAAATTTTCCAAAGGATAGTCCAATCTTTTAACCTAATTTGATTCATTACATATAAGAGAACACATTACAATCACAAGGCACGAATTTTCTGCCTCCCAAGAGTAAGTTTCACAAATAAAAAAAAACCATTCAAACTCAAATTCGGATTTCCTCATACAAGACATTTGAAGGTATTTGAAGGACATAAGAGTGATCCTTGGACATCACTGAATCATTACCAATCATTATTTGCATCAAAAGCATCATGAATCACTCAAACCGAATCAACATTGGCTTGGATTTTCAAATTTTCGATTCACTTAATTCATGATATATTAACTGTTTTTAATCCTTGATATCTGTTTATTGATGTGTGTGGATTGTTTTTATGTGTTTGGATTGAAGTTTCGTGGCCGGAATCAAAAGAAGCCATTGTTAGGGTTTCGGTTGAGTTTTTAGGGTTTCATGCTAAACCGAAAATAAATAAATTTTAAGAACATAGGGAGATTGTGTGAGCCATGAGGATCATAATACACTGATCAATTGAAAGAAATTGCACTGTTTGATTGATGTTTGAAAATGTGAAGTGTGTGAATAAAAATGTTCATAAGAGTTTGATAATGATCCATGTACGGATGCGTAAAAAACTTGCCCTCACAATACAAGACTTTGTGTGCTAATAAGGTTCACAAGGTTCACAACATTTACAAGACCTTTCATGAGGTTCATGAAGTCTACAAGTCACTTTATGAGGTTCACAAGGTTCACAAGATTCACAATGCTTACAAGACCTTTCATGAGGTTCATGAAGTCTACAAGTCACTTTATGAGGTTCACAAGGTTCACAAGGTTCACAATACCTCCCATGAGTTTCACAAGACATTTTATGATGGTTCACAAGGTTCACAAAGTTCACAATTGGTCAGAAGAGTTGACAATTCCCTCAGACAATGCACCTCCTAAGCAGTGCATCCAAAACTAGGGTTTTGACTTTAATCAGGCTAAATGAACTTCCAAGACTTCAAGTGAGCTTCATAACATCTTATATGTGTGTAAGAACCCCCATGACAAGTTTCAAGACTTTTCTCAAAGGTTTGCTCAGTCAGATGATCAGATAAGTCAAAATCAGTCAAAGCAGTTAAGAAGTCAAACTGAGGTCAACTGTGGTCAAACCAAAGTCAAAATTCATGATTTTTTTCCAACATCAAGTATATGAGGTAAAATTCATCATTTGATCAAGGGTTGATCATGATTCATCAAGGAGATTTTCAGATCATCAAGAATCAGAGGTTTCTAAATTAGGGTTTCCTCAGGAAAAGTCAACTGAACTTTGACCAGCCATAACTTTCACATACTTCATCACCAATTCTCCATCCAAAGCTCATTTTGAAGGAAAGTGAATTCTCTACAACTTTGTGTCTCACAAGCCAAGCCCAAAAATGCTTCATTTGGAAGGTATGAGCTAAGACATTATAGGTCCTTTTGAAAGTCAACAAAAAGTCAACAACTTCAAAAGGGCATAACTTGAGAATGGTAAATGATATGGACATGAAACCAGTGGGGTTGGTTAGAGGACTCTTCAAGCTTTCCAAAATGTCCAAGAACACCCTCATAGCATTAAAATTGAAGGATGTGTGCCCTTGCAAAGTTGGGAAATATTTGGTTGGTTTATGAAGAAAATGGAGGTCTAAAACCAATTTCTTCCAAATGGGCTTGCCATGTGATGACCCAATCCACACTATAACTTCATGCACGACCCAAGTCAACAAAAATCAGATTTTTTATCATTTTATTTTTATTTATTTTGATTTAATTCATTAAAAATCATTTTAAATTAAAATAAAATATAAAAATCAAAGATTAAAAAATGATTGAGCTTCTAGAAAATCATAAATATGTCTTGGATCAAATTGATATGGGAGTTATGATGATTGTCTTAAAATAGCAAGGATATATCAAAAAATATTTGGATTTTAAGACATGATATTTTTCAATCTTATTGATCCAAATTTTCCAAAGGATAGTCCAATCTTTTAACCTAATTTGATTCATTACATATAAGAGAACACATTACAATCACAAGGCACGAATTTTCTGCCTCCCAAGAGTAAGTTTCACAAATAAAAAAAAAACCATTCAAACTCAAATTCGGATTTCCTCATACAAGACATTTGAAGGTATTTGAAGGACATAAGAGTGATCCTTGGACATCACTGAATCATTACCAATCATTATTTGCATCAAAAGCATCATGAATCACTCAAACCGAATCAACATTGGCTTGGATTTTCAAATTTTCGATTCACTTAATTCATGATATATTAACTGTTTTTAATCCTTGATATCTGTTTATTGATGTGTGTGGATTGTTTTTATGTGTTTGGATTGAAGTTTCGTGGCCGGAATCAAAAGAAGCCATTGTTAGGGTTTCGGTTGAGTTTTTAGGGTTTCATGCTAAACCGAAAATAAATAAATTTTAAGAACATAGGGAGATTGTGTGAGCCATGAGGATCATAATACACTGATCAATTGAAAGAAATTGCACTGTTTGATTGATGTTTGAAAATGTGAAGTGTGTGAATAAAAATGTTCATAAGAGTTTGATAATGATCCATGTACGGATGCGTAAAAAACTTGCCCTCACAATACAAGACTTTGTGTGCTAATAAGGTTCACAAGGTTCACAACATTTACAAGACCTTTCATGAGGTTCATGAAGTCTACAAGTCACTTTATGAGGTTCACAAGGTTCACAAGATTCACAATGCTTACAAGACCTTTCATGAGGTTCATGAAGTCTACAAGTCACTTTATGAGGTTCACAAGGTTCACAAGGTTCACAATACCTCCCATGAGTTTCACAAGACATTTTATGATGGTTCACAAGGTTCACAAAGTTCACAATTGGTCAGAAGAGTTGACAATTCCCTCAGACAATGCACCTCCTAAGCAGTGCATCCAAAACTAGGGTTTTGACTTTAATCAGGCTAAATGAACTTCCAAGACTTCAAGTGAGCTTCATAACATCTTATATGTGTGTAAGAACCCCCATGACAAGTTTCAAGACTTTTCTCAAAGGTTTGCTCAGTCAGATGATCAGATAAGTCAAAATCAGTCAAAGCAGTTAAGAAGTCAAACTGAGGTCAACTGTGGTCAAACCAAAGTCAAAATTCATGATTTTTTTCCAACATCAAGTATATGAGGTAAAATTCATCATTTGATCAAGGGTTGATCATGATTCATCAAGGAGATTTTCAGATCATCAAGAATCAGAGGTTTCTAAATTAGGGTTTCCTCAGGAAAAGTCAACTGAACTTTGACCAGCCATAACTTTCACATACTTCATCACCAATTCTCCATCCAAAGCTCATTTTGAAGGAAAGTGAATTCTCTACAACTTTGTGTCTCACAAGCCAAGCCCAAAAATGCTTCATTTGGAAGGTATGAGCTAAGACATTATAGGTCCTTTTGAAAGTCAACAAAAAGTCAACAACTTCAAAAGGGCATAACTTGAGAATGGTAAATGATATGGACATGAAACCAGTGGGGTTGGTTAGAGGACTCTTCAAGCTTTCCAAAATGTCCAAGAACACCCTCATAGCATTAAAATTGAAGGATGTGTGCCCTTGCAAAGTTGGGAAATATTTGGTTGGTTTATGAAGAAAATGGAGGTCTAAAACCAATTTCTTCCAAATGGGCTTGCCATGTGATGACCCAATCCACACTATAACTTCATGCACGACCCAAGTCAACAAAAATCAGATTTTTTATCATTTTATTTTTATTTATTTTGATTTAATTCATTAAAAATCATTTTAAATTAAAATAAAATATAAAAATCAAAGATTAAAAAATGATTGAGCTTCTAGAAAATCATAAATATGTCTTGGATCAAATTGATATGGGAGTTATGATGATTGTCTTAAAATAGCAAGGATATATCAAAAAATATTTGGATTTTAAGACATGATATTTTTCAATCTTATTGATCCAAATTTTCCAAAGGATAGTCCAATCTTTTAACCTAATTTGATTCATTACATATAAGAGAACACATTACAATCACAAGGCACGAATTTTCTGCCTCCCAAGAGTAAGTTTCACAAATAAAAAAAAAACCATTCAAACTCAAATTCGGATTTCCTCATACAAGACATTTGAAGGTATTTGAAGGACATAAGAGTGATCCTTGGACATCACTGAATCATTACCAATCATTATTTGCATCAAAAGCATCATGAATCACTCAAACCGAATCAACATTGGCTTGGATTTTCAAATTTTCGATTCACTTAATTCATGATATATTAACTGTTTTTAATCCTTGATATCTGTTTATTGATGTGTGTGGATTGTTTTTATGTGTTTGGATTGAAGTTTCGTGGCCGGAATCAAAAGAAGCCATTGTTAGGGTTTCGGTTGAGTTTTTAGGGTTTCATGCTAAACCGAAAATAAATAAATTTTAAGAACATAGGGAGATTGTGTGAGCCATGAGGATCATAATACACTGATCAATTGAAAGAAATTGCACTGTTTGATTGATGTTTGAAAATGTGAAGTGTGTGAATAAAAATGTTCATAAGAGTTTGATAATGATCCATGTACGGATGCGTAAAAAACTTGCCCTCACAATACAAGACTTTGTGTGCTAAGAAGGTTCACAAGGTTCACAACATTTACAAGACCTTTCATGAGGTTCATGAAGTCTACAAGTCACTTTATGAGGTTCACAAGGTTCACAAGATTCACAAGGCTTACAAGACCTTTCATGAGGTTCATGAAGTCTACAAGTCACTTTATGAGGTTCACAAGGTTCACAATACCTCCCATGAGGTTCACAAGACATTTTATGATGGTTCACAAGGTTCACAAAGTTCACAATTGGTCAGAAGAGTTGACAATTCCCTCAGACAATGCACCTCCTAAGTAGTGCATCCAAAACTAGGGTTTTGACTTTAATCAGGCTAAATGAACTTCCAAGACTTCAAGTGAGCTTCATAACATCTTATATGTGTGTAAGAACCCCCATGACAAGTTTCAAGACTTTTCTCAAAGGTTTGCTCAGTCAGATGATCAGATAAGTCAAAATCAGTCAAAGCAGTTAAGAAGTCAAACTGAGGTCAACTGTGGTCAAACCCAAGTCAAACTTCATGATTTTTTGCCAACATCAAGTATATGAGGTAAAATTCATCATTTGATCAAGGGTTGATCATGATTCATCAAAGAGATTTCAGATCATCAAGAATCAGAGGTTTCTAAATTAGGGTTTCCTTAGGAAAAGTCAACTGAACTTTGACCAGCCATAACTTTCACATACTTCATCACCAATTCTCCATCCAAAGCTCATTTTGAAGGAAAGTGAATTCTCTACAACTTTGTGTCTCACAAGCCAAGCCCAAAAATGCTTCATTTGGAAGGTATGAGCTAAGACATTATAGGTCCTTTTGAAAGTCAACAAAAAGTCAACAACTTCAAAAGGGCATAACTTGAGAATGGTAAATGATATGGACATGAAACCAGTGGGGTTGGTTAGAGGACTCTTCAAGCTTTCCAAAATGTCCAAGAACACCCTCATAGCATTAAAATTGAAGGATGTGTGCCCTTGCAAAGTTGGGAAATATTTGGTTGGTTTATGAAGAAAATGGAGGTCTAAAACCAATTTCTTCCAAATGGGCTTGCCATGTGATGACCCAATCCACACTATAACTTCATGCACGACCCAAGTCAACAAAAATCAGATTTTTTATCATTTTATTTTTATTTATTTTGATTTAATTCATTAAAAATCATTTTAAATTAAAATAAAATATAAAAATCAAAGATTAAAAAATGATTGAGCTTCTAGAAAATCATAAATATGTCTTGGATCAAATTGATATGGGAGTTATGATGATTGTCTTAAAATAGCAAGGATATATCAAAAAATATTTGGATTTTAAGACATGATATTTTTCAATCTTATTGATCCAAATTTTCCAAAGGATAGTCCAATCTTTTAACCTAATTTGATTCATTACATATAAGAGAACACATTACAATCACAAGGCACGAATTTTCTGCCTCCCAAGAGTAAGTTTCACAAATAAAAAAAAAACATTCAAACTCAAATTCGGATTTCCTCATACAAGACATTTGAAGGTATTTGAAGGACATAAGAGTGATCCTTGGACATCACTGAATCATTACCAATCATTATTTGCATCAAAAGCATCATGAATCACTCAAACCGAATCAACATTGGCTTGGATTTTCAAATTTTCGATTCACTTAATTCATGATATATTAACTGTTTTTAATCCTTGATATCTGTTTATTGATGTGTGTGGATTGTTTTTATGTGTTTGGATTGAAGTTTCGTGGTCGGAATCAAAAGAAGCCATTGTTAGGGTTTCGGTTGAGTTTTTAGGGTTTCATGCTAAACCGAAAATAAATAAATTTTAAGAACATAGGGAGATTGTGTGAGCCATGAGGATCATAATACACTGATCAATTGAAAGAAATTGCACTGTTTGATTGATGTTTGAAAATGTGAAGTGTGTGAATAAAAATGTTCATAAGAGTTTGATAATGATCCATGTACGGATGCGTAAAAAACTTGCCCTCACAATACAAGACTTTGTGTGCTAATAAGGTTCACAAGGTTCACAACATTTACAAGACCTTTCATGAGGTTCATGAAGTCTACAAGTCACTTTATGAGGTTCACAAGGTTCACAAGATTCACAATGCTTACAAGACTTTTCATGAGGTTCATGAAGTCTACAAGTCACTTTATGAGGTTCACAAGGTTCACAAGGTTCACAAGGTTCACAATACCTCCCATGAGTTTCACAAGTCATTTTATGATGGTTCACAAGGTTCACAAAGTTCACAATTGGTCAGAAGAGTTGACAATTCCCTCAGACAATGCACCTCCTAAGCAGTGCATCCAAAACTAGGGTTTTGACTTTAATCAGGCTAAATGAACTTCCAAGACTTCAAGTGAGCTTCATAACATCTTATATGTGTGTAAGAACCCCCATGACAAGTTTCAAGACTTTTCTCAAAGGTTTGCTCAGTCAGATGATCAGATAAGTCAAAATCAGTCAAAGCAGTTAAGAAGTCAAACTGAGGTCAACTGTGGTCAAACCAAAGTCAAAATTCATGATTTTTTTCCAACATCAAGTATATGAGGTAAAATTCATCATTTGATCAAGGGTTGATCATGATTCATCAAGGAGATTTCAGATCATCAAGAATCAGAGGTTTCTAAATTAGGGTTTCCTTAGGAAAAGTCAACTAAACTTTGACCAGCCATAACTTTCACATACTTCATCACCAATTCTCCATCCAAAGCTCATTTTGAAGGAAAGTGAATTCTCTACAACTTTGTGTCTCACAAGCCAAGCCCAAAAATGCTTCATTTGGAAGGTATGAGCTAAGACATTATAGGTCCTTTTGAAAGTCAACAAAAAGTCAACAACTTCAAAAGGGCATAACTTGAGAATGGTAAATTATATGGACATGAAACCAGTGGGGTTGGTTAGAGGACTCTTCAAGCTTTCCAAAATGTCCAAGAACACCCTCATAGCATTAAAATTGAAGGATGTGTGCCCTTGCAAAGTTGGGAAATATTTGGTTGGTTTATGAAGAAAATGGAGGTCTAAAACCAATTTCTTCCAAATGGGCTTGCCATGTGATGACCCAATCCACACTATAACTTCATGCACGACCCAAGTCAACAAAAATCAGATTTTTTATCATTTTATTTTTATTTATTTTGATTTAATTCATTAAAAATCATTTTAAATTAAAATAAAATATAAAAATCAAAGATTAAAAAATGTTTGAGCTTCTAGAAAATCATAAATATGTCTTGGATCAAATTGATATGGGAGTTATGATGATTGTCTTAAAATAGCAAGGATATATCAAAAAATATTTGGATTTTAAGACATGATATTTTTCAATCTTATTGATCCAAATTTTCCAAAGGATAGTCCAATCTTTTAACCTAATTTGATTCATTACATATAAGAGAACACATTACAATCACAAGGCACGAATTTTCTGCCTCCCAAGAGTAAGTTTCACAAATAAAAAAAAACCATTCAAACTCAAATTCGGATTTCCTCATACAAGACATTTGAAGGTATTTGAAGGACATAAGAGTGATCCTTGGACATCACTGAATCATTACCAATCATTATTTGCATCAAAAGCATCATGAATCACTCAAACCGAATCAACATTGGCTTGGATTTTCAAATTTTCGATTCACTTAATTCATGATATATTAACTGTTTTTAATCCTTGATATCTGTTTATTGATGTGTGTGGATTGTTTTTATGTGTTTGGATTGAAGTTTCGTGGCCGGAATCAAAAGAAGCCATTGTTAGGGTTTCGGTTGAGTTTTTAGGGTTTCATGCTAAACCGAAAATAAATAAATTTTAAGAACATAGGGAGATTGTGTGAGCCATGAGGATCATAATACACTGATCAATTGAAAGAAATTGCACTGTTTGATTGATGTTTGAAAATGTGAAGTGTGTGAATAAAAATATTCATAAGAGTTTGATAATGATCTATGTACGGATGCGTAAAAAACTTGCCCTCACAATACAAGACTTTGTGTGCTAAGAAGGTTCACAAGGTTCATAACATTTACAAGACCTTTCATGATGTTCATGAAGTCTACAAGTCACTTTATGAGGTTCACAAGGTTCACAAGATTCACAATGCTTACAAGACCTTTCATGAGGTTCATGAAGTCTACAAGTCACTTTATGAGGTTCACAAGGTTCACAAGGTTCAAAATACCTCCCATGAGGTTCACAAGACATTTTATGATGGTTCACAAGGTTCACAAAGTTCACAATTGGTCAGAAGAGTTGACAATTCCCTCAGACAATGCACCTCCTAAGCAGTGCATCCAAAACTAGGGTTTTGACTTTAATCAGGCTAAATGAACTTCCAAGACTTCAAGTGAGCTTCATAACATCTTATATGTGTGTAATAACCCCCATGACAAGTTTCAAGACTTTTCTCAAAGGTTTGCTCAGTCAGATGATCAGATAAGTCAAAATCAGTCAAAGCAGTTAAGAAGTCAAACTGAGGTCAACTGTGGTCAAACCAAAGTCAAACTTCATGATTTTTTTTCCAACATCAAGTATATGAGGTAAAATTCATCATTTGATCAAGGGTTGATCATGATTCATCAAGGAGATTTCAGATCATCAAGAATCAGAGGTTTCTAAATTAGGGTTTCCTCAGGAAAAGTCAACTGAACTTTGACCAGCCATAACTTTCACATACTTCATCACCAATTCTCCATCCAAAGCTCATTTTTAAGGAAAGTGAATTCTCTACAACTTTGTGTCTCACAAGCCAAGCCCAAAAATGCTTCATTTGGAAGGTATGAGCTAAGACATTATAGGTCCTTTTGAAAGTCAACAAAAAGTCAACAACTTCAAAAGGGCATAACTTGAGAATGGTAAATGATATGGACATGAAACCAGTGGGGTTGGTTAGAGGACTCTTCAAGCTTTCCAAAATGTCCAAGAACACCCTCATAGCATTAAAATTGAAGGATGTGTGCCCTTGCAAAGTTGGGAAATATTTGGTTGGTTTATGAAGAAAATGGAGGTCTAAAACCAATTTCTTCCAAATGGGCTTGCCATGTGATGACCCAATCCACACAATAACTTCATGCACGACCCAAGTCAACAAAAATCAGATTTTTTATCATTTTATTTTTATTTATTTTGATTTAATTCATTAAAAATCATTTTAAATTAAAATAAAATATAAAAATCAAAGATTAAAAAATGATTGAGCTTCTAGAAAATCATAAATATGTCTTGGATCAAATTGATATGGGAGTTATGATGATTGTCTTAAAATAGCAAGGATATATCAAAAAATATTTGGATTTTAAGACATGATATTTTTCAATCTTATTGATCCAAATTTTCCAAAGGATAGTCCAATCTTTTAACCTAATTTGATTCATTACATATAAGAGAACACATTACAATCACAAGGCACGAATTTTCTGCCTCCCAAGAGTAAGTTTCACAAATAAAAAAAAAACCATTCAAAATCAAATTCGGATTTCCTCATACAAGACATTTGAAGGTATTTGAAGGACATAAGAGTGATCCTTGGACATCACTGAATCATTACCAATCATTATTTGCATCAAAAGCATCATGAATCACTCAAACCGAATCAACATTGGCTTGGATTTTCAAATTTTCGATTCACTTAATTCATGATATATTAACTGTTTTTAATCCTTGATATCTGTTTATTGATGTGTGTGGATTGTTTTTATGTGTTTGGATTGAAGTTTTGTGGCCGGAATCAAAAGAAGCCATTGTTAGGGTTTCGATTGAGTTTTTAGGGTTTCATGCTAAACCGAAAATAAATAAATTTTAAGAACATAGGGAGATTGTGTGAGCCATGAGGATCATAATACACTGATCAATTGAAAGAAATTGCACTGTTTGATTGATGTTTGAAAATGTGAAGTGTGTGAATAAAAATGTTCATAAGAGTTTGATAATGATCCATGTACGGATGCGTAAAAAACTTGCCCTCACAATACAAGACTTTGTGTTCTAAGAAGGTTCACAAGGTTCACAACATTTACAAGACCTTTAATGAGGTTCATGAAGTCTACAAGTCACTTTATGAGGTTCACAAGGTTCACAAGATTCACAATGCTTACAAGACCTTTCATGAGGTTCATGAAGTCTACAAGTCACTTTATGAGGTTCACAAGGTTCACAATACCTCCCATGAGGTTCACAAGACATTTTATGATGGTTCACAAGGTTCACAAAGTTCACAATTGGTCAGAAGAGTTGACAATTCCCTCAGACAATGCACCTCCTAAGCAGTGCATCCAAAACTAGGGTTTTGACTTTAATCAGGCTAAATGAACTTCCAAGACTTCAAGTGAGCTTCATAACATCTTATATGTGTGTAAGAACCCCCATGACAAGTTTCAAGACTTTTCTCAAAGGTTTGCTCAGTCAGATGATCAGATAAGTCAAAATCAGTCAAAGCAGTTAAGAAGTCAACTGTGGTCAAACCAAAGTCAAACTTCATGATTTTTTTGCAACATCAAGTATATGAGGTAAAATTCATCATTTGATCAAGGGTTGATCATGATTCATCAAGGAGATTTCAGATCATCAAGAATCAGAGGTTTCTAAATTAGGGTTTCCTCAGGAAAAGTCAACTGAACTTTGACCAGCCATAACTTTCACATACTTCATCATCAATTCTCCATCCAAAGCTCATTTTGAAGGAAAGTGAATTCTCTACAACTTTGTGTCTCACAAGCCAAGCCCAAAAATGCTTCATTTGGAAGGTATGAGCTAAGACATTATAGGTCCTTTTGAAAGTCAACAAAAAGTCAACAACTTCAAAAGGGCATAACTTGAGAATGGTAAATGATATGGACATGAAACCAGTGGGGTTGGTTAGAGGACTCTTCAAGCTTTCCAAAATGTCCCAGAACACCCTCATAGCATTAAAATTGAAGGATGTGTGCCCTTGCAAAGTTGGGAAATATTTGGTTGGTTTATGAAGAAAATGGAGGTCTAAAACCAATTTCTTCCAAATGGGCTTGCCATGTGATGACCCAATCCACACTATAACTTCATGCACGACCCAAGTCAACAAAAATCAGATTTTTTATCATTTTATTTTTATTTATTTTGATTTAATTCATTAAAAATCATTTTAAATTAAAATAAAATATAAAAATCAAAGATTAAAAAATGATTGAGCTTCTAGAAAATCATAAATATGTCTTGGATCAAATTGATATGGGAGTTATGATGATTGTCTTAAAATAGCAAGGATATATCAAAAAATATTTGGATTTTAAGATATGATATTTTTCAATCTTATTGATCCAAATTTTCCAAAGGATAGTCCAATCTTTTAACCTAATTTGATTCATTACATATAAGAGAACACATTACAATCACAAGGCACGAATTTTCTGCCTCCCAAGAGTAAGTTTCACAAATAAAAAAAAACCATTCAAACTCAAATTCGGATTTCCTCATACAAGACATTTGAAGGTATTTGAAGGACATAAGAGTGATCCTTGGACATCACTGAATCATTACCAATCATTATTTGCATCAAAAGCATCATGAATCACTCAAACCGAATCAACATTGGCTTGGATTTTCAAATTTTCGATTCACTTAATTCATGATATATTAACTGTTTTTAATCCTTGATATCTGTTTATTGATGTGTGTGGATTGTTTTTATGTGTTTGGATTGAAGTTTTGTGGCCGGAATCAAAAGAAGCCATTGTTAGGGTTTCGGTTGAGTTTTTAGGGTTTCATGCTAAACCGAAAATAAATAAATTTTAAGAACATAGGGAGATTGTGTGAGCCATGAGGATCATAATACACTGATCAATTGAAAGAAATTGCACTGTTTGATTGATGTTTGAAAATGTGAAGTGTGTGAATAAAAATGTTCATAAGAGTTTGATAATGATCCATGTACGGATGCGTAAAAAACTTGCCCTCACAATACAAGACTTTGTGTGCTAATAAGGTTCACAACATTTACAAGACCTTTCATGAGGTTCATGAAGTCTACAAGTCACTTTATGAGGTTCACAAGGTTCACAAGATTTACAATGCTTACAAGACCTTTCATGAGGTTCATGAAGTCTACAAGTCACCTTATGAGGTTCACAAGGTTCACAATACCTCCCATGAGGTTCACACGACATTTTATGATGGTTCACAAGGTTCACAAAGTTCACAATTGGTCAGAAGAGTTGACAATTCCCTCAGACAATGCACCTCCTAAGAAGTGCATCCAAAACTAGGGTTTTGACTTTAATCAGGCTAAATGAACTTCCAAGACTTCAAGTGAGCTTCATAACATCTTATATGTGTGTAAGAACCCCCATGACAAGTTTCAAGACTTTTCTCAAAGGTTTGCTCAGTCAGATGATCAGATAAGTCAAAATCAGTCAAAGCAGTTAAGAAGTCAAACTGAGGTCAACTGTGGTCAAACCAAAGTCAAACTTCATGATTTTTTGCCAACATCAAGTATATGAGGTAAAATTCATCATTTTATCAAGGGTTGTTCATGATTCATCAAGGAGATTTCAGATCATCAAGAATCAGAGGTTTCTAAATTAGGGTTTCCTCAGGAAAAGTCAACTGAACTTTGACCAGCCATAACTTTCACATACTTCATCACCAATTCTCTATCCAAAGCTCATTTTGAAGGAAAGTGAATTCTCTACAACTTTGTGTCTCACAAGCCAAGCCCAAAAATGCTTCATTTGGAAGGTATGAGCTAAGACATTATAGGTCCTTTTGAAAGTCAACAAAAAGTCAACAACTTCAAAAGGGCATAACTTGAGAATGGTAAATGATATGGACATGAAACCAGTGGGGAGGGTTAGAGGACTCTTCAAGCTTTCCAAAATGTCCAAGAACACCCTCATAGCATTAAAATTGAAGGATGTGTGCCCTTGCAAAGTTGGGAAATATTTGGTTGGTTTATGAAGAAAATGGAGGTCTAAAACCAATTTCTTCCAAATGGGCTTGCCATGTGATGACCCAATCCACACTATAACTTCATGCACGACCCAAGTCAACAAAAATCAGATTTTTTATCATTTTATTTTTATTTATTTTGATTTAATTCATTAAAAATCATTTTAAATTAAAATAAAATATAAAAATCAAAGATTAAAAAATGATTGAGCTTCTAGAAAATCATAAATATGTCTTGGATCAAATTGATATGGGAGTTATGATGATTGTCTTAAAATAGCAAGGATATATCAAAAAATATTTGGATTTTAAGACATGATATTTTTCAATCTTATTGATCCAAATTTTCCAAAGGATAGTCCAATCTTTTAACCTAATTTGATTCATTACATATAAGAGAACACATTACAATCATAAGGCACGAATTTTCTGCCTCCCAAGAGTAAGTTTCACAAATAAAAAAAAAACCATTCAAACTCAAATTCGGATTTCCTCATACAAGACATTTGAAGGTATTTGAAGGACATAAGAGTGATCCTTGGACATCACTGAATCATTACCAATCATTATTTGCATCAAAAGCATCATGAATCACTCAAACCGAATCAACATTGGCTTGGATTTTCAAATTTTTGATTCACTTAATTCATGATATATTAACTGTTTTTAATCCTTGATATCTGTTTATTGATGTTTGTGGATTGTTTTTATGTGTTTGGATTGAAGTTTCGTGGCCGGAATCAAAAGAAGCCATTGTTAGGGTTTCGGTTGAGTTTTTAGGGTTTCATGCTAAACCGAAAATAAATAAATTTTAAGAACATAGGGAGATTGTGTGAGCCATGAGGATCATAATACACTGATCAATTGAAAGAAATTGCACTGTTTGATTGATGTTTGAAAATGTGAAGTGTGTGAATAAAAATGTTCATAAGAGTTTGATAATGATCCATGTACGGATGCGTAAAAAACTTGCCCTCACAATACAAGACTTTGTGTGCTAAGAAGGTTCACAAGGTTCACAACATTTACAAGACCTTTCATGAGGTTCATGAAGTCTACAAGTCACTTTATGAGGTTCACAAGGTTCACAAGATTCACAAGGCTTACAAGACCTTTCATGAGGTTCATGAAGTCTACAAGTCACTTTATGAGGTTCACAAGGTTCACAATACCTCCCATGAGGTTCACAAGACATTTTATGATGGTTCACAAGGTTCACAAAGTTCACAATTGGTCAGAAGAGTTGACAATTCCCTCAGACAATGCACCTCCTAAGTAGTGCATCCAAAACTAGGGTTTTGACTTTAATCAGGCTAAATGAACTTCCAAGACTTCAAGTGAGCTTCATAACATCTTATATGTGTGTAAGAACCCCCATGACAAGTTTCAAGACTTTTCTCAAAGGTTTGCTCAGTCAGATGATCAGATAAGTCAAAATCAGTCAAAGCAGTTAAGAAGTCAAACTGAGGTCAACTGTGGTCAAACCCAAGTCAAACTTCATTATTTTTTGCCAACATCAAGTATATGAGGTAAAATTCATCATTTGATCAAGGGTTGATCATGATTCATCAAAGAGATTTCAGATCATCAAGAATCAGAGGTTTCTAAATTAGGGTTTCCTTAGGAAAAGTCAACTGAACTTTGACCAGCCATAACTTTCACATACTTCATCACCAATTCTCCATCCAAAGCTCATTTTGAAGGAAAGTGAATTCTCTACAACTTTGTGTCTCACAAGCCAAGCCCAAAAATGCTTCATTTGGAAGGTATGAGCTAAGACATTATAGGTCCTTTTGAAAGTCAACAAAAAGTCAACAACTTCAAAAGGGCATAACTTGAGAATGGTAAATGATATGGACATGAAACCAGTGGGGTTGGTTAGAGGACTCTTCAAGCTTTCCAAAATGTCCAAGAACACCCTCATAGCATTAAAATTGAAGGATGTGTGCCCTTGCAAAGTTGGGAAATATTTGGTTGGTTTATGAAGAAAATGGAGGTCTAAAACCAATTTCTTCCAAATGGGCTTGCCATGTGATGACCCAATCCACACTATAACTTCATGCACGACCCAAGTCAACAAAAATCAGATTTTTTATCATTTTATTTTTATTTATTTTGATTTAATTCATTAAAAATCATTTTAAATTAAAATAAAATATAAAAATCAAAGATTAAAAAATGATTGAGCTTCTAGAAAATCATAAATATGTCTTGGATCAAATTGATATGGGAGTTATGATGATTGTCTTAAAATAGCAAGGATATATCAAAAAATATTTGGATTTTAAGACATGATATTTTTCAATCTTATTGATCCAAATTTTCCAAAGGATAGTCCAATCTTTTAACCTAATTTGATTCATTACATATAAGAGAACACATTACAATCACAAGGCACGAATTTTCTGCCTCCCAAGAGTAAGTTTCACAAATAAAAAAAAAACATTCAAACTCAAATTCGGATTTCCTCATACAAGACATTTGAAGGTATTTGAAGGACATAAGAGTGATCCTTGGACATCACTGAATCATTACCAATCATTATTTGCATCAAAAGCATCATGAATCACTCAAACCGAATCAACATTGGCTTGGATTTTCAAATTTTCGATTCACTTAATTCATGATATATTAACTGTTTTTAATCCTTGATATCTGTTTATTGATGTGTGTGGATTGTTTTTATGTGTTTGGATTGAAGTTTCGTGGTCGGAATCAAAAGAAGCCATTGTTAGGGTTTCGGTTGAGTTTTTAGGGTTTCATGCTAAACCGAAAATAAATAAATTTTAAGAACATAGGGAGATTGTGTGAGCCATGAGGATCATAATACACTGATCAATTGAAAGAAATTGCACTGTTTGATTGATGTTTGAAAATGTGAAGTGTGTGAATAAAAATGTTCATAAGAGTTTGATAATGATCCATGTACGGATGCGTAAAAAACTTGCCCTCACAATACAAGACTTTGTGTGCTAATAAGGTTCACAAGGTTCACAACATTTACAAGACCTTTCATGAGGTTCATGAAGTCTACAAGTCACTTTATGAGGTTCACAAGGTTCACAAGATTCACAATGCTTACAAGACTTTTCATGAGGTTCATGAAGTCTACAAGTCACTTTATGAGGTTCACAAGGTTCACAAGGTTCACAAGGTTCACAATACCTCCCATGAGTTTCACAAGACATTTTATGATGGTTCACAAGGTTCACAAAGTTCACAATTGGTCAGAAGAGTTGACAATTCCCTCAGACAATGCACCTCCTAAGCAGTGCATCCAAAACTAGGGTTTTGACTTTAATCAGGCTAAATGAACTTCCAAGACTTCAAGTGAGCTTCATAACATCTTATATGTGTGTAAGAACCCCCATGACAAGTTTCAAGACTTTTCTTAAAGGTTTGCTCAGTCAGATGATCAGATAAGTCAAAATCAGTCAAAGCAGTTAAGAAGTCAAACTGAGGTCAACTGTGGTCAAACCAAAGTCAAAATTCATGATTTTTTTCCAACATCAAGTATATGAGGTAAAATTCATCATTTGATCAAGGGTTGATCATGATTCATCAAGGAGATTTCAGATCATCAAGAATCAGAGGTTTCTAAATTAGGGTTTCCTTAGGAAAAGTCAACTAAACTTTGACCAGCCATAACTTTCACATACTTCATCACCAATTCTCCATCCAAAGCTCATTTTGAAGGAAAGTGAATTCTCTACAACTTTGTGTCTCACAAGCCAAGCCCAAAAATGCTTCATTTGGAAGGTATGAGCTAAGACATTATAGGTCCTTTTGAAAGTCAACAAAAAGTCAACAACTTCAAAAGGGCATAACTTGAGAATGGTAAATTATATGGACATGAAACCAGTGGGGTTGGTTAGAGGACTCTTCAAGCTTTCCAAAATGTCCAAGAACACCCTCATAGCATTAAAATTGAAGGATGTGTGCCCTTGCAAAGTTGGGAAATATTTGGTTGGTTTATGAAGAAAATGGAGGTCTAAAACCAATTTCTTCCAAATGGGCTTGCCATGTGATGACCCAATCCACACTATAACTTCATGCACGACCCAAGTCAACAAAAATCAGATTTTTTATCATTTTATTTTTATTTATTTTGATTTAATTCATTAAAAATCATTTTAAATTAAAATAAAATATAAAAATCAAAGATTAAAAAATGTTTGAGCTTCTAGAAAATCATAAATATGTCTTGGATCAAATTGATATGGGAGTTATGATGATTGTCTTAAAATAGCAAGGATATATCAAAAAATATT
Organism: Lathyrus aphaca; assembly: GCA_963966055.1. Taxonomy (NCBI): domain Eukaryota; kingdom Viridiplantae; phylum Streptophyta; class Magnoliopsida; order Fabales; family Fabaceae; genus Lathyrus; species Lathyrus aphaca. The sequence goes on along the minus strand of OZ014519.1, from coordinate 295,684,482 downwards.
TGGATTTTAAGACATGATATTTTTCAATCTTATTGATCCAAATTTTCCAAAGGATAGTCCAATCTTTTAACCTAATTTGATTCATTACATATAAGAGAACACATTACAATCACAAGGCACGAATTTTCTGCCTCCCAAGAGTAAGTTTCACAAATAAAAAAAAACCATTCAAACTCAAATTCGGATTTCCTCATACAAGACATTTGAAGGTATTTGAAGGACATAAGAGTGATCCTTGGACATCACTGAATCATTACCAATCATTATTTGCATCAAAAGCATCATGAATCACTCAAACCGAATCAACATTGGCTTGGATTTTCAAATTTTCGATTCACTTAATTCATGATATATTAACTGTTTTTAATCCTTGATATCTGTTTATTGATGTGTGTGGATTGTTTTTATGTGTTTGGATTGAAGTTTCGTGGCCGGAATCAAAAGAAGCCATTGTTAGGGTTTCGGTTGAGTTTTTAGGGTTTCATGCTAAACCGAAAATAAATAAATTTTAAGAACATAGGGAGATTGTGTGAGCCATGAGGATCATAATACACTGATCAATTGAAAGAAATTGCACTGTTTGATTGATGTTTGAAAATGTGAAGTGTGTGAATAAAAATATTCATAAGAGTTTGATAATGATCTATGTACGGATGCGTAAAAAACTTGCCCTCACAATACAAGACTTTGTGTGCTAAGAAGGTTCACAAGGTTCATAACATTTACAAGACCTTTCATGATGTTCATGAAGTCTACAAGTCACTTTATGAGGTTCACAAGGTTCACAAGATTCACAATGCTTACAAGACCTTTCATGAGGTTCATGAAGTCTACAAGTCACTTTATGAGGTTCACAAGGTTCACAAGGTTCAAAATACCTCCCATGAGGTTCACAAGACATTTTATGATGGTTCACAAGGTTCACAAAGTTCACAATTGGTCAGAAGAGTTGACAATTCCCTCAGACAATGCACCTCCTAAGCAGTGCATCCAAAACTAGGGTTTTGACTTTAATCAGGCTAAATGAACTTCCAAGACTTCAAGTGAGCTTCATAACATCTTATATGTGTGTAATAACCCCCATGACAAGTTTCAAGACTTTTCTCAAAGGTTTGCTCAGTCAGATGATCAGATAAGTCAAAATCAGTCAAAGCAGTTAAGAAGTCAAACTGAGGTCAACTGTGGTCAAACCAAAGTCAAACTTCATGATTTTTTTCCAACATCAAGTATATGAGGTAAAATTCATCATTTGATCAAGGGTTGATCATGATTCATCAAGGAGATTTCAGATCATCAAGAATCAGAGGTTTCTAAATTAGGGTTTCCTCAGGAAAAGTCAACTGAACTTTGACCAGCCATAACTTTCACATACTTCTTCACCAATTCTCCATCCAAAGCTCATTTTTAAGGAAAGTGAATTCTCTACAACTTTGTGTCTCACAAGCCAAGCCCAAAAATGCTTCATTTGGAAGGTATGAGCTAAGACATTATAGGTCCTTTTGAAAGTCAACAAAAAGTCAACAACTTCAAAAGGGCATAACTTGAGAATGGTAAATGATATGGACATGAAACCAGTGGGGTTGGTTAGAGGACTCTTCAAGCTTTCCAAAATGTCCAAGAACACCCTCATAGCATTAAAATTGAAGGATGTGTGCCCTTGCAAAGTTGGGAAATATTTGGTTGGTTTATGAAGAAAATGGAGGTCTAAAACCAATTTCTTCCAAATGGGCTTGCCATGTGATGACCCAATCCACACAATAACTTCATGCACGACCCAAGTCAACAAAAATCAGATTTTTTATCATTTTATTTTTATTTATTTTGATTTAATTCATTAAAAATCATTTTAAATTAAAATAAAATATAAAAATCAAAGATTAAAAAATGATTGAGCTTCTAGAAAATCATAAATATGTCTTGGATCAAATTGATATGGGAGTTATGATGATTGTCTTAAAATAGCAAGGATATATCAAAAAATATTTGGATTTTAAGACATGATATTTTTCAATCTTATTGATCCAAATTTTCCAAAGGATAGTCCAATCTTTTAACCTAATTTGATTCATTACATATAAGAGAACACATTACAATCACAAGGCACGAATTTTCTGCCTCCCAAGAGTAAGTTTCACAAATAAAAAAAAAACCATTCAAAATCAAATTCGGATTTCCTCATACAAGACATTTGAAGGTATTTGAAGGACATAAGAGTGATCCTTGGACATCACTGAATCATTACCAATCATTATTTGCATCAAAAGCATCATGAATCACTCAAACCGAATCAACATTGGCTTGGATTTTCAAATTTTCGATTCACTTAATTCATGATATATTAACTGTTTTTAATCCTTGATATCTGTTTATTGATGTGTGTGGATTGTTTTTATGTGTTTGGATTGAAGTTTTGTGGCCGGAATCAAAAGAAGCCATTGTTAGGGTTTCGATTGAGTTTTTAGGGTTTCATGCTAAACCGAAAATAAATAAATTTTAAGAACATAGGGAGATTGTGTGAGCCATGAGGATCATAATACACTGATCAATTGAAAGAAATTGCACTGTTTGATTGATGTTTGAAAATGTGAAGTGTGTGAATAAAAATGTTCATAAGAGTTTGATAATGATCCATGTACGGATGCGTAAAAAACTTGCCCTCACAATACAAGACTTTGTGTTCTAAGAAGGTTCACAAGGTTCACAACATTTACAAGACCTTTAATGAGGTTCATGAAGTCTACAAGTCACTTTATGAGGTTCACAAGGTTCACAAGATTCACAATGCTTACAAGACCTTTCATGAGGTTCATGAAGTCTACAAGTCACTTTATGAGGTTCACAAGGTTCACAATACCTCCCATGAGGTTCACAAGACATTTTATGATGGTTCACAAGGTTCACAAAGTTCACAATTGGTCAGAAGAGTTGACAATTCCCTCAGACAATGCACCTCCTAAGCAGTGCATCCAAAACTAGGGTTTTGACTTTAATCAGGCTAAATGAACTTCCAAGACTTCAAGTGAGCTTCATAACATCTTATATGTGTGTAAGAACCCCCATGACAAGTTTCAAGACTTTTCTCAAAGGTTTGCTCAGTCAGATGATCAGATAAGTCAAAATCAGTCAAAGCAGTTAAGAAGTCAACTGTGGTCAAACCAAAGTCAAACTTCATGATTTTTTTGCAACATCAAGTATATGAGGTAAAATTCATCATTTGATCAAGGGTTGATCATGATTCATCAAGGAGATTTCAGATCATCAAGAATCAGAGGTTTCTAAATTAGGGTTTCCTCAGGAAAAGTCAACTGAACTTTGACCAGCCATAACTTTCACATACTTCATCATCAATTCTCCATCCAAAGCTCATTTTGAAGGAAAGTGAATTCTCTACAACTTTGTGTCTCACAAGCCAAGCCCAAAAATGCTTCATTTGGAAGGTATGAGCTAAGACATTATAGGTCCTTTTGAAAGTCAACAAAAAGTCAACAACTTCAAAAGGGCATAACTTGAGAATGGTAAATGATATGGACATGAAACCAGTGGGGTTGGTTAGAGGACTCTTCAAGCTTTCCAAAATGTCCCAGAACACCCTCATAGCATTAAAATTGAAGGATGTGTGCCCTTGCAAAGTTGGGAAATATTTGGTTGGTTTATGAAGAAAATGGAGGTCTAAAACCAATTTCTTCCAAATGGGCTTGCCATGTGATGACCCAATCCACACTATAACTTCATGCACGACCCAAGTCAACAAAAATCAGATTTTTTATCATTTTATTTTTATTTATTTTGATTTAATTCATTAAAAATCATTTTAAATTAAAATAAAATATAAAAATCAAAGATTAAAAAATGATTGAGCTTCTAGAAAATCATAAATATGTCTTGGATCAAATTGATATGGGAGTTATGATGATTGTCTTAAAATAGCAAGGATATATCAAAAAATATTTGGATTTTAAGACATGATATTTTTCAATCTTATTGATCCAAATTTTCCAAAGGATAGTCCAATCTTTTAACCTAATTTGATTCATTACATATAAGAGAACACATTACAATCACAAGGCACGAATTTTCTGCCTCCCAAGAGTAAGTTTCACAAATAAAAAAAAACCATTCAAACTCAAATTCGGATTTCCTCATACAAGACATTTGAAGGTATTTGAAGGACATAAGAGTGATCCTTGGACATCACTGAATCATTACCAATCATTATTTGCATCAAAAGCATCATGAATCACTCAAACCGAATCAACATTGGCTTGGATTTTCAAATTTTCGATTCACTTAATTCATGATATATTAACTGTTTTTAATCCTTGATATCTGTTTATTGATGTGTGTGGATTGTTTTTATGTGTTTGGATTGAAGTTTTGTGGCCGGAATCAAAAGAAGCCATTGTTAGGGTTTCGGTTGAGTTTTTAGGGTTTCATGCTAAACCGAAAATAAATAAATTTTAAGAACATAGGGAGATTGTGTGAGCCATGAGGATCATAATACACTGATCAATTGAAAGAAATTGCACTGTTTGATTGATGTTTGAAAATGTGAAGTGTGTGAATAAAAATGTTCATAAGAGTTTGATAATGATCCATGTACGGATGCGTAAAAAACTTGCCCTCACAATACAAGACTTTGTGTGCTAATAAGGTTCACAACATTTACAAGACCTTTCATGAGGTTCATGAAGTCTACAAGTCACTTTATGAGGTTCACAAGGTTCACAAGATTCACAATGCTTACAAGACCTTTCATGAGGTTCATGAAGTCTACAAGTCACCTTATGAGGTTCACAAGGTTCACAATACCTCCCATGAGGTTCACACGACATTTTATGATGGTTCACAAGGTTCACAAAGTTCACAATTGGTCAGAAGAGTTGACAATTCCCTCAGACAATGCACCTCCTAAGAAGTGCATCCAAAACTAGGGTTTTGACTTTAATCAGGCTAAATGAACTTCCAAGACTTCAAGTGAGCTTCATAACATCTTATATGTGTGTAAGAACCCCCATGACAAGTTTCAAGACTTTTCTCAAAGGTTTGCTCAGTCAGATGATCAGATAAGTCAAAATCAGTCAAAGCAGTTAAGAAGTCAAACTGAGGTCAACTGTGGTCAAACCAAAGTCAAACTTCATGATTTTTTGCCAACATCAAGTATATGAGGTAAAATTCATCATTTTATCAAGGGTTGTTCATGATTCATCAAGGAGATTTCAGATCATCAAGAATCAGAGGTTTCTAAATTAGGGTTTCCTCAGGAAAAGTCAACTGAACTTTGACCAGCCATAACTTTCACATACTTCATCACCAATTCTCTATCCAAAGCTCATTTTGAAGGAAAGTGAATTCTGTACAACTTTGTGTCTCACAAGCCAAGCCCAAAAATGCTTCATTTGGAAGGTATGAGCTAAGACATTATAGGTCCTTTTGAAAGTCAACAAAAAGTCAACAACTTCAAAAGGGCATAACTTGAGAATGGTAAATGATATGGACATGAAACCAGTGGGGTTGGTTAGAGGACTCTTCAAGCTTTCCAAAATGTCCAAGAACACCCTCATAGCATTAAAATTGAAGGATGTGTGCCCTTGCAAAGTTGGGAAATATTTGGTTGGTTTATGAAGAAAATGGAGGTCTAAAACCAATTTCTTCCAAATGGGCTTGCCATGTGATGACCCAATCCACACTATAACTTCATGCACGACCCAAGTCAACAAAAATCAGATTTTTTATCATTTTATTTTTATTTATTTTGATTTAATTCATTAAAAATCATTTTAAATTAAAATAAAATATAAAAATCAAAGATTAAAAAATGATTGAGCTTCTAGAAAATCATAAATATGTCTTGGATCAAATTGATATGGGAGTTATGATGATTGTCTTAAAATAGCAAGGATATATCAAAAAATATTTGGATTTTAAGACATGATATTTTTCAATCTTATTGATCCAAATTTTCCAAAGGATAGTCCAATCTTTTAACCTAATTTGATTCATTACATATAAGAGAACACATTACAATCATAAGGCACGAATTTTCTGCCTCCCAAGAGTAAGTTTCACAAATAAAAAAAAAACCATTCAAACTCAAATTCGGATTTCCTCATACAAGACATTTGAAGGTATTTGAAGGACATAAGAGTGATCCTTGGACATCACTGAATCATTACCAATCATTATTTGCATCAAAAGCATCATGAATCACTCAAACCGAATCAACATTGGCTTGGATTTTCAAATTTTCGATTCACTTAATTCATGATATATTAACTGTTTTTAATCCTTGATATCTGTTTATTGATGTTTGTGGATTGTTTTTATGTGTTTGGATTGAAGTTTCGTGGCCGGAATCAAAAGAAGCCATTGTTAGGGTTTCGGTTGAGTTTTTAGGGTTTCATGCTAAACCGAAAATAAATAAATTTTAAGAACATAGGGAGATTGTGTGAGCCATGAGGATCATAATACACTGATCAATTGAAAGAAATTGCACTGTTTGATTGATGTTTGAAAATGTGAAGTGTGTGAATAAAAATGTTCATAAGAGTTTGATAATGATCCATGTACGGATGCGTAAAAAACATGCCCTCACAATACAAGACTTTGTGTGCTAATAAGGTTCACAAGGTTCACAACATTTACAAGACCTTTAATGAGGTTCATGAAGTCTACAAGTCACTTTATGAGGTTCACAAGGTTCACAAGATTCACAATGCTTACAAGACCTTTCATGAGGTTCATGAAGTCTACAAGTAACTTTATGAGGTTCACAAGGTTCACAATACCTCCCATGAGGTTCACAAGACATTTTATGATGGTTCACAAGGTTCACAAAGTTCACAATTGGTCAGAAGAGTTGACAATTCCCTCAGACAATGCACCTCCTAAGCAGTGCATCCAAAACTAGGGTTTTGACTTTAATCAGGCTAAATGAACTTCCAAGACTTCAATTGAGCTTCATAACATCTTATATGTGTGTAAGAACCCCCATGACAAGTTTCAAGACTTTTCTCAAAGGTTTGCTCAGTCAGATGATCAGATAAGTCAAAATCAGTCAAAGCAGTTAAGAAGTCAAACTGAGGTCAACTGTGGTCAAACCAAAGTCAAACTTCATGATTTTTTTGCAACATCAAGTATATGAGGTAAAATTCATCATTTGATCAAGGGTTGATCATGATTCATCAAGGAGATTTCAGATCATCAAGAATCAGAGGTTTCTAAATTAGGGTTTCCTCAGGAAAAGTCAACTGAACTTTGACCAGCCATAACTTTCACATACTTCATCACCAATTCTCCATCCAAAGCTCATTTTGAAGGAAAGTGAATTCTCTACAACTTTGTGTCTCACAAGCCAAGCCCAAAAATGCTTCATTTGGAAGGTATGAGCTAAGACATTATAGGTCCTTTTGAAAGTCAACAAAAAGTCAACAACTTCAAAAGGGCATAACTTGAGAATGGTAAATGATATGGACATGAAACCAGTGGGGTTGGTTAGAGGACTCTTCAAGCTTTCCAAAATGTCCAAGAACACCCTCATAGCATTAAAATTGAAGGATGTGTGCCCTTGCAAAGTTGGGAAATATTTGGTTGGTTTATGAAGAAAATGGAGGTCTAAAACCAATTTCTTCCAAATGGGCTTGCCATGTGATGACCCAATCCACACTATAACTTCATGCAAGACCCAAGTCAACAAAAATCAGATTTTTTATCATTTTATTTTTATTTATTTTGATTTAATTCATTAAAAATCATTTTAAATTAAAATAAAATATAAAAATCAAAGATTAAAAAATGATTGAGCTTCTAGAAAATCATAAATATGTCTTGGATCAAATTGATATGGGAGTTATGATGATTGTCTTAAAATAGCAAGGATATATCAAAAAATATTTGGATTTTAAGACATGATATTTTTCAATCTTATTGATCCAAATTTTCCAAAGGATAGTCCAATCTTTTAACCTAATTTGATTCATTACATATAAGAGAACACATTACAATCACAAGGCACGAATTTTCTGCCTCCCAAGAGTAAGTTTCACAAATAAAAAAAAAACCATTCAAACTCAAATTCGGATTTCCTCATACAAGACATTTGAAGGTATTTGAAGGACATAAGAGTGATCCTTGGACATCACTGAATCATTACCAATCATTATTTGCATCAAAAGCATCATGAATCACTCAAACCGAATCAACATTGGCTTGGATTTTCAAATTTTCGATTCACTTAATTCATGATATATTAACTGTTTTTAATCCTTGATATCTGTTTATTGATGTGTGTGGATTGTTTTTATGTGTTTGGATTGAAGTTTCGTGGCCGGAATCAAAAGAAGCCATTGTTAGGGTTTCGGTTGAGTTTTTAGGGTTTCATGCTAAACCGAAAATAAATAAATTTTAAGAACATAGGGAGATTGTGTGAGCCATGAGGATCATAATACACTGATCAATTGAAAGAAATTGCACTGTTTGATTGATGTTTGAAAATGTGAAGTGTGTGAATAAAAATGTTCATAAGAGTTTGATAATGATCCATGTACGGATGCGTAAAAAACTTGCCCTCACAATACAAGACTTTGTGTGCTAATAAGGTTCACAAGGTTCACAACATTTACAAGACCTTTAATGAGGTTCATGAAGTCTACAAGTCACTTTATGAGGTTCACAAGGTTCACAAGATTCACAATGCTTACAAGACCTTTCATGAGGTTCATGAAGTCTACAAGTCACTTTATGAGGTTCACAAGGTTCACAATACCTCCCATGAGGTTCACAAGACATTTTATGATGGTTCACAAGGTTCACAAAGTTCACAATTGGTCAGAAGAGTTGACAATTCCCTCAGACAATGCACCTCCTAAGCAGTGCATCCAAAACTAGGGTTTTGACTTTAATCAGGCTAAATGAACTTCCAAGACTTCAAGTGAGCTTCATAACATCTTATATGTGTGTAAGAACCCCCATGACAAGTTTCAAGACTTTTCTCAAAGGTTTGCTCAGTCAGATGATCAGATAAGTCAAAATCAGTCAAAGCAGTTAAGAAGTCAAACTGAGGTCAACTGTGGTCAAACCAAAGTCAAACTTCATGATTTTTTTCCAACATCAAGTATATGAGGTAAAATTCATCATTTGATCAAGGGTTGATCATGATTCATCAAGGAGATTTCAGATCATCAAGAATCAGAGGTTTCTAAATTAGGGTTTCCTCAGGAAAAGTCAACTGAACTTTGACCAGCCATAACTTTCACATACTTCATCACCAATTCTCCATCCAAAGCTCATTTTGAATGAAAGTGAATTCTCTACAACTTTGTGTCTCACAAGCCAAGCCCAAAAATGCTTCATTTGGAAGGTATGAGCTAAGACATTATAGGTCCTTTTGAAAGTCAACAAAAAGTCAACAACTTCAAAAGGGCATAACTTGAGAATGGTAAATGATATGGACATGAAACCAGTGGGGTTGGTTAGAGGACTCTTCAAGCTTTCCAAAATGTCCAAGAACACCCTCATAGCATTAAAATTGAAGGATGTGTGCCCTTGCAAAGTTGGAAAATATTTGGTTGGTTTATGAAGAAAATGGAGGTCTAAAACTAATTTCTTCCAAATGGGCTTGCCATGTGATGACCCAATCCACACTATAACTTCATGCAAGACCCAAGTCAACAAAAATCAGATTTTTTATCATTTTATTTTTATTTATTTTGATTTAATTCATTAAAAATCATTTTAAATTAAAATAAAATATAAAAATCAAAGATTAAAAAATGATTGAGCTTCTAGAAAATCATAAATATGTCTTGGATCAAATTGATATGGGAGTTATGATGATTGTCTTAAAATAGCAAGGATATATAAAAAAATATTTGGATTTTAAGACATGATATTTTTCAATCTTATTGATCCAAATTTTCCAAAGGATAGTCCAATCTTTTAACCTAATTTGATTCATTACATATAAGAGAACACATTACAATCATAAGGCACGAATTTTCTGCCTCCCAAGAGTAAGTTTCACAAATAAAAAAAAAAACCATTCAAACTCAAATTCGGATTTCCTCATACAAGACATTTGAAGGTATTTGAAGGACATAAGAGTGATCCTTGGACATCACTGAATCATTACCAATCATTATTTGCATCAAAAGCATCATGAATCACTCAAACCGAATCAACATTGGCTTGGATTTTCAAATTTTCGATTCACTTAATTCATGATATATTAACTGTTTTTAATCCTTGATATCTGTTTATTGATGTGTGTGGATTGTTTTTATGTGTTTGGATTGAAGTTTCGTGGCCGGAATCAAAAGAAGCCATTGTTAGGGTTTCGGTTGAGTTTTTAGGGTTTCATGCTAAACCGAAAATAAATAAATTTTAAGAACATAGGGAGATTGTGTGAGCCATGAGGATCATAATACACTGATCAATTGAAAGAAATTGCACTGTTTGATTGATGTTTGAAAATGTGAAGTGTGTGAATAAAAATGTTCATAAGAGTTTGATAATGATCCATGTACGGATGCGTAAAAAACTTGCCCTCACAATACAAGACTTTGTGTGCTAATAAGGTTCACAAGGTTCACAACATTTACAAGACCTTTAATGAGGTTCATGAAGTCTACAAGTCACTTTATGAGGTTCACAAGGTTCACAAGATTCACAATGCTTACAAGACCTTTCATGAGGTTCATGAAGTCTACAAGTCACTTTATGAGGTTCACAAGGTTCACAATACCTCCCATGAGGTTCACAAGACATTTTATGATGGTTCACAAGGTTCACAAAGTTCACAATTGGTCAGAAGAGTTGACAATTCCCTCAGACAATGCACCTCCTAAGCAGTGCATCCAAAACTAGGGTTTTGACTTTAATCAGGCTAAATGAACTTCCAAGACTTCAAGTGAGCTTCATAACATCTTATATGTGTGTAAGAACCCCCATGACAAGTTTCAAGACTTTTCTCAAAGGTTTGCTCAGTCAGATGATCAGATAAGTCAAAATCAGTCAAAGCAGTTAAGAAGTCAAACTGAGGTCAACTGTGGTCAAACCAAAGTCAAACTTCATGATTTTTTGCCAACATCAAGTATATGAGGTAAAATTCATCATTTTATCAAGGGTTGTTCATGATTCATCAAGGAGATTTCAGATCATCAAGAATCAGAGGTTTCTAAATTAGGGTTTCCTCAGGAAAAGTCAACTGAACTTTGACCAGCCATAACTTTCACATACTTCATCACCAATTCCCCATCCAAAGCTCATTTTGAAGGAAAGTGAATTCTCTACAACTTTGTGTCTCACAAGCCAATCCCAAAAATGCTTCATTTGGAAGGTATGAGCTAAGACATTATAGGTCCTTTTGAAAGTCAACAAAAAGTCAACAACTTCAAAAGGGCATAACTTGAGAATGGTAAATGATATGGACATGAAACCAGTGGGGTTGGTTAGAGGACTCTTCAAGCTTTCCAAAATGTCCAAGAACACCCTCATAGCATTAAAATTGAAGGATGTGTGCCCTTGCAAAGTTGGGAAATATTTGGTTGGTTTATGAAGAAAATGGAGGTCTAAAACCAATTTCTTCCAAATGGGCTTGCCATGTGATGACCCAATCCACACTATAACTTCATGCAAGACCCAAGTCAACAAAAATCAGATTTTTTATCATTTTATTTTTATTTATTTTGATTTAATTCATTAAAAATCATTTTAAATTAAAATAAAATATAAAAATCAAAGATTAAAAAATGATTGAGCTTCTAGAAAATCATAAATATGTCTTGGATCAAATTGATATGGGAGTTATGATGATTGTCTTAAAATAGCAAGGATATATCAAAAAATATTTGGATTTTAAGACATGATATTTTTCAATCTTATTGATCCAAATTTTCCAAAGGATAGTCCAATCTTTTAACCTAATTTGATTCATTACATATAAGAGAACACATTACAATCACAAGGCACGAATTTTCTGCCTCCCAAGAGTAAGTTTCACAAATAAAAAAAAAACCATTCAAACTCAAATTCGGATTTCCTCATACAAGACATTTGAAGGTATTTGAAGGACATAAGAGTGATCCTTGGACATCACTGAATCATTACCAATCATTATTTGCATCAAAAGCATCATGAATCACTCAAACCGAATCAACATTGGCTTGGATTTTCAAATTTTCGATTCACTTAATTCATGATATATTAACTGTTTTTAATCCTTGATATCTGTTTATTGATGTGTGTGGATTGTTTTTATGTGTTTGGATTGAAGTTTCGTGGCCGAAATCAAAAGAAGCCATTGTTAGGGTTTCGGTTGAGTTTTTAGGGTTTCATGCTAAACCGAAAATAAATAAATTTTAAGAACATAGGGAGATTGTGTGAGCCATGAGGATCATAATACACTGATCAATTGAAAGAAATTGCACTGTTTGATTGATGTTTGAAAATGTGAAGTGTGTGAATAAAAATGTTCATAAGAGTTTGATAATGATCCATGTACGGATGCGTAAAAAACTTGCCCTCACAATACAAGAATTTGTGTGCTAAGAAGGTTCACAAGGTTCACAACATTTACAAGACCTTTCATGAGGTTCATGAAGTCTACAAGTCACTTTATGAGGTTCACAAGGTTCACAAGATTCACAATGCTTACAAGACCTTTCATGAGGTTCATGAAGTCTACAAGTCACTTTATGAGGTTCACAAGGTTCACAAGGTTCACAATACCTCCCATGAGGTTCACAAGACATTTTATGATGGTTCACAAGGTTCACAAAGTTCACAATTGGTCAGAAGAGTTGACAATTCCCTCAGACAATGCACCTCCTAAGCAGTGCATCCAAAACTAGGGTTTTGACTTTAATCAGGCTAAATGAACTTCCAAGACTTCAAGTGAGCTTCATAACATCTTATATGTGTGTAAGAACCCCCATGACAAGTTTCAAGACTTTTCTCAAAGGTTTGCTCACTCAGATGATCAGATAAGTCAAAATCAGTCAAAGCAGTTAAGAAGTCAAACTGAGGTCAACTATGGTCAAACCAAAGTCAAACTTCATGATTTTTTTCCAACATCAAGTATATGAGGTAAAATTCATCATTTTATCAAGGGTTGATCATGATTCATCAAGGAGATTTCAGATCATCAAGAATCAGAGGTTTCTAAATTAGGGTTTCCTCAGGAAAAGTCAACTGAACTTTGACCAGCCATAACTTTCACATACTTCATCACCAATTCTCCATCCAAAGCTCATTTTGAAGGAAAGTGAATTCTCTACAACTTTGTGTCTCACAAGCCAAGCCCAAAAATGCTTCATTTGGAAGGTATGAGCTAAGACATTATAGGTCCTTTTGAAAGTCAACAAAAAGTCAACAACTTCAAAAGGGCATAACTTGAGAATGGTAAATGATATGGACATGAAACCAGTGGGGTTGGTTAGAGGACTCTTCAAGCTTTCCAAAATGTCCAAGAACACCCTCATAGCATTAAAATTGAAGGATGTGTGCCCTTGCAAAGTTGGGAAATATTTGGTTGGTTTATGAAGAAAATGGAGGTCTAAAACCAATTTCTTCCAAATGGGCTTGCCATGTGATGACCCAATCCACACTATAACTTCATGCAAGACCCAAGTCAACAAAAATCAGATTTTTTATCATTTTATTTTTATTTATTTTGATTTAATTCATTAAAAATCATTTTAAATTAAAATAAAATATAAAAATCAAAGATTAAAAAATGATTGAGCTTCTAGAAAATCATAAATATGTCTTGGATCAAATTGATATGGGAGTTATGATGATTGTCTTAAAATAGCAAGGATATATCAAAAAATATTTGGATTTTAAGACATGATATTTTTCAATCTTATTGATCCAAATTTTCCAAAGGATAGTCCAATCTTTTAACCTAATTTGATTCATTACATATAAGAGAACACATTACAATCACAAGGCACGAATTTTCTGCCTCCCAAGAGTAAGTTTCACAAATAAAATAAAAACCATTCAAACTCAAATTCGGATTTCCTCATACAAGACATTTGAAGGTATTTGAAGGACATAAGAGTGATCCTTGGACATCACTGAATCATTACCAATCATTATTTGCATCAAAAGCATCATGAATCACTCAAACCGAATCAACATTGGCTTGGATTTTCAAATTTTCGATTCACTTAATTCATGATATATTAACTGTTTTTAATCCTTGATATATGTTTATTGATGTGTGTGGATTGTTTTTATGTGTTTGGATTGAAGTTTCGTGGCCGAAATCAAAAGAAGCCATTGTTAGGGTTTCGGTTGAGTTTTTAGGGTTTCATGCTAAACCGAAAATAAATAAATTTTAAGAACATAGGGAGATTGTGTGAGCCATGAGGATCATAATACACTGATCAATTGAAAGAAATTGCACTGTTTGATTGATGTTTGAAAATGTGAAGTGTGTGAATAAAAATGTTCATAAGAGTTTGATAATGATCCATGTACGGATGCGTAAAAAACTTGCCCTCACAATACAAGAATTTGTGTGCTAATAAGGTTCACAAGGTTCACAACATTTACAAGACCTTTCATGAGGTTCATGAAGTCTACAAGTCACTTTATGAGGTTCACAAGGTTCACAAGATTCACAATGCTTACAAGACCTTTCATGAGGTTCATGAAGTCTACAAGTCACTTTATGAGGTTCACAAGGTTCACAAGGTTCACAATACCTCCCATGAGGTTCACAAGACATTTTATGATGGTTCACAAGGTTCACAAAGTTCACAATTGGTCAGAAGAGTTGACAATTCCCTCAGACAATGCACCTCCTAAGCAGTGCATCCAAAACTAGGGTTTTGACTTTAATCAGGCTAAATGAACTTCCAAGACTTCAAGTGAGCTTCATAACATCTTATATGTGTGTAAGAACCCCCATGACAAGTTTCAAGACTTTTCTCAAAGGTTTGCTCAGTCAGATGATCAGATAAGTCAAAATCAGTCAAAGCAGTTAAGAAGTCAAACTGAGGTCAACTATGGTCAAACCAAAGTCAAACTTCATGATTTTTTTCCAACATCAAGTATATGAGGTAAAATTCATCATTTTATCAAGGGTTGATCATGATTCATCAAGGAGATTTCAGATCATCAAGAATCAGAGGTTTCTAAATTAGGGTTTCCTCAGGAAAAGTCAACTGAACTTTGACCAGCCATAACTTTCACATACTTCATCACCAATTCTCCATCCAAAGCTCATTTTGAAGGAAAGTGAATTCTCTACAACTTTGTGTCTCACAAGCCAAGCCCAAAAATGCTTCATTTGGAAGGTATGAGCTAAGACATTATAGGTCCTTTTGAAAGTCAACAAAAAGTCAACAACTTCAAAAGGGCATAACTTGAGAATGGTAAATGATATGGACATGAAACCAGTGGGGTTGGTTAGAGGACTCTTCAAGCTTTCCAAAATGTCCAAGAACACCCTCATAGCATTAAAATTGAAGGATGTGTGCCCTTGCAAAGTTGGGAAATATTTGGTTGGTTTATGAAGAAAATGGAGGTCTAAAACCAATTTCTTCCAAATGGGCTTGCCATGTGATGACCCAATCCACACTATAACTTCATGCACGACCCAAGTCAACAAAAATCAGATTTTTTATCATTTTATTTTTATTTATTTTGATTTAATTCATTAAAAATCATTTTAAATTAAAATAAAATATAAAAATCAAAGATTAAAAAATGATTGAGCTTCTAGAAAATCATAAATATGTCTTGGATCAAATTGATATGGGAGTTATGATGATTGTCTTAAAATAGCAAGGATATATCAAAAAATATTTGGATTTTAAGACATGATATTTTTCAATCTTATTGATCCAAATTTTCCAAAGGATAGTCCAATCTTTTAACCTAATTTGATTCATTACATATAAGAGAACACATTACAATCACAAGGCACGAATTTTCTGCCTCCCAAGAGTAAGTTTCACAAATAAAAAAAAAACCATTCAAACTCAAATTCGGATTTCCTCATACAAGACATTTGAAGGTATTTGAAGGACATAAGAGTGATCCTTGGACATCACTGAATCATTACCAATCATTATTTGCATCAAAAGCATCATGAATCACTCAAACCGAATCAACATTGGCTTGGATTTTCAAATTTTCGATTCACTTAATTCATGATATATTAACTGTTTTTAATCCTTGATATCTGTTTATTGATGTGTGTGGATTGTTTTTATGTGTTTGGATTGAAGTTTCGTGGCCGGAATCAAAAGAAGCCATTGTTAGGGTTTCGGTTGAGTTTTTAGGGTTTCATGCTAAACCGAAAATAAATAAATTTTAAGAACATAGGGAGATTGTGTGAGCCATGAGGATCATAATACACTGATCAATTGAAAGAAATTGCACTGTTTGATTGATGTTTGAAAATGTGAAGTGTGTGAATAAAAATGTTCATAAGAGTTTGATAATGATCCATGTACGGATGCGTAAAAAACTTGCCCTCACAATACAAGACTTTGTGTGCTAATAAGGTTCACAAGGTTCACAACATTTACAAGACCTTTCATGAGGTTCATGAAGTCTACAAGTCACTTTATGAGGTTCACAAGGTTCACAAGATTCACAATGCTTACAAGACCTTTCATGAGGTTCATGAAGTCTACAAGTCACTTTATGAGGTTCACAAGGTTCACAAGGTTCACAATACCTCCCATGAGGTTCACAAGACATTTTATGATGGTTCACAAGGTTCACAAAGTTCACAATTGGTCAGAAGAGTTGACAATTCCCTCAGACAATGCACCTCCTAAGCAGTGCATCCAAAACTAGGGTTTTGACTTTAATCAGGCTAAATGAACTTCCAAGACTTCAAGTGAGCTTCATAACATCTTATATGTGTGTAAGAACCCCCATGACAAGTTTCAAGACTTTTCTCAAAGGTTTGCTCACTCAGATGATCAGATAAGTCAAAATCAGTCAAAGCAGTTAAGAAGTCAAACTGAGGTCAACTATGGTCAAACCAAAGTCAAACTTCATGATTTTTTTCCAACATCAAGTATATGAGGTAAAATTCATCATTTTATCAAGGGTTGATCATGATTCATCAAGGAGATTTCAGATCATCAAGAATCAGAGGTTTCTAAATTAGGGTTTCCTCAGGAAAAGTCAACTGAACTTTGACCAGCCATAACTTTCACATACTTCATCACCAATTCTCCATCCAAAGCTCATTTTGAAGGAAAGTGAATTCTCTACAACTTTGTGTCTCACAAGCCAAGCCCAAAAATGCTTCATTTGGAAGGTATGAGCTAAGACATTATAGGTCCTTTTGAAAGTCAACAAAAAGTCAACAACTTCAAAAGGGCATAACTTGAGAATGGTAAATGATATGGACATGAAACCAGTGGGGTTGGTTAGAGGACTCTTCAAGCTTTCCAAAATGTCCAAGAACACCCTCATAGCATTAAAATTGAAGGATGTGTGCCCTTGCAAAGTTGGGAAATATTTGGTTGGTTTATGAAGAAAATGGAGGTCTAAAACCAATTTCTTCCAAATGGGCTTGCCATGTGATGACCCAATCCACACTATAACTTCATGCACGACCCAAGTCAACAAAAATCAGATTTTTTATCATTTTATTTTTATTTATTTTGATTTAATTCATTAAAAATCATTTTAAATTAAAATAAAATATAAAAATCAAAGATTAAAAAATGATTGAGCTTCTAGAAAATCATAAATATGTCTTGGATCAAATTGATATGGGAGTTATGATGATTGTCTTAAAATAGCAAGGATATATCAAAAAATATTTGGATTTTAAGACATGATATTTTTCAATCTTATTGATCCAAATTTTCCTAAGGATAGTCCAATCTTTTAACCTAATTTGATTCATTACATATAAGAGAACACATTACAATCACAAGGCACGAATTTTCTGCCTCCCAAGAGTAAGTTTCACAAATAAAAAAAAAACCATTCAAACTCAAATTCGGATTTCCTCATACAAGACATTTGAAGGTATTTGAAGGACATAAGAGTGATCCTTGGACATCACTGAATCATTACCAATCATTATTTGCATCAAAAGCATCATGAATCACTCAAACCGAATCAACATTGGCTTGGATTTTCAAATTTTCGATTCACTTAATTCATGATATATTAACTGTTTTTAATCCTTGATATCTGTTTATTGATGTGTGTGGATTGTTTTTATGTGTTTGGATTGAAGTTTCGTGGCCGAAATCAAAAGAAGCCATTGTTAGGGTTTCGGTTGAGTTTTTAGGGTTTCATGCTAAACCGAAAATAAATAAATTTTAAGAACATAGGGAGATTGTGTGAGCCATGAGGATCATAATACACTGATCAATTGAAAGAAATTGCACTGTTTGATTGATGTTTGAAAATGTGAAGTGTGTGAATAAAAATGTTCATAAGAGTTTGATAATGATCCATGTACGGATGCGTAAAAAACTTGCCCTCACAATACAAGACTTTGTGTGCTAAGAAGGTTCACAAGGTTCACAACATTTACAAGACCTTTCATGAGGTTCATGAAGTCTACAAGTCACTTTATGAGGTTCACAAGGTTCACAAGATTCACAATGCTTACAAGACCTTTCATGAGGTTCATGAAGTCTACAAGTCACTTTATGAGGTTCACAAGGTTCACAAGGTTCACAATACCTCCCATGAGGTTCACAAGACATTTTATGATGGTTCACAAGGTTCACAAAGTTCACAATTGGTCAGAAGAGTTGACAATTCCCTCAGACAATGCACCTCCTAAGCAGTGCATCCAAAACTAGGGTTTTGACTTTAATCAGGCTAAATGAACTTCCAAGACTTCAAGTGAGCTTCATAACATCTTATATGTGTGTAAGAACCCCCATGACAAGTTTCAAGACTTTTCTCAAAGGTTTGCTCACTCAGATGATCAGATAAGTCAAAATCAGTCAAAGCAGTTAAGAAGTCAAACTGAGGTCAACTATGGTCAAACCAAAGTCAAACTTCATGATTTTTTTCCAACATCAAGTATATGAGGTAAAATTCATCATTTTATCAAGGGTTGATCATGATTCATCAAGGAGATTTCAGATCATCAAGAATCAGAGGTTTCTAAATTAGGGTTTCCTCAGGAAAAGTCAACTGAACTTTGACCAGCCATAACTTTCACATACTTCATCACCAATTCTCCATCCAAAGCTCATTTTGAAGGAAAGTGAATTCTCTACAACTTTGTGTCTCACAAGCCAAGCCCAAAAATGCTTCATTTGGAAGGTATGAGCTAAGACATTATAGGTCCTTTTGAAAGTCAACAAAAAGTCAACAACTTCAAAAGGGCATAACTTGAGAATGGTAAATGATATGGACATGAAACCAGTGGGGTTGGTTAGAGGACTCTTCAAGCTTTCCAAAATGTCCAAGAACACCCTCATAGCATTAAAATTGAAGGATGTGTGCCCTTGCAAAGTTGGGAAATATTTGGTTGGTTTATGAAGAAAATGGAGGTCTAAAACCAATTTCTTCCAAATGGGCTTGCCATGTGATGACCCAATCCACACTATAACTTCATGCACGACCCAAGTCAACAAAAATCAGATTTTTTATCATTTTATTTTTATTTATTTTGATTTAATTCATTAAAAATCATTTTAAATTAAAATAAAATATAAAAATCAAAGATTAAAAAATGATTGAGCTTCTAGAAAATCATAAATATGTCTTGGATCAAATTGATATGGGAGTTATGATGATTGTCTTAAAATAGCAAGGATATATCAAAAAATATTTGGATTTTAAGACATGATATTTTTCAATCTTATTGATCCAAATTTTCCAAAGGATAGTCCAATCTTTTAACCTAATTTGATTCATTACATATAAGAGAACACATTACAATCACAAGGCACGAATTTTCTGCCTCCCAAGAGTAAGTTTCACAAATAAAATAAAAAACCATTCAAACTCAAATTCGGATTTCCTCATACAAGACATTTGAAGGTATTTGAAGGACATAAGAGTGATCCTTGGACATCACTGAATCATTACCAATCATTATTTGCATCAAAAGCATCATGAATCACTCAAACCGAATCAACATTGGCTTGGATTTTCAAATTTTCGATTCACTTAATTCATGATATATTAACTGTTTTTAATCCTTGATATCTGTTTATTGATGTGTGTGGATTGTTTTTATGTGTTTGGATTGAAGTTTCGTGGCCGAAATCAAAAGAAGCCATTGTTAGGGTTTCGGTTGAGTTTTTAGGGTTTCATGCTAAACCGAAAATAAATAAATTTTAAGAACATAGGGAGATTGTGTGAGCCATGAGGATCATAATACACTGATCAATTGAAAGAAATTGCACTGTTTGATTGATGTTTGAAAATGTGAAGTGTGTGAATAAAAATGTTCATAAGAGTTTGATAATGATCCATGTACGGATGCGTAAAAAACTTGCCCTCACAATACAAGACTTTGTGTGCTAAGAAGGTTCACAAGGTTCACAACATTTACAAGACCTTTCATGAGGTTCATGAAGTCTACAAGTCACTTTATGAGGTTCACAAGGTTCACAAGATTCACAATGCTTACAAGACCTTTCATGAGGTTCATGAAGTCTACAAGTCACTTTATGAGGTTCACAAGGTTCACAAGGTTCACAATACCTCCCATGAGGTTCACAAGACATTTTATGATGGTTCACAAGGTTCACAAAGTTCACAATTGGTCAGAAGAGTTGACAATTCCCTCAGACAATGCACCTCCTAAGCAGTGCATCCAAAACCAGGGTTTTGACTTTAATCAGGCTAAATGAACTTCCAAGACTTCAAGTGAGCTTCATAACATCTTATATGTGTGTAAGAACCCCCATGACAAGTTTCAAGACTTTTCTCAAAGGTTTGCTCAGTCAGATGATCAGATAAGTCAAAATCAGTCAAAGCAGTTAAGAAGTCAAACTGAGGTCAACTGTGGTCAAACCAAAGTCAAACTTCATGATTTTTTGCCAACATCAAGTATATGAGGTAAAATTCATCATTTGATCAAGGGTTGATCATGATTCATCAAGGAGATTTCAGATCATCAAGAATCAGAGGTTTCTAAATTAGGGTTTCCTCAGGAAAAGTCAACTGAACTTTGACCAGCCATAACTTTCACATACTTCATCACCAATTCTCCATCCAAAGCTCATTTTGAAGGAAAGTGAATTCTCTACAACTTTGTGTCTCACAAGCCAAGCCCAAAAATGCTTCATTTGGAAGGTATGAGCTAAGACATTATAGGTCCTTTTGAAAGTCAACAAAAAGTCAACAACTTCAAAAGGGCATAACTTGAGAATGATAAATGATATGGACATGAAACCAGTGGGGTTGGTTAGAGGACTCTTCAAGCTTTCCAAAATGTCCAAGAACACCCTCATAGCATTAAAATTGAAGGATGTGTGCCCTTGCAAAGTTGGGAAATATTTGGTTGGTTTATGAAGAAAATGGAGGTCTAAAACCAATTTCTTCCAAATGGGCTTGCCATGTGATGACCCAATCCACACTATAACTTCATGCACGACCCAAGTCAACAAAAATCAGATTTTTTATCATTTTATTTTTATTTATTTTGATTTAATTCATTAAAAATCATTTTAAATTAAAATAAAATATAAAAATCAAAGATTAAAAAATGATTGAGCTTCTAGAAAATCATAAATATGTCTTGGATCAAATTGATATGGGAGTTATGATGATTGTCTTAAAATAGCAAGGATATATCAAAAAATATTTGGATTTTAAGACATGATATTTTTCAATCTTATTGATCCAAATTTTCCAAAGGATAGTCCAATCTTTTAACCTAATTTGATTCATTACATATAAGAGAACACATTACAATCACAAGGCACGAATTTTCTGCCTCCCAAGAGTAAGTTTCACAAATAAAATAAAAAACCATTCAAACTCAAATTCGGATTTCCTCATACAAGACATTTGAAGGTATTTGAAGGACATAAGAGTGATCCTTGGACATCACTGAATCATTACCAATCATTATTTGCATCAAAAGCATCATGAATCACTCAAACCGAATCAACATTGGCTTGGATTTTCAAATTTTCGATTCACTTAATTCATTATATATTAACTGTTTTTAATCCTTGATATATGTTTATTGATGTGTGTGGATTGTTTTTATGTGTTTGGATTGAAGTTTCGTGGCCGGAATCAAAAGAAGCCATTGTTAGGGTTTCGGTTGAGTTTTTAGGGTTTCATGCTAAACCGAAAATAAATAAATTTTAAGAACATAGGGAGATTGTGTGAGCCATGAGGATCATAATACACTGATCAATTGAAAGAAATTGCACTGTTTGATTGATGTTTGAAAATGTGAAGTGTGTGAATAAAAATGTTCATAAGAGTTTGATAATGATCCATGTACGGATGCGTAAAAAACTTGCCCTCACAATACAAGACTTTGTGTGATAAGAAGGTTCACAAGGTTCACAACATTTACAAGACCTTTCATGAGGTTCATGAAGTCTACAAGTCACTTTATGAGGTTCACAAGGTTCACAAGATTCACAATGCTTACAAGACCTTTCATGAGGTTCATGAAGTCTACAAGTCACTTTATGAGGTTCACAAGGTTCACAATACCTCCCATGAGGTTCACAAGACATTTTATGATGGTTCACAAGGTTCACAAAGTTCACAATTGGTCAGAAGAGTTGACAATTCCCTCAGACAATGCACCTCCTAAGCAGTGCATCCAAAACTAGGGTTTTGACTTTAATCAGGCTAAATGAACTTCCAAGACTTCAAGTGAGCTTCATAACATCTTATATGTGTGTAAGAACCCCCATGACAAGTTTCAAGACTTTTCTCAAAGGTTTGCTCAGTCAGATGATCAGATAAGTCAAAATCAGTCAAAGCAGTTACGAAGTCAAACTGAGGTCAACTATGGTCAAACCAAAGTCAAACTTCATGATTTTTTTCCAACATCAAGTATATGAGGTAAAATTCATCATTTTATCAAGGGTTGATCATGATTCATCAAGGAGATTTCAGATCATCAAGAATCAGAGGTTTCTAAATTAGGGTTTCCTCAGGAAAAGTCAACTGAACTTTGACCAGCCATAACTTTCACATACTTCATCACCAATTCTCCATCCAAAGCTCATTTTTAAGGAAAGTGAATTCTCTACAACTTTGTGTCTCACAAGCCAAGCCCAAAAATGCTTCATTTGGAAGGTATGAGCTAAGACATTATAGGTCCTTTTGAAAGAAAACAAAAAGTCAACAACTTCAAAAGGGCATAACTTGAGAATGGTAAATGATATGGACATGAAACCAGTGGGGTTGGTTAGAGGACTCTTCAAGCTTTCCAAAATGTCCAAGAACACCCTCATAGCATTAAAATTGAAGGATGTGTGCCCTTGCAAAGTTGGGAAATATTTGGTTGGTTTATGAAGAAAATGGAGGTCTAAAACCAATTTCTTCCAAATGGGCTTGCCATGTGATGACCCAATCCACACTATAACTTCATGCACGACCCAAGTCAACAAAAATCAGATTTTTTATCATTTTATTTTTATTTATTTTGATTTAATTCATTAAAAATCATTTTAAATTAAAATAAAATATAAAAATCAAAGATTAAAAAATGATTGAGCTTCTAGAAAATCATAAATATGTCTTGGATCAAATTGATATGGGAGTTATGATGATTGTCTTAAAATAGCAAGGATATATCAAAAAATATTTGGATTTTAAGACATGATATTTTTCAATCTTATTGATCCAAATTTTCCAAAGGATAGTCCAATCTTTTAACCTAATTTGATTCATTACATATAAGAGAACACATTACAATCACAAGGCACGAATTTTCTGCCTCCCAAGAGTAAGTTTCACAAATAAAAAAAAAAACATTCAAACTCAAATTCGGATTTCCTCATACAAGACATTTGAAGGTATTTGAAGGACATAAGAGTGATCCTTGGACATCACTGGATCATTACCAATCATTATTTGCATCAAAAGCATCATGAATCACTCAAACCGAATCAACATTGGCTTGGATTTTCAAATTTTCGATTCACTTAATTCATGATATATTAACTGTTTTTAATCCTTGATATCTGTTTATTGATGTGTGTGGATTGTTTTTATGTGTTTGGATTGAAGTTTCGTGGCCGGAATCAAAAGAAGCCATTGTTAGGGTTTCGGTTGAGTTTTTAGGGTTTCATGCTAAACCGAAAATAAATAAATTTTAAGAACATAGGGAGATTGTGTGAGCCATGAGGATCATAATACACTGATCAATTGAAAGAAATTGCACTGTTTGATTGATGTTTGAAAATGTGAAGTGTGTGAATAAAAATGTTCATAAGAGTTTGATAATGATCCATGTACGGATGCGTAAAAAACTTGCCCTCACAATACAAGACTTTGTGTGCTAAGAAGGTTCACAAGGTTCACAACATTTACAAGACCTTTCATGAGGTTCATGAAGTCTACAAGTCACTTTATGAGGTTCACAAGGTTCACAAGATTCACAATGCTTACAAGACCTTTCATGAGGTTCATGAAGTCTACAAGTCACTTTATGAGGTTCACAAGGTTCACAAGGTTCACAATACCTCCCATGAGGTTCACAAGACATTTTATGATGGTTCACAAGGTTCACAAAGTTCACAATTGGTCAGAAGAGTTGACAATTCCCTCAGACAATGCACCTCCTAAGTAGTGCATCCAAAACCAGGGTTTTGACTTTAATCAGGCTAAATGAACTTCCAAGACTTCAAGTGAGCTTCATAACATCTTATATGTGTGTAAGAACCCCCATGACAAGTTTCAAGACTTTTCTCAAAGGTTTGCTCAGTCAGATGATCAGATAAGTCAAAATCAGTCAAAGCAGTTAAGAAGTCAAACTGAGGTCAACTGTGGTCAAACCAAAGTCAAACTTCATGATTTTTTGCCAACATCAAGTATATGAGGTAAAATTCATCATTTGATCAAGGGTTGATCATGATTCATCAAGGAGATTTCAGATCATCAAGAATCAGAGGTTTCTAAATTAGGGTTTCCTCAGGAAAAGTCAACTGAACTTTGACCAGCCATAACTTTCACATACTTCATCACCAATTCTCCATCCAAAGCTCATTTTGAAGGAAAGTGAATTCTCTACAACTTTGTGTCTCACAAGCCAAGCCCAAAAATGCTTCATTTGGAAGGTATGAGCTAAGACATTATAGGTCCTTTTGAAAGTCAACAAAAAGTCAACAACTTCAAAAGGGCATAACTTGAGAATGGTAAATGATATGGACATGAAACCAGTGGGGTTGGTTAGAGGACTCTTCAAGCTTTCCAAAATGTCCAAGAACACCCTCATAGCATTAAAATTGAAGGATGTGTGCCCTTGCAAAGTTGGGAAATATTTGGTTGGTTTATGAAGAAAATGGAGGTCTAAAACCAATTTCTTCCAAATGGGCTTGCCATGTGATGACCCAATCCACACTATAACTTCATGCACGACCCAAGTCAACAAAAATCAGATTTTTTATCATTTTATTTTTATTTATTTTGATTTAATTCATTAAAAATCATTTTAAATTAAAATAAAATATAAAAATCAAAGATTAAAAAATGATTGAGCTTCTAGAAAATCATAAATATGTCTTGGATCAAATTGATATGGGAGTTATGATGATTGTCTTAAAATAGCAAGGATATATCAAAAAATATTTGGATTTTAAGACATGATATTTTTCAATCTTATTGATCCAAATTTTCCAAAGGATAGTCCAATCTTTTAACCTAATTTGATTCATTACATATAAGAGAACACATTACAATCACAAGGCACGAATTTTCTGCCTCCCAAGAGTAAGTTTCACAAATAAAAAAAAAACCATTCAAACTCAAATTCGGATTTCCTCATACAAGACATTTGAAGGTATTTGAAGGACATAAGAGTGATCCTTGGACATCACTGAATCATTACCAATCATTATTTGCATCAAAAGCATCATGAATCACTCAAACCGAATCAACATTGGCTTGGATTTTCAAATTTTCGATTCACTTAATTCATGATATATTAACTGTTTTTAATCCTTGATATCTGTTTATTGATGTGTGTGGATTGTTTTTATGTGTTTGGATTGAAGTTTCGTGGCCGGAATCAAAAGAAGCCATTGTTAGGGTTTCGGTTGAGTTTTTAGGGTTTCATGCTAAACCGAAAATAAATAAATTTAAAGAACATAGGGAGATTGTGTGAGCCATGAGGATCATAATACACTGATCAATTGAAAGAAATTGCACTGTTTGATTGATGTTTGAAAATGTGAAGTGTTTGAATAAAAATGTTCATAAGAGTTTGATAATGATCCATGTACGGATGCGTAAAAAACTTGCCCTCACAATACAAGACTTTGTGTGCTAAGAAGTTTCACAAGGTTCACAACATTTACAAGAACTTTCATGAGGTTCATGAAGTCTACAAGTCACTTTATGAGGTTCACAAGGTTCACAAGATTCACAATGCTTACAAGACCTTTCATGAGGTTCATGAAGTCTACAAGTCACTTTATGAGGTTCACAAGGTTCACAAGGTTCACAATACCTCCCATGAGGTTCACAAGACATTTTATGATGGTTCACAAGGTTCACAAAGTTCACAATTGGTCAGAAGAGTTGACAATTCCCTCAGACAATGCACCTCCTAAGTAGTGCATCCAAAACCAGGGTTTTGACTTTAATCAGGCTAAATGAACTTCCAAGACTTCAAGTGAGCTTCATAACATCTTATATGTGTGTAAGAACCCCCATGACAAGTTTCAAGACTTTTCTCAAAGGTTTGCTCAGTCAGATGATCAGATAAGTCAAAATCAGTCAAAGCAGTTAAGAAGTCAAACTGAGGTCAACTGTGGTCAAACCAAAGTCAAACTTCATGATTTTTTGCCAACATCAAGTATATGAGGTAAAATTCATCATTTGATCAAGGGTTGATCTGAAGGAAAATTGCGATCTAAACGCAGCGGAAAAACAAAATTTCCTTTAGTGATCCTTACGAATGAGCATGGTCAGTGATAGAATCGTTACCTCTTTGTGGCGATTCAGATCTTTGATGCAGCGATCACAAGCGTTGATGAAGTGCAACGCCTCTACTCAGTCCACACGAACAGCTTCCGGTCACAGTGCTAGCTGCTTACGAACGGAATTATTTGAGTGAGAATCAAAAACGAAATTGCATCAAGTAAAAGCTTCATCACAAGGGTTCCTTTTATAGACTCTCTTGTGGGCTGCGGGCTAAAAGCCCAATTCACATGATCCATAATAATATTATATATTATTATAATAACTATTATTATAATAAATATATTTATTTTATTATTATTTTATAACCATTATAAAATAACAATAATTATTATTATATTATCCGAATTTCTATTTTTTCACTTAAGTGCACCGTACCTTACGGTGTTCCTTTGATTTCTCTATCTCTCATCAAACTGTCCTTATGTGTGTGACCCTGTAGGATTTCGTAACGTTGGTAATTATATTAAATTATATATTTAACATAATAAACAGTGAGCGGTATCTAGCAACACATCACTGCTACCCAAGTCACGAAAATGTCATGTGATCTGACAAAACCTTTTTCGTGATAATATATGTTTGTACAATTACCCTTTTGCCCCTATGTCTATATTGAACACAAGGCATACACTGTGTCATCCTTGTCCAGTTCAATATTGGGCCCTTAGACATTTCTCCTGTTATGCAGGATTGGCAAATTCCATCTAGGACACTCATGTCCCTCAGCATGCTTCGTGGAGTGCCCATCAACTGTCTTTATGATCATCCAGTTACGGATAATGTTTGATCAGCAATAAAGCACCCGACTCTACATCTAGGGTCCATAGTGGTTTCAGGTCGAAGGGTGGTAATACACCATTATCACCATGAGAATAACTTATGACACTTTGCATAACATACTATGTAGTATTCTCATAGCGGGTCAATCCGGTATAAATATTACTCCTAATATTTATACCTATGTCAAAACTTGATAACTCTTTATCCATGATCCATGAGATGTGATCATCAGTCTATCTTCATAATAGTCTCAATGCTTTAATGTTATCCCACTTTGCAATAAAGCTTGACTACAGATATTTTAAGAATAATGTCTTTATGTTTAATGGGATCTCATGATTAAGTCACACTTAACATTTCATTAAACAGACTAACTATTCTAGGGACTTTATTATTCTGAAAGACAAACATAATAAAGAAATGCCTTTTATTATTAAACGAATAATCCGATACAAGTACCAAAAAGTATTGGCCTCTAGGGCTTACACCAACAATCTCCCACTAGCACTAGAGCCAATTAGGCATACCCTTAATACCCATAGATCTAGTATGACCATCATGCTTCTGTTGCGCAAGAGGCTTTGTTAATGGGTCAGCGATATTGTCAAGTGTAGGTACTCTGCATATCTTCACATCTCCCCGATCGATTATCTCTCGAATGAGGTGATAACGCCTAAGTATGTGTTTGGATCGTTGGTGAGATCTAGGCTCCTTAGCTTGTGCGATAGCACCATTGTTATCACAATATAAACCAATGGGATCCACAATGCTTGGGACTATGCCAAGTTCACTAATGAACTTCTTGATCCAAACAGCTTCCTTTGCTGCATTTGAGGCAGCAATATACTCGGCCTCAGTTGTAGAATCAGCAACTGTTTCCTGCTTTGAACTTTTCCAGCTCACAGCGCCACCATTGAGACAGAACACATAACCAGATTGTGATCTAAAATCATCCTTATCTGTCTGGAAGCTAGCATCAGTGTAACCAATTACATCAAGCTCTTCCTGACCTCCATATATCAAGAATGAATCCTTAGTCCTTCTCAAGTACTTAAGGATATTCTTGACAGCTACCCAGTGAGCATCACCGGGATCAGATTGGTACCTACTCGTTGCACTTAATGCATACGAGACATCTGGTCGAGTACATAACATGGCATACATGATAGATCCTATTGCAGATGCATATGGAATCTTATTCATGCGATCCCTTTCTTCCTTAGTTGAAGGGGATTGTGTTTTTGATAAACACAGACCATGTTGCATAGGTATGAATCCTTTCTTGGAATCATGCATATTAAAGCGTCTCAACACTTTATCTATGTATGTACTCTGACTTAGGCCAAGCAGTTTTTGTGATCTATCTCTATAGATCCTAATTCCTAATATATAGGCTGCTTCACCTAGGTCTTTCATAGAAAAACAATTCCCTAACCAAGTCTTCACTTGTTGCAAGGTAGGGACATCGTTTCCAATGAGTAATATGTCATCTACATATAATACCAGAAACACGATCATGCTCCCACTAACCTTCTTGTAGACACAAGGTTCATCTTCATTTTTGATGAATCCATATTGTTTTACGGTTTCATCAAAACGAAGATTCCAGCTTCTGGAAGCTTGCTTCAATCCATAGATTGATCGCTGTAACTTGCATATCTTTTGGGCATCTTGTGGTATGTCAAATCCTTCAGGTTGTGTCATGTACACATCCTCAAGAAGATTCCCATTAAGGAAAGCAGTTTTGACATCCATCTGCCATATTTCATAATCATGATATGCAGCGATGGCAAGTAAAATCCGAACAGATTTAAGCATTGCAACTGGTGAAAAGGTTTCATCATAGTCAACCCCATGAATTTGTTTATAGCCTTTTGCAACCAGTCTTGCTTTATAGGTATGTACCTTACCATCCATGTCAGTCTTTTTCTTGAAGACCCACTTGCATCCTATAGGGTTAACTCCTATAGGAGGTTCTACCAAGGTCCAAACCTGGTTTGTGTACATGGAATCCATTTCAGATTTCATGGCTTCTAGCCACTTATCAGACTCAGGACCAGTTATGGCCTCTTTGTAGGTCACAGGCTCATCTTGATCCATGAGTAATACATCACCCTGATCACTTATGAGATATCCATATCTCTCAGGTTGGTGACGTGTCCTGCTTGACCTACGCTGGTCTTGTTCTACTTGAGCAGGTTGCTCTTCCACAACTACTTGTGTTTCCTGCTCTAGTTCCTCCATAGGTGTTTCAATGTTTTGTGATTCTTGAATTTCTTCAAGCTCTATTTTCCTCCCACTGTTTCCTTTGGAAATAAAATCCCTTTCAAGAAAGACTCCAGTTCGAGCGACAAACACTTTGCCCTCAGAAGGATTGTAGAAGTAATATCCTCTTGTTTCTTTAGGATACCCCACAAATAAGCATTTGTCAGATTTGGGCTCAAGCTTGGTTGAAATTTGTCGTTTGACGTAAACTTCGCAACCCCAAATCTTCATGTAAGACATATGTGGTTTCTTACCACTCCATATCTCATATGGTGTCTTATCAACCTTTTTGGATGGAACACGGTTAAGTGTGTAAGCTGCTGTTAATAATGCATGTCCCCAAAAGGAGTTTGGAAGATCGGCGTGACTCATCATGGATCGGACCATGTCTAACAAGGTTCGATTTCTTCTCTCAGATACACCATTCCATTGTGGTGTTCCAGGAGGAGTAAGTTGGGATAGAATCCCATACTCTTTTAGATGGTCATCAAATTCTAGGCTTAAATATTCACCGCCTCGATCTGATCGAAGAACTTTAATATTCTTCCCTAGTTGGTTTTGTACTTCATTCTTGAATTCCTTGAACTTTTCAAAGGACTCAGATTTGTGTTTCATTAAATACACATATCCGTATCTACTGAAGTCATCAGTGAAAGTGATGAAGTACTGAAAACCTCCTCTGGCTGGTATGTTCAGTGGTCCACATACATCAGTATGTATGAGTGCCAAAAGATCATTAGCCCTTTCACCTTTTCCTGTGAATGGGGACTTTGTCATCTTTCCAATTAAACAAGATCTGCATGTCTCATATGATTCATAATCAAAAGAGTCCAAGAGTCCATCTTTATGGAGTTTGGAAATGCGTTTCTCATTTATGTGGCCTAATCGACAGTGCCAAAGGTAAGTTGGATTCAACTCATTAGGTTTCAACCTTTTAGTATTAATGTTATAAATTGGCATTTCAAGATCAAGGACATATAGTCCATTATTCATTTTTGCAGTAGCATAGAATATATCATTCAAATAAATGGAGCAACAATTGTTCTTTATTATGAATGAAAAACCAAACTTGTCCAAACAAGAAACGGAAATAATATTCCTGCTAATTGCAGGTACATAATAACAGTTCTCTAACTGAATTATTAAACCACTAGGTAAAGTTAAAACATAAGTTCCTACAGCTAAAGCAGCAACCTTTGCTCCATTGCCAACTCGTAGGTCAACTTCACCTTTTGCCAAATCTCTACTCCTTTTTAGCCCCTGCACATTAGTACAAATGTGAGAACCGCATCCAGTATCTAATACCCATGATGCAGAAGTAGATAAATTAATTTCAATAACAAAAATACCTGAATTTGAAGTCTCTACTCCATTTTTCTTATCTTCCAGGTACTTTGGGCAATTTCTCTTCCAATGTCCGGTCTTACCGCAATGGAAGCAAGTGCCCTCCTTTGCTATTCCTCCACTAGGCTTCAAAACAGGAGGAGTGGGTTTGGGTTTGGCAACTTCCTTGCCTTTCCCTCTACCACCCTGTTTGATGGGCCTCTTGTTCTGTTTCTTTCCATTACTGACCATCAGAATGGATTTCCCTTTTGTCTTCATATTCTGCTCAGCAGTTCTCAACATGCCTAGCAGTTCTGGAAGACTTTTGTCCAAGTCATTCATATTGAAATTCAGGACAAACTGACTGAAGCTCTCTGGCAACGATTGCAAGATCAGATCAATCGCAAGTTCTTTTCCAAGGGGAAACCCTAATCTGTCAAGGTTCTCCACATACCCAATGATCTTGAGTACATGGGGACTTACAGGGGCTCCCTCAGCTAACTTGCTGTTAAAAAGGGACTTTGAAACCTGAAACCTCTCATTTCTTGCTTGCTCTTGATAAAGCATTTTCAGATGTCCGATCATATCGAACGCAGACATGTTCTCGTGTTGCTTTTGCAACTCAGAGTTCATGGTAGCAAGCATGAGGCAAGCAGTTTCATTGGCATCATCGAAATGCTTCTTATAAGCATCTCTTTCTGCCTTTGGTGCAGAACTAGGAGGTTCCTCCTCAGGAACTGGTGTCTCCAAGACATACAGCTTCTTATCGTGCTTGAGGACAATCCTCAGATTACGGTGCCAATCCAGGAAATTTGTCCCAGACAATTTTTCCTTATCTAGGATGGATCGCAAAATATTGTTCGATGTGTTTGTTGTCATGGTAATCTACAAGAGAAATATGAAAATATAAGTATCATTAAAACAACATATTTAATTAGGCCTTTAATCAAATATGCTCCCACTATTTTATTCAAAACAAATGACCCTCATCATTTGATTCGGAAAATCCCGTTGGAAGACTTTCTAGTGGGTCGAGATCCATGTTTCACTTTGTTTTAAGTCAGCGTTAGGCTGATTACACAAAACTAAGTTATTTAGGTAGGAACTCCTTCCAATTGTATCTCATACAACTCTCGAATATTTTCAATTGGGTGAATAACTCCTTATTCTGATCCATCACATGAATCATTCCCAATTCTTGCTTCTAAACATGTATAATCTTATTATAATTTGTTTAGTTAAGTTTGACCCATTGTTTTAGCAATTGGATATTACAATTATCCCATCACACCTTATTAATATAGAACATGCACCTCGCGTAGGCGAAACCTACAATGCTCGATACTAGTCTTGATGAGTGCTAAAAATTGGAAAGCATAAACTTAATATTTAATTTTGAGGGATTTTGTTATTAGTTTGATCTCACCGGATTAACATGCAAAACGTCTCTCACATGCATCAACATACAATTACATGCATCAACATACATATAAAAAGATACAATTATGGCCCCTAACGCAATTGTTCTCTCAAGCCAATGAGAGAACCTAAGCTAACCTAATAACGATCTAAGCTTCTCCAAGCATGATCTCCAAGGTTATCCTCCTTTAATATTGAATACTTCCTTTTTCTTCATAACATAATATTACATTACATATAAGAAAACTCGTTTTACATATGAGGGAGTGAGATGAGAAAAGAAGTTACATAAAGAGATTGAGAGAGAGGCACGACACGCAGGCCGTATTTAAAAATCCCAAAACAATAATAAAGGATAAACTAAGGCCATAACTGATCACCACAAATAAATAATAATAAACACACTTTTATTATTAGTTTAAAATTCCGATAATTAAATAAACTAAATTAAATTTCGGCTGATTGATCACACTTTGCAGACTTAGCCGGGGTTTCCGCTGCCCGGTCAGCGGACTTTATGAACACTTCATTGTATTTCACGTCGTTTCCTGCACAACTTTTGTGCATTTACAACCCCAACCGGAAAAGTCTGCGGCAATACAACACTTGTACTGCCATTAATCCTAATGCAACAATTTCATGCCGTCAAACACAACTCGATTGATAACTCAATATGATAGATCAACATGTCATTGCTTCACCATACTAACGTCGGATTCCGAAGCGAATGAAAATGATGATCTTTCAAAAGAATTACAATCCTTATGTGATTGAATGGATGAAATCAAAACAGTATATCCCATATACCATCTTTGCATCAGAATTTCTTATATCTTATATAAAAGTGATCGATCTAATTGTGTAACCTATGGATGATCAATGTATCGCACAACTTCACCATACTAATGTCGGTTTCTGAAGCATAATCAACATCAATCATCCAAATCGTACACAACAGATGCCAAATTTAATTAATCGTTTATTGTTAAATTCATTCTGTGTTTTAATCGAATCAAATACAGAAAAGACGGAAATTTAACAGCTATCAGATCCATGGTTTCGTAAGTGGCTCTGATACCACTGAAGGAAAATTGCGATCTAAACGCAGCGGAAAAACAAAATTTCCTTTAGTGATCCTTACGAATGAGCATGGTCAGTGATAGAATCGTTACCTCTTTGTGGCGATTCAGATCTTTGATGCAGCGATCACAAGCGTTGATGAAGTGCAACGCCTCTACTCAGTCCACACGAACAGCTTCCGGTCACAGTGCTAGCTGCTTACGAACGGAATTATTTGAGTGAGAATCAAAAACGAAATTGCATCAAGTAAAAGCTTCATCACAAGGGTTCCTTTTATAGACTCTCTTGTGGGCTGCGGGCTAAAAGCCCAATTCACATGATCCATAATAATATTATATATTATTATAATAACTATTATTATAATAAATATATTTATTTTATTATTATTTTATAACCATTATAAAATAACAATAATTATTATTATATTATCCGAATTTCTATTTTTTCACTTAAGTGCACCGTACCTTACGGTGTTCCTTTGATTTCTCTATCTCTCATCAAACTGTCCTTATGTGTGTGACCCTGTAGGATTTCGTAACGTTGGTAATTATATTAAATTATATATTTAACATAATAAACAGTGAGCGGTATCTAGCAACACATCACTGCTACCCAAGTCACGAAAATGTCATGTGATCTGACAAAACCTTTTTCGTGATAATATATGTTTGTACAATTACCCTTTTGCCCCTATGTCTATATTGAACACAAGGCATACACTGTGTCATCCTTGTCCAGTTCAATATTGGGCCCTTAGACATTTCTCCTGTTATGCAGGATTGGCAAATTCCATCTAGGACACTCATGTCCCTCAGCATGCTTCGTGGAGTGCCCATCAACTGTCTTTATGATCATCCAGTTACGGATAATGTTTGATCAGCAATAAAGCACCCGACTCTACATCTAGGGTCCATAGTGGTTTCAGGTCGAAGGGTGGTAATACACCATTATCACCATGAGAATAACTTATGACACTTTGCATAACATACTATGTAGTATTCTCATAGCGGGTCAATCCGGTATAAATATTACTCCTAATATTTATACCTATGTCAAAACTTGATAACTCTTTATCCATGATCCATGAGATGTGATCATCAGTCTATCTTCATAATAGTCTCAATGCTTTAATGTTATCCCACTTTGCAATAAAGCTTGACTACAGATATTTTAAGAATAATGTCTTTATGTTTAATGGGATCTCATGATTAAGTCACACTTAACATTTCATTAAACAGACTAACTATTCTAGGGACTTTATTATTCTGAAAGACAAACATAATAAAGAAATGCCTTTTATTATTAAACGAATAATCCGATACAAGTACCAAAAAGTATTGGCCTCTAGGGCTTACACCAACATGATCATGATTCATCAAGGAGATTTCAGATCATCAAGAATCAGAGGTTTCTAAATTAGGGTTTCCTCAGGAAAAGTCAACTGAACTTTGACCAGCCATAACTTTCACATAATTCATCACCAATTCTCCATCCAAAGCTCATTTTGAAGGAAAGTGAATTCTCTACAACTTTGTATCTCACAAGCCAAGCCCAAAAATGCTTCATTTGGAAGGTATGAGCTAAGACATTATAGGTCCTTTTGAAAGTCAACAAAAAGTCAACAACTTCAAAAGGGCATAACTTGAGAATGGTAAATGATATGGACATGAAACCAGTGGGGTTGGTTATAGGACTCTTCAAGCTTTCCAAAATGTCCAAGAACACCCTCATAGCATTAAAATTGAAGGATGTGTGCCCTTGCAAAGTTGGGAAATATTTGGTTGGTTTATGAAGAAAATGGAGGTCTAAAACCAATTTCTTCCAAATGGGCTTGCCATGTGATGACCCAATCCACACTATAACTTCACGCACGACCCAAGTCAACAAAAATCAGATTTTTTATCATTTTATTTTTATTTATTTTGATTTAATTCATTAAAAATCATTTTAAATTAAAATAAAATATAAAAATCAAAGATTAAAAAATGATTGAGCTTCTAGAAAATCATAAATATGTCTTGGATCAAATTGATATGGGAGTTATGATGATTGTCTTAAAATAGAAAGGATATATCAAAAAATATTTGGATTTTAAGACATGATATTTTTCAATCTTATTGATCCAAATTTTCCAAAGGATAGTCCAATCTTTTAACCTAATTTGATTCATTACATATAAGAGAACACATTACAATCACAAGGCACGAATTTTCTGCCTCCCAAGAGTAAGTTTCACAAATAAAAAAAAAACCATTCAAACTCAAATTCGGATTTCCTCATACAAGACATTTGAAGGTATTTGAAGGACATAAGAGTGATCCTTGGACATCACTGAATCATTACCAATCATTATTTGCATCAAAAGCATCATGAATCACTCAAACCGAATCAACATTGGCTTGGATTTTCAAATTTTCGATTCACTTAATTCATGATATATTAACTGTTTTTAATCCTTGATATCTGTTTATTGATGTGTGTGGATTGTTTTTATGTGTTTGGATTGAAGTTTCGTGGCCGGAATCAAAAGAAGCCATTGTTAGGGTTTCGGTTGAGTTTTTAGGGTTTCATGCTAAACCGAAAATAAATAAATTTTAAGAACATAGGGAGATTGTGTGAGCCATGAGGATCATAATACACTGATCAATTGAAAGAAATTGCACTGTTTGATTGATGTTTGAAAATGTGAAGTGTGTGAATAAAAATGTTCATAAGAGTTTGATAATGATCCATGTACGGATGCGTAAAAAACTTGCCCTCACAATACAAGACTTTGTGTGCTAAGAAGGTTCACAAGGTTCACAACATTTACAAGACCTTTCATGAGGTTCATGAAGTCTACAAGTCACTTTATGAGGTTCACAAGGTTCACAAGATTCACAATGCTTACAAGACCTTTCATGAGGTTCATGAAGTCTACAAGTCACTTTATGAGGTTCACAAGGTTCACAAGGTTCACAATACCTCCCATGAGGTTCACAAGACATTTTATGATGGTTCACAAGGTTCACAAAGTTCACAATTGGTCAGAAGAGTTGACAATTCCCTCAGACAATGCACCTCCTAAGTAGTGCATCCAAAACCAGGGTTTTGACTTTAATCAGGCTAAATGAACTTCCAAGACTTCAAGTGAGCTTCATAACATCTTATATGTGTGTAAGAACCCCCATGACAAGTTTCAAGACTTTTCTCAAAGGTTTGCTCAGTCAGATGATCAGATAAGTCAAAATCAGTCAAAGCAGTTAAGAAGTCAAACTGAGGTCAACTGTGGTCAAACCAAAGTCAAACTTCATGATTTTTTGCCAACATCAAGTATATGAGGTAAAATTCATCATTTGATCAAGGGTTGATCATGATTCATCAAGGAGATTTCAGATCATCAAGAATCAGAGGTTTCTAAATTAGGGTTTCCTCAGGAAAAGTCAACTGAACTTTGACCAGCCATAACTTTCACATACTTCATCACCAATTCTCCATCCAAAGCTCATTTTGAAGGAAAGTGAATTCTCTACAACTTTGTGTCTCACAAGCCAAGCCCAAAAATGCTTCATTTGGAAGGTATGAGCTAAGACATTATAGGTCCTTTTGAAAGTCAACAAAAAGTCAACAACTTCAAAAGGGCATAACTTGAGAATGGTAAATGATATGGACATGAAACCAGTGGGGTTGGTTAGAGGACTCTTCAAGCTTTCCAAAATGTCCAAGAACACCCTCATAGAATTAAAATTGAAGGATGTGTGCCCTTGCAAAGTTGGGAAATATTTGGTTGGTTTATGAAGAAAATGGAGGTCTAAAACCAATTTCTTCCAAATGGGCTTGCCATGTGATGACCCAATCCACACTATAACTTCATGCACGACCCAAGTCAACAAAAATCAGATTTTTTATCATTTTATTTTTATTTATTTTGATTTAATTCATTAAAAATCATTTTAAATTAAAATAAAATATAAAAATCAAAGATTAAAAAATGATTGAGCTTCTAGAAAATCATAAATATGTCTTGGATCAAATTGATATGGGAGTTATGATGATTGTCTTAAAATAGAAAGGATATATAAAAAAATATTTGGATTTTAAGACATGATATTTTTCAATCTTATTGATCCAAATTTTCCAAAGGATAGTCCAATCTTTTAACCTAATTTGATTCATTACATATAAGAGAACACATTACAATCACAAGGCACGAATTTTCTGCCTCCCAAGAGTAAGTTTCACAAATAAAAAAAAAACCATTCAAACTCAAATTCGGATTTCCTCATACAAGACATTTGAAGGTATTTGAAGGACATAAGAGTGATCCTTGGACATCACTGAATCATTACCAATCATTATTTGCATCAAAAGCATCATGAATCACTCAAACCGAATCAACATTGGCTTGGATTTTCAAATTTTCGATTCACTTAATTCATGATATATTAACTGTTTTTAATCCTTGATATCTGTTTATTGATGTGTGTGGATTGTTTTTATGTGTTTGGATTGAAGTTTCGTGGCCGGAATCAAAAGAAGCCATTGTTAGGGTTTCGGTTGAGTTTTTAGGGTTTCATGCTAAACCGAAAATAAATAAATTTTAAGAACATAGGGAGATTGTGTGAGCCATGAGGATCATAATACACTGATCAATTGAAAGAAATTGCACTGTTTGATTGATGTTTGAAAATGTGAAGTGTGTGAATAAAAATGTTCATAAGAGTTTGATAATGATCCATGTACGGATGCGTAAAAAACTTGCCCTCACAATAAAAGACTTTGTGTGCTAAGAAGGTTCACAAGGTTCACAACATTTACAAGACCTTTCATGAGGTTCATGAAGTCTACAAGTCACTTTATGAGGTTCACAAGGTTCACAAGATTCACAATGCTTACAAGACCTTTCATGAGGTTCATGAAGTCTACAAGTCACTTTATGAGGTTCACAAGGTTCACAAGGTTCACAATACCTCCCATGAGGTTCACAAGACATTTTATGATGGTTCACAAGGTTCACAAAGTTCACAATTGGTCAGAAGAGTTGACAATTCCCTCAGACAATGCACCTCCTAAGCAGTGCATCCAAAACCAGGGTTTTGACTTTAATCAGGCTAAATGAACTTCCAAGACTTCAAGTGAGCTTCATAACATCTTATATGTGTGTAAGAACCCCCATGACAAGTTTCAAGACTTTTCTCAAAGGTTTGCTCAGTCAGATGATCAGATAAGTCAAAATCAGTCAAAGCAGTTAAGAAGTCAAACTGAGGACAACTGTGGTCAAACCAAAGTCAAACTTCATGATTTTTTGCCAACATCAAGTATATGAGGTAAAATTCATCATTTGATCAAGGGTTGATCATGATTCATCAAGGAGATTTCAGATCATCAAGAATCAGAGGTTTCTAAATTAGGGTTTCCTCAGGAAAAGTCAACTGAACTTTGACCAGCCATAACTTTCACATACTTCATCACCAATTCTCCATCCAAAGCTCATTTTGAAGGAAAGTGAATTCTCTACAACTTTGTGTCTCACAAGCCAAGCCCAAAAATGCTTCATTTGGAAGGTATGAGCTAAGACATTATAGGTCCTTTTGAAAGTCAACAAAAAGCCAACAACTTCAAAAGGGCATAACTTGAGAATGGTAAATGATATGGACATGAAACCAGTGGGGTTGGTTAGAGGACTCTTCAAGCTTTCCAAAATGTCCAAGAACACCCTCATAGAATTAAAATTGAAGGATGTGTGCCCTTGCAAAGTTGGGAAATATTTGGTTGGTTTATGAAGAAAATGGAGGTCTAAAACCAATTTCTTCCAAATGGGCTTGCCATGTGATGACCCAATCCACACTATAACTTCATGCACGACCCAAGTCAACAAAAATCAGATTTTTTATCATTTTATTTTTATTTATTTTGATTTAATTTATTAAAAATCATTTTAAATTAAAATAAAATATAAAAATCAAAGATTAAAAAATGATTGAGCTTCTAGAAAATCATAAATATGTCTTGGATCAAATTGATATGGGAGTTATGATGATTGTCTTAAAATAGCAAGGATATATCAAAAAATATTTGGATTTTAAGACATGATATTTTTCAATCTTACTGATCCAAATTTTCCAAAGGATAGTCCAATCTTTTAACCTAATTTGATTCATTACATATAAGAGAACACATTACAATCACAAGGCACGAATTTTCTGCCTCCCAAGAGTAAGTTTCACAAATAAAAAAAAAACCATTCAAACTCAAATTCGGATTTCCTCATACAAGACATTTGAAGGTATTTGAAGGACATAAGAGTGATCCTTGGACATCACTGAATCATTACCAATCATTATTTGCATCAAAAGCATCATGAATCACTCAAACCGAATCAACATTGGCTTGGATTTTCAAATTTTCGATTCACTTAATTCATGATATATTAACTGTTTTTAATCCTTGATATCTGTTTATTGATGTGTGTGGATTGTTTTTATGTGTTTGGATTGAAGTTTCGTGGCCGGAATCAAAAGAAGCCATTGTTAGGGTTTCGGTTGAGTTTTTAGGGTTTCATGCTAAACCGAAAATAAATAAATTTTAAGAACATAGGGAGATTGTGTGAGCCATGAGGATCATAATACACTGATCAATTGAAAGAAATTGCACTGTTTGATTGATGTTTGAAAATGTGAAGTGTGTGAATAAAAATGTTCATAAGAGTTTGATAATGATCCATGTACGGATGCGTAAAAAACTTGCCCTCACAATACAAGACTTTGTGTGCTAAGAAGGTTCACATGGTTCACAACATTTACAAGACCTTTCATGAGGTTCATGAAGTCTACAAGTCACTTTATGAGGTTCACAAGGTTCACAAGATTCACAATGCTTACAAGACCTTTCATGAGGTTCATGAAGTCTACAAGTCACTTTATGAGGTTCACAAGGTTCACAAGGTTCACAATACCTCCCATGAGGTTCACAAGACATTTTATGATGGTTCACAAGGTTCACAAAGTTCACAATTGGTCAGAAGAGTTGATAATTCCCTCAGACAATGCACCTCCTAAGTAGTGCATCCAAAACCAGGGTTTTGACTTTAATCAGGCTAAATGAACTTCCAAGACTTCAAGTGAGCTTCATAACATCTTATATGTGTGTAAGAACCCCCATGACAAGTTTCAAGACTTTTCTCAAAGGTTTGCTCAGTCAGATGATCAGATAAGTCAAAATCAGTCAAAGCAGTTAAGAAGTCAAACTGAGGTCAACTGTGGTCAAACCAAAGTCAAACTTCATGATTTTTTGCCAACATCAAGTATATGAGGTAAAATTCATCATTTGATCAAGGGTTGATCATGATTCATCAAGGAGATTTCAGATCATCAAGAATCAGAGGTTTCTAAATTAGGGTTTCCTCAGGAAAAGTCAACTGAACTTTGACCAGCCATAACTTTCACATAATTCATCACCAATTCTCCATCCAAAGCTCATTTTGAAGGAAAGTGAATTCTCTACAACTTTGTATCTCACAAGCCAAGCCCAAAAATGCTTCATTTGGAAGGTATGAGCTAAGACATTATAGGTCCTTTTGAAAGTCAACAAAAAGTCAACAACTTCAAAAGGGCATAACTTGAGAATGGTAAATGATATGGACATGAAACCAGTGGGGTTGGTTATAGGACTCTTCAAGCTTTCCAAAATGTCCAAGAACACCCTCATAGCATTAAAATTGAAGGATGTGTGCCCTTGCAAAGTTGGGAAATATTTGGTTGGTTTATGAAGAAAATGGAGGTCTAAAACCAATTTCTTCCAAATGGGCTTGCCATGTGATGACCCAATCCACACTATAACTTCACGCACGACCCAAGTCAACAAAAATCAGATTTTTTATCATTTTATTTTTATTTATTTTGATTTAATTCATTAAAAATCATTTTAAATTAAAATAAAATATAAAAATCAAAGATTAAAAAATGATTGAGCTTCTAGAAAATCATAAATATGTCTTGGATCAAATTGATATGGGAGTTATGATGATTGTCTTAAAATAGAAAGGATATATCAAAAAATATTTGGATTTTAAGACATGATATTTTTCAATCTTATTGATCCAAATTTTCCAAAGGATAGTCCAATCTTTTAACCTAATTTGATTCATTACATATAAGAGAACACATTACAATCACAAGGCACGAATTTTCTGCCTCCCAAGAGTAAGTTTCACAAATAAAAAAAAAACCATTCAAACTCAAATTCGGATTTCCTCATACAAGACATTTGAAGGTATTTGAAGGACATAAGAGTGATCCTTGGACATCACTGAATCATTACCAATCATTATTTGCATCAAAAGCATCATGAATCACTCAAACCGAATCAACATTGGCTTGGATTTTCAAATTTTCGATTCACTTAATTCATGATATATTAACTGTTTTTAATCCTTGATATCTGTTTATTGATGTGTGTGGATTGTTTTTATGTGTTTGGATTGAAGTTTCGTGGCCGGAATCAAAAGAAGCCATTGTTAGGGTTTCGGTTGAGTTTTTAGGGTTTCATGCTAAACCGAAAATAAATAAATTTTAAGAACATAGGGAGATTGTGTGAGCCATGAGGATCATAATACACTGATCAATTGAAAGAAATTGCACTGTTTGATTGATGTTTGAAAATGTGAAGTGTGTGAATAAAAATGTTCATAAGAGTTTGATAATGATCCATGTACGGATGCGTAAAAAACTTGCCCTCACAATACAAGACTTTGTGTGCTAAGAAGGTTCACAAGGTTCACAACATTTACAAGACCTTTCATGAGGTTCATGAAGTCTACAAGTCACTTTATGAGGTTCACAAGGTTCACAAGATTCACAATGCTTACAAGACCTTTCATGAGGTTCATGAAGTCTACAAGTCACTTTATGAGGTTCACAAGGTTCACAAGGTTCACAATACCTCCCATGAGGTTCACAAGACATTTTATGATGGTTCACAAGGTTCACAAAGTTCACAATTGGTCAGAAGAGTTGACAATTCCCTCAGACAATGCACCTCCTAAGTAGTGCATCCAAAACCAGGGTTTTGACTTTAATCAGGCTAAATGAACTTCCAAGACTTCAAGTGAGCTTCATAACATCTTATATGTGTGTAAGAACCCCCATGACAAGTTTCAAGACTTTTCTCAAAGGTTTGCTCAGTCAGATGATCAGATAAGTCAAAATCAGTCAAAGCAGTTAAGAAGTCAAACGGAGGTCAACTGTGGTCAAACCAAAGTCAAACTTCATGATTTTTTGCCAACATCAAGTATATGAGGTAAAATTCATCATTTGATCAAGGGTTGATCATGATTCATCAAGGAGATTTCAGATCATCAAGAATCAGAGGTTTCTAAATTAGGGTTTCCTCAGGAAAAGTCAACTGAACTTTGACCAGCCATAACTTTCACATACTTCATCACCAATTCTCCATCCAAAGCTAATTTTGAAGGAAAGTGAATTCTCTACAACTTTGTGTCTCACAAGCCAAGCCCAAAAATGATTCATTTGGAAGGTATGAGCTAAGACATTATAGGTCCTTTTGAAAGTCAACAAAAAGTCAACAACTTCAAAAGGGCATAACTTGAGAATGGTAAATGATATGGACATGAAACCAGTGGGGTTGGTTAGAGGACTCTTCAAGCTTTCCAAAATGTCCAAGAACACCCTCATAGCATTAAAATTGAAGGATGTGTGCCCTTGCAAAGTTGGGAAATATTTGGTTGGTTTATGAAGAAAATGGAGGTCTAAAACCAATTTCTTCCAAATGGGCTTGCCATGTGATGACCCAATCCACACTATAACTTCATGCACGACCCAAGTCAACAAAAATCAGATTTTTTATCATTTTATTTTTATTTATTTTGATTTAATTCATTAAAAATCATTTTAAATTAAAATAAAATATAAAAATCAAAGATTAAAAAATGATTGAGCTTCTAGAAAATCATAAATATGTCTTGGATCAAATTGATATGGGAGTTATGATGATTGTCTTAAAATAGAAAGGATATATCAAAAAATATTTGGATTTTAAGACATGATATTTTTCAATCTTATTGATCCAAATTTTCCAAAGGATAGTCCAATCTTTTAACCTAATTTGATTCATTACATATAAGAGAACACATTACAATCACAAGGCACGAATTTTCTGCCTCCCAAGAGTAAGTTTCACAAATAAAAAAAAAACCATTCAAACTCAAATTCGGATTTCCTCATACAAGACATTTGAAGGTATTTGAAGGACATAAGAGTGATCCTTGGACATCACTGAATCATTACCAATCATTATTTGCATCAAAAGCATCATGAATCACTCAAACCGAATCAACATTGGCTTGGATTTTCAAATTTTCGATTCACTTAATTCAT
This sequence comes from Lathyrus aphaca, assembly GCA_963966055.1. Lineage (NCBI taxonomy): Eukaryota > Viridiplantae > Streptophyta > Magnoliopsida > Fabales > Fabaceae > Lathyrus > Lathyrus aphaca. The sequence goes on along the minus strand of OZ014519.1, from coordinate 295,640,155 downwards.
GATATATTAACTGTTTTTAATCCTTGATATCTGTTTATTGATGTGTGTGGATTGTTTTTATGTGTTTGGATTGAAGTTTCGTGGCCGGAATCAAAAGAAGCCATTGTTAGGGTTTCGGTTGAGTTTTTAGGGTTTCATGCTAAACCGAAAATAAATAAATTTTAAGAACATAGGGAGATTGTGTGAGCCATGAGGATCATAATACACTGATCAATTGAAAGAAATTGCACTGTTTGATTGATGTTTGAAAATGTGAAGTGTGTGAATAAAAATGTTCATAAGAGTTTGATAATGATCCATGTACGGATGCGTAAAAAACTTGCCCTCACAATACAAGACTTTGTGTGCTAAGAAGGTTCACAAGGTTCACAACATTTACAAGACCTTTCATGAGGTTCATGAAGTCTACAAGTCACTTTATGAGGTTCACAAGGTTCACAAGATTCACAATGCTTACAAGACCTTTCATGAGGTTCATGAAGTCTACAAGTCACTTTATGAGGTTCACAAGGTTCACAAGGTTCACAATACCTCCCATGAGGTTCACAAGACATTTTATGATGGTTCACAAGGTTCACAAAGTTCACAATTGGTCAGAAGAGTTGACAATTCCCTCAGACAATGCACCTCCTAAGTAGTGCATCCAAAACCAGGGTTTTGACTTTAATCAGGCTAAATGAACTTCCAAGACTTCAAGTGAGCTTCATAACATCTTATATGTGTGTAAGAACCCCCATGACAAGTTTCAAGACTTTTCTCAAAGGTTTGCTCAGTCAGATGATCAGATAAGTCAAAATCAGTCAAAGCAGTTAAGAAGTCAAACTGAGGTCAACTGTGGTCAAACCAAAGTCAAACTTCATGATTTTTTGCCAACATCAAGTATATGAGGTAAAATTCATCATTTGATCAAGGGTTGATCATGATTCATCAAGGAGATTTCAGATCATCAAGAATCAGAGGTTTCTAAATTAGGGTTTCCTTAGGAAAAGTCAACTGAACTTTGACCAGCCATAACTTTCACATACTTCATCACCAATTCTCCATCCAAAGCTCATTTTGAAGGAAAGTGAATTCTCTACAACTTTGTGTCTCACAAGCCAAGCCCAAAAATGCTTCATTTGGAAGGTATGAGCTAAGACATTATAGGTCCTTTTGAAAGTCAACAAAAAGTCAACAACTTCAAAAGGGCATAACTTGAGAATGGTAAATGATATGGACATGAAACCAGTGGGGTTGGTTAGAGGACTCTTCAATCTTTCCAAAATGTCAAATAACACCCTCATAGCATTAAAATTGAAGGATGTATGCCCTTGCAAAGTTGGGAAATATTTGGTTGGTTTATGAAGAAAATGGAGGTCTAAAACCAATTTCTTCCAAATGGGCTTGCCATGTGATGACCCAATCCACACTATAACTTCATGCACGACCCAAGTCAACAAAAATCAGATTTTTTATCATTTTATTTTTATTTATTTTGATTTAATTCATTAAAAATCATTTTAAATTAAAATAAAATATAAAAATCAAAGATTAAAAAATGATTGAGCTTCTAGAAAATCATAAATATGTCTTGGATCAAATTGATATGGGAGTTATGATGATTGTCTTAAAATAGAAAGGATATATCAAAAAATATTTGGATTTTAAGACATGATATTTTTCAATCTTATTGATCCAAATTTTCCAAAGGATAGTCCAATCTTTTAACCTAATTTGATTCATTACATATAAGAGAACACATTACAATCACAAGGCACGAATTTTCTGCCTCCCAAGAGTAAGTTTCACAAATAAAAAAAAAACCATTCAAACTCAAATTCGGATTTCCTCATACAAGACATTTGAAGGTATTTGAAGGACATAAGAGTGATCCTTGGACATCACTGAATCATTACCAATCATTATTTGCATCAAAAGCATCATGAATCACTCAAACCGAATCAACATTGGCTTGGATTTTCAAATTTTCGATTCACTTAATTCATGATATATTAACTGTTTTTAATCCTTGATATCTGTTTATTGATGTGTGTGGATTGTTTTTATGTGTTTGGATTGAAGTTTCGTGGCCGGAATCAAAACAAGCCATTGTTAGGGTTTCGGTTGAGTTTTTAGGGTTTCATGCTAAACCGAAAATAAATAAATTTTAAGAACATAGGGAGATTGTGTGAGCCATGAGGATCATAATACACTGATCAATTGAAAGAAATTGCACTGTTTGATTGATGTTTGAAAATGTGAAGTGTTTGAATAAAAATGTTCATAAGAGTTTGATAATGATCCATGTACGGATGCGTAAAAAACTTGCCCTCACAATACAAGACTTTGTGTGCTAAGAAGGTTCACAAGGTTCACAACATTTACAATACCTTTCATGAGGTTCATGAAGTCTACAAGTCACTTTATGAGGTTCACAAGGTTCACAAGATTCACAATGCTTACAAGACCTTTCATGAGGTTCATGAAGTCTACAAGTCACTTTATGAGGTTCACAAGGTTCACAATACCTCCCATGAGGTTCACAAGACATTTTATGATGGTTCACAAGGTTCACAAAGTTCACAATTGGTCAGAAGAGTTGACAATTCCCTCAGACAATGCACCTCCTAAGTAGTGCATCCAAAACCAGGGTTTTGACTTTAATCAGGCTAAATGAACTTCCAAGACTTCAAGTGAGCTTCATAACATCTTATATGTGTGTAAGAACCCCCATGACAAGTTTCAAGACTTTTCTCAAAGGTTTGCTCAGTCAGATGATCAGATAAGTCAAAATCAGTCAAAGCAGTTAAGAAGTCAAACTGAGGTCAACTGTGGTCAAACCAAAGTCAAACTTCATGATTTTTTGCCAACATCAAGTATATGAGGTAAAATTCATCATTTGATCAAGGGTTGATCATGATTCATCAAGGAGATTTCAGATCATCAAGAATCAGAGGTTTCTAAATTAGGGTTTCCTCAGGAAAAGTCAACTGAACTTTGACCAGCCATAACTTTCACATACTTCATCACCAATTCTCCATCCAAAGCTCATTTTGAAGGAAAGTGAATTCTCTACAACTTTGTGTCTCACAAGCCAAGCCCAAAAATGATTCATTTGGAAGGTATGAGCTAAGACATTATAGGTCCTTTTGAAAGTCAACAAAAAGTCAACAACTTCAAAAGGGCATAACTTGAGAATGGTAAATGATATGGACATGAAACCAGTGGGGTTGGTTAGAGGACTCTTCAATCTTTCCAAAATGTCAAATAACACCCTCATAGCATTAAAATTGAAGGATGTATGCCCTTGCAAAGTTGGGAAATATTTGGTTGGTTTATGAAGAAAATGGAGGTCTAAAACCAATTTCTTCCAAATGGGCTTGCCATGTGATGACCCAATCCACACTATAACTTCATGCACGACCCAAGTCAACAAAAATCAGATTTTTTATCATTTTATTTTTATTTATTTTGATTTAATTCATTAAAAATCATTTTAAATTAAAATAAAATATAAAAATCAAAGATTAAAAAATGATTGAGCTTCTAGAAAATCATAAATATGTCTTGGATCAAATTGATATGGGAGTTATGATGATTGTCTTAAAATAGAAAGGATATATCAAAAAATATTTGGATTTTAAGACATGATATTTTTCAATCTTATTGATCCAAATTTTCCAAAGGATAGTCCAATCTTTTAACCTAATTTGATTCATTACATATAAGAGAACACATTACAATCACAAGGCACGAATTTTCTGCCTCCCAAGAGTAAGTTTCACAAATAAAAAAAAAAACATTCAAACTCAAATTCGGATTTCCTCATACAAGACATTTGAAGGTATTTGAAGGACATAAGAGTGATCCTTGGACATCACTGAATCATTACCAATCATTATTTGCATCAAAAGCATCATGAATCACTCAAACCGAATCAACATTGGCTTGGATTTTCAAATTTTCGATTCACTTAATTCATGATATATTAACTGTTTTTAATCCTTGATATCTGTTTATTGATGTGTGTGGATTGTTTTTATGTGTTTGGATTGAAGTTTCGTGGCCGGAATCAAAACAAGCCATTGTTAGGGTTTCGGTTGAGTTTTTAGGGTTTCATGCTAAACCGAAAATAAATAAATTTTAAGAACATAGGGAGATTGTGTGAGCCATGAGGATCATAATACACTGATCAATTGAAAGAAATTGCACTGTTTGATTGATGTTTGAAAATGTGAAGTGTTTGAATAAAAATGTTCATAAGAGTTTGATAATGATCCATGTACGGATGCGTAAAAAACTTGCCCTCACAATACAAGACTTTGTGTGCTAAGAAGGTTCACAAGGTTCAGAACATTTACAATACCTTTCATGAGGTTCATGAAGTCTACAAGTCACTTTATGAGGTTCACAAGGTTCACAAGATTCACAATGCTTACAAGACCTTTCATGAGGTTCATGAAGTCTACAAGTCACTTTATGAGGTTCACAAGGTTCACAAGGTTCACAATACCTCCCATGAGGTTCACAAGACATTTTATGATGGTTCACAAGGTTCACAAAGTTCACAATTGGTCAGAAGAGTTGACAATTCCCTCAGACAATGCACCTCCTAAGTAGTGCATCCAAAACCAGGGTTTTGACTTTAATCAGGCTAAATGAACTTCCAAGACTTCAAGTGAGCTTCATAACATCTTATATGTGTGTAAGAACCCCCATGACAAGTTTCAAGACTTTTCTCAAAGGTTTGCTCAGTCAGATGATCAGATAAGTCAAAATCAGTCAAAGCAGTTAAGAAGTCAAACTGAGGTCAACTGTGGTCAAACCAAAGTCAAACTTCATGATTTTTTGCCAACATCAAGTATATGAGGTAAAATTCATCATTTGATCAAGGGTTGATCATGATTCATCAAGGAGATTTCAGATCATCAAGAATCAGAGGTTTCTAAATTAGGGTTTCCTCAGGAAAAGTCAACTGAACTTTGACCAGCCATAACTTTCACATACTTCATCACCAATTCTCCATCCAAAGCTCATTTTGAAGGAAAGTGAATTCTCTACAACTTTGTGTCTCACAAGCCAAGCCCAAAAATGCTTCATTTGGAAGGTATGAGCTAAGACATTATAGGTCCTTTTGAAAGTCAACAAAAAGTCAACAACTTCAAAAGGGCATAACTTGAGAATGGTAAATGATATGGACATGAAACCAGTGGGGTTGGTTAGAGGACTCTTCAATCTTTCCAAAATGTCAAATAACACCCTCATAGCATTAAAATTGAAGGATGTATGCCCTTGCAAAGTTGGGAAATATTTGGTTGGTTTATGAAGAAAATGGAGGTCTAAAACCAATTTCTTCCAAATGGGCTTGCCATGTGATGACCCAATCCACACTATAACTTCATGCACGACCCAAGTCAACAAAAATCAGATTTTTTATCATTTTATTTTTATTTATTTTGATTTAATTCATTAAAAATCATTTTAAATTAAAATAAAATATAAAAATCAAAGATTAAAAAATGATTGAGCTTCTAGAAAATCATAAATATGTCTTGGATCAAATTGATATGGGAGTTATGATGATTGTCTTAAAATAGAAAGGATATATCAAAAAATATTTGGATTTTAAGACATGATATTTTTCAATCTTATTGATCCAAATTTTCCAAAGGATAGTCCAATCTTTTAACCTAATTTGATTCATTACATATAAGAGAACACATTACAATCACAAGGCACGAATTTTCTGCCTCCCAAGAGTAAGTTTCACAAATAAAAAAAAAACCATTCAAACTCAAATTCGGATTTCCTCATACAAGACATTTGAAGGTATTTGAAGGACATAAGAGTGATCCTTGGACATCACTGAATCATTACCAATCATTATTTGCATCAAAAGCATCATGAATCACTCAAACCGAATCAACATTGGCTTGGATTTTCAAATTTTCGATTCACTTAATTCATGATATATTAACTGTTTTTAATCCTTGATATCTGTTTATTGATGTGTGTGGATTGTTTTTATGTGTTTGGATTGAAGTTTCGTGGCCGGAATCAAAACAAGCCATTGTTAGGGTTTCGGTTGAGTTTTTAGGGTTTCATGCTAAACCGAAAATAAATAAATTTTAAGAACATAGGGAGATTGTGTGAGCCATGAGGATCATAATACACTGATCAATTGAAAGAAATTGCACTGTTTGATTGATGTTTGAAAATGTGAAGTGTTTGAATAAAAATGTTCATAAGAGTTTGATAATGATCCATGTACGGATGCGTAAAAAACTTGCCCTCACAATACAAGACTTTGTGTGCTAAGAAGGTTCACAAGGTTCACAACATTTACAAGACCTTTCATGAGGTTCATGAAGTCTACAAGTCACTTTATGAGGTTCACAAGGTTCACAAGATTCACAATGCTTACAAGACCTTTCATGAGGTTCATGAAGTCTACAAGTCACTTTATGAGGTTCACAAGGTTCACAAGGTTCACAATACCTCCCATGAGGTTCACAAGACATTTTATGATGGTTCACAAGGTTCACAAAGTTCACAATTGGTCAGAAGAGTTGACAATTCCCTCAGACAATGCACCTCCTAAGTAGTGCATCCAAAACCAGGGTTTTGACTTTAATCAGGCTAAATGAACTTCCAAGACTTCAAGTGAGCTTCATAAAATCTTATATGTGTGTAAGAACCCCCATGACAAGTTTCAAGACTTTTCTCAAAGGTTTGCTCAGTCAGATGATCAGATAAGTCAAAATCAGTCAAAGCAGTTAAGAAGTCAAACTGAGGTCAACTGTGGTCAAACCAAAGTCAAACTTCATGATTTTTTGCCAACATCAAGTATATGAGGTAAAATTCATCATTTGATCAAGGGTTGATCATGATTCATCAAGGAGATTTCAGATCATCAAGAATCAGAGGTTTCTAAATTAGGGTTTCCTCAGGAAAAGTCAACTGAACTTTGACCAGCCATAACTTTCACATACTTCATCACCAATTCTCCATCCAAAGCTCATTTTGAAGGAAAGTGAATTCTCTACAACTTTGTGTCTCACAAGCCAAGCCCAAAAATGCTTCATTTGGAAGGTATGAGCTAAGACATTATAGGTCCTTTTGAAAGTCAACAAAAAGTCAACAACTTCAAAAGGGCATAACTTGAGAATGGTAAATGATATGGACATGAAACCAGTGGGGTTGGTTAGAGGACTCTTCAAGCTTTCCAAAATGTCCAAGAACACCCTCATAGCATTAAAATTGAAGGATGTGTGCCCTTGCAAAGTTGGGAAATATTTGGTTGGTTTATGAAGAAAATGGAGGTCTAAAACCAATTTCTTCCAAATGGGCTTGTCATGTGATGACCCAATCCACACTATAACTTCATGCACGACCCAAGTCAACAAAAATCAGATTTTTTATCATTTTATTTTTATTTATTTTGATTTAATTCATTAAAAATCATTTTAAATTAAAATAAAATATAAAAATCAAAGATTAAAAAATGATTGAGCTTCTAGAAAATCATAAATATGTCTTGGATCAAATTGATATGGGAGTTATGATGATTGTCTTAAAATAGCAAGGATATATCAAAAAATATTTGGATTTTAAGACATGATATTTTTCAATCTTACTGATCCAAATTTTCCAAAGGATAGTCCAATCTTTTAACCTAATTTGATTCATTACATATAAGAGAACAAATTACAATCACAAGGCACGAATTTTCTGCCTCCCAAGAGTAAGTTTCACAAATAAAAAAAAAACCATTCAAACTCAAATTCGGATTTCCTCATACAAGACATTTGAAGGTATTTGAAGGACATAAGAGTGATCCTTGGACATCACTGAATCATTACCAATCATTATTTGCATCAAAAGCATCATGAATCACTCAAACCGAATCAACATTGGCTTGGATTTTCAAATTTTCGATTCACTTAATTCATGATATATTAACTGTTTTTAATCCTTGATATCTGTTTATTTATGTGTGTGGATTGTTTTTATGTGTTTGGATTGAAGTTTCGTGGTCGGAATCAAAAGAAGCCATTGTTAGGGTTTCGGTTGAGTTTTTAGGGTTTCATGCTAAACCGAAAATAAATAAATTTTAAGAACATAGGGAGATTGTGTGAGCCCTGAGGATCATAATACACTGATCAATTGAAAGAAATTGCACTGTTTGATTGATGTTTGAAAATGTGAAGTGTGTGAATAAAAATGTTCATAAGAGTTTGATAATGATCCATGTACGGATGCGTAAAAAACTTGCCCTCACAATACAAGACTTTGTGTGCTAATAAGGTTCACAAGGTTCACAACATTTACAAGACCTTTCATGAGGTTCATGAAGTCTACAAGTCACTTTATGAGGTTCACAAGGTTCACAAGATTCACAATGCTTACAAGACCTTTCATGAGGTTCATGAAGTCTACAAGTCACTTTATGAGGTTCACAAGGTTCACAAGGTTCACAATACCTCCCATGAGGTTCACAAGACATTTTATGATGGTTCACAAGGTTCATAAAGTTCACAATTGGTCAGAAGAGTTGACAATTCCCTCAGACAATGCACCTCCTAAGCAGTGCATCCAAAACTAGGGTTTTGACTTTAATCAGGCTAAATGAACTTCCAAGACTTAAAGTGAGCTTCATAACATCTTATATGTGTGTAAGAACCCCCATGACAAGTTTCAAGACTTTTCTCAAAGGTTTGCTCAGTCAGATGATCAGATAAGTCAAAATCAGTCAAAGCAGTTAAGAAGTCAAACTGAGGTCAACTGTGGTCAAACCAAAGTCAAACTTCATGATTTTTTGCCAACATCAAGTATATGAGGTAAAATTCATCATTTGATCAAGGGTTGATCATGATTCATCAAGGAGATTTCAGATCATCAAGAATCAGAGGTTTCTAAATTAGGGTTTCCTCAGGAAAAGTCAACTGAACTTTGACCAGCCATAACTTTCACATACTTCATCACCAATTCTCCATCCAAATCTCATTTTGAAGGAAAGTGAATTCTCTACAACTTTGTGTCTCACAAGCCAAGCCCAAAAATGCTTCATTTGGAAGGTATGAGCTAAGACATTATAGGTCCTTTTGAAAGTCAACAAAAAGTCAACAACTTCAAAAGGGCATAACTTGAGAATGGTAAATGATATGGACATGAAACCAGTGGAGTTGGTTAGAGGACTCTTCATGCTTTCCAAAATGTCCAAGAACACCATCATAGCATTAAAATTGAAGGATGTGTGCCCTTGCAAAGTTGGGAAATATTTGGTTGGTTTATGAAGAAAATGGAGGTCTAAAACCAATTTCTTCCAAATGGGCTTGCCATGTGATGACCCAATCCACACTATAACTTCATGCACGACCCGCTGTGTGGAAAAGCCGCATTGGACAACTCAGGCAAAAATGGGTATCCCGATGGATTGAAAACCCGAAAGGGCGGTCCATGCAAAATAAGGGAATAAGCGAACAACTGCATCCTAATTTCGTCTGTATCACTTACAACTCGTTAAGCTTCGAAAGGATCAAGCCTCTTTCAGAATCAACATTCTTCAGAAAGCAAGACGAGAAGAACGTCAAAGGTCATACGAGTCATAGCAAGAGGGAAGCTCCTTCAAAGCGTCGTCAACATCGCCAGCATTTGGTTTCTCAATTTGTAACAATCTCCTCATTTCAGGAGATTCGTTTCTTTGACTGTATCTTGCCAATTCAGGGCATTTAAATTAATAAAATCAGATTTTTCAGTCATGTTTTGTTTTGTGCATTTTTATTTTTGCAAAGAATGTCTGATGTTTTAAGAAACTGGTTGCACAAATACAGTTGTTTATCTCTAAAAAAATAAAGAAAATAAAACACATGCTTGCAGGAAATATACTTACTCTCGAGAGTGTCTCACTCCTATGGCGGAATCCAGTAAGGGATGCCTCGGGATTACTTGTGCGTTCTCTGTCTTTGCAGGATTGCAGGTATTCAAAAGCGCAACATAGGGCATGAAAGCTTCATCCCAGTAAACTGGCAAATCAACAGTCTTAACACTCAAAGTGCTTTCTCCCCAGCTAAGTTGCCACTTGTTGCTTCTCCCCAACCGAGTGCCAATCATTCTCCCTCAGCCAAGTACAAAAGCCAGGGAACCATCTTCCCCACAGAATTTCAGCCTCTATTCAGAAGAGCAACGCATGAAGGAGTCACAACAGAGTAAAAGAAGAGCTTCTACAAACCCCAGCTGGGTCCCCCAACTTACAGGAATAGGTCTATCATTGGCCCATTTTCCCCAAGCAGAGTCATTTCATCAGATCTACCAATGATCTCATCCCCAGCTGGGATATTCACTTCAGACAGATCGACCAGAGATCTTCGCGGCATTGGGATCCGAATCCCGATTTGGTATCTTTGCACGATCATAGCATTTGCATCATATTCACCAAACAAAGCGTAGCATTCCGTCTTAAGTACGGAGCATTACGGCAAAAATCAAACAAATAGCATAATCATAAGCCATGTTTTGAATCAGACACTCGTGAATAATAAAAATCCATCAGTATACAGAAAGCTTTCCCCCCAGAGTCCCCAGCAAAAGCAGTTGCCTCATATTCACAAACACCAGTATATACTCCCTTTGACACCCGTCCGTGTCACATCCCCAGCAGAAAGCCAAAGACACTCTCTTTATACTCACAAATACTTATAAACATATACATTTCCTTGACATCCGTCCATGTCACTTTCCCAGTACGGTAATGTAAACACTTTATAGATATTTGTTCATACTATACTCTTCTCTTTTTGACACTCGTCCGTGTCACACTCTCCTCAGCAGATTGAACACCCATCTATATATCACTCATACTTTTCACTCTCATTTCACTTATACAGACACTCGTCCGTGTCTTGTATACATCATTTATATCCCTGCAGATTCGACACTAGTCCGTGTTCTTTGTTAACCAGTTGGTACTCGTCCGTATCATCATCTCAGAACATGCGTCAAGCGTTTGTTTCTATATGATACTCGTCCGTATCATAATCTTAAGGATGCTCGTCCGCATCTTTAATCCATACACTGCGTCAAACACTTGTGTCTTCTTGAATATAGATACTCGTCTGTGTCTACTTTTCCCCAGAAGAATTCTTTCAGATTCAACACTCGTCCGTGTTCGTTGTTAACCCGTTGATACTCGCCCGTATCATCATCTCTGAACATGTGTCAGTACTTGTTTCTATCTGATACTCGTCCGTATCATAGTCTTGAGGATGCTCGTCCGCATCTTTAATCTATACACATCTAAACACTTATACCTTTTATTTTCATGGATGTAAACACTCGCCCGTGTTTACTATTCCCCAGCAAAGCAAATTTTTCCTTTATCTGACATTCGTCCTATGTCATGATAAGCCCTAAGAGCAGCCGTTCCCTGCTAGGTGGTCGTCCTCCACCTCTTGATGGTCGTCCTCCATCATGCTCATCCGATGGCCGTCCCCATCGTTGATTTTAGCAGCCGTCCCCTGCTAGGTGGTCATCCTCCACCTCTTGATGATCGTCCTTCATCATTTTATCCAATGGCCGTCCCCATTGTTGATTTTGGTTATCTGACATTCGTCCTATGTCATGATAAACCTTGAGAGCAGCCGTTCCCTGCTAGGTGGTCGTCCTCCACCTCTTGATGGCCGTCCTCCGTCATGCTCATCCGATGGCCGTCCCCATCATTGACCTTTTATCCGGCATTCGTTCTATGTCGCGATATTTTCGGCAGCCGTACCCTGCCAGGTGATCGTCCTTCACCTTAGATGACCGTCCCTCATCTTATCCCTTTCAGAGCAGCCGTCCCCTGCTAGGTGATCGTCCTTCACCTTTGATGATCGTACCTCATCACCTGTTTATTTCATTTATTCTTTAACCCGATGGCCGTCCCCGTCGTGGTCCCTTTCCTTTTTCGCCCGATGGCCGTCCCCATCATACTATCTTTTATCCCCAGCATGTTGGCCGTCCCCGTCATTGCTTCACTATCCGCACTTTTCCCAGCATGTCGGCCGTCCCCGTCATTGCTCTTTACCCAGCAGTCGTCCTCTGCTTGACGGTCGTCCTCCGTCGCCTATACTTTACAATATACTTTATTTTCTTTTACAATCTATATCCCTTTTCTTCTTCATTCTGTGAGTGCAAATTTTGGACTGTCTTTGGTATTCAACCACAAGTTATCTTGTTCGACTGATAAGCCGCTGCTTACATCCTGCACAGCTAACTCATGCTTGAATAGGGGCAGCTGTAAACACCCCAAATTTTCCCTCACCCATTCACACCATGGCTTGTGATCATTTCATATGCATAACTCAATCATACCATCTCATATCACATTTTTGTTTCACTGCATAGATTCAAAGTCATCTGCACCCAGGGTTTGTGATCTGAGCAATCCAAGAGCTTCTTGAGCCACTCCAAAGGCCACCAATCACTTCAAAGGGGTCCATGTGTGTTCAAGTATCACATTGTATCTTCTCAAAGTCAAGAATGCCAAAGAATCACAAGAACTGGGATTGGTATGGAAGCAGAGCCAGGCTTGACTGCACAGATGACCTAAAATTAGGGTTTTGGTTTCAGAGGCCATAACCTCAAAATTTTTTGGTCATTATTGTTTCTATTGGTCTCTATATGGTATAGGGAGTATTCATATCATTTTTCATGAAGAAATTCCTTGGGGAAGTCATCTGATCAAGAGTTGACTTTTCAGACAAGTCAGTGCAAAATCAGGGCATCTGAGGCCCCCAATGACCCAACCAAGGGGTGATCTTCATCATTTTGTGTGTATATGATCTTTATTTGATCATGGAAGAGGTTGGAAGTTCACAAAATTCAAGAATTACAAGTTTTTGCAAAGTTGACCTTTTGAGGCAAGGTTGACTTTTAATGAAATGTCATTTTATGCAACTTTTTCAACCCTTACTTTTTGATCCAAGAATGATTCAAATGGAAGAACTTTGGTCATGAAAGTTGTAGATTAGATCTTTCCCTTTTCAAAAAGTACAAGAACATGACCTAATTCATTTTGGATCAAAAGTTATGGTTTGTCGAAGTTGGCAAAAATCACTAAATTTCAAGTTATGCACCAAATGAGAAACTTGCAAAAACTTGTACCAAGGCAATTTGTGACTTCCAATTGGTGTCAAACCACTACACAAGCATCATACAAGTCTTAAAGTTCAGATTGAACCAAAGGAATCACATGTTTTCATGGTTTGTGAGGCAAGATTTTTCCATGAGAACTAAAAGGAAGCAAGTTGCAAAAGCCATCATAACACTTCATCCACTTGCTAGCTACATTGCTGAACTATCCTAGCCTTTACCTCACACCATGCTGCGCAGCCCACACCCTTGTACTTAGCCAAGACATGACCCATGCTTCTCTTACACAAAAGGTGACAAATTGGCAAAAGTAGATACACCTATCACAAAAGGGCATGTCACATCTTCTGACCAATCAGCATTGTTTATACAAACCAAATGCAAGCTGAACATCACAACAAGCAAGCCTGAAACCAGCAAGAGCATAACTTTCTCATTTTCCACCCTTGAAGCAAAAGCATTCGAAACTCTTCATACAAGCCACAAACACTTAAACAAACTTCACAGACCTTCTCAACTCATCATCCTGATCACAAAGAACCCCTCATCCTTGCCTGAAACTGCCTGAATCATAAACACGATTCCCACCTGAGCTTGAACAGAACTTGTTCAAACTCTCAAACCAGCCAACATAAACTCCTTCTAAGCATTCAGACATCATCAAGGGACCAAGAGGAGTGGATTGCATCAAGAGGAGAGGTCAGAAAGTTGCAAAGTTGAAAGCTTCAAGACTCAGGTAGCTCAAGAACATTTTTTCTAGAAACGAGTTTTTAAGTTCTTAAAAGCTTCTACTTGTTTCCCTGATCATGAATATGACTTTGGTTTTGAAAATGGTGAGGATATGAGGGTTTAATCGTGTTCTGAAAGTTTTGCCCTAAATTTTGTTTGGCTTCGATTCATGAGATTGATGAAATATAAATGATGTTTATGTTAGGGTTTTGATTCAGAAGAGTATGGGAAGGATTTCTGTTTGTTTAGATTTCATTTTAGTTGCGTTTTGAAGATTCTAGGAATTTTCAGGTGGGGTTCCCACCGGAGAAGACGACCGGAGGTCTTCTCCGGCCACCTGAAAAAGATTAGGGTTAACCAGCGTAATTAATGCAAGTTTGAATTTGGACCCTTGATCTGGATGACTTTAGTTGACTCCCGCGCGAACCAATGGCCCAGATCTCTCATTAAACCCTAATCCTGATTATTTGAATTATTTAATTGGGATTAATTTTGAATTCCCCAGAATGAATCCTGGCCTTCCAATCTCGCGCGCGTCAATTCCCTCTCTTTTTATTCAAATACAGGCCATTGGATGCGTTGACTTCTCCATAAATCCATTTTATTTTGCATTTTATTCCATTTAATTTCTCCAATTTATTTAAAATAGCAAAACTTATTCAAAAATTCTGAAATTTTTTGTACAAGTTATTATTTAATTTCAGAACACAAAAATATTTTTATTTTCATTTTTAGCATTAAAAAAGTATTTTTAAATATTTAAAAGTTTCTTTTTAATTAATTGATGAGAATTAATTAATTAAAAATACTTTTAGGTATTTAAAAATCACCAAAAAATTCATGAAACCTTTAAAAACATTTAGAAACATTGTCCAACCTTAAAACCAAATTTCTTTTTTGAGCTTGATGCATTTTGAGAATTTTTCATGGAATTAAAACCATTTTAATGCATTATTTTGATCCAAACTTCCAAAAATCATTTCTGCCTAACCCTAAAGAGTTGGACTTTGATTCTTCTTGCATTGTGTTATGCATATCATGTAGTTTGTGAGATTAATTTTGCATGAATTGATCTTACATTTTCCATTTGTTTGACATTTTTCTTGTTAAGGAACCCTAAAACCCTAGAAAACTTAGGAAATTCATAACTTGAATTAGGTTAAGAGTTGAAACCTCTCCTTTGGGTAATGAGTTAGTATAGGATTAGGGGTCCTTTGAGTGCATTTTCAATTTTTTATATTGTTGTTTGCTTCTGATTTTGGTTTGTGTTTGATGCTTTGATCATAAACCCTAATTTGGGCTTTCATATGCATACATCTTGCATTTGCTTACATAACATGACTTGCCATAGCATTTTATGCATCCATTTGATTCACTTGACATCTTAAGACATATTGAAAGCATGTTTGATCATTGCATCTTGCATTTGCCATGTTGTATGCCATTTGCATGTCATAACTTTTCATGTATGTTCATGTGGCTTAACTTGCTTCATTTGCATCCATGAGCTTGTGTGATCATCCCCATGTGTTGTCTCATGCTTGCATCATCTCATAGCATCTTTATCATCATGAATGTGCTTCTGGTTTTGATTTTCATCAGGCCATTTCATCTCATTGTGCATTGCATTGCATTCCTTTCACTAACTTTTCAGGTGGTAAGTCATTTTGAGAAGTGAATTTGCCTTCACTTCTCACATTTTATTTTCATCTCTCTTATGCATCCTTGCTGCATTTTGACATGTGTTTGAGATTGAGCTTGCTCATTCTTCTTCTTCTTACTTTCTTTCTTCAAGTGACTTGACTTCTTGAATGAAGCAAGTCACTTTGCTTCTCTTGATCCTTTCATCTGCTTCCTAGTGGTTCCATTGAAGATTCTTCTTGCAAACCTCACAAACCTTAGGAACAACCAAGCATGACAATGATTAGGGTTTTGATTAGTTCCCCATTTAGATTTTACCTTTGTGTCTCATTGAGTCTTCTCTTCTCATCTCATAATCAAAGACTAAACCCTAAAGGCTTTAAGGCTTTGTGATTAAGCTTATGCCTGCATCCTTCTATTAGGATGGAGTGTATAACTTTAATCCTAAGTGTTAAAACCTTAATGTGTTTAAACCTCTTAATCAATCCACTTAATAATCATCAAGACATCACACTTGTAACTTGGGCCTTGCATTAGGGTTCTAATTCTTCCTTAACAGGTTAAGAAGGACTAACCCTAGTGTTAATGGACAAGTCCCCCTCAGGTTGTCTTACAAATCATAAAATTCACTTCATCATCTCACCATTGAATAAAATCCACTTAATCAAAGGCATGTTTTGTCATGAGTTTAATCCCTAATCATGGATTAAGTTGAGGAGCTTTCCTCAGCTTAAACATTCTCACCTATTATCCTTCTATTAGGATGGTGTAATGAGTCTGTTTAATCCTTGATTATGGCTTAACCTCATTACTTAACACTAAACAAAAACAACAAAAACATCTAAATAATCACAAGTAGGCTAATGATCTTAATCCTACACCATGATAATTAAGTGTGAGAAGCTGACTTCACACTTAAGGTATTCTCATTACCCCTTATCAGAGGTAAGATGTGATGAGTTTACTAACCCATTGGTTTAGGCTTAAGCTCATTAACTTATGACAAACTCTCAAAAGCAATAAAAGACTGAAAACACAAAAACAAACAATAATCGTCTCCTCCGGGATTCTTTTCTCATCTCATTCACTCACAAACGAGAACTCGCTTCGTCCGTCTAATGCAAGACAGTTTGCACCTGAGCCAGACAGGTCATACACTTGAGCATAGGCAAGTAAGCAGTTCACAAGTCAATTCATCTGTCAGTCTCTTTGGGTCGAACTACGGTGTTCTGACTTCCTCATTGCACGAGAGGATACGTAGGCATAACTTAACAGTTATCGAACAAAAGCCTCTGTATATTCCCCCTCTTTCTAGCTTCATTCTCTTAGCCTCATGATCATGAGCATTTCACTCTTGTCCTTACACTGACACTGTATATATTACACTTTACACTTCTTTTACACTGACACCTGCACACCTTCTCCAGCTCTTTTATACACAGATTGCACTGACACTACCCCTTTGAAACACAAATCTTTTAAGCGTGGATCCCGTCGAGTACGACGGACAATCTGGGTGCTAATACCTTCCCAGGTTGTAACCAACCCCCTTTCTCAGTCTCTCTGGTTCGCAACCGTCTTATCCATCTCTTTCTAGGTCTATGCAGCATTACCTTTCCTCCGGGATAAAAATGCCTAGCTGGCGACTCTTTTCTTTTCCAGTGAGTTCACTGCTGTGTGTTCTCATTGTCCCTTTCGCCGACCGTTCGCGTCTGTACCTTTATCTGGGCCATTCCCATTTATCGGGAGCGACAGCTTGGCGACTCTGCTGGGGAACCTTATACTGCAACCAGGGCTTCTGGTTCTTTTTGTGGGTTCCTCCTAGCGCTTGTTTGATTTGTGTTTACTGGGGTGTTTTGTGTTATCTGTGCTTGTATTTGTATTTATTTTTGCTTTATGTACAATTGTTTTATTGCTTTCTTTATAGCTTTACATATATCATACTGTCATACTGTGCTGGCTGGACCTGTTTTGTTGCTTTGGTGGGTGGGGGTTCTACTGAGAGTTAAGGTCCTATACCTGGGACCTGAGTGACACCTAGGCTAGAGTGGTTCATGTTCTTTCCCATTCCATTTAGGTCTGGTGCGGGAATATGAAACACGGTTCAAATATGGGTTTCTTCTTGAGAACTCTGTGCTACAGATTTCCTGTAGTGCTAGGGCTATCTGGGAAGCCTGCTAAGTCTGGATGACCTTTAGTATTGACCTTCAGAAACTGAGGTGAATTAGAGGAGGATCTTTTATGGTTATTGTAAACACTGTACCTCCGGGTTAGAAGTGTTTACACTTCTCATAACTGATCCAAGTCTGAGGATCCTTGTTTTAGAACATCACCTGTGAGGGGGTTGGGCTGTTTACAGGTTTGCAGGTACCCTTGACCTCAGCATACCCTGTTACTTTGTTTGATTAAGAGTACTCCACTTTGGAACAGTTCTTGTGATTTTTAACCCAGGACATGTGACTCTTTATTTGAGTCCCCCACCTTGGTTACTGGACTGGATTTCTTGAACATACTTGGACTCATATCAGAGCAGTTAATCAGATCCAGCTCAGTCACAAACCCTTGCATATCATTTGCATACATCCTCATTGCATCATTTTGACATGTGTTTATTTATTTTTCAGGGTATCCATCCTACGTTTTGGCTTGGTTTTGACCCCTTCTTCAGCTTAGACCTATCTTCATCAGCACTTGCTTCAGTAATCAGCCACTTGCTTCAGTCCCCTGCATCACCAGTCTCAGCCTATCAGAGGCCAATCTTCAGTATTATTCTCAGCATCTGTCTCAGCAACATGGCCCCTAAGAAAAGTAACATCTCCTATCACTTCTTTGAGCCTGAGCTAGCTAGCATCAGGAGGATTCAGACCCTGATTACTCCAGACCATATACCACTTTTCAGAGAACACTATGGAGGAATCCTTGATGTGGTATTGGATTTGGACCCTTCACAAAGGAGCTTGATACATACTTGCCTGCAGTTCTATGATCCCCCCCTGAGGTGCTTCACATTTCAGAATTTTCAGTTGGGACCCTTGCTGGAGGAGTATTCATCATTGGTTGGTGTGCCTATCAGGGGTGGAATCCCCTTCAACCCTGAGATGGCTTTCCCAAGTAATGAGGAGATAGCCAAAACATTACATCTGGAACCAGTTTTGATTGGGCAGAATTTGACATCTAAAGCTGGAATCTCTGGCTTTCATCTGGATTTCTTGACTTCTCAGGCTAGTCTGAAGGCCTCCTTGGGGGAGTGGAGGGCAGTCTGTGCTCTGTTGGCCCTTAGCATATATGGGATCATACTTTTTGCAGATGAGCCAAGGTTTGTTAGCAAGAATGCAGTCCATCTTTTCATCCTGAGAAACCCAGTGCCCACCTTACTGGGAGATCTTTACTATTCAGTCCATCAAAGGAATGAAAAGCAAAGGGGGAGATTAGTGAGATGCTGTGCACCTTTGTTCCATACTTGGCTGCTCAAGCATTTGCCAAAGACTGATGCATTCTTAAACCCTCACCAGCAGAAGAACTGGGCTAGGAGGCTTGTTGCTCTAACCTCCGATGACATCAGATGGTGCACTCAGAGCACCAAGGGCAGAGACATCATTACAAGTTGTGGGCAATTTCCCAATGTACCTCTGATTGGAGTGAAGGGTTGCATCAATTATAACCCTCTGCTATTCAAAAGACAACTGGGCTATGCATTAGTCCACCCTCCTAGAGCACAGGATCTGACTGAGACCCTTTATTGTGAAATCAAGCCTAATCTGGCTGTTGTCAGGCAAGCATCCTGGGCCTGGGACAATGTGCAAACTAAGGGGGTAACCATTCTTGGAAGGTGCAACAATGTGGCCTCAGCTCAGTACTATGAGTGGTCTCATGCCAGGGCTCAAATTTCCGGGATGCCCTTCACTATTGAAGATGTGCCTGGACCTTCCACAGCACCCCCTCCAGCAACTGTCAGCTTAGAGGAGTTTGAGAAATTGAAAGAGAGAAATGAGAAGTTGACTCAGGCTCTACAGAAGACCCTCTGGGAGAGGAGTGATGGTAGGTTGGATATTGAAAGGCTAGAAAAGTTGAAAGTGGAGCATTTGGCTAGAATTGAGAAGTCTGAGGATTACATTAAGAAGTCTAGGGCTGGAGAATAGATCTTGAAGAATGCCTTTAAAGAGGCCCAATTCCAGAGAGCTAGGACTGATTTGTATCTGAAGGAGAGTCAAGCAAGGTGGGTCAGGATCACCGAAGCCCGTACTCAGGAGGACAAAAGGACTCAGGATAAGATTGAGCAGATGGAAGCTGGTGCAAAAGAACAACAGGAAGCCCTGGCAGCAGCCCAGAGGGAGATCTCAGAGTTGAAGATTAGAGCCGGTGTAAAGAGGTCAAAGGACCAGAGTCAACACAAGAAGCTAACTGCAGCTGTTGCTACAAGGAATCTCCTCATCAGGAATCTTACAGAGCGTCCAGCTGATCCTGTGACTGAAGCACTTCTCAAGGAAGTTCAGGAGGATGAATTTGGACTGGGTGTTTGACTTTTGCTTGTTGTTGCTTTCATCTTATGTATTTTTCTTTATGTTGTGTTTTTAACCCCTCAGAGGGCTTGTATTGTAAAAGAAACAAACTATGTATCATTTACCTTTTTGTAATATATGTGTTGGTTTGTTTCATCTGAATTCTTCAAGCAACATCACAAGCATCTTCTTCAGGGGTCTGGAAAGGTCAAAACCAAGTACCAAGCCGGATACCTTGGAAACAAATAGACACACTGCATTGCATACTAACCTTTTGTTTTGTTTTGTAGGTTTTGTTTTATTGTTACTAACTCTGTTGTGACTTCAGGAACTATTGCTCGACGTCGAGGGTTTCCACTCAACCGTCCACACAGATACCCCACCCGCAGCAATCTTCCGGGCATACAGATGGATCAAATGCAGCAGGACCTTACAGAGGTCAGGAACCAAATGACCAACGAGAGGTTGGAAATGAGGAATCAGATGACACAATTTATGGAGGTGATGAACAATATGGCTCAAAGCCAGGAGAGGTTAAGAGCACTGGTAGAAGGGAGAAACCAGGAAGACCATCAGCCAGGGACTGCTGGGACAAGCAACAATGAAAGAGTCCAACCTCATGTCAATCCCCCAGTCTTTGGACCCCACCAGCACCCAGAGATCAACATCCCTGTCAATGTGTGTCGCTCCCGCTAAATGAGGCTAAGTCAGATAGGGTACAGACGCGAACGGTCGGCGAGAGGGAAAATGAGAACACACAGCCGTGAACTCACTGGAGATGAATAGAGTCGCCAGCTAGGCATTTTTATCCCGGGGGGAAAGGCAATGCTGCATAGACCTAGAAAAAGATATGGATAAGACGGTTGCGAACCAGAGAGACTGAGAAAGGGGGTTGGTTACAACCTGGGAAGGTATTAGCACCCAGATTGTCCGTCGTACTCGACGGGATCCACGCTTAAAAGATTTGTGTTTTAAAGGGGTAGTGTCAGTGCAATCTGTGTGCAAAAGAGCTGGAAAGATATACAGGTGTCAGTGCAAGAGAAGTGAAGTGTAAAATGTACAGTGTCAGTGTAAGAACAAGAGTGAAATGCTCAGGAGGGGGAATATACAGAGACTTTTGTTCGATAACTGTTAAGTTATGCCTACGTATCCTCTCGTGCAATGAGGAAGTCAGAACACCGTAGTTCGACCCAAAGAGACTGAAAGAATGAATTGACTGATGAACTGCTTACTTGTCTATGCTCAAGTGTATGACCTGTCTGGCTCAGGTGCAAACTGTCTTGCATTAGACGGAAGAAGCAAGTTCTCGTTTATGAGTGAATGAGATGAGAAAAGAATCCCGAAGGAGACGATTATTGTTTGTTTTTGAGTTTTCAATCTTTTATTGCTTTTGAAAGTTTGTCATAAGTTAATGAGCTTAAGCCTAAACCAATAGGTTAGTAAACTCATCACATCTTCCCTCTGATTAGGGGTAATGAGAGTACCTTAAGTGTGAAGTCAGATTCTCACACTTAATCACCTTTGGTATAGGATTAAGATCATTAACCTATTTGTGATTATTTAGATGTTTTTTGTGCTTTTGTTTAGTGTTGAGTAATGAGGTTAAGCCATAATCAGGGATTAAACAGACTCATTACACCATCCTAATAGAAGGATAATAGATGAGAGTGTTTAAGCTGAGGAAAACTCCTCAACTTAATCCATGATTAGGGATTAAGCTCATGACAAAACAAGCCTTTGATTAAGTGGATTTTATTTAATGATATGATGATGAAGTGGATTTTATGGTTTGTAAGACAACTTGAGGGGGACTTGTCCATTAACACTAGGGTTAGTCCTTCTTCACCAATTAAGGAAGAATTAGAACCCTAATGCAAGGCCCAAGTTACAAGTGTGATGTCTTGATGATTATTAAGTGGATTGATTAAGAGATTTAAACACATTAAGGGTTTAACACTTAGGATCAAAGTTATACACTCCATCCTAATAGAAGGATGCAGGCATAAGCTTAATCACAAAGCCTTAAAGCCTTTAAGGTTTAGTCCCTGATTATGAGGTGAGAAGAGAAGACTCAAAGAGAGACACAAAGGTAAAACTATAAGGGGAGACTAATCAAAACCCTAATTCATTATCATGCTTGGTTGTTCCTAAGGTTTGTGAGGTTTTCAAGAACAATCTTCAAAGGAGCCACCAGGAAGCAGATGAACAAGATCAAGAGAAGCAAAGTGACTTGCTTCATTCAAGAAGTCAAGTCACTTGAAGAAAGAAAAGTGGGAGGAAGAAGAATGAGCAAGCTCAAACTCAAACACAAATAAAAATTCAGCAATGGATGCAAGAGAGATGAAAAGAAAAGTTATGAGAAGTGAAGGCAAATTCACTTCCCAGGTTCACTTACCACCTGAAATGTTAGAAAGAAATGCAATGCAATGCTAAATGGGATAAGATGACATGATGCAAAACCAAACCAGAAGCATGTTGATGATGATAATGATGCTATGAGATGCTACAAGCATGAGGCAGCACATAGAGATGCTCATACAAGATCATGGATGCAAATGATGCAAGTTAAGGAACATGAACTTACATGAAAAGTTATGAAACATACATGGCAAACAAAATGGCAAATGCAAGATGCAATGATCACACATGCTTTCTATATGTCTTATGATGTCAAATGAATCACATGGATACTTGAAATGTCATGGCAAATCATGTTATGCAAGAGAATGCAAGAAGGATGCAAATGGAAGCCCAAATTAGGGTTCATGGATCAGACAACAAACAAAAACCCAAAACAGAAGCAATCACTAAGATTAAAAATGTAAAATGCCACTCAAAGGACCCCTAATCTTATACTAAACCAAAGTCCAAAGGGGAGGTCTCAACTCTTAACCAATCCTAAGTTATGATTTTTACAAGTTATTAGGGTTTTTAGGGTTCTTAAACAAAAGAAATGCCAAACAAATTGAAATTGAAAGATCAAATCATGGCCATTTTATCTCAAAAACTACATGTTAAACACAATGCAATGCAAGAAGAATCAATGTCCAACTCATCATGGATAGGCAGAAATGAATTTTTGAACTTAGGATCAAAATAATGCACAAAAATGATTTTAATTCAATGAAAAATTCTCAAAATGCATCAAGATCAAAAAATAAATTTGGTTTGAAGGTTGGACAATGTTTCTAAATGTCTTAGAACATTTCATGAATTTTTTGGTGATTTTTAAATACTTAAAAGTATTTTTAATAAATTAATTTCCATTAATCAATTAAAAATAATCCTTTAAATATTTAAAAATACTTTTTTAATGATAAAAAATAAAATGAAAATATTTTTGTGTTTGCAAAATTAATAAAAGTCAGGAGAAAAAGTTTCATAATTTTTAAACCTTTTTTACTATTTTAAAATAAATGTGCAAGTAAAAGGAAAAGAAATGAAATAAAAATAAGAAAAATGGGAAAGTAAACGCAAGGAGAGGCTGGGATTGCATCCTGGTTTGAAATGGTTGACTGGCGCCAGATCCAGTGGCCAGGATTGATTCTGAGGTAATTAATCTAATTAATAATTAATTAAACTAAATGAAAAGAATTAGGGCTAATCAAACGAATCTGGGCCTTTCACTCACGCGCGAAGTCAACCAGTCAAAGGCAATCCACGGTCCAAATTCAAACTAGAGTTAATGACTGGATTATGCCCTAATGACATTCAGGCTGCCGGAGAAGACTTCCGGTCGTCTTCTCCGGCCAGCATCCTCCCTGAGAATCCCCAAAACCCTAAAAACCTAACTAAAACGAAATCTAAAAACTGGGAAATGATCCCCACTCACTCACGAACCAAAACCCCTAATCAAAGCAAATTTATATTTCCTAACAAGGCTGAATCGAAGCAAGAAAGAATTAGGGCAAAAAAAGTTCAGGAACATCATACATGCTGGTTTCTTCACTATTTTCAAAAGTAGACATACATTCATGATCAGAGGAACTCATAGCATCATAAAAGAACTAAAAAACTAGTTTCTGCGAAAAATGTTCATGAAGCTCACCTGAGATGAAGCTTCTCTGTTTATGAGCTCTTTGGACTTTTCCTTTGCGCAGGCTTGCTCCCTTGAACCTCCTGAGGACGAAATGAAGCTTAGAAAGCTTGGGAAGTGGCTGGCTTGAAAGATCCAACTCTGGTGTAGCAGAAATGGGGATCTTTGTATGTGATGTTTCAAACTGCTTTGAAGGGTGGTTCTTGCTCCAGGGACAATTTATGACTTGTTGGTGAAAGAAGAAATGGATTTTGATGGCTGTGTGTGAAGATTCGAAGAGAAATGCAGGCTGAGGTGAAGAATGGTGAAGCTCAATCCATGCTGGTTTCAGGCTTGAACTTTGGTGGTTTCTACTCAGCAAGGCAAGGTGAGATGATTGGAGGAATTTGTTTGAGTGTTTGTAGTTTGTGGAGGCAGATTCGAAGCAATTTGCAAAATGGTGTGTTTTGGTGTATGTGATGGTGTGAAGTGTTTCAGCCTTGCTTGGTATCTGAAATGGCTTGCAAATGAAAAGTATAAACTAATCCAATTGGCTGGATGATGTGACATGGCCTGCTGTGATAGGTAAGTTTGCTTTTGCTCAAAGTCCACCTTTTGTGTAAGAGAAGTATGGTGTGGTTCTAGGCTTAGTACAAGGCATGGGCTGGTGCAGCAAGATGAGGTGAGAGGGCTAGCAAGGTGCAGCATCCAATGCATCAAGTTGGTGAAGTGTGATGAGTGTTTTTGCAAGTTGTTACCTTTTTGAAACTTCATGGAAAAAGTCTTGTTACATGAACCATGAACATGTGATCTTTGGTTCAATTCTGATTTTTATGACTTGTAGAATGTTTGTGTACTGGTTTGAAGTCAACTAGAGGTTACAAAAGGCCTTGGTTCATGATTTTGCAAAATTCTCATTTGAGGCATGCCTTGAAAATCAAAGATTTTTGCCAACTTTGTCACACCATAACTTTTGATCCAAGAAGAATTTGATCATGTTCTTGTACTTTTTGAAAAGGGAAAGATGTGATCTACAACTTTCATGACCAAAGTTTTTCCATTTGAAGCATTTTTGGATCAAGAATCAAGGCTTGAAAAATGACCTAAAATGAAGCATTCTTGAAAAGTCAACTATGCCCAAAAAGTCAACATTTGCAAAAACTCCAAATTCTTGATTTTTGTGAACTTCAACCTTCTTCTATGATCAAATAAAGATCATATACACTCAAAATGATGAAGATCACCCATTGGTTGGGTCATTGGGGGCCTCAGATGCCCTGATTTTGCACTGACTTGTCCAGAAAGTCAACTCTTGATCAGATGACTTCCCCATGGAATTTCTTCATGAAACTTGATATGCATACTACCTATACCATATAGAGACCAATGGAAACAAGAATGACCAAAAAATTTGGAGTTATGGCCTCTGAAACCAAAACCCTAATTTTTAGTCAACTGTGCAGTCAAACCTGGCTCTGCATCCATTCAAACCCTAGTTCTTGTGATTCTTTTGAAATCTTGACTTTGAGAGGATGAAATATGATATAAGAACACATGTGGATCCCTTTGGAGTGATTGGTAGCCTTTGCTCAAGAAGCTTTTGGATTGCTCAGATCACAAACCCTAGGTGCAGATGACTTAGAAACTATGCAGTGAATCAAAAATGAGATGTGAGATGATATGATTGTGTTTATGCATATGAAATGATCACAAGCCATGGTGTGAATGGGTGAGGGCAAATTTGGGGTGTTTACAGCTGCCCCTATTCAAACATGAGTTAGCTGTGCAGGATGTAAGCGACGGCTTATCAGGCAAACAAGGTAACTTGTGGTTGAATACCAAAGACAGTCCAAAATTTGCACTCACAGAATGAAGAAGAAAAGGGATATAGATTGTAAAAGGAAAATAAAGTATATTGTAAAGTGTGGGCGACGGAGGACGAGCGTCGAGCAGAGGACGACCGCTGGGTAAAGGGCAATGACGGGGACGGCCGACATGCTGGGAAAAATGTGAAGTAAAGCGATGACGGGGACGGCCGACATGCTGGGGATAAAAAGGTAAAGCCAAGACGGGGGCGGCCGACTAGCTGGGAAAAAGAAATCATGATGGGGACGGCCATCAAGATAAAGTTGCAGGATTCTCTGGGTGTCAAATGAAACATGACGGGGACGGCCATCAAGTTCATTAAGTAAAGTAACCAACGACGGGGACGGCCATCGGGCTAAAGAAAAGGAAAAGGGACCACGACGGGGACGGCCATCGGGTTAAAGAATAAATGAAATAAACAGATGATGAGGTACGGCCATCAAAGGTGAAGGACGATCACCTAGCAGGGGACGGCTGCTCTGTTGGGTTAAGATGAGGGACGGTCATCTAAGGTGGAGGACGACCACCGGGCAGGGTACGGCTGCCAAAAATATCGCGACATAGGACAAATGCCGGATAAAAGGTCAACGATGGGGACGACCATCGGACGAGCATGATGGAGGACGACCATCAAGAGGTGGAGGACGACCACCTAGCAGGGGACGGCTGCTCTCGAGGTTTGTCATGACACAGGACGAGTGTCAGATAACCAAAATCAACAATGGGGACGGCCATTGGATAAAGTGATGAAGGACGATCATCAAAAGGTGGAGGACGACCACCGGGCAGGGTACGGCTGCCGAAAATCAACGATGGGGACAACCATCGGACGAGCATGATGGAGGACGACCATCAAGAGGTGGAGGACGACCACCTAGCAGGGTACGGCTGCTCTCAGGGTTTATCATAACACAGGACGAGTGTCAGATAAGGAAGAAGATTTGCTTTGTTGGCGATCTACTGGGGATATAGTAAACACGGACGAGTATTTACAACCAAGAAAGAAAAGTATAAGTGTTTAGATGTTTGTGTATAGATTAAGGTGCGGACGAGCATCCTTAAGACTATGATACGGACGAGTATCAGGTAGAAACAAACTGACACATGTTCAAAGATGATGATACGGACGAGTATCAACTGGTTAACAAAGAACACGGACGAGTGTTGAATCTGAAGGGACTCTTCTGGGGAATAGTAGACACAGACGAGTATCTATATTCAAAGAGACATAAGCGTTTGACACGGTGTATGGATTAAAGATGCGGACGAGCATCCTTAAGACTATGATACGGACGAGTATCATGTAGAAACAAACACTAGACGCAATGTTCTGAGATGATGATACGGACGAGTACCAACTGGTTAACAAAGAACAAGGACCAATGTCGAATCTGTGGGGATATAAGTGATGTATACAAGATACGGACGAGTATCTGTATAAGTGTATCATGAGTAGTGAGTATTGTATTGTACAGATGAGTGTTTAAACTGCTGGGGAGCGTGACACGGACGAGTGTCAAAAGGAGAAAAGTATAATAATAACAAGTATATGGGTTGATGAAAGTGTAAGCGACTGCGCTGGGGATATGACACGGATGGGTGTCCAGAAAGTGTATATATAGGTATATGCGAGTGCAAAGAGGATGTCTTTGGCTTTCTGTTGGTGGTTTGACACGGACGGGTGTCAAGAAGTATCTGTAATACGGGTGATTTGTTTGTAAAGTGTATTCAGGCAACTTTCCAGGGAGTGATGACACGGACGGGTGTCCCAAGGTGTATATACTGGTGTTTGTGAATTGTGAGGCAACTGCTTTTGCTGGGGACTCTGGGGGATTTTGAGGAAAGTACTCTGTATCCTGATGGATGATTATTATTCACAAGTGTTCAATTCACAACATGACTTATGATTATGCTATGTATTTGATTTTTGCCGTAATGCTCCGTATTAGACGGAATGCTACGCTCTGAGGGGATAATATGATGCGAATGCTATGATTATGCAAAGGGGTACAGATCCGGGGTTCGGATCCCGTTGCTGCGAAGATCTCTGGTCGATCTGTTGAAATGGACCTCCCAGCTGGGGATGAGATCAGTGATAGCTCTGATGAGATGTATCTGCTTGGGGATATATGTCACTGGTTGACGTATCCTTGTAATGGGACCCAGCTGGGGTTTGTGGAAGCTTTCCGTACTCTGTTGTGACTTCTTCATGCGTTGCTCTTCTGGATAGAGGCTAATGATTCTGTGGGGAGATGATTCCCTGACTCTTTATATTCTGCTGAGGAAGAATGATTGGTACTACGGCTGGGAAAAGTTGTCGGCAAATCAGCTGGGGGAGAAGCAACTCAGCTGGGGGGAGTGCACTTCCGATGCTGAGATTATTTGTTGATTTGCCATCCTGCTGGGATGTATCTTGCATGCCCCAAGTTGCGTTTTGGATACCTGCAATCCTGCAAAGATAAGGAAACGCACAAAAGGTCCCGAGGTATCCCTTACCGGATCCCGTCATAGGAGTTAAGTACTTTCGAGAGTAAGTATATTCCCTGTAAGCATGTGTTTTTATTTTTTTTGGATAAAAGCATCTGTACTTATGCAATTAGTTTTTTAGAGACATCAGACATTCTTTGCAAATAAAAATGTATAAGACGAAACATGACTGAAAAAATCTGATTTTATTAATTCATGTGCCCTGAATTGGCAAGATACAGTCAAGGAAACAAATCTCCTAAAATGAAGAGATTGTTATAAATTGAGAAACAAAGTGCTGGCGATGTTGACGACGCTTTCAAGGAGCTTCCTCTTCTGCTCTGACTCGTATGACAATGACGTTCTTCTCGTCTTGCTTTCTGAAGGAGGCTGATTCTGAATGAAGCTTGATCCTTCTGAAGCTTACCAGGTTGTAAGTGATACCGACGAATTCAGAATGCAGTTGTTCGCTTATTCCCTTATTTTGCATGGATCGCCCTTTCGGGTTTTCAATCCATCGGGATACCCATTTTTGCCTGAGTTGTCCAATGCGGCTTTTCAACTCAGCGGGTGTACATTTTTGTTCACTTTCCCTTATTTTGCCCGAGTCTTTTATTCTGTTTTTGACTCGCCGGGATGCCCTATTTTTGCCTGGACTTACATTCTGTCTTTATGTCCAGCGGGTCATTTTTATGCGAAGTATTTTTTAACTGCATCTGAATTCACAGGGGACGGGAAATCTTCACCATCCATGGTGCTGAGCATCAGTGCTCCACCGGAGAAAACTTTCTTTACAACAAATGGTCCTTCATAATTCGGAGTCCATTTGCCCCTGTGGTCTGTATGAGGAGGGAGGATTCTTTTCAGCACAAGATCTCCTACTTGGTACTCTCGGTGCCTGACTTTCTGATCGAAGGCTCTCTTCATTCTCTTCTGATATAACTGCCCATGACAAATTGCCGCCAATCTTTTCTCTTCGATCAGACTCAGTTGTTCGTATCGGGCCCGAACCCATTCTGCTTCACTCAGTTTAACATCCATCAATACCCGTAGAGAGGGTAATTCAACTTCAACAGGCAAGACTGCTTCCATACCATACACAAGCTGATACGGTGTTGCCCCTGTGGATGTTCTGATTGATGTGCGGTACCCATGCAAGGCAAACGGTAGCATTTCATGCCAGTCTTTGTAGGTGACTACCATCTTCTGCACAATCTTCTTGATATTCTTATTAGCTGCCTCAACAGCGCCATTCATCTTTGGCCTGTAAGGAGAAGAATTGTGATGTTGGATCTTGAAGTCCCGGCATAGCTCAACCATCATTTTTTTGTTCAAGTTGGAACCATTATCAGTAATGATTCGCTCGGGAACTCCATATCGACAGATGATATCTCTTTTCAGAAATCTGGCTACCACTTGTCTTGTAACATTGGCATAGGAAGTTGCTTCGACCCACTTGGTGAAATAGTCAATAGCGACCAAGATGAATCTGTGGCCATTTGAAGCAGTCGGCTCAATCTTGCCAATCATATCAATGCCCCACATGGCAAAGGGCCATGGTGAAGACATGATGTTCAAAGGATTGGGAGGCACATGCACCTTATCCGCGTAGATCTGGCATTTATGGCATTTTCTGGCGTAGGCACAACAGTCTGCATCCATTGTGATCCAGTAATAACCTGACCTTAACAACTTTTTAGCCATGGCATGCCCTCCGGCATGGGTACCAAAGGATCCTTCGTGCACTTCATGCATCAACAAATCTGCTTCTGTCTTATCTACACATCTGAGGAGTATCATATCAAAGTTCCTTTTGTATAAAGACCCATCAGTGTTCAGAAAGAAACT
The DNA here is from genome assembly GCA_963966055.1 of Lathyrus aphaca. Lineage (NCBI taxonomy): Eukaryota > Viridiplantae > Streptophyta > Magnoliopsida > Fabales > Fabaceae > Lathyrus > Lathyrus aphaca. Next base: position 295,609,981 of record OZ014519.1, on the reverse strand, counting down.
ACCAGCAAGCCTTCTCAAGGTCTTCTTATCATTGGAAGATGCCCCAGGTGGGTATGTTTGGTCCTCCAAGAAGCATTTAATGTCATGGAACCAAGGCTTATCATCTTTTACAACATCCGCTGCAAATACATATGCTGGTCTATCAAGTCTTGACACTGAAATCTGAGGTACAAAGTTAGCAGCTTGAACTTTGATCATGGATGAAATGGTAGCAAGAGCATCTGCAAACTGATTCTCGTCTCGAGGGATATACTCAAGCCTGACCGTTGTGAAGAAAGTCAGTAACCTTCTTGTATAATCCCTGTAAGGTATCAGATGATCCTGGTGTGTGTACCATTTTCCGTTAGTCTGATTAACTACCAGAGTTGAATCTCCGAACACGGTCAATGTCTTGATCCTGAGGTCAATGGCTTCCTCAAGACCCATAATGCAAGCTTCGTATTCAGCTTCGTTGTTAGTGCAGTTGAAAGTGAGTTTTGCCGAGAAAGGCATGTGAACTCCTTTAGGTGTAATGAGTACTGCACCAACACCACGACCATTCATGTTAATAGCCCCATCAAACATCATAGTCCATTCTTCTTCCGGGTCAGGCCCTTCAGTGTGAACAAGCTCTTCATGATCTTTTGATTTAATGAACATGATGTCTTCATCAGGGAAGTCAAATCTCATAGGCTGGTAGTCATCAATGGGTTGCTCAGCAAGATATTCAGATAGTACACTGCCCTTGATGGCTTTCTGAGATGTGTACTGTATGTCATATTCTGTGAGAATCATCTGCCATCTTGCAACCCGTCCGATAAGAGCTGGCTTCTCGAAAATGTACTTAACTGGGTCCATTTTGGATATCAATAAAGTAGTGTGGGTCAACATATACTGTCTCAGTCGGCGAGCAGCCCACGCTAAAGCACAGCAAGTTTTCTCGAGCAGTGAATAACGTTGTTCACAGTTGGTAAACTTTTTGCTTAGGTAGTATATTGCATACTCTTTTCGACCAGACTCGTCATGCTGGCCCAACACACACCCCATTGACTCTTCTAATACTGTCAAGTACATTATCAGAGGTCTTCCTTCAACTGGAGGCATAAGGATTGGAGGTTCTTGCAAGTATTCCTTGATCTTGTCAAAAGCCTTCTGGCAGTCTCCGTTCCACCTGACCGTTTGTTCTTTTCTTAACAACTTGAACAAGGGTTCACAGGTTGCTGTCAGGTGAGATATGAACCGTGAAATGTAGTTCAATCGACCTAAGAACCCTCGAACTTCTTTCTCAGTTCTTGGTGCAGGCATCTCTTGAATAGCTTTGACTTTATCAGGGTCAACTTCAATCCCTTTTTCGCTTACAATAAAGCCCAGCAGCTTACCGGATCGCACCCCGAATGTGCATTTGTTGGGGTTCAGCTTCAGTTGGTACTTCCTCAGACGCTTGAATAACTTGAGCAGGTTCACCAGGTGGTCTTCTTCTGTAAGGGACTTGGCGATCATGTCATCCACATAACATTCAATTTCTTTATGGATCATATCGTGGAATAATGTCACCATAGCCCGTTGATATGTTGCACCAGCATTCTTCAGTCCGAATGGCATCACTTTGTAACAGAACGTGCCCCAAGGTGTGATGAATGTTGTCTTCTCCATGTCTTCAGGTGACATCTTGATCTGATTGTATCCTGAAAATCCGTCCATGAAGGAGAATACCGAGAACTGAGCCGTGTTATCCACCAATACATCAATGTGAGGTAACGGGAAAACATCTTTTGGGCTGGCTCTGTTCAGATCACGGTAATCAACACACATCCTTACTTTTCCGTCTTTCTGAGGCACAGGTACTATGTTAGCAACCCACAGCGGGTAGCTAGTTACAGCAAGGAACCCGGCGTCCCATTGCTTTTGTACCTCTTCCTTGATTTTCATAGCCATGTCTGGGCGAGTACGGCGCAGTTTCTGTTTGACCGGTGGGCACTCTTCTCTCAAAGGCAGCTTGTGCACAACAATGTCGGTGTCCAACCCGGGCATATCCTGATACGACCAAGCAAACACATCAACATACTCTTGAAGCAGATCTATCAGTTGTCTCTTCACTGAGTCTTGCAGGCAGGCCCCGATTTTAACTTCTTTCACGTCTTCATCTGTACCAAGATTAATCACTTCAACCTCCTCCTGGTGAGGAGTAATAACCTTTTCCTCTTGTCTCAACAACCTGGCTAGCTCTTCAGGAAGCTCATACTCTTCTTCAACCCCTTCATTTGCTTGATTGATCGGATTGTCAAAGTCATACGAAGTCATAGCCGTGCTGTTGTCGGTGCTGTCAGGAAGGCACTCTCTGCAAGGGTTCAGTTTGTTCATTTTAGTGATTGATTTTAATCTTGCTTAGAAAAGTGAAATAAAGTTATCATTTTGAAAACACCGCCATTTATTTTTTGTACAAAAAGAAAAATGGAAAAACAGTGAGCAGAAAAAGACTCATTTGCAAAAAGATGTCTGATATTTCATTAATTGATCTTGTTTGCACAAAAAGTACAGATGGCCCGATTACAAAATGAGTCTTGTCATCTTGGGCAAGATGCAAGACTTTGATGCATGCTATAAAAATACAGGAAATAATAATTACTCTGCATGAGTAACTCTTATAATTTCCTGGGAAGACCAGTTCGAGACACTGCTCCCCGGGATCTTTGGACGAATCCAATTCTCTAGATTGCGCTCCTCTTCCAGCTCGTCTTCCAAATTGTTGATAGCATCGGGGGTGAGCATCCCCCCACTGACAAAACCAGGCTTCTCAGCAGCCTCTGCTTGATTGTGTTGAGTTGGTCTGTAACCCAACCCAAACTTGTCTTTCTTCTCTTCCACAGATACGACCTTGCCCCAGCCCTGGGCAGTTCCTTCTTCAACAACCTTCCGGGCTTGTTGATAAGATGACATGGAGATACCAGATATAGCAGATGCTTCATTGACATTCAAGGCCTCAAAACCTTGGCTCATTGTTTCATGGATCTCCCCATCCATCTCAATGTACTTATAGGTAGCCAGATGGCTAACAAATATATCCTCCTCCCCACAGATTGTAACAACTTGGCCTTCCCATTCAAATTTTAACTTCTGGTGAAGGGTAGACGTTACTGCGCCAGCGGCGTGAATCCAAGGTCTACCCAACAAACAGCTATAGGCAGGCTGAATGTCCATCACATAGAAGATAGTTGTAAAGGTCTGCGGGCCAATTGTCACAGGCAGCTCTATTTCCCCCAGAACCGACCTCTTAGAATCATCAAAGGCTCTTACCACCAGGTTACTGGGTCTCAATGCTAATCCTTCATACTCTAGCTTCACCAGAGCCTTCTTTGGTAAGACATTCAGGGATGACCCTGTGTCCACCAGCACATGTGAAAGGACTGCTCCTTTGCATTCCATGGTGATGTGCAAGGCTTTGTTGTGGTTGCGGCCATCCGTTGTCAAGTCAGTATTGGTGAACCCTAGCCCATTGCTAGCAGTAACATTTCCAACCACGGTTTCCAATTGATTAACAGTGATCTCTTCAGGCACGTAAGCTGCGTGCAAGACTTTGAGTAGTGCATTCCGATGAGCTTCGGAGCACATAAGCAGTGAGAGGATAGAGATCTTGGATGGCGTCTGGTGAAGCTGATCCACAATTTTGTAATCACTCTTTTTGATGATCCTCATAAACTCATCAACTTCTTGATCAAATGGTGTTTTCAAAGCTTCTTTAGCAGCTTGATCTTCCTGCACCGGGCTCTTCCCTTTTGCCTTAGCAGCAGCCTCTGCCTCGGCAGTGGGTCTTTGTATTGGCGGAGCAAAGAGACGTCCGCTTAGGGTGAAGCCTCCGCCTCCTCCCACATTATCTACTTGTGGTGCAGGTGTTAACGTTTCAAGAGTGATTCTTTTTCCTTCGCAGTACACGTCAGAGCCATAATGCCAAGGGATGGCCCTATTGCTTTCATATGGTACTGGTCCAGGCACCGTGACAGTGACTGGACTGATGGCTGCTGCTGAAGGGACTGTAATTGTTTGTGGATCATAATAAATTGTAACTGGTGCTCTGATGGGAGCAGCACCTTCTGAATTGTAGGCAGAGTTGTTTTCAGGATCATAAAATATTGTGACAGTAGAGACATCTTCATGATTGGTTGCTGGAGTTGTAGGAGACATTGTTGGAAGAATGGATGTTGTTGTTGTAGGAGATTCAAAATGGAGTGAAGCTGAAGTTGTAGCAGGAAGATTTGTTGAAAACTGGTCATTTGAGAAGACTGACAAAGTACTTGTTGATGAAGCCGAAGAATTGTCGGGAACAATGGTTGCTGCAGTTGTAGGAGGTTCTGAAACCGTTGCTGATGAGATTGCTGGATTTGTTGGAAATGATGTAGTGATCTGGAGCTGGCCACTCTGAATAAGGCCATCTATGCCATTCCTCAGATTATCGCACCCATTTACTGAGATATTGCAGTAAGCACACCCTAACTCGCATCCTGGGAACATGCTGCATTCCAAGAGCTGAGCCTTGATTTCTACCAAAGGTGTCCTGATCTGTCCCACACTGGTTATTAAATAAGACGGTTTGTCTTCTTCAATAGCGTTAATTCGGGGACCACCATGATTTGGCATAGGATTTTTGTTGACATTGGGTGGCGGCGCAAAATTCAGAGCCTTTGAGTCCACCAGGTCTTGTACCTTCATGTGCAGGGCTCTGCACTTTTCCGTACTATGGCCAGGTGCGTTTGAATGAAAGGCACACCTAGCATTGGAGTCGTAATTCCTGGGTAGACTGTTGGGATCTGGAGGTGCCAACGTTCTTAGCTCAACTAGGTTGAGTTTCAGAAGCTGTGGTAGCAATGTAGCATATGGCATGGGGATCGGATCGATCACTCTGTTAGCTTGAGATGGCCTTTGCTGGAATGGCCTTTGCTGGTTATTGTTGTTGTTGCTGTTGTTGTAGTTTCTTGGAGGATACTGATTTTGCTGATGGTACTGAGGTTGTTGTTGATAGTTTTGCTGAGGAGGTTGATAAACAGGTTGTGGATGAGCGGGAGCAGGGATAGTGACTGCAGCTACAGATCTGTGAACATATTGGGGCCTACCCCTGTTGGTGTGGATGGCATTAGTCTCACCAGTCCTTCTCGGGCCTGCAAAAGGCTTTCTTGCATTACTGGATGAGCTTGCACCATTGTCTGAGATCTTACCCATTTTCAACAGGCTTTCAATTCTCTCCCCGGCTATGACAACATCTGCAAAGCTGGTAGATGAGAAAGCAGCTAGCCTATCAATATAGGTTCCCTGAAGGGTATTCATGAACATATCAGCCATTTCCCGTTCAGACATAGGTGGCTGGACAGCAGCAGCAAGCTGTCTCCATCTTTGAGCATATTCTCTGAAGCTCTCTCTAGATGACTGTGACATTCCCATTAGGAGGGTCCTGTTGGGTGCCATATCTAGATTATACTGATACTGTCTGATGAAGGCCTCTGCCAGGTCCTTCCAGCATCTTACCGTTGCTCTTGTCAGATGGGAATACCATTCCCTAGAAGCTCCAGTCAAGCTATCTTCGAAGTAGAACATCCACAACTTCTCATCCATGGTATAAGCTTTTAGTCTTCCGAGAAAAGATTGTAGATGAGTTCGGGGACAGGAAGTCCCATTATACTTTTCAAAGCAGGGAGGCTTAAACTTGTGGGGAATCCTGACCCCGTCTACCAAGCCCATATCCATGACATCAAACCCCAAAGAGTTTTGAGACTCTAAGGACCTTAACTTCTCAGCTATCTCGTCCAACCTTCTATCATAAGCCTCTTCCCCGGCTCCCATTACTGTGAACTGGTCTTCTTGAGGATCCTCTCGCAGTACCCTCTCGGCTGTAGCAGTTCCTGGTATATTGACTGGAATGTTGGCCTCTGGATGGAGGTGAGGACCAAAAACAGGGGGATTGACATGTGGTTGGACCCTTTCATTGTTACTGGTCCCAGCAGTCCCTGGCTGATGATCTTCCTGGTTTCTCCCTTCTACCAGTGCCCTGAGCCTCTCCTGGCTTTGAGCCATGTTGTTCATTACTTCCATAAACTGCGTCATTTGAGTTCTCATTTCTAACCTCTCGGTGGTCATTTGGTTTCTGACCTCCGTGAGGTCTTGCTGCATCTGATCCATCTGAATTCCCGGAAGATTGTTTCTGGTTGGGTACCTGTGTGGCCTGTTGAGTGGGAACCTTCGTCGCCGAGCAATAATTCCTGAACATCACAACAGAGTTAGCAACAACAAAACAAAACCTACAAAACAAACAAAGGGTTAGCATGCAATGCAGTATGCTTATTTGTTCTCAAGGTATCCGGCTTGGCGTTCAGTTTTGACCCTTCCAGACCCTCGAAGATGCTGTTGATGTTGCTTCTTGAAGAATACTCAGATGGAACAAAATAACACAAATATATATTACAGAAGGGGAAATAATACAACTTGTTCATTTTACAACACAAGCCCTCTAAGGGGTCAAAATACATCATAAAAGTACATGGAAAGAAAACAACAACAAGCAAATGGTCAGACACCAAGTCCAAACTCATCCTCCCGAACTTCCTTGAGAAGTGCCTCGGTCACAGGATCAGCCGGACGCTCCGTAAGGTTCCTGATAAGAAGGTTCCTTGTAGCAATAGCTGCAGCCAGCTTCTTGTGTTGACCTTGGTCTTTAGACCTCTTCACTCCGGCTCTGATCTTCAGCTCTGATATCTCCCTCTGGGCTGTTGCCAGGGCCTCTTCCATCTGCTCCATCTTGTCTTGAACTCTCTTGTCCTCCAGAGTACGAGCCTCGGTGATTCTGACCCACCTAGCCTGGCTCTCCTTCAAATACAAGTCTGTCCTAGCTTTCTGGAATTGGGCTTCCTTGCAAGCATTCTTCAGAATTTGCTCTCCAGCCCTAGACTTCTTAATATAATCTTCAGACCTCTCAATCTTAGCCAGGTGCTCCTTCTTCAGCTTCTCCAATCTCTCAATATCCAATCTCCCATCACTCCTCTCATAGAGGGTCTTCTGCAAAGCTTGGGTTAACTTCTCATTTCTCTCCTTCAACTTCTCAAATTCCTCTAGGCTGACAGTTGCTGGAGGTGGTGCTGTGGAAGGCCCAGGCACATCTTCAATAGTAAAGGGCATCCCAGAGAATTGAGCCCTAGCATAGGACCAATCATAGTATTGTGCTGATGCCACATTATTACACTTTCCCAAGATGGTTATCCCTTTAGTCTGCACATTATCCCAGGCCCAGGCTGCCTGCCTAACAACAGTCAGACTAATCTTGTTCTCACAGTAAAGAGTCTCAACCAAATCCTGTGCCTTAGGAGTGTGGACCAGTGCATAGCCCAGTTGTCTTTTAAACAGCAGAGGGTTGTAGTTGATACTTCCCTTAACTCCTACTAAGGGCACATTGGGAAAATGACCACAGCTGGTGATGATATCCCTGCCTTTTGTGCTTTGAGTGCACCATCTGATGTCAGCTGAAGTAAGAGTAGTGAGTCTCCCAGCCCAGTTCTTCTGCTGATGAGGATTCAAAAATGCATCTGTCCTGGGTAGATGCCTGAGAAGCCAAGTATGGAATAATGGAGCACAACACCTCACTAGTCTCCCCCTCTGTTTTTCATTCCTCTGATGCACTGAATAGTAGAGGTCACCCAATAAAGTTGGCACTGGGTTCTTCAGGATGAACAGGTGGATTGCATTCTTACTAATGAATCGAGGCTCATCTGCAAATAACACAATCCCATATATGCTCAAAGCCAACAAAGCACATACTGCTTTCCAATCTCCTAGAGAAGCTTTCAGGGTAGCTTGAGAGATCAAGAAATCTAGATGCAGGCCAGGGATTCCTGCTTTAGAAGTCATATGTTGCCCAATCAAGACTGGTTCCAGGTGCAATGCCTTTGCTACCTCCTCATTACTTGGGAAAACCATCTCAGGGTTGAAAGGGACTTCTCTCCTGATAGGTATACCAACCAATGATGAGTATTCTTCCAATAGAGGGCCCAACTGAAAGTCCTGGAAAGTGAAACATCTCAGTGGGGGATCATAAAACTGAAGGCAGGTGTGGATCAGGCTTCTCTGTGAAGGGTCCAGATCCATAACCATGTCAAGTATATCTCCATGGTGTTCCCTGAACAATGGTACATGGTCTGGAGTGATCAGGGTCTGAATCCTCCTGATGTCTGCTAACTCTGGCTGAAAGAAGTGGTAGGTGATGTTGCTTTTCTTTGGAACCATGACACTGAGACTGAGTAGAGACAGGTACTAGTGAAGATGCTGAAGAGTGGGCCACTGATTGGCTGGTGCTGATGACTGAAGTAGACAGCTGATGAAGATGGGTCAATACTGAAGATGGGGTCAAAACCAAAACCAAATGAAGATGGATACCCTGAAACACAAATAAGCAAATGTTAATATGATGCAATGATTATGTATGCAAATGATATGCATAGGTTTGTGACTGAGCTGGATCTGATCAAGGGCTTTGATATAAGTCCATGTAAGAAATCCAGATGGAGGTCTATAAGTCCAGTAACCAAGGTGGGGGGCTCAAATAAAGAGCCACATGTCCAGGGTTTAGAATCACAAGAACTGTTCCAAAGTGGAGTACTCTTAATCAAATCAAGGTAACAGGGTATTCTGAGGTCAAGGTACTTGCAAACCTGTAAACAACCCAACCCCCTCACAGGTGGTGATCTAGAACAAGGATCCTTAGACTTGGATCAGTTATGAGAAGTGTAAACACTTCTAACCCGGAGGTACAGTGTTTACAATAACCATAACAATTCCTCCTCTAATTCACCTCAATTTCTGAAGGTCAATACTAAAAGGTCATCCAGACTTAGCAGGCTTCCCAGATAGCCCTAGCATTGCAGGAAATCTGCAACACAGAGTTCTCAAGAAGAAACCCACATCTGAACCGTGTTTCATATTCCCGCACCAGACCGAAATGGAATGGGAAAGAATATGAACCACTCTAGCCTAGGTGTCACTCAGGTCCCAGGTATAGGGCCTTAACTCTCAATGAATCACCCACCCACCAAAACAAAACCAGATCCAGCCAGCAACATGACAGTATGATATATGAAAAAACTGTAAAGAAAAGCAATAAATAGAGCTGTACAGAAAGCAATAAATAAAGCAAATATACAAACACAAATAGCACATAACACCCCAATAAACACAAATCAATCAAGCGCTAGGAGGAACCCACAAAGAGAACCAGAAGCCCTGGTTGCAGTATGAGGCATCCCCAGCAGAGTCGCCAAGCTGTCGCTCCCGCTAAATGAGGCTAAGTCAGATAGGGTACAGACGCGAACGGTCGGCGAGAGGGAAAATGAGAACACACAGCCGTGAACTCACTGGAGATGAATAGAGTCGCCAGCTAGGCATTTTTATCCCGGGGGGAAAGGCAATGCTGCATAGACCTAGAAAAAGATATGGATAAGACGGTTGCGAACCAGAGAGACTGAGAAAGGGGGTTGGTTACAACCTGGGAAGGTATTAGCACCCAGATTGTCCGTCGTACTCGACGGGATCCACGCTTAAAAGATTTGTGTTTTAAAGGGGTAGTGTCAGTGCAATCTGTGTGCAAAAGAGCTGGAAAGATATACAGGTGTCAGTGCAAGAGAAGTGAAGTGTAAAATGTACAGTGTCAGTGTAAGAACAAGAGTGAAATGCTCAGGAGGGGGAATATACAAAGACTTTTGTTCGATAACTGTTAAGTTATGCCTACGTATCCTCTCGTGCAATGAGGAAGTCAGAACACCGTAGTTCGACCCAAAGAGACTGAAAGAATGAATTGACTGATGAACTGCTTACTTGTCTATGCTCAAGTGTATGACCTGTCTGGCTCAGGTGCAAACTGTCTTGCATTAGACGGAAGAAGCAAGTTCTCGTTTATGAGTGAATGAGATGAGAAAAGAATCCCGAAGGAGACGATTATTGTTTGTTTTTGAGTTTTCAATCTTTTATTGCTTTTGAAAGTTTGTCATAAGTTAATGAGCTTAAGCCTAAACCAATAGGTTAGTAAACTCATCACATCTTCCCTCTGATTAGGGGTAATGAGAGTACCTTAAGTGTGAAGTCAGATTCTCACACTTAATCACCTTTGGTATAGGATTAAGATCATTAACCTATTTGTGATTATTTAGATGTTTTTTGTGCTTTTGTTTAGTGTTGAGTAATGAGGTTAAGCCATAATCAGGGATTAAACAGACTCATTACACCATCCTAATAGAAGGATAATAGATGAGAGTGTTTAAGCTGAGGAAAACTCCTCAACTTAATCCATGATTAGGGATTAAGCTCATGACAAAACAAGCCTTTGATTAAGTGGATTTTATTTAATGATATGATGATGAAGTGAATTTTATGGTTTGTAAGACAACTTGAGGGGGACTTGTCCATTAACACTAGGGTTAGTCCTTCTTCACCAATTAAGGAAGAATTAGAACCCTAATGCAAGGCCCAAGTTACAAGTGTGATGTCTTGATGATTATTAAGTGGATTGATTAAGAGATTTAAACACATTAAGGGTTTAACACTTAGGATCAAAGTTATACACTCCATCCTAATAGAAGGATGCAGGCATAAGCTTAATCACAAAGCCTTAAAGCCTTTAAGGTTTAGTCCCTGATTATGAGGTGAGAAGAGAAGACTCAAAGAGAGACACAAAGGTAAAACTATAAGGGGAGACTAATCAAAACCCTAATTCATTATCATGCTTGGTTGTTCCTAAGGTTTGTGAGGTTTTCAAGAACAATCTTCAAAGGAGCCACCAGGAAGCAGATGAACAAGATCAAGAGAAGCAAAGTGACTTGCTTCATTCAAGAAGTCAAGTCACTTGAAGAAAGAAAAGTGGGAGGAAGAAGAATGAGCAAGCTCAAACTCAAACACATATAAAAATGCAGCAATGGATGCAAGAGAGATGAAAAGAAAAGTTATGAGAAGTGAAGGCAAATTCACTTCCCAGGTTCACTTACCACCTGAAATGTTAGAAAGAAATGCAATGCAATGCTAAATGGGATAAGATGACATGATGCAAAACCAAACCAGAAGCATGTTGATGATGATAATGATTCTATGAGATGCTACAAGCATGAGGCAGCACATAGAGATGCTCATACAAGATCATGGATGCAAATGATGCAAGTTAAGGAACATGAACTTACATGAAAAGTTATGAAACATACATGGCAAACAAAATGGCAAATGCAAGATGCAATGATCACACATGCTTTCTATATGTCTTATGATGTCAAATGAATCACATGGATACTTGAAATGTCATGGCAAATCATGTTATGCAAGAGAATGCAAGAAGGATGCAAATGGAAGCCCAAATTAGGGTTCATGGATCAGACAACAAACAAAAACCCAAAACAGAAGCAATCACTAAGATAAAAAATGTAAAATGCCACTCAAAGGACCCCTAATCTTATACTAAACCAAAGTCCAAAGGGGAGGTCTCAACTCTTAACCAATCCTAAGTTATGATTTTTACAAGTTATTAGGGTTTTTAGGGTTCTTAAACAAAAGAAATGCCAAACAAATTGAAATTGAAATATCAAATCATGGCCATTTTATCTCAAAAACTACATGTTAAACATAATGCAATGCAAGAAGAATCAATGTCCAACTCATCATGGATAGGCAGAAATGAATTTTTGAACTTAGGATCAAAATAATGCACAAAAATGATTTTAATTCAATGAAAAATTCTCAAAATGCATCAAGATCAAAAAAGAAATTTGGTTTGAAGGTTGGACAATGTTTCTAAATGTCTTAGAACATTTCATGAATTTTTTGGTGATTTTTAAATACTTAAAAGTATTTTTAATAAATTAATTTCCATTAATCAATTAAAAATAATCCTTTAAATATTTAAAAATACTTTTTTAATGATAAAAAATAAAATGAAAATATTTTTGTGTTTGCAAAATTAATAAAACTCAGGAGAAAAAGTTTCATAATTTTTAAACCTTTTTTACTATTTTAAAATAAATGTGCAAGTAAAAGGAAAAGAAATGAAATAAAAATAAGAAAAATGGGAAAGTAAACGCAAGGAGAGGCTGGGATTGCATCCTGGTTTGAAATGGTTGACTGGCGCCAGATCCAGTGGCCAGGATTGATTCTGAGGTAATTAATCTAATTAATAATTAATTAAACTAAATGAAAAGAATTAGGGCTAATCAAACGAATCTGGGCCTTTCACTCACGCGCGAAGTCAACCAGTCAAAGGCAATCCACGGTCCAAATTCAAACTAGAGTTAATGACTGGATTATGCCCTAATGACATTCAGGCTGCCGGAGAAGACTTCCGGTCGTCTTCTCCGGCCAGCATCCTCCCTGAGAATCCCCAAAACCCTAAAAACCTAACTAAAACGAAATCTAAAAACTGGGAAATGATCCCCACTCACTCACGAACCAAAACCCCTAATCAAAGCAAATTTATATTTCCTAACAAGGCTGAATCGAAGCAAGAAAGAATTAGGGAAAAAAAAGTTCAGGAACATCATACATGCTGGTTTCTTCACTATTTTCAAAAGTAGACATACATTCATGATCAGAGGAACTCATAGCATCATAAAAGAACTAAAAAACTAGTTTCTGGGAAAAATGTTCATGAAGCTCACCTGAGATGAAGCTTCTCTGTTTATGAGCTCTTTGGACTTTTCCTTTGCGCAGGCTTGCTCCCTTGAACCTCCTGAGGACGAAATGAAGCTTAGAAAGCTTGGGAAGTGGCTGGCTTGAAAGATCCAACTCTGGTGTAGCAGAAATGGGGATCTTTGTATGTGATGTTTCAAACTGCTTTGAAGGGTGGTTCTTGCTCCAGGGACAATTTATGACTTGTTGGTGAAAGAAGAAATGGATTTTGATGGCTGTGTGTGAAGATTCGAAGAGAAATGCAGGCTGAGGTGAAGAATGGTGAAGCTCAATCCATGCTGGTTTCAGGCTTGAACTTTGGTGGTTTCTACTCAGCAAGGCAAGGTGAGATGATTGGAGGAATTTGTTTGAGTGTTTGTAGTTTGTGGAGGCAGATTCGAAGCAATTTGCAAAATGGTGTGTTTTGGTGTATGTGATGGTGTGAAGTGTTTCAGCCTTGCTTGGTATCTGAAATGGCTTGCAAATGAAAAGTATAAACTAATCCAATTGGCTGGATGATGTGACATGGCCTGCTGTGATAGGTAAGTTTGCTTTTGCTCAAAGTCCACCTTTTGTGTAAGAGAAGTATGGTGTGGTTCTAGGCTTAGTACAAGGCATGGGCTGGTGCAGCAAGATGAGGTGAGAGGGCTAGCAAGGTGCAGCATCCAATGCATCAAGTTGGTGAAGTGTGATGAGTGTTTTTGCAAGTTGTTACCTTTTTGAAACTTCATGGAAAAAGTCTTGTTACATGAACCATGAACATGTGATATTTGGTTCAATTCTGATTTTTATGACTTGTAGAATGTTTGTGTACTGGTTTGAAGTCAACTAGAGGTTACAAAAGGCCTTGGTTCATGATTTTGCAAAATTCTCATTTGAGGCATGCCTTGAAAATCAAAGATTTTTGCCAACTTTGTCACACCATAACTTTTGATCCAAGAAGAATTTGATCATGTTCTTGTACTTTTTGAAAAGGGAAAGATGTGATCTACAACTTTCATGACCAAAGTTTTTCCATTTGAAGCATTTTTGGATCAAGAATCAAGGCTTGAAAAATGACCTAAAATGAAGCATTCTTGAAAAGTCAACTATGCCCAAAAAGTCAACATTTGCAAAAACTCCAAATTCTTGATTTTTGTGAACTTCAACCTTCTTCTATGATCAAATAAAGATCATATACACTCAAAATGATGAAGATCACCCATTGGTTGGGTCATTGGGGGCCTCAGATGCCCTGATTTTGCACTGACTTGTCCAGAAAGTCAACTCTTGATCAGATGACTTCCCCATGGAATTTCTTCATGAAACATGATATGCATACTCCCTATACCATATAGAGACCAATGGAAACAAGAATGACCAAAAAATTTGGAGTTATGGCCTCTGAAACCAAAACCCTAATTTTCAGTCAACTGTGCAGTCAAACCTGGCTCTGCATCCATTCAAACCCTAGTTCTTGTGATTCTTTTGAAATCTTGACTTTGAGAGGATGAAATATGATATAAGAACACATGTGGATCCCTTTGGAGTGATTGGTAGCCTTTGCTCAAGAAGCTTTTGGATTGCTCAGATCACAAACCCTAGGTGCAGATGACTTAGAAACTATGCAGTGAATCAAAAATGAGATGTGAGATGATATGATTGTGTTTATGCATATGAAATGATCACAAGCCATGGTGTGAATGGGTGAGGGCAAATTTGGGGTGTTTACAATGTGCAAGGGACTACCACAGCAGGTAGAGTGCTGCAAGAAGACCCCCAGGAAGATCAGTTCACAGTGATGGGAGCTGGGGAGGAAGCCTATGACAGAAGGCTGGATGAGATAGCTGAGAAATTAAGATCCTTAGAGTCTCAAAATTCTTCGGGTTTTGATGTTATGGACATGGGCTTGGTAGACGGGGTAAGGATTCCCCACAAGTTTAAACCTCCTTGCTTTGAGAAGTATAACGGGACTTCCTGTCCCCGGACCCATTTACAGTCTTTTCTGGGGAGGCTGAAAGCATATACCATGGACGAAAAGCTGTGGATGTTTTATTTTGAGGATAGCTTAACTGGAGCATCGAGGGAATGGTACTCCCACTTGACAAGAGCAACCATTAGATGCTGGAAGGACCTGGCAGAGGCCTTTATCAGACAGTATCAGTACAACCTGGATATGGCCCCCAACAGGACCCTCCTGATGGGGATGTCTCAGTCATCCAGGGAGAGCTTCCGTGAATACGCTCAAAGGTGGAGACAGCTTGCTGCTGCTGTCCAACCACCTATGTCAGTGAGGGAGATGGCTGATATGTTCATGAACACCCTCCAGGGGACTTACATTGACAGGCTAGCTGCCTTCTCATCTACCAGCTTTGCAGATGTAGTCATAGCCGGGGAGAGAATTGAAAGCCTATTGAAGATGGGAAAGATCTCAGACAACGGTGCAAGCTCATCCAGTAATGCAAGGAAGCCTTTTGCAGGCCCAAGAAGAACTGGTGAGACTAATGCTATCCACACCAGCAGGGGCAGGCCCCAATATGTTCATAGGTCTGTGGCAGCAGTCACCATTCCCGCTCCAGCTCATCCACAACCAGCTTATCAACCACCGCAACAAAGTTATCAGCAACAACCTCAGTACCAGCAACAAACTCAGTATCCTCCGAGAAGTTACAACAATAGTAACACCAACAACAACAATCAGCAGAGACCATTCCAACAGAGGCCCTCTCAGGCCAATAGGGTGATCGATCCGATCCCTATGCCCTATGCCACATTACTGCCACAACTCCTGAAACTCAACCTAGTTGAGCTAAGGACGTTGGCACCTCCGGATCCTAACATTCTGCCCAGAAACTACGACGCCAGCGCCAGATGTGCCTTTCACTCAAATGCACCTGGTCATAGTACGGAAAAGTGCAGAGCTTTGCACATGAAAGTGCAGGATATAGTGGACTCCAAAGCTCTAAACTTTGCACCACCACCGAATGTCAACAAGAACCCTATGCCGCACCATGGTGGTCCCCGAATCAATGCTATTGAAGAAGGCAAGCCGTCTTACCTGATAACCAGTGTGGGTCAGATTCGGACACCGTTGGTAGAGATCAAAGCTCAGCTCCTCGAATGTCAAATGTTCCCAGGATGCGAGCTAGGGTGTGCTTACTGCAACATTTCAGTGAATGGTTGTAACAACTTGAGAGATGGCATAGATAGTCTCATTCAGAGCGGCCTGCTTCAGATTACAACATCAATTCCTACCAATCCAGCAATCTCCTTAACAACAGTTCCAGAACCTCCTACAACTGCAACAACCATTGTTCCAGACCACTCTTCAGCTTCATCAACAAATGTTCCATCTGTCATTTCAACTGACCAAATATCAACGAACATTCCTTCTACAACTTCAGCACCACTTCATTTTGAGTCTCCTAAAACAACAACACCCATCCTTCCGACAATGTCTCCTACAACATCAGCAACAAACCATGAAGATGTCTCAACAGTTACGATTTATTATGATCCTGAAAGTGATTCCGCCTACAACTCACAAAGTGCTACTCCTATCAGAGCACCAGTCACAATATATTATGATCCACAGACTATCACAGTCCCTTCTGCAGCTGCCATCAGTCCAGTCACTGTCACAGTGCCTGGGCCGGTACCTTATGAAAGCAGTAATGCCATCCCTTGGCATTACGACTCTGATTTATATTGCGAAGGACAGAAAATCACTTTTGAATCATCAACTTCTGCACCACAAATAGACAATGTGGGAGGAGGCGGAGGCTTCACCCGAAGCGGACGTCTCTTTGCCCCGCAAATTCAAAGACCCACTGCCGAAGCAGAAGCTGCTGCCAAGGCAAAAGGGAAGAGCATGGTGCAAGAAGAGCAGGTTGTTAGAGAAGCCTTGAAAACACCTTTTGATCAAGAAGTTGATGAGTTCATGAGAATCATCAAGAAAAGTGATTACAAAATAGTGGACCAGCTTCACTAGACGCCTTCCAAGATCTCCATTCTATCATTGCTTATGTGCTTCGAGGCTCACCGGAATGCACTACTCAAAGTCTTGCACGCAGCTTATGTGCCGGAAGAGATCACCGTCAATCAGTTGGAAGCTGTGGTTGGAAATGTTAATGCTAGTAATGGACTAGGGTTCACCAACACTGATTTGACTACGGAGGGCCGCAATCACAACAAGGCTTTGCACATTACCATGGAATGTAAAGGTGCAGTCCTTTCCCATGTACTGGTAGACACAGGATCATCCCTCAATGTCTTACCCAAAAAGGCCCTTGTGAAGCTGGAATATGAAGGATTGGCATTACGACCCAGTAACTTGGTAGTGAGAGCTTTTGACGGCTCTAAGAGATCGGTTCTGGGAGAAATTGAGTTGCCTGTAACGATTGGCCCACAAACTTTCAAAACGATCTTCTACGTGATGGACATTCAGCCAGCCTACAGCTGTTTGTTGGGTAGACCATGTATTCATGCCGCTGGCGCAGTTACGTCTACCCTTCACCAGAAGTTAAAATTCGAGTGGGAGGGCCAAGTCGTTACTATTTGTGGAGAGGAGGATATTTTTGTTAGCCATCTGGCTACATACAAATATATTGAGATGGATGGGGAGATCCACGAGACCATGAGTCAAGGGTTTGAGGCCCTAAATATTAATGAAACCTCTGCTGTGCTTGGGACCTCTATGACATCTTACCAACAAGCCCGAAAGGTGGTGGAAGAAGGAAACGCTCAAGGCTGGGGCAAACTGTTGCCTGTGGAGAAGAAAGAAGATAGATTTGGGTTGGGTTACAAACCAACTCAAGAAGATCAAACAGAGGCTGCTAAGAAGCCCAACTTTATTAGTGGGGGGATACTCACCCCTGATGCTGTCAACAACTTGGAAGACGAGTTGGAAGAAGAACACAACCTGGAAAGATGGATTCGTCCAAAGATCCCGGGGAGCAGTATCTCAAACTGGTCTTCCCAGGAAATTATAAGAGTTACTCATGCAGAGTAATTATTATTTCCTATATTTTTCATAGCATGCATCAAAGTCTTGCATCTTGCCCAAGATGACAAGACTCATTTTGTAATTGGGCCATCTGTACTTTTTGTGCAACAAGATTAATCAATGAAATATCAGACATCTTTTTGCAAATGAGTCTTTTTCTTCTCCGCTCACTGTTTTTCCATTTTTCTTTTTGTACAAAAAATAAATGGCGATGTTTTCAAAATGACAACTTTATTTCACTTTTCTAAACAAGATTAAAATCAATCACTAAAATGAACAAACTGAACCCTTGCAGAGAGTGCCTTCCAGACAACACCGACAACAGCACGGCTATGACTTCATATGACTTTGACAATCCGATCAATCAAGCTGATGAAGGGGTTGAAGAAGATTACGAGCTTCCCGAAGAGCTAGCCAGATTGTTGAGACAAGAGGAGAAGTTTATCACTCCTCATCAGGAGGAGGTGGAAACAATTAATCTTGGTACAGATGAAGATGTGAAAGAAGTGAAAATCGGGGCCTGCCTACAAGACTCAGTGAAGAGACAACTGATTGACCTGCTTCAGGAGTATGTGGATGTGTTTGCTTGGTCTTACCAAGACATGCCAGGGTTGGACACCGATATTGTTATGCATAAGCTGCCTTTGAGGGAAGAATGCCCACCGGTCAAACAGAAATTTCGCCGTACTCGTCCAGACATGGCAATGAAGATCAAAGAAGAGGTACAAAAGCAGTGGGACGCCGGATTCCTTGCTGTAACTAGCTACCCGCCGTGGGTTTCTAATATAGTACCTGTGCCTAAGAAAGACGGCAAGGTGAGAATGTGTGTTGACTACCGGGATCTGAACAGAGCCAGCCCGAAGGATGATTTCCCATTACCTCACATTGATGTATTGGTGGATAACACGGCTCAGTTCTCGGTATTCTCCTTCATGGATGGATTTTCAGGATACAACCAGATCAAAATGTCACCTGAAGACATGGAGAAGACAACCTTCATCACACCCTGGGGCACGTTCTGTTACAAAGTGATGCCATTCGGACTGAAGAATGCTGGTGCAACATATCAACGGGCTATGGTAACATTATTCCACGATATGATCCATAAGGAAATTGAGTGCTATGTGGATGACATGATTGCCAAGTCCCTTACGGAAGAAGACCACCTGGTGAATCTACTGAAACTATTCAAGCGTCTGAGGAAGTACCAACTGAAGCTGAACCCCAACAAATGCACATTCGGGGTGCGATCTGGTAAGCTGCTGGGCTTTATTGTAAGTGAAAGAGGGATTGAAGTAGACCCTGATAAAGTCAAAGCCATTCAAGAAATGCCTTCACCGAAGTCAGAAAAAGAGGATCGGGGGTTTCTGGGTAGATTGAACTACATTTCACGGTTCATATCTCACCTTACGGCAACTTGTGAACCCTTGTTCAAGCTGTTAAGAAAGGAACAGACGGTCAGATGGAATGAAGACTGCCAGAGGGATTTTGACAAAATCAAGGAATACTTGCAAGAACCACCAATCCTTATGCCTCCAGTTGAAGGAAGACCTCTGATAATGTACCTGACAGTATTAGAAGAGTCGATGGGGTGTGTGCTGGGCCAGCATGACGAGTCTGGTCGAAAAGAGTATGCAATATACTACCTGAGCAAAAAGTTTACCGACTGTGAACAACGTTATTCACTGCTCGAGAAAACTTGCTGTGCTTTAGCGTGGGCTGCTCGCCGACTGTGACAGTATATGTTGACCCACACTACCTTATTGATATCCAAAATGGACCCAGTTAAGTACATTTTCGAGAAGCCAGCTCTTACCGGACGGGTTGCAAGATGGCAAATGATTATCACTGAATATGACATACAGTACACCTCTCAGAAAGCTATCAAGGGCAGTGTACTATCCGAATATCTTGCTGAGCAACCTATTGATGATTACCAGCCTATGAGGTTTGACTTCCCTGATGAAGACATCATGTTCATAAAAGCGAAAGATCATGAAGAGCCTATTCACACTGAAGAGCCGGACCCGGAAGAAGAATGGACTATGATGTTTGATGGGGCTGTTAATATGAATGGTCGTGGTGTTGGTGCAGTACTCATTACACCTAAGGGAGTTCACATGCCTTTCTCGGCAAAACTTACTTTCAACTGCACTAACAACGAAGCTGAATACGAAGCTTGCATTATGGGTCTTGAGGAAGCCATTGACCTTAGGATCAAGACATTGACTGTATTCGGGGATTCAGCTCTGGTAGTTAATCAAACCAACGATAAATGGTACACCCACCAGGATCATCTGATACCTTACAGGGATTATACAAGGAGGTTATTGACTTTTTTCACAACAGTCAAGCTTGAGTATATCCCTCGGGACGAGAATCAGTTTGCAGATGCTCTGGCTACCATTTCATCCATGATCAAAGTTCAAGATGCCAACTTTGTACCCCAGATATCAGTGTCCAGACTCGATAGACCAGCATATGTGTTCGCAGCAGATGTTATCAAAGATGATAAGCCTTGGTTCCATGACATTAAGTGCTTCTTGGAGGATCAAACATACCCACCCGGGGCATCTTCCAATGACAAGAAGACACTAAGAAGGCTTGCTGGTAGTTTCTTCTTGAACACTGACGGTTCCCTGTACAAGAGGAACTTTGATATGGTACTCCTCAGATGCGTTGATAGGGCAGAAGCAGACTTATTGATGCATGAAGTGCACGAAGGATCATTTGGTACCCATGCAGGAGGGCATGCCATGGCTAAGAAATTGCTAAGATCAGGCTATTACTGGATCACAATGGATGCAGACTGTTGTGCTTACGCCAGAAAATGCCATGAATGCCAGATTTATGCAGACAAGGTGCATGTGCCTCCCAATCCTTTGAACATAATGTCTTCACCATGGCCCTTTGCCATGTGGGGCATTGATATGATTGGCAAGATTGAGCCAACTGCTTCAAACGGCCACAGATTCATCCTGGTCGCCATTGACTATTTTACCAAGTGGGTTGAAGCAGCCTCATATGCAAATGTTACAAGGCAAGTGGTAGCCAGATTTATGAAGAGAGATATCATCTGTCGATATGGAGTTCCCGAGCGAATCATTACTCATAATGGTTCCAACTTGAACAACAAGATGATGACTGAACTGTGCCGGGACTTCAAGATCCAACACCACAATTCTTCTCCTTACAGGCCAAAGATGAACGTCGCTGTTGAGGCAGCTAATAAGAATATCAAGAAGATTGTGCAAAAGATGGTAGTCACCTACAAAGATTGGCATGAAATGCTACCATTTGCCTTGCATGGGTACCGCACGTCAATCAGGACATCCACTGGGGCAACACCGTATCAGCTTGTATATGGTATGGAAGCAGTCCTACCTGTTGAAGTTGAGTTACCCTCTCTGCGAGTACTGATGGATGTTAAGTTGAATGAAGCAGAATGGGTTCGGTCCCGATACGAACAACTGAGTCTGATTGAAGAGAAAAGATTGGCTGCAATCTGTCATGGGCAGTTGTATCATAAAAGAATGAAGAGAGCCTTCGATCAGAAAGTCAAGCACCGAGAGTACCAAGTAGGAGATCTTGTGCTGAAAAGAATCCTCCCTCCTCATACAGACCACAGGGGCAAATGGACTCCAAACTATGAAGGACCATTTGTTGTAAAGAAAGTTTTCTCTGGTGGAGCACTGATGCTCAGCACCATGGATGGTGAAGATTTCCCGTCCCCTGTGAATTCAGATGCAGTTAAAAAATACTTCGCATAAAAATGACCCGCTGGACATAAAAACAGAATGAAAGTCCAGGCAAAAATAGGGCATCCCGACAAGTCAAAAACAGAATAAAAGACTTGGGCAAAAATAAGGGAAATATAAAAAAAAAATGTACACCCGCTGAGTGGAAAAGCCGCATTGGACAGCTCAGGCAAAAATGGGTATCCCGATGGATTGAAAACCCGAAAGGGCGGTCCATGCAAAATAAGGGAATAAGCGAACAACTGCAATCTAATTTCGTCTGTATCACTTACAAATCGTTAAGCTTCGAAAGGATCAAGCCTCTTTCAGAATCAACATTCTTCAGAAAGCAAGACGAGAAGAACGTCAAAGGTCATACGAGTCATAGCAAGAGGGAAGCTCCTTCAAAGCGTCGTCAACATCGCCAGCATTTGGTTTCTCAATTTGTAACAATCTCCTCATTTCAGGAGATTCGTTTCTTTGACTGTATCTTGCCAATTCAGGGCATTTAAATTAATAAAATCAGATTTTTCAGTCATGTTTCGTTTTGTGCATTTTTATTTTTGCAAAGAATGTCTGATGTTTTAAGAAACTGGTTGCACAAATACAGTTGTTTATCTCTAAAAAAATAAAGAAAATAAAACACATGCTTGCAGGAAATATACTTACTCTCGAGAGTGTCTCACTCCTATGGCGGAATCCAGTAAGGGATGCCTCGGGATTACTTGTGCGTTTCTCTGTCTTTGCAGGATTGCAGGTATTCAAAAGCGCAACATAGGGCATGAAAGCTTCATCCCAGTAAACTGGCAAATCAACAGTCTTAACACTCAAAGTGCTTTCTCCCCAGCTAAGTTGCCACTTGTTGCTTCTCCCCAACCGAGTGCCAATCATTCTCCCTCAGCCAAGTACAAAAGCCAGGGAACCATCTTCCCCACAGAATTTCAGCCTCTATTCAGAAGAGCAACGCATGAAGGAGTCACAACAGAGTAAAAGAAGAGCTTCTACAAACCCCAGCTGGGTCCCCCAACTTACAGGAATAGGTCTATCATTGGCCCATTTTCCCCAAGCAGAGTCATTTCATCAGATCTACCAATGATCTCATCCCCAGCTGGGATATTCACTTCAGACAGATCGACCAGAGATCTTCGCGGCATTGGGATCCGAATCCCGATTTGGTATCTTTGCACGATCATAGCATTTGCATCATATTCACCAAACAAAGCGTAGCATTCCGTCTTAAGTACGGAGCATTACGGCAAAAATCAAACAAATAGCATAATCATAAGCCATGTTTTGAATCAGACACTCGTGAATAATAAAAATCCATCAGTATACAGAAAGCTTTCCCCCCAGAGTCCCCAGCAAAAGCAGTTGCCTCATATTCACAAACACCAGTATATACTCCCTTTGACACCCGTCCGTGTCACATCCCCAGCAGAAAGCCAAAGACACTCTCTTTATACTCACAAATACTTATAAACATATACATTTCCTTGACATCCGTCCATGTCACTTTCCCAGTACGGTAATGTAAACACTTTATAGATATTTGTTCATACTATACTCTTCTCTTTTTGACACTCGTCCGTGTCACACTCTCCTCAGCAGATTGAACACCCATCTATATATCACTCATACTTTTCACTCTCATTTCACTTATACAGACACTCGTCCGTGTCTTGTATACATCATTTATATCCCTGCAGATTCGACACTAGTCCGTGTTCTTTGTTAACCAGTTGGTACTCGTCCGTATCATCATCTCAGAACATGCGTCAAGCGTTTGTTTCTACATGATACTCGTCCGTATCATAATCTTAAGGATGCTCGTCCGCATCTTTAATCCATACACTGCGTCAAACACTTGTGTCTTCTTGAATATAGATACTCGTCTGTGTCTACTTTTCCCCAGAAGAATTCTTTCAGATTCAACACTCGTCCGTGTTTGTTGTTAACCCGTTGATACTCGCCCGTATCATCATCTCTGAACATGTGTCAGTACTTGTTTCTATCTGATACTCGTCCGTATCATAGTCTTGAGGATGCTCGTCCGCATCTTTAATCTATACGCATCTAAACACTTATACCTTTTATTTTCATGGATGTAAACACTCGCCCGTGTTTACTATTCCCCAGTAAAGCAAATTTTTCCTTTATCTGACATTCGTCCTATGTCATGATAAGACCTAAGAGCAGCCGTTCCCTGCTAGGTGGTCGTCCTCCACCTCTTGATGGTCGTCCTCCATCATGCTCATCCGATGGCCGTCCCCATCGTTGATTTTAGCAGCCGTCCCCTGCTAGGTGGTCGTCCTCCACCTCTTGATGATCTTCCTTCATCATTTTATCCAATGGCCGTCCCCATTGTTGATTTTGGTTATCTGACATTCGTCCTATGTCATGATAAACCTTGAGAGCAGCCGTTCCCTGCTAGGTGGTCGTCCTCCACCTCTTGATGGTCGTCCTCCGTCATGCTCATCCGATGGCCGTCCCCATCATTGACCTTTTATCCGGCATTCGTTCTATGTCGCGATATTTTCGGCAGCCGTACCCTGCCAGGTGATTGTCCTTCACCTTAGATGACCGTCCCTCATCTTATCCCTTTCAGAGCAGCCGTCCCCTGCTAGGTGATCGTCCTTCACCTTTGATGATCGTACCTCATCACCTGTTTATTTCATTTATTCTTTAACCCGATGGCCTTCCCCGTCGTGGTCCCTTTCCTTTTTCGCCCGATGGCCGTCCCCATCATACTATCTTTTATCCCCAGCATGTCGGCCGTCCCCATCATTGCTTCACTATCCGCACTTTTCCCAGCATGTCGGCCGTCCCCGTCATTGCTCTTTACCCAGCAGTCGTCCTCTGCTTGACGGTCGTCCTCCGTCGCCTATACTTTACAATATACTTTATTTTCTTTTACAATCTATATCCCTTTTCTTCTTCATTCTGTGAGTGCAAATTTTGGACTGTCTTTGGTATTCAACCACAAGTTATCTTGTTCGACTGATAAGCCGCTGCTTACATCCTGCACAACTAACTCATGCTTGAATAGGGGCAGCTGTAAACACCCCAAATTTTCCCTCACCCATTCACACCATGGCTTGTGATCATTTCATATGCATAACTCAATCATACCATCTCATATCACATTTTTGTTTCACTGCATAGATTCAAAGTCATCTGCACCCAGGGTTTGTGATCTGAGCAATCCAAGAGCTTCTTGAGCCACTCCAAAGGCCACCAATCACTTCAAAGGGGTCCATGTGTGTTCAAGTATCACATTGTATCTTCTCAAAGTCAAGAATGCCAAAGAATCACAAGAACTGGGTTTGGTATGGAAGCAGAGCCAGGCTTGACTGCACAGATGACCTAAAATTAGGGTTTTGGTTTCAGAGGCCATAACCTCAAATTTGTTTGGTCATTATTGTTTCTATTGGTCTCTATATGGTATAGGGAGTATGCATATCATTTTTCATGAAGAAATTCCTTGGGGAAGTCATCTGATCAAGAGTTGACTTTTCAGACAAGTCAGTGCAAAATCAGGGCATCTGAGGCCCCCAATGACCCAACCAAGGGGTGATCTTCATCATTTTGTGTGTATATGATCTTTATTTGATCATGGAAGAGGTTGGAAGTTCACAAAATTCAAGAATTACAAGTTTTTGCAAAGTTGACCTTTTGAGGCAAGGTTGACTTTTAATGAAATGTCATTTTATGCAACTTTTTCAACCCTTACTTTTTGATCCAAGAATGCTTCAAATGGAAGAACTTTGGTCATGAAAGTTGTAGATTAGATCTTTCCCTTTTCAAAAAGTACAAGAACATGACCTAATTCATTTTGGATCAAAAGTTATGGTTTGTCGAAGTTGGCAAAAATCACTAAATTTCAAGTTATGCACCAAATGAGAAACTTGCAAAAACTTGTACCAAGGCAATTTGTGACTTCCAATTGGTGTCAAACCATTACACAAGCATCATACAAGTCTTAAAGTTCAGATTGAACCAAAGGAATCACATGTTTTCATGGTTTGTGAGGCAAGATTTTTCCATGAGAACTAAAAGGAAGCAAGTTGCAAAAGCCATCATAACACTTCATCCACTTGCTAGCTACATTGCTGAACTATCCTAGCCTTTCCCTCACACCATGCTGCGCAGCCCACACCCTTGTACTTAGCCAAGACATGACCCATGCTTCTCTTACACAAAAGGTGACAAATTGGCAAAAGTAGATACACCTATCACAAAAGGGCATGTCACATCTTCTGACCAATCAGCATTGTTTATACAAACCAAATGCAAGCTGAACATCACAACAAGCAAGCCTGAAACCAGCAAGAGCATAACTTTCTCATTTTCCACCCTTGAAGCAAAAGCATTCGAAACTCTTCATACAAGCCACAAACACTTAAACAAACTTCACAGACCTTCTCAACTCATCATCCTGATCACAAAGAACCCCTCATCCTTGTCTGAAACTGCCTGAATCATAAACACGATTCCCACCTGAGCTTGAACAGAACTTGTTCAAACTCTCAAACCAGCCAACATAAACTCCTTCTAAGCATTCAGACATCATCAAGGGACCAAGAGGAGTGGATTGCATCAAGAGGAGAGGTCAGAAAGTTGCAAAGTTGAAAGCTTCAAGACTCAGGTAGCTCAAGAACATTTTTCCAGAAACGAGTTTTTAAGTTCTTAAAAGCTTCTACTTGTTTCCCTGATCATGAATATGACTTTGGTCTTGAAAATGGTGAGGATATGAGGGTTTAATCGTGTTCTGAAAGTTTTGCCCTAAATTTTGTTTGGCTTCGATTCATGAGATTGATGAAATATAAATGATGTTTATGTTAGGGTTTTGATTCAGAAGAGTATGGGAAGGATTTCTGTTTGTTTAGATTTCATTTTAGTTGCGTTTTGAAGATTCTAGGAATTTTCAGGTGGGGTTCCCACCGGAGAAGACGACCGGAGGTCTTCTCCGGCCACCTGAAAAAGATTAGGGTTAACCAGCGTAATTAATGCAAGTTTGAATTTGGACCCTTGATCTGGATGACTTTAGTTGACTCCCGCGCGAACCAATGGCCCAGATCTCTCATTAAACCCTAATCCTGATTATTTGAATTATTTAATTGGGATTAATTTTGAATTCCCCAGAATGAATCCTGGCCTTCCAATCTCGCGCGCGTCAATTCCCTCTCTTTTTATTCAAATACAGGCCATTGGATGCGTTGACTTCTCCATAAATCCATTTTATTTTGCATTTTATTCCATTTAATTTCTCCAATTTATTTAAAATAGCAAAACTTATTCAAAAATTCTGAAATTTTTTGTACAAGTTATTATTTAATTTCAGAACACAAAAATATTTTTATTTTCATTTTTAGCATTAAAAAAGTATTTTTAAATATTTAAAAGTTTCTTTTTAATTAATTGATGAGAATTAATTAATTAAAAATACTTTTAGGTATTTAAAAATCACCAAAAAATTCATGAAACCTTTAAAAACATTTAGAAACATTGTTCAACCTTAAAACCAAATTTCTTTTTTGATCTTGATGCATTTTGAGAATTTTTCATGGAATTAAAACCATTTTAATGCATTATTTTGATCCAAACTTCCAAAAATCATTTCTGCCTAACCCTAAAGAGTTGGACTTTGATTCTTCTTGCATTGTGTTATGCATATCATGTAGTTTGTGAGATTAATTTGGAATGAATTGATCTTACATTTTCCATTTGTTTGACATTTTTCTTGTTAAGGAACCCTAAAACCCTAGAAAACTTAGGAAATTCATAACTTGAATTAGGTTAAGAGTTGAAACCTCTCCTTTGGGTAATGAGTTAGTATAGGATTAGGGGTCCTTTGAGTGCATTTGCAATTTTTTATATTGTTGTTTGCTTCTGATTTTGGTTTGTGTTTGATGCTTTGATCATAAACCCTAATTTGGGCTTTCATATGCATACATCTTGCATTTGCTTACATAACATGACTTGCCATAGCATTTTATGCATCCATTTGATTCACTTGACATCTTAAGACATATTGAAAGCATGTTTGATCATTGCATCTTGCATTTGCCATGTTGTATGCCATTTGCATGTCATAACTTTTCATGTATGTTCATGTGGCTTAACTTGCTTCATTTGCATCCATGAGCTTGTGTGATCATCCCCATGTGTTGTCTCATGCTTGCATCATCTCATAGCATCTTTATCATCATGAATGTGCTTCTGGTTTTGATTTTCATCAGGCCATTTCATCTCATTGTGCATTGCATTGCATTCCTTTCACTAACTTTTCAGGTGGTAAGTCATTTTGAGAAGTGAATTTGCCTTCACTTCTCACATTTTCTTTTCATCTCTCTTATGCATCCTTGCTGCATTTTGACATGTGTTTGAGATTGAGCTTGCTCATTCTTCTTCTTCTTACTTTCTTTCTTCAAGTGACTTGACTTCTTGAATGAAGCAAGTCACTTTGCTTCTCTTGATCCTTTCATCTGCTTCCTGGTGGTTCCATTGAAGATTCTTCTTGCAAACCTCACAAACCTTAGGAACAACCAAGCATGACAATGATTAGGGTTTTGATTAGTTCCCCATTTAGATTTTACCTTTGTGTCTCATTGAGTCTTCTCTTCTCATCTCATAATCAAGGACTAAACCCTAAAGGCTTTAAGGCTTTGTGATTAAGCTTATGCCTGCATCCTTCTATTAGGATGGAGTGTATAACTTTAATCCTAAGTGTTAAACCCTTAATGTGTTTAAACCTCTTAATCAATCCACTTAATAATCATCAAGACATCACACTTGTAACTTGGGCCTTGCATTAGGGTTCTAATTCTTCCTTAACAGGTTAAGAAGGACTAACCCTAGTGTTAATGGACAAGTCCCCCTCAGGTTGTCTTACAAATCATAAAATTCACTTCATCATCTCACCATTGAATAAAATCCACTTAATCAAAGGCATGTTTTGTCATGAGTTTAATCCCTAATCATGGATTAAGTTGAGGAGCTTTCCTCAGCTTAAACATTCTCACCTATTATCCTTCTATTAGGATGGTGTAATGAGTCTGTTTAATCCTTGATTATGGCTTAACCTCATTACTTAACACTAAACAAAAACAACAAAAACATCTAAATAATCACAAGTATGCTAATGATCTTAATCCTACACCATGATAATTAAGTGTGAGAAGCTGACTTCACACTTAAGGTATTCTCATTACCCCTTATCAGAGGGAAGATGTGATGAGTTTACTAACCCATTGGTTTAGGCTTAAGCTCATTAACTTATGACAAACTCTCAAAAGCAATAAAAGACTGAAAACACAAAAACAAACAATAATCGTCTCCTCCGGGATTCTTTTCTCATCTCATTCACTCACAAACGAGAACTCGCTTCGTCCGTCTAATGCAAGACAGTTTGCACCTGAGCCAGACAGGTCATACACTTGAGCATAGGCAAGTAAGCAGTTCACAAGTCAATTCATCTGTCAGTCTCTTTGGGTCGAACTACGGTGTTCTGACTTCCTCATTGCACGAGAGGATACGTAGGCATAACTTAACAGTTATCGAACAAAAGCCTCTGTATATTCCCCCTCTTTCTAGCTTCATTCTCTTAGCCTCATGATCATGAGCATTTCACTCTTGTCCTTACACTGACACTGTATATATTACACTTTACACTTCTTTTACACTGACACCTGCACACCTTCTCCAGCTCTTTTATACACAGATTGCACTGACACTACCCCTTTGAAACACAAATCTTTTAAGCGTGGATCCCGTCGAGTACGACGGACAATCTGGGTGCTAATACCTTCCCAGGTTGTAACCAACCCCCTTTCTCAGTCTCTCTGGTTCGCAACCGTCTTATCCATCTCTTTCTAGGTCTATGCAGCATTACCTTTCCTCCGGATAAAAATGCCTAGCTGGCGACTCTTTTCTTTTCCAGTGAGTTCACTGCTGTGTGTTCTCATTGTCCCTTTCGCCGACCGTTCGCGTCTGTACCTTTATCTGGGCCATTCCCATTTATCGGGAACGACAAAGTGTGTGAATAAAAATGTTCATAAGAGTTTGATAATGATCCATGTACGGATGCGTAAAAAAATTTCCCTCACAATACAAGACTTTGTGTGCTAAGAAGGTTCACAAGGTTCACAACATTTACAAGACCTTTCATGAGGTTCATGAAGTCTACAAGTCACTTTATGAGGTTCACAAGGTTCACAAGATTCACAATGCTTACAAGACCTTTCATGAGGTTCATGAAGTCTACAAGTCACTTTATGAGGTTCACAAGGTTCACAATACCTCCCATGAGGTTCACAAGACATTTTATGATGGTTCACAAGGTTCACAAAGTTCACAATTGGTCAGAAGAGTTGACAATTCCCTCAGACAATGCACCTCCTAAGCAGTGCATCCAAAACTAGGGTTTTGACTTTAATCAGGCTAAATGAACTTCCAAGACTTCAAGTGAGCTTCATAACATCTTATATGTGTGTAAGAACCCCCATGACAAGTTTCATTACTTTTCTCAAAGGTTTGCTCAGTCAGATGATCAGATAAGTCAAAATCAATCAAAGCAGTTAAGAAGTCAAACTGAGGTCAACTGTGGTCAAACCAAAGTCAAACTTCATGATTTTTTTTCCAACATCAAGTATATGAGGTAAAATTCATCATTTGATCAAGGGTTGATCATGATTCATCAAGGAGATTTCAGATCATCAAGAATCAGAGGTTTCTAAATTAGGGTTTCCTCAAGAAAAGTCAACTGAACTTTGACCAGCCATAAATTTCACATACTTCATCACCAATTCTCCATCCAAAGCTCATTTGGAAGGAAAGTGAATTCTCTACAACTTGGTGTCTCACAAGCCAAGCCCAAAAATGCTTCATTTGGAAGGTATGAGCTAAGACATTATAGGTCCTTTTGAAAGTCAACAAAAGTCAACAACTTCAAAAGGGCATAACTTGAGAATGGTAAATGATATGGACATGAAACCAGTGGGGTTGGTTAGAGGACTCTTCAAGATTTACAAAATGTCCAAGAACACCCTCATAGCATTAAAATTGAAGGATTTGTGCCCTTGCAAAGTTGGGAAATTTTTGGTTGGTTTATGAAGAAAATGGAGGTCTAAAACCAATTTCTTCCAAATGGGCTTGCCATGTGATGACCCAATCCACACTATAACTTCATGCACGACCCAAGTCAACAAAAATCAGATTTTTTATCATTTTATTTTTATTTATTTTGATTTAATTCATTAAAAATCATTTTAAATTAAAATAAAATATAAAAATCAAAGATTAAAAAATGATTGAGCTTCTAGAAAATCATAAATATGTCTTGGATCAAATTGATATGGGAGTTATGATGATTGTCTTAAAATAGCAAGGATATATCAAAAAATATTTGGATTTTAAGACATGATATTTTTCAATCTTATTGATCCAAATTTTCCAAAGGATAGTCCAATCTTTTAACCTAATTTGATTCATTACATATAAGAGAACACATTACAATCACAAGGCACGAATTTTCTGCCTCCCAAGAGTAAGTTTCACAAACAAAAAAAAAACCATTCAAACTCAAATTCGGATTTCCTCATACAAGACATTTGAAGGTATTTGAAGGACATAAGAGTGATCCTTGGACATCACTGAATCATTACCAATCATTATTTGCATCAAAAGCATCATGAATCACTCAAACCGAATCAACATTGGCTTGGATTTTCAAATTTTCGATTCACTTAATTCATGATATATTAACTGTTTTTAATCCTTGATATCTGTTTATTGATGTGTGTGGATTGTTTTTATGTGTTTGGATTGAAGTTTCGTGGCCGGAATCAAAAGAAGCCATTGTTAGGGTTTCGGTTGAGTTTTTAGGGTTTCATGCTAAACCGGAAATAAATAAATTTTAAGAACATAGGGAGATTGTGTGAGCCATGAGGATCATAATACACTGATCAATTGAAAGAAATTGCACTGTTTGATTGATGTTTGAGTTTCGCAGGTTCTGAGTATGAAAGAAATCGCAGGAAAAATCGTAGATGAAATCGTAGGAAATTTTGCAGGTATCGTGAGGAAGACGAAGCTGTTTCGCGCGCAGCCTGGAATTCAAATTTTGCTTTGTATTATATAGTTTTTGTTTGTATTTAAATTTCAAATGTTGCTGATGGCGTAGTGGAAGGAGAACACGCGTGTGAACCAAAAGGCCTGGGTTCGATTCTCAGGATTCGTATTATTTTTTTTGTTACTTTGTTATATTTTCCAGGTTTTACATATAATTGTTTGTGGCTATTTCATAACACCAAGCGCAGCGTAGCCCAGTGGATGGAGACAGGGCTTGGGAGTGAAGGGACCAGGGTTCAAACCCTGCCCTCAACAGTTTGGTATTTTTGCATTTTTTTTATTTTAATTTTTTTTATTATATTAATTCAATTTTGTTTAAATTAGTAAAATATAAATTATATTTTCTAAATACCATTAAAACACTTTTCTTCATATTCTTAAAATATCATAATTTATTTTTTAATTATTTATATTTATTTCATATTTATGTATATATGTATAATTATCATATTTTTGTAAATAAATTGTTTTATTTTGTAAACCCTAATTATATTATAAATCCTAATTTTTTTTTCTAAACAATTAAAAAACCCTAATTTTATTTTTAAATCTCTAACCCTAATTCTTATTTAATTTTAAATATTAACTTAATTAATTTTTCTAATATTTAATTAAATAATTAATTTTGTTCTTTTTGTAAATAATTATTGTATTGTTTATTATCATTATTATAATTCCTTTATTATTTATTTCTTAAAAATTCTTAAAAATTGTTTATTTAATTTAAAAATGTTCTTTTATTTTTGTATATTTGTACTAACCTTTCTTTCTTATAATTATTTTGTCATTAACCCCATTTATTTTGAAATTGTGATTATTATTATTATTTTCACTAACCCCAATTATAATTGCTTATTTATTTTGCTTATTATTTTAGTTTTGCTTATTTATTTAATTATTATTATGTAATTGCTCCTGGATGTAATATTTTGTAATATTTAAATTATTTATTTTTATGTCATGGTTAGTAAAAATAGGGAGTGTAAACATGTATGTTATTTAAAATAAATTTAGATCATTTAAATTTAAAAGATAAATAAAATTGTACACTCACACACGTAAGTCGATCTTTGATCGCCATGTCACTTTCTAGGGTTACCTCTCATTGTTGCCTAATCACAAGGTCAAGTAGGGTGTATAAAGCAAAAGTCCCTCAAAAATAAAGTCATCTAGTCCCTTCACAATCAAAGATCAAGTCCCTTAAATGGTTGCCTTCATAATGATCTTGTCCCTTTCGAATAATGATGACAGTCCCTCCAAAAATGCTTAATACACCCTACAGTTGCCTACATTAAACAGATGACCCTTACTTATCCCTTACATCCAAGGTAATGATTACCTATTCCTTAATAATAGGGATAGTCTTACCATTTAAAGGATTCAAGAACAGAAAGACTTAAACTTTAGGGTAGGTTCCTCATAGTTACTTGCTCACCATTTAAAAACTTTTCAAACACTTCACAAATTTCAAACAATTTTCAAACACAAGTTTTTTACGCATCCGTACATGGATCATTATCAAACTCTTATGAACATTTTTATTCACACACTTCACATTTTCAAAAACAATTTAAAGTGAGCTAAGTAACTAAGAGCCCATGGATAACCATGGATGTAAAGGGTGCTAACACCTTCCCTTTGCATAACCTACCCCCCGGACCCAAAAATCTTTAAAAAAGGTCTTTCCTGTTCTTTATGCCTTTCTTTGGATAAAATAAAAGTCGGTGGCGACTCTTGCTATCCGCAACATAACTAAAGTCAGTTCTCCCACCGTGTTACAGAACTGGCGACTCTGCTGGGGATTTGTAGTTAAGGAGGGGTACCCTTAGGAATTAGATCACTTTAAAATTGTTTGCCTTGTTTGCTTTATACTTACTTGTTGGGCTCTTATGTGTGAAAGATCCTAACCCGGATCTAGTGTACCTTAGGTAAATGGCAATAGACCAAGGAAACTGTACGGCGTATACCGATATGGTTGATCTGGTGACTATAGTTAGTGTGACTTCTTGGTTGGTGCTTATGTTCCTTAAGTCAAGTTGAGGATAATATGAGGCTGCCATATGTTGTCAATACACTAACTGACTTTTAGAACCCTAGTTATCCCATCTTGGCCTTTAGAAAAGTAGTGAGATAGCCGGCTTTGGTGAAGACTGAAGTTGGTTGATACTCGATACTACACTCATTGAGATCTTAAACTTGGAGGGTTTTGGTTGGCAAGTAAGTTGCCTACTGAACAACCACCCTTGTGAAGGATCAATGATATTGAGATCCCTTAGAACCTGGTTACTTTTGTAGGACAGGATGAACCAACTAACTTCAGGGGAGGGTACTTACCTTTGAACCTCATGCAAGCCTTTAAACCTAGGGCTATGGTGTGACTTGTTTGTGTGTGCCACATGTTTGTGATTGAGCATAACATCATGACATCATCATGCATCATAAGCATAGCATTTTCACTAACCATTTCAAGGACCAAAGGATTTATCTTTGTTCTTTGGTGCAGGTCATGGCTTCTGCTCGTAGGAACACTATCAGGATCAACTTTGTAGGGATACCTGCTAAACTTAAAGAGTTGGTTTCTCAAGTGTCTGATCATTCTCAGTTCATCAAGAGACATGGTCACCTACTGGATCTAGTCACTTCAGGGTTCAATGAAGACATGATGAGTGTTCTGTTTCAGTTCTTTGATCCTAAGCACCATTGCTTCACATTCCCCGACTATCAGCTGGTTCCTACAATGGAAGAGTTCTCTAAACTTCTGGGCATACCCGTACTTGATCAGAAACCATTCTTAGGCTTGGAAAAAGAGCCTAAACCTGAGGTTATTGCTGCAGCTCTACATCTGAAGAAGTCTGACATTGTTCTAGAAACGAGAAGCGGAGTTAAGGGTATTCTTGCTAAGGTGTTGATAGAGAAGGCTCAAATGTTCTTGAAGGCTATGAGCTATGATGCTTTTGAGGATATCTTAGCCTTGCTGATTTATGGCTTAGTGTTGTTCCCCAATCCAGATCAATTCATAGATGTGCATGCCATCAACATATTCCTGAGTCACAATCCAGTACCTACTTTTCTTGGAGACATACTGCATTCTCTTCATACCCGTACTACAAGGGCAAGAGGAACTTTGATGTGTTGCATACCTTTGCTCTCTAGGTGGTTTATTTCTCACCTTCCTCGCTCAGTGATGAAGAATGAGCAAGGGTTCAGATGGTCCAAGAGGATCATGTCACTCTCACATTCAGATATTCATTGGTGCCCCAGATCTATGGAGAATATTACTATCATTGACCGTTGTGGGGAGTTTCCTAATGTGCCACTTCTAGGCATAAGAGGAGGCATTACCTACAACCCTTCACTAGCTTTACGACAGTTTGGTTACGCTCGGAGTGATGGTCCACATGACATGTTGATTCAGGGCATTGTGTTTGATTACGACAACGATCTTCAAGGTTACCGTCAGAGATTCATACGAGCATGGGGAAAAGTAAACAAGGTTGACAGCAAGACTCTGGAGCCTAAATACACTATTCCTATGGAGGCTTATCTCAGATGGGTGCGATCTCGTGCTCAGACTCTCATGATGCCATATCCTGCTATCCTGCCAGTTACCATGGAACCTGTTGCTGAAGGAGATACTGCTTATACCATCCTTCACCCAGACATGCCTACTGACATGGAAGACTTGCAGAGATCCTGGATCCAATTGAAAGAGCAAAGGGATACTTTTGAGGCTCATTACAAAGCAAGCCAAGAAAGAATCCTGGAACTAACAAAGCAACTTCATGAGGAGCGGAATCTCAACTCATACCTCAACACAAAGAGGAAACGTCCATGGGAGACTTAAAACCCCATCTCTTGTATTTATTGCATTTCATTTCCTGTAAGCCCAAGGGGCAAACAAATTTATTACTAATAAAAGTTTACCTTCGTGTTTGTTTAAGCAAATTTAAATCCTGCGGTCCTTGAAAACATTGCATACGCATTAATACATCATATCATTGCATCACAGGTTTATTTGTGCACATGTTTCTCATCTTCTCGCTGTTTATTTCAGTAATGGCTCTTGAACAAACAGTTAAGGATCTCCAGGCACAAAATGCACAGTTCCAAGAGCTGATCCTGAACCTGTCCAATGGGCAGGATGAATTGAAGACACTGCTGGCTAAGAAGACTAGGAAGACTAGAAGGTCAGGTGGCCTGATCAACATGGGAAGAAGGTTCAGAGGTCCTGTCAAGACCAAAGAACAGGTTGAAGACTATGAATCTGAGGAATCTGAAAAAGAGGGAGGTAGTCTCCACAACACAATGGGGGACTCTGATTCTGAGGCTAATTACTACCATGATCCTAATGAAGACAAACTCAAGATGCTGGTGGACAGAATGGATGCTATGGAGTTGCAGAAATCTTCTGGGCTGGATTTTGAAGACCTGAGTCTGATATCTGGGGTTGTCATACCCATTGGTTTCAAGGTTCCTACCTTTGTTGTTTATGATGGGGTCTCTTGTCCCAAGCTGCATCTGAGGTCTTATGTCAGAAGAATTCAACCTCACACTGCTGACAAGAAGTTGTGGATCCATTTTTTTCAAGAGAGCTTATCTGGAGCTCAATTGGAGTGGTATTATCAATTGGAGAGTGTCAACATCAGGGAGTGGAATGATCTTGCTGAAGCTTTCTATAAGCAGTATCAATACAATGCTGACTTAGCTCCCACTCGCATGCAACTGCAAAGCATGTCTATGGGTGCCAAAGAAAGTTTTAAGGAGTATGCTCAGAAGTGGAGAGATTTAGCTGGAAGAGTTCAACCCCCTTTAACCGATAGGGAATTGGTTGATATGTTCATGTGTACGCTGAATGGTCCGTTTTACAGTCATCTCATTGGAAGCTCATCATCTGGCTTCACTGAGTTGATAATGACAGGAGAGCGAGTGGAAAATGGTATAAAGAATGGCAAGATCCAGGTGGGTACTTCTTCATCAGGTGCTGCAAAGAAACCTCCCACTGGGAAGAAAGAATCCAATGCTGTTTATGGTCAATCTGATCGTAATAGAAGGCATCAGTCTGTTAGTGCAGTTCATATTTCTAATCCAACTCCTGCAACAACGGAGCAGCCACAGGGCAATCAACAGAGGGCTAGAAGGCAGTTCACTAAGATCAACATGTCAATGGCTCAGGCATTGAAACACTTGTTGAAGGCTGAACTTATTACTCTGAAAGAGGCTCCTCAGAATCCTAATGTTACCTCACCCAGGTACAACCCCAATGCACGATGTGCATATCACTCAAACTGTCAGGGACATGATACTAATAATTGCTGGGTCTTGAAGAACAAAATTCAAGATATGATTGAGGCTGGAGAGATTGAGTTTGACCCTCCGGGTACTCCAAATGTGATCACTGCTCCCATGCCAAATCACGAGAAGACTGTCAATGCCATTGATGAAGATTTACATGTCTATTCAGTTGCAGAGTTGACCACACAATTGTCTGTTATCAAGAAAAAGTTAGTACAAGCTGGGCTCTTTCCAGGGTGTCGTGAAGATTGTTTGTATTGTACCTATAAGCCGGATAGTTGCTGGAGATTGAGAGATGGAATTCAGCGTCTCATGGATAAGTATACCATAGTGTTTGAGAGGACTCCATCGTCTGTAGAAAGTATGGTGGATCATATTACTAAAGGTAGGAGGATTGAAGAGGTTGATATGGTTGATAGAGCGCCAGTAAGGATCACTTCCAAAGGTCCTATTAAAATCACTCATAAGGGACCAATTAAGATTACTGCTGAAGGCCCTGTGAAGATTGTTGCTGAAGCTAGAGTGGCTCCTCTGGTCATTACCACTCCTGGTCCTATCCCGTATACGTCTGATAAAGCTGTGCCTTGGCATTATGGGTCTGATGTTTATATCCATGGTGTTAAGCAAGAACCCTTAGCTGATGTGCCTGTTGATGTTGAAAATATTGCTGGGTCTAGTAAGATCACACGAAGCGGAAGAGTTTTCTCTCCTCCAGTTACTTCCAAGAATGCAGTCACTCCTGCTGCTACCTCCACCACTGATGCTCGGGGCAAAGGTCCTGTTATTGAGCCTATACCTACTGATGTGCCAGCTGCTGATGATCTCTCTAAGCAGATGGAAGAAGTATTGAAAATCATTCGCAAGAGTGATTATGACATTGTTGATCAGTTGGGGCATACTCCCTCTAAGATTTCTATGTTGTCCTTGTTATTATGTTCTGAGGCTCATGCCAAAGCCTTGATTAAGTTTCTAAAGACTGCTCATGTACCCAATGCAATTTCTGTTGACCAGTTTGAGAATTGTGTTGCCCACCTGACCTATGATAATGGGTTAGGGTTTTCTGATGCTGATTTGACCCCTGCCAAGAGGGATCATAACAGGGCTCTGCATATCTCAATTGAATGCAGGGGCACTAC